>CM028327.1:37041349-38324682 GCA_016647705.1 Eucommia ulmoides | reverse complement strand
AGGTGATATTTGAGGTATGTTCTTAATCTTGTTTAGGCTTTATTTTCATTGATCACTATATTAATTTTTTATGAGCTTTGCTTTAATTTTTTGTATATATTGTAGTAATTTCAAATTATCACGTTTTTGCGGTTGTGTAATTGTATATAATTTTCGTTTGGCTATGTTTTGATTTTTTTATTTTTTTTTCATTTTGTGCTAATTCCATCTTTTGTGTTTCAAATTTGGTGGTATTATCTTCAATTCTATGATGTTCCCCCAACGACGACCTAAGATGTGGTTATTTACGATATTATTTTTGAAATCTAGGGTTATTTTTAATTTGATTTTGATTTGAAATTTGTGTTTTAGTAATTGTTGAATAATGATATTATAAATTGTCTATTTAAAATATTTTTTTTTGTTGTATAGGAGAACTGGAGAAGTGCTTGGAAGGTCATCTCTGCAAAGACATTTCAATTTTCATATTTGTTAGTTCTTTATATGAATGTTTGTTTTGTTCCATTGTATATTTGTATTGGTAGATTTTTTTTGGTTGTTTGGTTTGTTTTTATTTAAGTTGTATAATTTTTTTTTTTTTTTTTCAATGTGTTAATAGGTCTTTAATGTGTAATGGGTAAAACATGTGTTTATTGTGACCTGTTATCGTGTCGTGTCGACACGATAATTTTTGTGTCGTATTCGTGTTTAGGCAACCTGACATGATACCTTATCGTGTCGTATTCGTGTTTCGTCTTATCGTGTTTTGTGTTATCGTGTCATGACACGAAATACGATCTGTTGACACGAATTGTCAGCCCTACACGTGTGTGATTTCTGTAAAAAAAATCATTGACGGTGTTAATAATTTGGACTCACTTGACACGATTTGGATACTTCAGGAATTAGGGTTTAATATAGAGATATCCCTATAAATTATCTCTTTATTCTAAAACTGAATATAGTTGATTAGGGAAAAAAAAATAGAAGGAGAGGTCCTAATCCTTTGGTATGATTAATTTTAGCATTCAGATGTGAACCTAATCATCACACACAATAGAGAAATAAAATTAGAAGAGTCATTGAAAGGAATGGGTAATAATGTTGAACTTAAGAAATTTGTGAGTCAAAGTGCAATTAGAAAAAAAAGGGTTTCAAGGTTTTGAACCGTAGATTGCATATATAAAAAGGGGAAGGCCAAATGGTCGCCCATCACATTGGATTCGACTACGACATTTTAGTCGCCTCATCCCTTCTCTCTTCCTCTTAGTCTCTATGTTTATGAAGATCAGATTTCTTTTTGTACTTCTGGTTTGAATCCTGTTATCCCCAAAATTCAAAGTGGAGTTGCATTAGAGTTTTGGGATTAGATCTAATCTTATAAATTTCAAGAACACTCTACTATCTAAATTTTTGTGTAGATACTATTAGAGGTGAAACATTTGTATTACTTTTGAGATAATCGACCTCATGTAGTTGTTGTTGTTCATGTTCAGATGTTCTCAGAAGAGGCTTCTCAGATCACGCCTTGAGAACAATCGACTTTGAGTTTGAAGCATTGGAAATGGTATATGTAAAGTATTTTGGAAATTACCTCCTAGTATACTTGTTTTAATGCCAATACGATTAGATCCGCCTAAGAAATTTGATATTAAAATTAGATTTAATGTTATTTGTCTATTCCACTTTATAAATCTGGTAAGTTTTAATATACGATCCCTTCAGGAAAATGGTGATTCTATCCCAAAGCTTGTAATCTAGTGAATATATATCTAACCTACTTAGTGGAATGTCTAGAGTTCAACTCTCTCTTTCAACATATGTATCGGGGGAAAAAAAAAAATTATCTCCCCCAAAATGTAATATAATAAGAAAAAGAACGAAAAATTATATTCTAACATCTCTTCTATTTAGTATTATGATTTTGAGAGAGACAATAAGTGAAAAGACGAAATTATCTTTTACTCAATGAATTTTATCCAACTTTGTTATTAGAAATATTGATGTCACTTAATTGAAACGAGATTAAAATTGAAGCACCCACTTTATACTTTAGGGACCAAAAATGCAATTTTCCAAAAATCTTATTTTCTAAATCTTAGTGGCAGCAGCCTTCTTGGGCTATGTGTATAACAAGACAAACACTAAAATCCAAGGCCAACCAAAATTAAAGGGAAAATTGCACATTTGGTTCTCAAGTTTGGAGTGGATTCTTTTGTGGTCTTCATAGTTGCACAGTTGATCCTTCAACTTTCACTTTTGTTTATATTTGGTCCCATTGCAAATTTCATTAACAAAATTGTACGGAATTCCGTTAGTGTAAGGGGTATTTTTGTCAATTTTCTCTCTATAAGTTTGCGGTGGGTGTTAATGGACCCTGTGATTTCAGAGATGACGTATTTAGTCCCTCATGTTTCAACTTAGCTTCAATTTGGTATAATCAAATATTTTATTAAGAAATTAGACGAAATACACAGTTTGAAGATATTTTTATTATTTTATATGATACTCTCTCTTTTACATTTATAAGAAGTAATCTTTTATAAAATTTATTCTTGTATTCATACATTTCATAGTTATTAAGAATAAATTTTTTTATTTCCATGAAAATTCAATTAAAGTTCTTATATTTTTATATAAACCTCTTTGGATTGTGTATAAAATTATAAATAATAAATTTTTTATACCAATAATGTAAGGAAATTTGATTTTAAAAATGCTTAAATTTTTATATAAATTCCTTTGATTTTATAAAAATATTGTATTAAAATATGAAGAATTAAAATTTTTACCTATATAAACCCTTTTGATTTATATAAATCTTGTATTATATAATATTAAATATTTAATTGAATTATCATTAATAATAGGGGTAAACAATTTCATTCTCAAATGTATGAAATTGTGAAAGTATGAGCAGATTTGAGAAAAATAAACTTCTTACAGCTGTAAAAAGAGGGATAGATGCCAAAAATGATTAAAAAAATCTCAATATTAATGAATTCGTCCAATTTTCATAATAAATTTTAGATTAGACTAAATTGAAACCGAATTAGAACATAAAGGACCAAATGTACCACCTCGAAAAGTCTCAGGATCCATTTAAAAATTCACCCTAACTTGACAGAGAGAAAATTGATTAAAATACCCCTTTGCTAACAGAATTCATTCAGTTTTGTTAGAACCAAAATGATACTCGAGGGACCAAATATGCAATTATACAAACATAGGGACCACAAAAGCCCCCATCCCAAATTTTAGGGGCACAAATGTAATTATCCCAAAATTAAAGTTTGTGATTTCACTCTCCAATCTCCTCCAAGAAATATTTTACGAGTTTGAACATAAAACACCCCCTCATCATTTCGATAAATACTAAGATGGCCCCTATCGTTTTTATAATACCTAAGATACCGCTTAATTATTTTTTTAGTTTAGTTACCTAAAACATTATATATCACATTTTGTTGTCAAAAATACTCTTACAACACAATACTTTTATTGCTTATTTCAAAATTTTCTATTTTCTACTCTTTATAATTTTCTTTCTATTTTTTTTATGTTCTTTTGTTTTATTTTTTACTTTTTGTGAATAAAAAAACAAAAAATCTAGAAAATAAAATACAAAAAAAAAAGGAAGACTTTTTAGAGGTCCTATAATTCCAAAAATAATTTTCTAAAGACCATCTCATGTGTAAAAAACCACTGTTACAGAACTCTATAAAGTAGTATTTTTATGGGATAAGACTTTTGAAAGAATTTTCTAAAAAAAATCAAAAATAGAATTTGATAAATAAAAAGGTTATACTTTTCTTTCTGTTATATTTTTTGCTTTTCGTTTTTTTTATTTTTAATTTTATTTTTTTTCTACAAACACTATATACAAAAACTATAAAGAAATAAAAATAAAATAAAAACATGGAACAAAAAAATGAAAAATAAAAAACAAAAAACAAAGATAAAAAGTAACAAGTATAAAATAAAATAAAAAATAGAAAATAAAAAAATAATACAAGTATATTTTTGTCAACAAAAAATGACAAGAGATGTCTCATGTATTATGAAAATTTAGTATTTATCGAAATGAAACTCCAAAAGACATTAAGTATGTTTGGTAGTGACAAGGAAAATTGGAGGAAATACATACATATATGCATATAAAAGACTTCAGGTTTAGTCAAAGAAAGATAAGAGAATTATTCACCCGTCTAGTTTACTATTTTATTCTCGCATATTATAAAAATAAATTAAATATTCTATAATTAAGGGTATATTTTATATCCTCACTAGTTGTTGTTTTTTTTTTTTGTTTTTTTTCTTGCAAATTCGTGGAGATTAAAAAAATTGAGAATTTTTATTTATCTTTATTTTTTTTCTGCTCCCATTTTTTCTTCATACCAAACAAGCCTTCATTTTATGAAGAAATAAATTAAAAAAATATTATACACGTAACAACTAGCTATCTCTTTTCTTTATATTGTTTCCATCAAAAACTAATTATAAAAGATAATTTCAACTTTATACCAATCCCCCATCAATATCCATGCATGGAACATGTCCACATACACATTAAAAAAAAAAAAAAAAAAGTATTGCTTGATAATATACATTAAAAAGGGAAAATTACATTTTTTATTTCTAAAGTATGGGATGGGTGTCTATATGGAGTTTGAGTTTTCTTAATGGTACATTTAATCTCTCAAGTTTCATATTTGTTTCAATCCCGCAAAATAAAAAACGTTATTAATCATTTTTGATAAAAAAAAAATGAGTAGTGTTTAGCATGTGACCTTCTTGGAATATTCCTGATTTCATCATTTCAGTACTAAACTTAACACGTTTTCCCAAATCATTCTCAGATTCTTTAACAACGATTCGTTTGAAGAATAAGGCATAGAAGTTTGAATCGTTGTTACATAAAAACGTCTTAGGTTTATTAAAGTGGTGAAATGACGAAAATAAACGTTTTACGTTTAGTAAAATAGTGAAATGACGAAAATATCCTCATTAGAAACAAATTAATATGCTCAGCACAATCCATTTTCCATTGAAAATCATTGAAAACGTTTTAAATTTTGCGAGATTGAAACAAATGTGGAACTTGAGAGATCAAATGTATTATCGGACAAATCTCAAGGTTTGCATAGACACCTACCACATACTTTAGGGACCAAAAATGTAATTTTCCCATTCAAACAAGACAAACAAAAAAACAAACATGCCTCTATTTTAATCTTTCTTTAATCTCTTCACATCCGCTTGCTAAAATCTTCATATGTTCTTCACCAAGCTGAGACACACGTAGATCTAATACGACAACGTAACAAAGCAACTGTGAATCACTTACCTGTTGGAATCTGGATTCGGACCACTGGGAACTTCATGAGCACGGGCTCCAAATTCCCAACTCCTCCTACTGGTTCCTTCTAGGTTTTTTTTCCCAGTAACGGTTGAATTTAGGGTTTGCGACGAAGACTCCGTAAGTAGACGTGGCGCAGAAGGATTCATGAGTGGGCGAGCGAAGATTGAAGGGATAACAGTGATGAAGATGAGCAGCCAAAGGAGAAGAAGATTTAATGCAGTGATTTTACAGGCAGCTATGGTAGTTTTTGCCATGAAAATCGAACCCAGAAACCACCCCCCCAGTGTCCTGGAAAGGATCAATATCCATGAACTGATACCGAGACCAATATCTGTATCTCTGTACTGTATTCGTGCTCTCTAGGGTTTTTAGAGAGAGAGAAAGAGCTTTAGAGAGAGAGAAAGAAGAAGAAGATGGAGGAAGAAGGGAAGATGAGGAAGGTGGATTTATTGGGGAAGAAGGAAGAAGAAGATTAGAGTGTGAAAAGGCACAGTTTGTAGAATGTTTGGGATTGGCAGAATCTTGTACAAGAAGGATGCTTATATGAATACATTTGCGAACGTCAACTAAAATTACCATTTTAACCTTGTTCAAAAAGTTAAAAACAAGGATTTCCTACATTTGACTTCAGGACCACCTTGTAATTTACGTGAAGATTAAAGTAATCTAAACATTGATAAAGCTCTTATCTCCTAAGGCTGTGGTTGGTTAGTCACTCTAAACCCAAATTAATTTACAATTTTAAATTTTTGTCTCGCATCGATCATTTGAGAGTTACTCCATTCGAAATCATATGATTTTATGTTAGAACCACCAAACATGGTAAAAATTCGTCTCTGATTCCTTCGTACTCAAATCGTCCTTGCAAGGCGAGGTTGCACATATATTTTCATAGTCAAATCATCCATACAAAACATGAGTTGCACATATACCCTCATAGTCATAGTCAAAGTCAAAGTCAAAGGAATTACTATATTTTAAATGATATGGAGACTCCAAGCATACGGAAAACCGTTTTCAAATTACAAACTGCATGTATTCTGGTAATTTTCTCAAAAAAGCAATTAATGGGTTTTGGTATGCTTTAGTTGACATTGATTATGAAATGATGTTTGAATAATATTATCAAAAATCTGATCAAGAAAAATCAAAGTTGGCCAATATGGTAGAGAGAGAGAGAGAGAGAGAATCAATAAAGATAAAGCAAGCAGCAGGTGGAAAAGAAGTGTACAAGAAAGGTGGTGGCTTTTTCTTCCTTGGCCTCTTCCATAAGAAATCTCTCTCTCACTGTGATTGCCTTTTATCATATATCATGTCCAAATAATTAAAGGCCGCATAGTAAAAAAGGCTATTCATTTTGAACGTTTGTCCCTGCGGTTTTTCTGCTTGTGGAAAATCAAAGGCCTTGTCTCCACGGTTGGGTGCACGGGGTCCCCCCCAACCCCACCCCACCCACCCTTAACGTAGATAACTGGTTATGGGGAGAGAGAGACATATCACACACGTAGAGGCTATAATGGTCATTGTCTTCTGTTATTTCACTTTCTTTGTTAAACCTAGAGAGAAGAAACAAGTGTTTAGAACGAGGTGTAGCTCAAGTGTCAAGGCACATTTGAACTAAAATAGTTGAAGAGCCTCTGCAAGGTCAGGAATTCGAACTTATGGAAAAGCACTTGTTAGCAGATGCAGACACACACTCCGAACGAGTTAGTCTTTCACCATGTGTGGATAAGGAGACACTCGTGCTTACACCAAAATAGATATATATATATATATATATATATATATATATATATATATATATATATATGTATGTATGTATGTATGTATGTATGTATGTATGTATGTTTGGTTTGCAATTTAAAAAGATAATTTGAAGATAATTTGTTTTTTGTGAAAAAAACAGAAATGGAAAAAATGGTTTTAAACTCATATTTGAAAAGATCGGTCAATTTTTAAATTTTTCACGAACCATAAATATATAGAGAGACAGAAACTTTGCTTTCGAAAACCTATTTTCAAAAGACAAAAAAATTAAGCGTAAAATGGTATTAAAAACATGGGTTTTTTTTTGTTTTTTTTTCCATGATACAATTTTACAATTTACTATTTATCTAACCTACTCAATACAATAATTTCTTAAGAAATTTAATAATTCTGTCAAAAGTGTAATCATTGTACGCATAAAAATTACAATAATTTTTTACATGGAAAAAAATATTATGACTCTCATGTAATACAATAATTTTAGACTTTTGAAAAAAATTATTATAGATTAAATATTGCACGGATAAATTTTTTAAGTTAGTGTACCGTTCACAAAGAAATTTTAATTATTTTTTTATGGAAAAAAAAGATAAGATGCTTAAATTACATTGTTTTTAGGCCACCAAATAAAAGTTAGTAGTGCTACCTTTTCTTTGATTTAATTTGCTTTATTAACTAGGGCTATAATTGTTAAATAAAACATTTTTTTCTATGAATTTAAAAAATTGTTATTATTAGTCAAATATGGTAAAGTTAAGATGATAAAATAAACCTTTTAAAAGGCAAAATGTAATTCCTTTTTAAAAGTAAAAGGACCCACATATATCATAAGCATAAACCCTATTCATACTTCTATCTTAGAGAAAAATACTTTTTTTTCCCTTAAGTATGGAGTGAGTGTGTAAGTGGATAATGAGGTTTACCAAATTGCATAATTGATCTATCAAATTTCACATTTGTTTTACTGCCGCAAAATTAAAAACAATATTAATGATTTAAAAAAAAAAAATAGATATATTTTTGTCATTTCATCACTCTACTAATTTAATATTTTTTCCTCTAACAATGATTCAACATTCTCTTATTCTTCATGTGAATGGTTGTTAGAGAAATGTTACGAAAAAAACGTCTTAAGTTGAATGGAATGATAAAATGATAAAATATTCTTATTAAAATGTCTTGTGCTGAGCACAACCTGTGTATATTTATTATCATACATTTAAAGAGATTTTTTTTTTTTTTTTTTTTGGCAACCAAACGCATTTCTCTATTTTTGTTTATATAAATTGAAGGAAACAATATTAGAATAATGATCATTACCAAACATGTTTCGTTGTTTTTGTTCTCATAAATTAAATTAAATAATTTCAGAACAATGGTTGTTCAAACGATTTTATGTTCTCAAAATACTGAATAACAAAAATAGAATTCTCATCCCAAATTAGTGGGAGTGGAAACAGAAAAAATAGAAACACTAATCAAACACCACCTAAGGGACCAAATGTATAATCTGGCAAACCTCAAATTCCACATACAGTCAACCCATACTCTTTTTTTTTTATTGGTAGTTAATTGTATTATAAATAATGGGAAGGATCTCCTTTCCTTCACGACAAGAAACTCCTCGTGTAATCCGCAAGAACACTCAAAAAAATCATTACAAACTATCCACACCAATCACACACCTTACATGGATTTGCCCAACGCCAACAACCTACAACAAGGGCAAATCCTGAACCCTAATATACACCGAATTAACGCCCGAAACAGGGCATCGAAATATCGCAATGCCACCAAAAAAATAAATAAATAATACTCACACTAAGCACACTACCAAACCAAGACTTCCAGATTTGAGCTTTTTGAATGGCTCCTTAAAACTGACCTTGAATCCCTCTAACTTGGAGATTCAAAATTTCGTCCACCTTGTCAATATCCAAATAGCTAAATTTTATTAGTCGGGCCACAAAGGGCACACTCAAAATTTTCCCTAGGGATAAAAAAAAAAATATTCCCTCTATCTTATGGGTGAAATATATGTGCATGTCATTTAACTATTAAGTAGTGTTTGGTTGCTGGAATTGGAATTTTGAAATTTAAATTAAAAAGAAACACATGTAAGCATTCACTTCGAAATCCGTTATATATATAAATATATATATTCACCGAAAACGAAAAGTTTAAATTTAATTTAGGGCTCAACTCGAATAAATTTTTATGCATGCATCACATTTCGCCACAAGTTTTTTTCTTCAAAATTATTGTAGGAAAAAAAAAAAAAAAAAAAGATTGGTATTTACCATTTCAGAAATCGATAAATATAAAATATTATAATATTTTGAGTTTTTTCACTTTGCACCCTTGAAGTTTTAGAGAAATCTCACTTTAGCCCATGTACTTTTAATTTGAATACATTAAATCTTGAATTATTTAAATCGTGTCAAATCAGTTCTTCTGTCATTTTTTATTATGAAATTCACATACATGAATAATTCTATACTTGACACGTGATTAATATTTGTTAAAAAAATAATAATTGAATTACCGATTTGAACTGATTTGACATCACTCTGATAATATGCACGTAATATGTTGGTTTTTGGCTCTCAATGAGAAGTCTTCTTCTATGCAAGGGACATATCCATGCAAAAAGAACTGAGGTAGGCTTCAGAAAATTAACGCTACTTTTTTGTATTTTTTTTTCTTTTTTTTTTCCTCTGCTTTTTTGAAAAGTATTTATCACTCAAACTTTTTGCTGCTAATGCCTGTCAACTTCTCATTTTCATGAATCTTTTTCTCCTTCCCTTTTGGCAAAAATAGTGTGAATATGCACAATTTGCATTATTGCCTAGGAATGACATGGCTCTTGACACACTAAATTATCTAGAGCTTAGTAGATCAAATCCTATACCAAACCCTAATCATTTTTTTAAGCAATGTATTCGTTCCTAGATGAAAAAAGAAAAAGGGTCTCCCTTTCTACGTAGCGCTACTTCTGTTATGTGGTCCCCTTAAAAAATGTTGCACTCACTACAACACACTATTCATATACTTTCACAAAAATCACTCACAATACATTGTCCATACAACAAGTATATATGCCTTGGCTTATAAAACCCATACAAAAAGTACAATAAAAAATCAATTATATTTTTATGTTTTTTTGGTAAGCATGATTATATATATATTAAATAAGGAGAATGGTAGCCCTAACTACACACCAATAGTTAGAGATATAGTACGCAAGACCTCACACATACACTTAGAACAACACGTACACAAATAGCCTAATACAAATACAACTAGATCGAGCCACAATTATACAACTGGTGGCCTGCCAAAATAAACACACCGATGCTCGGATCTAAAAATCAAAACATAGACACACTTACACCCTAACCAAGAATTCAGTCAAAAGCAGAACATTATACTCAAAACTCAAGCTAAGCAACAACCCTCATTTTGAAAGAGAGTAACATCATTGCACATAAGAAAGAGGCTGAAGCCACTGCTGGGCTAGACTCCTAACTGCTTCTCTGCAAAACCAGCAGCAAACTACTACAGATGTAGACCCCTTGATCAGCGATAAACACGCCAACCTCCAAGGCTAAACTCTGCCAAAACCAATTCGAACAGTAGTGTACATCAGCGGACAATTCCAGAACATCTGTTGTAGCCAATACTATACACACCTTACTAAGAATAGCCCCGCGCAAGTAGACAACAACAAGCCTACAAAAAAACAAACAACAACAAGGTCATAACTTGCCCCTATAGAACCAATATACAATGGCCATACGCCCACTGTCCCTGACACACAAAACAAACAGTGCAATTTTCCAATAACCACCTCAAGAAATTTGCCAAAATTCTCCATTTTCCAAATTTGACTGTTCAAAATAAGATGTTCAAAATTCCAAAAACAGAACCTATTCGAGAAAATAATAGCAAAATAAAAAGTACCGAAACATGACAAACCCACCAATAATCAAAAATCGAATTGAGTCAACCAACCTATTATGTAACTCTTGGAAGGTCAACCAACTCCACCCTCCTAAAAAATCCATTAGCGGACAAATCAATGAGATTGCCTCATCTCCTAGATTCCCATTCTTTGCAAACCATTTCAGATTGTTTATCTCTTAAATCCATTTCATTAAGATTTATCTATTGTCTGAATTGTCTCCCAACCTTTATCAATTTACTCAGTCTTCGGAAAATGATCTTAGCACAATTGGCGATCATCTCCCCATCGAAAGTGGAAATATCACAAATGAGATCATTATAATTAATTTTAACATTGATTCACTTTTCAACTTTTTTCTTAAGTTTTTTCTTTAACGCGACTCTAAAAGGACTTTTAATTTTGTTACAAATGATACTGGCCAATTCACTCTCATTTGTGAGAGACAGGGGACCACCTTGTGATCAAGAAGTTTCTACGACAATACATTTATCATTCTCACAAGTTGTCAGTCCCTCAACAATAAACCATTTTATTAAATGATTGGTTGTATACCCTTCTCTTTTCCATCCCAATTATCCTTAATCTCTAGCCTCTGTGTAATACAATCACACAACTGATGTGCTTTTCCTTTAAACCCACCATCTCCATCAACACCACCTTAATTTTGATCATGTAACACAATACCCAAACACTCTTTCTCTTTTTTCCTCCACACAAGATTACTCCTAGAGAACTTTGACTCCCTATAAGTTGTGCACTTCTTATCTAGAGATTGAATGAAACAAGATCTCCAATCACTGGCAATAGGGTTACGATTTCTATCGTTCAAGCCAAAGTCAGCAAGTTTCACTTTGATTCTCTTTCCACAAATAACAAACCCATTAAGATTTTTAATAGCCCACCTAACCGAGTTAATTAGGCCAAATCTGACGAACCCGAATGCAAAATTCATACATTTTCTTATTTTTTGGGGAACAAACACATCTAATTTTTTTTTTCCAAATTCTTGAATAAACTACAAAGCTGATAATTGTTCACAGAAAAAGGGAGAAAATCAACAAAGAGTGTGTAAACCTTACCTGTGAACCCCTGGCAAAATCACTTCTTTACTTGGATATTCCACTGACTATATAATCTTCCTTTCGTTATATAACTTGAGTAGACCCAATGTCAGGTTGGATGACACAACACTCAATTCACTCTACCGATACTATGAATACTGTTGGAGCAAATTAATTTTGAAAAAATATTTTGTGTCAAATGGTTTTTCCCCTCAAAACCTTATATCCCACATCGGTTGGGAGAGGTTGAATTGAAGTGTATAACTAGTGGTATGTGAGATATTTGGGGTGTGCCCCAAGGGGTACCCACATTTTGTGGAGGAGAGAAGAGCTACATCTCTATCGGTTTAACACACACGCGCGCGTCGCCGCCGCCGTCCGTCCGTGCCGAGCCGAGCCGAGTCGAGTCGCGCGTGTGTTGAGGTGGCACTAGTATAATATTTTTTAGATAAAATTATTATTATTTTAATTAAATATATTCAGAACTGTTTTGTTTGACTTGGTATGAAAACAGTTTCATATCTCCACGATTTCCTCTCCATATCCCATAAAATTCTCCACGAATTCTAAACTGAATCTCCTCTATAAAAACAGACGAATTTCATATCAGAAAAAAAAAAAGTTCGTTCTTCTGGAAAAAAACAGTTCTTCCTCTTCTTTCTTTTTCAGATCTGTTCCGAAACAGTGTTTCCCGTTTCTCTGAAATTGTTCTCGTTTCTCATACAGTGTTCTGTTCTTCGTTTTTCGAAACAGTTTTGGGCTTTCCGAAATTGTTCTCATTTTTCGAAACAGTGTTCTGTTCTTCGGTGTTCTTCAATTTCCGAAACAGTTTTTGGATTTCGAAATAGTACAGTGTTTCCGTTCGGCTTTGATCTGTTTCGGTTTTGTTTCTTCGTTTAAAAATTGATTCCGAGCAGTTTGTTCATTTTGCGAACAGTGTGTGGGGGTGTTTGGTTTTCAGGACTTCTATAGTGCAAAGAACGTCCTAGACAGAGAAGATTTCTGGGCTGTTTTATCCTGGGGACGACGGGGCTAATATTCTGCTTGCACGCTTCTTGGGCAGAGCCGCGAAACGTTTTAAAGAGAACGACCTAGTCCGCGACTCAACCCAAGCTAATTCGATAAACTCGTTCTTTATTATTTTCTGCAGCAACAATTTTAAGACGTTTATTTCTGCCAATTATCTACTACAATGTCTGCTGTCGATCTCAACAAGTCCTTTCGTTTCGAAGGTTTTCATTTTAAAAGATGGAGACAGAAGATGTTATTTTTTCTAACTATCAAAAAAGTAGCATATGTCTATACAACTGAAAAACCTGTTTTACCGAAAGATCCTACTGATGCCCAGATTCAGGAAGATAAGACATGGGCTGAAAATTATTTTCGTTGTAAGAATTTTATTCTTAATGGTGTGTCTGATGACCTGTATGATTATTATTGTTCTAACCAAAATGCCAAGGAAATATGGGATGCTCTTTCAAAGAAATACGACACTGAGGAGGCTGGAACGAAGAAATATGATGTAAGTCGATATCTGAAATATCAAATGACCGATGACAAATCTGTGGAAGCTCAGTCTCATGAACTTCAGAAAATTGCTCATGAAATAATTGCTGAAGGTATGTCCCTTGATGAACAATTTCAAGTTGTTGTTTTAATTGACAAATTACCCCCTTCTTGAAAAGATTTTAAGAATACTCTCAGGCACAAAATAAAAGAGTTTTCTTTAGAAAGTTTGATCACTCGTCTTCGGATTGAGGAGGAAGCCCGAAAACAAGATCAAAAAGATGAAGTGCTCGTTGTGTCCAAGAACGCTCACAGAAAATCATCCTCTGCAATTCTGAAATCCAAAGGAAAAAATATGAAGAATCAGAATCAGAATCGCCACCACAACAACCAGAACAGAAATGCACATCAAAATCAGAATAAGTTTAAACCCCCTTCAAGAAATACATCTGAACAGTTTACTTGCTTCAACTGTAGAAATGAGGGTCATATGGCTCAGAACTGCCGGCAAAGACATCGTCCTGCTCCGCAGGCGAATCTTACCGAGGACCAACTTATTGCTATGATTTCTGAAATCAACATAGTTGGTGGATCCGAAGGGTGGTGGGTAGACACGGGTGCTTCACGCCATGTCTGCTTTGATCATGCTATGTTCAAAACTTATTCTGAAAGTGAAGATAAGAAAGTGTTACTGGGTGATTCCCACTCCACTATTGTCGCTGGTTCTGGTGACATGGAATTGAAGTTTACCTCTGGAAAGACGGTCATTCTTAAGGATGTTCTGTATACCCCAGAGATGAGAAAGAATTTGGTTTTGGGTTATTTTCTTAACAAGGCGGGGTTCACTCAAACTATCGGGGCTGATTTGTACACCTTAACCAAAAATAATGTTTTTGTTGGGAAGGGTTATGCAACTGATGGAATGTTCAAACTGAATGTTGATGCAAATAAAATTTCTTCTTCTGATTATATGTTGTGTTCTTTTAATATTTGGCATACTAGACTTTGTCACGTTAACAAACGCATCATTAAAAACTTAAGTAACTTAGAACTAATTCCTAAATTGTCTTTAAATGATTTTGAAAAATGTGAATTTTGTAGTCAAGCTAAAATAACCAAAACCCCTCATAAATCAGTAATTAGAGAATCTGAATCTCTTGACTTGATACACTCTGATATTTGTGAACTTGATGGTGTCTTGACTAGAAATGGTAAACGCTATTTTATTACATTCATAGATGATTGTTCTGATTTTACTTATATTTATCTCATGAAAAATAAAAGTGAAGCACTTGATATGTTTAAATTGTTTGTGACTGAAATTGAAAATCAGTGCAATAAGAAAATTAAAAGGCTGTGTAGTGATAGAGGTACCGAATATGATTCTGATATGTTTATTGAATTTTATAATTCTCATGGGATAAGTCATGAAAGAACTGCACCATATTCTCCTGAAATGAATGGTAAGGCCGAAAGGAAAAATAGAACTTTTGCTGAATCCGTAGTTGCTATTTTACTTAACTCTGGTGCTGCTTCTCACTGGTGGGGTGAGATTTTGTTGACTGTTTGTTACGTGCTTAATAGAGTTCCCAAATCGTATAGTAAAATTTTACCGTATGAAGTTTTCAAAAATAAGAAATCAAATTTGTCTTATTTTAAAACTTGGGGTTGTTTGGCATATGTTCGGATTTCTGATCCAAAAAGGAGAAAACTTGCTAGTAGAGCATAGAATGTGTTTTTGTTGGTTATGCTGTGAATAGTAAAGCTTATAGATTTTACGACTTGCATGATCATGTTATTATTGAATCTAATGATGCTGATTTTTATGAACATAGATTTCCGTTTAAATCGAAAAATAGTGGGTGCTCGACATCTAGTAATATGCCTATCATTAGAATTAATGAGCCTGCTAATGAATTAGAATTTGAACCTAGAAAAAGTAAACGGACTCGTACAGCTAAGGATTATGGTTCAGATTTCTTTGCATACACTTTAGAGGAGGATCCGCACACCCTCCAAGAGGTATTGTCCTCTATAGATGCCAATTTGTGGCAAGAGGCTATAGATGATAAAATGGACTCTCTTGAGTCAAATAGAACTTGGCATTTAATAGATTTACCTCCTGATTGTAAAACAATAGGATGTAAATGGATTCTAAAGAAGAAATTAAAACCCGATGGGACCATTGAAAAATATAAGGCTCGTCTTGTAGCCAAAGGGTTTAGACAAAGAGAGAATGTAGATTTCTTTGATACATTCTCACCTGTCTCAAGAATTACTTCTATTCGTGTGCTTTTATCACTTGCTGCTATTCATGATCTCGTTGTGCACCGAATGGATGTTAAAACTGCTATTTTAAATGGTGAATTAGAAGAAGAGATTTATATGGACTAACCTGAAGGTTTTGTTATTCCTGGTCAAAAATACAAAGTATGCAAACTAGATAAATCTCTTTATGGTTTGAAACAAGCACCTAAGCAATGACATGAGAAATTTAATAATCTAGTCATTTCACATGGTTTTAAAGTTAATGAAAGTGACAAATACATTTACTATAAATCTGAAAATGATGTTTGCACTATTATATGTCTTTATGTGGATGACTTGTTGATTTTTGGTTCTAACATTCATGTTGTGACTAATGTGAAAACCATGTTATGTGCTAATTTTGACATGAAAGATCTTGGTGAAGCAAATGTAATTCTTGGTATTAAAATAACTAGGTCTAAACATGGAAATTTTTTTGGATCAATCTCATTATATAGAGAAGATTCTAAAGAAATATAATTATTTTGATTGTAAACCAGCATGTACTCCTTATGACCCTAGTGTGAAATTGTTCAAGAACACCGGTGACGATGTTAGACAAACTGAGTATGCGAGCATCATAGGTAGTCTCCGATATGCCACTAACTGCACTAGGCCCGACATAGCATATGCTGTGGGATTACTATGCAGGTTTACAAGTAGACCTAGTATTGAGCATTGGCATGCTATTGATAGGATCATGCGATACCTAAAAAGAATTATGAACCTTGGATTACATTATCAGAAGTTTCCCGCTGTTCTGGAAAGATATAGCGATGCTGATTGGAATACCCTTTCAGATGACTCCAAGGCAACTAGCGGCTATATATTTAGTATAGCTGGTGGAGCTGTTTCTTGGAAGTCTAAGAAACAGACTATTTTGGCCCAATCTACTATGGAGTCTGAGATGATTGCACTAGCTTCGGTTAGCGAGGAAGCAGGGTGGTTAAGGAGCCAGAACGCGCCCCAATTTTTCAAAGAAAATCAAAAAAATAGATATATGCTTGGCGCTGGTAAAATGAGAAGGATTTTTAAAAACGTCGATTTTTTTATTAAAATACTTAAACCCGTTTTAGAAAAAGGAGTCGCCACCTAGCATTGAGTTTAAATGATGTGCTAGGTTACCAGATTTTCTTTTTGAAAACAAAATTAAAAAATGGCTTAAGTAAAATTTTGACTCCAAAAATAACATGATCCGACCAGAGATTCGTTTAAAGAGTTCGGGGGTCAGTTACGCTCGGGGAAGATGTTAAGCACCCCAAGACGCCCGTCAAAAGACGGTACCTTATCCAATTAAGTCCAATTAAAATTTAAATCCGAATGTTTTTATTTTTATTTTGAAATCCTCCTCCTATACACACATACATATACACACACATCGAGGGAAGTAATCTTCCTTCTAAACCTAAACCGTTCCAATGGAAGGTTGGGAATTTTCTACCTCATCTTGTCAGCAAATTATATTCAACATGAATTAAAGAAAACGCACGCACACACACACTCACACGCATCGAGTGGAGTAATTCTCTTCTAAACTGAAACCGTTCCAATGGAAGGTTAGGAATTTTTCACCTTATCTTGTCAGCACATTATATTTAATACGAGTTAAAGAAACACACGCTCACACACATACGCACACATCGAGGGGAGTAATTCCCTTCTAAATTTAAACCGTTCAAATGGAAGATTGGGAATTTTTCACCTTATCTTGTCAGCACATTATATTTAATACGAGTTAAAGAAACACACACGCACGCACACATCGAGGGGAGTAATTTCCTTCTAAATTTAAACCGTTCAAATGGAAGGTTGAAAATTTTTCACCTTATCTTGTTAGCACATTATATTTAATACGAGTTAAAGAAACACATGCACCCACACGCACGCACACATCGAGGGGAGTAATTCCCTTCTAAATTTAAACCGTTCAAATGGAAGGTTGAGAATTTTTCACCTTATCTTGTTAGCACAATATATTTAATACGAGTTAAAGAAACACACGCACACACACGCACGCACACATCGAGGGGAGTAATTCCTTTCTAAATTTAAACCGTTCAAATGGAAGGTTGAGAATTTTTCACCTTATCTTGTTAGCACATTATATTTAATATGAGTTAAAGAAACACATGCACACACACACACGCACACACACACGCACACTCCTCAAGTGGAGTAATTTCATTCTAAACTTAAACCGTTCCAATGGAAGGTCAGAAATTTTTCACCTCGTATTGTTAGCACATTATATTTAATATAAATTAAATAAAACACACGCACACACACGCACACGCATCGAGGGGAGTAATTCCCTTCTAAACTTAAACCGTTCCAATGGAAGGTTGGAAATTTTTCACCTCGTTTTATTTACTCAAAAAAAAAATTAAAAAAAAAATAAATAAATAATAATAAAAAGAGAAAAAAAATCTAATTTACAAAAAAAAAAAATTAGTATAATAACAACTTATTTAAAAATAAGAGTAAGATTTACAACAGATGAAAATTTACAACCTTCTTGGAGATTTTTTTCTTCTTCAAAATTACAATAAAATGAAAATAATATTATTTTCTTCAAAATTTCTCTCTAGATTTCACCTCTCCCTTCCCAAAAAAATCTCTCTCTCCTTTCCTTGTCTAAGCCTTCATCTATTTATAGAAATTTCAACGCGAGCTCGTCTGAGAAAAGGTAAGAAAAAAGGGGGTGGGTGCACCGAAATTCGGTGCAACCACCCCCTTTTGGGTGCACCGAACTTCAGTGCACCCAAAAGGTGTGGGCAGAGAAATATCTCTGCCCACGCTGGCCGCATATGCGGCCAGCAACACTGGTCACACAGTGACCAGACTGGTCGCACGTGCGACCAGTTTTTTGGTCGCACGTGCGACCTCAATGCAACCCCCACCCCCTATTCAGTCCAGGCCTCTCTCGTTCTCGTCTGTTTCTTGTCCATTTTGTTCCGAATTAACGCGTTTTTATTCCACTTCGAAAAATCTACAAAAACCAAAAATAAATAAATAAATCAATTACTAATATTTAATTTATTTAAGAGATTAACAAAACTTAATTTAGCGGTATTAAACCGCACAAATGCAGTACAATCAACAAAATAAATAGGGAAATAAAATAAAAGTAACTATAAAATAAAGTATAATTTTTTTGCGAGGCGGTCAAAATGCCATGTCTACAGCTGCCCCTCTTTGTCATGCAAGTTCCATTTGCTTGACAAAAATAAAAGACCACGTCATTTTGATCGTCCCATTTTTTTTATTTTATTTTTTTAGTGTATTTTTCAATAATAGAACAAATAAAATAAAATGACTCATGACGAACAAGTGTACGTTTAGAATAATAAAAGAAGACTCATGACGAACAAGTGTCCGTTTAGAAAAATAAAAGAATGACTCATGACGATGTTCATGATAAACAAATGTCCGTTTAGATGATCGTTTCGAGTGATAAAAAAAAAATTAACTCGGGTTGATACTTATGACGAATAAGCGTCTGTTAAGATGATTGTTTAGAGTAATAAAATGATTCATGACGGTACTCATGACGAACATTTGTCCATTTAGAGGATCATGTAGAGTAATAAAAAAAATGACTCCTGACGATACTCATGGCGAACACGTGTCCGTTTAGAGGATCGTTTAGAGTAATAAAATAATTCATGACGGTACTCATGACGAACATGTGTCCGTTTAGAGGATCGTTTAAAGTAATAAAAAATGACTCATGATGATACTCATGACGAACAAGTGTCTGTTTAGAGGATCGTTTAGAGTAATAAAAAAATGACTCCTGACGATACTCATGATGAACACGTGTCCGTTTAAAGGATCGTTTAGAGTAATAAAAATTATTCATGCCCCAGCCCTCTTGGCCAGGGGCCTAAAGAAAGTTCAAGAGTATAAAATATGCTCCAACTTGTGACTGAGCCAGAATGAGAGAACAAAGATATAAATGTGCCCCAGCCGAACTCTCAGGTGACCGAATATTTATAGATTGCCTGCGTACCTTGGTATTATGCCAAGGATCAAGTTTAGCGTAGTTCACTTTTCGCCCTTTTCAGGGCAAAACGCATACCTGGATGCTCATTTAGAGCTTCTGAACTTTCAACAATAAAAGTTTCTAATTTGAGCTGGAAGGTAAGAAGTCCTAGTGATAGGGAAATTCATGCTTCCAAGCCCCTTGAAATCCCTGTAATGCACGTAAAAATATTTTCAAAACAAAATCTTAGTCTGAAAGTTGTTACCTTTGATGACTCACAATTCCATTCCCCCCTTTTTCGTCGTGGTCATTTGACTAATGGCGCTCGACTTTCACGGGTCACGGGACAGTATCGGGAGATTTTTCCATTTTTGAATTTAGAAGTCTCGCTTTTTAACTGAGAGTTCGACATGCTTCAGGGTGATACGACAATTTTTATTTTTTTTTAGTTCCCTTCGACTCAGGAGAAGGCCCAACATACCTCATCAAGGTCTCCTTGGCTTACTCGACTGGATTCTTGTCTTTTCAAATTAGTAGGTGCTTCAATGCTTGGGGTTCTAATACTCCTGCATGCTCTGTGTTTTCTCAAGTCCTGCAAAACTGATTTAATCTAAAAATGGGTAAATGTCGAAAATTACTAAAATGAGTACCTTCAATACCCGATATGATTTTCTGTGAGATCTTAAGTCAAGAATGTAGAGGAATATGATTCTAATACATTTTCAGACCACAACCAATGTTTCTTTTCTCAAATTCTAATTCCATTCAAATCCATCAAGTTCTGATTCAAAAAAAAAAAATATCGTTTGCCGCTAATTTGGACCGAGGCGGAAAACATGAACAAAACTATCTATCATCTTTCTTTCCTCTTCAAATCTCTTCCACATTTATACCAATACTTCTTGTTCGGTTACCCCACTTTTTGTTTTTCCCTTTCTGTTTTTTCTTTTTTTTTTTCTCTATTATTTTCTTTTTTTCTTTTTTCTTTTTTTTTTTATATCGAACTTACAATGATTTAGGGGCAGCCGATCTTATCAATGAACTTGATTTTCTTTGGGAATTGAGACTTTCTTGCAACATTTGAAAGTTTCTTCATTGGGATCATTGGCCTGAGATGATTGTATTCCCTTTTTACCATTGAGTAACTCAGACAACAGGCAAATCGGGATATTTACACCCAGTTTCATCAATCACTAAAGTACCACCAGAGATAGCTTGATTAGCTTGTAAAAATATATCAAAGCATCGTAAGGACAATGGATACCAATCTTGACTTTCGAATCCCCCGGTACTTCTGGAATTGCTGACGAATTTGGTTACGAGCCTTTTCAGATCTCACCATCGTTTGGATAAACATAATCTTCCTTTGATTATAGTCCCATTGAATCGTGGTCTAACTTTGTATTGAAATCACACATTCACATCCTCACTCAGTCACCTCACATACAATATATGCAGGCAATTTTGGGTACCTGAAATAGTAAGATTCAAACATTAGACCACAATTTTGAATAAACAGTATTGCATTATTGAAATTTTAAAAGTCATTACAGAGCAAATTCTTTTCCATCCAAAAGACCAACGGGATGGAAAGGTGAGTACGCAAAGATTTTCTAATTTTATCAAAACACCTCGCAAATTTAAAGCAAACAAAAAAAAACAGTTTTGCAGTCTTTAGATTTTTCAAATTGAGCCTTAGGCACATGACTCGCTCCCATCTCCACCAACACTTTGGTAAAGATTGACTTCACCACCCCTTGAAGGTGCATACTCAGGCAACGGATTCTGCTGACAGTTTGGCGTACCGGCCTCAGGTTTTTTAGGAAACGTGATGGCTCCTGTCCGTATAAATTCCTGAATTTTGTCTTTTAACTGAAAGCATTGCTCAGTCGCATGTCCTCTGGTTCCTGAGTGATATTCACAGAAAGCATTTGAAAAAACTGCTTTACTCCCTGGTTTAACTTCGTAAAATGGAAGGGGTGTCAGCATCCCCTGCTTCAAACAATTCCGGTACAACTCGGTGATCGAGATCAGAAGGTCTTGTAGCTCTCTGTTGTCGTTCTGGAAATTTTCCCCAGTAGCATGAGGTAGAAGGCCTTGGTGGTATTGGGTTCCTGACCTTGGAGTGCGGTTAGGAATTTGAGGTGGGGTGTTCGGGTGTGGTTGATAGGTATGGTAAGGGGGTGCTGGGTAGGCTTGAGGATAATATTGGGGAATATGATTTTGATAAGGGGGATGTATATTTTGGTAATAGCGGGGGCAGCTTTGGGAATAGGGTTGGTTTTGAGGATAATTTTGGTTTTGGCGATTTTGAGGAGGGTAGTTGTGATATTGGTTGTTCTGGTTCGGGTAGTTTTGGGGACAGGAAGCTTGGGGGTAGTTCTGGTAATGGGTTTGCCGAGGGGAAACAACAACGGCTACTTCATTTTCCTTCATCTTTGGCGGGGTTGACCTTTTCGTCAGATTGGATTGGGCCCCTTCAATTTTTCCGCTCCTTATTCCTTCTTCCGTCACCTCAGCCTGTTTGATCGCATCGCTGAAAGAAACCACTGCTATGCTCGAGAGATCTCGATAGAACGGCGGTGACTGAATTGACTTGAATATCTCTAACTGAGCCTCCTCGCTCAGCCTAGGGACAACTTTGGCAGCTTCCTCCCTTCAACGGGCAGTATACCTCCGGAAACTTTCGTCTTTATTTTTCAGTATCTGGTAGAGGGTATTGCGGTCTGGTGCGGCATCCCTATTGTACACATATTGCTCACAGAAGGCCTCTACCAGATCTTCAAACATTTTAATCTGTGATAGCTCCAGGGTCATGTACCAGTTGAGAGTCGGTCCTTTCAACGATCTCCGAAACATCTTTAGGCAAAGGTCTTCGTTCCGAGCACGAATTCCTAACTCCTCTTTGTAAATGCTGACATGCCATTCTGGAGGGCCAGTGCCATCATATTTTGTGAACTCTAGAGCCACAAAATTTTCCGGGTACACAACCCCGGGTGGTGCTGACAACTCCATGTATGTTGTTTTCCTGGATGGTTTCTCATTTTGCCATTCTTCCATAGTTTTTTCCAATTTCTCCATTTTCAGAAGCCAAGCCGGTGGAGGGCCATTCTCTCTTTGTTTTCAGTTTCAATGGTCGGGGCCTGTTGGCTATCATTTGAATTGTTTGGTGGAGCAACGACCCTCTCCGGGTGAATGAGGACCTGCGGTGCGGTGGGGGCCGAGCCCTCTGGCGAGACCTGATAGACATGCCCCTAGATGGGATATGTCGGAGCTCCATAGGCGAAAGGATGAGGGCCCATCTGAGGTCCATAGTAGACCGGTACTGCAAAGTTCGGACTGACGTGGTTCGGATTCGGCCCTGAGTTCTCCATCTCAATACTTGCGGGGTTTCCATTTAGGGATTCAGTCACAGGAGTCCCGTTGGACGGAGGAATAGGCACCTCCTGAGGTCGGCTAAGTTCGTTGATCCTTTCCATTAACCTGTTAATAGTTTCCTACATCCGAGCCATCTGGGTCGTTCGGAGAAATTCGGGATTACTTTCTGATGTCATCCTGGAATGAGTCTATGCTCGACTGCGTGTAAAGATCGGACTTCGAAAGGGGGGAACTGGATTTGCTTTTCTGGGACCAATTTTCTTTGTCTTGCCCTTTTCTTCTAAAAAAAAAAAAAAAAAATTATTTTATTAGTTCACGTGGGTCTTAGGTGGTCTTAAAGTCCATTCTAGTTCGAAGATTTCAATTTCGATAACGACCAATTAAAACAAATAATGGTACATGAAATTTTTTTTTTTTTTTTTTTTTGTCGTTCCCTACCGATATTGAAAACTTTGAACTTGTTTGGTGGTTTTTTTTTTTTTTTTTTTTTCTTTTTTTTGGGACTTCTCAAGACTTCATCAATCCATCAAGTACCAAAAACCCCCTTTCTCGTCTTGTATCATAGAATCCTGAGGGGATAATATGGATACAAGACAACTTTGCTTTTGTCAGAGGATTTACAACGATATAAGAACCTGAGAGGAAATAAAGAAGAAAAAAATATATAAAAAATAAAAAATAAATGATAAAAGAAAAATATAAAAAAAAAAAAAAAATCACGACTTATTTACTGAATTGAGGGAAAAAAAAAATTAATATTCGGACTTTAGATTAGTTAGACTTATCCAGACATATTGGGCTCGACCTTCTAAAGTTTTCCCCAGTGGAGTCGCCAGCTGAACGCGCCCCAATTTTTCAAAGAAAATAAAAAAAATAGATATATGCTTGGCGCTGGTAAAATGAGAAGGGTTTTTAAAAACGTCGATTTTCTTATTAAAATACGTAAGCCTGTTTTAGAAAAAGGAGTCGCCACCTAGCATTGAGTTTAAATGATGTGCTAGGTCACCAGATTTTCTTTTTGAAAACAAAATTAAAAAATAGCTTAAGTAAAATTTTGACTCCAAAAATAACATGGTCCGACTAGAGATTCGTTTAAAGAGTTCGGGGGTCAGTTACGCTCGGGGAAGGTGTTAAGCACCTCAAGACGCCCGTCAAAAGACGGTACCTTATCCAATTAAGTCCAATTAAAATTTAAATCCGAATGTTTTTATTTTTATTTTGAAATCCTCCTCCTATACACACATACATATACACACACATCGAGGGAAGTAATCTCCCTTCTAAACCTAAACCGTTCCAATGGAAGGTTGAGAATTTTTCACCTCATCTTGTCAGCAAATTATATTCAACATGAATTAAAGAAAACGCACGCGCACACACACTCACACGCATCGAGGGGAGTAATTCCCTTCTAAACTTAAACCGTTCCAATGGAAGGTTGGGAATTTTTCACCTTATTTTGTCAGCACATTATATTTAATACGAGTTAAAGAAACACACGCTCACACATACACACACACATCGAGGGGAGTAATTCCCTTCTAAATTTAAACCGTTCAAATGGAAGGTTGAAAATTTTTCACCTTATCTTGTCAGCACATTATATTTAATACGAGTTAAAGAAACACACGCACACACACGCACGCACACATCGAGGGGAGTAATTCCCTTCTAAATTTAAACCGTTCAAATGGAAGGTTGGAAATTTTTCACCTTATCTTGTTAGCACATTATATTTAATATGAGTTAAAGAAACACACGCATCCACACGCACGCACACATCGAGGGGAGTAATTCCCTTCTAAATTTAAACCGTTCAAATGGAAGGTTGAGAATTTTTCACCTTATCTTGTTAGCACATTATATTTAATACGAGTTAAAGAAACACACACACACGCGCGCGCGCGCGCGCGCACACACACACACACACGCACACTCCTCAAGGGGAGTAATTTCATTCTAAACTTAAACCGTTCCAATGGAAGGTCAAAAGTTTTTCACCTCGTATTGTTAGCACATTATACTTAATACAAATTAAATAAAACACACGCACACACACGCACACGCATCGAGGGGAGTAATTCACTTCTAAACTTAAATCGTTCCAATAGAAGGTTAGGAATTTTTCACCTCGTTTTATTTACTCAAAAAAAAATTAAAAAATAAATAAATAAATAAATAATAATAAAAAGATAAAAAAAATCTAATTTACAAAAAAAAAAAAAAAAAAAAAAATAGTATAATAACAACTTATTTAAAAATAAGAGTAAGATTTACAACAGATGAAAATTTACAACCTTCTTGGAGATTTTTTTCTTCTTCAAAATTACAATAAAATGAAAATAATATTATTTTCTTCAAAATTTCTCTCTAGATTTCACCTCTCCCTTCCAAAAAAAATCCCTCTCTCCTTTCCTTGTCTGAGCCTTCATCTATTTATAGAAATTTCAACGCGAACTCGTCCGAGAAAAGGTAAGAAAAAAGGGGTGGGTGCACCGAAATTCGGTGCAACCACCCCCTTTTGGGTGCACCGAACTTCGGTGCACCCAAAAGGTGTGGGCAGAGAAATATCTTTGCCCACGCTGGCCGCACAGCGACCAGTGCAACTGGTCGCTGTGCGACCAGACTGGTCGCACGTGCGAGCTCAATGCAACCCCCACCCCCTGTTCAGTCCAGGCCTCTCTCGTTCTCGTCTGTTTCTTGTTCATTTTATTCCGAATTAACGCGTTTTTATTCCACTTCAAAAATTCTACAAAAACCAAAAATAAATAAATAAATCAATTATTAATATTTAATTTATTTAAGAGATTAACAAAACTTAATTTAGCGGTATTAAACCGCACAAATGCGGTACAATCAACAAAATAAATAGGGAAATAAAATAAAGGTAACTATAAAATAAAGTATAATTTTTTTGCGAGGCGGTCAAAATGCCGTGTTTACAGAGCTTGCTTTCTGATACCCCTTTATGGGAGAGACCGATTCTAGCTGTCTTGATCCATTGCGATAGTACCGCGGCTATTACAAAAATTCAGAACCGTTACTATAACGGAAAAAGGCGACAAATACGTCGCAAACACAGCACTATTAGGGAGTATATCTCTACAGGGGCTGTAAGAGTGGATCATGTACAGTCTGATGATAACTTAGCCGATCCTTTGACGAAAGGATTAGCACGAGAAAAGGTTTATAAAACCTCGAAAGGAATGGGACTCAAGTCTATGGATTGACGAGTCACTTGTGAGGGAAAGCCAACCTATAGACTGGAGATCCCAAGAAATAGGTTCAAAGGGTAATAACAACTTATGAAGTGATATGAAGAAAAATATATTATAATAATAATTTTGAGTTCTATTCCAAATATGTGGTGTTTGTAGTATGACATCCTGAAGCGATAGAAGGTTGAGTTTCCTTTTATTAACTCTTAATGAGATCTATACTCTATTTAGAGTGGAGTACCTAGCTACAGGAGTACTCTTGATAGACTCACCTATGTGAATGTGGAAGTGTGGCCGCTTCCTATGGAATTTTGGGCAAATTCTCTAGAGCATTCACTATACTGGGATATACGTGCATGGCCGTAAAGCACGGGCTTTTGGACTACACCCTGATAAGGTTGTGCGTGTGATGTTATTAGAGATAGAGTTCAAAACTATGAGTTACTCTAGTATAATCTAAAACATCTTCACTATGTAAAGGTTCAAGTTGATAGACACCTTTGCTTATGCTCAATCTTATATTGTTAATACTGCTCGAGGAAAAATTATTTTTTAAAAATTCAAGTGGAGGATTGTTGGAGCAAATTAATTTTGAAAAAATATTTTGTGTCAAATGGTTTTTTCCCTCAAAACCTTATATCCCACATCGGTTGGGAGAGGTTGAATTGAGTTGTATAACTAGTGGTATGTGAGATACTTGGGATGTGCCCCAAGGGGTACCCATATTTTGTGGAGGAGAGAGGAGCTATATCTCTATCGGTTTAACACACACGCGCGCGCGCCGCCGCCGCCGTCCGTCCGGCCGTGCCGAGCCGAGCCGAGTCGCACGTGTGTTGAGGTGGCACTAGTATAATATTTTTTAGATAAAATTTTTATTATTTTAATTAAATATATTCAGAACTGTTTTGTTTGACTTGGTATGAAAACAGTTTCAGATCTCCACGATTTCCTCTCCATATCCCATAAAATTCTCCACGAATTCTAAACTGAATCTCCTCTATAAAAACAGACGAATTTCAGATCAGAAAAAAAAAAAAAAAAAAAAGTTCGTTCTTCTGGAAAAAACAGTTCTTCCTCTTCTTTCTTTTTCAGATCTGTTCCGAAACAGTGTTTCCCGTTTCTCTGAAATTGTTCTCGTTTCTCATACAATGTTCTGTTCTTCGTTTTTCGAAACAGTTTTGGGCTTTCCGAAATTGTTCTTATTTTTCGAAATAGTGTTCTGTTCTTCGGTGTTCTTCAATATCCGAAACAGTTTTTGGATTTCGAAACAGTACAGTGTTTCCGTTCGGCTTTGATCTGTTTCGGTTTTGTTTCTTCGTTTAAAAATTGATTCCAAGCAGTTTATTCGTTTTGCAAACAGTGTGGGGGGGTGTTTGATTTTCGGGACTTCTACAGTGCAAAGAACGTCCTAGACAGAGAAGATTTCTGGGCTGTTTTATCCTGGGGACGACGGGGCTAATATTCTGCTTGCACGCTTCTTGAGCAGAGCCGCAAAACGTCTTAAAGAGAGCGACCTAGTCCGCGACTCAACCCAAGCTAATTCGGTAAACTCGTTCTTTATTATTTTCTGCAGCAACAAATACCAAATAGACTTCCACCCACCAGCTACGATTAGCGACCCAGAACGCCTTCTTCTCCAAAGCTCATAACAGGGGCTCAATCGTCGAAGAATAAAACAGAAAATCGTCACCACCTCTGCAAAGCCAGTGAAAATCACTCTCTGCAAAGCCGGCAAAAATCGTTGGTCAACGAAGTACATAATGCAGAGGCAACGACTATTTTAGCCCGGCATAACTCCTAGATATTTGGCAAGGTTGGATATGGGATTTTAACGGAGGAGAAACGACGAGACTCGTCGGATTCCAATCTAAAAACAGCTAATTTTAGAAATGGTAGATGGGAACTACTCCCAAGAGATAGCTTCTCTCTCTAACACACCATTTCCCAATCATCTATTCTTGCATTGTAAAGATCTCAACTATATGCGAGATTGGCATAACAAAAGAATATATAAGGGAAATGGGTCCGACAATATCATTTCAAAATTTTAGCCAATTCCGATCAAGGTTCGTTTGTAGTGTCTATGTCCGACAATAGAAATCCACTTCTTGACTACCAATTTCAGAGCCTAGGTCCACAGGATAAGAGAATACTATGAAGAAGGTGAATAAAATATTGTCCAATGTCGTCGATGGTCTACTAGTTTGCCGACGAGAACGAGCTCTAAACCAGGCGAGTATCGTTGTCTCTTTGGTGGAAAATAGGACCCACGACAAAGTGAAACAAAAAATCACTCAAATATGGTTCTTAGGCAAACAAAACTGGGGAAAAAACACTCAGAACGATCCCAACCCAGTTCAACTCCTACTGGAGAGAGTAGAGAGAGAGGTTATCGCCCGGGTATTATGCCCGACCATTCTCAGAAGGGCAAAATAATTTTTAGACCCATAACTATTGAGATGTTTTTATGTAGTCCAATAAATTTATTCGTTTCGATTTAAACCCTCTAAACATGAAAGTTGTTTTAAAAGGTTCTTCTATTAAATTTTCCATCCAAACAAACAGAAATGTCATTTTTTAGGGGATAACGATCTTTTTACTATTTATTTTTCTTTTCTTTTTCTTTCTTTTTTTTAATTTTTTTGGCCTTCTTCACCGAACCTCTCTCTCTCCCTCTGCCACGATTCTCGACTCTCTCTCACCGCCGCGACTCTCTGTTCTAACAGAGGGCATCCCACCCTCTGTTAGAACAGAGAGTCGCGACGAGCGAGGGAGAGTCAAGAGTCGCAGCGACCAGGGAGAGAGAGAGAGGGGGGTTCGGTGAAGAAGGCCAGAAAAAGAAAAAGAAAGAAAAAGGGGAACAAAAAAAGAAGGAAAAAAAATAGTAAAAATACCGTTATACCCCTATAAAATGGCATTTTTGTTAGTTTTGATGGAAAATTTAACAGAATGACATTTTAAAATCATTTTCATACTTAGAGGGTTTGAACTTAAACGAATAAACTTATTGAACTACAACGAATAAACTTATTGAACTACATAAAAAAGGTGTTAATAGTTAGAGAGTCTAAAATTATTTTGCCCTTCTCAAAATTAGTCGTTCCACTTATCTCTCAGTATTTAGAGCTTTTCCATCGCCTTGAGGAGGGACGATTAGATTCAGAAGACCTAGATCCCGATCGCCACATTGCCAAATGGATTGGTTCAGATAAGGGCTTCTGGAGGTGACTTGTTCTAAAGAAATCAGGTGGTAGAGATTGTTAACTAACCGATTAAAATTCTGGTAATAGCCAATGATTTTTTTTAGCGCGATTGGCACTGCTATTGGTAATCATTCAATTTAAGGTGGTCAATTGGAGTTGAATCAATTTAATAGTGAGTCTTTTCTTGTTGATTTAGTATCTTGACAAACGTTAGTTCTTTTTGTTTGGGGTTTTATTTTGCTTGGTGGCCATAAATCTTAATTTTTTGTTGGGGATTTTATTTGTAGCTGATGGAAAACTCTAGTATATTCTGGAAACAATTAGTCTCTATTTTTGTTAATAATTTGCCCGGAAAGATCAATCACTAGTATGTTCCAACGACATGGGGATGTTGTAGATACTTTTATCCCTAGTAAGAGGAGAGTTGTAGGTGGATTTAAGTTTTAGTTGGTAAGATTTGTTACATTGGTTGAAGCAACTAGAGCAATTAAGATTCTGGATGGGTTGAAAGTTATGGGATTGGTCTTGAGTGTCAAAATTGCTTCTTGTGGTTTGGGGGTTAGAAGACTGCCAATTCTAAAGGATAACTCTAAAATGTTTGCATTTGAGAATGTTAACTCCCCTCTAGATTTTTTGTTGAGGCCCTTGAGAGTTGATAAGAAGATTGTAGAACTTGATTTCAGTTGTTTTCTACGCCAGATAAGTGTGAAGGTTCAAAGTTCAGTCTAGCAAATTTGGCAGTGGATTGTATAGAGAGAGAGGTGTGTAGTAAAGTAGAATTGCACAAATAATTTGGTTGTTTAGAAACTATTGAGGTTGAGGTAGTTGGGAGAGATAAGGTACATTTTGGTTTAGTTAGCTTGATAGCCTATTGTATGGAGAATAGGCTATCGAACTCAACAATTCATCATCAAATTTCCGATAACTACAAACGTGGAGCAGAGTTCAGCTCATCAATGAGAAAGTGCATTTAAACACATGCTTTATAGGTGATAATCTTTTGGAAAAGATGATAGAGGGTGAACATATGTTCAAGTTCAAAGAGGGTATTGGCAAAAATGATCAACAACGGGCAATGTTCTTGGAGTCAAAGATCGAATTTGGTGGGGGTAGAGGGGGCAAGGTTCTTTAGAAGAAGATTAGGATTCAAGTTCTGATGGTTGGGAGGTGGTGGAAGATGATGATGAAATTATAAAAGTTGTAGTGTTGTTAAAAAAATTGTTGTCACGAATGGGGTTAGACCATTTGTTCATTCTAAATTAAACAATTTGATTATTACTCTTCCCTCACTTTGTATGGACCAAAAAGACACCTTTAAGAAATCGTTACGGGAAGTTGATATGCCTTTTCTTCGATTGCGGGATACATGGTAAGTCATTTTTCATATAGTAAGGGAGACCCTGTCCCTTTATTCTAATGCAAATATTTGCCCTAAAAAAAAAAAAAAAAAAAAAAGGGTATATACTCCACTGTACGCTTTCCTTATCCTTGCCCTTCTCAACTTACACTTTGTTCTAACAGTACCAACCATCTTATCCTTGCTACAAAACACCACACATCTCTTAATAGTACACAGGACCCTAAATAAGTAACTACAATACACACAAAGGACTAAACATTTTGACGCATTAATTTCGGGAACAATACTTACACGAATACATATTCTAGATTCGACAAAAATTAATAGTAGAGGCAACCCCAAATACATCCCAATCTCGGGCATGGTAAAAGTAGACGTTATCGAGTGAATTGATACCAAAGAAGGGACTTGTTATTTTGAACATTTGTAGGAGTGACATAACTTGAAATTTACCTTCTTGTAGAACCATATTTACTTTATCCCCTTCTACTTTGAAAATAGGCAATTTAACTCTTTAGATTTTGAGCTGAAATGAAAAAAAAAAAAAAAAAAAAAAGTTTCTTTGTTGAATCTAATGGAATTGAAAAAATTGAAATACCACTCACACGAATCAGATCGTTAATTTTGAAACATAAATTAATTACTCAAATAAACTCACTTTTGAATGATTTATACATGCATGGATTTGTCACAGAGACTATTGTAACTTTGAATAAATAATTTAACAAAAATAATAAGATCTGTTATCAAATCACTTACCCCATTTCAGAGAAATATTTATTTTACATGAAAAATCAAAATTTTAAAATACGAAATTGACGTCATATTTTATTAGTTTGTAATAATTTACCTATGATTTTTTAATGTTTTAAGTTGTTTCATTTTAATGTTTTAAGTTGTCTCATTCTAGACTAAACAATTCGAGTATTACTCCTCCCACAATTTGTATGGCTCAAAAAGACTTCTTTAAGAAACCTTCGATGGCAGTTGATGTGCATTTTCCTCGAGATGAGATAGATGAGATTTTCTCCGCAGTAGAAGGTACTGATTCAAAAAGGAAACTTATCACAGCCCCGAAGAAGAATGGAAAGAATAACTCACTTGTCGTTTAGGTGTATTAAGAGTTCTGTGTTTGGTAGTCTGTAAGGATTAAGGACTCTTGTTATCTGTCAAGATAGGGGTGTATCGTATAGATTGTATTGCCAGTATTTTGGGTAATGTTAGCCTACGAGGGTGGTGTTTTTTGTATTATTCCTCATTGGAAATGGGAAGTTTTGTGAGGAATATCTTTGTCTCTGGGAACGATTTTTTCGAAAAATTGAAGACTAGTTATTCTTAATTTCAAGAGGAAGTCCTAGATGGTGTTTAAGTTATTCGAGATGACTTTATGGGATATGAGAGTAAATAACCCTCGGGTAGTTCTTGGTCAATGTTATGGAAGGGCCAATTGATCATTATGTGTTGTTGGAGGGGTTTTGGCTTTGTTCAGCTTGGGCCTTGTTTGAGGGATTTACTTGTTTTATTGTTTTGGTAATGATCATAGTGGTGGTGCATGATATCTTAGGTGTATGTAATTATACCTATTTTGGTATTTGTTCCAGGCCCCGGGGCTACCCAGTTGTTAGCATATTGGCACTAGGGGAGCTCTCCTTTTATTAGTTAGGGGGCGTCTGGTTTTTATTTTTGTGCGATTGTAATGCTTGTTTCCGATGAGAGTTTTGTGAGTTACATGGTAAGCCTCTTACTATGTAGTAAGGGAGACCCTATCCCCTTATTATAATGCAATTATTTGCCTATAATAAAATTAAAAAAAAAAAAAAAAAAAAATCCAATTTTTTATTCAATTTTGATATTTGAGGCATGTACATACTTAAAAAAAAAATTAGAGTCTTTAAAATGCATTTATTTTGATACGTATCTTTTATGACAAAATCGATCGAAATTTTTTTATTCTCAACCCCTTAAAATATTGGCAAACATATGTAGATTATTAAAAACAAATTAAAAAATAGATCAATTTCGTGTTTTAAAATTTTAAATTTTCATGTAAAATAAGTAATTTTTTTTCCTGAAAACGGGTAAGCTATTTGAGTGTAAAAACTTCATTTTTTTTTTTGTAAAATTCTTGCTTTCAAATTATAGTACTTTCTAAAACGAATCCATGCATATATAAATCATCCAAAACATAGTTCGTTTGAGTAGCCAATTTGTGTTTCAAAGTTAAAGATCTGGTATGTGCCATGACATTTCATCCTTCTGTCAATTTTGTTAGGTTTAACAGAAAAACTAAGGCCCCTTTTGGTTAGTGTTTTCATTCCAACCCAACTCAACCCAACCCAAAAATTATGGGATTGATTTTTGGGAACGCGTTTGGCAACACAAAACGCAACCCAATCCAATCAAAAAAATGATAATTGATTATCAAAATTTCAAGAAAATGAGAAACAGAAAAAACTTGTTTTTTTTTTTACCCAAAAAACTGAACCCAAAAGAGAAGATACGCTCGAAATTATTAGAGATGTTAGTGAGTCTTGTGTTCAACTTTTGTTAAGCTAAAAACAAATAAAGTTTTATTTTTCATTTTTCTCTCTCCCATTTCTATCGTCTTCTTCGTCTTCGCTGAACTCCTCTTCGTTCACCGTTCGCCACCAACTTGTTGTTCTTCTCATCTCCTTGCAATCGTCTTCGCCATCCTCGCCTCCTCCTCTCCTCGTTTTCACAATCGTTTCTCCTCCTCCTCTCCTACCCGTCACCATTGTCTTCCTCGTACTTCGCATCGCCATCGCCATCGTCCTCGATCTGTTGGACATCGATTTCTATCTGTTTTCCATCGTCTTTGATCTGTTCGACATCGATTTCGAACTCGTCTTCGTCGTCCACCTCCTCTTTGATCTGTTCACCGTCGTCTTCGAACTCGTCTTTGTCGTCCACCTCCTCTTCGATCTATTCGTCGTCGTCTTTAATCTATTCGACATCAATTTCGTTCTTGATTTCGATTACTAAATTTGGTTTAGGGTTTGATTTCAATTTCGCTCTTGATTTTGATTTCGATTTGGTTCGACATCGATTTGGTTTAGATTTCATCATGAAATCGATTTTCAATTTCTATTCTGATTTTCATTTCGATTTTCGATTTTATCACGAAATCAATTTAGGGTTTGGTTCTTAATTTTGGTTTAGGGGTCGTTCTTAATTTTGGTTTAGGGTTAGTTCTTGATTTGGGGGTTTGGTAGAATTTGGGGGGTTGGTTGAATTGCATGAAATCAATTCTATGGTTGGTTCTTGATTTGAGGATTTTGGTTGAATTTGGGAGTTTGGTTGAATCAATTCTAGAGTTGATTCATGAAATCAATTCTAGGATAATATCCTTACCAAACGTAATTATATTCCCAGTACAAAAAAAAAAAAAATTGTCGTTACCAAATACAATTCTGTTCCCAATAGGAAACATAATTCTCAACCCAACCCATCCCAATTGGGTTGAGATAAGTGGGAACACTAACCAAATGCCACCTAATTTTTTTAGTTTAGTTCAAAGTTTAAGGGCGTAAAGTTTCTATTTTCAAAGTATAAGGCCGTGAAATGAAGATAAGTATAAATAGAAGGGGAGTAAACTGCAATTATCCCTTTTATGTATTCTATCATGAAATAAGCTAAAGCCCGTATATGATGACCCGAGTGAGTCCACTATTTCTCATTCCAGGTAGGCTTACATGACCATGTCAAATTGGGCTGAAAGTCCATTGGGCCTTTAGCCCAAACATTCCCATTCCCTAGAATACAACTAATGTTTCCGTTTTTCTGTTTCTACTTGAAGTAAACCGGGATTGAAATTCTATTTTCGTTCTAGAGTATTTTAGGAATACAAATGTGTTTGGGGACGATAATTGTCTTGGGATTGTTTCTTTTAATATATGAGAACAGAAACAAAGAACATGTTTGATTGCAACATTTGTTCTTTTTTTTTTTTTCTTTTTTTAAATGTATGGTAATCGGCAGGTGGTGATGGCCAGCAGAGGTGGTGCCCGGTGGTGGTGGGAATAGTTTTGTGAGAGTAAATAGGAATCAATATTTTTTATTTTACAGATTTTTAAGGAATTCAAAAAATACTCCCAAAATTTTTGGAATAAAAACTTGTTTTTGTACATTAATTCTAAAATTTTGAAAGCGGGAACAAAAATCAGGGAGCGAAAATAGTAACCAAACGGGGTTTTTCTTTGTCCCACTTAACTAAGTTCGACTATATAAGAACCTCAATTTAAAAAAAAAAAAAAAAAGAAAGATAAAATTATCGCATGAGATATCGTTGTTATTTCATCTGTTTGAATAATACATGAAACATTTTTTATAATTTAAATACGGTTATTTGAGACATTGACTATCACATTTTATTGTCAAAAGTATTCTTGAGTCTTTTCAGTTTTTTCTTTTTCTATTTTCTACTCTTTATATCTTTTCTTCGTTATTTCATTTTTTTAATTTTGTTTATTTATTTGTTCTGTGTTTAGGAAAAAAATGAAGGTGAAAATCTCAAAAACAAAAAGGCTAAAAATAAAGAGAATATTTCTTTAAAAAAAAGTTAAAAATCAAAAGTAAAAATAAGAATTAAAAAAAGAGTAAAATAAGAAATTTAAACTTAAAAAAAAAAAAAACAAGTATTTTTTCTTTTTTGATTTATCTTCGTTTTCATTTCTATAAACCCATAAACAAAAAACAAAAGTAAACATAAATAAAAGAAGTAAAATAAAAAAATACCCAAAAAATAAAAAATAAGAGAGAGAATAAAAAATAAAAAAATAAAACTTATTATGTTGCCAGAATTTTTTGTCAATAAAATATTATAAGAAATATTTTAGATATTAAATTATTTTAGATGTTAAAAATCTTGATTTGTACATTTCGATTTTCTCAAAAAAAAAAAAAAACTTTGTGCTTTACACGACGTCGTCTTTTTCAAATACAGCGTCGTTTCATCTGTTTGGTTTCTTCTCGGCCTCAATTGCTCCTTACCTTCATCGTCCTCCTGGAAAGAAACTCAGATCGATCCGACCTTCGACCCCTCTCTCTCTCTCTCTCATCAATGGCTTCTCACTCTGGTCGCAGTGTCTTCCTTCTAATTATTTCATCCCTGATCTTCTTCCAATCCAAGGTATGCCCCCCCGCTTTTACATGATCGATTCGTATTCAATAGGATCTGTGTGAATCATTCGTTTGAATTGCTTGATCTATGTCGTAGGCCGATGGCACTGCTTCAGTGTTCTTCATCGATGGAAAAGATCACAGTTATGTTCGTTCTCCTTCACCAAATCACGTAACTGAGGTACCTTTGATGCATTTTCTATTTCTCTTTCCCTGTTTAAGGTGTTTCAGAATCATATGAATTGAATTTTACTTTTGAATATTAAACCCAGAAGTACGTAAAAGTTAGCTTAGAAAACAAAAAATGAGGATTTATGGGTTGTTTTAAGTTGATAACGCATTTATTAACGAGAATCGATTTGGGATTTGTGATGGAAAACAGCAATCCCTTTTTCCAATTACTTATCCATTAGTTCAACAATAGCAACCAAGAAATATGGTTTAGCAAACAGAAGTGCCGGACTAGTTTGGCTTCATCACATTTTTATTGGATCGCTCAAAACCCTAGATGAGACTGCTAAAGATCCTGAGCTCAAATTGACAATATGATGGTGATTCATTTCATTCTAAGCATATGAATCCGAAATTCAGAATGCTCTATTGCTAACATAAAAATGAATATATGGGGATTCTGTTTGTTTCTGTATCATCAGATTGAATAGTGTATGTTCCAAAGGTATTGTTTTGTTCTTTCACTATTTTTACTCTAAGGACTTGATTGGTATCATACCACATAGTTTGTATTGTTGCTTTCGTTGTTTATTATTTATATAAACAAAATGGCATTTTCCTACTGTAATAACTTGAAATTTCCATTGGGGGACATTTTTGCTTTCTCCCCCTCCTTCAATGGAGATGAAGTATTACATTATGCCACATGTTATATGTATTTGTAGTATTTTTTATAAAAAAATCATAATGTGCTTGTGCTTGCTGGTAGGAAGAGATGGAAGTTTAGGTAACTACAGTTAGAACCGAAACGGCATTGAATTTGTGAGGTTCCTCAAAGTTGTCTATGTATGGAAAGAGCTACTCCACCTACAGCCATATAGTCTTAGGTTGGAACCTCCTAACATGGTATCAAAGCTGGATTTGGGAAGCCTCATTTGTTTGTCCACGTGATTGTTTGTCTTCTATCTTCTAGTATTTGTCTAATGGCATCACGTGCAAGGCAGGGTTGCACCGAATTTGTAATACTTCGTAAAGTAGTCTATATATGAAAGGAGTTATTCCACTTGTAGTAGCCATATGGTTTTAAGTTGGAACCTCCTAACAACTGTGTATATATGTGTGTGTGTGTGTGTGTGTGTGTGTGTGTGTGTGTGTGTGTGTGTGTGTGGGGTGTGTGTGTGTCCCGAAAAGATTCTAGTTCCATTTTTTCCCTATTTAATTAAGGATGTTAAATACTGTTATTACTAGAGGGAGCTGTAACATTCTAGTGGCCTGATACCGATTTGTTTCTGCAGACTGATTCATTGTTACTTTCTGAAGTTGGTGCTGCTGTATCAGTCTTGCTTGGTTTTGCTCCTCCTGCTTCGCTTTCAGCTGCTAGTTCATCTAAGGTGAAATGAACCACTTATGTGAAACCTAACTTTTGAGTTCCCTTTTACACGTGCCATTGGGAAGTTACATCTAATCAAAACTATTGGTCTGCAGTTGAATGAGGTGCTCTTGCCTAATCCATTTGATAGGCCTCAAAATGTCCTCATGCTGGATGTTGTTGGAGTTGAAGGTGCATACATTTTTTTATTAATACTATTAGCAATATTTAAATATGCATATTAAAATTTTCACTGAAGGTTTTACCATGCTCAGATTTTAACCTCGGGGTAGAGTCAAATGATATATTCAACAATGCCCTAAGGAGGAAGGTTGTTTTCGGTGAAGATAAATCTGGGATTCCACTTTCAGGTTCTTGACCGTTTCAATTTGTTCAGCAACTACAAGAGAATGACCTCACCACAATTCAGTTGTTTGATTACTTGCTTTGATATTTATATTTGCAGATGAAGATAAACTATCTACTGTATCTTTAAATGAGCCATCAAGTGGCGGTACAGATGCAGAATACACTGACAAAGAACTAAGTGATTTTGTTAGTTACTCTCTGGTGTTCCTCATTTTTATGCTATATTGTTTCATAGCCATTCTCTTTATATATGAGACTTTTTTGTTTGCATATTAGGCGTCTTGGTTGGGCGGATCATATGTTGCTAATGGCTTGGAACAGTTGACTGGAGAGTTGACTATCTCGCTGGCAAACGGTGCTCATTTGAACCTGAAGATGACAAAGGTCGTAATTTTATGATTTTCATCTTGCAATTCATTCATTTAGTCGTGGAGTTTATATAAAATTTCTTATATGTCAAATTTGGACTCCTTTAGCATTCACACTAATTTAATAGAAAGAACGAACTTATGCAGGAAGCTGACAGAAGATTCACGACAAGTCTTGTTTCCCTCATTCGCAATATTCGAAGGGCGATGGACTTGCATCAAGATTTGTCAGCAACTATGCACAAACCAGCGGAGTTGATAATGGGAAAATTTGACGGTATTGAGGTGAAACAATCTTTTATCCATTTCTTTTCAAATAGCGGAATTATGCTATAAATTTGTTGTTGCACAATAAGGAAATATGAAATGAATTTAAACAAAACTGTAAATTCTTAGGTGGTGGTACCATTTTGTGAGAATGACTAAGTTTCAATTTGAATGAGAGAATAAAACACATTGAAGTTGATTGTCACTTTATTCAAGAAAAATTGTTGCAGAAGCAGATTGAGATTAAACATGTAAATTCAGTTGATAAGTTAGCTAATTTATTTAATAAACCGTTAAGAGTTCAAGGATAAAGTACATTTATAATAAACTAAGAGCATACAATATGTATGCACCCAACTTGAGGGAGAGTTTTAGATGGGTATGTATGTCTTTCTAGTTTTATTTGGGGTTTCTTATATTGTTTCCTACTTTCTATTATAAATAGAGGGAGAGACTAACACAATTATTAAGCCTTCTCATTCTTGTCGTATCCTCTTCTTACCTTTAACAGTTACAAACCATCCAAATTTTCAGAATGGTGCAACTCCAGAAGAGACATCATCTGCTGTCTCATTACTTTTTGAACTTAGAAATATTTTGAATTATTTATGAATTATATCTATAAAAATATGTAATATTCTCTTTTTTTACAGGTTTTGAAAGAGCAATATGGAGTAGAGGGTGTTGCTGAGCAGGGACTGGAGTTACTTGTTGCTGCAATTTCGAAAGTATTTGATTCTGTGAAGGCAGCATACAAAGGTAACCCTTCTTCCTTAGACTATAGACTTTATGGTTTATTCTTTGTTGTCTAGAGTACCCTCATCCGCCACAACAACAACAACCAAGCATTTGTCTCGCTTACATAGCATCTCATTTCAAGGAAATCTCCTCCGCCTTCTAAGGTTCTTCTCAAGTTTCTTAGGGTTACTTCTTCCTCTTACAACGCCTTCCATTTAGGTTAACTTGGACCCACAAACCGTCTTCTATGCCAATGTCAAAACTATATTAGACAATTATCTTAGACACTGTTTAGTAGCATTTTTTAAGTCTTTTTAAAAGAATAATAAAAAAACGAAGTCATTTTGACAAAAAAGTACATTTACTTAAAAGTAAAAAGAAAATATCAAAAACATTTTGGATAGTGTCGAGATGATATCTTAGTTTTATTTAGGGAAAATTACGGAGAGGACCCAAATTAGACACCAAATTACCGGCTGATTCCATTGATTTAATAATAAACCAAGAACTCCTATAACACATTTTACATGCATGGTATAGTCCCCAAATTCAAAGCCGCATATTTTCCATTAACAGATTTGTCCTCACTAGATTTATGGGGATTGAGAGTTTTCATATTCAATAAAATCATTTTATTTGATGTCCTTACAAGATAATAGGGATTGAGAATTTCCATATTCAACAAAATCATTTTATTAAAACCAAAATAACTATTATTGTAGACATTTTTTTTTTCACAATCTAATTATATATTCAAATTCGTCTAAATAAAATCTTCAAAACAATATTAAATTCACTATTTTTTTTCTCATTAATTTCAGTTTTCACATTCATATTACATTTAATATGTTAAATATTAGATATTATATTTAACAATCACGGGGTACATAGAATAATATCACAGTTAATGTTATATATAACATCCACATGTATCACAATTTAGAACTCCTCAAAAAAATATTAATATCAAATACCGAATGCTACATTCAACATTGGTGTCGCACGAACTATAAAATATTACATGTAACATTTACATGAAATACAATTCAACAATCTATTAAGATGTTACATTCAACAATCTGTTAAGACATTACACTCAACACACTAACATTTTAAAGAGAGACAATCGTAAGTACATATTACACTTTCAAGCAATATGGTCTAAATAATAAATGTTACATGTAACATTCATACTCATTACGATAAATAGCTCCAAAAAATGTGATTGATATCTCATTTTAAAGAGAATTATTCGCATATAATTGATGGGTAAAAAATTTGTTGTTTCACGTTCGGATTGAGATTGTAATAAACATTTTTGTTCCACCTTTTATCATCGCATGTTACCTCAATTAGTTCCGCATTAGGAGGAGTTGATTACATGATGTTATGAAATGGCTCATTAAATAGGGACATTTTAGTCAAGAAAATAACATAAGGACTGCTCGGTTCACAGAAAAAATTGCGGGTTTAATTGGTAGTTTGGATACTTTTTAGAATTGCTCGGTCAACACCCCTTTTATTTATATAACTGATCTCTCAATTCCAAAAACGTTTATAAATGATTGGAAAAAAAAAAAAGTGGATGGAGAGATCCTAGTACGTCGATCTTCAACTCTCTCTTATAGTATAATAATTGAAAAAACAATATGCAACTATTTTTTTATTTTCGAAAAAAATACTTAAAATCATGTTTTTACTTTTTTATTTTTATTTTTAAAAGTATTTTTTTTAAGTGGAAAACAAAGGCTAAAAGCAAAAAAGTACTTAAAAAAAAAAACATTATCAAACGGTGCCTTAAGTATTCATTCTTGTTTATAATCAGCCATCGCTGTTAACATTCACATGTCAGTACACATCTTGTAGGACATGATCCATATATCATTCTTCATATTAACATACTATGGATTCTTTATATTAAAGAAGCTGTAGGTTATATATCATTTGAACTATGCGTGCCTAGTGAATTGAGTTCGGAAAAATCGAAGTATCTTAAACGCAATTATTATTGTTATTGGAGCAGGTGAAATTGTTGGTGTCATCTTCTTCTCTAATGGTGGAAAGCTTTCGGAGTCGGGAATCATGTCAAATGTGAAGTTCACTTCACGGTCATCTCCACGTTTGCTGCAAGAAAAAGAAAGCTCATCTAACTCGACCCTTATTCAGGAAGTTGTGTTGGTTAGACTAACTCTTGCATGGATTACAGGAATTATCCTCATAATTGCGACACTCCTGGGGGTAGGTTCTTCATCGTATAACCCCTCTTCTTTCATGCTTAAAATTCAGCTGTCATATAAAAGCAGAGAAAAGTGGGCTTGACAATTCGTGAAGTTGTGACACAAGAAGGGCTTGATTGAGATTGTTTTGTTTGTTTCCGCCCTGTTTGTTTAGTGTTTTTGTTCCCATGTTTTGGTTTCGATTACCCAAAATGGGGAACAGAAACACATATGGGAACAAATAAAAAGACCAAGTTTGTTTTGCTCCCAAAATTTAATTACATTTTTTTTTTTCCGAAAAATAATGGAATTGTTCCTAAATTTTTGTGGGAGTGAGTAGGAATCAACATTTTTTTTTTGTTTCTCAAATTCTTAAGGAATTTAAGAAATACTTCCAAATTATTTTCAAAATTTTGGGAACAAAAACGTGTTTACAAAACGCGTTTCTATACATTAATCTCAAAGTTTCGGGAGCAGGAACAGAATCAGGGAACTGAAACAGTAACCAAACAGGCCTGAGTTTCTCATTTTTATTAGACCTTCAAGTGATAGTGTCACTTTGACTTTAAGCCCATAAAGTCTCTGAATTTCCGTTGTTAACTTAGAATTCTGCAACAACCATATCATAGATATACATTATGGTTTTTATTTCAACTATTTTCACTAAACAAACCCGTGTTGATTTTCAAAAGCTCCAACCTTAGAAAAATGTCATTTTTTGTTCTTTTATTTTGCAGATATACTTTCTTGTCAACATGCCGCTGACAAGGGACACCCTTCTTTATTCCAATGTCAAGTTCGACTAAGAGAGACAAAAAGGACCCCTTGTTGCCGTTCAACCTTCTCAAAATTAGTATGTTTTCATACTTGAGAATCCAATATTTACCCCTCCCCTTTTTTGTCATTTAAATTGTTGTTACTATTAGGTTTTTTAACACTGCACCAGACATCGATACGACAACGATTATTCCTGTATGAAAGTGTCGGTTTTGGGAGGGTTGTTGTGAGGAAGGAGATTGGGGGAGGATGAGGTTATAATGGTCATTTGTGTTGTGTGTATTGGTGGTAGTAGTCTAATTTCCTGTTTTTTTGAGTTATTATTTTTCATGTATCTAAAAAAAATATTGAAAGTAATAAGAAATGCAATGGATTTTAACGTCTTTTTTTCTCTTTTTGTGTAAATCTGTGCATGAAACTCTCTTTGCTAATGTACACGGTATGTCTTTTACTACTAATTCCTGTTTTTTCTCAAGTGTACGTTTTTATTTTTATAATTGAAACTTTTTTTTTTTAATTCTATATATAAGTGGTTTTTGATAAATGTACTTTCATGGGTTTCGCTCACTTGTTTATGCTCTGATCTAGCAAGTTCTAATTGTCCCAATGAATCTTTCAATCTTGTAAATGGAAATGGTGACTCAAGATTTAGATGAATTCCTATCTTTCTCGTACCTATCTATATGGAGGGAGATTCATCTATGAATCAATCTAGATGAAATGGTGACTCTTTTCAGATAATATGCCCCATCTATGAGCGACTATATTGATCATATATATGTTTTGGTCACATCTTTTTTCGCTTCGAAGGAAGTTTGTATCTTTCAATCTATCTAATTTGAAAAATAAAATGAAAAGGTATTTTCAAATTACTTTTTTATCCTTGTTAAAATAATTTTTTTTATTCATTTATTTTCATAAACATGCACTACGGCACTACCCCATCTCCCACCGTAGCCCCGCCGTCCACCCAACTCTGTCGGTCCCCACCCTAGCGGTACCAGTAGTTCTCACTTCTCTTCTTTCTTTCTTTCCTCTTCTTCTTTAGATTGTGCAGATCCACTAAATCTGCACAAATCCGTGCAGATCTGACAAATTGGCACAGATCTATGCAGAGGCACCGGTTATTGCATAGAAAGAAAAAAAAAAAAAAAAAAAGATACCGCAAGCGACAGTGACGATTGCCGGTGGCGAAGACGATGCCGGTGTATTATGCTTGCCAAAGAAGAAGAGGGAAAAAAGAGAGGGAGAAAAAAGTATAAAACTGAAAAAGTTAGAAGGATATATGTGTTAATAATTTAAAAGATAAAATAAAAATTGATTTAAATAATTTTTTGTTTATTATTTTAAGGAGTATAAAGGATTAGAGAAAGGGAGTGCACATTTAGAAACACCCATTTGAAAAGAAAAAAAAATGTGTAAGAACAATTAGAAATATAAATGGCAAAATAGAGAAAAAAATAATTTAAATTAGATATTTGTTGTGTGATTCTTGTGATTTTTTTTTTTGCAATTATGAAGATAATTTTTCTTATTTCTATAGTTTGTTTAAATTTTTTTTTTTTTTTTTTTTTGACATTTTATTCAAACCATATGCTTGTTGTGTGATTTATTGTAATTATTATGCAATTACGAATTTGACTCTTTGTTGTCAAAAAGTGATTTTTATTGAATTTAAAACAAATGTCTATTGTTTGATTTGCCATGATTTTCAGCAATTATAAAGTCAGTTATTGTTGTGTTCTCCAAATTTGTTAAAAAGCTCTTTGTTATTTGATTTATACAACTGTTGTGTGATTTATTCTAATTGGTTTTTAATTATGACGTTAATTTTTGTGGTTCTTAATTTATTTGCAAAAAAAATCGAAAGTTCGTTATTTAATTTGAAACAAATGATCGTCATGTGATTTGTAATTATTTTTTTGCACCAAAGAAGTTTTAATTTTTCTATTGATTATTTATATTTTTTAATTTCATAACGTTTGTTGTGATAATAAATATTTATTGTATCAATAATGGTTGCAACGACTACAATTTTGAAGGTAGTTGTGGGAACGCGGATTTTTTTTTTTTTGTGCGGTTGTGAATGTAATGTCAGTAATATTTGCCATGGCAAGAACAAATCTAGGACATTTTTAGAATGAAATATTATAAGAAATAAATTGAAATTCTCATTAAAATAAAAAGTAAGGCGAAAATAACTTGAAATACCATATTAGCCCGATATCAAAATGTTCACCTTCCCTTCACCTTCAAAAATCACCCACTTATTCATATGTAATTATAAAGAGAAAACTGCATTCTGAGTCTATTTGGAGGAACTACTTACTGCTGATAATTTTATGAAATTTAAACTATAAACTTGTTCCCCGTTTGGCCGACAATATTTGACAATCCAAAACCAAATGACCGGCTCGCCAAACCACAGTTTTGCCAAACGGGTACTTCAAAAAATAGCTAATTTCTTGACCCAAAAAAAAAAAAATTCGAACTTGGCCAGTACTGAATTGTAGTCTTCTCTGATTTCAGCTCTCTTTACCCTTCTGTAATGTGTGTTTTTGATGTCATCTCCAGCAACCACATGGATTAGCCTCGGTCTCTATTTTCCCTCCCCATGTCTAGAGGTTTGTTTTGGGTTTGGCGATACGCCTTGTTAATGACCGCATTGTCACAAATTCTTCTGCAGCAGAAGGGTGTATTCCCACCTGTAAGAGAAGTAAAGGTGGCGTTTGGTTAGTGTTTCTGCTTTTCTGTTTCTACTTTCAATAAATTGGGATGGCAATTCTTTTTTCATTCTGGAGTGTTTCGGGAATAGAAACATGTTTGGTAACGACCATTGTCCTAAAAATTTTTTTTTTTTTTTTTTAATTTAAGAAAAAGAAATAAGAAACATGTTTGCTTGCAACATCTGTTCCCTTTTTTTTCTTTAAATGTATGGTGGCCCTCAGGTAGTGGTGGCCGGCACGGTGGTAGTGCGAATAGTTTTGCGGGAGTGAATAGGAATCTGACATTTTTTTTGTTTCGCAGATTCTTAAGAAATTCAAGAATTACTCTCAAAATTTTGGGAAAAGAAACGTGTAACAAGGATGGGGAGTGGGAACGGAAACAGTAACAGGGATTTTGAAGACAACTTTTCATCCCCTTTGTTTATAGGCCCAAGCATGAACTCTGAGGCGGCATTTGTTGAGTGCTTCTAATCTCAAAATCTAAAGGCCTTAATGGCAATGTTTGGTAGGCCGTGATAGAATCAAAACCTGTTGGAGTGAAATCAAATTTTGAATGGGCGCTCATTCAAAATTTGATTTCATTTGATTTCCTTTACTGCCTACCAAACATGGCGTAGGAGAAAATCGTTCCCATTTCAATCGGAATTTGATTTAATTACTGCCTACTAAACCAGTTCCAAGTATCAGAAATTGGCAAAGGCCAAGTCTGGGGGCTTACAGTACTGTCGAATTGAGTCTTGGTTGCTCCACATTTGACTGCAACAGCAATACCCTGTAGATACCCCACAAAAAATATCAGAATATATCCACCAAGAAACCATAAGATAGTGTGTGGTTGCATGGAATTGAAGTCTTGGAATTGGAATTGGAATTAGAAATGAACGCAAGTAAATTTTTGGATTTTTACTATTTTACGAAACCAAATGCTACCTAATGGTGAAGTTTCCACACATAGATTATGGTGTATAATACTTTTAAAAAAAAGGCCAAGTAACATGATATTTTCAATGAGTGAATAGTGGAATACGTGAACAGTACCATACGTGTGAATAGTACGCGGTTCCACCGATGGTGAATGCTGGAATACGCGTGAATACTGAATAGTGAATTACTCGTGAACAGCAAACCGTATACGCGTGAACAGCAAAACACATTTTTTAATCAAAAGTAACCTATTCATGAACTATCTTAATTGTTTCATATTTTCATCATGTTGGTTGGTGCATAATTACTGATATAAAAAGTTTTAGAGAAAAAAAAAGGATTGCATTTTAGAACATTCCGTGCAGTAAAATGAAAAAAGAAAAAAAAAAAAAAAATCAAAGATCACAAATTGCACTATTTTTCAATTAGTCATTTTATGAATTGTTATACCTTAACGTTTGGTGGTAAAAATTAAAAATCATCAAATTATCTAGTTAACTATTTTAATTCTAATTCAGATGCTTTTTTCTTGTGTGAAATATAGTTTAAATCTAACTAAACTAAAATAATTGTATGTTTCTTTCTTCAAACAAATAATCTGTAAATTTGATTAAATCACAAGTAAATAGAGAAATGTGCAAATCAATTCATCAAAAATAAGATAATTCATAAAATAGGATGAATCATATTTCCTTATCCTATTCAAAGCATTAAAAAACAAAGATCGATGTATGAAGAGCCAAATTTAATAGGATTGAGGAAACTATATATGCCCATGTTAAATTTTAAACGCCATCAAATAATGCAGTTACCTGCATGATCTCGGCTGCATCTGGCCCACACATGGATGCACCAAGAACTTTATCCGTCTCAGCGTCCACAACAAGCTTCATAACTGTCTTCTCTTGACGTCTAGAGGCAAAAAATAAAAAAGTATATATATGTTCTCAAACAGGCTTCTAAATGATTTAACATGTTATTAGCTATTTATATATAACAACAATAAACAACAACTAAGCCTTTGTCCCACTTAAGTAGGATCGGCTATAGCTATTTATACATATATCAGGTAATTGTCGATTAAAGAATGTTGGCCAACTATGAACCAAGCTAGAGCACTATTTGACACGATATTTTTGGTTAGTTATCTTCTTCAGGCGAAAAATAGTTCAGCCTATCAATGCAGGCTGAACCGACAAGTGAAGGCAACAACTGTAGCCGCAATAGTTAGGTTTGTACTCAATTTACACCTACCGACACCCTTAGTTAATGGGACATAATATGGGGGTGTCCTTCGGTAGGCATTTCAGTTTCTCTGCTTTCTTTTTCTGTGCCCAGAAATTTTCACAAACACAAGAAAACAGAAATGGGAAAAGTTGCCAAACGCAATCTAAGCAGTATGTGAAGAAAGTGATGATATGAAATGACTGGAATAAGTTTCACTATCAAATTTAAGCACTATTAAGGGCTGAAGCAGCTAAGTTCTTGAGGTCACAATACACTCAATCTTCTGAATTGTATCCTGTCCATTTTCCCTCCCATCGATTGTTATTAGTAATTGTTGGAAAATTAACAATGAGTTTTTCTAATGCCGGAAGGGTAAAGTTTTTCTCAATTGAAGCTTAATTGAATTTACTGAAGTTGTATGATCAATTAAATACACTAGTTAAACCATTTTCCTCATAAGAAAAGTTATCAAACAAATACCCTGAGATGGTGTTCTTCATCGGATTAAATGAGGATGTGAAAACCAGAATATCACCATTTGCTTGCTCTATAGCCTGTTCTTCACTGAGTCCAACGACAGAAAGAGGTGGTATGCTGTGATACAAGAGAAGATAGCAATTAAAACCTCAAGATAACAGGTATGGGATTGCACAGGGCAATCCAAGACAACATTAAAAGATATTTCAGGGATTCTTGATGGACAGTCCATAACCTTAAAATTTTTGTCCATGCAATCCATGTCTTACAGTCATATTTTCAGAAATCCAAAATTACCTCACTACGCAGAAGCCACACTGCAATTTTCCATGTGAAAAATTCTAATGACTTTCATGCAAAGAAGTGATTTTGGACTTTTGAGTTTTGACAGAATTATTGGATTTCTCAAAAAGTTAATGTATCAATTGGGTTGCATGACTGGCGAGTTGAAAAATTTGGGGTACATGAAAGAAACCCAAAATTTTTTTTGTTTAAGTGATAAGAGATGATAGACTAATGTGCATATAATAGAGATAGAAGGACTAAGTTATTAAAGGGAGAGATCCATCTATATGAAAGAGAGAAGATACATTGAGACATGAAATGGGAGGAGAAGTCACTGTCCACATACATTGGATAGGCTAAGAGATGCATTAAATAAGGATGCTATGCGCATATAGAAACGTGAGAAGCGGGATAACGTTTGCCCCCAACTAAGCACCTTATGACAATTTTCGATTAGTGAAAGAGATTCATATATCAAGTGATAAGAAGGGTTCGTGTATCAAGCTCAAATTGTGAGCTTCAGCTTTTAGTTATGTCATATACTATAGAGATAGAATAGGTTAGTTGCCAAATATGTAAACGTGTATAGTAATCTATGACAGGTAGGACATATAGAGAGAGAACTAAGATAAGTCACTGCTCATATTCCACCAAAAACAAGCTGCAAAGATAGTATGTTCGAAGTATATAGCTAGAAGAGAAACTGATACCAGAAGACAGCACAAGGCACATGGCCATAATCAGGTTTACTATCCTCTCCACCAAAAACAGTTTTCTGCAGCCACAAGAAAACATTTTCTTACAGAAAAATGAAAAACGAATTGCAAACCACTGAAGATAGGGAAGCTCAATTAAAAAAAATAAAGGGAAATTGAAAGGTCCAGCTGAAACATACCGCAAAGCATGTTCCTTCCATTAAGGCCACAGGAGTTAAATTCATGCGATTTGTAACATCACCAATAGCCCATATGCTGGGTATATTTGTACGTGAATACTCATCAACCTGAAACAGAAGAAATGAAGGATAAAGAACCTCGAACCTCGAACACATATGAACTTATGTGGAACATACATTCCACCACAAGAATTGCGCAAAATATTTTACAATGCAAACAACAAGTTACAAACTAACACACAGATCAATAAAAAAGCATGATGCAAAAAAACAAAAAGAAGGAAAAATCACAACCAATGTACTGATACCCCAAAGCATATTTTGCATTATCTATAGTAGTAACAAAACATTAAATAATTCACTCAATTAACTAGCTAGATGTTAATTAACTCATAAGTCCTGCAATAAAAAAGATTATGGGCCTTAAAACAGTCTTAAGCTAATATCTGCTTTGACACGGTCACCAAATGTCTTGATTTAGAAATACTAGTCAGAGTATGCACAATTAGATGAGACATACTGGACATCTAAGCTGGCAAGGCACCACAATAGAGCTACAAAGGTTAAGACACTATAACTAAATAAAGTGACCTATTAGATATCAAAGTATGAACCTCTAAGAGCCGCTTTTGTAATATGACACATGAATTTCACCCAAAAAAGAATATGCTTTGAAGAAGGAAAAGGTCAGTCAACTTTTAAGTAGCGGACATTTGGGGGACAAATCTACCACACTGTTATCATGCCAAGAAATGAGTCACAAATCCATTTGCAAGAGAATTTTAGTTCATGGTGGAGGCTTGACGAGGAACAAACCCTAATAAAAACTAACTTTAGTTATTTAGTGTAAAACCGACCAACTTAAAAATTTGTAATACCACTTCTACTGTGACTAAAAACTAACCAGCAATTAATGACACAAAAAACAAAAATAACATTAACGAAACATAGCAACCTTCACAGCTCCGGTGCTGTCAAGCTCAACACCTACAGCTTCCAAATTCAACCTCTTTGAATTGGGGGCCCGACCTGTAGCAAATATAAAGCCGTCAAAGTGGAAAACTTCCAAGAAAGATGGAAAGAGAGCATTCCCTAATTGTTAAAAGTTTCCGCATATTCATATATTTACTATCAAGAGGAATCATCTCCAAAATTTTGATATAATAGTGCCTTTGATGAATGGCATCTCTCAACCAAGAAAAAAAATTAAAAATATGGATTTGCAATCATAAAAAACTGACTACTGTTTCAGATTTCATACAAAAAAAGAAAAGAAGATGATAATATTACGTCAGAGGTAGGAACTACAATATTACCCTATTCATACCAAAGCAGCATGCTTAAATTTGACGAGGACTTGGATAAAGAAAAAGCTGACAAGCAAGCAAGAAAAATAAATGACACCAAGCCATCAATCCTAAAGGTGCACTAAAAATCAGGTGCATGTGCCACACCAGTTGTAGGTAATAGAATGATACATAGGGTAATAAATAGGATATGAATGTAATGGATGAAATCCAACAAATAAGAATATTGGCGTCTTTATATTAATGTCATTCATTAGATACCATTCTCCACGGTAAGCAACATAAGTTCTATTCTCCACATAAGCTCACAAACAGACACAAATATGCAAATTTACAACCCTATTTACTTCAAGTTTGGACTTACCAGTAGCAAAGAGTACAACATCTGCTACCCATTCTTCACCATGGTCTGTTCTAACTTTTATGCCATCTTCTGTCTTAACTAGCTGTTTGACCGATCTCATGATTAGATTATGAGTTAGAAAAATAAAAAATAAAAAATAAAGACGGCTACAAAGTTGTGAGGACATGGGCAGAAGCATCATGTCAACATAAATGACAGAATATTTAAATACCTCAGACAAGGATGTTCTGGGGTGCAAATTAATGCCCCTGCCTTCCAGATTTCTGGCAACTGCTGCTCTCATTTCATCATCGAAACCTCTGTAATCAGAATAATATGGTAGAAGGTATTAACAAAACTAATAAATTTAAGAATCAATGAGAAGATACTCGTGAAGGAGGAAGTGCATAAATAGCATATTCATCGTACTTCTATTTGCCAGATAAAATTAAGTAGGTTCTCATCCTTCAAATTTACACAAGTATCCGCGTAACTAACATGCATGCTAAACATTAGCACTCTTTAGTGAGTCAGAAATGGGGGACAACTTCAAAAATTAGTCTTTCCCCATGAATGATGGTACCCTTTTATGGGCTACTAAGAAAGAGCTAACATGAATAAACTTGTTCATAGTCATCAAAATAATTAAATCACAAATTTATAACATGACAACAACATTCCAGCGAATGATGTGGCATCGCATACACCACCACCACCACCACCACCTTTGTTTCATAATTCGATGCAGCCTCACATAAAGAAAATTAAATAAATGAACATATAACAAAAATTGGGTTAAATTTCCCATTATACAAGTCCACCACCCGTCAAGTAGTAAAGAGAGAATCAAAGAACACAACTAAAATCAATTCGGAATTTTTTTGGACAAGATGAATCTATCAGTTACCACAACAAAGTGACAAGCCAATAACCAACATCAATGTTGTAACAACATTGATCTTGCCAATAAGTGAAAGCTGAAGTTTAAATTGAGTTCCATGGACACCTACAAATAGACCCAACCTGTCGATGTTGCACTATCAATGCGAGACGAGGGTCATGACTAATAACCTCAGTTACGGCCCTAGCTTCCTCGCAAAACTTGTTATCAATTACACAAACACAAACAAAAAAAAATAAAAAAATTGTTGTCAGCCCCATGACCTTACACCAACACAGAAACAGGCATGGTTTGGCTTTGATAGGTTACCCCAAGGTTCCTCCTCCAAAGTGTTAATTGAAGTTGCAATTGTGTTCTTTGAACCTAAATATAGACCCAAGTTCTCCCCATTGCACTACCAATTTCAGATGAGAATCATGACACAACAAACTGGAGGAAAAATAGAGAGTCCTAGAATCTTCACTCCAATTCCAAACTTCCTGATAGTCTAAAGATGGTAACATGATGTAAGTAGAATTTTACTGACCTTAAAGGAAGTTCTTTCCTGAAACAAAGATCCACTGTTGCACCCATCCCGCGCCATATTGATGCAAACTCAACAGCAATATACCTAAATCATGAGAGGTGCAAGTCATCAGATGTCCGAACCAAGTCCAGCCTAAATGACACAAATGAAGAGGTAGAGGATATGAACACACCCTCCACCAAGTACCACAGCACGCTTAGGCAATTCATCCAAGCTCAAAGCCTCATCAGAGGTTATAGCCAACTCCTACAGCCATCCCAAATTTGAAAATAAGTAAACAGTAAACAAAAAACTAACGAATAAATATAATAACATAGACATGACTATTGAAAGAAGCGAAGAAAAAGATTACTGTACCACATGTGAACAGAAACAGAAACTCTACCTGTCCAGGAATAGGTGGACGTTGAGCCCTACTGCCAGTTGCAATAAGGATATGTTTTGCCGAATAGCACAATTTAGTGCCATCTAGTTGTGTCACTTCTACGTCATTAGCACCAACTATCTTTCCCTCTCCTTCAAATAGTTTTACACCCGCATTTGAAAGTAACCTTTTGTAGATTCCATTTAATCTAACTATTTCCTCTGTCTGCAAATTTCAGAAAAGATAAAAGGAAAAGTAAATTAAACACCCTATTTATTTCTTTTCCACTTAATTCGCCCTAAGAAACAATTCTTTTTAAGAAATCTGAAATCTAGAAAGATGCATAATCATGCATCAAATGAATATAAACATTCGAAAATGCAAATTTTGCTTGCTGTAAATCAGGAAGGGAATATGCAGACATCAGTTTGTTAAAACACGAGAGGCAAATAAGACTAAAAAAAATACCAAAGGCAGCAAATATTGTATTTTGCAGTTTAACTATGAAGACATCATCCTTCCAGTAGCGTCTCTACAATTCTACCCTTTAGTGAAGGTGGATTCAACCACCCCTCCCCCTCCCCCACTTTTCCAAAAGTAACACTTCTAGCCCTAAACATTTATGAAAAAATCAATTAAGACACTAAAAATGTATTATAAACCCCTCAATAATATACATAAATTTCTCTAAATCAAATTATTTTTTTCTGTAGCCCCCTCTCAATCAAATTTCTGGAGCTGCCATTGCATCCTTCCCGTTACACCATTAATTGGAACCCAAGAGTCTTAACCACAGGAAGGTGAAATTTTCATAACAACCAAATTCCATAGTTCATTTTGAACAACAAAAACAAACTAAAATCAGTATCTCCGGAAAGGCCGGGCCAAAACCCAAAAGTGATATCCAAAGTTAACGTAGTGAACAATTAGTCAGTTTTGTGCTATTTATGGTTTATCACTGTGTTGCTCTTCGTAAGCATTCAGTATTTTCAACTCAAGCAATTCTGGTGCACGTCACCCGGTGCATGTGGTGAAATTGTCTTATTCAACAAACTCATACTCAAGTTTTTTGTGAAAACAACTCAAGACAGACTGCAGCAAATTATGCAAAATAATGAAATCTCTCCAAATCTATGCAATAAGAAAATTTCTCTTGACACCTATTCATCTTGAGGGGGAGATTTAGATATACGTGATTACTATAAATATTAATTTTAAGATCATTTTTAGGGCGCTGACTCTTCATGGTTATATTCCTCATTTGTATAAATTCCTTCAAGCAACCCTTACAAATTTATGGTTTGACTAGATTGCCACCTCATGCTTTCCTTGAAGAGAAAAAAATAACTAGGCTACAACTTTGGCACTATTAACAAACCAAATACTTCCTTAATATGAAAAGCAACTTACTGCAGCGTGTATCCTCCTTTATCACATTTTCTACAAACGAAGCTGAAAAAATGTAGTTCATATTGGTGCCAAAAATGTACCAAATAATATAACCTGCCATGCAAATGCACACAGAAGGATACGAAAATTTTAACACAAACCTTCTTTTGCAAAAGTTTCTTCCAATCAAAGTCGACTCGCTCATTCAATTGCCATCCATAGTTCTTGGCGTCCTACACACGCAAAAAATGCACACCAAGCCACTTCAAACAATGAAACCAAAGCATTAATCATTATGGCTTTCATCCCCACCCCAACCCCAAAAGAGGCTCGTAGTTAAAAAAAAAAATAAAGGAAAATAAATGGAGTACATAACAGCTGAAAATAATGATATTTTAGGGAATGGCAATTGGATAATCATTCCAAAGTCCAAACTACGGCATATTTTAGCTCAAAACCACCAAATTTTGGCAATCTTAAACTTCCAAGTTAAATATATGAAAACTTGTATTATAATGGTTTATAACTCTCCAATCATCAGTCATCTACTTATCAAATTAATATTGCTTATATTATAGCCTTATAGGAATACATTGCCACATGCCCTACCTTTTTGGATGTACACAAGTTTATTCTAGCTTATCATTTGTAAGCGTGTTTGTGACCATTCACATTCCACATATTGTAATGGCCCATATTCTAGGATGCAAATTAATGAATTTAAACACAGAATCAGGGCGAGAAACAAGAAGTTTTTTGCTACAACCATGGCATTGATATTGAATACCACTGAAGAAGTAGTGCAGAAAGATGTGTTCAACCATATGCTCTACAATCCAACATGAAATTCAACAAAAAGATGTAGTACTACTGAGAGAGTGGGTAAACATACTACCAACTAATGCTTTTAATTTCTTTTATGTAAAGTAATCAATGGTTCTTTCTTCACCACTCGGGCACACAATAGAATTTTCTCTAGACATGCACGTGGCAGCATTTGCCGGCAGAGGAATGCAGTTAGAGGGTTCAATTATTCTGCAAAGAACATTCACTTCTTTTAACTACAATTTTCTTAATAAGCCACCATCTACAGTTTTCTTACACAACCGCATATATATAATATCTTCCATTCCTACACAAAATTAGTCTATTTTCATATTGATAAAATAAAAAGTGACTACTTATATATCATCGTGAGTACTTAAATAACTGATGATATTACTTCACAGGAAACCTGACCAAAGAATTGAATTTCTGGAGGGTGGGGGCAGGGAGCCATTTCACTTGCTAAATACATATTTCAGTACAAACCGTATGTTCACCTCAAGTTCTGGACCAAATGATGCTCCGTACACCAAAATCTTTTTAGGAACACATCCACGAATTACACACCTGCAGCACGAGAAACATAATGATTGTGCATTCTCAGCTCCTAGTCTCAATTGGATAACATAACCATTTCACAATGCACGATATACAATTTGCAGGAAAGCAAGCTACTTCTCAGGAGTTGCATATTGATCAACAGAAAACACACGATATAAGTTTCATATCTACAAGTGTAAGTCTGTAACTACTACTGTTTAGTACCCAACTAAATCTCTCGTGACAACACTCCAATCAAAATCAAAACTTTTAAGACATTAATACTGAGTAGGATTGAGTCTATGGTGGATGCGCAGGCTGGTTCACTCCCAAGTAGATTAAGCCTACACCACCTAACAGACGTGCATAGACTTTGGCCTAGTCTTCACTTTCTCATGGTGGACCCTAATACGTATGCCATGCAACCTTCTGAGACGGCCATGTTTAGAGACTAAACATTAATATTTACTTTCAGCTATAGAATAAAGCCACCGCTCAAAATGTGGGTACCCAGGAGAAAAGTTGTACCTATTACCAAAGTTGTGAATATATACTAAAAAGTTTTATCACATTGCAATGCCATCAATTATATGTAAGAAACATAACCAATTTATTCACTGTACTAAAGAAAGTAAAATATAATATCTTATTATTGAATGCACCACTTCTGTCAAACTAACAACAATATTAATTATGAACCAACTCCAATAACGAACTTCAACACCTTCTGGCACCGAATATGACTGACAGTGTTCACATGAGAGCAAGTGGCTCAGTTAAGATCAATTGAAAACCATGCCTATCAGAATCTGATGCAAAACTAAGTATTTGTGGGGTAAAATCAACTAGTAAGCAGTAAGATGACACCACAGGAAATGACAATTGAATTTGCTGGCCCAAACCTTTACATGTATAAGGAAAGACATAACACATTAGTGAAAGCAACCTCTTTGAATCGGTACTATTTCTACTTCACAATAAAGTTAATTTTAAACAATTCAAACAGAAAAATTCACCCACAGTTGACAGTGCATTCAACTTCATTTCACCACCTTCATTTGCAATCAAGTACAGGTTCACAAAGCCTAAAAAGTAGAGTAAATGGCACGCATTCAAGCTAATGTAGGTCTTTCGTTTGGGGCTATTGCTGGTGATATGCCTACAAGACAAGGCTCTCATATTAAGGGCCAGAGAAGCATCAACTGGTGCTTGTACATGCAATGCCAGAGCCTCCTTACATGAAATTGTCATTCTTAAAATATACCAGTTAAACGTTCAATGATGCAAGATGTAAAATTGTAATAGGCAACAAGTCAAAAGACAACTAATTGGCAGCTTGAAGGTCTTACGTTCCGCCTACTCCTCCAACAACTTCTGAGCTGATAGGATGAAATGGTAGCTCACAAATCCCAACCTTCAAACACAATATTGAAATTGTTAAGTAAAAATAAAGATAGCCATAAAGTGAAGGAACAAACTATGAGTAACTCAGTAGAAATGAAAGAAATTGGTAATAAAGAAAGTAGAGATGAAACAGACCAAATAAAAAGTAGGGATACAAATTACAATAAATACAGTTCAACACATTGACAGGAAAGAAACGGAATGTGCCAATACACCCCAAAATTGTCAACAGCATTCCGTTCTAAGAAAAAACAAGATGAAACATCAGAAGTGTTCTAAGCCAAACATAGGGGTGAATAACATCTCCTTATGCACATCTGTCAGCAGGTTCTTTTCTTTTTTCTTTTTCTTTTTTTTTCTCTTAGAACTCAATATTGTTGAAAAAAATGAGAGAATGGATAAGATTACGTATGAGGTTACTAGAAAAAGGTTGGTAAGAACACCCTATGAGGATAATATGAGATAAAATCATTCAGGTTTGAACTCGTGCATTGAAAACATGCAAAATCATCAGTTAGAAAAAAGTGATTTAATTTAAGTGAAAAGTGCTACATGAGGGATAGACAAACATAAGATAACATGGGAAGAGACACTTAGAATGATTTCATGGCTTTGAAGTTAATGGAGGGGATGGCCCTAGAACAATCTTTATGCTACAAGAAGATTCATGTAGCAGACCATACTTAGATGGAATAAAGACTTTGTTGTGGTTGTCGTTCCAACAACAGTGCTATCTACTAGAATGGTATAACAAATTAACAATAGGTTGATTTGGGCCAGAGGATAAGAAGGATCTATTTTCGATTAAGTCTTTATACACATTATTATCTCGAATCAATCAATTGATTTTGCGTTGATAGAAATTTGGAAAATGAAATCTCTCCTGTTAAGAGTTTTCCTATTTTTTATTTTATGCTGGATAATCACTTGAAATTATACGCTTAACCTAGATAATTTGAAGAGTGACTTTTTACCCTCCAAGCATGTACTTGGAAAAGTAATCGATTTTACATTTACTATGATTTTGTTCGGTGACGGTGGCTAGATCCTTATGGGAAATCGTGTTCTCGTCAGAGGGAATCACTTTGTGTGAGCCTAATAGTGGGGAACTTAGCTCATTGTTTTAGCATATAAAGACGTAACACAAGGACACAGAAATGCCATTTGAATCTTTTAATGATATTCCCTGTCTTAGCAAAATAAATAATCGAAGATAATATTAAGGGAACACAAAAAGGCATTACATCTACAGAAAAGATACATAAACAAACAAAACACAGATAAAATGCAGGTAATGTTATACCTTAGCTCCATATTGAGCTGAAAATCTACCGGCGCGAACACCACCACTTCCAGCCCCAATCACAAACAAATCAAAGTCAAACTGCGCCGCGTCTTCATTACTTACTTGGACCTCCCCATCTCTCAGCATCTTCCTCGCCATAGCCACAAAACTACATCAACGCAAACACAAAACCACAGCCATCAGTTACGTGACTCATAATCATAAATTATTGAATCATAGCACGCTTGGCTGCCGAGAAACAATTAAAAACACAAGACCAGATCTAAAAAAAAAAAAAAGCGACTGAAATACGCTACTTCGAATCACTTCACTATCGTCTCGTTCAATTTCAAACAATTTTCTCAGTAGCCAAACAAAGTAAAGAAATTCGGAAATGGGATCGAGAAACCTGGTTTAGCCTGTGAATTCGAAGAAATTGTCGAGCGTTTGATCCTCAGAAGGTGGAAAAACTTGTGTTTCAACAGTTTTTTCAGCGAAATCAGAGTCTACGGTTTTGATATGGAGAAGATTGATGGATCACTGCAGTGATGGAGAAGAAAATGCCAAGAAAGGTCGCCTGCAGACTGCAGCCTTATATGGCACAAATAGTGTGCATGTACGTGTATTATTGAGATTCCGATAGTGTGAGCGCCGGGGGGGGGGGAAGGGGTAGGTTGATTTTTATTGTTTTTTAGGATTTTTTTAACATAACCCCATTTATAAGGATTAAATTATATTAGACCCCAATAATTTAAACTCGATCAATCGTAATATTTTTTATTCTTTTTATTTTGAGGGAGGCTCAGTTGTTTATCTCACGCACCCTTTAATGTTAGTAGACATCTTTCTCTTTTTAACTAATGGATTTTTTATTTTAGAGTAGACGTTACATCCAGACATAGATTTTTTAGGGTCATGGTTGAATAGGTAAACGTAATGGGTTAAAACATATGTTTCTATAGACTTTTGGGACCCATACAAAACCATTTTTTGTTAATCAACATTGTTTTGTCAAATAAAAGCTAGCCAAATAAATTAAATATTAATATTTTAATTTTAATTTTAATTAAACAAACATTTACAATTGAAATAAATAATATTGATATTGATCATGCAAATTAATGATTAAAAGTTCATACCAATTTTTAGTTAATCTCTTCACCTTAAATAGAACTGGCTCCTAAAATGGTTATTAGGTAAAATAGTTATCATGATGGTTCTTCGATTGAAGCTTGATTTTTTAAGTTTAATTCGTCAAAATAATAGTTATATCATTTGTCTCATGAGATATAATTACTACGTTGGAGTGACTCCTACAAATAATCCCATTACTACATTAACATTATGCTAATTATGCTAAAATTTAGGGTCTTTTAGTCTATGTAACTTTTTAAGCTTTTAATTATTTAATTTGAGATTTGGGTCTTTTTAGTCTATGTAGCTTTTTAAGCTTTTAATTATTTAATTTAAGATTTGATTCTTTTTAAAAGTGTTATTCTTTGTCATATTTCACTACAACAAATTCAATAGTAGTTAAAGAAATTTTATTTTTGGTCACTTGTCTACCTTAGATTCTATGATTTGTTAAATTGCACATTTGATCCATCAAATTTCACATTTATTTTAATCCAGCAAAATTAAAAAAACGTTACTAATGATTTTGGATGAAAAATGGATTTGTTCTCAACGCGTGGTCTTCTAATGTGGATATTTTCGTCATTTCATCAGTATACTAAATCTAATTTTTCTGATAATAATTCCAGTTTTTTGCTCTCAAATTTTCAGAAAAATAATGGGTAGAAAAAAAAAAACTAAGGAAAACGTCTTAGGTTTATTCTATTTTCCATCCAAAGTCATTAAAAATAAATAAATTTTATACGATTGAAATAAGTGTGAAACTTGATGGACAAAATTTGTAATTTTGCAAACTTCAAGATTCACATAAACACCACCCCATATTTTAGGACCAAAAATATAATTTTTTTCATAATAATTTTTAAAATGACTAAAATACCCCTTATTACATTCCGTTATTTCACATTATCCTATACAAATTTAGTTACAATTATAATTTAAAATACTCTTCGTTGCGTTGTTTTAATTTTGAACATGCTAAGATATATCTTATTATACTCTGCTATTTTTTTTACATGGTTTATTATATATTTAGTTACAATTATAATTTTAAAATATCTAAAATACTTTGTTATAGTCTGTTATTTTACAACTAATTAATATAATTTAGTTGCGAATGTCATTTTAATACCTAAATACCCGTTATGACATTTCACAACTTCAATGTGTTAGTACCGACGATGGTGGTCCGACAACTAACAATCATATTTGACAATGGCTCCAAGAACGACATTCAGAGTTTCGACAACCTGCGACAGAATTCTGACGAACACACAGCGTGCGACAGAATGTGATGGTTCGCAAGTTGACCCTTGTGTTTAAATTTAGGATAAAAATATTATTTAATAAAATAAAGGAGATTAAAATACAACTATAATTAATATCAAGGGACTATTTTAGTGTAATTTATATGTCATCTTTATTTAATGAGCCCTTTATGATTTGGAAAATTTACTATTTTTTTTTTTTTTGGAAAAAAAAATGTCAATAAAAAATTGAGTAGAAACAAACAAAATTTTATAAACGTCTAATTTTTCGCGCCTGACGGAGAAGTTGAAAAGTTTGTAGGAAAATAAAGCATTATACTTTTTGATTGAAATGAAATTTTTGGAATTGATATTTGTTGAATTTTCATCCTAGAAACGAAAAATATCATGCATACATATGTTAGAATTAAACATATCATAAATTATGAGCGTGACGTCTGGACAAAATATTCTATATTTAGGTCGAATTTGGTGATTTTTTATTTAAATTTATGAACAAAAAACAAAAACACACATACATTTGCTCTCAAAAAGAGTTTTTTTTTTACCTCTTCTTGTTTCAATTTTATGGGAACAAAAATTGTTACATAATAACATACCAATGTGCCAAGCAATAAAATTTGTTACTTGTTTAAAAAAAAATGAATACATTGGGTAGAAAACACTAGAGAAGGAGAGCAAACCAATTTACCCTTTTCCAATTATCCCAATTTGACAATTCCCCTCTATGGGGGTGGGGGACCATTTCCTACGCTTTTTTCGATTCCCATATCTCATGGGACATATCCACTCTGTCCATTTTGTCTTGTATTCAAACTAATTAACATCTAAATCACTTTAACACTCGTCCAAAAAAAAAAAATCACAATAACGGATAAAAAAACAAAGTGACTCCAACGGTAGATTTATCCCTTGTGTAATCTCAATTTTTAACAATTTTGAAGCCAAAATGTGTTTCAACATGTGTGCTATCATCTATACCATTTTAGCACAAATGCCCTGTTTATGCCAAATATAACACAAGATCACAGCAGAACAAGATCCAAAATGTTGGGTTAGTGGGTAGATGGGTTAATTAGGTTCAATTAGCTGATTAGAGTTTAAATGTGATTAGGTTAATGTTGAATTTGTTTAATTAGGATTGGGTAAAATTTATTTGGTTAGATTTATATTAATTATGATTTAATTTAATTTAATTGGATTTAAATAGATTTTGTTTATTTGGATTTAATTATGTTTGGTTGAGTTTAGTTTATAATTTTTATTTATTTATTTATTTTTGGGGGGGTTTCTATTAGTTGGTTACAAAATAAAAAATAACACACCAATTTATCATAAATGTTGGAGTACCCATCCAAATAATAGTGTGTCATACTACTATTGGTGTGCTATATTAAACAAATGACACACAAAAAATGACACGACCGTTGGAGTTGTTTTGATTAGAATCATTTAATCTGAAGTATTGGCTTATCTTCTCTCGATAACATTCAATCTATTTAATCGAGTCTAAACTAAATTAAATGGTCAAGAAATAATATGATTAGAATCATTTGATTCAAGGTACTGATCTCTCTTATCTTGATAACATTAATCTAATTGACCGAGTCTGAACCAAATTAATTTATCAGAGAATAGTATGATTAGAATCAATCTGGGTGCGTGGAAGATTGGCTACTACGGATGCATTGAAAGTTATACGACTCTTGAAGTAGAACTCAGGAGCCTGGTAATGGGTATCAAAATTTCAACAAGCAAAGACTATCCTAGAGTTCAAGTGAAAATGGATTTAGCTGATGTCGTCGCCTTAATTCAAAACCCTTATCCCAAGAGCCATAAATTCGGGAAACACGCAAAAGACTGCTATTGCTGAACGATTACACCGGACAATTTACCTCATTAGACTAATCCTTGCGCAGAACCTTTTAATTCGAAGTATTGGTCCTTTAGACCCTAATTTGGATCTCAAAAATCAGAGAACAATATGATGAGATTGAAATGAAATTTGACCCATACTTCAATTGTGTTAAATTGTGAGAAGGGTAGTTTGGTCCCAAAATTAAAGAAAATAGACACAACCCAAGACTAAAGCGCATAGACATCAAGCAAAAGGTGTAAATTGGAAAAGGACATTTTTTTTTCCTCGACCTTTATGTTCTATCATTACCACGGAAAAAGGTACCACGCCAAGACACGACACTAACGTAGCGTTGGTCGATTAAGGTCCCTGTTTAATTTCCCTAATTTTTGTTCCCCCTCTTAATGTGCAGAAAATTCTCAAATTTTTTAGAATAATTTAAAATTAATTCTTAAATTTCTTAACAATTTGAGAAACAACGAGAATATCGATTCTTATTCACTCTCACAAAATTATTCCAGCCATCACTTTGCCGGCCACCACTACTTGTCGACCACCACTAACCCGCCGATCAGCACCACTACGCCACCCACCATACATCAAAAGAAAAAAATAAATAAAAACTACAACGGAACGTTTTTTTTTTTTTTTTTTGTTCTCATAAATTAAAAGAAACAATTTTAAGACAATAGTCGTTACCAAAAATATTTTTATTCTCGGAATATTTCAAAACGGAAACAGAATTATCATCCTGGTTTAGTAGAAATTGATGTGGGTGAAAATCAACTAGCCTCCATGTGCCTCCACCTAAGCCTGCCACATAGGCCCAGGAGAGACACGTCATCAAACAGCCTGATCAACCCAACTGCCCATCAGCTTGGCATCTCATCAAGTCGGTCGTCTTGAAGGACTTAGACGATCACTAAGCAGAAATATCCAACATCTAGAACAGATATTACCGACGAGGATCAAGTCAGCACAACCACTTCGGGCATCCGTTCCGATGTCCAGGTTGGCTTACTAATCTCAGTGGTGCGACCCATAGACTTCTCAATCAATTGTCAAAAGCCCAGGCCCATAGTTCTAATTCTTTCACGTGCCCTCTACTTGCTGTGATTAAGGTCGATAACCGAGCTTAAGGTCAAGATTAACAAAATGCTAATCAAGTTCTTGCTTATAAAAGGAATGTATGAACAGTGTTTTCAGAGATTGGAACAAGGTAACCGCTTTTAACATATATTCAGTTACTTTAAATACTTCCCCCCGAGCTCTTACTCTCACGCAGGAGGGGACACGCTGGGCCAACCCCGGCAAGTCCTGTGTGCAGGTATCGACCTAAAGGTCAGGTTGGACAGTATCACCCCAGCTCAGTCAAGTGTAGGATCAAGGTTTCAAAGGCTTAAGGAGTCCAGATCCGCCGAAAACAATCTTCAGATCACCAACGATTCTCCATGTGTAAGCTGACCAAACCATACTATTGGTCGATCCATCTTCTGACACAAACAGTTTGGCGTCGTCTATGGAAAACTTACAAAAAGCTTCCTCAGATCATCGACTCTCAGTGCAGCTAAGACTTGATGATCAAAAGGTCTGGTCAAGTTATTTAGCAAAGAGATCGAAACGCCGCGGCAAATAGCAACCCAATCCAAGACATGTCCAGAGCTCCCAGACTAGATACCAGGGCAACATCCCATGTCCCAATTGAAGAAGAGAATATTCCTCCTATGGGATAGGCCGATCTATCAGCTCTGTCCTCGGGCGTCTTCATAGGCCAGATATCTGGGGTCATTGACTCCTCAAGGATCAACAGTCTGGAATGTCGGCTTGGCGAATTCCAGAATTTGTTCCAAGTTATTCTTTCCCACCTGCCTCTGGCTCCCATATAGGGGGGACCGGTTCTCCAGGCCGCAGGAGGAGGAGAGCAACCTCAAGAATCTAAAGACAGAGTAATTCACTCTCACGGGCACAAACCCTAGGCCCGACCTCGGTCTTGTAACCTAGTAGTCAGGAAGAGGGATCTGCCCCCATCGGCTGCCTCGGGGGCATCTTTTCTACCCTCGTAAGGACGCCAAGCTGAAAACAGACAAGAATCGCCACCATCTAGAGTGCCCAACCATGTGGCCCAATCTGAGCACCGAATCTACTGGGCTCGAGAGGCGGATTCTCATTCTCCACCACCAGTTCGGAGGCATAAAACCCAGGTCGTTGTCAACCAGGTCACAACATCGCCTAGAGAGGAAGTAGCTATGGAGCGTCGTATGGCCAAGATGGAGGCCGCGCTCAATTAGATACAGGGCATTGGAGGCGCGGTCGGGCTGCCTGCTGGGGTAAGATCTCACTTTATCGATGAAATTGTGGGGGAACCTGTGCCTTACAGATTCCCCAACCCCCAGTAGCCCAGTATAACGGGACTATCGACCTTGTGGACGATCTTTCTATTTTCATATCTTTCATGGATGTGCACATAGCCTACATGGCTGTAAGGTGCAACTTCTTTCTTCTCACCCTGACTAGTCCAGCCTGGACTTGGTTTAACAATCTGGTCCCAACCTCAATTTCAACCTTCATCCAGCTCGAGCAGTTCTTCCTCACCCAATTCAGTCGTTTTCAACGTAGACCGACGACTGTGACCTATATCCTTACTCTTAGGCAGGAGGTCGGTGAAAATTTGGGAGATTATGTGGATAGGTTTTGGAAAAAGTCTCTCGCCTGTGAGGGACTCTTGAATGTCGTAGCCCTAAACGCCTTCATCGATGGGTTGAGACATAGAAGGTTATCTTACGACTTGTGTTCACGGCCAGCTCCATGCCTACGCGATGCTTTGGACCGTTGTACCCAATTCTATGAAGTCAACCTACTTTACATGGGTAAGAAAGAACGAGAGGGAATCTAAAAGAAGAAGGACCGACCTGAGGAAGGGTCGAGCCGATCTCAATGCTTGCGACAGCTTCAAGCTGAGGGGCGCTTAGGATGTTTGCCCGGGGATAGTAGACCTCGTCCACCCCTAAGGCCTTGACAGCACGAGTTCACCCCCATGATGGCCTCTGTTATAACTGTAGACACGACATTTTGACCACCCCCTAAAAAAATTTATACTTTATTTTATAATTAACTTTGTTATAATTAACTTTGTTTTATTTTATTTTATTTCAAAAAATGCAAAAAAAATAAGGAAAAGAAAAGAAACTAATTATCGTTTGTTTCGAGAAAATTGGGAAAAAACGAAACAAAGCAAGACAACTCAAACGGAGGTATGAACAGTGATCGTGAATAGTATCCGCATGCATGAACAGTAACATCGCGTGAACAGTGATCGTGAACAGTCCCACCGCATGAATAGTATCCACGTGCATGAACAGTGACACCCGCGTGAATAGTATCCGCATGCGTGAACAGTAACCGCGTGATCGTGAATAGTATCTGCCGCGGTCAGAAATTTTCCACCTTGTATTGTTAGCACATTATATTTAATACAAATTAAATAAAACACACGCACACACACACACACACACACATCGAGGGGAGTACTTCCATTCTAAACTTAAACCGCTCCAATGGAAGGTCAGAAGTTTTCCACCTCGTATTGTTAGCACATTATATTTAATGCGAATTAAATAAAACATACGCGCACACACACACGCACACACACTCACACACATCGAGGGGAGTACTTCCATTCTAAACTTAAACCGCTCCAATGGAAGGTCAGAAGTTTTCCACCTCGTATTGTTTACTAAAAAAATATATAAATAAAAAAAATAAAAATAAATAATAAAATGAAAATAATATTATTTTCTTCAAAATTTCTCTTCAGATTTCCTCTCCCTTCAAATCCTAAAAAAAAATCCCTCCTCCAAAATCCCTCACAAAAATCCTCCTTACAAAATAAAAATGAGCCTTCTATTTATAGACTTCAAAAAGGGCAAAATGGGAATTACACAAAAACGCGGTTCACTATTTACGTATTTTACTATTCACGCGGCAGATACTATTCACGATCATGTGGGTACTATTCACGGTCACGCGGTTACTATTCACGCGGGTGTCACTGTTCATGCACGCGGATACTATTCATGCGGTGTCACTGTTCACGATCACTGTTCACGCGATGTTACTGTTCATGCATGCGGATACTATTCACGATCACTGTTCATACCTCCGTTTGAGTTGTCTTGCTTTGTTTCGTTTTTTCCCGATTTTCTCCAAACAAACGATAATTAGTTTCTTTTCTTTTCCTTATTTTTTTTGCATTTTTTGAAATAAAATAAAATAAAACAAAGTTAATTATAACAAAGTTAATTATAAAATAAAGTATAAATTTTTTTAGGGGGTGGTCAAAATGTCGTGTCTACAGCTGCCCCTCTTTGTCATGCTAGTTTCACTTGCTTGACAAAGATAAAAGACAACGCCATTTTGATCGTCCCATTTTTTATTTTTATTTATTTTTTATTTTTTCAAAATGCATTTTTCAACAATAATAGAACAAATAAAGTAAAATGACTCATGACGATACTCATGACGAACAAGTGTTCGTTTAGAGTAATAAAAGAATGATGCATGATGATATCCATGACGAACAAGTGTCCATTTAGAAGATCATTTAGAGTAATAAAAAAGACTCATGACGATACTCATGACGAACGAATATCTGTTTAGAGGATCGTTTAGAGAAATAAATAAATAAAAAGACTCATGACGAACTAGTGGCCGTTTAGAGAATCGTTTAAAGTAGTAGAAAAATTGCCCATGACGATACTCATGACGAATAAATGTCCGTTTAGAGGATCGTTTAGGATGATAAAAAAAATGACTCATGACGATATTCATGACAAACAAATGTACGTTTAGAGGATCGTTTAGAGTGATAAAAAATAATTCATGCTCTAGCCCTCTTGGCCAGTGGACAAAAGAAAGTTCAGAAATATAAAACATGCCCCAATTTCTGGCTGGGCAAAAAATGAGAGAGGAAAGATATAAAATGTGCCCCAGCCTTCGGCTGGGGCTGACTTTCAGATGACCGAACTTTTACAGGTTGCCTATGTACCTTAGCATTACGCCGAGGATCAAGTTTAGCGTAGTTCACTTTTTGCCCTTTTCAAGGCAAAACGCATACCTGGACGCTCATTTAGAGCTTCTGAACTTTCAGCAATAAAAGTTTCTAATTTGAGCCGGAAGGTAAGAAGTCTTTGTGATAGAGAAATCCATGCCTCCATGCCCTTTGAAATCCCTGTAATTGGACAAAAAAAAACACATGCAACACAAAAATTTAGTTTGAAAAACTTGTCACCCTTGACGACTCGCAATTCCGTTCCCCCCTTTTCCATCGCAATCCCTCGTTTGATGGCGCTTGACTTTCTCGGGATAGTATCGGGAGATTTTTCCGTCTCGTCCTTCCGTCAATCTTAGAGATGTACTTTCTGGAGGTTTTCCCTGGGTTGTTGGCGGGGTCTAGTTTTTTGGACAACATCCCTATCAGCCTTTGTTTCTCTGCACCCGCCGATTCTCACTTTCTCTTTTCTACTAGGCATCCTCAATGCGTAGGAGAATCACATACTCCTGCTTGCTTTGTATTTTTCAAATCCTGCAAAATTGATTTAACCAAATATGGGAAAAACGTGTAAAACCTTACCCCAAACAGGTATCTTTATCACCAGATATGTTGACTGCAAGATTTCAAGCCGGATTGTCTGACAAGTATGATTTCAATGCAAATTTGAGCCATATTCAATGTTTCTTTTCACAGATTTCAACTCTTGCTCAAATCCATCAAGTTCCGAAAATAGAAAAGTCTTACGGTCAATGGAAGTCAGTCGTAGTGGAAATTCCAAAAATGCCCCTAGGAGTGATCTAACTGTTCTCCCTTTTTTTTTTTTTTTGGCGACACGGTCTCTACATTTTTCTCATAACGCTCTTTCGAGTTTTCACCATGTTCAAGCCGTATCTTTTTTTTTTTTTTTTTTTTTTTTTTTTTTTTTTTTGAAGCAACAGATAATCACAAATTGAAATAAACTTATTTAGAAAATAAGGACATTTATTAGGCAAAGTATTTCTTTACAGAATCCGAGTTTAGGGGTTCGAGAAATGAAAGTACTCCCCTCGATGTGTGTGTGTGTGTGTGTTTTATTTAATTTGTATTAAATATAATGTGCTAACAGTGTGCGTGTGTTTTATTTAATTTGTATTAAATATAATGTGCTAACAATACGAGGTGGAAAACTTCTGACCTTCCATTGGAGCGGTTTAAGTTTAGAATGGAAGTACTCCCCTCGATGTGTGTGTGTGTGTGTGTGCGTGTATTTTATTTAATTTGTATTAAATATAATGTGCTAACAGTGTGCGTGTGTTTTATTTATTTCGTATTAAATATAATGTGCTAACAATACGAGGTGGAAAACTTCTGACCTTCCATTGGAGCGGTTTAAGTTTAGAATGAAAGTACTCCCCTCGATGTGTGCGTGTGTGTGTGTGCGTGTGTTTTATTTAATTTGTATTAAATATAATGTGCTAACAATACGAGGTGGAAAACTTCTGACCTTCCATTGGAGCGGTTTAAGTTTAGAATGGAAGTACTCCCCTCGATGTGTGTGTGCGTGTGTGTGTGTGCGTGTGTTTTATTTAATTTGTATTAAATATAATGTGCTAAACAATACGAGGTGGAAAACTTCTGACCTTCCATTGGAGCGGTTTAAGTTTAAAATGGAATTACTCCCCTCGATGTGAATGTGTGTGTATGGGTGTGTGTGTTTTTATTTTATGTTTTTTGTTAAATTTAATGTTATTGTCACATCGTGGAGGAATTTTCCCGCCTTTTATTTAAATAGCTTAATATATAAAAAAAATACAAAAAGATTTTCTTTTTTAGAAGGAAATGATTTCAAAATAAAATAAAAACATTCGGATTTAAATTTTAATTGGACTTAATCGGATAAGGTACCGTCTTTGGACGGGCGTCTTGGGGTGCTTGACACCTTCCCCGAGCGTAACTGACCCCCGAACTCTTTAAACGAATCTCTGATCAGACCATGTTATTTTAGGAATCAAATTTTTACTTAAGCCACATTTTTTTAAAATTGTTTTCAAAAAAGAAAATATGGTGACCTAGCACATCATTTAAAACCCAATGCTAGGTGGCGACTCCTTTTTCTAAAACAAGTTTAAGTATATTTTAATGAGAAAATCGACGTTTTTAACAACCCTTCTCATTTTACCAGCGCCAAGCTTATATATATATATATCTATTTTTTTTATTTTCTCTAGAAAATCGGTGCGCGTTCAATAACCATTTTTACTAAGAACGCTGACAAAAGAATCTTCCCACCTGCCCCTCCGTTGAGGGAAAAGCTTATAGGCAGGTTGGTTAACAAATAATGTGAGTTTCACCAAGACCGCGGCTATACCACCGAGAAGTGCTTCCAACTGAAGAAGGAGATAGAGGCCTTCATCAAAAGAGGGTATTTTTGAAACTATGTCCGCATAACAAATAGAGAACCCAAGTTTGGTGGAAACGACCACCGAGAAGAGCAAAGAAGTCAGCGATGGAGAAGAAAAAATAGCCGACCTCCTCCTCGGGAAAACAACCTCGGTGACGATGATGACCAACGAGTAGATGGTAAAATCAACGTTATCCACGGTGGGCTTGGTTTCGGTGGAGAGATGTCCTCATCTCGGAAGAGATATGAGCACAAGGCGAAGAGAAAGGCCGAGCAAGACGTTTATAAGGTGAGCACGATATATGCCTCCTCGTACAACGTCATCTTTTTTAGCAAAGCCAACCTCAAAAGAGTACACACACCCCACGTTGATGCCTTGGTGATATCAGCCCTTATCAATCACTTCAAAATAGAGAGGATCCTGGTCGACGGGGGCAGCTCCGCCGACATAATTTTCAAGTGGGCCTTCGACAAGATGAAGGTGGACTCTAGTGTTGTGCAGCCCATGAAGGCTCCCCTCTTTGGATTTTAGAGAGATGTCGTAAACTCCATTAGATGGGTTTTCCTACCCATTACGGTAGTGTCTAAGCCCAGAATGACCACAGTATGGACTAAGTTTTTTATCGTGGACAGACCTCACCTTATAATGTGATTATGGGTCGTCCAACCGTCACTGCCTTGAGGCCCGTTTGCTCTCCTTATCACCAAATGATGAAATTCCCCATCAACCAAGAGGTGGGAGAAGTCTAAGGAGAGCAAGAATCAACCCGGGCGTATGTCAAGAGGGAAATGGAGAAGAAGTAGTAATTAACGGCCGGACCAGGGCTCAGTAAAGAACAGCTCAGGTATTCTGAGCTCATGACCATTAACGGTGAAACCGAGCTCATATCAATCGACGATCCCCGAGATAAAGAGCCCGGTCCTCGGCCCAACAAATATCTCCTTGAAGTGTCCATTCTCCCAACCATAGAAAGAAGAACTGTAAAGATAAGAGCTAGGCTCATCCTTGAGCAGCGTGTCAAGCTCATCGAGCTATTGCGAAAGAATTACGATATTTTTGCTTGGTCGCACAACGAGCCCCCTGAGATTGACCCTAGTATAGACATGCACCGGCTATATGTCGATGTGCACCACCCTCTTGTTTGGTAAAAGCGAAAGAAATTCCACCCAGACTGACAGGAGATCATTGAAGAAAAAATAGATAAGTTTACCAAGTCCGATGTGGTGGAAGAAGATAAATTCCCAGACTGGTTGGCCAACGTGGTCCTCGCCCCTAAGGCCAATAACAAATGGCACCTTTGCATAGATTTTAAAGACCTAAACAAGGCCTATCCGAAGGATTTCTCCCCAGTTCCAAGAATTAACATCGTGATTGATGCCACTGCGGGGTACGAGTAGTTGAGCTTCTTCGATGCTTATGCCGGCTACAACCAAATGTCAATGTACCTGCTTGACAAGAATAAGACCCCGTTCATCATGGATAGAGGCACCTACTGCTATAAGGTCATGCCCTTCGGCCTCCGCAATGCCGAGGCGACCTATTATAAGCTTGTGAATAAAATATTCAAAGAAGAAATCGAAAAAACAATGGAGGTGTATATCGACGATATGCTAATCAAGAGCTGCCGAGCTCAAGATCACCTCAGGTACCTCTAGGCCTATTTGGACAAGTTTTGGACTCACTGCATGAAACTTAACCCGAGCAAATGCATTTTCAGGGCGTCTGCTGGCAGGTTCCTCGGTTTTATGGTATCACAGTGTGGTATCGATGCCAACCTCAACCAGATCAGTGTCGTGCTTGGAATGGATTCCCCCAGGAATAAAAATGAGGTTTAAATGCTGACAGGTCAGCTGGCAGCTCTAAATCGATTTATTTCCCGATCCTCCAAGAAATGACCCCCGTTTTTCAAAATCCTCCAAGGGAACAAGCATTCGAGTAGAACGAGGAGTGTGACAAGGCATTCCAGGAGCTAAAAATATATCTATCCTCGATTCCCCTGCTCAGCACATCGAGGAGAGGGGAAAAGTTGTTCCTCTATATTGCAGCTTCTACCACGGCGATAAGTGTCGCCCTGGTTAGGGTAGAGAACGACGTCCAAAGCCTGGTTTATTACTCTAGCAGGGTTCTCACTGTTGTCGAGATGGGGAACATAAGGTTTGAGAAGCTGGCCTATGCTCTGTTAATAGCGTCAAGGAAACTCAAACACTATTTCCAGGCTCATACCATCATCGTGCTGACAGATCAACCCCTAAGGTAAAATCTCCACTTTCCCAATATTTCTAGGCAGTTGATGAAGTATAGCCTTGAGTTGGGCTAATTCCACATCGAATACTGGCCCAGAATAGCGATCAAGGGGTAGGTTCTAGCCAACTTCATCGTCGAGCTGACCTTCCCAGACGAGAAGCTAAGCGCCAATCTGGAAGCAGCCGAGAAGACCTCTCCACTTAGCGAAAAGGTCAAAAAAGACCTAACTATGGAATCCGATCTAAGGCCTGACTTATGGCAATTGTTTAATGATGGATTCTCCAACCAGAACAGCTGTGGGGAGGGATGGTTCTCATGGCTCCAAACAAGAAGGAGGTAGAGTATACCATTCGGCTAGGATTTCGAGCTACAAAGAACGAAGTAGAATATAAGGCCCTTCTTGCCAGGCCGAGATTAGCTCGAGAATTCAACACGAAGACTCTCTAGGTCTTGTTTTACTCCCAACTCGTGGTCAACCAAGTAAACGGTGATTACCAAGCTAAGGACCCGAGCATTGTAGCCTACTTAGAGAGGGCGAAGACTTTGATAAATGGTTGTGAAAATGTGCAAGTTAAGCAAATACCCCGGGAAAAAAATAGGTATGCCGACGCGTTAGCTAACCTGGCCTCTGTAGTGGAATACATGCTAAAGAAGACTGTACCTGTGGAGTATCTAATCGAGCTGAGCATAGCTGCTTTAGATAAGGTCGCGACTATATGTGCGCTCACTCTGACTCGACCTGGATAGATCTGATCCGAAGCTATCTCGACAATGGGACGTTGCTTGAGGACAAAGTTGAGGCCATAAAGATGCTATATCGAACTGCGAGGTAGATTTTCCTTGACAGAGTATTATATCGCAAATCCTTCTCGAGTCCTTACTCCAGATGTCTCCGACCTGAGGAGGCCGAATATGTCATGCGAGAAGTCCATGAAGGGATTTGCGACAACCATTTGAGGTGTAGATCACTAGCTCAGAAGTTGCTCTGGCATGGATATTATTGGCTGAGAATGCTAGAAGATGTGGGAGACTTCGTAAAGAAATGCGACAAGTGTTAGAGGTTTGCCGCCCCCCCTCACACACCGTTGATCGAGTTGGTGCCCATGACCAGCCCGTGGCCCTTTGCCTAGTGGGGCATCAACCTCCTCAGCCCTTTTCCTCAGGGTACCGGTCAAAGAAAGTTCCTAGTCGTTGCTATTGATTACTTCACAAAGTGGGTGAAAACCGAGCCCTTAGCCAAGATCATAAAAAAGAAAATCAGGGAGTTCATGTGGAAGAGTGTGATCTGTCGATTCGGCATTTCCAAGGCAATTATCTCGGACAACGGAAAACAGTTCGACAACAACCTGTTTGCTGACCTTTGCTCAAGATTAGGGATCAACACTCACTTCTCCTCCCCAGGCCACCCCAAGACAATGGTAAGGTCGAGGCCACCAATAGGACCATTCTATAAAACTTGAAGACAAGACTAGATAAGTCCAAGGGGCTATGGGTAGAAGACCTGTACCTTGTTCTCTGGGCCTACCATACAACGGTCAAGACCCCGACAGGTGAGATGCCCTTTGCAATGACCTTCGGGTCTGAGTTTGTCATCCCGATTGAGATCGGTATGCCCTCACCACGAACTACAACCTCCTTGAACCAAGTTGACAATGAAGCAGGTATAGCGTTAAGTTTGGATCTCTTAGAAGAAAGAAAGGAAAGAGCGCAGGTGCATCAGGCCGCCTACTAGTAAAGAGCAGCCCGATACTACAACAGAAAGGTATGACCTCGCTCTTTCAATGTCGGAGACCTCATTCTCAGAAAGGTCACTTTGGCCACCAAGGATCAGAACGCCGACAAGCTCGCTCCCACCTGGGAAGGGCCTTATCGAGTCACATACGTAGCTCGACCTGGTACATACGACCTAGAAACTGAAGAAGGAGTACCCCAAAGACGCCTTTAGAATACCGAGCACTTGAAGCGCTACTACCCCAAGGAGGAATCATCTTTGTAAACTTGTAGAAATCTCAATTTTCAAGTATGTAATGAAATTTGCATTCAATGAAAAAGGTGTTCCGTTCAAAGTGTTCTCCAATCTCCAAAATCTATACAAGTACAGCAGCGAAGCTGAGCAGCCCTCTGTCTTCCTATAAATGAGCACAGGCAACCCTTCAGTCGATCTCCAAGATGAAACAGCATCCCGGTGCATAGCGTCAAGGGTGATAACCAAACCTCGTATATAGGTTGGTAGTGTTATCCTGGGGACTAACCGCTATCATCCATCAGCGTTACACTGATCGGGTCTGAGGACCTGCAGTTAAGCATCCACTCTCTCACAGCCGAGCTGAGCTCGGGCGACCTAAAGGGACAATGCTCCTGTAAGGACGAACTTGAGATATCCCGAAAAGGCTCTAGTATGAGCCTGACTATGGAGAACTCACCTACAACCGGCCACGAGAATCCACCAATGTATTGAAGTCCATGGATGGAGAGGGCGCAACTCAGGTCTAACACCTTTACCAATAAACCGACCACATGAGCATAACCAAACCAAGCTCTTGTAGTTGACTAGGGGGCAGAATGATTGAGAAAGGGTAAAGGGCTGAAGGATCGACTTGATCTCCTGGCACTTGAGTGAGACGATGTCTCCTCGGTGTGGCATACGATTGAAGATTAAATTTCTTTTGATGTTTCATTTAATTGAGGTGTGACCTATCGGTTTTGTGATAATGATCTAGATAGTTCTAAGTTCAAAATACACAGTAAAAATAGCTCGGCATTGAAATTAAGGCCGGTGTGAAATCCTGCCCGATTTTTAAAAAATTTACATTTAGGCATTTGATGAAAAAAATTGTTGCCAAGTGCTTATAAGTGACCGAGCTGATTTGAATGTCCAGTTGGCTGCCCTACTTACCTGATTTTAGAGAACGATGTTGGTTTCACAAAACTGCTCAGTCAAAAAGGTGTCCAAATTCAGTGCAAAAGAAGTGGCTGGAAATCATTGGGTTGTTTCTAAATAATGAGCTCGAATAATTAAGGCCAGTATATTTGTTCTTATACAACCTCCGAGTTGATTAATTATCTAGTTCTTATAGTGCATTCAAGTATTTGAAGATGTCCGAGTTGATCCATGGTTTTATGGTTGATTGATTAAGGTCGGTTACATTTATCAATTTGTGTGATGATCAAGCATGCCAAGTGTTCAAAATAAACCGATCAGAAAACCTTAACCGAGCAGACAAGAAGATCAAAGAGAGATCAAAGAAATTGCATTCATTCATTCATAAGTTTTTATAAAAAGTGGGGTTGGAACCTAGTGACACATGCCCGATCCGGGCTAAAAAAGAAAGTACAAAAAAAAAATGAAAAGCTAGAAGTCTGGGTTGTTGACTAGGCTGATAGATTCATAATCGGGGAGCCACCCCAGCCTGGTCTGCTCCACCATCAGCACTAGGCCCGGCATTACCGTCCTGGCCTTCTTTGACCTCCATCTCGAGGAATTGCATCCTGATGGTCTTATAGTCGAAGTTGGGGTGCTAATGTTGGAGGGAGTAGATGGCAGCATCAAAGTTGACGTGCATCACCACGACGCAGATCTTGGTCTCGCGATTCTTATACTCCCGACTCCACATCCAAGCCTCCACAACTCTCTTCTCGGCCTACTCCATACTGCCCTCTTGTACGCCTCACATTCACCGAACTGGTCAACAGCCTTGTTAAGATTCTCCTTGTATTTCTTGGTCATATCGAGTAGGGTGTCCTTATCCTTCCTCAACAACTGGTTATCCCTCCTCAGCTGGTCGACCTGGGCCTAGTGTTTTTCTGCTGCCTCTTCCAGTTCGCGCACCCTCTCGATGGCGGTGTTACGGCCTGACACCATCTCAGTCTTCTCCTCCTCAAGGACGTTGATCCTCTCATTAGCCCTGTGCAGGCGCAAGCCTAACTCCCCGACCTTGAATAGACTATGCAATGTTAAAGAAAAAACATTCAGTATGAAAGAAAAATTTGTAAGCCAAAAGATGATGTGGGCAGAAAACTTACCTACATGACATCTTTATAGACCTCGGTGGCCAGCTTGATGTCGATCTTGGAGGCTATCTTGATCTAGTCTTTAGGAAGGGTGATTTTGTGGATGAAGCTCAGAAGGGTGTCGAGTTAGTCAAGGATGCGGGTATTGAGTTTCAGGCCGGTGTCGAAAACGAAAGTTTTGGCCTGCCTGGGCTGGCTATCCTTCTTGCTCTTATTTTGGGGCTCAGCCTCTACCTCCACCGTGTTCACTTTCCTCTTACCCTTATTCGTCTTTTCAACGGGAGTCGGGCTCTCTTCCCCTAGTGGTATGGGTGCCCCCGGGGTTGAGGTCTTTCCCGCCGATGTTGAGGCCCTATCCTCCGGTGCCGACTTGGCCGGGGTTCCTTGATGAGTTGTCCAGGCCGAGGTATGTTCAACCCCCTTGATTCCTCCATCAAGTTGGGAGCCCTGCTGCGAACCAGGCTAGGATCCTTGCTGGGAACCGGCCTATTCGGCTGCTTCCTATTGGGCCTGCTCCATGGTCAATCTCTTCATTGTATCTATATCCATGATTGGAAATGGAAGACGACATTGGTCAGAACAGGAATTACAAAAAGTTAAAGATAAGTGCAAAAGATTTACCAAGCCGAGGTGTAGAAACTTATTGTTCTCGAATTTCTCATTAAAGATCGGGGTGGGGAGAGAAGGGTCACTCCAGAAGTAGATGTCATACAAGGTCAATGTAATTAGTGCCTTCACGTGATTGAAGGGCGTCTTCACCACCTGGTCTCTCTCAGCAATGATCTCCGGGCTGGGCTTGTTCTTTTTCTGGGCTGAAAACACAAAAATGAAATATGTCAGAAAAAGTTACCGAGGAGAAAAATTAAATTCGCGTCTGGACTGGTACTTACCCACGGTCCCCCAATGCATCTGGATCGGGTGTTTTATGTCTGCCGACAAGCTGAACTCCCACCATTTCCTTCTGAGAAAGAAGAAATTGGACTTCCAGTCCTTGATGGAGTAATCGTAGCCGTGAAAAAAATTATGTCGGGCTATGATGTAGCACCAGCCCTTGCAGCCGGGCATCGATTTTGCAAAAAAAATAGTTCAGAACAATTCCAAAGATAAGACTATGCCCTCAGCCATGAAAATGATATGGACTACCACCACCATCCTCATGTCGTTGGAGGCAAGTTGTGACGGACACAGACCAAGGTCCCAACAGACGGCCCGCACCCAAGGATGAATGGAAAATCGTAGGCCGTCCAAAAGTTGCTCCTCGTACATAGAGATGTATCCCTTCGGAGGAGCACAAACTTGGTCCCCTTTCCTGAGAATCCTTAGTTTCACCGAGCTGGGGAACGCATACTTGGAGCGAAATTTGCTCACATCCTCCTCTGTTAGCTCGGATTCAAACTGCCAGACTGGAGCTTCAAGAAGGACCTCACTAATGAGCCGGTCAAGAGCTGGATTAGCCGACAAGGCCCGACCCGACAAGGATGGAGGGGTTGCAGCTTCTGGGACGGATAAGCCCCCAACATCGAGCTCGTTGGCAAAACCCATGCCGAGCTCAATACCAGGGCCCCCAGAAAAGCCCGTCTCGCTTCTAGCCCTCCAACAGCGAGGGTTGGTGGTCGCATCTGGAGACTGGAAGGGCCCCGCACTAGCTGACCTAGGAGCCATCTCGGACGACAAGGTTGTCCATTCGACCTCTGTTGCAGATGAGCTGAGCTCTATCTGCTCTATAGAGGGTCTAATTTGGTCTTTTCAGAGTTAGACAGGCTGTACCCAGTGAATAAGAAGAAGACATATTTTGAGGGAGATAAGAAAGAGTACCGTGCTCTAAGGTTGGGAGGAGCGTTTATGTTACTCTGGTGCTAAGGAAAATAAGAGATGAAGTGTCTTTTTATAGGCGGGTAGGGAAGTTGAACGGTCGGGTTAATTGGACGATGGGCAGAGCTTCGATTCTCGCGTTGTCAGGCCACGTGTTTCGCACCCGCCCAGTTTACAGTCAAGCTTCACGTAGGAGCCAAGCGATGACCAACCGAGCTCTTTTTTGTTACCGGGCAGTTTCATCGCAGCTCGAAATTCCATCTTCCAACAAGCCAAGGGCAGAATCCTCAACGTTTCATGTTCCATCTCCATGCTAAGATTTGGGGGGCAACTGATGTGAGTGAAAATCAACCGGCCTCCATGTGCCTCCCCCTAAGCCTGCCATATAGGCCTAGGAGAGACACATCATCAAATAACCTGATAAGCTCAGCTGTCCATCAGCTCGACATCTCATTAGGTCGATCGTCTTGAAAGACTTGGACGATCACCAAGCAAAAATCTCCAACATCTACAATAGATATTACTAACGAGGGTCAAGTTAGCACGACCCCCTTGGGCGTCCGTACCGGTGTCCAGGTCGGCTCACTAATCTCACTGGTGTGGCCTATGGACTTCTCCATCAACTGTCAAAATCCTAGGCCCATATCTCTAATCCCTTCATGTGCCCTCCACATGCCGTGATTAAGGTTGATAACCGAGTTTAAGGTCAGGATTAACAAAACGCTAATCAAGTTTTTGCTTATAAAATGAATGTATGAATAGTATTTTAAGAGGTTGGAACGAGATAACCGCTTTTAGCGTATATTCAGTTCCTTTAAATACTTTCTCCCGAGCTCTTACTCTCACGCCAAAGGGGACACGCCGGGCAAACCCCGACACGTTCCGTGTACAGGTACCGACCTGAAGGCCAGGCCAGACAGCGCCACCCAAGCTCGGTCAAGTGTAGGATCAAGGTTTCAAAGGCTTAAGAAGTCCAGCTCCGCCGAACACAATCTCCAGATCACCAGCGATTCTCCACGGGAAAGTAGACTAGACCATACTGTTGGTTAATCCATCTTCTGACACCATCAGAAGTAAAAACAAAAAAGAAAACACTAATAAGTGTTTCTGTTCTCAAATTTATGTTTGGAAAAAGTACAATTTAGACCCTCTAACTATTGACACATATCTAAGTGGTCCATCTAAGTTTAAACGTTTCATTTTAAACCCTTTATGTATCATAACATTTCAAAATGGTCCCTCCGTTAGAGATTACGTTAAAACTAACAGAATCTCAGGGATAAAATGGTCTTTTCACATTTTTTTAATTTTTTAATCATTTTTAATTAATTTTTTTTATCTCTCTCTCTCTTCCTCCCCTTCCTCTCTCTCTCTCTCCCGCCACCTCCCTCTCCCTGCCGCCTCCCTCTCCCTCTCCCTCTTCCCTCATTCCCCTCTCTTTCTCCCACCCACCCCCTGCAACAGAGGGTGGGGTGGGAGGAAGAGAAGGGAAGAGAGAGAGGGAGGTGGCGGGAGAAAGAGGAGAGGAAGGGGAGGAAGAGAGAGATAAAAAACAAATTTAAAAAAATTTAATTAAAAATGATTAAAAAAAAATTTGAAATGTAAAAAGACCATTTTGCCTCTAAATTCCGTCAGTTTTAACTGATTTTCTAACGGAATGACGAATTTGAAACGTTATGATACGTAGAGGGTTTGAAATGAAACGTTTAAACTTAGAGGGACCACTTAGAAATGTGTCAATAGTTAGAGGGTCTAAATTGTACTTTTCCCTTTATGTTTCTATGTTCATGAAACAATTATACTTACAGTTTGTTTATAGAAATTTGTTGAGAGATAAAGAGAGATTTATTTTGCTCCCATATTTTTATTTTTGTTCTCAGTTTTGTCCTCCTTTTTTGAGAACAAAAACAAAGATTTGAGAACAAAAACACTAATAACTACCCCTATTGATGCAAATCATAGCACAACTTTAAGAGATCTAGTTCAAGTCCCAATTGGGCCAGTTCAAGAGCACAAGCAAGGAAGTTTAAAGATGTACTCAACGGGCTGATTCAAGAGGTGTGGACTCAAGCAAATTCGTGGAGGCCCATTGAGCATGATCCACGTGACCAACAAAGATTCATCAACATGATTCAAGTTCTAGAAGAATCTGGCCAAGACTAAGTTTAAATTCAGCAAGTTAAAATTGGCATATTTAAAAATATTACTTTTTGGGTCTGATTGTAAGGCTTGCATGTTTACTTTCCTTTTATTTGCTTTTGACTTTTATGGGCATATAATGGCTGAAAACAAAGCCATTTAAAACTCCCCAATTTCTTTTTTTCTATTTTGGGTATGTGATCAGCCAATTAAAGGGCTGATTGTTTTTTTCCTTTTAGGCAAGTAAGAGTTATTTCTTTACCAAATTTTAGCCTTAATTAAGGTAGCTATTTTAGGATTTTTTTTTTTGTAATAACCAGCCTTTAAATGGGCGGCTAATCAATGAAAAGAGACAGATCATTATTCAGAAATTCGTGAGAGTATTTTCTCTGCAATTCTTTGAAGGACTATTCGAACTTATTGGGATTTTCCCGTGGCGTTGACCAACGACTTATCAAACGGCTTTTCACCACCGTTTGTGGCGTCTTCCTTATACCGAGGTTCTTGTTTTGCAATAAACAACGAGTTGAGGTCATATATACCGATGTTCTTGTTTGTCGTAAACAATGAGTCGAGGTCTGTCATCCAATTCTGATCATAGAACCATCTTGGGATCCTTTTTGTTGTCAAATCTCGTTATTCTTGGCGGGATTCACATCATCTGGTAATTAGAGCAAAGTCTAAATCAGGTTCATCTATACTTTTCTTTTCGTTCATCGTTATCTATTCATTTCCACTTGAACTTTCTTGGCCAATATATACTCAGATCTGGTCAAATTTTTCTGTTTTTTTTTTCTTCTCATTGGTACTGGAAATCTTCCATCTAGGTCTAAAGTTGTTGTATTTAAAAAATAAAAAAATAAAAAAATAAAATAAAAAAGGAGGAAGACAGAAACAGTAGCGAAATTCTATCTACACAAGAAAAGAAAAAAAAAACATAAACAAAAAAAAATAAAAATAAAAAATTGTTTGTTTTCATCCATTTTGGTCCCATAAACCCGAAAATCACCTCACCTAGACCAATTTGTTTCATGAAAATTTTGCTATTTTGTCCTTCTGAAAATCTAATCAGCCTTGTTCCTTGTATTCTTGCTTTTAAAACCTAAAATTCCTTGATGAGTTCTTGGTGAATTATTGTTGGAAATTTTGAGTATTGTTTGCTTAGTTTCAAAAGAACTGAAAGAGAATTATCGAGTGAAAAAAGGCAAGAGTGGTAAGAACATTAGAGGGTTAAAAGCCACATATTTTTTAGTGAAACACGAGTATAAAGTGATTCACATTCTTGAGTGTAAACACGTAAGGGAGAGAACTGTGAGGTTCTTTCTTTCTAACTTTACTTAGCAGCAATCATGTCTCATAACAGTGCTAAGAGCATTAGCGAAGCTGTTACGAAACTGGCTGATCCGAAAGTATTTATGGAGGCCATGATGTGTGAGATGAGGCGTGTGATAAAGTTAAAACTGGAGCAGGTTCACGAACAAATAGACCAGATGGAGGGTACACGTGAGAAGCAGCCACAAAGCGCTCCTAATATGCGTAGAAAGGAAAGAGTTCGACCGAGGGAAGTGAGGGTTGAAGATGAAGGGCCTTACGGGGCTGGTTTTGATGAAGAAGATGATCGGGATTCTGCTGTTAGTAATAGGAGACATGGAAGCCGGTTTAGAGAAGTTAGGAATCGGGAAGATAACAACTTGGGTGGTATTAAGATGAAGATTTCGTCATTTCAAGGTAGATCCGATCCTGAAGCATACCTTGAGTGGGAGAAGAAGATGGAATTCGTATTTAACTGCCACAACTATTCTGAAGCAAAGAAGGTAAAATTAGTTGTGATTGAATTTTCTGACTATGCTATTACTTGGTGGGATCAGCTTGTTATAAATAGGAGGCGGAATAGAGAACGACCAATAGAGACATGGGAAGAGATGAAAACGGTGATGAGAAAGCGGTTCGTTCCAAGTTACTACTACCGAGAGTTGTACAAAAAGATACAAGGTCTTAGATAGGGAAGCCGGAGCGTAGAGGATTACTACAAAGAGATGGAGATTGCTATGATCCGAGCTAATGTAGAAGAAGATCGAGAGGCTACAATGGTTAGGTTTTTATTTGGATTAAACTGGGAAATCCAAGATAAGGTAGAGATACAACATTATGTGGAGTTGGAAGATATGGTACACATGGCCATCAAAGTAGAGCAACAACTCAAAAGGGGGAGTGGGTCACGAGCAGTCCATAACTCCAGTTCCACCTCTTGGAAACTGAGTCATACCAAGCAGATAGACAAGCCACAAATGTCCAAATTCGAGCCCAAGTCTGCGAACACTAGCCACGCTCCTCAGGGTAAAATCGATACTTCTACCTCTAGGAATTGTGACATTAAATATTTTAAATGTCAGGGCAGGGGACACATAAAAAGTCAATGTCCAAACAAGCAGGTCATGGTGTTGCAAGACAATGGTGAAATTGTGACTGACAATGAAGATTCCGACACCGACAACATGCCACCATTGGAGGACGTTTCCGAAGAGAAATATTTAGCCCCTGATGCATTGACATTGGTGGCGAGGAGAGCATTGAGCTTGCAAGAAAAAAGAGTTGATAAAGTGCAGCGGGAGAACATCTTTCACACTAGGTGCTACGTTAAAGACAAGGTATGTAGTGTGATTTTGATGGTGGTAGTTGTACTAATGTTGCAAGCACAATTATGGTGGAAAAATTGGGACTACCCGTGTTGAAGCACCCTGCCGTACAAGTTGCAATGGTTAAATGATAGTGGTGAGATAAGGGCGACCAAACAGGTGTTAGTTGCATTTCGAATCGGTAAATACAAAGATGAAGTGTTGTGTGATATAATACTGATGCAAGCGAGACACTTATTGCTAGGGCGTCCATGGCAATTTTGATAGGCATGTGAAGCATGATGGTTTTACGAACAAATACTCATTTGTACTTGATCAACGATCAATCACTCTTGTACCATTGACACCGCAGCAAGTATATGAGGATCAAGTGAGATTGCAAAAAGAGAGTAATCAAAAGAAAGGGAGTGAACAAAAGAAAAATAGTGAAAATTAGAGAGAGACCGAGAAAAATGAGAGAGAGAAAAAAAAATCAAAATTCGGCCATTGAGAGAAAATAAGAGAGAAAATAAAAGAATTTCTATGCAAAAGTGAGTGAAATTAAGCGAGGAATATTTTCAAATCAGACGATGATTGTACTTTTGTACAAAGAGGCATTTCTAAACACTAACGAACTTGACCTTGTTTTGCCAAGTTCTATTGTTTCTCTTTTGCAGGAGTATGAGGTGTCTTTCTCGAGGAAACACCACATGGGTTACCTCCAATCCGAGGGATTGAACATCAAATTGATTTTGTTTCCGGTGCAACAATTCCAAACTGACCAGCCTATAGGAGCAATCCCGAGGACAAAGGAGCTTCAACGACAGGTAAGTGAGTTGTTGGAGAAAGGGCACGTGAGGGAGAGCATGAGCCCATGCGCCATTCTAGTTTTACTTGTACCTAAGAAGGATGGGACGTGGAGAATGTGCGTTGATTGTTGGGCCATCAACAACATAACGGTACAGTATCGCCTTCCTATTCCTCACTTAGATGATATGTTAGATGAGCTGCATGGTTCTTGTGTATTTTCTAAGATTGATTTAAAGAGTGGTTATCATCATATTAGAATAAAAGAAGGAGATGAGTAAAAAATTGCCTTTAAAACAAAATATGGTTTGTATGAATGGTTAGTTATGCCTTTTTGATTAACTAATGCTCCGAGCACCTTTATGAGACTTATGAATCATGTTTTGTGTGCATTTATAGGCATATTTGTTATTGTCTACTTTGATGATATACTCATTTATAGCAAAAACGTGAACGATCATGTAGTACATTTGAAATTTGTCTTAGATGTGCTTAGGAAAGAAAAGTTGTTTGCTAATTTGAAGAAATGTACTGTTTACACTGATAAGCTGGTATTTCTGGGATTTGTTGTTAGTGCAAAAGGTATACAGGTTGATGAAGAGAAGGTACGTGCAATCCAAGATTGGCCAAGTCCCACAAGTGTAGGTAATGTTCGTAGTTTTCATGGACTTGCTAGTTTTTACCGGCGGTTCATGAAGGACTTTAGTAGCATAGACGCACCACTTACCAAAGTGATCAAGAAAAACGTTGGATTTAGATGGGGAGAAGAACAAGAGAAGGCGTTTCAATTAATAAAAAAGAAGCTGACCAACAACCCCTTATTGTCTTTACCTAACTTTTCGAAAACGTTTGAGATAGAATGTGATGCTTTAGGTATTGGCATAGGCGCAGTTCTTATGCAGGACGGACGACCAATTACTTACTTCTGCAAGAAACTAAGCAGGGCAGCCTTAAACTACTCAACTTATGATAAGAAGTTGTATGCATTGGTTCGAGCTTTAGAGACGTGACAGCACTACCAATGGCCTAAGGAATTCGTGATTCACACCGATCATGAGTCCTTGAAACACTTGAAGGGCCAACACAAGCTAAACAAAAGACATGCTCATTGGGTGGAGTTCATTGAGACGTTTCCATACGTCATCCGGTATAAGCAAGGTAAGGAGAATGTGGTCGTCGATGCACTTTCTCGTAGGTATGCATTACTCTCTACACTTGATGCAAAATTGCTTGGTTTTGAGCACATTAAAAACTTATACGCTGATGACCACGAATTTTGTGAGGAATACCGGGCTTGTGAGAAAAACATTTGTGGTAAGTTCTTTAGGCATGACGGATTCCTGTTTCGAGAGAATAAGTTATGCGTGCCTAATTGTTCCTTGAGGGAGTTGTTAGTTCAAGAATCTCATGGTGGGGGATTAATGGGACATTTTGGAGTTGCAAATACTTTAGCTGTTTTGTAGGAACACTTCTTTTGGCCACACATGAAAAGAGATGTTGAGAGAATTTTTGGTAGATGTGTCACATGTAGGCAAACTAAATCCAAAGTGCAGCCCAACGGTTTGTATACTCCCTTATCGATTCCTAGTGAGCCTTAGATTGATATTTCAATGGATTTTGTGTTAGGATTGCCTAGGACTAAACGTGGGAAAGATTCAATTTTTGTGGTTGTACATAGATTTTCTAAAATGGCACACTTTATTCCATATCACAAAATGAATGATGCCTCACATGTTGCTGATTTATTCTTTAGAGAGATTGTGAGATTATATGGCATGCCTAGAACAATTGTTTTGGATAGAGATGCTAAGTTCTTGAGCTATTTTTGGAAGACTGCCTGGTGTAAGTTAAGTACTAAGCTATTGTTTTCTACTACTTGTCATCCATAAACTGATGGTCAAACTGAAGTAGTAAATAGGACTTTGTCTACTTTATTGAGGGCAATCATTAAAAAGAACATCAAAACATGGGAAGAATGTTTACCACATGTTGAGTTTGCTTATAATAGATTTGTTCATTCTGCTACTAAATTTTCACCATTTGAAATTCTGTATGAATTTAATCTTTTAACTCCATTGGATTTATCTTCTTTATCTTTGACTGAGCATGTTAATTTAGATGGCAAAAAGAAAGCTGACTTTATCAAGCAGATTCATGAGAAAGCAAGACTCAACATTGAGTGAAGAACGGAGTAGTATGCAAAACAGGCCAACAAGGGGCGTCACAAGCTGATTTTTGAACCTGGAGATTGGGTTTGGTTGCATATGAGAAAAGAGAGATTTCCAGCGCAAAGACGTTTCAAATTGCTTCCAAGAGGAGATGGTCCTTTCCAAGTCCTAGAGCGCATCAATGACAACGCTTACAAGCTAAATTTATCTGGTGAGTACAATGTAAGTGTTACTTTTAATGTTACTGATTTGAGTCCTTTTGATGTAGGTGATGATTTGAGGGCAAATCTTTTTCAAGAGAAGGGGAATGATGCAAATCATAGCACAATTTCAAGGGATCTAGTTCAAGTCCTAATTGGGCCAATTACAAGAGCACGAGCAACGAAGTTTAAAGATGTACTCAACGGGTTGATTCAAGAGGTGTGGACTCAAGCAAATTCGTTGAGGCCCATTGAGCATGATCCACATGATCAACAAAGATTCATCAACATGATTCAAGTTCTAGAAGAATCTGGCTAAGACGAAGTTTAAATTCAGCAAGTTAAAATTGGCATATTTAAAAAATATTCCTTTTTGGGTCTGATTGTAAGGCTTGCATGTTTATTTTCCTTTTATTTGCTTTTAACTTTTATGGGTGGCAGATAACAAAACCATTTAAAACTCCTCAATTTTTTTTTTCTATTTTAGGCATGTGATCAACCAATTAAAGGGCTGATTGTTTTTTTCCTTTTAGGTAAGTAAGAGTTATTTCTTTACCAAATTTTAGCCTTAATTAAGGTAGTTATTTTAGGAATTTTCTTTGTAATAACCAGCCTTTAAATAGGCAAAGGAGATAGATCATTATTCAAAAATTCGTGAGAGCATTTTCTCTGCAGTTCTTTGAAGGACTATTCGAACTTATTGGGATTTTCCCGTGGCATTCACCAACAACTTATCAAACAGATTTCCACTACCGTTTGTGACGTCTTCCTTATACTGAGGTTCTTGTTTCGCAATAAACAACAGGTTGAAGTCATATATACCGAAGTTCTTGTGTTTATTCTTAGAGCAATTCTGGTCACTTATCAGAATTTTGTTCCAAAAATCATTTTTTTTTTCCTAAAAACAGCTATTTTGTTCCAATATTTTGTTTCGGTTCTTAGTTTTTGGGAACAAAAACACTAAACAAACGGCACTTTTTGCTCTATTCCCAAAACTTTACAACAAACTATGAATATAAAAACAAAAACATATTTTCCCTATTTTGTATGTCTGTTCCAAATTTTTGGGGAACAGAAACAAAAAACAAGAACAGAAACACTAATTAAATGCACATAAACACAAACACTAAACAGGTCAGATTAAATCCATTTCCACCGTTTAAAAACCAACAATGTTTTCAAACAACAAACACATTTCTCCAAATAACTTGTCGCTCAAGATTCAAGGTGACGAAAAGAGAAAAATCAAAATCTGTTCCAAATTTTTGAGGAACAGAGAGAAAAAAAAAAAAAAGGAACAGAAACAGTAATCAAACGTAAACGGGTCAGGATTAAATCCATTTTCACTGTTTAAAAACCAACAACAAACACGTCTGACATTCCTCAGAATACCTTGTCGCTCAAAATTTGAGGCGACTGAACAGAAACAAAAATCAAAATCCGTTCCAATTTTTGGGGAAAAAAAAATGCCAGAACCCACGCACCCGTACACAAACACTAAACTGGTCAGATTAAATCCATTTCCAATGTTTAAAACCCAACATCGAACACATTTCTCAGAATAACTTAGAAGAACAAAAACAAAAACAGAAATAAAATAAAAAAAAATCTGTTCCTTCATCCACATCAGAAAAAACTCAACTAAATTAACCGCCAAACCTTTTATTCCCACCAATGGAAACAAGATTTTTTTCTCAAGAACCAAAGGAAAGGATTCAATAAACAAAAGCTTTACAAAAAAACCAAGGCCGTATTGGTAGTAAGAAATTTGAGCCTCGGAGAGAACACACATCTCCAAGACCCCAATTCTACAAAACCAAACACTCCTTTGAAAAAAAAAAAAAAAAAAAATTACAGTTGAAGATTAGCAGGTGCAGTTAAAAACCGAATTCCCCAAGCACTTTGCCTTGTTTGTGATTATTCGAACGCCATTTTCGTTTTGAGAAGATCTCATGGTGTAAGGAGTGACATGGATTCTGTCCATGATGTTGATTTTGGGGGCTTCAAGAATGGCTTTGGGCAAGGATAATGCCCATTGCATGCCCCAAATAGCTAGGGGTCGCATATATATAAGAGAACGGAAATGCCCGTCGATTGTCCAGGCTTCTGGTGTCTGAAATGAGTATCTGCATGTAATAAAGAAGAAAAATATGAGCCCTTTTATTTAGAGTTCTAATTTTGAACAATGCTTACAGTTGTAAAAAACAATAAAATCGATCACAAAATGAGGGGAAATTTCCTGCCCTGCAGGAGGAGGAAACCAAAGATCATAAAACATGGGTGTTGGATGAAGGTGGTGTTTGATTAGGGTTTGGGGTTTTTTTGTTGTTCCTAGAAAACATGGAAGAAAAAGAGAGAATAGGAGGAAAAATAATTTGTTTCTGTTCGTTCTGAAAATTTGGTCCAAGAATATGGGAACTTAGCAAAAACAAGTTCTCTGTGTTCCTTTTTCTTTTTTAAGGTTTGGAGTTTTCTGAGATAAGAAACAAAGCCAGAAAAGGGAAGGAATGAAAACACTAACCAGATGGTACCCTGATCATGTTTCTGTTCCCAGAAAACTTGGAATAGGAACAGACTTCTGGGAACAATTCTTCTATGTTCCCAAAAATTTGTTGTAAAAATGCAGGAGGCAGGGAGCAGAAAGGAAACAATTATATTTGTTCCCACATTTCTGTTTTTGTTCCCCATTTTCTAGGAACAGAAACACTAAATAAACTGAGCCTCATCTCCTAGAAATGAAACTCAACTCTCCCTCCCCCTCCCTCACACACAAACACATCACACTACTCTCTCTCTCTCACACACACACAAACACACTACTCTCTCCTCTCTCTCTCACACACCACACTACCCTCTCTCTCTCTCTCTCTCTCTCTCTCTCTCTCACACACACACACACACATCCGTTTCACATCCAACAAACACCAGTCAATTCACACAAATAATACAATGAAGAAAAGCGAAAAACTGATAATCATAAAAACTTACCCGTAGCCCTCCTCGGACCAACCGGCCAGAAATATACCTTCAGCAGCCGCAAAACCCTGTTCCAACATGCCAGCATGAATCATGGTTGCTGCCACACCATACGTAACCCCGGTCCATATCTCCCTCGACTGCATACACGTCTCATCCACTTTCCCATTAGGGTGCATCCCATTCACCGCCCCAATCTTACCCCCACGAATTTTCATCACATTAAAATCGAATATCTTCTGAAGAGAACTCTGGATCTTGAAATCATCAAAAAGATTTGGCAAACCTGATGCCGCCGTATACCACTGACCCGCCAGCTGGTCGGTCTGGATTGATTTGCTGTTCCCACTCAATCCACTGTCGTAGTTGAAATAAGAACCGTTCCATAATTTCTCTTCGAATACCGATTTTGCCCTCAAGAATTTTCCTTTGAATTTCTCGGCATAGGCGCTGTCTCCCAATTGAACGGCCATAGCTGCCGCTGCTTGAAGTGCAGCAATCCATAAGCCACCACAGTAAGCACTCACGCCATGAACGGTCCAAGTATCGTATGTTTGATCAGGAAAACCGTCGTTTTCTATTAAACAATCGTGGTCTTTATCGAACTGATCCATGTATTCAATCGCGGCACAAACCGAAGGCCAAACATCGGCACCAAATGAAAGATCGCCGGTAGCGGCAAAATCTCGGTACACCTGAAGAACGAATTTTATATTTAAGTCCTTCCATCTGCTTGTATCATGGATGTTGTATGCATTCATTTCGTGCCAAGGGTCGTGGGTCCCAAGATCATGAGGAACAGCGCCTCTAACTTTACGAATTCCCCAATTACCCTCGGCCAAAAACTTCACTTTTCTTCCGTCTTCACATAGAACAGCTTTTGCGAATTCACGCTGAATGCTGAGTTCGATTTTGGGGAAAAGATCAAGAAGGGCAAAAGAGGCATAAAAATGAACATCGTATGTACACCACATGATATATTCTACACCCTCCAAGTAGAGGAATCTACCCACGTCATCATCACCACTGTCGGTTGAGGGATTAATCATGGGCTCATCTCTACCATTGAATCTTGCGGAATTTGTTTCTGTATCGTTGTCTGAATCGACACTGACATCACTGTAATTATCATAATTTGGGTTCTGTTCAATTAGTGTAGTTTGTCTGCCACTAATTTCTGCCTCGGTTGCTGTAACTTCGTTGTTCTCTGCTACCACGGTATTATGCTTAATGCTTTCCCTGTCAGCAGCAGGCACGAGCGAGTCTGCATAGAGATTCAAAGGGCTCTTATGATATAGAATTATTTAACCTGTTTTTGAAGTACTTTTTAGTCCTTACCAACTTCATTTAGTTGATCTTTGTTGAAAATTACCTGATCCTAAGCTATATATAAAGCTCAGAACAATCCTTCCGTCTTTTGACAGTGAGTTAATAAGCTCTGGTAGCATGTAGAAACCCAATGGCCTAATTCTCTCAAAAGACGCCTTCTACGAGGAGGATTGCCCTCGGTTTTATATATAACTCAAAAACAGGTAACACAGTTACACAAGCGATGTGGGATTCAACATGCCCCTCACGCACAGGGTGAATTGTGACAAACAACTATGAATGGATATCGGGGGCCCAACATCAATGTGGGATTCAAATATGCCCCCACCTTGCAGGTGGACTTTGACAAACCACTGCGAATGAATATCGGGAGCGCATCATTGATGTGGGATTCAACCGCCCAACATTAGACAAAAACCTGACTCTGATACCATATAAAAATCCAATGGGCTTAACTCACTCTTAAAATATGCCAGCCTCGTAAGAGGAGGATTACCCTCGGCTTTATATATAGCTCAAGATCAGGTAACAGAAGTGATGTGAGATTCAACTTACCTATGATGTCGAATACAAATTCAACTAGTTGATATAAACTCAATAGATTCAGTGTACTACAAAATAGAGAGAGAACGGGAAAAAATATTTAAAATCGATGAGTACCAATCCAAACTGTCCCACCAGCAACCAAAAAATAGAGCTCATTGAACAATGTAAATTTGTACCTACAGAAGTAAAATGCATCATCAAAAATTGCCGTAATCAACAAGAACTCCAACACTATTTTCAATCAAAGAAATTAAACCATTATAACAAGAGTAGAGAATTTTAAAAAATTAAAAATAAAATAGTAAGCAAGAAGCTACCATTCTGGAAGCCTGTCATCTGTGAGGATAGGCCTTTGCCATTTCTCAATATCTTCTTCCCACTTCTTATAATCTGATTCAAAACATTTGCCAAAAAAAATATTTTAAATTTCCAGATACTAAAATTAGGGTTGTAAACACCAGGGACTTGTCATTTATGAAAAAGACCTTTGGCAGCAGTTATCTATTTCAGTTTATTGCAACTATCATGATGATATACAGTGTAAATGCTTAGCATAATAAATAATGAAGCAGATCAAAGTAAAGATATACATACTGGTCAGTGCGTCGTGCACCATGTCCTGAGCATTCCTTTCAGAAGTGCCATAGTATCTAGTGTACCTCCTACAACAAAGAGATGACGCTAAGTTAATATCCTGAAATTTAATTAACCCAAGCTGCAAAATAAAAAGAAACCAAGGAAAAATACGATAAATCACAAGAATATTACAAGATTGTGGAACATCAAAACAAAAATAAAAGAAAAATCAAATCGCGAGATAAAAGGAGGATCAAATATGCATACATCACACCCATCTTTTTTTTCAATAAGTAAATTGTCACAAATTTGTATTATCTGCAATTGGAACCCAAAATTTAATACAAATCTGGTTTGTCAAATTTCCTAGCTGCAGTGTTAAGCAGCATAATTTCAGCAAAACAGAAGCATTTGATTTCTTAGTTTCAACGATAAGCCACATGATTTCAGCAAAAACAGAAATGTGTATAGTTATCATTTCAAATTTTGCCTACAGAAGAAAAACAGTAATATATCTCACTTTATCAGTGAGGGGAGAGAGAAAAAAAAAAAAAAAAACCGAAAACAAACGGTCAAAGATTTTCAAGTGTTATTATGATAGCATCTGGTCACCCATGCAACAGCAGAAACGGAAGAGTGAAATTCATTAAAATTACCTATTATATGCCTTCCCTTTCAAAAATTTAACTTTTGGGGATGACCAAGCAAGAGCAAATGCAACAGTGCATTTACCATGAGGTTCAACCCAACAAGTGGCTGACACAGCAGCACAATGTGTGTCTCCGGGTGATGAAGGCATGCTTACCCCACTATTGAAGTTCTCTCTGTCAAATTGCCCATCCTTAGGAAAAATAAAATAGCCAGAAATTAGAAAGTTAGCGTGGCTACTAATCAGCTAGAACTTCTTGATAAGACAACAAATAAATACTAGAGAGAGTCAAAAACAGAATGGAGAAAATTCAGACTATATGCGAAGTTGGGAATCATTGTATAAACTAGAACAATTGAAATCATAATCATTACCTGAACCATCTTACCCCACATATCTTTTGCCGTGACACGGCTTCCTTCAGATAGCCCAAAACAGGGCAAAACAGTGACATTCACATTCTGAGTTTCACATGCAGCAATGGCAAATGTAACAGGAGGGTTATCTTTCGTAGTCCTGCAACAAACGTGAATAATTTCAACCAGTCATGGAGATGATAATGATATACAAAAAAGGATGCTTGGGCAGCCACACCATACAAAAATGGAACATATTTAGGTAATGTAACGAAGCCATTACCGACTAGGAACAATGGTCGATCCACTCAGGAAAACCATCCATACTGGATGTTCTTTATTCAATAGAAAAATAGAATGATGAATACTAATGCCCATAACCTAATATCATTTGCACATTAATGGACTCTTATTTAAATTCAGTTAACTTGAACTTGAGAATTCGACAGGGTTATTGCATATATGTCCCTGTAGAGTGAAGTGTTGCACCAATATTTATATTCATATTGAAAGTATAAATAGTCCCGTGTCCCGCATCTATAGTTTTTCATGTTACCAAAAAAATATTCCTTAGACACACGCCTACGAAAAGCAACATCTAAAAGCTATAACTTTGTTAATTGTTCTCGGCAAACTCTAAACGACCAATATGATCAACCTTCACAATTAAATAGAAAATACAAGTCTGCTTGTTTTATCATGCTCTTTTTGTCATCATTGCATAAGACAAAGGCGTTCAGTGATGTGTCCAATAGAAGCCAATATTACAATCGAATGAAATTTGGACATACAAAAGTTCATCTAATTACAAACTCAAAGGACATGCAAACAAATTTTTTTTTTACCTTTTTCAAACTTCTTTTGAAACTGATGTATGAAAAGTTCAATTGTCACAAATATGTGTTCTTATTAGTGTCATTAATAATTTGACCGTCAAATCGAGCTTTTTAGTTTTTATTGAATTGTAGTAATATATTATCACATTTTCCATGTGTCAAATACATATAGGACCCACACAGGACCACACTTCATATAGCAAACCACGTTCCTGTTCCAGTTGGCAGAACATTCCTTGTTTAAAACAGCAAGGCCTATAATGCTGAAATATCACAAGGAAAAATATGCTGACCAACCGTCATATTTAGCAATTAAGTTTGGATGACTTGCTTGTGATGTAGAAGCACGCCAGAGACTCCATCTTCGCCTCTATCAAGCAAGAAAAATAAAAGTGAGTAAAAACATAATCAAAACTTTGTTGGAGCTATACAAGAGCAAGGAAAAGCCAAAAATACTAACACGAATGGTTCATTTGTATGATCTCCCGATAGATGTGAGATTCCACCAACTGAATTCTGCGTTAAACAAACATAATGGCTGAATACACAGGAGATCACAGTATATGCTATTGCTTTGACCAATATTACAAATTTTAGCAGCACAAGCAGCTTACCGCCCACGTAAAGAGAAGACTGACTTTTGCTCTTTCCTTCCCAGTATTTACCAACTAAAAAAAAAGTGGAAACAGAAAAATGTTAGTTCCACAATTTAGAAGCAAATAATTTAGATCCCTATAAATATTAAGGACACGACTCAATCAAACATTTCCACTAATATAATCCATAAGAATGACACGCTCTGTCGAGCACTAATAAAAGAGAATATTTCTTTTAACAAATGTAGCTCTGCAAATTACAAATCTTCATTTGTTATTTCTAAAGGGCTTCTAGTCATTCGCCAAATTCTTCCGGCTGACATAGTAGTTATTCTGGCATATGCCAAAAAAGAATCAATCACTCTTTAGTCTTTACCAATATTTATGGACTGAGGATTCAAGACTTCAATGAAAACATTCACTAGCATGAACAACATATCTCGTACCAAGTCTTGAATTACATCATTTTCAGCTATTATTGCTACAATTTTAGAAAGCATGTCTAATATTATAATTTAAATAGCTTTACATCTTCGCCGTTACAAGTTAACTTTGCATACCGTGTAAACAAAAACAGCAGTAGGAAGACTGCTATCACGGTAGTTGTGTGGTATAAATGGTGAAATTTGGCGACATGAAACTTTTAGTTCGGGGTCTGGCTCACCTGCAGAAAGAGAAATATTACTAAAAGATGTATTCAGCTGAATATTTGCATGCTTGTCATATAAAACAGAATAGCTGACATTACCATCATATACCGTCCATGCTCTTGGAAACAGTGCATGATACGTGGAATGCTGGCCACTCAAATTCCAGCCCCATGATGATATACCTTGATCCCCAGACTTTCTGTCAAAAGAAAATTAAAAAGAAATAACGATCAGTGCATTGCCAATGGTTACATATATAGATTTACTTCAAAGTAACATGAAAGCAGTAATGAACAAGAGCTGACAAGGAAAAATCGGGTCGCTTCCAAAACATGAATTCAAAAAGTTTTTTGTTCCTTACCCTAGCCCTTCATGCTGGCCTGGAGCTAAAACCGATGCATAATTTTTATTTCCTCCATCTCTAGATATGAAAATCTGTAGCAATAAAGAATCAATCGGCATTTCAGACACATCGCATACATGTTGAAATGATAAGAAAATTGAAAATATCTCTTCGTTAAATACAACTAAAAAATGCTTCTAATGTTAAAACTTCAGTGGCAATGCATATTCAAATTGCCAAATTTGGAATTTAAGCTGCCAAGAACAAGTGGTAGAACATATTTCAATATTCTCCTTCACATGCGACCTCTTATGAGATGGCCATCCACATGAACAAATACTCACATAAATAACAATACATGACTACTGAACCATCCCACTTTATTACCTAGTTAGCCTTAGCTACCTTGGCGACAGCCACAGCCCACAGGTCATATCAGTCCTATCCCATAAAGACGTGTGTTCGTCAACATTGACACGGATGGGACTGTACTTATTCTACTTTTGCTATTCCAAAAATTTGACTAGAATATGCAAGAGCTATTGCTTGATAGTATGAATAAAATGCTGATGCTGTAGTGCTAAAAAAATAACTCGAGTAATAGTCACATTATCAATTTATAAAACATGTGGTAGTTGTGATGCAAAAATTGGCAAGACACAAAAAATAACAGCGGGCTCTTTCATTTGACCAACATCCGCAAATAATCTTTGCCTCCTCAATATGAATTTTTCGTTAGAAAAGTTCTCTAATAGTGACTTCGGGTGGAGGGTGCTACAAAAAAAGGGGATCTATGAAAACACTTGGCACAGACTATTAAAGGGGAATTTGATTGCTACTGCTGGTGTCATCAGATCAATATGGCCATTCTATTTAGGGGGACAAAGGCTTTATTGTTAATATAATTCTTGGCGCTTAAATCACTCATATGCAAAATTTAATTGAGGCAGAACAAAGGTTGCTAAGCAAAAATTATTTATTTAGTAGAAGATGATCAAACAAGGGTTTAAACTGCGGAAACTGCCTCAGCACAAATGGGGATAAGGCTACCATTCAAATCCCGCATGAGCCTTGTGCACTAGGCAACCTTTAAACAAATGTCACCTCCATCTATTGCCCCACCCCCCACCCCACCCCCAAAAAAAAAAAATCACATCTCTAATCTTCCTTTACTTCCTTTGCCTTTCACTTTTACTTGCAGAAAGGTGGCTTGAAGCAAACTGTACACGCAGCCAAGCAGAGTTGCAACTTGCAACTACCTGGCTTTTGTAGCCTTGTATGATGCCACTGACTGAGATTTGACCCTCTGTTTATTTATGTTAATCAGAGCAATAACTCCGATCGTCCATCAATCCATGATGGTCTAGAGAGTTGAGGAACATCCATGGAGAAAATGTCTTCAAGTTTCAACATAGTTCGGGCCTTTAAAAATTTATATATCGAGATAATCAATCTTTTCATCATCCTATTGCCAATTCTAATATATATTGCATCACATGTCGAACTTTGACACTTGAGTGACTATTTGTTTTTTAGCTACATGAAAACGTCTCGCCGAACAAATAATTGAAATGGCATGACTATTTTATATACATTCTTAGGTTATCGATTAGCTCTAGCCTCTAGAGTAGGTAAGATTAAAAAAAAAAAAAATACAATAAAAACAATTAAGCCTTTGTCCCACTTATGTAGGGTCGGCTAAATGAATTCATTTACGCCATAAAAAATAAAATAAAGTTAGACACAATATTTGGAACTAAAAACAAGGAGATGATAAGATAAAGGAGAGAACTTTACAGAGAATTGATTGGCCATGATAGGAGAAGCCTCACATGTACCAGGTAGGATTTGGAAGTGCTTGAACTCTCCCCTAAAACCTCTAGATATGCTTCCACTCCTGTGATGGTAAAAAATATTCATATCTGGTGTATAAAGGGGTAAAGGGGGGAGAGAGAGAGAGAGAGGAGGAAGCAGGGGGGGGGGGGGGGGGGATGGGCAGGCAACAAATAATTACCAGTCAGCCTGCTACTTACCCCATTCCTCCAAGTGGAACCCCATGGGATGCTGATGGTTTGCATCTTTCTCGAGTGAATGGATCAATGGGTGCTTTCTGTACATATCAGGGCATAAAGAGTTCGAATAAAATGACAACTTCGATGAAATTTCTTATCTTAATGCAGAACATAGCAGTTGCCCTAATATTACATATAGAAGTTAAAAAACCAAAATGAACATGTGTTAATTTAGGATCCAAATAGAACATATAATGAAACTGAGATAGTTACCCTTCCATGCGAGGCCTCTTCCCTTACATATGACCACAGACGTATGCCAAGTCGAACCTAAGTTCAGAAGTGAAGAATGTAATCACCAGACAAAATATAAGGATGAGACACAGCTCAAATATGTACTTTGAGCCAGTAAATTGATTCCTTAAGGAACGATGATTACCATCTTTATTGCTTCCATAAAAGTAATGCTGAATTCCTTAAGAATACTAGCATGGCTGTTCAATTTCCTCCTCCAAGCTTGTTCTGGAGGGGCAGCACTATCGTAATCAAGCTACAACAAAGAATCAAAGGTATGAGAAACAACAAAGAATCCCATGCAAGAGCACTGCCAAATAAATTTTCAAAACCAAGAAGAAGTAGAGTATGCCTTTCTATTTTACGAGCTCAAATCAATAATCATTCATAAGTAAGGATTCATCATAATATTCAACTGCCACCACCCAATGAATTACTCCTGAAGTATTGAACAGTATGGAAATAACTACATACGGGCAACTTAAAACATTCAATGATGGAAACGCAGAAATTTACAATCAGAATTGAATTTGGAGTTGCAATATTGAAACCCAATGACTAGAATAAGAACATACTTCAAAGAGCACTAATATCATAATTGAATTTAAGCTGCGAGATCAATAATTTGTTCAAATTTTGGAGTTGAAATTTGAAATGAACTCTCAGATTCATTTCTTTCCGAACTAGCAGAATCATTACAGTCTACTTCCCAAAAAGGAAATGCCGCAATTGGTTTCAATGAACTTAAACATGCCCGATCGGTATAATCAAAAACAGATAATTATTTAAACAACGAAATTCGATCTACTAAACGCTGAAATCAGATTGAAATGAAATATATCGAAATTTAATCATTAAAAAAAAAAAAAAAAAGGGAAGAATATTAGCAAAACTTACCAACTGCAAGGTCGCGCGGCTAATATACTCTTCCGGCGGCCATGAATTCTTCCTACAATGGAATAAAGTTCCACTAACCATTTCGACTAAATTGATATATGTGTATTTGATTCAAAAACTCGAAATCTAATCCGTACTTAAAATACCCCCGCAATCCAAAACCCTCAAAAGCATGAATCACGATCTCAAACCAACTGACGCCATATGTATTTATACGAAAAAGCTCAAACACAAGAGTGCCTTCAGCCTTAAACAGAGCACAACGTACAAAAAAAGCCTATAAATGCCTTCCTCTGGACGATCTTATACTCTAATTCTTCTAAAATCCAATTCCTTCTAAGACAACCTAATCTCTAGTCTCTCCCAACAAATCTTCTCTCTCTCTCTAAACACAAACACGCAAATCTGAATTTCAAAATTGAACGGAGCCTAGGCGATCCAATGCTAAGACCGCGAATCTGCTGAGCCAGGCCGTCGGAATAGGATCGGATTCGTCGGGATTCCAAATTGAAAATCCTGGAAATGAAAAAGGTCGGATTTGGATTTTGAGTGATGAGGGGTCGTTGTTGGCGTTGGCGTCCTAGGACGGCGAAGAAAGGGAGTGTTCGTGAAGGAGGAAAGAGGAGGAGGAGAGAGAGAGAGGGGATCCAACACCTGTACAGACCGACTCCCAACTTGGCCTCTCCAGTCGCCAGGTGGTGGTACTTTGTAACTCCCCTCTCTCCCCCCTAGACTTGTATATGATCTCCATGATTAAGCTCTGTTTGGCGTTCTCTGTCGAATGTTAGGGGAAATTTCATTTCTCCCTGATCTTAAATTCGTCAAATTATATATTTAATCTCTCAAGTTCTATGTATATTTCAATCTCTTAAAATTAAAAAAATTATTAATAATTTTAGACAAAAAATAAATTATTCTCAACTAATAGAGATATTTTAATTATTCTACCACTCTATTAAATTTAAAATATTTTTTATAACGACGATTCATATGTTTTTCTTTTATTCTTCAAAAGAATCATTATTAGAAAAATGTTAAAAAAACGTATTATGTTTAGTGGAGTGATGAAATAATAAAAATATTCTTGTTAGAAGACTACCGTACTGAGCTCAACCTATTTTCTATTCAAAATTATTAATATGTTTTTGATTTTATGCAGTTGAAACAAATGTAAAACTTGAAAATTAAATGTGTAATTTTACAAACCTGATAATACAAATAGACATCCACCCCACTTTTAAAGACAACAAATATATTTTTCCCCAAATGTTATAACTGAGTCTTAGACTCTGTTTGATAACGCAATTAAGTACTTAAAATTGAATGGATTAAATACTTATTAAATTAAGTGCGTTTGATAACAAAATTATGCAGTCACTTAAAAAAATAAACATCATTTAAAAAATTAAAATTTTAATTAATGTGCGACTCGCTTAATTTTTTTAACACTTATCGCTTAATACCATAAAATATCTAATTATCATAATCAACATTTTACACAAATTCTGTAAAATTTTACAAAAAAATTATATACAAAAAATTATAAATGGAAAATATATTAAATTGAAAAAAAAATAAAGAGATAATATCTTAAAAAAAAATTATTTTTGGAATAAAAATTTATAATTATTTTAAGTTAAAAATATTAAAAAATTTATACTTAACAAATTTAACACTTAAAATTCTCAATATTTAAAATTTAAATCGTTATCAAACACATTTTAAATTTTAAACATTTATATTCTAATTTTAATTTTATGCTTTGTAATATTATATGACCAAATACAACTTAAAATAAATCAGAAAACAAATTGAATTTTTAGATTTTTAAAATAATTGTAAATGTTTTGATTATACATGCATAATTTGATTTTGTCCACATTCACTTATGATATGTAAGATTATATTCCTTCTTATCTGATTAATAAATGACATGAGTAATGCTCAATCGTATATATTCATATTTGTTTATTTATCACCTACAAATAAAAATATCTAATTGAACTTTATTCTGACAATTTATCCTTTGAGATATAGTTTAATGAGATTTTTGGTGAACAAATAAATTAAATTTTTTTACACATGCAATCCACACGTTATAATAATTTTTTCAGAAATACAAAATTATTGTGTCTATACTACCCAATATTCACTGTACATATTCTCTCGGTTTCTCTGTCTCTCTCCTCACCCTCCACCCCCGTGGTTCCTCCCCACCCATCACTTATCACCCCGATGGGTGGGGGTCAGGGGGTGGGGTAGGGCTTAATGTTTTGAAAAATAAATAGGCAAAAAAAAAAAATTAGAAAGGTAAAAGATTGATTTCAAAATTATTTAGATTTTTTTTTAAATGGAGATGTGTACATATAATATTGCCTATTGTTTAATTATTGCACTTTTAGTTTAAAGTAAGAGGTTAAAATCTTTACCAAATAGATAAATTATAATTCAGACAAATTACACAAAGATAAAATGTTGCTATAAATGCAGACCATAGCTAGACAGTTGGCTATTTCTAAGGGGGATTCACTTTTTATATCTTTGTAGAAAAAAAGTTCTATGTTTTTTCTTATCTCAAAGTATCCATTTGAAGTTGTTGATTGATACGTTGTTTGAGATCCACATTATTTAATAAAAAAATTATTTATTAATACTCATGTTAACTTTTGAAAGTAAACCCCTTACGGCATATTTGGTTGAACGAAATGGAATGAGAGTAGAATGAAATGGAATGAGTAATGGAATGAGAGAAGGAATTGAATGGAATTGTGAATGAAATCACTATTTCATTCTCTTGTTTGGTTGGTATGGAATGAATGAAAGAATGGAATAGTGAAATATAGTAAAATTTCCGTTTTGCCCTTATAAAATTATTATTCCATTCTTTTCTTGGTTGGTGATAATAAAATTTTATTATATTTCACTATTCTATTCTTTTCCTCATTTTATTATATTCATTATTCAACTCAATTTTAAGTTTTTGTTTTCTAATTTCTACTTTTGTTCTCAATTTTCAGTTTCTAATCTTTAATTTCTGTTTTTATTCTCAATTTTTAGTTCTCTATTTTTTAATTTTTTGTTCTCAATTTTCAGTTTATGTTCTCAATTTTTTGTTTTTGTTCTCAATTTTCTATTTTTATTCTCAATTTTCGATTTCCGTTTTCAATTTTCTATTATCCAATTTTATGTTTTTGTTCTCAATTTTCTATTTTTGTTCTCAATTTTCTGTTTCTATTATCTAATTTTATTATCTAATTTTATGTTTTTGTTATCAATTTTCAATTTTCATTCTCAATTTTTTGTTCTCTAATTTTATATTTTTGTTCTCAATTTTCAATTTATGTTCTCAATTTTCTATTTTTGTTCTCAATTTTCTGTTCTCTAATTTTATGTTTTTATTCTCAATTTTTAGTTTATGTTCTCAATTTCTTGTTCTCTAATTTCCTGTTTGTGTTGTCAATTTTCAATTTATATTCTCAATTTTCTATTTTTATTTTCAATTTTTAGTTTCTGTTCTTAATTTTTTAATTTTGTTATCAATTTTTTGTTCTCAATTTTTTATTTCTATTCTCAACTTTCTGTTCTCTAATTTCAATTTATGTTCTCTAATTTCTGTTTTTGTTCTCAATTTTCAAGACCTTAATTACAAGGACTATCATGTAATTTAAGATATTGATTCTATTGGGTTGGAATCTCATTCCACCCCATCTCAAATGGAATCCCATTCCATCCAATTTCATTCCAATGGAATCACAAAAGTGATTTCATTGGAGAACTAAATAACGGAATAGAAATCGAGGGCGGAATGTGATTCCATTCCGCCCTCGATTCCATCCAACCAAACATGCCGTTAGTGCGTTCAAGTGTTATGGACAAAAAATAGGCTCGTAGTTATAATATAAATAAAATCATGTGTGCACCGTCATCTGACCGACCAACCGCCGCGCTGGGCTTGGGCTTGGGCTTGAGCTTGGCCTTGGATTCTTCGAGAATATATGTATATACATATATATTTTAGAAAACGTTAATTTAAAAATTAGATTAATAAATCCAAACAGAACTATTATGATCGTTCAAAACTATAATCATGGAGCGTTACAAAAATCTAAAATCTTTTCAGATGTACAACTAACAGGAGTTACATAATTAACTTTTGTTCCCTATATAAGAGGATGTATTCTCAACATATGGATATCCTCCTAAGTATTGCATTCACAAATTTTCATCTGAGTTTTTGTTCTTGAGAGAGAGAGAGAGTTTCTGCATTTTTCTATTCACTAAACTCCTAGTTTCTATTAATGGTATCTAGATTTATTAAATGTTGTATGTTGGGAGATGAACGCTCGATCAAACTGCTAGCACTGTTGTGGAACAAAATTTACTTTATAAGATATAATGTAACACAATAAATTTGATCAACCCAAGTGATTTCTAATCAATTCTTTTTGTTCATCACTTTGTATTTACTATAATTTCAATTTTTATTATTGTAATTTGTTAATCTAGAATATTTATATAACTAATGACCTATTTGATTTTATCTTTTTACTATAATTAAATCATATTTTTCGATATATAACTTTACTAAGATTCCATGTGGAAGGCATTGTATTAATTTAAAAAAAAAATAGCGTGAAAGATAATAAATAATAAAAATAGCTAATTAAATATAAAATTAAAATTTAAAAGATAAAAAAAATAATTTAACTTAAGATCAGAAGTGGAGGTGTAAAATATGTTCACTCTCTAAAAAATTATAAAACGAGTTCATTTCTATTAAAATCAATCTCAACCGTTGATTAAAGAATATTTTTAAATATTTATATTATAAATAATTTTGTTAAAAAAAAAAGTGTAATAAATATTAATTTAATAATAATAGTAATGCACGTGTGGAGTACCTTTGAATAGTCCAAGTTGTTTTGTCGGCCAAATCTCGACGTCGGTGCACCGGCGGTGGTGGGTCGGTCTGTGTGGGACCCACCAAAGGCGGTGTATAACCCACTAGAAGCTTTTAATAGTTGGCCGTATTCGACGGCCGGCCATTTTGGACCCATTTCAGGGCCATTGGTCTCGTACTAACAACACCCCCCCCCCCCCCCCCCCCCCCCAACACAAAAAAATAAAAGTTCCAACTAATTCAATAATTTTTTAACTAAATAATATATAGATATATTAAACCCATTGGCCTAACTCTGTAAAATGACGTTTTGTAAGAGGAGGATCTCCCTATGCTTTATATATAGCTCGTGATCAAATAACATAAAGGATGTGGGACTCAACATGCCCCTTATGCTTAGAGTGGACTTTGACAAACCATTACGATGATATCGGGGGGCCTAACATCAATATGAGATTCAACACACACCTTCACGCGCAGGGTAGAAGTTGATAAACCACTACGAATGGATATCGGGGAGGCCCAACATTAATGTGAAATTCAACACGCCTAACATCAAACGAAAAGTCAGACTTTGATACCATGTAGATATTAAAATATACCCCAAGTTACCAAGTTCACCTACTACCGATTTTCATAATAACATTTTCTTATTTAATTAGTATTTAAGTTGTTTCCTTATTGTATGTTTTATTTCCTTTTATTGTTATTGGTCTCTTGTATAAATAGGGATATTTTGATATTAATAAAATGTAGACCATTTCTTATTCTCTAAAGTAGAAAACTCAGTGGGCCTAACTCACTCTTAAAAGCCGTATTGTATGAGAATGATTATCCTAAATTTTATATATAGGTCAGAATCAATTAACACAAGCGATGTGGTATATACCAAATTAATTTATCTATTTATTTTGATGTGATATCTTAAGCGTTTGTTAAGGATTTCGTAAATTTTGTTATTTACTTCAAAATTTTATTTTACTAATTTAATATACAGTTTAAAAATACTTTTTGTGCATATTAAAACAAAAAATATTAAATTAAAATTACGATTAACTCGAATTATACTTTTGGATCAACTAAAATTGTCTAACCTGATCTGTCAATTAGATTGAATTCATCTACTTAGTTGATCAACTAGATGTTAAAATATTTTTTTTTAATTATAATTTAAGTCAGCTAAATTTTGGTAACAATAAAATATAAATGGATAATAGATTAAAAATTAAATTATTTTAAATAAGTTTAATTTTAAAAAACAAAACACTAATAATAAAGAAGATTTACTAATAATTAAATCATGAGATAAAGACATTTTAACGGTAAGAATAAAAGATGAATGATTGAAATTGAACTTGTGTAACCTCTCAATCCGTTAACTTTGAAATTATCTATGCCACTCAACTCATTCAATGATTTATATGAAGAGATGAAATATTTGGAGAAAAAAATTCCACTAAAAACTTTCATATTGTCACGTTCAAAACGGTTGAGTTACTTTGTACAATTCAAGTTTCATATATATGTACTTTATTAACTATAAATTTAAAAATCGATATATTGTTTTTAGATACGTAGAGTACCTAGTTTATTAATAAATCAGGACACAAACACATGTTAATGATCCAAATTTAAGTGTAAAAATATGAATAATTGAGAATGAACTTGTACAACCTTTTCACCCACTAACTTCAAATTTTTCTACACCACTCAATGACTTTGATGAAGAGTTGAGATGTTTGGGAAAAAAAAAAATCCACTTAAAATTTCATACTTCCGCTTTTCAAACGGTTGAATTACTTTGTACCCTTCAAGTTTCTTATATATGTATTTTATTAACTAATTTTTATTTATTTATTTATTTATTATTTATTTACACTTATAAATTCAAAAATCGATATAGGGAATCCCTAATCTATTAATAAATCAATACAGAAAGACATTTTGATGGTCCAGATTTAAGTATAAAAGATGAATGGTAGATATTAAACTTATATAATATTTCAATCCACTAATTTCAAACTTTTCTACATCACCCAATCCACTCAATGACTTAAATGAAGAGATGAAATATTTAAGGTGTAAATTCTTGTTTAAAAATTTCACATTTTCATTTTCAAAGCGGTTGAATTTAATTATATTTTTTACCTACAAGTTTCATACACGTACTTTATTAACTAATTTTTTATTATTCACTATTTTTTATGCTAATAAATTTAAAAATCAATATGGTCTCTTTACGCACGGGGAATCCCTAATCTATTGATAAATCAGGACGGATTTTTCAAATATGTTTTCTTCAACGGATTAAATTGAATTTAGGAGAATAGATGGTTAGAATGAGTTGATGAAATATTTAAGAGAAAAAGAATTTCGCCTAAAAAAATCACTTCCCTATTTACAAAGCAGTTGAGTTTAATTATATTTTTCAAAATTTATATATTTACTTTATTAGTTAATTTTTTATTTATTAGTTTTTATACTTACAAATTTAAAAATTGATATAGTATTTTTAGACACGATAAATCCCTACTATAATAATAAATAAATAAAACTTTAAATTAGTGTTAATCCCATTTTTGACATCATCACATCACATGATACAAAACAAACCATGGGGGATTTAAATTTTCGTCCCTAAAGTATGGGATAAATGTCTATGTGTATCCCCTATGATTTTTCAAAGTAAAAACGTTGTTAATGATTTTGAACGAAAAATGAGTTATACTCATCACGTGATCTTCTAATGAATATATTATTGTCATTTTATTTCTCCACTAAATCTAAAATGTTTTTTTTTTCCTAACAACGATTTAAGTTTCTCTTTTAGATTAATTGTTATTAAGAAAAATTAGGAAAAAGCATCTTAGATTTAGTAGAGTAATAAAATAACAAAATTATCTCTATTAGAAGATTATATATTGATCACACAGTCCATTTTTTCGTTTAAAATTATTACTATTATAAAATTGAAAAAAATACAATTTTTTCAATAATAAACGCAATAAGAGACGTCATGCAAACCGACCATAACTAAAAACATTAGTAATAAATTCAACCATGATGGAAGGGACATCCGACCACTTGAATCAATTCTTTTTTTTCAAACTTCAATAATAAAAAAAAACATTTTAATAATTAATTCACCTAAAAAACAAATTATTATGTCATTCCTAATGGGAATCCAATATCCATCATTACTTGATAATTAATCTAATGTTTTTTTTTATTCAAATGGTTCCTCAAAATTTTATCAAAATTGTAAATTGGTCCTCAATTTTATTTTATTTTAATTTATAATATTTTAATTAGAATAAATTTGTGACACCTTTATTAATCTAGATGGATTCAACATGTAAGAAATTATGTTGTTATATTATTTTTGTTATTAGGATTTTCCTTTAAATTTATAAATATATAAAAATAAAAAATTAATTAATAAAATACATGAATAAAATTTGAAGAGTACAAATATAATTAAATTCAACCATTTTCAAAGTGGAAGTGTGAAAAATTTAAGATAATTTTTTTCCTAAAATTTTTCATCTCTTCATCTAGGTTATTAGGTGGCTTAAGACGTTGAATAGTGTAAAGAAATTTGAAGTTCGTGGGTTGAGAGGTTGCACAACTTCAATATCAACCATTCATTTTTCGAAATTATATCTGGACGCCTAAAATGTCTTTCTGTTAATCCTTCCTACAGCCCCAAAAAAATATTTGGTTTGTATTTGTAAAATATTTTTTCATTTTCTAAAATTTATTTATGGATTTTACACACACACATACATACATATACATATATAAAAGAAATAATGTTTTTTTAAAAATAATTTTATATTACAAACCAAGAGCATAATTAAATTGCAAAAATTGGAGTGGATTTTGTTTTTCTTTGTGTGTCATTTTCCAATCAAGGAAAAAGAAATTTGTGGGGGGTGGAATTAAAAATAAATAAAAATGCATCTGGATGATACATTTCCTTGTCATCCAATGGAAGATGACAAATAGACTTTTTCACAATGTATTTTCTCTATTGGGTGGTTAAATAATTAATTAGATTCACATGGCTCCAAATAAAAGGACTATCAACAAGTCCCATCCAATCTACATATACATAACAAGATCTCATGGTATGGTCCCCCATTTTTAAAACTATCCCATTTGGATTTATAATAGTAGTTGCTTCTAGAAAAGACAAAAAAAAACATCAAAATGAGTGTCATTTCTTCTATCTCTAGACTGATTTACGCGTAACTTGAGTAATTATTTTTCTGGGCGATTGTAAAAACGCACTCTTCTATATCGTCTTAGTGTATTTAGAATTTTACTCATAGAGTGTTTCCCATGAGAATTAAATACCAGTTGATAAAAGAAAAAAATATCTCTTTTTACCAATTGGATTACATCTTTTAGGTAAAACGTGAATTATCTAATGATTATAAAAAAATCCGAAGAAAGGTCATGTTAATTGGGTGGATGAATAATCAATTAAATTCACATGGCCTCAAATAAAAGGATCATCAACAAGTGCAGTTGCTTCTAGAAAAAAATAAAAAAATGAAAAATAAAAAATCCTCTAATGGTCATTAAAAACTATCCAAAAAAATATAATAGACTGTTGTTGAATGCTGGAAAAAAGAAACACAACTTCTTATTTGGATTCTGTTATTTGTTATTTTTATTTATATTTTTGTTCATATTTTTATTTTTAGTTTTGATATGATAGTTTTTTTATTTTACGGTCTATTTGAATTATTTATTAATGTACAATTGTTAGTTATTATTGATATTTAAAATGTTATATATATTAAAAAACTTACGTAAAAGAAAAAATCAAAACATATTATTTATTTTACATCCGTACCTTGATAAACAGATTAAACACTTTTAACCACCATTGATTAATAATAGTTGTTGCTTCTAGTAAAAAGAAGGAAAAAGGAACATAGCTAATGGTCTTTGAAAACTACCCAAAAAAATAAATCAAACGGTCATTAAAAGTCCAAGAGAAAGGTCATGCAAAGCAAAGATTCAAAATGATTTATGGTCAATCTTATCAAACTATTAGGCTATTCATAATTATTTATTGACGACTTTGGATAGACCCAAATATTTTATTCAACCGGAATATTTTATAAATAATAAAATAAAAAATTATTAAAAATAAAATAATAAATAAATTATAATACGCTAGTATCAATTTTTATAGTTCAATAAATTCAAATTTAATCAATTCAGTATGCACCCATTTTTTTTTTTTTTTTGACAAAAATAAAAAAATATTTTTTCTAATATCTACTTTAAAGTCAGAGCTGTTCAATATTTATGTATTATTTTTATTTATTACAATTAAGCAAAAAAAACAAATAAAGTAAATATAAAATTTAAAAAAAAAAAAATTGTTCGCAAAAAATAACTTTCAAAATGTAAAATGAACAAAAACTTAAAACCCAAAAAAGTTTTATTTTTTTAACATTATTCTCAATAACTGTAATATAATAAAATAAAAAAATAAAAATAAAAATTCATATCTTTGTATACCTACTTTTGCTAAGTTTTAAAAATTATTTAACTCAATTACTATTTTACCATTTAAATTATTACACATATCCTTCTATTTTTTAAATTTTTTTAACATTTCCTTTCCTCTTTATTCTTCTTCCTCCTTTCTTTCCCAAAGAGCAAGATTTGTTGGCCACGGGGTATTTTTTTGTCGCATGTGCTAGATTTGTGCAAATTCGACGGGATCTGTACAAATCCAGAGAAGAAGAAGAGAAAAAAGAGAAAGAAGAAGAAAACGAAGAGAAGTTGGAAAGTCACGGTGGTGGACCTGGTGGTAACGTTCGGGCTAGGGGTACCGGGGTGAGGGGGGAGAGTTAGTGATTTTTTTATTTTTTATTTTTTAAATAATGGGCTGAAACGAATGAATTGTTTTAAAATGGGTAAAAAATAATTTTGATATATAGAAATATACATTTATTAAGAAAGGATGTACATATAAACCCAAAGGCCCAACCCAAAAAGGTAGAGACACATGGGGCAATCTTGTTGGTCTATTTTTCTTTGTTTTGCGGGCTTGGAGCATAAATAAGCTTTTACCAAACGGGGCCTTACACTTTACCCCAGGGCCGCTTATTAAGCAGTCCCAAAAAATGACCAAAATTATCAAATAAACCTGCTATTTTTTCTATGAATTGAGCAGTCTTTATAGTATTTTCGTGATTAAAATACCTTATTTAAATGCACCGCTTCATAAACATCATATCATTACCTCCTTCTTATGCGGGATTAAATTAGGTAACATACGACCAACTTTAGGTGGAATAAAATGTTTGTTTTGATCTCAATCCACGATCTGTGAATCCCCTCCCCTCGATCTGCGAACCTCCTCCTCCTCGTTCAACGGTGGTCATCGGTCGTCTGTGATCTTCGGTGGTCGTCTCTTCTTCAATTGGTGAGTGAAATTAGAATTTTTATTTGTCTAATCTCCTTTATTTTTCTTATTTGTGTTTATTCTTCATATTTTGAATGAAAATCTGTATTTACTTGTGATTGATCTGAAATTTCTCAGTTTTACAGTTCGTCTCATTGTTCAACGGTGGTTATCGGTCATCGGTGGTTGTCAGTGGTCGTCTATTCTTTAATTGGTGAGTGAAATTAGAGTTTTTATTTGTCTAATCTCTTTTATTATTCTTATTTGTGTTTGTTCTTCATATTTTTAATCAAGATTTGTATTTATTCTTATTATTCTTTTTTGTGTTTGTTCTTCATATGTTCTTCCTTGCTCCTCTATTTCCTTATAGGTGGTATGTGTACTTAGATCGTGGAGTTGTGTTTAGCTAAACAGTTAGCAATATTAGACACCAAGTAGAATTTTTTTTGTTTTTTAATTCAAAAAAACAATAATAATAATGCAGAGGAGATGACCTACATCAATAATTCATTTGCTTTGCATGAAAAGGAATAAGAGAACAAACAAAAAGGAACAGATTTTAGGGCATAATTTAAAACACTTCCAGTTTATACATGCTAAGAAACAGAAATGGATATTTCATAACCCACCCTGATTAGATTTTCTAGATATAGAACAAGGGTTGATCAAAATGAGTCTTATTTCTTCACTTCAACTTCAATGAGAAACAAGCAAAAGATAGAGAAACAAGCAAAATGAGCCTTATTAATTGGATACTACCCATTTTGTGTTTTTAGCCAAATAGTCCTTTAATTGTGTGTTTCATATGGGGTTGTAAACAAGTTGATATGTGTGGTTCTCTAATTATTTTCACTTTTAAACGCGTGAACTCGAGCTGTATATTCTTTTGAATACTGATGTTGTAAATTGTTTTTCTATAATATGTTTTTTTGTTGTTGTACAGAGGAGTAAAGTGCTTAGAAAATGGAGTGTCACTAGTTTACCATATTTATGAATGATATTTGTACTGGTGGTATTATATGAATGATGTTTGTATTGGTATTTTTTTTTTCTAACATTGTAATATTGTTTTTTTTTTTTTTTTTTTTTTTTTTTGTAAATAGGTTTTGTTAACAGGTTGACAAATTAACAAGTCGTTATCGTGTAATGGGTAGGTTAACGTGTAATGAAAATTTATCAGATGAGCTTATCGTGTCGTGTTAACCTAATAGGTTTCGTATTTCGTGTGACACGAAGAATTATCGTGTCGTGTTCGGGTAGTCTGACACGATATGCTTATCGTGTTGTGTTTGTGTTTACTCTTATCATGTAATGACCTGTTACACGATTTGTCAGCCCTAATGTTACATGTAACGTTTAGTAACTACACTATGTTATATGTAACATTAAAGCCAAAGAAAAACCAAAACCTAAACCAAAAGATTAATAATTACATCATGTTACACGTAACATCAATGCTACATGTACTATTCAAACCAAACCAAAATCAAAATTAAAATGTTTGTTATATGTAATATTCATGTAACATCATTGTTACATATAACATTAAAACCAAACCAAGACTAAAACCAAAAGATTAGTAATTACATCATGTTACATGTAATATTCATGTAACATCAATGTTACATGTCACATTACTGTATCTTCATTTATATTTGCATATTCAATGTAACATCCAATCTAGCCGGAACAGCACTATAATGTTTGCGTTACATTTGATTATAAACCCTCATTCTTTATGTGTGGAATATAACATTGCCTGTGTTGAAATCGCATTTCATATAAATGTTACATGTAACATCTTATAGTATGTATAAAAGTAAAGATTCTGGAAGTACCATGTTGAATATAACATGAATGTGAAAATTTGAAACTAATGAAAAAAAATAGTAAATTTGATATCCTTTTAAAGATTTAGTTTAGATGAAACTGAATATATAATTAGAATTTTTTTTAAAAAAATGTACAATAATAGTTATTTTCATTTAAAAAATAATAATTTTGTTGATATGGAAACTCTCAATTCCTATTATAGAATCTTCATTACCTTATATAACGCGAGGACAAATATGTCAACAAAGAGTTGTACGAATTTGGAATCTAGGATTGCCCTGTGCATGTAATCTGCGAAGAAGGACTGCTCGGTTTATTATTTTATTAGCGAGTTTAATTGGTAGATTAGTGGTTAATATGGGACTATGCCATAATTTTTCTTATGATAAATTGGATTTTATTTTATTTTATTTAACTTAACAAAATAAGTTAAAAATTGATAAAATTAAATAGCCCATCTAAATTTTAGTTAGAGTGGACAAGACTACACTTTATTTTAATTTTAATTTATTTTTTAGTTAATAAAAAAATAGAAATAGAAAGAAAGACAGATGTTACTAAAAATTTATTATTAAAATGACTATAAAAATTATATTATTAAATATAAATTACATTATTAGGTATATTTTCACCTATCTTATTATTAAATTTTAAAGAATTTCAAAATTTTGCAAGTATTAGCCTATTCAAAAAGAAAAATTATAAAATTACACAATCATGTGCTTCATCTAAAATAATTATCCAAATAATAAATTTATAAATAGTAGTAAAATTTTAAAATTCAGAATTTTGATTTCTCATCATTTACGAATTTGGCTAGGCAACATTAAACTTTCAAGTACTCAATTATCCAAAAGTTTTATGTAGAATATTAATATATTAGCAACTTGGTCAAAGTAAATAAGGTAAAATTAAAGAAAATATTTTAAATATACATATTAACGGCATTATTGGTAGTGTAATGTCACAGACTCACTTTCTCGTAGCGGCATCTGTCCATGCAGCGTCCCAACGCGTTCGTGTGGGACAAGCCTGCCTTCTTTGTACATGACTGACTTGACAAACAACGGTCCGTGACAAAAAGGTGTAGTGTCCAAAAATAAATATGACTTTATGTAAATACAAACTATCCAACCTGTCACAACGGGGTGGTGGCGCAGTTGGCTAGCGCGTAGGTCTCATAGCTTAAAGAGTTATCCTGAGGTCGAGAGTTCGAGCCTCTCTCACCCCATTGTTTTTTTTTCATTTAATTTTGTATAATTTTTTGGGAATTAAAATTTAAGCAAAGCAATTCAGACATTTGATACGAAGCTAAAATTATCATAATAACTATAATTTTTAATATAAAAAATTATAGTAATTTTTTATGACTTTTTGTACTTTTCACAATAATTTTAGATTTTGAAAAAAAATTGTTGTAGTGCGTGAATTAAAATTTAAATTTCGTGGACATCAATTCAATCAAAAATATATTATTTCAATAAATTAGAATTTTTTTAAAATGAATATATATGCATTGAGCCTAATTTTGTGGACATCAATTCAATCAAAAATATATTATTTCAATAAATTAGAGTGATCGAAAATGACATTTTTTTAAATGTATTAATTTTTTATTTAAAAAAAATAGTATTCAATATTAAATTAAAAGAAACAATACTAAATGTTTCATATATAATAGTCAAATGTTAAATATCTATTACTATAAATTTAATCTAAAACTAGTGTGTATTATATAGCATAGATCCTTTGGATTTATAATAGACTATTGTTAAATGTTGGTAAGAAGAAACACAACTTCACGAATGAAATCATATCTTATTTGGATCCTGTTCTTTATTATTTTTATTTGTATTTTTGTTCATATTTTTAGTTTTAGTTTTGGTATGATAATTTTTTTATTTTACGGTCTGTTTGAATTGTTTATTAATATACAATTGTTAGTTATTACTGATATTTAAATTAAATAAATGTAAAATATTGTAAAAAAAAAAACTAACGTAAAAGAAAAAATCAAAACTAATTATTTGTTTTATATCCGTACCTTTGGGAACAGATTTACATGCTTTTAACCACCTCTTTTGGATTAATAATCGTAGTTGCTTCTAGAAAAAAGAAGAAAAAAAGGAACGTAGCTATTGGTCTTTGAAAACAACCCAAAAAAATAAATCTAACGGTCATTAAAAGTCATGCAAAGCAAAGATTCAAAAAGATTTATGGTCAACCTTATCAAACTATTAGACTATTCATAATTATTTATTGACGACTCTGGACATACCCAAATATTTTATTCAACCGGAATATTTTATAAATAATAAAATAAAAAATCATTAAAAATAAAATAATAAATAAATTATAATATGCTAGTATCAATTTTTATAATTTAATAAATTCAAATTTAATCAATTCAGTGCGCATCCAAATTTTTTTTTTATTTGACAAAAATAAAAAAATTATTCTTTCTAATATCTACTTTACCGTCAGAGCTATTCAATATTTATGTATTATTTTTATTTATTATAATTAAGTAAAAAAAAAAAAAAAAAGTAAATATAAATTTTAAAAAAATAAAAATAAATTGTTTCCCGAAAAATAACTTTCAAATTGTAAAATGGACAAAACCTTGAAATCCAAAAAAGGTTTTATTATTTTAACATTATTCTCAATAACAGTAATATAATAAAATAAAAAATATTCAAATACTACTTAAAACTTTGTATATCCCATTTTGCTAGCCTAAACACCTTGAAAAAAAGTTTAATTTTTTTTTAAATCAATTACTATTTTACCTTTCTTTCACTTTCTTTCCTCTTTATTATTTCTCCTCTTTTCTTCTCCAATGAGCAAGATTTGTTGGCCGTAGGACATTTTTTTTGTCGCATGAGCCGGATTTGTGCAAATCCAGAGAAGAAGAGAAAGAAGAAGAAGAAGAAGAAAAGAAAGAGAAGTTGGAACGGTTGGGGTGGGAGAGACTACAGGGCAGAGGATGGTGGGGGTAAAGTCGGGGCTAGCGGGGGGGTAGGGGTACGAAGAGGTTGGGGGGGGGGGGGTTTAAAAATATTTTGAAATGGGTAAAAAATAATTTCCATACATATATATATATATATTAAAAGGGGGTGTATATATATAAACCCAAAGGGCCCAGCCCAAAAAAGTAGAGACACATGGGCCTATTTTGCTATGTTTTGTGGGCTTGGAGCATAAACAAGCTTAGATATTGGCTCCAGATAGGCTCAACTTTTAATGGTTGGCCCAACAGCATAACTAAAAGAGTTTAATTGACTTTTACCTCCTCCTACTTTGATTTTGTTTTATTTTTTCCCCTCCATTTTGACATAAAGTTGACAAGACTACACTTTATTTTAATTTTAAAATATTCTTTAGTTAATAGAAAAATAGAAAGAGAAAGAGAGAGAGTTGGAGAGAAAATGATAGTTTTTCTCTTTTAAATTAATAATGTATCTTTAATAACGAGTTTAGATTTGAAAGTAAAATTGCATTTTATCATGATTTTTATGTGGAATAATATAAATGTATATTTTTCTCTATAAATTTCTGGACTTCTCTTATGTTACGTTTGGATAAGATAATTTAAGGGGTGATTTCACTTTGAAAATGAATTTCGCATTTTTTTAATCCCTTGTTTGGGTACTACGTACTAAAAGGAATTTTTAAAAATTTCATTAAATTTGTAAACATGCACTATTTCTAAACCCCTCCAAAGAGGGATTTTACTTCTCCTAATAGGTATAATTAAACAATGTTATTAAAATAAGTATAAAAAGAATATATTTAAAATGATATATTGCTAAGATTACATTATTAAATTTATATTATTAAGGGAAAAATATATTGTAAACTCTCTAGGTATTGACACATTTTTAAATGGTTCTTTTCCGTTTGAGCGTTTTATTTTAAACCCTATAAGTATTAGCACATTTTTATTTAGTCATTCTGTCAAAAAATTTGTCAAAACTAACCGAATTTTGAGAACAAAATAGTATTTTTCCATATTTTCATTTTTAATTATTTTTTTAATCTTTTTTCATTTTCTTTTATTCTTTTCTCTCTTTTGCTCCTTCCTCTTCCTCCCTCCCTCCTTCTTTCCTTCCTTCCTCCTCTCTCTCCCTCCCTGTTGCGGCTGGCGGGGAGAGGGAGGGGGAGAGAGGAGGAGTGAAGGAGGAAGAGAGAGAGAGAGAGAGAAATGTAGAAAAAAAAAAAGAAAAAGAAAAAATTATTAAAAATTAAAAATATGTAAAAAGACTTATTTACTCCTCTATTCTATTAGTTTTGACCGATTTTTTACGAAATGACTGAATAAAAACGTGTTGATACCTAGAGGGTTTAAAATGAAACGCTCAAATGGAGATGGACCATTTAAAAATATATCAATACTTAAAGGGTTTAAAATGTACTTTTCTCAATTATTAAGATAGGTATAAAAATAGTATAATTAAAATAGGTATACAAATAGTATAATTAAAATGATGTTACTAAAAATTTATTATTAAAATGACTATAAAAATTATATTATTAAATTACTAAAATAAAAATTACATTATTAAGTATATTTTCACGTATATTATTATTAAAATTTAATGGATTTTAAAATTCCGCATATAAATACTTGTCTTTTCAAAAAAGAAGATTATAAAATTACACAATTATAATTATGCTTCATCTAAAATAATTATCGAAAGAGCTTCTAAATAGTAGAATTTCAAAATCCAGAATTTTAATTTTTTATCATTTACAAATTTAAAAAATTTATTAAATCCCTAGGTAACATTAAACTTTCCAATACTTAATTATCCAAAAGTTTTATCTAGAATATTAATATATTAGCAACTGGGCCAAAGTAAATAAGGTAGAATTAATGGAACAAATTAAATAGATATTTTAAATATACATATTAATGGCATTATTAATGTTACGGACTCACTTTCTCGTAACGGCATATGTTCATGTGGCGTCCCAATGCGTTCGCTTGCGCGGGACAAGCCTACCTTTGACAGCCTTGACAAACAACGGTGCGTAACAAAAAGGGTGTCCAAAAATAAATATGACGTTATGTAAATACAAACTATCCGAGCTGTCACAAAGGGGTGGTGGCGCAGTTGGCTAGCGCGTAGGTCTCATAGCTTAAAGAGTTATCCTGAGGTCGAGAGTTCGAGCCTCTCTCACCCCATTTTTTTTTTCTTCATTTAATTTTGTATTTTTTTTGGGAATTAAAATTTAAGCCAAGCAATTTCGCAATTGATACGAATATAAAATTATTGTAATAACTATAATTTTTAATATATTGTTTTTTTTGTTTCATTTAATTTTGTATATTTTTTTGGGAATTAAAATTTAAGCCAAGCAATTTTTGCAATTGATACAAATCTAAAATTATTGTAATAACTATAATTTTTAATATAAAAAATTATAGTGATTTTTTGTGATTTTTATACTTTTGACAATAATTTTAAATTTTGAATTTTTTTTTACTGTAGCGTGTGAACTGTATAGATTAAAATTTTAATTTCGTAAATTATTCACTAATTTTTTTTTTTTTTTAAAAAATGAATATATGCATTGAGCCTAAATTTTGTCGACATCATTCCAATCAAAAATATATTATTTCATTGGAAAAACATATTCTATAAAAAAAAAAAAAAAAAAAAAAATACATTTACAAGATATTTTTTTGTTTAAATAATAAAAATTCGACAAACCAATCACAACCCAAACTTTTTATTTTTTAGATAAAGACCCTAAAACTTTTCTTTTTGTTAGTCAAGATTGATGGCCAGAATATTTTATTCAAATAATTAACACTTTCGAATTTTTTTTCTTTTTTAATTATAAAAAGCAGAAGCCAAAGTCCTCATAGTTCTATTCAACTGACAACAACAATTTATGTTACTTGTATGACTCAGTCCTGGTCAAGCTTGCCGGCCTCTCTCTCTCTAAAATTCAATTTATAATTTGAATTATTTTTTATTGATTTAAAAAACAAAAAATTGATGATATTTTAGCCCGGTCTGATTTGACTGAATTTATCATTATTATTATTATGTAGTATTTTTGTAAATATTTATTTCTTGTTGTTCAGTTTAAAGTGTAACGGTCATCCTATTTTTACTAAAATTAGCGGTCAAATCTCAAAAAATTAAAATTAATAAATTATCTAATATAATTTGATAGTTATACATCTGGATCGGGTCATATAATACCCGTTTGCCCTTTTTTTTTGGGTGGAGGTCAGATTGGTTATAATAGTAAATTTATTATTTTACACAATTCTATTAATTATTTAACCGTTGTATCTCAGTCTAAATCATAGGGGAATGATAAATTATAATTAAATAGCTATTAACCCTTTAAAATATATATATATATATAATGTCATTTTTGGTACATGAATTCTATTTGAATAGGATTGAAAAATAAGTTTTGACCCAATCAAAAGAGATTAAAAGTTCTCAATTACAATTAAAATAATTTTAAAACTTAAGGAATTTTGATTGAATTAGTCTAATGACCAAATTGAATGAAATTCAAATTTCAAGGACTCGATTAAAATTATTTAAAAAAATTAATAACCAAATTGTTATTAAACCCAGTTTTTAGAGGTCAATAATGTAATTAATTAGCCCCATTTTTCAACAAGTTAGTCGACATCGAAACAAAAAGATGACATAAAGTATATACACAGAATTCCATTATTTGCATATTTATAGTGGAGATAATATTTAAATAATAAGAGTTAATTACATTATTAGACCTTACATTTTGGGTTAATGTCAATTTTGTCATCTATGTTTAAATGTTTTCAATCAAATCCTTAAAAATTTCAAAATCGCTCCGAATTGGCCTGTGAAAGCTAACTTCTGTTAAATTCACTAACAAGAGTAAGCGTATGTCACACGAGGGACCAAAATTGAAACAATTTTAAAAATTTATGGACTCAATTGGAACGACTTTATAACATTAAAGACTTTGATATGTTAACTTCTGTTAGCTGATATGATAAAAATTAAATTTAGAAACCAAATTAGAACGATTTTGAAATTGTAAAAGTTTGATTGAAAAAAATTGAAACATTCAAGGAGAAATAATACTAAATCCTAAACTTTAGGGACAAATGATATATAATTAACCATATAAAATAGGAAAAAATTACATTTTTGGTCCCTAAAGTATTGGGTGCATTTATATGGACCATGAGATTTGCTAAATTACACTTTAATCCATCATGTTTTATATTTCAATCGCATAAAATTAAAAACGGTATTAATGATTTTAGACAAAAAATGAGTCATATTTAGCACATGACCTTCTAATCGGGGATTTTCGTCATTTCATCACTATACTAAACTCAAGATATTTTTCCCTAATAATGATTCAACATTTTCTCGGTCACATTTCTCAGATGAATAATTGTTAGGAAAATGTTAAAAGAAGGCGCTTTACGCTTAATGGAGAGATGAAATGACGAAATATCCTCATTAGAAAGCCACGTGCTGAGCAGAGCACAACTTATTTTTCATCCAAAATTATTAACAACGTTTTCAATTTTACAGGATTGAAACACCTGTTAAACTTGAGATACTAAATATGTAATTTGATAAATTTCAGGATTCACATAAACACTTACCCCATAGTTTTGGGGCTAAAAATATAAATAACCTTATAAAATTATATTTTTTTCTCACTAGCTAGCCATGACTACAAGCCTACCTCACTCACTCACTCACTATAAATACCACTTCAATCTCCCTCATTTTCTTGCACCAAAACCTCTCACTTGTTCTTCTTAGTTTCCTTAAAATTGTCGAAGGGTGTTTCAGTAATTTAAGTAATCATGGGTGTGACTACACATGATATAGAGATGTGTTCATCAGTCCCATGTAAGAGGATGTTCAAGGCTTTTATCCTTGAGATAGACGCCATCTTCGCCAAGATCATGCCGGAGGCCGTTAACGGTGTCCAAATCCTCCAAGGTGACGGCGGCGCCGGCACCATCAAGCTCATCTCTTATCAAGAAGGTTAGTAAAGTGTGTATATATAGGATATTATTCCGATTGACCCGGTCTGGGGTATAAATGTCAAATTATTAATTTTGATTTTTTTAAGTTTATATAATATTATTTGGATTGACCCGGTCTAAGGTATAAATGTCAATTATTAATTTTGATTTTTTTAAGTTTGGCTGTTAATCTTTAACTGATAATATAACGGTTGTATTTTATTTTATACCACCGTGGGTAAAATGCTTGCCGAAATAACACAAGATGATAAAGTGTAATTCAGTTAAATTACATGGGTAAAATAATCATTAATCCTTTAAAATTTTATTTTAAAAATTTAGAAACCGATTTAAATATTTTTTTTCTTATATATGTATTTATATTTTTTGGTAATCAAAACATGAAATCAGAAACAATAAACAAATGAGGCCTTAAGAGGTTCTCTCTCATAGCCAACTATATTGAGAAATTTTATTTTTAACAAAAAATATTTTTGGATTAATAGAAAACAACTGAATTACATTATTAGACCTTATACTTTACAATTTCTTTGATTTAAACCCCTATAACTTTTGTAGATGGCAAATCGAAGAGCGTTAAGCACCGCGTTGACGCTATCGACAAGGAGAAACTCACCTATAGCTACACCATAATTGAAGGTGATGCCTTGATCGACGTGGTGGAATCAATCTCCTATGACATCAAGATCGAATCATCTGCAGACGGAGGATCAGTCTGCAAGATGACAAGCAAATTCCATACCAAAGGTGACGCCAAAATCACTGAGGATCAACTCAATGTTGGCAAAGAGAAGGCCTCGGGAATGTTCAAGGCCATTGAGGGATACCTTTTGGCAAATCCCGATGCCTGTAACTAACTAACAATATCGATTTTCAGTACTTGTTTGGTAGACAGTTAAAACTGAACAAACGGTACTTAAAAGTTTTGATTTTGTGGTGTGAGCTTTTTTGTGGGTGGTTGTGTTTGGTTTGACAATAAATGGGTGTGTGCGATGTCCTATTGTTGTAATAGGCAATGCCAAATAAGAATCATGTTTTTTTTTTTTTTTGGTTGAGAAAATAAGAATCATGTTGTAATGAAGCAAATGAATATGAAAGAAATTGTGGCTTTGTATGCGAGTTATCAAAATTTGAGTAAAATAATTTGAATATTTTGTTTTTAGTTTTTATTTTGTGAGCATTTTTAATTTTTTTTTTCAATAATTAGTCAATAATCTCAAATAAAGAGTCCAATTCATAATTTATTGTATTTTAATTTTAACTTGAATAAATCTCTTAATTATGTTTTGACTTGTATTTTAATCTCATGGTTAATGTTCTCCATAAATGCTTTTAATTAAAATTTGTATCGTCTATAGCCGGCATCATCCTCCGTCGCCACCAGTCGCCGCTTGCCGTCGGACCTTAGGACTTTGATTACCAAAATCTAAACACCAGCCGTCGATTTTTTTTTTTACTAGTATGCAACAATTTTTTAGTGTAATTTTTATTTATATGTAACTATTTTTAGTGTATTTTTCTGTTATATGTAACTATTTTTTAATATATTTTTTAGGTACATTTTTAAGTGTATTTTTAGTTACATTTACGTAATCTAACAATTGACAATTGAAAAATTAGCCGAATCTGTCTAAAAAATCATAATAAAAATGTATATTAAAAAAAATATTACTAAAAAACAGTTGAAACTTGAATATAACTAAAAATAATTCCAGTGATCAATGACTGGAGTTTCGACACTGACAGTGGCCGGAATTTGACGGCTAGAGTCCGGCGACCAATGGCGGTGGGGCAACAATTGGTGACACAAACTCTAATAGATGGAACTAAAAGTAAAGTAGTATTTTACTTTGGAAATTTTTATTAATTTAATATCATTAATCGCCTACCAATTGTCTTTTTTTAAAAAAAATTAATCTGTTAATTTTAAAAAAAATGAAAAAACATTGTAAAAATATATTTGACAGTGTGCTATCCTAATATAATATTTCTTAACATAATCCAATGACATCCAAATTTTTGTTAACATTTTCGTGAAAATGACATTTTTCCTTATAGATAACATTAAAAGAATAATCAGCCTTAGTTCCTAAAGTCATGATCAAAAAAGACTTTCAAATGTTTAGTCAATTTTAAAAACTATTATTATTCATAAAGTAATAATAATAACAATAATAATATAAAAAAAATGTAATAATAATAACAATAATAATATAAAAGATTTTTTTTTCTTCTCCAAGTTGAATAAAGGCATGTTTGATAAAATAAAAATAAACACTTAATTAATTAAGTGTGTTTGACAAATGTAACTAAAATTATTTAATTAATTAAGTTAGCTAAAAAATTAAGTGAAAAATTAAGTTAAAAATTCAGCAAACACCTTATGGCTTATTTTTTTTTTTTGTAGAAGGCGCTCAACCTTTTTCAAATTAAAAAAGATATGGTTTGACCATTTTACCCTTTATCCTACCTAGGGTTCGGTTAATTTCTTCATTTGTCCAGATCGATCGAAGAGAGAGTAGAGTAGAGGCGATGACGAGTTGTGCGAAGAGGCGGCGGCGAAGAGAGAAACAGCGGCGAGTTGAGAAGAGAAGCGGCAGAGAGTTGAGAAGAGAGGCGACGAATAGACAAATATTCAACTATGTATATTCTTCTTCAAATCTATAGTTTTTCGTTTATTCAACTCGAGATTTGAATCTTCAACTCTAGAATTCAAGTTGAGATTTGAATTTTGTCTTTCAGACTTGTCGCCGTTGTTCGTCAGATTTCGTTTCTTCGTTCTTCAGATTTCTATTTTTCTATTTTTGAAATTTGAAGTTTCTGCTTGAAATTTGAGAGTACATATGTCGTATGAACAGTTAGATGTGATTTACAAATATATTTTGTCTGTAGTATGGATATTTGTTGATGTGATCTTTTTACATATATCGTATGAAGAATTCACTTGAATACAAGTATTTGTATTCGATTTTTTTTGGCCAAGTTTTCGATGAACTACTATCTTATCTCAACTATGAACAGTGATATTTTGAACAAAGTTTGCTGGAGAGTAGAGACAACTTCAATTGCTTGATAAACAATTCATATAGTTGAAGAAAAGTGCTTTCAAATAGTAAGCTAGTTAGAGTGAAGAAACAAGATATGTGCATGAATTTTTGACACTTAACTCCATGTATCTGAGTTCAAACTACTGGTAAATACTTCAAAACTTCATACTTGGTTTCTGAGTTATGTTGATTGCGGATAAATTTTTGTTAGAATTACGCTTGCGGACTTCAATACAATTGATTTAGTTATAGATTGGGACGAAAATGATTATTGGGTATAATGTTCTAATTAGAAGGGATTTTCTGTTTTTTATGCAATTTTCTCTATGAAATGGCTTCTGATTGCTGGTACAATTCAGTTGTTAGTTGTTTTGAGCTTCTGCCTTTGGTTTGATGACTTGATAGTTGTTGTTCTTGCTCAATGGTGGTTGCAAATTCTAGGAATATAATTGATGGTATGTTGGCAACTTAAGGTGGACAAGTTCAAGCTAATAGAGGTATGCGACACATCAAAATTTGAATTTTCTAGTGTAAGAAATCACAATTCTTACTTTCTTAATCATTCAATGTTGCCACATTTGTTCATTCAATAACTACTATATGTATCTGCTTTGAAATTGAATTTTGAAAATTGTAGGTGTCTACATCAATTAGGGACTCGTGGATGTGTTTGGAATATCATAGAAAAAGAAAGACCTCCCAAAAAGTGAAAGGGAACCGACGTAAGATTCAACTTTAATTGTTCATTTGTGTATTATACATTGAGCATTATCTTATTGTGGTTTGTTTTTGTATCATGATATGTTTTAATTGCACAGGATGCTATTGAAAAGCCCTTGATCTGATGGAGAGAAATCAAAAGAACAGTTTATCGGTGTGATGAGCCTCTATAAAGTTTGTCCTAATTTGAGAGAGGTTTTGACCTACCTACTATTGTAGTACTTAATTCTTTTTTATTTTTTTTCCAAGTTTTGGTTTTTATGGTGATTTTGATGTGAGAAATGTGATTGTTTGTGGTGTTATGTATCTTAATTCAAGGGTAGTTATGTAAATTAAATAATTTTTAACATTCTAATTTTTTTACTTATCCAACAAATAAAAAAATAAATCAACACTTAAATTTTCAGCACAATTTTATCAAATAACCTTCTTAAATTTTCAACATTTAAAATTTAAGCATTTAAAAATTAAATCGTTATCAAATAAGCCCTAAGAAAATGGAAAAGTTATCAGACTGCTATTAAAATAAGTCGCTTATAATTTTTTTCCTTTCATTTTTATTCTTTTCCCAAAAGAATATGTTTTAATTCCAGAAAATATTTTCTTTTAGACCAAGACAAAGAAGTACTAATCAAATAGGCCCTAACTTCTTTCACTATTTTAACACAACGATTTGAAATATGGTTAATTGTATTTTACTCTTTTTGTTTGACTGAATTGTATTTTATATCGTTAGAGTATTTTGATTAACACTTACCTCATATAATTTAAAACAAAATGTAACGACTACGTTTTCCATTAAGATTAACTGTCAAATTTCTAAAAATCAAAATTAATAATTCATTTGATATTAAATAATATTTATACCTCAAGTCAAATAATATTTATTTGTCCTTTGTTTTTTTCTTTCTTTTGTCCCCTGGTCGAGTCAGATATAGGATAAATTTGTTATTACGCAAAATTCTTTTAATTATTTAACAATTGAACTTAATTTTGAATTATAAAGAGTAAATATTACTAAAAATATTAAAATATAATTCGGTCAAAGCAGAGATTTACCCAATCATTTGAAATATTTCAAGAAAAAAATGATTTTTTTTGGTCCTTAAAGTTTGAGTTGGGTGTTTAAGTGACTCATGATATTTATCACTCGACATATTTGGTCCCTAAATTGATTTCAATGTAATTCAAATTCGGTAGAAACCCATTTGGATTGGCATAATAATTTGTTTTTTTAGGTGAATTAATTTTTGTTTCTATTATTATTATGAAGTTCAAAGAAAAAGAATTGATTGATTCTAGTGGTCGGATGTCCCTTCTATCATGCTTGAATTTATCACTATTGTTTTGGGAGAATAATTTTTTGGGAATGTTTTGGAGAGGTCTCAAAAATAAAAAAATCACTTTCTAAGAATCATGTCATGTGTTAAAAAATCATTGTTATAAGACCTCGCAAAGTGATGATTTTATGGAATAGGATCTTTCACCAAATTTTTCTAATTTTTTTTGTTCCTTTGAGTTTGCGTGGGTGTTTAAGGGCCTTTCAAATTTAGCACTCAGACATCTTTGGTCCTTTAATTATCTATTTTGTTTTTATTTTTTATTTTAACCTTTAAATTAATAACACATTTCCTTATGAACTTCTTAATTTATATTTTTTTCTCCTTTCGTCCTCCCATTCTTTTTCAGCGAAAATCATCATCGGCGTGACCATTGGTGACGGCTCCAACGTCTCTCTTTTTCTCTCTCCGGCAAAAGAAAAAACATAATACTTAAAAAAAAAAAAAAAATTAGACTAACAATTTTCTACCCTCAACACCTTCACCCTGTAACTTCTGGCGCATCCCACCTCCTCCACCTTTGTTGTAACAATCAATCCCCCAGTATTCCCTCTCTCTCTTCTTCTTCTCGCAACATTTCGTTTTTCTCTATACATATTATATATAATACACACACACATGCACACACACATATATATACATGCCAAGATCTACATGTTCGAACCATAGATTTGTAGACCCGTGCTCAGATATGAGTTTGGATCTGCAGATTCGGGCATGTGTACAAACACGCATGTACATGCGTGTGCGCGCGCACACACGCGCGCACACACATATATATAGAAAAAAATGAATGTGAGAAGAAGAAAAGGACAAGGAGGAGGGGGGGTACGATGAGACATGGGTGGCTGATGGTTGCAACGTAGGCGGACGATGTGGGTTGTCCTGGAAGTTGCAGGGTGATGGTGTTGAGGTAGGCGGTTGTTAGTGTTTGAATATATTATATAAGTTGTTGAGGCCGGAGTTTGGATGATCTCGATGGTATGGTCCAGTCAGCACTGGTAAAGGTGGAGGACTTTGGAACGGAGATATTCAATTTGTGGAGCTTCTTATTCTTGGAGAAGTCCCTAACCAAGAAGGGATGTGCCTGAGTTGGAATCAGCCCAAAAACCTTCTCGTCTGGGAAGAGGATGGCTAGAACACCCTGTGGTCCGAGGGAAGGTGAATCAGAGCTTGGGATGAAGCAGATCCGAGATCGGGAACACCTGAAAACCTGCACAAAGTACTTGTCGGGATGGACCCGGCGTGTCTCGTCTGGCGTGAGAATCAGCGTAAGGGGGAAAAATTTATAGAGAAGTTACCGAGAAGAGTGAGCAAAAGTCAATCTACCTTTGGACAATAGTATCCCCTCTTATATATAGGCATGAAGTGGATTAACTTAAGGGTTTAAGCATGGATTAGTGTTTCCTCAATGTCACATCAATGTTCCCTCTTGGCATGTAGCCAATAAGGAGGTGCCATAGAGTCTCTTATTTTGGCTATGTTAAAAGATATTTTGGGATATTTAGAGATATTTTGGGATATTTATGGTTGGGGAAATGAGTTAGCCCATAAACTGAGGAAGACACATTCCTGCCGCTCTAGAGATGAGGAATCTGACTCCTGCCCTTCCTGGATAGCCAAAGACGGGAAATGGGGGTTATGCGGAGCTTTCTGCTCTACCCTTCTCTGATAGTTAGAGATGACAAATGGGGCTTTGCTTGAGGAGCTTTGTGGAGTTGACTACCGAGATAAGCGATGATGCTGCGAAGAATGTTGAGATGGGGAAGGATTCCCCATCTCTTCGGTGGCTTGTCCGTTCTTTCTGGAGAGTGTTGCTATCTGTCTTTGAGTGGCTGGCATGGGCTAAGGTGTGCCCATGCCTGGCACAATCTTCACACTTCACAGTTAGCTCTTGGTAAGACTTGATCTTGGTGGGGAATTGTGGACATGTGGCGGTATTCAATTGGTTGCGTTGGGGTGACTATTTTTACACTCATCATAAGCTTTTTGCCAAAGAGAGAGAGAGACAGTTGTCACCAATGACCGCGCCGACAGTAAAAAGAAAAAGAAAATAAAAAATTCATAATTAAAATTTAAATTACACTTGAATCAATTTAAAAATTTAGAAGACTATTTGTCGAGTGATATTTGTGCTAAAGATCGAGGGTCACTTAAATATCAACCAAAGAGACAAAAACAAAATCATTTTCTTATGAGTTGGGGGCCAAGAAGTCAATGCGACGGTGACCGTGACCACGAGAATCCCCTCAACTATTAAAACTACATGGGACACCCTTGAACTCTTTGGTCAATAGACAATCAAATCCCCAATTCATTTTGTAAGCCGAAAATACCCTTTGACAGTCAATTTTGTAATTGTTGACCGTATTGACCATTTTTCATGACCAAATTGTCCTTATTAATTTCCTTTATTGACCAAATTATCCTTATTTCATTTTAATTATTTTTTTTTTTTTTATTTTTTTTTATTTTTTTTTTTATTTCTACTTTTCTTGTTTAATGGACAACTCACTCTGTGGCCGATTTCGGCGCCACGAAGCTTTCATTGTAGATTTGGATGGAATTTCAGAGGATTCGAGAGCACGACGCCAAGTTCACTATTGCAGTTGAAATTTGAATCTTTCATTTCTTCTAAAGTGGGCATTCATCGAGTTGAAGGAAGCAAGAGAAACAGTTCGGATGAAGTGGGACAACAATAAATAAGTAAAAGTTTTTTGGTCAAGACATTGGCGATTTGCAGGATGATGGTTTTGAGGGTCGAAGATGGCTTAGATTTGCTCAAGGGAGCATGAATCATCATCGCTGTCGAACCAAACGATACAACATCAAACAACAACACCGAAGCGAACACCACTACCGAAGATGGCTCAGATCTGCTCAAGGGAGCGCGAATCATCATCGCTGTTGAACCAAACAATACAACATCGAACAACAATACTAAAGCGAACACCACCACCGAACAAAGGCTCAGATCTACTCAAAGGAGCATGAATCGTCATTGTCGTCGCTTAGAACCAAACAATACACCCCCGAACAACAACACCGAAACGAACAACAACACAAAATATGACTTAGATCTACTCAAGGGAGCAAGAATCGTCATCGCCGTCACTCAGAACCAAACAATACACCGCCGAACAACAACACCGCGTTGTCGAAGATGGCTCTCTCCGCAATCACCGCCTCCCTTCTCGGAATAATAATTGGAGGGTAATCGAAGCGGGTCTTCTTCAATTGAAGCGGTTTGGAGGTCAGAATCAATTATTTTGGGTTCGATTTCGACGTCGGCTCTCGTACAAAAGAACCTCGAATTAGGGTTAGGGTTTCTATCTTCAGGGAAAACGATTTTAGGAATTTGGGTGTTTCAATGATGGGAATTTAGAGAGAGAAAGATGATGGAAAACAATTCGGATTCTTCAGGGAAAACAATTCGGATTCGGATTCTTCTTCTTCTTTAATTTGATTCTTCATCTTCTTATTCTTTCATTCCTGCAGATCTATCGAAACGAAATCTCCTCTGGGTTCGATGGTGGTGGTATGCTCGATGGTTATGGAGTAGATGAAGAAGACAAAATGACGTAAGATGAGAAAATGAAAATAAAAAGAAAAAGAAAATGAGGAAGAAAAGTAGAAAGGGGAGGGCAAGAAGTCAATGTGACGGTGACCCTATTGCTCACAATGAAATTTTCGTCAGAAAAAGTGAAAATTAATTTAAAATAAAATGTGCTATCAATATTTGTCACCCATTTCAATACATGTGACAATAAAAATATTCAAAAGAAAAATAAATATATTAGGAAAAGAAATTAAGCATGAATTATATCTATATATTTTTTTAATATTTCAAATCTCTATGTAATATTTTAGAAATAGGTTTTTTTTTTTTTTTTTTTTTCCTTTTTTTATTCTAGCCCCAAATTTTACAACTCATTATTTGCACAACCCACTCAATACAATAACTTTTTGAAAATTTTAATATTTCTATTAAAAGTCCAAATAAATTGCCAACATGAAAGTCATTGTAATTTTTGAAATAGAAATTCTGGAATGATTTTCATGTAGTGCAATTTCTTTGATTTTCTGAAAAAATTATTGTAACTCATAAAATGTATCAGTAGGATTTTTAAATTTGTAGATTATTTATCAAGAACCCTATAATTTTAGGTAAGAGAAAATTTATATGGATCGTATATGTAGTACAAAAAGACAAAAATATTTTAAAAATAGAAATTTTCAAAGAAATTGTTACTATATAATTCTCTATTAATTAGATTAATTTTTAAATTTTTTTTATAAAGTAATTTATTTTTTAATCCTTATCAATATTTTTTTTTATGGTAATTATAATATAAAATATAAATTTAATATCTAAATAATATTTCTTGATTTCAGTCCAGTTGATAGTTACTGAAAGACTAAAGATTGATTCCAATAATAAACAATAAAAAGAAAACAATAAAAATTATAACTGACTTGTTTTAAGAATAATTTTTTTTTTCTATTTTTTAAATATAATTTAAGAAAAAGTCCTAAAATAATTTATAATAAATAATAAATTAAAGAAAGAATCTATAACTAATAATAAAAGTGGAAGCTTTTGCATAGGTTGAATAAGAATGCTCGAATGTAATACTTGGTTTTGGTGAGTTACTATTTTTAGTTTTTAAAAATAGTGAAATTTTAATGAGATTTTAATGTTAGTAATATAAATTAATTGAATCACTCGTACTTATATTAATTATAGGGTGTTCATGTGGCAATTCAGTTATTTTACTTTTAATTTAAAAAAAAATTCCTTATGTAATTGTAACTTATATTTTAGTTCCGAATATTAAAAAAAAAAACAGTAAGCCTAATACACGCGTTACACTCTCGTAGTTACATGTATATAAATTGTGTTTAAAATAGTTGTTAGATTTAACAAATATTACATAAGTACATTAACATAATTATATGTAATTTGTAATTTACAATTAATACTACACAGGCGTGAGCACATGAGAACTAATACGCAAGCAAAAATTAATTTAAGGGACTAAATCAAAATTTATGTTTTAAATGAAACTAATAACATATTACATCCACTATTTAAGACCAATTACCAATTATCCCTTAATTATATTTGTTGGCCCAAAGATCTACCCAAGAGGGATGGTGAATTGGATAGTTACAAATATTTAATCTGATGTGGATGAAATTCAACCGTCTTCCGAGTGGCTCTACCTAGGCCTATCACGTAGGCCGAAGGAGGACACGTCATCAAGCGACTTGATTAGCCCGACATCTCATCAAGTGGTTCATCTCGAAGGGCTTGAACGATCACTAAGCAGGAATCTTCAAAATTTAAAACAGATATTACCGATGAGGGTCAGGTCAGTATGACCACCTCGGCGTCCGTACCGGTGTCCAGGCCGACTTACTAATATTAATGGTGTGGTCCATGGATTTCTCCATCAACGATTAAAATCCCAGGCCCATGGTTTTAATCCCTTCACTTGCCCTTCACGCGTCGTGTTAAGGTCAATAACCGAGCTTAAGGTCTCAATTAAAAAAACGCTAATCAAGTTCTCACTTATAAAAGGATGGTATGAACAGTGTTTTCAGAGGTTAGAATGAGGGAACCACTTTTATCATACATAAAGTTCCTTTAAATACTTCCTCCCGAGCTCTTACTTTCATACCGGAGGGGACAGGCCGGGCCAACCCCGACAAGTCCTGTGTACAAGTACTAAACTGAAGGCCAGGACGGACAACGCCTGTCACACCCCATCCTGGACACCCGTCATCCCGGGGACGGCGTGACGACAACATGACATCACCAACATCCGACATACTAATGAACAACAATATATATACATTTAGATATACAATTATCTATTATGGGCACACACCCGTCCCGAAATTTACTAACAAAATATATTTATTCATGAACCTTTCGCAGGTTCGCCTCTGACAGCTCATTTCAAAACTTCCATATGACTCCATCACATAGCTCTACCTAGTGCCAGTAGGGAACCGACTCCTAACCGTTTCACCTGCGAGTGTACTGTCTTCTTAGTAAATACATTTTTTTTTTACAATAATAGTAATTCATTTTTACAATATCTAAATAGATCAAACGTAAGTGTATAAACACCACATAACTTGTAAAATCTCCAGTATATAAGTAGTGACAATAAAGCGATATAGATAAATTTAATTCAAATCTATCTAGTGTAAAATCATACCAATCACCATGATAAATAATAAATCACCCAATATAAGTAAAATACCACATCTCAACCCCATGCCCACCGGCTAAGCCATAGTGATCGTTTTAACCTCACGATCGGGAGTTGCAACGGTACCGTAACCATCCGTAGGATATGCCTTCCTAGCGGACCTAACTGCGCAAATCACTGCCTACCGGACATCTCCGGAGGCCATAATATAAATCACCACATAATATCAATCACCACCTGCCGGACCACCCTCCGGACAAGACATAAACTATGGCATAGTCAACTCAATAATATCATTATCAGATCACAAATCAATACCCATCTGTCGGACCACCCTCCGGATAGACCAACCAACAACATCGTCAAAACAATAACATCATCGTAAAACTACAAACAAAATCACCATTCTACCCAAGCAGATAATCACCACCGTCAAAATCAATAACACCGTCAAATTACCAACATCTACCTCATTTCCAAAACCGATTTAATTCAAAAATCATGTTTTCCTTACCTTTTATTAAAACCACCAAATCCAACAGATTTTTTATAAAGTCTTTCTTTTTAAAACCCAAACAATTCAATGGAAATCCATTTTACCAACTCACCCATAACTGGCTTGATCCATATCATTTATAAAAGCATCTAATTTAAATATACTATTTTCTATCATATATAGATATAAAAATAGTTTGGCAAGAAGACAGTACACTCACCTGATTATCCATTTTTGAAAGACTTTGGACCGCCTATTCTCTACCGGTATTCTGGTGCCTACGAACCTAATAGTGATAGGACCTAAATTAATATTTTATATAAAAATAACCTAACCATGTAATGCAGACCCTAATTTTTGTGATTTCCTATCCCCCGTCTTTTATTATGAAATACTACTATTCAACTAATATTACTCCGTTACAGTTTACTATATCGAATTTATTTATGTAAACGATCTCACTATTTCCTATCGTCATTTTAATTTAGACAATTAAATACATATATTAAAAAAGTTCAACATTCTACCTTTTCCGAATTTTTCCGTCAGCCGCAAGATTGGATTTTAGTGGGGTGGCTGGTGTAATTTCCCCTAGTTTTTTTTTTCCCGCTTCTGCTTCTGTTCAGCGTCTGACCTCCTTCCACTCTCTCTCTCTTTTGCTTCTTCTTCTCGTTTCTATTATTGTTATGTGCCCAGGTCCACCATTGCGGCGACGGCTTACCGCTGCAACGAACATCACCCAGCTTTACTCCCAAAAGTTTTTCCGCCGCGGTGATAGAATTTCTGCCACGGTGAACGCCTCCTCGCCTGATTCTCTGTTTTTTTGCTTCCTATCTCTCTCTCTCTATAATACCAGCAACCACCTCCCACCTGAACATCCATACACACACAACACATACCAAACACACCCTCATGCACACCGTAGCACACACGAAACACACAAACAACCACCACACACACAAAAATGGCAGAGCACACACACACACACACACACACACACGAACAGACCACACACACATACAGTAGTACCTACACACGTCCATGTCAACACCGTCGTCGAATCAAGGCAGCGACGAACACCCTCCTCACTCTCCGACGACGAGAGACAGCCACCAAAACCCACACACCCGCACAAACAGATGACAAACAGAGCATACAACACCCATATGCACCGCTCTCTCTCTAACTTACCGCCGACGAACTTCCGGCGACACCCACGCAACCAACTCACAACACACCTACGACGGATGAACAAAAAACAGGAAACACACATACTCACTTACTGGCAACGAGATATATACACACAACAAGCACACCCACACAGACGGATCATGAAATCCCACCGTCGGCGACCCTACACGATCGGTGACCAAACAACCCACCGGTCGGAGTTCTCTCTCTCTTCTTTCTCTCTTCGATTCTCAACTCTTCCTCGTCTATCTATCTTCGTGTGTATATATATATATATATATATATATATATATATATATAGAGAGAGAGAGAGAGAGAGAGAGAGAGAGAGAGAAAGAGACAGTGAGAACGCATGGAGGAGAATTTGCCACATGGCCGGCCGGTATATATATATATATATATATATATATATATATATATATATAAAATTACACAATCCTCTCTTTTATTTTAGTTAAGTTTATTAATTAATCCCAACTTCTATTTTAATGTTTTGCAAATTTATGAATTAACCCTTCAAGTTTAAATTAAAACATAATTTACACTACCAACCCTGTTATTTTTAAAATATTTTAAAACACGAGTTAAATCATACGTATGCCAAAGGTCAGGGTCTTACAACGCCACCCCAGCTCGGTTAAGCGCAGGATTAAGGATTAAAAGGCTTGAAGAGTCCAGTTCCATCGAAGACAATCTCCTGATCACCAGGAATTCTCCACGTGGAAGCTGACTAGACCATACTGTTGGTCAATCCATTTTTTGACACCAACAGTTTGACTCTGTTTGTGGGAACGTTACAAAAAACTTCCTCAAATCATCGACTCCCAATGCAGCTAAGACTAGATGATCACAAAGTCTGGTCAGGTTATTCAATAAAGAGATTAGAACGCCGCGGTGAATAGCAACCCGACCCAAGACATGTCAGAGTTCCCAAGCTGGATAATAGGGCATCAGTCCATGTCTCTGTTGAAGAAGAAAATGTTCCTCCTATGGGGCAGGTCGACCCATCAGCTCTACCATCAGGCGTCTTCGTAAGCCAGACGTTTGGGGTAGTTGACGAATCATGAATTGACAGTTTGGAGCGTCGGCTTGGCGAATTTCAAAAATTATTCCAAGTTGTTCTTTCGTGCCTGTTATCATCCCCCCGGTGCAAGGGGGACCGATTCTCTACGCCGCAAGGGGAGAGAAGCAACCTCAAGAGTCAGGGGATCGAGTTATCCACTCCCATGGGCATGTGTCCCGGGCCCGACCTCAGTTCGGTAATAGGGCAGCCAAATATAGGAATCTGCCCCCTTTTATTGCCTTTAGGGAATCATCTCAACCCTCGCAAGTATACCAAGTTGAAGACAGACAGGAATCACCACCGGCCAGGACGCTTAGCCACGCGGCCCAATCTGAGCACCAGATCTACCAGGCTCGAGAGGTGGATTCTCATTCTCCACCACCAGCTCAAATGTGTAAAGCCTAGGAAGCTGTCAGCTAGGCTGCGGTACCGTCCAGAGGAGAAGTGGCTATCGAGAGTCGTATGGCCAAGATGGAGGTCGTACTCAATCAGATACAAGGCACTAGAGGCGCAACCGAGCTGCTTACTAGGGTAAGATCCCTCTTTATTGATAAAATTGTGGATAAACTTGTGCCTTATAGATTCCCCAACACCCCAGTAGCCCCGTATAACGAGACTATTGACTCGGTGGATCATCTTTCCAATTTCGTATACTACAGGACATGCACACAACCTCTGTGGCGATAAGATGTAAGTTCTTTCCTCACACATTGACTGGTCCGACCCGGACTTGGTTCAACGAATTGGCCCTAGCCTCAATATCAACTTTCATCCAATTGGAGCAACTTTTCTTTACCCGATTCAGCTGTTCTTGGCGTAGGCTGAGGACGTGACCCATATCTTTGCCCTTAGGCAGGAGGTCGACAAGAATTTGGTTAATTACATGGATAGATTTTGGAAAGAAACTCTGGGCTGTAAGGGTCTCTTGGATGCCGTAGCCCTAAAAGCCTTCATCGATGGGCTGAGGCACATAAGGTTATTTTACGACCTGTGTTCATGACCAACTCCAAGCCTACGAGATGCCTTGGATCGAGGTACCAGTTGCTATGAAGTCAACTGAATTGTTATGGTGAAGAGAGACCGAGAGGGAATCCAAAAGACGAAGGACAGAGCCGAGGAAGGCCCGAGTTTATCTCAAGGCTCAAGAAGGCTCCAAGCAGAGGGGAGATTAGGATCTTTGCCCAGGGATAGTAGATCTCATCCATCCTAGGGCATCGACAGTACGGGTTTACCCCCTGACAACTTCAATTGCCATAATTTTTGCCAAGAATTCTGAGAAAGAATTTTTCCACTTACCCCACCCCTGAGAGGAAAACCTATGGGCAGGTCAGTTAACAATTATTGCGAGTTTTTCTGAGATCGCAGGCATACTACCGAGGAGTGCTTCTAGCTGAAGGAAGATATGGAGACCCTTATTAAAAAGGGCTATATCGTGAATTATGTGCGCAGGACGAATAGGGAACCCCAATTCGAGGAAAACGACCACAGAGAGGAGCATAGAGGTCAGTGACAAAGAAGAAACAATAGCAGACCTCCACCTTGGGACAATAACATCGATGATGATGATGACCAGCGAGTGGATGGCAAAATCAGCGTCACCCACGATGGACTTGGTTTCGGTGGAGAAACGTCTTCCTTCTAGAAGCGATATGAGCACAAGGCGAAGAGAAAGGCTGAGCAAGACGTGTACGAGGTAAGCATGATAGACGCCACATCACATAACGTTATCTTCTTCGGCGAGGTCGACCTCAAAGGGGTGCATACCCCCCACGGCGGTGCCCTAGTTATATCATCCATGATCAATCACTTTAGGACATGGATGATTCTGGTTGACGGGGGTAGCTCTGCTGACATAATTTTTAAGTGAGCTTTCAATAAAATGAAGGTGGACTTCCGTACTGTGCAACCCGTGAAGGCTTTCTTCATCGAATTTGGGGGAGATGTCTTAAGCTCGGTCGGATGGGTTTTCTTGCCTAGAACGGCCACAACATGTATGAAATTCTTTATTGTGGACAGGCCCTCGCCTTACAACGTGATCATGGGTCATCCAATCATCACTGCCCTAATGGCCATTTACTCTCCTTATCACCAAATAATGAAATTCTCCACCAGCAAGAATCAGCTCGGGTGTGTGCCAGAAAGGCAATGAAGAAGAAGAAACAGCAATCAACGGTCGAGCTTGGGCTCATCGAAGAACAACTCGGGTGTTTTAAGCTCATGGCCCTTGAAGGTAAAACTGGGCTTATCCCAATCGACAATCCTTGAGATAAAGAGTCTAGTCCTTAGCCCTATGAAGATCTCTTTGAAGTGTCTATCCGCCCGACCATAGAGGAAAGAACTGTAAGGATAGGAGCTAGGCTCAGCCCTTAGTAGCGTGCTGAGCTTCCCCACTTGTTGCAGAAGAATTACGATGTTTTTGCCTGGTTACACAACGAGCTCCTTGGGATCGACCCTGATGTGGCCATGCACCAGCTACATGCCAACGTGCACTACCCTCTTGTTTGGCAGAAGCAGATGAAATTCCACTTGGGCCGGAAGAAGATCATTGAAATGGAAATGGATAAGCTCGTTAAGTCCGATATGGTGGAAGAAGTCAAATTCCTAGACTAGTTGGCTAACGTGGTCCTTGTCCCTAAGGCCAGCAATAAATGGCCCATTTGCGTAGATTTCAAAGACCTAAATAATGCTAGACTAACGGATTTCTTCCCCCTTCTAAGAATTGACATCGTGATTGACACCACTGCCGGGTACGAGCAGTTGAGTTTCCTCGATGCTTTCATCGGTTACAGCCAAATCCCGATGTACCTGCCTGACAAGAGCAAGACTTTATTCATTATGGATAGAGATACCTACTATTATAAGGTCATGCCCTTCGACCTCCACAATGTCGGGGTGACCTATCAGAGACTTGTGAACAAGATGTTCAAAGAGGAAATCGATGAGACGATGGAGTTGTATATCGACGACATGCTGGTCAAGAGTAGTTGAGTTCAAGATCACCTAGAACACCTCCAGGCCTATTTCGACAGGATCTCGGCTCACCGCATGAAGCTTAACCCGAGTAAATGTATTTTTGGGGCATTTGCTGGCAAGTTCCTCGATTTTATGGTATCACAGTGCGGTATCGATGCCAACTCTAACCAGATCAGTACCATGCTCGGGATGGCTTCTTCCCCGAAATAAAAAAAAAAAAAAGGTTCAAATGCTAACAGGTAGGTTGGCAACTCTGAATCGGTTTATCTCCCGGTTCTTAGAGAAGTGCCTCCTATTTTTCAAAATCCTCCGGAGGAACAAGACATTTGAGTGGACCGAGGAGTGTGACAAGGCGTTCTAGGAGCTGAAGAAATATATCTTCTCAGTTCTACTGTTCAGAACACTGAGGAGAGGAAAATAGTTGTTCTTCTATATTTTGGCGTCTACCACGGCAGTAAGCGCTGCCCTAGTTAGGGAAGAAAACGACATCTAGAGCCAAGCTTATTACTCCAACAAGGTCCTCACTAGGGCAGTATTTCCAGGCTTACACCCTCGTCGTGCTGACTGATCATCCCCTAAGGCAAATTCTCTACTCTTTCGACATTTTTGGATGGTTGATGAAGTATAGTCTCAAATTGAGCTAATTTCACATCGAATACCAGCCGAGAACGGTGATCAAGTGGTAGGTTTTAGTTGACTTCATCGCTGAGCTGACCTTCCCGAACGAGGAGCCAAGCGAAGACCTGGAAATAGCCAAGAAGACCTATCCACTTAGCGAAGAAGTCGATAAAGCCCTAGCTATGGCATCCGACCTGGGACCTAATTCATGGTAGCTATTCACTGATAGATCCTCCAACCAGGTTATCGGGCTGGGATGGGCCTCGTGGCCCTAGACCAGAGGAAGTAAAGTATGCCTTTCGGTTGGGATTCCAAGCTACAAACAACAAAGTGGAGTATGAGGCCTTTTTTTCCGGACTGAGGTTAGCTCGGGAATTTAGCATGAAAACTCCCCAGGTCCTGTACGACTCTCAGCTCGAGGTCAACCAAGTAAACGGTGATTACCTAGCTAAAGATCTGGGCATGGTTGCCTACTTGGAGAGGGTGAAGACTTTGATAAATGGCTTCGAAAATGTGCAAGTTAAGCAAATTCCCTGAGAAGAAAATAGGTATGCCGACGAGTTAGCTAACCTGGCCTCTATGGTGGAATACACGCTTAAAAGGACTGTGCCCGTGGAGTATCTGGCCGAGCCGAGCACAGCTGCTTCAGATAAGGTTGCCTGAAAACCCAACTGAGGCCAGGAGAATACAATACTGAGCTGTAAGGTACGTTCTCCTTGATGGGGTATTATATCAAAAATCTTTCTCGAGTCTCTACTCCAGGTGTCTCCGATTTGAGGAGACCGAAATACGTCATGTGAGAAATCCATGAAGGAATTTGCGGTAATCACTTGGAGAGCAGGTCACTAGGCCTAAAGTTGCTCTGGCACGGATACTATTAGCCGAGAATGTTAAACGATGCAGGAGAGTTCGTGAAGAAATGCGACAGGTGCCAGAAGTTTGTCACCCATTTTTACGCATCATCAACTAAGCTAGTGCCCATGACCAGCCTGTGGCCCTTCACCCAGTGGGTCATCTACCTCCTCGGCCCATTCCCTCAAGGCACCAGAAAGAGGAAGTTCCTGGTCGTTGCTATTGATTACTTTATAAAGTGGGTGGAGGCCGAGCCCCTAGCCAAGATCACCAAAGAGAAAATTAGGGATTTTGTGTGGAAGAGCCTGATCTACCAGTTCAGCATCCCCAAGGCAATCATCTCGGACAACATAAAGTAGTTCGACAATGACATGTTCTCTGAACTTTGCTCAGGATTAGGGATCAACATGCAATTCACCTCTCCGGGCCACCCCCAAGCCAATGGTTAGGTCTAGGTCACCAACAGGACTAGTTTACAAAACTTGAAGATAAGGCTAGACAAGTCCAATGGATTGTGGGTTGAAGACCTATACCTCGTTCTCTAGGCCTACCATACAACAACCAAGATCCCAACCAGTGAGACACCTTTTGTAATGATGTCCGGTTTTGAGGTCGTTATCCCGGTTGAGATCGGTATGTCCTCACCATGGACCACGACCTCTTTCAACTGAGCTGACAATTAAGTAGGTCTGGCGTTAAGTCTACATCTCTTGGAAGAAAGAAAGAAAAGAGCCCTGGTGCATCTGGCCGCTTATCAACAAAGAGCAGCTTGATACTACAACAGAAGGGTCCGGCCTTACTCTTACGATGTCAGAGACATCATTCTCAAGAAGATCACTCTAGCCACCAGGGATCAAAACTTCGACAAGCTCGCTCCCACCTGGAAAGGACCCTATCGGGTTACCTACGTAGCTCGGCCCAACACATACGACTTGGAAACTAAAAAAAGGGTACTCTTGAGACACTCTTGGAATACCGAATACCTAAAACGCTACTACCCTAGAGAGAAAGCATCTTTGTAAGAATGTTTTAAAAATTGGATAGGACCGGCTGGTTCGACCGGTTGAACCGTCGACCGGTCCAAGTTCAGTTTGGTTAACCAGCAAAAACCGTTTAGGGGTCAAACTGGAAAAACCCATTGAACCGACGAACTGGCGAACCGGAGCAGTTTTGTCTCAACCGGTCGATTTTTTACAATCGCCCAAGTATATTAAAAAAAACAAAAAAACAAACCCACAATCTGCGATGGCTCTCCTTTTACCAAACCATTCCAAACAGCCCTACCAACCAAATAACCCTACCGAGAAGAAGCCGACGAAGGAGAAGAAGATTGTCGTGGCCGAGAAAGTTTCGCCAAAGGCCGACAAGAAGCTTCCTAACCGAACGAAGGTGGTGCTGCTGCCAGAGACAAGAAAAAGAAGACATCGAAGGTCATGAAACACGTTCATCTCGACGTCGGATCTCTAGATTTCATGTATTCCCCATTTTCGCTGCCCTAAATCATCTCCAATTTCAACTATTTCACTATCAATTTGAGTCTCTTACCCTATTTTTCAACCGACGACGAGTTTCTATCTTTTGCTTGATATTCTTCATCCTTTTATTTGTTGTTGTTTCCTCTCTAACTTTGTTCCATTTCTTGGCTAGAAAGAGAGAATAAACAAGGCCCTAATGTTTTATTGTGATGGGAAATGGAATCAGATGGTTTTTTTTTTAGAGGACCCTTTTTGATTGTGGGAGGAGATATGAATTGACCATTCCACTAAAAATGCCACTCTTCTTCCATAAAATTACTAAACTACTATTGTAGTGTTCACTTTGTTTCACACTCTTGGACTTTTGATGCATTGGCCTACATAGTTTGACCATTTTATAATTTTTTTATTTAAATATATATATATATATATATATATTAATGACATAATTATGACGTGGTTCAACCGCTGTTCGCCTACCAGTTGAACCGGTGACCCTTGACCTAGTGATTTTTCCAGTTCAATTTTCGGTCCGGTTTTAAAAATATTTCTTTGCAAACTTGTAGAAATATTAATTTCCAAGTATGTAGTAAAATTTTCATTCAATGAAAAAGGTGTTGGGCTCAAAGCGTTATTTAATTTCCAAAATCTACACAAGTGCGGTGGCGGAGCTGAGCAGTCCTCCATCTTACCATAGACGAGCACGGGCAACCCTCCAGCCTATCTACAAGAAGAAACGATATCCCAGTGCATAGCATCGATGGTGATAACCGGACCCCTTACATAGGTTGGTAGTGATAGCCCGGAGACTGACCGCTGTCATCCATTGACGGCACTACACTAATTGGGTTTGAGGACCTACAATTAAGCATTCACTCCTTCACAACCGAGCTGAGATCAAGCGACATAAAGGGACAATGCCCCTGCAAGGATGAACTTGAGATAACTCGAAAAGGCCCAGTATGAGCCTGACCACGGAAAATTCACCTATGACCGACCACAGGAATCCACCGAGGTATTGAGGTCAATAGATCGAGAAGGCCCAACTCAGGTTGAACACCCTTAGCAGGAAAATCGACCATACGAGCATGGCCAAACCGAGCTCCTGTAGTCGGCTGGGGGGTAGAATGATCGAGGAAGGGTAAAGGGCTAAATGACCAACCTGATCACCCGACACTTGAGTAAGACGATATTCTCCTCAGTGTGACATACAATTGAAGATTAAATTCTTCTCGGTGTTTTATATAATTGAGGTGTGACCTCTCAGTGTTGTGATGATGATCTGGATGGTCCTAAGTCCAAATTACTTGTTAAAACAGGTCACGTCCCACCTTGGGTACCCGTTACTCGAGGGCGGGCGTGTCGTCGACATGACGCTACCCGCCCAAATTAACTAATACAAACAGATACACATAAATACACGTGCTACTGTAAATATTATTTTTTTCAAAAATACCTGAACCTTCCACGGTTCACATCTGACCGGCTCACCTCCAAAATGACACTACCACCAGACTCTACCTAGTCCCAGTATTAAACCAACTCCCAGCCGCGGTACCCGAAACCAATTTTTTTTTATCAGTGTACTGTCTTCATAATGAAAATATTTAATGGATCAAGTACAATTGTTAAATACCAACTTTCAAAATATAATATTTTATAATTACATACCAGGTTGAAAATCCAGTCCTACCGTCACTAATGTAATGAGCTAATATATTTAAAACAAGTAGACATGTTAAACACCACATTTCAAAATATAATCATATAACCGCATACTATGTTGAAAATCCAGTTCCACTACCACTAATGAAACGAGAAAATATAATTAACCCCCAACTCAAATATTTTAGGTCAATCCCGTCAAGCATTTCAAGTAAACCGCATCCAAGCATTTTAAATCCACCAATTGAAATCTTTTTAAATCCACCAATCCAAATATTTTAAACCAACCAATCCAAATGTTTTAAATCAACCAGACCAAATATTTTAGCGTATAATGAAATATACCACACCTACTCTCCTACTAGCCATAGGATTATTTTTATTTCACAATCGGGAGTTGCAACGGTATCGTACCACCCGCAGGTTTTGCACTCCTGACAGGTCAATCAACCACCTGCAGGATTAATCTTCCTGACATGTCATAATATTAACAACCACCTGCCGACTAATCCTCCAGACAAATCATAATATAAACAACCACTTGTCAGACTAACCCTTTGGACATGTCATAATATCCACAACCACTTGCCGGACTAATCCTATGGACATGTCATAATATAATCAATCACCTGTAGGACTACCACTCCTGACAGGTCATAATGTCAACAACCACCTGCCGGACTAATCCTCCGAATAGGTCATAATATAATCAACTACCTGCAGGACATGCCCTCCTAACAGGTCAAAACTATCCCGCAGGACATGTCCTTCCGACGGAATCATAGCTATGGCGTAGTCGGACTAAAAATCATCATCCACCTTTAAAACCAACTTGATTCAACAATCGTTTTTCACCTCTAATACCAATTTGATCCAAAATCATCTTCTACCTTTAAAACCAATTTGATAAAGGAAAAATCATTTTTTTTTTCCTTTAAAACTAATTCAATCCAAATACATCGCAAATTATTCATTCTTAAATAAACACATTTTCCACAATTTATATGAAAATAAAATTTGTAAATTTATATATAAGACAATACACTCATCTCGATTTTCTGCACTATAAAACTATTACCGTCCAAACCCTATCGGGATGTTGGCGCCTACGAACCTAATAGCGATACGACCTAAATTAATATTTTATTTAAAATACCCTAACATGCAATGCAGGCCTTAAATTCCATAATTCCTCATTTTTCAAATTTCATTGTGAGAAATTATTATTTCGTCCGTTTCGCTTCGTCAATATTTACTGTACTAATTTATTTAGAATTAGCGATTAATAAAATTATTATTTCAATTATGAAAATTACTATTATGATTGCGAAACTTTTAATACTAACAATTTAATTTAATGAAAATAATGCCCGATTGAAATCTTACCTATTTCCGAATGGCTCGCAGGCCGAGAAGTTGAATTTTGGATTTAGATTTTTAATTTGATTTCCTTTCTTGTTTTTTCTGTTTTGGTTGCTGAGCCTTACCACTACAGTGAATGCCCCTATTCTTGTTCAGCTTCACTGGATCTTCATTGTCCGGCGATGATTCTCTTTTTCTGCTTCACATTACAGGTTCAGCCGACCATTTCCTCTCTCTTCTCTTCAACTCTGACGATCTCCCTCGCTGCCCTTCTCAACAACCAGAGCACACACACACACACACACCACAACACACACACACACCCAGTCACATTTGACGATGAGCCAAACGCATCACCGGCGGACGCCTCCTCCTCCACCGACGACACACCTACCGGCCGATCAACATACACACCGTTGGATCAGACACACACACACACACAGAGCAACACACACCAACACATGCTCATTGGTGACTGAACAGACCAGAACGCACACACACGGGTTGATGAGCAGATCATACACACCCATCCACACGGCCGTCGGATGAACGACAACGATCTTACGACGATCACTCATACGATCCACACACACACACACGTTCGATCACATACCCACCCACATCGTATGCACACCACTTCACCGGCGATAACCACCTAAACCGGACGAATAAACACACCGCCGACGAGCACACTGACCGGTCGACCTCTCTCTCTCTCTTCGATTTCCTGTTTTTCCTCATCTCTGCTTAGTGTATGTGCGAATATATATATATATATATATATATATATATATATATATATATATATATATTATTTTAGTTTTAACTACATAAATCTCCCCTAAACTTCCTTTAAGTTATTGTTTAACCCCAATTCTAAATTAATATTTTTCAAAATTACTAATTAACCTCTAAAATTTTAAATTAAATAATAAATGACACATTCTACCCTGTTATTTTCTAAATGTTCTACAATGCAACTAATGATTATGCGTTTACAGAAATTTTGGGTCTTACAACCCTTCCCCTCTAAAAGAAATTTCGTCCCGAAATTTTAGTTACCTTAACCGAACACGTGCGGATATTTATCTCTCATCTTGTCCTCTCATTCCTATGTCACTTCCTCCACCGAATGACTGCGCCACAACACTTTTACTAATGAAATCGTTTCTGTCCGTAACACCTGAGCTTTACGTCTCAGAAATGTCAAATCTTCTTCCAACTCGATTGGTTGAGAAGTCAACACATGCGAATGATCTGACACGTATTTTCTAAGTATCGACACGTGGAAAACGTCGTGTGATTTAGATAATTCTAGCGGTAAGACAAGTCGATAAGCTGTTGTACCAACCCGTTCTAAAATCCCGTATGGCCCGATATATCTTAAACTTAACTTTCCTTTATTCCCGAACCTCATTATGCCTTTCCATGGGGATATACGTACAAATACATGATCGCCTACTTCAAATTCCAACTCCCGCCTACGCTTGTCAGTATAACTCTTTTGTCGACTCTGAGTAATCTTTAATTTTTCCTGAATTACCTATACTTTGTCTGCCGTCATTTGGCTATACCCAACATTATTAATTTCCTTTCTCCCACTTCAGTTCAGTCTGTTGGACCGGAGTCCTGTATTTCCTGTCATATCACGCTTCATACGGTGCCATCTCGATTACCAAATGGTAGCTGTTATTATCAGCAAATTCCATCAATGTCAAATGATCATCCCAACTACCAAGAAATTCTGGAACACAACCCCTCAACATATCTTCCAATGTCTGAATCGTACGCTCTGATTGACCGTCAATCTGCGGATGAAAGGCAGTACTGAATTTCAATTTGGTACCTAAAGCAGTTTGGAGACTCGGCCAGAACTTCGATGTAGATCTTGGATTTCTGTCCGACATTATGAAAGTCGGCGCATCATGTAATCGAACAATTTCATCATTATACAATTGGGCATATTTATCCAGAGAATACGTCATCTTTACAACCAAAAAAATAAACAGCCTATCAACGATCACCCATATGGAATTATGCCCCTTTTTGAGTACGAGGTAATCTCAAAATGAAATCCATCGTGATATGCTCTCATTTCCACTCTAGAATAGGTAGAAGCTGTAATAACTCACCTGGACGTTGGTGCTCGATCTTAACTTGCTAACAAACGAGACACTTGGCAACAAATTCAACAATTTTTCATTTCATTCCATTTCACTAATGGTGTTTTTGCAGATCCCGATACATTTTGGTGTTGTCTGAGTGCATTGCGTATGCTGAACTATGCGCTTCTTCCAAGACATCTTTTTTTAAATTGGCATCATCAGGCACACATGGTCTATTTCCACTATCAAAGCCTAATTGTTATCCCTGACACGATAGGTAGCTCTGTGACCATTCTTTACTTCATCTCCGATCTTCCCTAATTGGGCATCCGACTTTTACGTTTCTACAATACGGTCGATCAATGTCGGTCTCAAAGTCAAAGTCGCAAACAACGCTGTCGTCTAACCTACCGCCAACTGGACTCGCAAAGATTTCAACTCGACATACAGATTAGTATAAACAACTTGAATGTGTGCAACCGAACCCGCCGATTCCTGACTCAGCGCATCTGTTACAACATTAGCCCTTTCAGGATGATAGTAACTAGTACAATCATAATTCTTGATCAACTCTATTCGACGCCTTTGCCTCAGATTTAGTTCATTTTGGGTAAACAAGTATTTCAAGCTCTGGTGGTCGGTGTATATCTCACATGCCTCGCCATAGAGGTAATGTCTCCAAATCTTCAGGGCAAACACAATCGCTGCCAATTCTAACTCATGCGTTGGGTAGTTGAGCTCATAATTCTTTAATTGCTAAGAGGCATATGCAATCACGTGCCCATGTTGTATCGGTACACACCCTAGCCCTTGGTGTGAAGCATCACTATCGATCACAAAACCACCACCTTCAGTCGGAAAGAAAAGTATTGGGGCAGATATTTGTTTGCTCTTCAGCTCTTGAAAACTCTGCTCACATTTGTCAGTCTACTCGAATTTGGGTTCCTTGCGGGTCAATCGGGTCAATGGAGCAGCTATAACAGAAAATCCCTACACAAACCGACAATAATAACTCGTCAATCCCAATAAACTTCGAACTTTGATCACACTTTTCGGCCTCTCCCACTGCATAACAGCTTTGACTTTCTTTGGATCCACTTGAATACCATCTTCCGAGATAACATGTCCTAAGAACACGACTTTATCCAACCAAAACTCACATTTGCTGAATTTGGCATACAATTGCTTCTCTCGCAACGGCTGCAACACAATCTAGAGGTGTTCCACATGCTCTTTTCTACTATGAGAATATATCAGTATATCATCGACGAACATGATAATAAGCTGATTTACATAAGGTTGGAAGATCTGATTCATCAAATCTATAAAAGCAACAGGGGCATTCGTCAACTCGAATGACATAACTAAAAATTCATAATGCACATATCTCGTACGGAACACCATTTTTGCCACGTTTCTACCTCTGACTTCCAACTGGTGATATCCTGATCGAAGATCTATTTTGGAAAACACCCTGGCCTTATGCAGTTGGTTGAACAAGTCATCAATCCTAGACAACGGGTATTTATTATGAACCGTCACCTTATTCACCTGCCGATAATCGTTACACATTCTCAACATGCCATTCTTTTTTTTTTTACAACACCGGGGCTCTATGGGGATAAACACTAGGTCTAATAAAACCACGAGTTAATAGATCTTTCAATTTCTTTAACTCGGTAGGCGCCATACGATAGGGTGAAATTAATATAGGAACAGTTCCTGGAAATAACTCGATAGTGAATTCTTTCTTATCCACTAGTAACCCTGGTAATTCTTCCAGAAATATATTAGGAAAATCTTCGATCACTGGAATATCCGCCACCTGAACTTCATTATGACTGGTGTTAATCACATGCGTGAGATATTCCTGACATCCCTTCTTTAATAATTTTTTGACCTTTAGAATTGAAATCAAACTGACTAGAGTAATGATTTTGTCCCCCGAAACACCAACTTTGGCTCGCCTAAGACCCGGAAGATAATTTTTTTTTTAAACAATCCACTGTGGCATGATAGCCGAATAGCAAATCCATCCCCAGTATTACATCAAAATCGTGAATACTTAGGGGTAGTAGATCTACTAATAATTCTCTCTTACCAATACGAAGTAGACTATATTTATACGCACTATCTATCAACATAGACTCATATTTCCCGGCGGTTTCTCGCACATCATTCCCTATTAATTTCACTGTGTTTACCAATTTCGCATACCTTTTAATTTGCCTGCCCGTCAGCCTAGAACATATTTCCAAATTAGATCTTTTCTAGAATAGTCTACATCTTGTCTCTTCCGTTTTTACCAGATTAGGAACAAATCGGGACAACACATCGAATTTAATTTCATACTGCCGAACGATCATCTTTTCCTATTTAAATAATATGAACTCCCCCTCTAGTAAAATTACAAAGTTGCCTTAGTATTGCCTGGAAGGCAGTTTTATGCACACCCTTGGATATCGTACGCTATGATAGAATCCAAACGTCAAGTAATACGAATATAATTACTTATCAGTTATAGTTTAATATTTAAAACTATTAGCACCCCCCACAATTGTAATCCATCCTTCACAACTACCAACAACACCACCCAAATCACCAACTAGCAGTATCACAATTTCATCGCACCACTATTTGTCAACTTTATAGTAATTCAGATTAACGGAAAACGGGACTAAGAAAAGAATGTAATAACTTTAACTAGGGGTTAGGCTCTCTTTATTTATTTATCACTAATATACTATATATTAAGGGAGGGCCAACTAGATAACAACCATGCACGACGCAATTGTGTTATCTAATGTAATGCAATAACTATCACTCACGTACTGAACCCACCTGTCGACACCCTATCTCCTGATCCACTACTGACTCAACAAACTGGCATATCAACAGAACCTATAAACTAGGCTCCGATACCACAAATGTCACGTCCTACCCCGGGCACTCGCCACTCGTGGCCGGCCGTGTCGTCGACATGATGCTACCCGCCCAAATCAACTAATACAAATAGATATACATAAATACACGTGCTACTGTAAATGTTATTTTTTTCAAAAATACCTGAACTTTCCACAGTTCACATCTGACCGGCTTACCTCCAAAATGACACTACCACCAAACTCTACATAATGCCAGTAGTAGACCAACTCCTACCCGCGATACCTGAAACAAAAAATCTTTTATCGGTGTACTGTCTTCATAATAAAAATATTTAATGGATCAAGTACAATTGTTAAATACCAACTTTTAAAATATAATATTTTATAATTACATACCAAGTTGAAAATCTAGTCCTACTGTCACCAATGTAATGAGCTAATATATTTAAAATAAGAAGAAGTATTAAACACCACATTTCAAAATATAATGATATAACTGCATATTATGTTGAAAATCAAGTTCCACTACCACTAATGAAATAAGAAAATATAATTAACCCGCAGCTCAAATATTTTAGGTCAACCTCTTCAAGCATTTCAAATAAATCACACCCAAGTATTTTAAATCCACCAACTGAAATCTTTTTAAATCCACCAATTCAAATATTTTAAACCAACCAATCCAAATGTTTTAAATCAACCAGACCAAATATTTTAACGTATAATGAAATACACCACACCTCTTCTCCTACTAGCCATAGGATCATTTTTACCTCACGATCGGGAGTTGCAACGGTACCGTATCACCTGCAAGTTTTGCACTCCTGACGGGTCAATCAACCACCTGCAGGACTAATTCTCCTGACAGGTCATAATATTAACAACCACCTACCTGACTAATCCTCCAGACATGTCATAATATAAACAACCACCCGCAGGACTAACCCTCTGGACAGGTCATAATATCTACAACTACCTGTCGGACTAATCCTCCGGACAGGTCATAATATAATCAACTACCTGTAGAACTAGCACTCCTGACAGGTCATAATATCAACAACCACCTGCCGGACTAATCCTCCGAATAGGTCATAATATAATCAACCACCTGCAGAACATGCCTTCCTAACAGGTCAAAACCATCTCGAGGGACATGCCCTCCCGACGGGATCATAGCTATGGCGTAGTCGGACTAAAAATCATCATCCACCTTTAAAACCAACTTGATTCAGTAATCATTTTCCACCTTTAAAACCAATTTGATCCAAAATCATCTTCTACCTTTAAAACCAATTTGATAAAGGAAAAATCATTTTTTTTCCCCTTTAAAATCAACTCAATCCAAATGCATCGCAAAATTATTCATTCTTAAATAAACACATTTTCCATAATTTATATGAAAATAAAATTTGTAAATTTATATATAAGACAGTACACTCACCTCGATTTTTCGCACTGCAAAACTATCACCGTCCAAACCCTACTGGGACACTGACACCTACGAACCTAATAGCGATACGACCTAAATTAATATTTTATTTAAAATATACTAACATGCAATGCAGACCCTAAATTCCATAATTTCTCATTTGCCAAATTTTATTGTGAGAAATTATTATTTCGTTTGTTTTGCTTCGTTAATGTTTACTGTACCAATTTATTTAGAATTAACGATTAATAAAATTATTATTTCAATTACGAAAATTACTATTACAATTGCAAAACTTTTAATACTAACAAGTTAATTTAACAAAAATAATGCCCGATTAAAATCTTAATTTGATTTTTAATTTGATTTTCTTTCTTGTTTTTTCTGTTTTGGTTGTTAGGCTTCACTGCCGCGGCAAACGCCCCTATTCTTGTTCAGCTTCACTGGATCTTCACCGCCGCGGTGATGAATCTCACCGTCGCGGCGATGGTTCTTTTTTTCTGCTTCACGTTATAGGTTCATCCAACCGTTTCCTCTCTCTCTCCTCTTCAACACCAGCGATCTCTCTCGCCGCCCTTCCTCAACAATCAGAGCATACACATACACCACAATACACACATACATAGTCACATTTTATGATGAACCAAACGCATCACCGATAGACGGCGCCTCCTCCACCGACGACACACCCATTGGTCGATCAACACACACACCGTTGGATCAGACACACACACACAACAACAACAATAACACACACCAACACATGCTCGTTGGCCACTGAACATACCAGAACCCACACACAAGGGTCGAAGAGCAAACTATACACACCCACCCACACAGCCGTCGAACAAACGACAACGATCCTACGACGATTACTCCTACGACCCCCCTCCCCACACGTTCAATCACATACCCACCCACATCGTCTGCACACCACTTCACCGGCGATAACCACCTATACCGAACGAATAGATACACCACCGACAAGCATACTGACCTCTCTCTCTCTCTCTCTCTTTCTTCGGTTTTCTATTTTTCCTCCCCTTTGCTCAGTGTATGTGCGAATATATATATATATATATATACACACACACATATTATTTATTTTAGTTTTATCTACATAAATCTCCCCTAAACTTCCTTTAAGTTACTGTTTAACCCCAATTCAAAATTAATATTTTTCAAAATTACTAATTAACCCCTAAAATTTTAAATTAATAATAAATGACACTTTCTATCCTGTTATTTTTTAAATGTTCTACAATACAATTAATGATTATGCGTTTGCGAAAATTTTGGGTCTTACAAAACAACTCTGTACTAAAACTAAGGCTGGTGTGAAATCCTACCCGGTTCTTAAAATTTTTACGCCTAGGCGTTTGAATGAAAAATTCACCGACAAGTGCTCGGATTCTGATGCCAGTATATTTGTTCTGACACAACTGCCAAGCTAATTAATTATTCGATTTTTAAAGTGCATTGAAGTGTGTGAAGATGTCTGAGCTGATTTACAGTTTTAAGGTTGATTAATTAAGGTTAGTTACATTTATCAGATTGAGTGATAATTAAGGATGCCAAGTGTTCACAATAAGCCGACCATAAAACCTTAATCGGGCAGACAACAAGTCATTAAAGAGATTTCATTCATTAATTCAAAGTTTTTACAAGAGGTGGAGACAAAGCCCAGTGTTATAAGCCCATGCTGGACTAAAACAAAAACGAAGTAAAAAAAAAGATGAAAAACTACAAGTTTGGCTTGTTGACTGCGCTGATTAGTCGATCATCAGGGAGCCGCCTTGGCCTAGTCTGCTCCGTCAACCTCCATCTCGGGGAATTCTATCCTGATAGTCATATAGTCGAAGTCGGGGTACTGACGCTGAAAGGAGTAGATGGCAACGTTGAAGTCAACTCGCATCACCGCAGCACCGATCCTGGTCTCGAGGTTTTTATAATCTTGGCTCCATATTCAGTCCTCCACAACTCCCCTCTCAGCTTGCTCCACAGTCGCCCTCTTGTCTGCCTCGCAGGAATTGAGCTGGTCGACCGCCTTAGTGAGGCTATTCTTGTACTTTTCAACCAGACTGATCAAAGTCTTATTCTCTTCACTTAGTTACTGGTTGTCCCTCCTCGGCTGGTTAACCTGGGCCTGATGCTTCTGAGCTGCCTCCTCCAGCTCGCATACCTTCTCGAGGGCGACATTGTAGTCCGTCACCATTTCGATTTTCTCCTTCTCCAAGACACTAATATTCTCGTTGGCTCAATGCAGATGCAGGCCCAACTCCTCAACCTTGAAAAGGGTCTACAATGTCAAAGGAAAAACAATCAATAAAAGGAAAAAAAAAATTACAAGTCAAAAAATGATGTCGTGCCGAGAACTTACCGATGTAACGTCTTTGTAGATCTCGGTGGTCAGCTTGTTGTTTGCCTTGGAGGTTATCTTGATCTGATCATCAGGAGAGGTAATCTTTTGGATGAAGCTCAAAAGGACGTCGGGCTAGTCAAGGATGCGATTACTGAGCTTAACGTCGGTGTCGACGACGAAAGTCCTGGACTGCCTGGTTTGACTATCTTTCTTGCTCCTCTTCTGGGGTTCAGTCTCCACCTCTATCGTAGACACCTTTTTGTTTCCCTTGTCCCTCTTCTCAATGGGGTCCGGGCTCTTCTCCTCCATGGGAATGATTACAGCCGGGGTCGAGGTCTTTCTCTCTAGTACCGACCTCGTCGGGGTTGAGGCCCTTTCTTCCAGTCCCGACCTTGGAGAGGTCCCCTAAAGAGTTGTCTGAGCCGAGGTATACTCCACTTCCTGACTTTTCCTACCGGGCTGGGAGCCCTACTGTGAACCATGTTAGGATCCCTATTGGGAACTGGCCTATTCAGTTGCTTCCTACTAGGTCTACTCTATGGCCAACCTTTTCATAGCAGCTATGTCCATGATTGAAAATGAAAAATGGTATTAGTCAGAACAGGAATTACGAAAGGTTTCCCAAGTATGAAAAAATTACCGAGCCGAGGTGAGGTAACTTACTGTTATCTGATTTCTTATTGAAGATCAGGGCAGAAAGAAAAGCATCACCCCAGAAATAGATTTCGTACAAGGTCGACGTAATCAACGTCTTCACGTGATTGTAGGGTTATCTTCACCACCCAATCTCTCTCTCAATAATAATCTCTGAGCTGGCCTTGTTATTCTTTTGGGATAGAAACATAAAAAGGGGAATTAGGTAAAGTTATCGAGAAGAAAAATCAAACTCATGCCGGGACTGGTACTTTCCCACGGTCCCCCAATGCATCTGGATCAGGTGTTCCATGTCCGTCGAGGAGTTGAACTCTTATCATTTTCCTCCAAGAAAAAAGAAATTGGGCTTCCAATCTTTTATGGAGTCGTCGTAGCCACGAAGAAATTTTTGTCTGGTTGTGATGTAGCACCAACCCTTTGCACCGAGCATCGACTTGGCAAGGAAAAGAGTCCTGAATAATTCCAAATATAGGACAATACCCATAGGCATAAGATAATGTGGGCTACCACCACCATCCTTATGCTATTGGGGACGAGCTGTGACGGACATAGCCCGAGGTCCCAACAGAAGGCCTGCACCTAAGCATGAATGGGAAATCGCAAGATGGCCAAAAGTTACTCCTCACACATCGAGATGTTTCTCTTTGGAGGGGCACAAGCCCGGTCCCCTTCCCTGGGAACCCTCAGTTTTACCGACCTAGGAAATGCGTACTTGGACCGCAATTTGCTCACACCCTCCTCCGTCAAGTCGGATTCAAACCACCAGACCGGAGCTTCAGGAGGAACCTCACAGAAGGGCCAATCAGGAACTTAACCAACCGGTGGGGCCCAACCCGACGAGAGTGAGGGGCATAAGTTTTTGGGACGGATAGGCCCCAGGCATAGAGCTCGTTGGCAGGACCCATGCCGAGCTCAACACTAGGGCCCCCAGAAGATCCCACCTCGCTTCTAGCTCTCTGACTTCGAGGGGCCACTAATCATATCTGGAGACTAGAAGGGTTCCACTTCAGCTGACCAACGGGCCCTTTCGGACGACGAGATTGTCCATTTGACCTCTGTTGTAGACGAGCTGAGCTCGATCTATTGAATGGAGGAGTCTGCCCTGGTCTATTTAAAGTCAGACGGGCTGTACCCTGGTGAATAAGAAGAAGACATGTTTGAGGGAGAGAAGAAAGAGTATTGTGCTCTAAGGTCGGGAAAAGCGCTCACGTTACTCTGGTGCAAAAGAAAATGAACGAAAAAATGCCTATTTATAGGCGAGCCGAGAAGTCGAAAAGTTGCGTTAATCGTATGTCAGGCAGTGCTTCGATTATTGTGCTGTCAGGCCATGTGTCGCGCATCCGCTCAGATGGTAGTAAGGCTTCTCGCGAAAGCCAAGCGATGACCGGCCGAGCTCCTTTTTGGTACTGAGCAGTTTTGTCCTGAGCTCGAAATTCCGTTCTCCAACAAGACTAGAGCAGAATCCTCAACGTTTCATATTCTATCTCTACGCTAAGGCTTGGGGGGCAACTGATGTGGGTAAAATTCAACCGTCCTCCAAGTGGTTCCACCTAGGTCTACCACGTAGGCCCGAGGAAGACACATCATCAAATGACCTAATCAACTCGACTGCTCATTAGCCCGACATCTCATCAGGTCGGTCATCTGGAAGGACTTGAACGATCACCAAGCAGGAATCTTCAACATTTACAACGGATATTACTAATGAGGGTCAGGTCGATACAACCACCTTGGTGTCTGTATCGGTGTCCAAGCCGACTCACTAATCTTAATGGTGTAGGCCATAGACTTCTCCATCAACGATTAAAAGTCTAGGCACATGGTTCTAATCCCTCCACGCGCTGTGTTAAGATAGATAACCGAGCTTAAGGTCTCAATTAACAAAATACTAATCAAGTTCTCGACTATAAAAGGAAGGTATGAATAGTATTTTCAGAGGTTGGAACGAGATAACCGCTTTTAGCATACATAAAGTTCCCTTAAAAACTTCTCATCGAGCTCTTACTCTCACGCCAGATGAGACACACCGGGCCAACCCTGACAAGTCCTTGTACGGGTACCAACCTGAAGGACAGGTCAGACAACACCACACCAGCTCGGTCAAGTGTAGGATCAAGGATTAGAAGGCTTGAAGAGTCCAGCTCCATCGAAGACAATATCCAGATCACCAGCAATTCTCCACGTAGAAGTTTATCAGACCATACTGTAAGTCAATCCATTTTCCGACACCAACATAATCAATTGATTCAAATTCAAGATATTAATTTTTCTAATTGATTGTTATCTTGTTAGGCAACGAAAATGCGTTTATCTAAGTGCACATCCAAACAAACAGAAAAGTAACAATGCAACACACAAAAATTTATCCTGATTTGGCAAGCTGCTCTTATTTACGTCCAGTCCTCTAAGTTCCATAGGGATTTCGCAATCCATTAAACCTTTAATTTCTTTCCTAGCTAGGAACCAAACCCTTATAATTATGATTCATTTTATAAGTTTAGAATCAACCTTTACAATCTTGATTTTTTTCACAGGTTTAGGAATAACCTTTACAACACTCTAATTCTATTACAGAAATAATTAAAACATAACATTTTAAAAGGTCAAAGATTAATCTAATATTTTTCGCAGGCTAAAGATCAAACTCTAATCCTTTTCCAAGCTAAAGATTAAACCTTAATTTTTTTCACAGGTTAAAGATCAAAACATAACTACCCTGATTAGATATCGACCCAAATGTGTCTAATCTACTCAAACTAGCAAATACAAAAAAAAATCAAGTTTCTTCCCACAAGGAGTTTCTATCATCTCAATACAATTATACTCAATTAATGTCCCGAAATACTAAGTGATAGATTTTATGTGAAGCACAAATCTTATTTAAATAATTTAAAGCACAAATTGCAAATAATCAGATTTCTTAAATAAAAACCATTTTGAAAGATTTTTACAAAATAAGATTTGAAAATGATTTTTCTTAAAATAACTTATCCAATCAATTAAACAAATAATCTAAGAAGGCAAAAATAAATAGTTTTGAAAGATCTCACTGGAATTCGTTGAAAACGATTATGATAATTCAATAGCGAAAATAAACTGGTGACAAGAACCCTTAGCGCTTTGATCAAGAACTCTTTCAATAATCTCATATATAAATTTTAGCGAAAAAAAATCTCTCTTATAATTGCCAAAAAGCTGAAGTTCTTAATTATTTTTTATGAATCTCACATGTCTCTATTAATAGACCTAGAACTAGATCTATAAAGGCTATTTTTCAAAAGTTATGACATTCAATGACACTTCAAGACCTCATATATCTTATACCTTCAAAATAAGTATATCTTATTTAAAAATACTTTTAAAAAAGCTCAATTTGGTCCCCAAAACCTTTTCAAATCAAAATCCTTAAGAATATAAAGTAGTTTTATCAATTCAATTAAAAGAATAATTAAGTAAATGGACCAAATAAATAGGAAACATAATATATATATATATATATATATATATATATATATATATATATGTATGTATGTATAAGAAATACATTTAATTCCCTTAAAAACCTCATTTGAAATCGTCAAAATCGAGGAAAATTAACCCAAAAAGCAAGTCAGTCAAACCTTTGACTATAGATGTCGATTGATCGGCCACATCGCCAGTTGACCGACCTTGTACAACGGTCAGAATTCTGACTGGCCTAGTCGGTTGATCAATTGAACCGATAGGTTTTCCATTTTTCTTTATTTCAATTCTGGATTTGTTAGTTGACTGACTGTACCCGTTAGTTGAGTGAATTGGCCAATAGGTCACTCATTTTACTTCTTTAAGCTACTGTTTTGATTAGTCGACTGATCTCTTTTGTCGGTTAACTGAATTAACCCCGAAATTACATCATTTTAAATGTTAAAATCATTTTTTCAATTAGACCCTTAACTAAAACTATTTTTATGATTAAACACTTTATAAAAGCCATTTAGAATCTTGATTTTATCACTTCTAATAAAGACACGCATAAGATTTATTCATTTTAAAGTGTTATGTATGATCCTGATTCGGGTTACATTAGGAGCATAAAGGTAATTATTTGTTTTCATTTAAATTGTCTTCAACGTTTTCAATGCTTTGGCCATCTTCATTTTGCACCCGTCTTGAATTCATTTGATTCTTCAATGATTAATATTTTTTGACCAATTCTTTTTCTCATTTCAACTTATGGAACTTTAATTAGGTTCAGCAATATTCACTCTAATTAATTATCTAATTAGTTCAATGATTTTCTTCAAATTCAAAATCAATGTCTATTTTTAAATAAAAATGACATATTAAATCGTTCAAAATAATTATATTTTATCTTCTTCTTTTCTCTTTTGTTGTGATTTCTTTTTATTGATAACCATTATCGAAATTTCTAAACATATTAAATTGGCCAAAATAATTATATATATATTTTTTCTCTCTTTCTGTTGTGATTTTTTTGTTGATAATCATTATTAAAATTTCTAAAGCAATAACTACTAAATAACATCAAGTAAATAACGGAGCTATTATATATATATATTGTTTAAAAACTTACCTTTAAAAAAAATTAAAAAATATAAAAATAAATGAATAAATAAAATTGCTATTCAAACACACATTAAAAAAATATATATCCTCTTGAAATTTAATACTTAAATTTCTTTAGCACTTTATTGCTTATTATTTTTAGGTGTAAAAAATGATAGTGACCGAAAGTTGTATTCTTTTTTAATTTTTCTAAATGCATTTAAAAAAAATTATATTAAACATGAGATTAAATAATTGTCAAATATTAAATATTTACTAATATAAATTTTATTTTATTTTTCTAAACCCGCGTGATGCTAAAAGTCTTCAGCCTGGTAACCAAATCTATAAAGCTTGGAAATTCCACATGATCCCTAGGGAGGAAAATGACTTTATATATCGCGTTGTAGTAGTCAAACCCAGCTCATTTAGTTTTACATTTTTACCCCTGAAAATTTTAAATTATTACACTTTGGACCCTTATTGTTCTAATTACACTATATTGCACCATAAAGAGCATTTTCATTGAAAAATCGTCCTAAAAACCCATGAAATAAAAGGGTAGTTGGCGGGAGATGAAACTAAATTAATAAAAAAAATTCAAAATAAATAATTACTTTAGTTCTTATCCCATCTATTAGAGTTTATGAAAACATTGATGTTCCAATTAGGATTGCGTTACCAATTGTCACTCTACCTCCGGTTGCTGAAATTCTGGTCACCGGTGCTGCAATTATTTTTAGTTACATTCAACCACCTTTTAGTAATATTTTTTTAATGTACATTTTAATTATAATTTTTTAGTCACATTCAACTAATTACTATTTTTTTGGTTGCAGCTCGTCAGAAAATTACGTGAATGTAACTGAAAAATACACTAAAATTTAAATATAAATACATTTAAAAATATAACTAAAATATATTTAAAAAATAGTTACATATAACTAAAAAATATATTAGAAAATAGTTACATGTAGTTAAAAAAAAATTGGCCACCGGTGGCTGGACTTTGTCGGCCAGAGTCTTGAGGTCCGATGGCGGATGGTGGCGGGTCACAATTTAGGGTGGCTAATGTGAATAAAGCACATGTCAATATATAATTAAGGAAATTATACTCAAATTAAAACTAAAATAAGATAAATTATAACTTAAATTTTCTATTTGGAACTATTGACCAATTACCCCTAAAATAAAAATTTCTCAAAATTCGATGAGAAATTGATAAAACAAAATACTTAATTGGTGTTAATTGACACAACTTAATAAGAGATGGCAACAACTCGATTTTGGGTTGGTTTCACTAGAAACCAAAACCAAAACTGTTCAGTATATACCAAATCCAAACGCAAAATAAAAACCATCGCATTTTTAGATGACCGTTTAATTTTATGTAAAATCAAAACCAAAACAGCGAAACCGTTAAGATTTTTAAACTTTCTATAAAGCCAAAACCAAAATCAAAATTGCTAAACGGCAAACTGTTTTTTTTTTTTTTTTTTTTACATATATAAACAAAAACATAACTAAAATGCCGGACCAAAAAAAATTATGAAAACTCTAAAATTAACCCAATTAACCCTATAATACACACGCACATATATCTATATATGTGTGTGTGTGTGTGAAGGGTCAAAATATAAAAAAAATAAAAAAATGAGGATAACAAATATAATAAAAATATGGGATAATTGGTCGGAAGTCTCAAATAATATATTTAATTTTAAAAAAATCTCGCTTAAGATATAAGTTTTGATTTAGTTCATTAAGTTAGATTTGACTTGAGTTTTAGTCTCACATGTGCAAGTATTGCAGGGATTACAGGAGAACTTTGGTTAGTAAATTCGTATTATAGTGAATATTAGTTACAATTTAATAATTATTATATATTTACATATATCTGTATTTTTTGAGTTACATGTACTTATATAATATTAGTTACATATTACAATTACATATATCAGTGTAATATTTGTGACATTTAACAAATATTACACACAAAAATTAGTTTAATATTAGTTACATATATTTGTATACATTTAGTTACATGTAACTAATTACATACATTTTGTGTGATTTTTGTTATATCTAATAAATTTTTATACATAAATTAGTTACATGTTACAAAATACAGTAATATTTTTTATATTTAACAAGAATTTACACACAAAATAGTTACATGTAACTGCGCGTGTGCAGGTGCGTTTGGGCTTCGACCTTTTTTAAATATGCGGGACTAAAACACAAGTTGTTTTGGCCTTTGGGACTTTTTTAAAATTAAGAATGAAATATGGGACCTACTACCGAATGTCCCTAAAAATATATCTAAAATAGCGGTCACATGGTTCAGTGATGTGGTTCATTTTCATGGTTACTATCCCAAAACCAAAATCAAATCCGCTTCGTTTTTCAATTCTAAAATCAAAACCGTAACCAAAACCATTTAATTGGTTTCAAAACCTAACCGTTTGATTCGGTTAACACTTGGTTCGGATTGAATTGTCATCCCTTAACTCAATAGTACTTTTAGTGGAAGTTCCCCTGAATTTTCATTTATTTATTTTTATTATGATTCCTCACAAAAAATAAATTAAAATCTTTAAAATTTTATATAAACTCCTCTTGAATTATAAAAATATTTAATAAACTCCCTAAAAAAAATTGGCCTTCCACCCAACTAATTTTCAGGATCTGCCGTTACTTTTAGGGTAATGATTTACAATCATCAAAATATGGGGGTATATAGTGAGTCACAAAGCAAACACTAGGGGTACCAATTATAATTAGCCCATGTTGTGGTGATGGTCAATTACTTGGTAATCAAGCCGCCACCATTCTTGGTGCCTCCTCTCCCTATATGTATATGTATATATAAATTACTACAAAGTCATGGAATCAAAAAGTCTTCATCTTACCTCAAAACCACGAGAACCCAAAAAAAATATCATTCTGTCTCCCTCTCCTCCGCTCTCTCTCTCTCTCTAGATTTCTCTCTCTATATACACATATATACGCACACACAGACATTCATAAACTTCTCCTGCATATATATCATTAATTTTGTTAATTAAGTTTGAAAAAGAGAGAAAAAATCATGGGTGTTGTGAAGGTTTCTCAAACATTCAAGACAAAAGTGACACCAGACAGGATGTTCAAGGCCTTGATCCTTGATTCCCACAACCTCTGCCCTAAGCTCCTCTTCTCCTCCATCAAGAACGTGGAATTCATTCAGGGCAATGGAGAGGTTGGATCCATCAAACAAATGAACTTCACCCAAGGTATGTGTATGGAGTTTTTCTTTCTCTTTAGTAGTATTTACACTTTTGTACTCTCAACACAATTTGCGATTTGAACCCTCAAATCTGTTTTTTAGTCACGTGATTGGGGTTCTTATTATATAGTCCTTTGTGTTTAAATTTTATATTTTTTGCCCTAGTTTTAGTTTAACCTATGTTTTAATCCTTGACAAGTTAATTTTTGAGTTATTACAAATATTTAAGTTGATTTTAATTAACTAGATATCAAATAATAATTCAGCATTTAGTTGATATCAACTTGAGCTATAAGTGATTTATTACCAATTTAAAGGACTGAAAAACAAAAAGAACAAATTGATATTAGGCGCTAGCAGCTGATCTAGTAAATTGATTAAAGGGGGACTAAAAAAAATATTTTAGACGTTTACTAGATATTTAAATAAATTGGGGGAGCTAACGTAAAATTTTAAAAGTTTCTAATATTATTTTTTTTGTAAATATATAGGGGTAAAATTAAAATTTTCAGAAAATGAGGGGAGGTTAAGTCCATTGACATAATAAAATCTGAAAAATTGCAATTTGACCCCTCCAAAGTGCTTTTTATTTACTCAAAGTTTTTGGTTTTTTTTTTTTTGTTCTTTTCAATATAGAAAGTCCATTCAGATACATAAAACACAGGATCGATATGATAGACGAAGAGAATCACATGTGCAAGTACACATTGATTGAAGGCGACGCCTTGATGGATAAGCTCGAGTACATAACTTATGAGGTCAAGTTCGAGCCCTACGGCTATCGAGGGTGCATTTGCCGGAGTTCGAGTGAGTACGTTACAAAGGAGAATGTTGAGATCAAAGAAAAAGACATTGAACTTGGGAAGGATAGAGCCATAGGAATGTATGAAGTTGTTGAAGCTTATCTCTTGGCACACCCACTTGCATATACTTCAAAAGTAAACTAGTTTTATTTATTTATTTATTATTTTTATTATTTTTTTATTTTTATTCTTAACTATGAGAGTAATTTTTCCCCCAAGCAAGATTGTATATGTGTGATATATTATTCATGGAAAATTACAATGAGCATTTTTCACTTCACACTCCTGAAGTTTCAGAAAAAATTCATTTTAACCCCTATCATTTCAATTTGAATATATTAAACCGGAAGTATTTAAATCATATCAAATCAGTCATTCCATCATTTTTTATGACGGAATTCACCCTTGTGAATGATTTTGTGTTTAATACGTGGGTGATTTCCATCACACAAAAATGACGGAGTTACCGATTTGTATTGACTTGGCACGATTTGGATGTTTTAGGATTTAATGTATTCAAAGTGAAAGTACAAGGGTTAAAGTGAGATTTTTTCAAAATTTTAGAGGTGCAAAGTGCAAAAACCTCATTACAAATTTATAAACTTCTGGATTGATGTGAAATTCCGTTAGCAAGGTCAATGACTCAATAGATGTTGACAAGGACAAACTTACGAAGATTGTTGAGGGACCAAATTAAAAATATTGATAGTTAAGGAACTAAAGGGAAGATCAACTCGAAGTGTGAGGGTACAAGTGTAGTTCTATTAAAATGGCTTTTATGTAGGACCATGACTCGGTGGTGGAACTCGAATTAATTGGCTCACATGTAAGCAAGTCAAAATTCCCACAAGATATCATTATTTATCGAGCTTTTTGCACTTCGCATCCACGAAATTAAAAAATAAAAAATAAAAAATCCACTTTAGTCCCTATTCTTTCAATTTGAACACATTGAACTCTGAAGTATCAAATCGTATCAATTCAGTCATTCCATCATTTTTATGACGGAATTCACCCACTAGGTGATTCCGTATCTGACATGTGGCTGATTTTTGTCATTAAAAATAACGAAATTATCGATTTGAACTAACTTGATATGATTTTGATATATCGGGATTTAAAGTGTTTAAATTAAAAATATAAAGACTAAAGTGAGATTTATCAAAAAAAACTTTAGGGATACAAAGTGCAAAAACCTCCTTTTTTAGGTAATAATTAAGTTTTTGTATATTAACAAAAAAAAAAAAAAAAAAAAAGGGAATGATTTCCATTACTACACACCAAAACTTTGATATGAAGCATGCGATACCTTACATACAACAAAATACAAGCTTGTAGAGCCTATTCCAACACGAATGGAGCCAATTCAAGACTACACAGAGTGTGCTCTGATAAGTAAAAATACACCGTCACTCGGCTCCACCACTAAAACATAGAAATACTCGAAACACACAAGGCCAAAAATCGCCCAAGAAGAAAACACTACCCTTGAAACTTTCCCCCATCTTGAAATGAGCTGAATTTAATGAGGGAGAAAGGACTGCTGTACGACCTTTGGCAAGCTCAAATGGATGATAACATGAGGAAAAACCAACAGATGCCCCCCACATTTTTCTCATCATTTAACAGAGAAGCTTCATAAAAAAAACAAGAAACCCGTAGTCGTCAAGATGCCATGAACCAGCAACCACTGTTCCGGTGATTGGGGACGGCTGGAACTTCAAGCTGGAATGTTAGAGGTCTTAGCAGTGAAGTAAAGAAGAGGAGTGTTCGAATGTTAATTAGGGATAGAAAGGTGGTAGTGGTATTCCTGCAAGAAACTAAGGACCTGTTTGGTTAGTGTGCCCATCCCATTCCATTCCTTTCCAGTTTTCATCCCAAAATTTTTGGGATTGATATTTGAGAATGCGTTTGGGAAACTCAATTCCGTTCCTATCTCATCCCAAAATGTAGGAATTGATTCTTGAAATTCTAAAGAAATGAGAAACAAAAAACTTTGATTTTTTTTTTTCTTTCTTTCTTTTTTTATTTATTTATTTGCGCCCATCCATTCCCATACCGTTAGAGGACGCACTTGGTATTTTTCAAATTGTTAGTGAGAACCCCTGATGAATACTCATCCCACTCATCTTCGAAATCGTTCATTTCGACATCTTCTTTGGTCGTCATCTTCCTCCTTCTCCTCGTCGTCGTCGTCCTTCTCCTCTTCGCCATCGTCTTCGTCGTACTCATCGTTGTCGTCTTCCTCGTCCTCACCATCGCCTCTCGCCATCGCCATCATCTGTTCTCCGTTCATCGCCATCGCCGCTCATTGCCATCTCCATCGTCGTCATCGTCTTCTCCAGCCATCGCCATCGTTGTTATCTCTCTCTCTCTCTATTTTGATTTCACAAAATTGATTTCATTGCTGAAATTGATTTAGGATTTAGGGTTCACAAAATCGATTTAGGGTTTAGGGTTCACGAATTAGGGCTTGATTTCTCATAAGTAGGGTTCAATTTTTTTGTTTAGGGTTCGTTCATCACCATCGCCATCTCTGTGATTTTTTGGTTTATGCTTGAATTGTTCCCAATTTGGTTTTTGTATTGTTTTTTGTTCTTGTTTCTGCAAATTAGAAACAAAAAACTTAGGCCTCAGTGTTCTTGTTTCTGTAGTGTCTTTCAGTTTAGGGTTTGTTCATCGCCATCGACAGTCAAAACCATGCTCTTGTTATTCGGTGTAAGTTTAAAGAAATAAAAAAAAAATAACAATTCTAGGATAATGTCGTTACCGAACATGATTCTATTTTTAGAATGAAACAAAATTTTGTCGTTACCGAAAATGATTATGTTTCTAGAAAGAAACAAAATTCCCTTTTCATCCCATCCCATCCCAAGTGGGACGGAAAAAATGGAAACACTAACCAAACGTCACCAAAGTTTCCTTCAGTGTCTGACCTCACCATTAAAGCTATCTGAGGGAGGAAAGCTCCAATTTTGAATTTTTTTGTTACAATTGTTATTTAGTTTTAGACTCTTATACATAGAAAATAGAGTGATTCATGCACAATTAGTTTGAAAAAAGATATATAAATTTCTTAAAAAAATAATTTTTAATTTCAATTGACCAACCCAACCAAATTATCTTTTCATTTTTTTTCTTTTTTTTTTTAATCCAAAATAACAATTTACAAGTCCAAAAGCCGCCCATGTGTACAAACAAATTGACATTATATATTGTGATTAATTTGAAAATTCAAAAGCCCTTTTTGGCCACTATTATTGAACTCTTTTTAACAAACCAAACCTCAATTCATGCCCTATTTATACACAAAAAAAACAATACCCATTTTGTCACAAACAAACCCCTTTCTTAATCTCCTCAAAAAAACAAAGGAAAAAAAGACATGGGTGTCATAACTATTAGCCAAGAATTCACATGCCCAATTACCCCATCAAGAATGTTCAAGGCCTTGATCCTAGAATCAAACACCCTTGTCCCAAAGCTATTGCCCCAATTCATTAAATCCATTGAAACTGTTCAAGGCAATGGAGGAGCTGGAAGCATTGAGCAAGTCACCTTCACAGAAGGTAACTTTTGGAAAAACACAATGAATATTGGTTACTTACACTTTGCACCCCCTAAAGTTTGGATGAGGTCACACTCTACCCCTTGATCGATGTTTCATTTTTTATAACTCATAAATTGCTCTATAGAGTTTCATTTTCATATCAAATTGGTCCAATTATACATGGCTCTCGCCACTTTGTCTCCCGAGTAGGAAGCAAAGTAGAAACGCACTCAAACATGCAGGGTGCCAAGTGCAATATAACATTTTCTTTAACTCTATTATATTTCTGGGTACTTTTTTTTTGGCCCAAAATCCTTATCCTCATTTTTCTTTTTTATTTTTAAAAAAAAAAAAAAAACCTCCAATTCAAAAAACTTATTATTTTTATGATTAAAATAGGCCCTCAATTAATTTTTTAACAATAAACATTAATCATCTCAAAAATTATTCGTTATCCTGTTATAACCACAATAAGTATTCCTGTCACCATCATCACCACAATAAATATCTGTTACTATTGCCGTGACCACAACAAACATTTACTTTCACCATCGCTACAACCATAACAAACATTTTCTATTAATGTCGTTGCCGTCACAATAAATATTCTTATCACTGCCACCATCGCAATAAACATTTGCTATCACTATCATCATAACCACAACAAATATTCTTATCATCGGTACTATCACAACAAACATTTACTATCAACGCCACCACAACAACAAATATTCCTATCACCGTCACCATCGCAATAAATGTGTGTTATCACCATCGTCACCATTACAATGTTTACTATCCCATCATCACCATTACAACAAATATTTGTCACCATCATTAACACAACAAACAAGTACCACGGGAATCAACTAAAAAGAACCCTATTTTTGTTGTTTTTGCTTTTATAGGAAGCCATTACAATCAAGTGAAGCACCGAATCGATTTGGTAGACGCAGAGAACTTCTTGTGCAAATACGCTTTGATCGAGGGAGACGTGTTAGGTGAGAAACTCGATCACATTGATTACGAGATCAAGTTCGAGGAAATCGACGGCGGAGGATGCAGTTGCAGGATGAAGAGCGAGTACGTGACCGTTGGAGATTTCGAGGTAAAAGAAGAGGAAATAAGAGAGGGAAAGAATAGTGCAATGGGGATATATAGAGCTGTGGAAGCCTATCTCTTGGAGAACCCTAATGTTTATGCCTAATCTGTATTCATTTTTTTTATGCAATTTGATGTGTTCTTTTTGAGGATTGAATTAATAAGCCAATTTTTATTTTTATTTTTCTAATTTTTTTTGAGGTTTTAATAAAATGTTGGGTTAATTGCCTATTTTTCCCGTACTATCGCTTAGTATCTTTTTACCACCCTAAACTCCAAAAATCTACATTCTATCTCCTTTTACTCTTCGGAAAATGAGAAACAAGAATATTTTGTTCAAATTAACGGAATATGCTTATAACAACAATAACAACTAAGCTTTTATTCTATTAAAATAGAGTTGACTACGTGAATTCGTTTTATGCCATAATGATCGATCAAAGATAATTTCCTCAGTCATGTTTAACGTCATCAATTCTAGTAGTCTCATCTCAAGTCTTCTTAGACCTAGTTTTCCTTCTAGTAATCTCCTACTTGAACTAAATTGCATTTTTTCATTGGTGTTTCTATGAGTCTTTTATGCATGTACATGTCCAAACTATCATGAACGATTTTTTCTTATTTTCTCTTTGATGAGTGTTATTTCTAAATTATCTCTAACAGTTTTGCTCTTAATTTTATCCATTCTCGTCTTCTCACTCATCCATTACAGCATCCTCATTTCTTGCACACCAATTTTCTAGATATACTTCGTGTTTACCGCCTAACATTCTGAACTATACATAATCGCCAGTTTTATTGCAATTTTATGGAATTTTTCTCTGAGTTTCAAAACTATCTTACGATCACATATCACTCCAATTGCACTCTCTATTTTAATTGTTATGTATTGATTCATGAGTAATATCCTCGTTAATTTTGAATTTAAATATCTAAAATGATAAACTTTTGAAACCTCATGATCTCTAATATTGACATAATTAAATTTTTCATCCCAATTTTTCTGTAATGGGACAAAACTACTCTTTTTATTTTCATTTTTTCCTTTATTTTTTTTTTCTTATTTATTTTTTTCCTTTTTTTTCCTCGTGACCACTACCACGCCAGACACCATCAATGACGTTGCCCACCACCGACAAACGCATATCATCTTCTTCTTTCTATTTTTGATTTAATTTGTGTATTTATCATAAATGTTAAAAAAAAACAAAACGTGGCTTCCATTCGCCGACCGGAGCTTGTGAAACCATAACTGTTGTCCCAACCTTATAACTCTTCGTTGGCCTCCTCCACCCCAAAAACCCTAAACGACACCATGATCCACACCCCCCTGACACTATTGCCGAAGGGAGAAATCTACGACATTGAAGACAACTGCGTAGATGTGGCGGAGGACGAATTCTTTCGATTGGCGACGAAAGAGAGTGAATGATAGTGGAGAGAGAGGTAACAATGACCCGAACCTTCGATTTCTCGTTGATCCTGCAATTCAAGCAAGACCCACTTTAGATTCTCGATACTTTGCTTTCCCGATATCTGAATAGCCAGATTCTGAGGGCGTTGCAAGAATCGCTGGCGAGTGTGCTAGCAACTTTCATGATTATAAATTCATAACCCTAACCCGTTCCCATTGTGGACAAAATAGATTTACTAATTCTCGAACAAATTACTGATGATTGTCTTGGTAAGTTATTGCCTCACCAACTGGTGAATAGATTTTTCTGTTTTGTTTTCAAAAGAATGTTGTTCTATTGTCTTATAAATTTACAATTTTGCACACTAGTTTCGTCTAATTTTGATAAAAAAATTTAATAGAAAAATGTTTGAAAATTATATTCACATCTAAGGGTTTAAAATCTAACACAATAAAATTATTAGATCAAGATCTACAATGGTATTTCCCTCAAAATCTCTCTATAATTCCCTTTTAGTGGCCGAAATTATCTAATAGGCCAGGATCCAACCCGGCCCATGTTCCATCAAAACATGCTTCTTCCCCCTAAATAAAACCCTCGCAAAACCTCTTTCTGAAAATCCCAAGCAAAGCAGTACTTCGTGTCTTTCCAAGTCCTAGAAACTGAATTCGAGCAGATTCGTCAATGGCGGCAAAGGCTAAACCTGGCAATGAATCGAAGAAGAGGAAGAAGATTTCCGATTCGAAATCGGCCGGAGGTAGCTCGAAACCGAAGAAACTGAAGCTGTCGTCTAATGCTCCGAAAAAGGGTCTCGATAAACCAATCAAATCGTCCGGCGAAGGTAGGCGTCCGGTCAAGGAACCGGAGACAGGTGGAGAGGAAAAGGGCGTGGAAAAGAAGATTTCCGATTCGAAATCGGCCGGAGGTAGCTCGAAACCGAAGAAACTGAAGCTGTCGTCTAATGCTCCGAAAAAGGGTCTGGATAGACCAATCAAATCGTCCGGCGAAGGTAGGCGTCCGGTCAAGGAACCGGAGACAGGTGGAGAGGAAAAGGGCGTGGAAAAGAAGCGTGAACGTCGTTTGCGGGAAAAGGTCTAGTCGCTACTGTAATTATATTTAGTTGATGTTATTTTGGAAACTATCGTGTCTCAATTTGAACTAAAATTAAGGAGAAGGTTATAGTTTTGATACTATTGGAGTAGCAACATGTGGAATCCGATGTTATTTACTGCCAATTTTAGTGTTTTGTGTAATTTATTTCCATGCTTTGGTGTTTTATTTTGATCATAGCATGTTTGAAGAGTATTTGTTAGCTAAATATCTAAATTGCTTTTGCAATTTGTTCGTTGCAGGAACTAACTGAGGCTAGGAAGAAGAAGAGGAAGAGGCATTACACTCTTGAACAAGTATGCATTGTTTCTCATTGAACTTTATGTATTTTTCTCATTGTAATTCTGACATTTTCTTACTACATTAAGTAGTAAATTCCGACATGTAATTGCCGAATTTTGTATGCACTGGGGCATAATTTTATTTTCGGTTACTGTATAATGCAATGTTAATGGGTTGGGAGCTAAGTTCTAGCTTCAATCACGTTCTCAAAATCTTTAAAATATCAAAGTCAGTTGATTTTTCCAGTCATGTTTGGAACAAACAATAGTTGTTTACGACCTGTTTAGGCCTCTTTTTGGTGCTTTGTTGTGCTATTGTTTGTCTAATTCCTCATCTTTTTCCTCTGTTAGGAACTTGTACGACTTTGGGAGAAGATGAGGTGTCGTGATATTGCCAAAGAAGCGAGATCTAAGTGTGTATATTTCAAAAATTGTACATGTTGAATTTCTCCTGCATCTTATCTTCTGACTTCATAGTAATAACAATTTTCTTGCTTTACTTTCTTTAACTTGATGTAAGGTCGGTGAGTGAGGCTCTAAGGAAGATGAAGGGAAAGATTCCAGAAATTGCAGGCTCTCATGTTTCTTCTCGTGTACTTCAGGTTATTTCTGGTGTTTGTTTCTGCTTGTCCTTCAAGTTTTGGGTTGAAAATGCTTGCGGTTGTTGTATTGAACTTTTCTTTTTCTCCTGATGACCTTAGACTTGTGTTAAGTACTGTTCAAAAGATGAAAGGGATGCAGTATTCCTGGAGCTTCGCCCTCACTTTCTCACCCTGGCAAGCAACAAGTATGCTGTCCATCTAGTGGCAAAAATGTTGGAAAACGGTACAGCACAGTTTTGATTTTGCTAATTAAGATTCTTAAGCAAACCCTTTTTAGAATTAGTCCCCTATTTTTGTTGGTTTCCCCCTTATGGCTGATGCTCATTTCTACGGGAGATACACAAAGTGTTAGTTCCCATCATATGATGCAGTTTTGTGCCATTTGCAGCTTCAAAAGAACAACTTGGAGCCATTGTATCCTCCCTTCGTGGACACGTGGCTTCTCTTCTTCGGCATCCAGTTGGCTCACTAGGTATGATGTAATTGGCACCCTCTATGCTGTGTCTAGTGAACAATTTTTAACTTCTGTTTTGTAATCTAATCAAATCTCTTCCCAACTCTTGCTCATCCAAATTTATTATTTGACTGCCTTTTTTTGCAGTTGCTGAGCGTGCATATCAGTTGGGGAATGCAACTCACAAACAAGCGCTTCTGGTAGAACTTTATTCTACTGAACTTCAGTTGTTTAAGGATTTGGTTTCAACAAAAGAGAGCAGGTAAAAATATAGCTTTTCTATTTTCTCCCTTACCTGCTTGTTGTTTCGTCTTTCCTATTACTCACACTGCATTATTATCATTTTAAGAAACATCTAAATGATTCAGTACATTATTCATCCTCAAAACAGAGAAATTTCATTGAAGATGCATTTTGTAGTTTTGATAGAAGTCATAGACTGAAACATATTCTGTCTGTAATAATCTAATGTTGACAATTTATCATATAACATTATTATGTTGACAATTTTGTTTACTATTTCATGTAATTATTTGATGATAATATGACATTTCTGCATTGACTTAGACACGTAAAATGTTATTAGGATAGCGGATATAATTTCCAAACTGAGTCTGCAAAAGTCTTCGGTTGTACGGCACATGACCATTGTGCTTCAACCAATTTTGGAGAAAGGAATAGTGGACCACTGTATCATACACAGGGCATTAGTTGAATACTTCAGCATTGCTGACCAGGTACTTCCTGTATTTTTTACATGCACTTTTTTAGTTATTGCTTAAAAAAATCTCTTTCTTGCTGCTGTTTTTTTTCTTCTCCTTCTAAATCCCATCTGTTTAAAGACATCTGCAGCAGATGCAATCCAGCTGTTGCCAGGTTCTCTTCTTGTTCGGATGATTGATTGCAAGGATGGATCCAGGATTGCAATGCTTTGTATCAAGTACGGGAGTGCAAAGGTTTGGCGCAACTTGTCATGATGTTCTATCATTGCTGGACAGAAAAGGATCTTGTCCTTTAATCCCATCCATTTGCTAATGAATGTTCAATTTTGATTTTCGTTTAAACCCTTTCTCTTGTTTAGGAGAGGAAGAAAATTATCAAAGGAATGAAAGGCCATATTGGGAAGATAGCGAGTAATAAATTTGGGAGTATGGTAATATTCTTTTGATATTTGTGTCAAGCAATGTTTTTCTTGTTCAAGTTGACAATGTAGTCATTTTGCCTATAATATGAACGCCAGGCAGGTCCAGTCTTTCACATGCATACCTTTATTTGAATATAGAATATAGCTGGGATACGACATGACATTTTAGAGGTATTCAGATGTTTAATGTGGTTCAAAATTCCAATACTTCCACACTAGTCATTGTATTGACAAAAGAAAACCATCTCCATCTCCTGAAATGACCAGAGCCAGAGGTACTCAGAAAAAAAGAAATATCCAATAAGTTTTAGGTTATGCGGCCATTTAGATCTTGATACCCTTACTGATTGGAAGTTCATCTAGGGTGGGTTCTTTATTCCCACCCTATCCTGCACATACATACATACATGTACATATATACATGCCATTGCCATTAGTTGCGAAAGGCTTATTTAACTTGTATGAAAAATAAAGTCACTGGACTTGAAACGTTCATACTTCCACTTTCCTAGTTGATGTTGGAGTTTAAAGCTAAGCTGTCCTAACTATTTCTCAGGTGCTTATTTCCATTTTTGCAAATGTTGATGACACGAAGCTTGTAACAGAGGTAAGTTCGTTTGACTTTAAGATGAAATATTACTGTCTTGTTAAAGGAGCTTCACTTTTTGTCAAGGTTTATGAATTACTTTTAAATTTAATCACAGGTTGTCATTCGTGAACTTCAAGCATGTATGAAAGAGCTCGTTTTGGATAAGGTTTGTCCTCTTTATTCTCCCTTTTGTGTTTTGTCGGAGAGGAACTTACTTTTATGCTCGTAACGTACGATGCTGATTGATTTTTTCTTGGGTAGAATAGACGCACATCACACACAACATCTTCTTGGCTTCTGACTTCTAGATTAGTTGCTCTAATAGAACTGAAATTCCGCTTTACATCAAGGAGTAGGTGAGGGTGATCTCTTGTTATGAAAAAACACGTAATTACCTCAAATGCATGCAAAGTGTTCTCCAGAAACTTCCATTATAAACTGCTTTCTCCTTGATATTTGAATTATCATGATTAATCATTTTAATGTACTTAATGACATCTGCTAACTGCTTTCTTTCCAGACTCAAGTTATCATATCGGTAAACCATATTTAGACTATTTTCGTTATTAATTAACTAGTGTATACCCATTTTAATTTAAATAACTTCATTAAAAGAAAGTATAAAGAGAGAGTGAGAATGAAGAGGTGGGGCGGTGGGAATTGAGTAATATCCCCAATATATTTAATGTTTTGTTTCCCTTTGATCCAATGTTCCAAAAGATCTCCTTGTTTATGTGTTCATCTGATGGCCAAAACTGTTTAAAATGTAAGATGCGTTCTGATTTGTATAATGGATGAACCGTGAGATATAAATTTTGATCCAACGGTGTAAAATATCTCATGGGATAAAAAATGAGTTGTTTTAGTATATAGATCTTTCTTTTCTATTCGATATAATATAGATTCCAATTTTTGTAATTTTCAGAATGGAAGACGTCCTCTATTGCAACTACTTCATCCCAATGCCACTCGTTATTTTAGTCCAGATGATGTAGCTTCTTTGAATGCATCCATTCCTTCTTTTGGCACCAAGGTAATTTCAATTCTTTGAGCTTTACTAGGAGTCTAACTCAAAAACTCGTGATTGTTTTTGGAACGTAATGAATTCTTTTCCTGTCATATGATTTGGGTAAACAAAAATTCTTCATAGGGCAATGATGCTGGCAAGGATGGGAAGAATGCTGATGTTGAGGAGATTGATACCGAGCCAAACAGAACTACAGAGTCCTGTGAGGCCCGAGTTATAGTAGAGGGAGGGAAGAAGGATCCTTTGTTGAGAAGGAAGGAGTTGTTGGTCAATAGTGGGCTTGCTGAGGTTTGTTGTTTTATGATTCTCTTATTAAAAACAGACTTCTACTGGTGATTGTTTATCAGATTTAACTATGTTCAATGGAGCCATCTGGAGTCTTTAATTTTATTTATCATTTTTTTCTTCATTCTTGCAGAGTCTCATCGATACATGTAGTGAGATGGCAGAAGAATTGTTAAAGTCGAATTTTGGGAAAGAGGTCATATATGAGGTAGTTTGTCTTGTTGCTGATATTCATGTTGATTTTATGAATAATTATCCAAATATTTGTTGTTCCTAGAAGTAGTAGTTTGACTCTCAGGGTTGTTTCGGGGGCTTGGACTAGTTGCTGGAGCTATTACATCATATCGAACATATGAATCCATAGAATGAGATTCTTTTGGGTTGTTTAGGGGAACAAACGCAGTCTTTTGAACGTGTTTGGGTAAAGACGTTTCAAGAAGGAACTTGGTTTCGGAAAGAGATTTACAAAATTTTCTGTAAAAAACAGACTTAGGCAGCGTTTGCAAGAAAGGAATTCAAGTCATGTAATTAGGGACGGTAATGGTTTGGTTTTGGGCCGGTTTCTCCATAAATTAAAACCAAAACCGTTAGGCATATACCAAACCCAAAATCAAAACAATAGATTTTTATTTAGAAAACGATTTGAAAACCAAACCGTTAATTTTAGGCAAAACCAAAACCGCAAAACTGTAAAACCGTTATTTTCTATGTATAAACAAAAATATAACCGTAATACTGGAAAAATAATGAAAATCATAAAATTAATGCAATTAACCCTATAACATATATATACTAGGAGTCAATATGTAAATAAATAAAAAAGTGAGGGTAATATATAATAAAAATATATCTAAAATACCGGTTACATGGTTCGGCGGTTTTCAATTCCAAAACTAAAACCATAACCAAAACAATTTAATTGGTTTCAAAACCGAATTGTTCGATTGGTTTGGTTACTTGGTTCGGGTTTTATTACCATCCATACATGTAATTAGAATTTCAAAAAAAAAGCATGCAGTGTCTAGATTTTTATGTATGTTCGTTTATACTACCGTACCTTAACGCAAATTTCATAAATCTCTTTTTGTAAATCAAATTCGTTCGTTAAGTACCTCACTCACGCCCTCTTATTTGATATCAACTGTGGGATGAGGTATTTAGAAATTCGGATAATAAATAAATAAAACGGCTTCAAAAATCTACCGAGTTGTGTTTGTCAATTGCTTTAAAAGAATGCTATGTTTAAAATTTTATGTAATTATGCTTGGACCCTGAAAATTTTTATCTTGCAAAACCGTGTAGGTAGCAACGGGGGGTGCAGGTGGAATTCTCAACGCAACATTCAATGAAAAGCTCCATGAGCTCCACGAAGCAATAGCGTCCCTTGTATCAAAACCTAAAGCCGATGAACCAGAAGAGGAACATCTCCTTGAAAATTTCCATTCTAGCAGGACCATTAGAAAATTGATTCTGGATTGCCCTAGCTTTGCTTCTATTCTATGGAAAAAAGCCTTGAAGGGAAATTGCAAGATCTGGGCACATGGTCACAGGTTAGATTTACTTCAAATTCATCAACTTAAATTGCAGTTTGGACCCCAGTATTTTGGTGCGGTTTCACTTTCCCGGCCCCTTAGTTTTTTAATTGTTAAAATTAGCTCCATGAAGTTTGATTTTCATATCAATTAATTCCAGTTGAGTGATTCCAACTAATTTATTGCCGGAGACTTGCACATGAGCAAAAACTCGTGGAATAAAGAAAAAAAGGCTGTCTTGCACTTTGACCCCTTGAGGGTTAAATTTGTTGCACTTTGACCCCTACTCCGGGAATATATTCAGACGAAAGGCAAACTTAAGTGTGCCAAACTGCAACCTCGTCCAAAATTTGAGGGTGCAAATTGCAATTTAGCCAATTATTGATGAATGCAGAAATATAAACAACTATATGATTATTCTTTACAGTTGCAAGGTAGTTGGTGCATTCCTTGAATCTCCGGATAGTACAGTGAGAGAGCTAGCAAAAGATGAGCTCAAGCCCTTGATAGACAGTGGTTTACTCAAATTGCCGGAGAACAAGCAGACTTAATTAACCAACACAGATTGAGCCTGAAACCGCCTAAGGGTATTGCTGCCATTTTAAGTACAAACATAGGCTTCCCGTGTATTATTCATCAAAAAAATCATGAATGTTTTTCGAGGAAGGTCAAGATTTTGCATTGTCTATTCCAATTTTGTCCCTGTCAAGTTTTGTATTAGATTGTCCTCTGCTTGATCCGGCATTCAAAAACAGGGGAATTGCTCTGTTCTCTTCCCTTCTCGACTCTGTTTCTCGTCCATAGGCAATGGAAGCGCTCTGATTTCTTCAAATTCTCTGTTTTCTGATGAGGGTATTCTTGGAATAAATAATTGGATGGATTGAAGATCGGAATCTCCTTTCTCCATCCTTCTGAAATCGGTAGTTTTCTCGTCAATGCAGCATTAGCCTTCAAGCAATTCTCTATCACTTGTGCCTCTTCTTTCATTTTTGTTTTTGCTTCTTTCATTTGTAGCATCATTTTCTTAGTCCTTAGAGATTTTAAGGTTGTGTTTGGGTTTCCTCCTTTGCACTTCTTACAATAATTTATTTGTTTCTCAATATCGAAGGTTGCTCTGGTTGCACTGTCTGATAGACATATGTAAGCCTGTATTCAAGAACAATATATATATATATATATATATATATAATAAAGGTGATATAGTAGTATAACAGCAAAATCGAAAATAAAATATTCAGTGTAAGATAGTAAGTAATATTGTCACGATGTGATATGACTAGTTGAAGTAGTGATTTAATAGGATGTTTGATATGATAGAAAAGTGAAAGAGAGTAAAAGGACAGGATGGAAAATATAGATGGAAATTAAGGTGGCGCTTGGTTAGTATTCCGGCTTTTCTATCAATAAGTTTAGAGGATAATCTTGTTTACATTTTGGAGTCTTCCGAGAATAGAAACATGTTCGGTAACGATATTTATTTTGAAATTGTTTTTTTTTCAATTTATAATAACAGACACAAGAAACACATTAACATTTTTTGTTGCAATATTTTTCTTCTTTTAATGTATAATTGATGCTGGTGGTGGTGGTTAGGGGATGGTGGTGGTCGGCGGTGGTGGTTGGGTTGCTGCAGTGGCTGGCGAGTTATCGTGGGAATAGTTTTGTGAGTGAATAAAAATCAATATTTTTTTGTTTTTTAGATTTTTAAAGAATTTATTACATACTCAAATTATTCTTAAATCTAAGGAAAATCATGTTTGGTTAGACTGATATGAAATGAGGAAAAATAATATTGTGTATAAACTATAAAAGAAAGGAGAAAAAAAGTAATATGTACTATCTTAATTTATTATTTTACCTTTATTATATCTCATCTGGGTATGTGTTATATAAAATAAAGAGGTATAATGGTAATTTTGGAATATTTTCTCTATTATCTTTTCATTTTCAGCCCAAATTTGGGAGAGAGAAAAAAGGGCAGGAATGAACTATTTCAATAATTTCACCTTTATTTTCTTTTTCTTATTCTTTTTCACCTCCAACCAAACACATTAAATTTTCATTTTCCAATCCATTTAATTTTCTACCCTACTAAACACACCCTTAATTTCAAAATTTTAGGAGCGGAAATAGAAATTAAGAAATAAAAGCAGTGACCAAATGGGGCCTAATTTTCTTGGTTTTTGATAAATCATCATTATTGTACTTTTTTTAGGAAAATTATATTTTTGGTCCTTAAAATATGAGATAAGTGTCTATATAGACCATGAGGCTTGTCAAATTGCATATTTAGTTCTTTCAATTTTATATTTGTTTCGGTCACTCAAAACTAAAAGTGTTAATAAATTTTGGAAGAAAAATGGAGTGTGCTTAGAGTGGTGGCTTTTTAATGTGGATAATTTTGGTTATTTTACCATTCCTCAAATATTTTTCACTAATTTTTTTCGAACGATTCTTCAAAGAATGTGAAAAAACTCTGAATTATTGTTGAGAAATAGAGTGATGAAATGATAAAAATATTTTTCACTAATTTTTTTTTTTGAACAATGATTCTTAGAGAATGCGAGGAATTGTCACTCTAAAATTTGACATTCACTTGTAATTTTTATATTTTGTTTGTATTTTTGGTTAAATTTTTTTTTACCCCTTATGAATTAGAAAGTCAATATAGTATTTTTTAAGCATGTTTTTAATGTTGTTTGGTTAGAAGGATGTAAAAAAAATATTGGTAAAAAAAGAAAAATGAGAAGCAGCAAAATAATTTACTTGTTTAATTTTTTATTTTATTTTTATATTAAAAATAAATAAATTAAAACAATTGTTATCAAAGATAATAATGCGATTTAGTTCAAGTACGAGGCCACTAGAAGGAGAGCTAGGCCTAAGAAGACTTGAGACGAGACTATTAGAACTGATTTAATGACATTGAACCTAATTGAGGGGATGATCCTTGATTGTTCATTATGGCATAAACAGATTTATGTAGCTGACTTTACTTAAATGGAACAAAGACTTAGTTGTTGTTTTTGTTGTATTATCAAAGATATAATTTTAATTTTAGTGGCTTTATTAAAAACCCTTCTTCAGTATCAAACAATTTTAGTGAATTAAAAGGGAAGGTAATGTTTACCTGGGAAACAAGTTTAAAAGCAATTTCAGCCTTTGGATCTTTGTTCTTATCAGGGTGAACTTGCAAAGCTGAAAAAAGCCAAATAAATAAATTGTCAATTTTTTCTTTCTTAAAAAAAGGGAAAATTATATTTTTGTTCCATGGGGAGGGTGTCTACGTGGACCTTGAGGTATGCCAAATTAGTTATTTTGTTTTTCACATTTGTTCAATGGCACAAAATTTAAAAACGTTGTTCATAATTTTGGATGAAAAATGGACTGTGCTTAGTACAACGGCTTTCTAATGGGTATTATTTTTGTCATTTTATACTTTTACTAAACATAGGATGTTTTCTGTCTTTAGGTTTAGTAGAATTATGAAATGACGAAAATATCTACCATTAGAAGGCCACTTGTTGAGAAAAATATATTTTTCAACCAAAATTATTAAAAATTTTAATTTTACGAGACTAAAACAAGTGTGAAACTTGAGAGATCAAATGTGCAATGTGTCAAATCTTAGGATCTACATCAATATTCATCCTATATGTCAGGGAGCAAATATGTAGTCCCCAAAAAAATGTTTCACTTACAAACACAGATATCATAAATATGAGAGCCAAGTATATGTATGTGTTTTAGAAGTGTTCTTGAGTTTTCAAGTTTTGGGGAACATAAATTTCAAGTTTTTGTAAGGACACAGACAAAATGAAAAAATTATATTTTTGGTCCATGCGGTATTGGGTGGGTATCTGTGAACACTGAAGTTTGTCAAATTGCGATCTCTAAATTTCATATTTCTTTCAATCTCACGAAATTAAAAACATTAATTATTTTTCAAAAATTAGATTGTATTCGGCACGTGACTCTCTAATGAAGATAATTTATTATTTCATCACCTTAGTCAACATAATACGTTTTTATAACATTTTCCTAACAAATATTAAATGAGAAAAAAAGTTTAATGGAGTGATGAAATTACAAAAATGTACCTATTCAAAGATTACATAGTGAACATAACTTATTTTTCATCAAAATCATTAACAACTTTTTTTTTTAAATTAAAACAAATATGAAATTTTACGGATGAAATGTAAATTCAGCAATTTCGGGATCCACATAAACATCCTACCAATACTTTGAAGACCAAAACTATAATTTTCCCAACAAAAATTTGAAAATAGAAACACTTATTTTTTGTTTCTATTTCTGTAGAAAAACAAAGAGACAAAACGTACCAAATTTGTGGTACTGCTTCTTAATAATATCTACTCCTGCATTTTCTTCAACCTATTCAAAACCCACCACATAAAATAATAATTTAAAAACAAATTAAAATTAAAAATCCAAAAAAAAAAAAATCGCCATGAAAAATTAACATACTTACTCGAAGAAGACGATACCAGTCGACGAAACGCGAATCGACGGAATCACGACGATGAGAACGCGCACAATCGCCTGCGCGCCTTGAGATTTCGCAGATTTCGGAGACCAAATCGGATTTCGCATCTCTCGTTTCTTCATCAACTAATCTTCCCATTTCTCTCTTTCAGAAAGGGTAAAAAAAAAAGGGATTTCAAATAAGAAGAGAGAGAGAGCGCGAAGAGAGAGTGTTTTGGAACGTTTGGAATTTAAGAAGGGGAAATTGTATTTTTGGTTTTTAACATATTTGGTCCCTCAATTTATAATTTGGTTTCAATTTAGTCCAATTGTAAAATTTATTCAAGAATTTGGACGGATTGCCGTTTGTGCAAGAGTTACATTCGTCTTTTAAGGACCAAAACTTATTCTTACATTTTATATTTTTCATCTTCAACATCATTCTTCGATTTTAGGAATAAGACCACGTTTGTGTATTGGGGTTTTTCGTCTTTTAAGGACTAAAAATTGTTCTCCCATTTTATATTTTTCATCTTTGGAGTCATTCTTCAATTTTAACCATGTTTGTTCACTGAATCCATAATTTATAGTTTTATACTGAAGAGATCATATTTGCAATTGTGGAAAACTATTGAGTTTGAAAATGATGCATGTGCCTGCAGCTAACATATTATGTAACCAATTTCGTCCAATTTTCCTAATAAAATTTATGATTGGAGCAGATTGAATCAAATTATAAGTTAAAGTACCAAATTTGTTAACCGCAAAACTTCAAAGACCAGTCAAATATTCACTCCAAACTTAAAAGTCCAAAAATGTAATTTTCTCTTGAATAAGTTAAAAGTAGTATAGAAATATGCGTCACTGCTAGTCTACTACTAGTAGGTAGGAAAACCCAAATGTGAATCTTACTGGCTACATGGCTAGAAAGCATTAGCGTGGCCATGGGTCGGACCAGACCAAATTTTGATTAGAGTATTACAGAAAAATGTTAAGTCCTAGTCCGGCTCTATAAAAAAAGATTAAGGCCAAAGTCCGGCCATATGATTTTTTTTTTAATTTAAAAAATAAATACTCAAACCAATATTCAACATAAATACCTAAACCAATATTCCAAATAAGAGTGCAAATTAGCCGAACATCTCCGAATAAGGGATATCTCCACCCAATGAAAATGGATTTGATGAATAGTGAATGTTTATATATATAATTTTTTATTTAAATTAGTCTTTGGTCTGGACCAAGCCGAGCCTATAAATATTTTGGTTGTACTCAAGTCCGGCTCTAAAATTGATCGAGCCTTAAAACTTGGGCCCAAACTTTGCCTATGGGCTTAAAATCAAAACTCAAGCCCTAAAAAAATAGAATCGGGTTGTTCGGACTGGGTGGGCCCCCAGGCCCATGACCACCCCTAGAGAGCACGGATACGGATACACTTACGTGTCGTGTTCGGCACAAGTACGACAAAAAAATACGATAAATTTAAATAAATGAAAATATGATTACGGTTGAGATACGTAAAAAAAAAAATAGAAATTGAAAAATTGTCTTTTACCCTCTCTATTTTGTCTAATTATCATTTGTTTTTTACTCTCTCTATTTTTTTTTAAAAAAAGAAGATTTATCTATTTCTATTTTTGAATAAAGTGACAAAATAATTTTTCCCTTTAAAATTATTAGAATATGCTTAAAAATGTATAGAATTAATTTTTTATCTAATTTTTTGATGAAATAGATGAAATTGCCAATTTTTTTATTTTAATTTATTTTTTTGAAATAATTATGATAAAAAATTAAATCTTCATATATATATATATGAGACAAAGCGATGGGATTAGAGAAGAGAAAGAGAATAGAGAGAGAGAGAGAGAGGTCGTCGGAGCCGGTGCAGGGAGGGGCTGGGGTGGGGAGTGGAAGAAACAAAACAGAGGGTGACGGGATTGGTTGGAAGAGATGAATCAGTTGAGGAGAGTTTCAAAAGAAAAAATACATTTACCCTTAAAGTATTGGAAAAAAAAAATCAAATAGAATCATTAGTTGGACGAAAATAACGAAATTATCCTTATTTTTAAAGTGAAATGACAAAAATAGACTCATTTCTATTAAATTTTTAACCGTTATACTTAACTCTTAAACACATAAAGTGTAAGTTGTGAGATCCTATTTTTGTATGTGCATATTTTTAAGTACATTTTAAAATATTTAGAAAATAATAGGGTCTATTGTATTACCCTATTATTTTCTATAAAAAAAATTACTTTAATTTTTTTCTAAATATTCTAAAATGTAATTAAAAATATGCACATGCAAAAATAGGATCTTACATAAGTGGTGACGAAAATAATACAGAGGTACAAAGTACAGTTCGGTCTAACCACAACAATGATATTTGTGAGAAATCCATTAATTATATAAAAAATTAAAAATCATTGCACAACAGAAAAATCATTACAATATTAATTATTTATTTCCGTACTTCTCACAAAATTAGTATGAACAAATTAGTCGGTGGCTATTTATTTGTCATAGTATGTCATTTAAACATTGTCGTGTGAAAGTATTGACTTTTTAGGTGGTTGATATACATTTTTGCAATAGGCATGTCCTTTTTTCTTTTTTAATTAAATATGTATAGATTTATTTTATTTTTATTTATTTATTTTTATATTTTCACGATAAGATAAATCCAAATCATTTTAAGTGCACCTCAACTAATTATTTCATCAGACGATCTTAAGAATAAACTCCCTATATCGACTGCATTTAGAATATGTATAGATTATCTGGTACAACCATTCTACCAGTTTTTTTCAATACATTATGTTTAGTCCTTATAGTTTATTAAGTGGCTAACTTTTAGAGTGAAAAAAATTAATCCTTACATTACTAATATGTTGCACTACAATCGATGAATATTTGGTACCGATGTAAACAATATCCAAGTCAGAGAGAAAATATTCAGTGGTTCTTGAGTGTTACATCATTAACTAATATGTTGCACTACAATAAATGAATTACTGACATATCATAATAGTAACCTCACATGTCAGATTGAAAGTTGTGCAGATCTATGTGCCGACCAAATTAAGTGGATTAACTTAATAAGTGTCAATCTCGTGTTGGTTCTTTAGTACCACGTCAGCCGATGACGTGATGTTCAAGGACCATTAAATATTTTCTAGAGGTTAAAGGGTTTATAAATCCATCATCAACCCTTATTGCTCTAAAATTTGAAGAACTAAATAGAACACTTACTAAAATTACGAGGGTGAAAAATGTAATTCACCCAAATGGACTTGATTGTAATCATTGGGGGACAACTGGATACAAATAATGGTCCGTTTGGTTATTGTTTTTGTTCCTTCATGTTCTCATTCCTACATTTATATTCTAAAAATTTTAAAAGTAATTTAAGATTATTCCATAAATTTTTTAAGAATCTGAAAAAAAAAAAAAATTAATTCTTATATTTTGCACAAAATTATTCCCATTATCATCAAGGTGGTCACGATCACCGCCACCCGCCAGACCACCACCATCACGTCTGACACCGTACATTTAAAGAATAAAAAGAACAAATGTTGCAACGAAATTTGTTTTTTATTTTTGTTCCCATAAATTAATAGGAGTAATTTTAATGTGATGATTTATACTAAATATATTTTTATTTCCTGGTTTATTAGGAGTAAAAACATAAACAGAAACAAGCCCTTGTTTTGTGAGCCCACACAGTTGTAACCCAAAACGCCAACTGTATGTTTCACATACAAAAAATGGGGCCCACATTTTTGTCTCAACACCTTGCCCGTCCTTATCTTGTCCAAATCTCTCTACCCTCCACGTCCCCTGCCTTTGATGCCTAACGTGCGCACTCTGCTTCTTTTTACCCGACGCAACGTATAACTCTAGTCAAATTACCATTCTATCCAAAACTTCCCTCAAACTCAAAAGGTCCCTAATGTTTGAGAGTTGTTTCAAATTGGTCCTTTTCTGACTAGAGGAGTCAAATTTATCTTTTTATATTTAGTGAAAAATTAAAAATTAGGGAAATTAGTGGATTATACTCTAAATATTTCACTTTTAATTTTGGGTATATGTCATTGACCTCCCCTGTTATTTTGTACTATACCAAATACATCTTCTGTCATTTTGCAAATACCATATACCTCAATTGTCTTTTTGCTTAAACACCACTCACTTACCTCCCTTTCGATAAAATTGTCCTTAGATTATTTTAAAAAAAAAAATCATTAGCCACCCTATATTTTTAAAATTATATTTTTTTTACCCTTAACTTTTTAAATAATTATATTTATCTCTCACCACCACCTAACTTCCACTGCCACCGCCAATGCCCAACTCCTACCACCTCCCACCTCCTCCACCCACCCAACACCGCCACCCACCATCACCAACCCAATACCACCTCCCACTGCCACTGCCCAACTCCCACAACCACCTCCCACCACCCACTGCCCAACTCCCCCGCCACTACCCATCATCACCACCACTACCCACTGCCACCACCACCTACTACCACCAGCGGAGAGAGAGAGAAAATGGTTAATGAAAGGGTTAAAAAAAAAAAATATATATATATATATATATATATATATATATTTTTTATTTTTTTTTAATGGGGGTGGTAGTGACGATGGAAGGTGGTGGGTGGTAGAAGGTGGTGAGTGGTGGTGGGCGACGGCGGCGACGGGTGGTGGGTGGTGGCAGTGGTGGTGGGAGGTGACAATAAATATATATAAATTAAAAGATTATTGGTGTATTTTAGTTTTTTATTATTTAATTATTTTTTAAATAGTCAAAGGTAAATTTGGTAATATAATAATATAAAAAATATATATTTTTTAACCAATAAGAGAGGTTAGTGGTGTTTGAGTAAAAAGACAGGGGAGGTCTCTGATATTTACAAAATGACAAGGGAAGTAACTGGTATAGTGCAAAATGACAGGAGTAGTCAATGACATATATCCTTTAATTTTTTATATTCAATTTCTTTTTATCATTATTATTATTTTTCAATTATTTGAATAATTTCTTAGTATTTAGTTAACATCAACTTGATTAAATCTATCAAATTAATGTTAACTAATTGTAGAATTAAAGAAAAAATATGCGTAAAATTTGCTTTCAGTATCTTATTTAATATTAAATAAATTATTGATAAATACTAAAAAATAAGTTCAAAATAGATTTGATTCTGAATTTTTTCGATCAGCTCTAGAAGCTGCCACGTGGAAGAATAACCTCACTTAACCTATGCGTAAGGCAAAAACACGTGTTAAGCATGGGAGCTTGAAACTAGTAAAAGTAACTTAGGACACTGCGTAGTGCCAAGGACATTGTCGAAGACTTGACGAACCGAGCATGACTTTCTGACCAAGATTCGTGTTCAGATTTCTTACAACCCCACAAAAATCGAGGATGGCATAAGGGCACTTTGGATCTGGCCACAACTCAAGCTCATGGGCCATTACAACTATATGCTACATATATGAAAAGAGTGGTTGCATTTAAAGATAATGACCCCATAATCCTATTAAATTCGAAAAATTAATAGGGATTGACCATGATTTATGAAAATTTGTCAAATAAGTCTTTTATCTCTTATAAACACTACAAAGCGGTCTAACCAAGGCACGCACACTTTTTTCTATCTATTGCTCTGTCAAAATTCATTCAAAACTCTCTATTGATTCTCACATCGGGATCGCAACGCCGGCACATCCACTTTTGGTGCATTGTTTTGTAAGAATTCAAGCCCAAAGGAGATCACATTTCGAATCTCGAAGACCATCTTTAACAATCCAATGTTTGACTTCATCAAAATTATTAAATACTGAATAAGATAAAAAATTTAAAAACAAAAAATAGAGGACTATTATAGTAACTACTCTTGAAAATTTCTAATTGAAACATACTTTTAAAGTAGATGGACTTAATTGAAAATAAAAGAAAAACCATGGGTCAAATGTGACAATAAGCAAAACATTACGAAATTAAGCAAAGAGAAATCAATACTCGACGGGTCATAAAAGTAAATTCATATCCCACCCTGGAATGTAACTCCGTCACCGTCCTTATTTTCCGGCTTCGTCTTTCTCCACCTTCTTCTTCTCTCTCTCTCTCTCCTCTCTCTCTCTCTCTGCTGTCTCTTTGATTTTCAGTACTTTCTTTAAGCTGTAGAATTTCTGAGCTGAAATTCAATCATCAGGAAATTTGTCATGTTGACATGGTCTTTAAATCCGTTATACATCTACTGAATGCCGGATCGGTTTGCCGCCGGTGATCTCTCCAATTAGATGGCGGCGACGACAATGGCCACGGCGGCCGGGGCAGTGGTGATTCTGTACTACGTGTTGAGTCGACGACTGTCGTCGGCGACGAAGGGCGGAGAAGACGACGACGATGGTGATCGGACTGGCGAGTACTCTAGATCCCTGAGGAGGAGGATTTCGAGGAGGCCAGCTCAGGCTCCCGCGACTTGGATCGAAGCCATTACTACGCTAGCGGACACGCTTAGGTTCACGTACTCGGAGACTCTTGGCAAATGGCCTATTGGAGATTTAGCTTTCGGAATAAATTATCTCATGCGAAGGCAGGTGCGTTACATTTGAAGATTGTTTTAGGTTTTCGAAATTGATTCACGATGCTTTGTGCTTCTTCTCGCTGCTAGAATTGATGATTGTCTGTCAGGCTTCACTGTTTTCTGTGATTAAGCGTGCATTTTGATTTAGTTTACACCAATTGATATGTTCAATTTGATTTACTCCACCATTTTGTTGACACAATGCCTCGGTTTATAGTGCTCAAACAGCTGAATTTGAGTCAGATTTTCAAGTAATCAACCTGAATTTTATTATTGAAGTTTTTTGGATAGAGGAATGTGTTTGTCTATAGCATGCCAAGTATATGCAGTTTGATGGGGAAAATGTTCTCAATGTGATGTATCAGTATGCAACTGCAGTCAATGTGTTTATGAAAATTACGCTAAGAGTTGAAGTTGATTGATATATGTATATATTGTGCATATCTTGGTGTAGAGTTGATATATTGGCTGTATTCTTACAGGGTAATATACAAGTTGCAAGTATATATGCCGGAGAAAATTGTGTCCAACTCAAGGGCCCTGAAATTATTGCCGAGTTGAATGATTGTTTGAGGTTATTGACATTTTGTATGCTTTTCTCAAAGAAGCCGTTTCCGGTGTTCTTGGATTCCGCTGGCTACTCTCAGGAAGATGTTCTTCTTCAGAAGCCTAAAGCAGGGGTACTATTTCTTCAATTAGTCAATTTTATGAATTGTCATAATGTTTGGTTGTAAGAATTAAAAACACTTAATTGTTATAATGTTTGGTTGTAAGAATTAAAAACACTTAAATTAGCTAGTTGACCATTTTAGTTCTAGTTCGTATGTTGTTTTCTCATGTAGTTGGAGTAAAATGTAACATAAAAACTTTAGCTAAACTAAAATATGTTTCTTTGTTCAAACAATCAATATGTATATTTGTTTATATAAAAATCAATTCATGAAAAATAAGATAATTTAGACAACCCAACGGGCCCATATTTGTTTGTTTATATAAAAATCAATTCATGAAAAATAAGATAATTTAGACAACCCAACGGGCCCATATTTGTTTGTTTATATAAAAATCAATTCATGAAAAATAAGATAATTTAGACAACCCAACGGGCCCATATTTGTTCTTTCTGTTTATGTTTCTCAGATACTTGTAGTTATTTTGCAGCTTCTGAAGCCAGCGTTCACTATTATTCGCGATAGAAGTTTAAAGTGCTTCCTTCTACTGATTCGGGGCACGCACAGTGTCAAGGATACACTGACAGCTGCAACGGGTGCAATTGTCCCTTTTCACCATTCGGTCTTATATCGGGGTGGGATTAGTAATCTAGTTTTAGGGTATGCCCATTGTGGGATGGTAGCTGCTGCTCGTTGGATTGCAAAGCTCTGCACTCCTTGTCTGCTAAAGGCCCTTGATGAATATCCTGACTACAAAGTGAAGGTAGATATTGTATAATCGAAGTAGTTAATTTGCATAAAAAAACAGTTTTTGCTTAGAAGTAAAAACGAAAAAATCTCTTCAATTCCCCCCCCCCCCCCAAACCCAACAAAAAAAAAATAATAATAATTAAAAAAAAAAAAGTAAATTAAATAAATGAAAAGAAGAATAAATCATAGATTTTAGCGAGATTTTGGGTATAGACTATAGACTATAGAGGTCCTAGTCGATAATAGCCTAAAATATAAAAATAAAGAAAGAAATAACCGCCTTTTGCTTTTAAAAGAGAAGTATTTAAGATCACGTTTTTACTTTTTCTTATGTACCTTTTGTAAGTGCAAAACGTTGCTTCTATTTTTTCTTTTTTTGCTTAAAAATTAAAAATGACTGAAAAATGTGATACCAGAGGGTGACTGAAAATCTATTAATATTAGTTCCGTAGAACTTATATTTGTACTTTAAAGAGAAAAATATGTTGAACCTCTATATCTCCTTTATGACGAGCCATGTGCTTCCTTGGTCACGTTTCTCCATAAATGTTCTAACTAATTTCCCTTCTGAATTTAGATCGTAGGTCACTCACTTGGTGGTGGTACTGCTGCACTATTAACATATATCCTTCGAGAACAGAAAGAATTATCGTCAAGCACTTGTGTCACATTTGCACCAGGCATGAACCATTTTTTACTGTCGTTATAATGATATTTAAATGGTCTATTTACTCTTGAATGGTGTTTGTTTAGTGTTTCTGTTCCCATAAAACTCGGAACTCAAGAACAGGAATCTAGGAACAATTCTATTCTATTACCAGAATTTTGGTGTAAAAATTTGGGAACTGAACGGAAACAAATCCTTTTTTTGTTTCTATATTCTGTATATGTTTCCAGAAACTTGGGAACAGAAACACTAAATAAACGCTGCCTTAGATGTTGTTGCTGGCGGTTCATTATCTTAGAAATCTGATCCTGCAGCTGCATGTATGACTTGGGAATTGGCGGAATCGGGAAAGCATTTTATTACTACAATCATTAATGGTTCTGATCTGGTCCCTACATTCTCAACTGCTTCCATCGACGATCTTCGCTTAGAGGTAGGTTACCCCTTTTCATCTCCTGAATTAAGAGTGTGTTTGGGATTTGGGAGAGGTATTTACAAAAGGAACTTGATTTTGACAACGAATTTGTAAAATTTCGTTAAAGCGCGTTTGGGTGAGGTATTTGAAGAACAAAACTGGTTTAGAGAACGGAATATGTCAATTTATTTTATTTTTTAAATTAGGAACTTGATTTAGAAAAGGAAATTTGTCAAATTCTTAAATTTTTTAATAATTTTGACATATCCCGTTTCTTAAATCAAGTTCCCTTTTCAAATACCACGTATAAACACAATCAAGGAATTTTTCTTAAGGGAGTGTTTGAGTGACTGATTTGTAGGGATGGCAATTCACTTGAACTAACGAGTAACTGAACCAAACCTAACCGAACGGTTCGGTTTTGAAACTGATTAAAGACAACTATACAAGTTTTGGTTATGGTTTTGGAATTGAAAACTGAAGTGTTTTTGGTTTTAGGAGAGTAACCGTAAAACCGAACCGTGTAACCGGTATTTTAAATATATTTTTATTATATATTAACCTCAAATTTTTTATTTATTTACATTTTGACCCCTCGGGGTGTTTGTGTATATATATATATATATGTTATAGGGTTAATTGAGTTAATTATAGGTTTTCATAATTTCTTCTAGTATTTTAGTTACGTTTTCGTTTATATATAAAAAACAACCATTCGCGGTTTTCAGTTTTGGTTTTGATTTTATATAATATTAAAAAACTTTAATGGTTTCGTGGTTTTTGTTTTGGTTTTGCATGAAATTAAACGGTTTGGTTTCAAACTTTTTTCTGAAAAACCGGCGGTTTTGATTTTGGGTTTGGGTTTGGTATATGCCTAATAGTTTTGATTTTGGTTTCTAGTGAAATCGGTCCAAAACCGAAAGGTTTCCATCCCTACTGATTTGGGAGAGGATTTTATTTTGTTAAGGGGTTCTGAAGTTCCATGTTTGGTTAATTTGGCTAGGAAGTTTTAAAATTAAAGGGGAGTGGGGGATCGTAAATGAAATTTACAAATACCTCTTAAATAGTTTTTATTTTTTTCCGGGTAAATGAGGTATACCTCAAGGTGAAGTTACGTCAATAAAATTTCAATTCTTGTTCAAAGTACCTCACCCAAATGCACTATTAAGTATCATTATTACATCCTTTTTGGTTTTCATCGTCATATAGACTTGTTTATTATAATCAGGTGACGGCATCGTCTTGGTTAAATGATCTACGTGATCAAGTTGAACGCATACGGGTATTAAATGTCATATACCGGTCTGCAAGTGCTATAGGATCTCATCTACCTTCCATAGCTACTGCAAGAGCCAGAGTTGCTGGTGCAGGTGCTCTTCTTCGGCCCGTCTCCAGCCGTACTCAGGTAATAAGAGTTTATTCTTAAGTTTCTTGGTATTCCTTAGTCAAAAGTGCCTGAATTGCATCATTCTAGTGAAAGGAATCGGGGCAAGGATTATGTTTATGTTAGAGCGCGTTTGGTTGAGATATTTGAAGTAGGAATTTAATTGAGAAAAAAAAAATATGAAATTCCGAAGTCAAAATTCTTTAAGGTAGCGTTTGGTTTCATGGAACTGGGGTCCCGGACTTGGAATTGAAATGAACGCCTGCAAAAACTATAAAATTTCCATGCTTTTGTTTCTAATTCCAATTCCAGGCCTCCCATTCCATGGAAGCAAACACAACCTAAGAGTGCGTTTCAGTGAGGTATTTGAAGAAAATATTTGATTTCGTGAAGGGAAAGGAAAAATATACAATTTTTTTCTCAAAATCATTACCTCACTCAAATGAATAAGAGAGATTTGTAAATCCCTTCAAAATACGTGCTATTTTTAAATCCTTTTAGGAGTGAATTGCTATTTTTTCAATTTTTCATTCATTTCATTTCAATCTTATTTTTTATTTTGTAATTATATGAATTTCAAAATTCTCTCTTCTCTAAATATATTTGTAAAATATGTACAAAAATCATATTATTAAAATAGTTATATACAATTAAAGTTATATTATTAAAATTATATTATTAAAATAGGTATAAAAATTATATTACAAAGTTACTAAATAGAAATTATATTACGAGATACATTTTTATATTTTTTATTATTAAAATTTAATAGATTTCAAAATTATATATACAAATACTTGTCTAATCAAATTCTTCATTTGACAAAGTTGTCCAAATAAGGAATTTGTAAATAATGAGATTTCAAAATTCAAGAAATTTGTAAATAACGGGATTTCTAAATTCGGAATTTTGAAATCCTATCATTTACATATTTCATAAATTTATCAAATCTCTTACCCAAACACAATCTAACGGTGTATTTGGAGTATTAGGAGGGAGTATTTGAAGACAAAATCTGATTTAAATTCTCCTCATTATTCAATTAACTCACCCAAATGCACTCTAGGGTTTATGATAGAGAAAAATTACTAATGGCACCTCCATGAAAATCTCCTCTTGCACTCCAACTACACTATCTTTTATCTAAAATTTGAGAAACTCCCCATGGTTTCACATATATATTCTTCTTTCAACGAACTTATTTATTTATTTACCCCCCCCGAAATTATAGGTTGTGGTGAAGCGCGCTCAGACCGTAGCTCAAGCCGTCGTTCGAACACGTTCTTCCCTAACATCATGGACATGCATTGGTCCACGACGCCGTAACGTGGGCCCCTCGTCATCCAACCCCCAAACCGAGATTTTAAATTCATCCGAAATAACACAAACACAAACTAGTGAAGTAATTATACTGGCCACAAAACCCGATCCAAACAAGCCTCAATATTCCTCTTCTTCAACCGATCAAGAAAATGACACTGACGATGAAGAAGAAGAAGTAACAACCCTAATTGAATCAAACACGGTTGTAACTGCACCAACTGTAGAGGAGATAACTGAAGGCGAGCTGTGGTTTGAACTGGAGAAGGAGCTTCGAAGGGAAGAACAAAATGAAGACGAAATTCAAACCCTAGAAGAAGAAGAAGAGTCGGAGGAAAATAAAACCCTAATTTCATCGTTTGATGTTTCTGAGAATCATCATTTTTATCCTCCTGGAAGGATAATGCATATTGTCTGCGTTTCCTCCGCCCTGGATTCGATCAATAAGGAAGAAAATCAACAGGTCGGGATTTATGAGACGCCTAGGGAATTGTACAGTAAGATTCGGCTTTCGAGAACAATGATTAATGATCATTACATGCCTATGTATAAGAAGATGATTGAACTCTTGATTGATCAACTGGAAAATGATGTTCTTGATGAAGGAGATAGTAGTTGTATATTGTGAAATGAATCTCTAATGAAAATGACATTTGGGATGTGTATGCTCTGTTTAGGTATTGTGATGTTTGTTTATTTATTTATTTGTTATTATTATTTTTTATGATTAATTGTTTATAGGTGAGTTTTGAAGTCTGAATTGTATTTTTTTTTGTTTGGTTTGCAACTGTAAAATTATTTATGTTTTGTAACGATTTGGAATAGAGAAATATTTTCGCTTTGATTTTTAGTTAAATTTCTTTTTGAATTTGAAACTATGGTTTGATGTCTCCAACAATGTCTTACAAATGGGTATTTACAGATAAAAGGCAGTTTGGTGTTAGAAAATTCCTGTGCACAGAGTCTGAAGAAGGGTGATTTGAAGTCTCCAATAATATGTTAAAATATGCAGATAAAGGGTAGTCTGGTGCTACAAAATTTATGCGAAAAAATGGTGGGATTACTTGAGTCTATATTGTCATAAATTTTATCCCCAATAAAAATAATAACAATAAATAACGACAAATTTTAACAAAGTAAAGGAGTGTATTTTCCTCTCATAGTTTGAATCAAATGCAATTAGTCAAAAATATCACGTTGAGTTGGGAGTAAGTGTTTTACCAGTATTTAGGTTGCATTTGGTTGTACAAAATAGGAGACTTGGAATTGAAATTAGAAATGAACGCATCCCATAATTTAGATCTGTTGGTGTCAAAAAGTGGTTAACACCTCAAGTTGGCCCGGTAAGAGGATACATGGGTTTCCCTTGTTGAGACGGAGGTGAAGGGTTCCTAAGTCTAGTCCTTTCAAGTCATTGGTTCTCAAATGTCCCAAAGTCCGAAATGACTTTGCGTCTGTTTTGAGCTGAGCTCCAAGCTTGTATTTGCACAAGGACCCACCGGAATTTTGTCTGGTTAAGTCCCTTTGGTGTTAGAGTAAGACCTCGTGAGGAGATGATAATAAATATACTTTGAATGGTTGTTGAGCATGAACCTTTTGGTATCGAATACCTTGGTTTTTATAGGCGGAGAGGTTGATTAGTTTCGTAGAATTAGGGGCCTAAACTCTGTTAATTACGGAAACTCGGCGTGTGGCCAATGAGTGGGCACGGGGAGAGGGGGGAAGGGATCAAGCTTTTGGGCCTGGGCTTTAGCCCATTAAGGAGAGTCCATGGGCCGACCCAAGGAGACGAAGTAGAATGGGCCTGGCCCATGGTGGCGACGACATTGGGGTGGGTCATTCAGGCCCACAAGAAGGGATGACATCTGTCTAGGGCCCCTGTTGGTGGAATTCCGAACTGAAGATGATTGGTGAGGAGCGGATGTTGTGCCGAGCTGAGGGTACTTGGCGGGATGAGGTCGTGGTGCCAAACTGAAGAGATGAAGTTGTCGCGCTGAGCTAGGGACAACCGTTGAGCCGGGGATAGCCGTCGAGGCGGGGCTACGGTGTTGAGCTGGGGTAACCGAGGAGATGAGCTCAGGCTCCTGAGCTCGGCCCGCATGCTGATACCCACCATGGAGACGGCACACCTCGGTCGTGTATAGGTAGGGGTCCTCACGTGGTGGAACCCGATTAGGGCTAGCTCGAGTTCTCTTGGCAGAAAGATATCCATGAGTTATCCCTTTGACAAATATTGTACAGAGGCAACTCGGACATCCGGTTCGGCCATTCAGTCAAATTTGGTCGAAACGTAGATCCACGTGCAGGGCTCCGACTGGTTCTAAGGATGCTAAGGTGACGTTTGGTAACCGTTTTTGTTTCCAGCAGTGGGGTGGAAATAAGATGAGATGAGATGAGAATTTTGTTTTCTTCTTGGGAGTAGAATCGTGTTTGGTAACGATAATTTTTTTTTTTTAATTTTGGGAAGATAATTGTGTTTGGTAACGATTTTATCTTAAAATTAATTTTTTTTTTTTTTTTTTTTTTTCTGTTTTGGCTTGACCGGCGAACGGCGGTGGCTCTGGCACCGGTGACGGCCGGACGGCGGTGGTTCCAGGGCCGGCGATGGTCGGAAGGCAATGGCGCCGACGACGGTCGGACAGCGGTGGCAGGTGGGTGACAGTGGGTGGCGGCCGGAAGTGGCCGGAAAGTTTCTGGCCGGACGGTGACCGGCGATAGTCGCCGGAGATGACCACCGGTGACAGTGGACGGTGGTCGACCGACGGATGAACAGTGACTATGTGTTTTAGGAATGAAATGAGAATAATGAGAAACAACTTTTTTTTGTTTCTTATTTTTTAAGAAAAAAGTGGACACAATTCTTAAATGGAAATGAAATAGAAACGGAAACAAAAATTACCAAACGTTATTCCCAAATAGAATTCTAAAAAATCTGGGAATGGGATGAGAATTTCTGGAATGAAAACGGTTACCAAACCGGACATAAATTTCTTCACAATCTTTACACGCGTTTATTTCATATGAATGTCCCAATTCCACTTCTCCAATTGCTACCTTAGTAATTGATGCTTAGTTATAAGCACAATTTCTATTATATAATCGAGTTTTTTGTGCATATTGTTGGTTTATTATCATTTCAAAGTTATAGAACTCAAGAAATTTCTAATTAACAAAAACTCGGGCACTAAATAATTTTAAATTATTAATCAATTTTTACTGGGATTAATTGAGTCTTGTTGGTAAATCACCTTCTCACTTGAAAAAACCTCATTTTTCCACACACTAATCCCACATTGGTAAACAACTAATTAAGTTTATTGTTTATAAAATGGATTTAATTGATGATTAAGCACCGGGCCTAGTAACGTGGGCTTGTAACTCAAGTAAGGGAATCAATGTGGTTGGACTAAGGTTTGATCCATTTAGATTGGGTCTGTGGGTTGCAATTGCGAGCCTGCCCAATCCAAGTTGAGAGTTGGGCTTTCCAATCCTGGCTAAAGCTTGGGTTGGTGGGCTTCTAGAGAGGAGGGGTAATGCGTGAGGCTGGTTTCACAGAGCAACGAAAATCTCCCGCTTTCAATAGTGGATGGATAACAGGCTAGCGCACTCTAGGCCTAATAAAATCTAATTGGTCTGACTTTATAGAACAACCATTTTTTTTTTTCGTTCCAAAAAAGAAAACAAAAATAATTTTTTTTTTCAATTTTATAAGTCTCTCGATAAAATTTAGCCAAGTTTTGATTTATTTATTTTTTGCATTTTAAGTAAAAAGTATTTAATTTTAAAAATAAAATTCATTTTGCACTTAAAAAAATATTTTTAAAGATAAAAATTAAATAAAACTTGATCTTTGCCTATTTTTTATATATATTTTTTTCTTTTAGATAAAGAGAATTTAATTTTACTTAAAATATAGTTTTAAAGGTAAAAAATAAAATAAAACATAATTTTAAATATTTTTCTCAAAAAAAAAATTATAGTTATTTTTTCAAAATTGATGGGGTAGGATCTCTTCACCTCTCATCTTTTTTTCCCCCCCAATTATCTTATGAATATTTTTAGAGTTAAAAGGGATTATTTATAGAGATAATATTTTACTACTATATATACACTATCAAACACGATTATGTTTTGCTCTTGCTTATAAAAAACAATATTTTTGAGTCAAAATATTTTTTTTTATTTAAAGAAAAATACTTAAAAATATTATTAAATTGTGGATTAAAAAATAAAAATCTAACAACAATTTTGTTTTATTCTCAACAGGAAAATTATGTTTACTAATGAAAACATGTTCAAACAATTTTGATTATTGATGTAGTCAAAAATATCTGATCTCCAATCCTCATGAGAATACTAATTGACTCAGAGAAAATCTAAAAAATCAAAAGACTTAGGACCACTAGTATGGTGTTGACCAAAGATCATTTTGGATGAGAATAAGTTAACACGTTCTGTGCTAATAGAAGAATCAAAACTAAAATGGAAAGAGTTATACAAAATACGTAATATGTACATAATATGTACCATACATTGCTCAAGTCATAAATGAGCTTCAGTTCAACCATAAACGTTGAAGGTATGACTTGTGGTCCAAAGACCTATTCCCCATTGGGCATTTTTTTTTTTGTAGCGAGCTCATTCTCCCATTCAGGCCCACTTCTCACGGCGTTTATGTTAGAAATGCCAATAGTTCAATTTTGATTCGATTTCATATAAAATCAAAATCAAAACTATTAGACATATACTAAACGAAAACCGCAATCAAAATCATCTGTTTTAGATCGAACCATTTAAATTTATATAAAACCAAACCAAAACCGCAAAATCATTTAAGATTTTTCAATTTTATAAAAAACTAAAACCAAAACTACGAAATTGAGGACCGTTGTTTTTTAGATATAACAAAAACATCACTAAAATATAAAACATAAATTCCAAAATATAAAACTAAACCGCAAAACTATTAATTTTTACAATAAACGTTTCTAACCATAATTATAATACAACGATAATTATAAAAGTTTAAGAGTTAAACTGTAAATATATAAAAAAGTGGGGGTATATATGTTATAAAAAATATATCTAAAATATCGGTTTCGGGGTTATTATCCCAAAATCAAAACCAAAACCAAAACCAAAATCATTTCGGTTGCTAATTTCAAAATTAAAATCGCAATCAATCATGTAGTCGGCTCGATATTTTTTACCATCCTAGTTTATGTCCAAAATCATTTTTTCTAGATTCGCCGTTATTTAATTGTTTATTTCTATTGTTTTTTCTTACATGGTTGTGTTGTATTGGTTTACCGACATCTTAAAGTTAAAGAGCTTTTGGGATTTCTATTTTTTCTTAAAAAGCAAAAACAATTATAAACTACGATATAAAAATTCAAACAATACAGTCTGCACGTCAAATGAATACTAAATAATTTAAAATTATGAATTAAATTTTAGCGGGATTAATTGTGTCTTCTTGTCAAATCACCTTCTCGTTTGCAAAACCTCATTTCTCCACCCTCTAATCCCACATTGTTTAAAAAACTAATCAAGTTTATTGTTTATAAAATGAGTTTAATTAATGATTAAGCACTGAGCCTAGTAACATGGGCTTGTAACTCAAGGTATTAAGGTGGTTTGATTAAGGTTTGACCCAATTAGATTGGGCCTATGGGCTGCATTTGTGGGCCTGCTCAATCCAAGTTGGGAGTTGGGCTTTTCGGGCCGAGCTAAAACTTGCTTGGCGGTTAGCCTTCGCACTCACGGCATGTTTGGTTGGATGGAATCGAGGGCGGAATGGAATCGCATTCCGCCCTCGATTCCTATTCTGCTGTTTAGTTCTCCAATGGAAGCGATTCCATTAGAATAAAATTGGATGGAATGAGATTCCATTTTAGATGGGGTGGAATGAGATTTTAAACCAATGGAATCAATACCTTAAATTACATGATAGCCTTTGTAATTAAGCCTTTGAAAATTAAGAACAAAAACAGAAATTAGAGAATACAAAGTTGGGAATAGAACTAGAAAATTGAGAACAAAAACTGAAAGTTGGGAATAGAAACAGAAAATTGAGAACATAAACCGAAAATTGAGAACAAAAACTGAAAGTTGGGAATAGAAACAGAAAATTGAGAACATAAACCGAAAATTGAGAACAAAAACAGAAAATTAGAAAACAGGAAATTGAGAACATAAACTAAAAATTAAGAACAAAAATATAAAATTAGAGAACGAAAAATTGAGAACGAAAACTGAAAATTGAGAATAAAAACATAAAATTAGAGAATAGAAACAGAAAATTGAGAACAAAAACATAAAATTAGATAATAGAAAATTGAGAATAAAAACAGAAAATTGAGAACAAAAACATAAATTGAAATTAGAGAACACAAAGTTGGGAATAGAAATAAAAAATTGAGAACAAAAAATTAAGAACAGAACTAGAAAATTGAGAACAAAAACTGAAAATTAGAAAACATGAAATTGAGAACATAAACTAAAAATTAAGAACAAAAATATAAAATTAGAGAACGAAAAATTGAGAACGAAAACTGAAAATTGAGAATGGAAACCGAAAATTGAGAAGAAAAACAGAAAATTGAGAACAAAAACAAAAAATTGAGAACATAAACTGAAAATTGAGAACAAAAAATATAAAATTAGAGAACGAAAAATTGAAAAAGGAAACTGAAAATTGAGAACAAAAATAGAAATTAAAGAATAAAAACTGAAAATTGAGAATAAAAATAGAAATTAGAGAATAAAAACTTAAAATTGAGTTGAATAGTGAAATATAATAAAATGAGGAAATGAATAGAATAGTGAAATATAATAAAATTTTATTATAATCAACCAAAAAGAGAATGAAATAATAATTTTATAAGAGCAAAATGGAAATTTTATTATATTTCACTATTCCATTCTTTCTTTCATTCCATACCAACCAAACAAAAGAATAAAATAGTGATTCCATTCCATTCTTTCTCTCATTCTATTACTTCTTCCATTCCATTCTACTCTTATTCCATTCCGTCCAACCAAACATGTTGTCGTTCTATGTAAATCTGATTGATCAACTCTATCGCATATCCTTTTTTCTTCTATATTCAACTATACTAGTTTTAAACCAACATTATATGCAGGTCGAGAAAAAATTATTACACTTACAACAATTGATCATTTTAATTTATATTTAATTTATCTTATGAAAGTATAAAAAAAAAAGTTAATGCTGAAAAATAAAAATAAAATTGTAAGTTAAAAAATAAATAATGTCAATCTTTAAAATAATTATTGTACATCACTCACATTTATTTTTAGAAAATAGTATATAATATTTAAATAATCTCCTAGATGATTTTTTAAATTTTCTATTTTTTTAAAATAAGTTAATGGTTTTTTTTTTTTAATATTGTTTAAAAGTTATATGTAGAGAATTTTATTAAATGGTTGAAGAGGGAGAGAGGGATGAAGATTAAGAGATAAGATTACATATAATTAGTTATAATGAAAACAATGTTCAATCAAAATATGAATAAATTTCAGTGAAGGTTCGCGTTATTGTCATTGAGAAAATTTACAATGATATCCCCTATCATTTGAAAAATATCTTTGACTCTCACTTTCTTTGATATTAAATATAAAATTACATATTTATCCTTGATACTATATTATTAAAAAATTAATTAAAAATATCTAATAAAAAATTATTCTTATAACCTTCTTAAAATAATTACAACTTTGGTTTTTAAATTCTGTTTATGTAAATATATTTATAATTTTTTTTAATACTTTTGGGATCAAATGATGGTTGTTATATTTTTTTAGTATTTAAAAAATATTTCGTGCTGATTTTTTTGAATTTAAAATTATTATGAGAATTAAAAATTATTGATTTATGTTATACATTTTCTATTCTATTTTTTTTTTCACTTTTGGGATTAAACGATAATTTTTTGTATTTTTTAAGTACTTAAAGAATACTTGCTGAAGAAATTTTTAAATTTAAAATTACTCTAAAAATTTAATATTTTTTATCTATGAAATTTAATTACACTTCATATATAAGTTGTTTAATTTAGTTTTTTTTTTTTTTTGAATTATTTGGTGAAGTTTTCATATGAGATTTTATTTACTAATACTTTCACTCGATTAAAAAATATTAGGCCTGTAGATTTTCTATTTGTAATTATAACTATTTTTTTAAATTAAAATAATTATATATTTTAATATTATTATTATTATTATTCTTTTTTTGTGAAGTTTCCAAAATGCTTGAATGAGACTTATTGATTAAAAAAGAAAAAAGAAAAAAATTATAAGAAGTTAGGAAGAGGTGATAATAATTAATGAAAAAAAAATAAAAATTCATCAAAAAGTTTGAAAGAGTCATTTTTAAATTTCATTGAAGACTTTTCTCTCCTTTCACTTTTGTATATTAGTATTAGATATTGTGATAAATGAATCAAAACATTATTTGAACAAGAAGTACACCAACAATAACAACCACAACAATTCAAATACAACAACAATTATTAAAAAGACGACATGTAAAAATAAGAAAATATAGAAAAATTGAACAAAAATCAAACATCAACAACACATCTCGAGGATGGTGCCACCACTGTCTAATGGTGGTTCGATTGTGGGCCTTAGTGGTGGTTGTATGATGTTTAGTGGTGGTGGTGATGTGATGTTCGACGGAGGTCAGAGGAGCTATTGGTGGTTACATGATGTTTGTTGTGGCCGGTGGTGGTGAGATGAGGAGGTGGTTGTGGCTGGTTGGTGGTAACATAGTTGTTTTGGCCGATGGTGCGGTCGCTTAGGGCCCCCAAAATATGGGTCCCCTTCAAATTAATCCCTATATTTTTTATTTATTTTTTTATTAATATTATGTCACAAAATTCAATTTTGTTCAATCACTATACTATCTTTTCCTTTGATACCTTCATTTAGTAAAAAATTATGAGTATTTAAAAAAAAAATATTTAAATATTGGGAGAACCCGTTTTTAAATTTCTTTTTGTGCCTCTAATTTCTCAAGACCAACCTAGATGGGAAGTTGACGGTGTTATATGGGGATTAGTGTTTTTTCTCTCAACAAAGGTAGTTTGGGAACGTCAATTTTACTTAATGGGTTTTCTTCATGTTATTTTTAATATAAAATGTACTTTGTTATTTTTTTTCTAGGGCCCATTTGAATTTTATTATTGAAAGTGTAGTTCTCTCCAAAAAATAAAAAAATAAATTCTAATTTAAATTTATTTATAAAATAAACAAGAAGCACTTGAATAATATAAAAGTTTTGTTACACTTTTAATATGAAAAAATAGTAAAATCGACTCTTGAATTTCTTTAATAGTATAATCTTATATGTTCAACCTATATCAAGTTCAATTAACTTTTTAATTAGTATATTACATTGATTATCTATAAATAAATATTAATTTTTATATTTCTTCTATTTTGAACCTTTAGTAAATGATTGATTTTATTGATTTTTATTTTTTATTTTTATATAGTTCACGAGCATTAATATTTAACTAATAAATAACTTTGTTTATTAAAAAAAAAAAATTCGAATATACTTGCAACCAATTCTATTATTAAACGAACCAAATTTGATCATAAGATTTTATACTTGACTCAAACTCACATATTAAGAGAAATAAGCGAATCAAACTCGAACACTTAATACTCAACTTGTTGACAATCTTATCTTCATTCTATTATTTGAAGGGAATTTTTTCGATATTTTTTCAAAAAATTTAGGCAACTGTTGATAATGGTTTAATTAAGCCTTTTTTTTCTTCTTCTTTAAGTTTAAAGTACTTAGTATTAAAAAAGTGATTTTTTTTTCAATTAAAAAAATACTAAAAAATAAGTTAATAGGGATTAAAAAACTATATTTCTCTATAAACTAAAAAAAAAAAAAAAAAAAAAAAAGACTATCTAATAAGATGACATCCTGGTCTTTCTTTCCTTCTTAAACTACCAAAAATAAATAAAAAATAAAAAAATTGCAATGAGTTGTGTTTTTTAGAACAAAAACTATGTAATTATTATGTGATGGTTTTTTAAAACAAATTAGGAATTTTGGATTAAATGGATGCACTAAATTAAGTACATACATGACCTAAAAAAATTAAAATTAATGTAAATTAGGACAAAAATAGTTATTTTAGAGAACCGTACTTTCAACATTAAAAAAAAAAAGAGAGAGATTACAAACTACGATATAAGTATTGGAATAACATTTTGATAACTATTAATCGCACGCCAAACAAACACTAAATAATTTAAAAGTTAAATTAAATTTTAGTGGGATTAATTAAGCCTTCTTTTTAAATCCCCTTCACTTGAAAAACTTCATTTCTTAACACTTCAATCCCACATTGATAAACAACTAATCAAGTTTATTGTTTATCAAATGGGTTTAATTGATAATTAAGCACCGGGCCTAGTAACGTGGGCTTGTAACTCAAGTGAGGGTATCAATGTGGTTGGATAAGGTTTGACCCAATTAGATTGGGCCTCTGTGGCTGCAATTGCGGGCATGCCCAATCCAAGTTGGGAGTTGGGCTTTCTGGTCCTAGCTAAAACTTGGGCTGGTGGTGGGCTTATAGAGAGGAGGAGGGTAATGCGTGAGGCTGGTTTCACAACGAAAACCTCCCGCTTTCAATAGTGGATGGATAACAGGCTGACGCACTTGAGGCCTAATATAATCTAATTGGTCCGACTCTATAGAACAACAATTTTTTTTTTTGTTCCCCCCCAAAAAAAAAAAAAAAAAAAAAAAAAAAATTCAATTTTATATGTCTCGAAAAAAATTTAGCCAAGTTTTGATTTATTTCTTTTCTGCATTTTAAATAAAAAGTATTTAATTTTAAAAATAAAATTCATTTTGCACTTAAAAAAATATTTTTAAAGATAAAAATTAAATAAAAACTTGATCTTTGACTCTATAGAACAACAATTTTTTTTTTTGTTCCCCCCCAAAAAAAAAAAAAAAAATAAAAAAAATTCAATTTTATATGTCTCGAAAAAAATTTAGCCAAGTTTTGATTTATTTCTTTTCTGCATTTTAAATAAAAAGTATTTAATTTTAAAAATAAAATTCATTTTGCACTTAAAAAAATATTTTTAAAGATAAAAATTAAATAAAAACTTGATCTTTGCCTATTTTTTTTAGATAAAGATAGTTTAATTTTACTTAAAATATGGTTTTAAAGGTAAAAATAAAATAAAAATCAAGATGATTTTAAATATTTTTCTCAAAAAAAAAATTATAGTTGTTTTTTCAAAATTGACGGAGTAGGATCTCTTCATCTCTTATCTTTTTTTTCCCCAATTATCTATGAATATTTTAGAGTTAAAGGGATTATTTATAGAGATAATATTTTAATACTATATATACACTATCAAACACGATTATGTTTTGCTCTTGTTTATAAATAACAATATTTTTTGGTCAAAATATTTTTTTTATTTAAAAAAAATACTTAAAAATATTATTAAATTGTGGATTAAAAAATAAAAATCTGACAACATCAAAATTATGTTTACCCATGAGAATATTGTTCAAACAATTTTGATTATTGATGTAGCAAAAAATATCTGATCTCCAATCATCATGAGAATACTAATCGACTCAAAGGAAATCTAAAAAATCAAAAGGCTTAAGACCACTAGTGTGGCGTTGATTAAAGATCATTTGACGTGAGAATAAGTTAACACGTTATGTGTTAATAGAAGAATCAAAATCATTCCCTTACTAAAATGCAAAGAGTTATACCAAATATGTATTCTTCCCCTATCAATTATTTAATGTTCAAACTATTTCCAAAAAGAAAAGAGTGTATTCTCTTCATAAAATCAAATGCTGTTAGTTAAAAACATTAGATTAAATTGGGAAAATAGTAGTTGACCTCTTCTTGGGTAGTTTTTGGTTGTTTATAGAAGTAGGGGCCTAAAATTGAAATTACAAATAAACCCATATAATAATTTTAGATAGTCACATGCGTTCATTTCTAATTCCAAACGCTACTTCGGTAATTGAATTTAGTTGTAGTGGTGAAGCCATGTTAGGTCGAGGGGTAATTCCAGCCCCACTGTCCTACTCAACTTTTGATTTTTTTTTTTTTTTACTTTTATCCTTATATTTTTACACAAATTTAAGTAAAACCCTTAATTTTTTTTACACAAACCCTCCTTAATTTACATAAATATCTAACAAACATCTAAAAAAATATCTCCAAAATCAATTTTCTAGATTCGTCGTCATTTAATTGTTTACATATAAACACAATTTCTAATGTTTTTTCTTACATGGTTGTGTTGTATTGGCATACCAACGTTTTTAAGTTATAGAGTTTTTAGAATTTCTATATTTTTTTTTAAAAAGCAAAAACAATTACAAATTACGATGTAAGAATTCAAATAATATTATTTGCATGCCATATGAATATTAAATAATTTAAAATTATTAATTAAATTTTAGTGAGATTAATTGTCTTCTTGTCAAATCACCTTCTCATTGAAAAACCTCATTTCTCCACACTCTAATCCCACATTGTTCAAAAAATTAATCAAGTTTATTGTTTATAAAATGGGTTTAATTAATGACTAAGCACCGGTCCTGCCCAATCGAAGTTGAGAGTTGGGCTTTTCGGGCCAAGCTAAAGCTTGGGTGGTGGTTGGTCTATATAGAGGAGGGCAATGTGTGAGACTGGTTTCACAGAGCAGTGAAAACCTCCAACTTACACCAACAATAACAACTACAACAACAATTCAAATACAACAATAATTATTAAAAAGACAACACGTAAAAATATGAAAATATAGAAAAATTGAACAAAAATCAAACAACAATAACACATCTAGTTTTCCGGATCTTGAGATGGTACCACCACTGTTTAATGGTGGTTCGATTGTGGGCCTCAGTGGTAGTTGTACGATGTTTAGTGGTGGAGACGTGGTGGTGGCAATGTGATGTTCGACGGAGGTCGGAGGAGCAATAGGTGGTGCATGATATTTGTTGTGGCTGGTGGTGGTGGAGACAGGAGCTTTTGTGGCCTGTGGAGGTAGGATGGGGAGGTTGTTGTGGCTGGTTGGCGGTGACATAGGTTGTTGTGACCGATGGTGCGGTCTCTTAGGGCTTTCAAATTTTGGGTCCCCTCCAAATTAAGCCCTATATTTTTTTAATTTTTTATTAATATTATGTCAAATAAAAAAATTTCAATTTTGCTTCAATCACTATACTAATTATCTTTTCTTTTGATACTTTAATTTAACAAAAAATTATGAGTATTTAAAAAAAAATTAAATATTGGGAGACCTCGTTTTTAAATTTTGTTTTGGGTCTCTAATTTCTCAAAGACTACCCCATTTAGGTAGTGTTTGGTTGTGTAGAATTTGGGCATAAAATTGGAACTACAAATAAAGACATACAAGTTAGATAGTCACATTGATTCATTTCTAATTCTAAACGCTACCTTGGAAGTTGATGTTTAGTTGCAGTTGAGGAACCATGTTAAGTCGAGGGGAAACTCCAATCTCTCTGACCCCTCAACTTTTGATTTTTTTTTTAATCTTTTTTTATTTTACCCACATATATATATTTTTTTTTTATAAAAAATCAATTAAAACCCATAAAAATTTACATAAGTCGTCATTGATTTATATAAATATCTAATAAATATTTAAAAAAAAATAGTCCCCGTCAATCATTTTTCTAAATCCATCGTTGTTTAGTTGTTTACATATAAACGCAATTTATTATATAATTGATTTTTTCATACATAATTATCTTGTGCTTGGTTTACCAACATTTCAAAGTTACAGAGTTCTTGAAATTTCAATTTAAAAAAGAAAAAAAAAAAGAGATTACAAACTACGATATAAGTATTGGAACAACATTTTGACAACTATTAACAGTACGCCAAACAAAGACTAAATAATTTAAAAGTTAAAAGTCAAATTCTTGTGGGATTGATTAGGCCTTCTTTTTAAATCGCCTTCACTTGAAAAACTTTATTTCTTAACACTTCAATCCCACATTGATAAACAACTAATCAAGTTTATTGTTTATCAAATGGGTTTAATTGATGATTAAGCACCGGGCCTAGTAACGTGGGCTTGTAACTCAAGTGAGGGTATCAATGTGGTTGGACTAAGGTTTGACCCAATTAGATTGGGCCTGTGGGTTGCAATTGCGGGCATGCCCAATCCAAGTTGGGAGTTGGGCTTTCTGGTCCTAGCTAAAGCTTGGGCTGGTGGGCTTCTAGAGAGGAGGGTAATGCGTGAGGCTGGTTTCACAGAGCAACGAAAACCTCCCGCTTCCAATAGTGGATGGATAACAGGTTGGCGCACTCTAGACCCAATATAATCTGATTGGTCCACCCTGAAGAACAACCATTTTTGGTTTTTCAAAAAAGAAAACAAAAACAATTTTTTAATGTTCAATTTTTTAAGGTCATGTTAATAAAAAAATTAGCCAGCTTTTTTTTTTTTTTAATTTTTGGATTTTAAATAAAAAGGATTTAATTCTAAAAATAATATTTATTTTGCACTTAAAAATATATTTTGAATACTTTTAAAGGTAAAAAAATAAAATAAAAAAATTATTTTAAATATTTTTCTCAAAAAACATTATAGTATTTTTTTCAAAAAAATGGAGTACGATCTGTTCGCCTCTTGTTTTTTTTTTTTTTTTTTTTTCAATTATCAATGAATATTTTTAAAGTCAAGATTATTTATAGAGATAATATTTTAATACTATATGTACACTATCAAACACGATTATTTTTTGCTCTTGCTTATAAATAACAATAATTTTTTTGTCAAATTTTAATTTTTAATTCAAAAAAAGCAAAATTTACTAAATTATGGATTAGTAAATAAAAATCTGACAACAATTTTGTCTTATAATCAACAACAAAATTATGCTTAAAATCTATGTAAAAATCAAAATATTTTTTTAAACCTATAGAGCATCTCAATAGATGTGTTATAAGGTGTGTCAAAAATTTTAACCACCATTTTGATATTTTTTTGCCAAAATTAAGACTCCAATAAATGTGCCATTTGTCAAGCCAAAAGTACTTGACGGCATTTAGGTAGTGTTTGGTTATATAGAATTTAGGGCCTAAAATTGAAATTACAAATAAAGGCTTACAATAATTTAGATATTCACATGCATTCATTTCTAATCCTAAACGTACCTCAGTAATTGGTGTATAGCAGTAGTGGCGGAGCCATGCTAGGTCGAGTGAGAACTCCAAGCCCCGACCCCCCTCAACTTTTGAATGTTTTTTACATCTACCCACATATTTTTATAAAAAGCAAATTAAAAAATTTAAAAAGTTACATAAGTCCTCCCTAATTTATATAAATATCTCATAAATATCTAAAAAAATAGTCCCCTTCTATCAATTTTCTAGATCCGTCGTAGTTTGGTTGATTACCTATAATTGCACGCCAAACAAAGACTAAATAATTTAAAAGTTAGGAGTCAAATTTTAGAGGGATTTATTAAGCCTTCTTTTTAAATCCCCTTCACTTGAAAAACCTCATTTCTTAACACTTCAATGCCACATTGATAAACAACTAATCAAGTTTATTGTTTATCAAATGGGTTTAATTGATAATTAAGTATTGGGCCGAGTACCGTGGGCTTGTAACTCAAGTGAGGGTTTCAATGTAGTTGGACTAAGGTTTGACCCAATTGATGATTAAACACCGGGCTAAAGCTTGGGCTAGTGAGCTTTTGGAGATGAGGGCAATGCGTGATGCTAATTTCAAAGAGTAACAAAAATCTTCCACTTTCAACAGTGGATGGATAACAGGCTGACACTCTCTAGGCCCAAGATAATCTTATTGGTCCACTCTAAAGAACAACCATTTTTGTTCCAAAAAAGAAAACAAAAATAATTTTTTAATGTTCAATTTTTATAGGGCCTTTGTTTATATATTCTTTCCAAAAAAAAATAGCCAACTTCTGATTTATTTTTTTAATTTTAAATAAAAAGTATTTAATTTTAAAATTAATTATTTATTTTGCACTTAAAAATATATTTTTAAAGATAAAGAATGAAATAAAAACTTGATCTTAAATATTTTTGATAATTTTAAATAAAAAATAATTTTACTTGAAATATGGTTTTAAAGGTACAAAAATAAAATGATTTAAATGTTTTTCTCAAAAAATATTGTAGTTGTTTTTTCAAAATTGATGGAGTAGGATCCCTTCACCTTTTCTTTTTTCAATCATGATTTTTTTTTTAGACTTAATAGATTCTTTATAGTGATAATAAACATAAAAAATAAAGGCCATCGTTTACATATTTTCTCAAAAACAAAAAACACCTTCAGATTTTTTTTTTCGGCTTTTAAATAAAAATATTTATTCTGCCCTTAAAATATATTTTACAATAAAAAATAAAAATAAAAACTTGATTTGAATTATTTTCGAGATTTTCTTGCTTTTAAATAAAACGTATTTAATTTCACTTAAAAATATACTTTTAATGGTAAAAAATTAAATAAAATTTGATTTTAAATATTTTACTCGAAAAACAAAATATAATTGTTTTTTCAGAAATTAAAAAAAGAACAAAAGAAAATGACCTTTTTACCTTTAAATTATAGCACGCACATCTCACGTGATCAATTTCCGTTCAACTTAACCCTAATATTTGACAGAAAGGTTACATAAAATATCAGTTGTAAAACAATCACAATCAAGAAAAAAAATGAATTGAAGGGCAACAAAACAAAACACGCTTCAAATAGGAGAACCAAATTTGTAATTTGTTTTTTTTTTTTCTAAAATAACATGCCTCTCAACCCTCAAAAATAAATAAATAAATGAGTACGATTTTTACACATTTACCTTTGCATACATAGCTTTCAAATTGCCCACATTATTGTTGATAAGAATTTAAATTGCTAATCAAAAAATAAAGAGAAGAATTCAAGCTAATTAGTGTACAAATAGAGGAATAAATATGTTTCCCCAAACAAATGCTGGCATTTTTTCTTTACAATTTACTAAAGATGAACAAATGGAAAAAAGGCTATGACTAATTCACCTAGGTTTGATCATGTTAATCATTGTACCTCTCAAAATCAAGCAAACAAGGGAAACTAAAGCCTTGTTTTTCGAGTATTTCTGTTCCCAAATTTATGTTCTTCCAAGAAAAGTGGGAACATCTGTTCTGCTTCACATTTTAGAACAAATTTTCTGGGAAAGAACAGAATTGTTCCAGATTTTTATTTTTATTCCATGTTTATTTGGGAATACTGGAATAGAAACAGAAAATTGGGAACAGAAATACGTCACCTCAGCTAACAGCCGCCAGAGTTGGAAGGAGTGACTGGCCGGAAACAACGTTGTAACAGCGGCTACAGAGGGAGGGGTGATCGGAAAAATCACCGACATGGGGTGAAAAATTCCAACACCTTTCACATTTTGATCCCTCTGCACGTGAAACGCCAATCCAGACTTTGTTTTCTTGGATGAGATATTCTCCATGGAAAGGTATGTTCTTCTTTATCTGTTCATCATCAATCGCTGAAAGAACCTCAACCTGCAGTTAAAAAGTCAAATTTCAACAATTTGAACAAACATCTATCATATATAAAATATATCCTGAAATATTATACAGATTAGAGCTTTTTGCACATTACACACCTCTAAAGTTTTAGAAAAATCTAACTTTAGCTCTTGTGAAGTATCCAAATCGTATCAAGTCTATTCTTCCATTATTTTTTATGACAGAAATCAGTCACGAGTCAAACACGAAATCACCCACTTAGGAGAATTTCGTCATAAAAAATTACGGAAGGACTGACTTGACATGATTTGGATACTTCAGGATTTAATGTGTTCAAATTAAAAGGATAAGAGCTAAAGAGGGATTTTTCTGAAATTTCAGGGGTGCAAAGTGCAAAAAGCCCGATAGATTATATACAAATACTAATTCAATACATTCATCTTGAATATCTATAGTTAGTTCAAATTTATAAATCTTGAAAACAAATTTTGTTGAAGGTTTGTTATTTAATTTTTGGGAAAAAATAATCTAAATCGATAGTAGAAAAATATCTTCAACTATTAAAAAATGTCTCAAATGTAAAATATGTCCTAATTCATAGAATACTAGGGATTTCCCGTGCCTAAAGGCACTATAAATGTAAAAAGGTAATAAATAATAAAAGAAAGAACAAATTAAATACAAATATAAAACTCATACAGTACAAAATACAATTTTATATAATAGCGGGTGTGAAATTTTTTGTATGAGATATTTTAGAATAAGTTGTATGTTTGCAGCTTTTGTTAGAGACTATATAACATAAAATTATAAAGGTATAAAATGTTGTTTGATTTCAACATTTGAATCTAAATTTGATTCAACGGTTAAAAATATCTAAAATATAAAATATGTCCTGGACAACAACGAAATTAAGCTGCTTGCAAGAATATAAAATGGAAAGCAAAGAGTTCATTGTACCTGGGAGGTAATGAATATACGGTCTAAAGAATCTGCGTCGTTTTTGGCTTCACACATTTCGTTAAGTCTTGAAGCCAAACCATCATTGGAAGTGTAGAGATAGATCTTAGCTTCTAGACTTGAACCGATCAACTTCCCAGTACGAGCAACCTCCAGGGCTTTATTTACCTCGGTTCTAAGCTGTTAGCAGTGGCATGAATGAGAAAAAGGATATGCAAAAGGACCCATCCGTTTACTGTTTCTGTTCCCAGTTATCTGGGAACAAACATAGAATTGTGGAAACAACAAGAAAACTGTTTCTGTTCTGTTTCCCAGTTTTCAGAACAAATTTCGGGGAACACAACAGAATTATTCACAAATTTCTGCTTCTGTTATATGTTTTTGGAGAACAAAATCAGAAATGTGGAAACAGAAACACTAAACGAGTGACACCAAAGTACCATTTTGTTTCCAAATTTATGTTTCGGTTAGGGAAATAGAAATATGAAATCAGAGAGAAAATTGACTCCATTCTGCTCCAAGATTTTTAGAACAAATTCCTGGGAATAGAACAGAATCATTCTCAAATTTCTGTGTCTGTACTAAGTTTCTGAGAACAAAAACAGAAATATGGGAACAGAGGCACTAAACAAAGGCAATCAAATGAACCAATTTTGAATGCTAAGGAGGCCTTAGAGGTCTATACCCATTAATTTGAGATAAAAATTGTGCAGAAAACAAATCAACAATAGAAAAGGGAAGGAAGAAGTTAAGGCCCCGCTTGGTTACTGTTTCTGTTCCCTAATTCCTTTTCCCGCTCCCAAAATTTTGGGATTAATGTACAAAAACGCATGTGGTAAACACGTTTCTGTTCCTAAAATTTTGGGAGTAATTTGGGACTATTTCCTTAATTCCTTAAGAATTTGAGAAACAAGAAAAAATGTTGATTCCTATCCACTCTCCGACTACCATCCCGCCGACCACCGCCACCCGGCCTGCCACCACCCCCCACCGGCCACCATACATTTAAAGAAAAAAAAGGAACAAATTTTGCAATTCTTGTTTCTGTTCTCATAAATTAAAAGAAATAATTTCCGGATAATGGTCGTCACCAAACATGTTTTTATTTCTAGAATACTCCATAACAGAAACGGAATTCCCATCCCATCTCAATTAATTGAAAGTAGAAACAGAAAAACAGAAACACTAACCAAACACCACCTAAGTGTCTGGTTGGTTCACAACTTGAAAACATGGTACATGAGAGAGAGAGAGTTTACCTCAAGAATTTTTGCCCAAAACTCAATTTCTTTCTCGGGGAACACAAGCCATCTTTCATTCAATTCTGGCCATTTAGACTCGAAAACAAATTGAGCAACAAAACAATTTTCCATAATATACTGAAAAGGAAGATTCTGCCAAACGTCTTCAGCCAAATGAGGCAGAATTGGAGCAATCACCCTAACAATGGACAATAGATGTGCTGCTAAAACTGTTTGACAGCTTCTCCGAGTAAAACTTGAAGTGCCCCTGGAATGAAAGTCCAACAAGCTTATTCAATCCCTTGTCGCAATCAACTTTAGTTCTTGAAATATGACAACATCTTCGAAAGCTTAATCTCAATGTTCATGAGGTAAGATTTCGAAATATATATATATATATATATATACACACAAAAAGAAAAAAAAAGGAAGGAATTTTATTTCCTATGATGCAAAGGAAGAGAGATTATACCCAACGTAAAGTCGATCTTTTGCAATGTCAAGATAGAAATTTGAGAGATCAACCACAACGAATCGCTGAATTGTCTGCAATGAAATCAAAAGAACAAAGGAGATCAACCACCAGAAGTCGACACCACTTTTCAAAAACCACCAAGTTATTGAAGAACAAGAGAATAAACAAATATATACCTGGAAAATTTTGTAAAACTGATAACTTTCATAGCTCTCTTTAATGTTCCTCACAACATTCTCAAGCTGAAATAGAGCATGCTGATCAACCATGGGAAGATCTCCGTATGGAACAGCATAATCAGCCTAAAAAAATGAAATCAGAAGAATTAGGCACTTAATATATGTAAAGTATTACCGGCAATAAATAATAGCACTAAACAAAGAAATGTTCCCATCTATGTTTACGAGTGAAAGAAGCTACAACCCTTATTAGGAACTACAACCCTTATTAGGACATACTTTCCAATCGTGAAGATTTCCCAAAAGAAATCGCAATGTTCCTCGTAGCTTCCTGTATATGTCGGATATTTGGCGTAGAACTTGAGGCCCAATCATTACATCTCCCGTGTAATCTACACTGGAGACCCAAAGTCTCAGGACATCAGCTCCATAGCCTGGTGCTTCCTGCATCAACAACATAGGAATCTTTTAATCACCAAAACGGAGAATGAGATAAGGAGATCTAGATGGCGTTTATTAGTGTTTCTGCTTTTATGTTTTTACTTCCAATAAACTGGGATGACAATTCTGTTTCCGTTCTGGAGTATTCCGGGAATAGACACATGTTTGGTAACCATCATTGTCCTGAAATTGTTTCTTTTAATTATGAGAACAAAAACAAAAAACACGTTTGGTTGCAACATTTGTTCTTTTTTTTTTTTGTTCCTTTTTAAATGGATGGTGGCCGGCAGGGTGGTGGGGTGATAGTGAAAATAGTTTTGTGGGAGTGAATAGGAATCAACATTTTTTTATTTTTCATATTCTTACGGAATTTGGGAATTACTCCCAAATTACTCCAAAAATTTTGGGAACAAAAACGTGTTCACCAAACGCGTTTCTATACATTAATCAAGGAACAGAAACAATAACCAAACAGGGTCCTTGTACAGGAACTAACCTTTGGGTTTTTCCCTCCTTCAATCACAGTACATGGATCAACAACATTACCCAACGATTTGCTCATTTTAAATCCTCTCTCGTCCAATACAAATCCATGTGTTAAAACGCTAGCATACGGAGCCTTTCCTGCAAAATAAAGTAGGAATGAGAAAGAAGGGCATTCAACTAATAACCAACATGGTGGACTACAATATAGAACTAACCATAAAAGGGTGGGGGGTGGGGGGGAATTCTTCGCTGTTTGGAAGTGAGAGAGGAAGAGAAGGGAGGGGAAAATGGAAGGAAGTTGAATCCTTCAAATTTGGAAGGAAAGCGTATGTAAATGATTTAAATTACTATTTTGCCCTTGTTAGTTTATTTTTGTTAATGTCCTATATACATACATGAGGGAAAGAGAATCCCTCTCCAGGCGTCGAAACGAAATGAAAGAAATAAAATCCTCGTCCCCCTTCCACTTCTGTTCCCTCCATCCAGACGAGGCATTAGAGCTGTTCGTTGTGAAAAAGAAGGTGGTGATTCCATAGAGCTAAATTCGTTGCCATAACTAATAGTTCAGGTTCCAGGCATCACCCTTCTCTAGTTGTACTATCTACCTCATAAATGCTTTGCTTATTTAACTCTTTCTTCCATTTCTTAAACATAACTAATGGGCATTTGATGATTCCTGGGTCAATCAAGAAATTATTTTTGTCCGCTCGATCTAAGCTTCTATTACTGCTAATTTGTATTTGTTTAATAGGACACATGGAATAGATTATATCATCCGGGAAAAATAGCTACATATAAACTAAGAAGGGGAATTTATAATGCAAACCACCACTTAAACACATAATGACATAAAGAACTTGAATACCGAAAGATCAATCGCAACACAATGTATGCATAATTTCAAAATTTGAGCCAAGAATGATTACATATCTGGTAGAAAATTGAGATGCTTCTTACCTTTTGTAGCAACGCTTGTCAACAAAGAACTTTGAAACCAACCACGATGCTGATCTGTACCTTCTAGATACAAATCTGCAGGATAACCAAGGCCATCTCTTTTTTCCAACACTGCAGCCCAAGAAGAGCCTGAGGAAGATCAATGAGCAATTAATCAACAACATGGTACTCATAGAATACGATACAAAATCACATTTTGAATGGTTTTCGGTTGTAGTTAGAGAAATGAAAAGCTAATAATTACATTGCATACAGAAAGAGGAAGAGGGAGGCAGAAGGGGGAGAGAGAGAAACACCATTTTGCTGAAACAAGAAAATCTGGACAACTAGTTGCAAAGGACATCCCTAACACCGTTGTACCTACCCCCCACCCCCCCAAAAAAGCGGTTCGCACACACACACCCCATAAGTTATGCAAAACTCTTCTCTTCATTTGATCTTCTCGAATCTCTTTTTAATGAGCCGCAGCAGATTCAGAAAATTAATCTTCAAGCGACTTGAAGATGTATGTTTGGAAGTGATTTTGATTCAAAATTTTCTACCTTCCAGTACAAAAAATAAAAGTAAAAAGAAACATTCAGTTTTCTCGAAATTGTAATATTTATTCAATTATATTTTTCCATTACCAAGAACCTTTATTAAAGAGAGAGAAAATTCAATTGATACAACAAAAAATCACTCAAGTCACCTAAAAAGGCCCCCCCTACCCAATTGATACGATACTAATTCTTAAATCTCAATTTAGTAATATCAAAACTCAATCATTAATTATAACTTTATATCACCAAATACCAACAATACTTTGATATATCAAGAATAATGGGGCTAGTAAATAGTAAGGAGCTTCTATGAAATCGTTAGAACTTCAACTATTTTCTAAAAACATGGTTTTATAAAGATAAATTTATGAAAAATTTGATGTGTTTCAGTAATGGTACCTGAATCAAACCACACATCCATTGTATCAGTTCCTTTTACATAGTTTGAGGCTTTGTCGCGATATTTATCAGGAAGTAATTCCTCCACCGACATGTACCACCATGCATCACTACCCTTTTGGGAAATTATTGCTGCCAAAATAAATGGTCAACACAACAAATGCAATATCAATAATAGTCAGAACATTCTCACCGATCAAAAAAAATTATAGAATGCTCTCGGTTTTCTGGTGGGGAAAAACTAGAGATTCCTGCCATCCACAAGAACATAATAGAATAATGATTCAATGGGAAAAAAATCTGGATGAATGGTGAACGTATATACCAGTTCAATCACATGGATTATGGACATACTATTGTCTAGAAAAGTCGAAAGTGTTTGCTTGATATGATCCAAGCATCATAAAATGTTTGAGGCCTTACACTTGATATGGTCAATAGTCTCTCCATTCATCAAAGGCTCATTCGATTCTACGTGATAGAAGACCGGAATGGGGACTCCCCATGTCCTTTGCCTTGATATACACCAATCGGAGCGGCTAGAAGTCATGGCACTTATTCGGTTTTGTGCCTGAACAATAAGTAAGGTCATTTTCAAACACAACCCATCATTACAAGATGAAAAAAAAAAATTCTAGGTCAGCAGGATAATATAGGACAAGCCGGTGTTAAGAAAAATTAAAGGCCACCAACTAACCCGTAACTTTACTTACATTAGCCAATAAACCCTGAACACAAGCGTCAGGGAAGCAGATAATTCATAAAGTAGATACATTTTATCTGGCTTAGTGGGGAAAAAAATTACATTCTATCTGAGAATTTTATAATCTTGTGTTATTAATGCAAAATTTCCATATGTACAGATCCTCACTGAGGTGGCTGGTATTTGCATCATGCTTACCAAAGCCTCAACCAAGTTCACCAAATTAAGGGGCTTCGACCGCCTCAATAGAAATAAAAGCAAATGTAACTGATGGAATACCTCGTCCTTTCATCAAAAGAAAAGCATTAAGGGCAGTATATATATATAGCAGAAGCAAACAGAAACAAAGATTAATGGACACTCTTACAAGCCATGGTTTTGCATGGAGTCATGCCTCAAATGAGCCACACAAAGACGATAATATCATGTAACATGTTCTAAAAACGAAAATAAGCGAAAGGCATAGTGGGGACAAAACTTGGTGATCTTTTTAGTATCATAAGCTAGTAACTTGATAAAGTGGAGGAACAGATACCTGAGGTGGAGTCCACTTCACTTGGCTAATTGCATCCATAGCAGCCTCCCGGAATCCATCCACAGATGCAAACCATTGTTCAGTGGCCCTAAATATAGTAGGCTTTTTTGTTCTCCAATCATATGGATACTTGTGTCCTGGATGACAGAATACATCACAATTTCAAACCAACATCCCTACAATCCCTTTTTCTTTTTTCTGATAAGTACGATGATCCATAATGGATGAGCATATAATTTCAATATAGAATCGCTACACAGAGAATAGAACTTACTGTATGGTTCTACCATAATAATTGACGAGTGTTCCTCCAAGAAATCAATAACAGCAGTATTACCATCCCCGAGTACATCTAGCCCACTAAACCGTCCAGCTTCTTCAGTAAACTTCCCGTCGTCATCTACAGGGGATATTATAGGCAAACCATATTTCAAGCCAGTAACATAATCTTCTTGACCATGACCAGGGGCTGTGTGGACTAACCCAGTTCCCGACTCTGTTGAAATATAATCTCCTCCAATGACAACAGGACATTCTCTGCCATCTATTGGATGAATGTAACTGAAGCGGCAGTAAGAAAGTCTATGTTAAGAGACGCACAATTGCTACAAAAATCACTGAATGAATCTAAAGACAATTCACACTGTACTTTGTAAATTCTAGTAGTAAATCCTACATGTAAAAAGCTCCATGTTGAAGCACAAGTGCATGAATTGAATCCTTTAAAACAACATAACAGCCCAAGCTTCTTTTGCACATGTCACCTGTAATTTTCAAGATCTGAACCCCATAGTGTTTTTTTCACAAGCAGCTTCATGCCCCATTTTGCTTCTAAAGTTGGCACAAGGTCTAATGCCACAATAAGGAAGGGCTTTTCATTCTCCTTCAAAAGGCTGCCGAGCTTCTTCTTTCCACCTCCAGATGACGGAGAAACCTCGCTTAATAATGAGTGCACTTCAACAACGGCATATTGAAGCTTAGCATTCACTGCAGTGGCTGAATATGGAAAGGAAATATAAAACATGCTCCATTAAAATAAAAAATAATTAAAAAAAAAAAGAGGAGGGAAAATAGAACAGCAAAATTAATAAATCAATTGGCTCATGCTGATAATATGCCAAATGAAACATTGCTAAAACTGCTTACCAGCGTTGGCCGGAATAGTCCAGGGGGTTGTGGTCCAAATGGCCAGGCACAAGTTTGGAAGGAACTCCTCTAGTAAGCCTCTAGAAGTTGGAGAACTGACTAATCTAAAACCAGCAAATATGCTCCTTGAAACATGCCCTTCTGGATACTGCATATGAATTCTGACATTAGATAAAGAAAATTACACCAGCAAAGATGCATCTTGAATTAGATATTTAAAGTACAAGAATTCCCAATGACAATAGCAGTTATAAACAGTAGGAGACGAATTGTTAGATACACCTCTGTTACTTATAAACAAGGCGTCAAAATATTATTCTACCTCCAACTCTGCCTCCGCAAGAGCAGTTCTGGACGAGGGACTCCAATGGACTGGTTTTCTGCCTCTATAGATATGTCCTTGAAGGGCCATCTGGCCAAACACTTCAATCTAGTAATCAAATGTCACAAAAATACAATATCTTAAGAAACTTGAACTTGAGAGGCTATTAGATCATCGTGGGAACAGTTAACTATTCATCATCAGTCCAGCAATTTCAATTATATGCTACATGCTAATATATAAAGATATCTTGTCAAGCTATCTATATATTGGATGGTATTTGAAAATGTATTTTCATCGATGGTTGACTTAATAAATGAAAGGTTCAAAAAATTTTACAACATCATTTTTTTTTAATTATTTATGTGTTTGGGGGGGGGGGGGGGGTGCGGAATTCCGGCCCAAACATTTATACACCCCCACTTCTCTAGAACATGATTTAAAATATAATTTCTACCCTTAAAAGTATCGCTCAAATTTTACTTTGTATCCTAAGATTTTGATTTTATTAAATTGCTCCCCCAAAAATTACTTGTCTAATTACCCATTCTGACTAGAACTAGGAAATTTATATGGGAAAGGGATTATATGTAATTGATATATCAAATGTGCAGTTATGAGTGCCTTGGGCATTCATTAGTTAATCAATACAACGAGAAGGAATGCAGAATTGAATTCCATATGTTGCTATTGATGGCATGGATAATGGCACATGAAGATTGCCATTAATATTCAATTCCGAGAATACTAAAGGACCTCACAGAAAAATGCTATACCAGCTACCTGAGCAGCTTCATATTCTGGATCCAGAGTTAGATAAGGATGATCCCAGTCTCCTAGTACTCCATATCGCTGCACATATTTAACATCGATACATCATATTCAAGTTACCTTTGAAACTTCTAGTATAGATTATAACCACCAAATAACATATTTTGACGTAAACTCAATAGAAGGAAGTAATTTATGCTACATATTTACAAAAAGGAATATGGGAAAAAATTACTCCAATTATTTACCACGGCAAATTTACTCAAAGACAAGGAAAACAGGAAAAGGTAAAAGAACTTTGACACAACCTTAAATGATGCCATCTGAGTCTTGACTGTCGCTTTGGCAAATTTTGCTGCCTTGGCCCGTAATTTCAATGGTGTCAATTCCTTTCTTGCATCTTCATCCAATGACTGCAACACTGCAATAATTCAACATGGATTTCAGGATTAGGAGGGATATTTTAAGGTTTTCGGATTAACTCTTAAAAGAGAAACAAAAGTTTCAAGGGCTCTAGTCAAGCCTTGATTGGTTTTGAAAGAATGCAAATCACAGGCCAAGAAAAGTTTAAAAACATAGTGAACGAAATATTAAAAATAATTGTTATCATCACTAGTCTAGCTTTTAGGTGAAATGGCAAGAGACAAATACTCTGAATTGAAATCAAGACATAAGACATGCGGTGATGCCAAGTTGCTACAGAGTGAAGTTGCTCTCTGCTGGAGATACTAGAGATTCCATTTGTAAGTGTATACATGGTAGATCGATATATGTCATACTCATAAACTCTTGTGCTTGCACCCCATGATATGACATGTTGATCCCAGAGTATGGTTTAATGGGTTACCGACAAGCCAAAGTCACCTCGAAAGCAAGATTTACTTGTATGGTACTTATTTACTTAAAGGTGACGTGGTGAACCTTCATCTATAAGCTATTTTGAGTGACTCCTTGTGATTATATACATAAACTATGGAGCCAATGGATAAATATTAACCCCCAATTATTTTTTAAAAGTCATCAAAATCCCGTCCCTAATAAGAAGATCTTCTTTTGACTATTAATGTTTTCCCCATCACCTTCCAAGACCAGTATCTAGATTGAAGCTTTTCCATCTGTAGTACAGCACTGACTACATCATCAAGACTAAAAGGCTAACAGATCCAGCTAGCGGTTGAACCATATACTTGCCTTTCAACTCAATTGGTAGACCATGACAATCCCAACCAGGCACATAGTGAACTTTACAGTTTTGAAGAAGCTGCCGAAGAAACAAGAATGACGATCAAACAAGGAATAAAACATTACTATATGGACAATGCTTCATGATTTAAAATGCTGCACATGCTGTGTGTTTAATTTATAGAAAAATGAGTTTGAAGGAGAAGACAAAAAAATCAAGTAGCTCTTTATCTATACTTATACTAAAGGAAAAATAGGGCTATAGTCGCTTTTTGGTGTCTCATAATATTTGCATGTGTCATCAAATAAATAACCATCTAACAGCATCTCCAACTATGCTCGTTAATGTTATTTTAAATAGCTAGAAAATTAATTTGTTGAGCATGATTTAGAATGAATACTCCAATAATGCACTTTATATTAAGAAAAGAGGTTTTTAAACTTTGTTCCCCTGAAATTTCAGAGAAATCTCACTTTCGCCCCTCTACTTTCAATTTGAACACATTAAACTCTGAAGTATCCAAATCGTGTCAAGGCACATAATTTTTTAGGAGGAAAATCAGTCACGTGTCAAACACAGAATCACCCACATGGGTGAATTCCGTTGTAAAAAATGACAGAAGGATTGACTTGACACGATTTGGATACTTCAGAGTTTAATGTGTTTAAATTGAAAGGAGAGGGGATAAAGTGGGATTTCACTAAAACTTTAAGGGTGCAAAGTGCAAAAAGCTCTTAAGAAAAATAGAACTATTTTACAAATGTAGCAAGTCTTATTTGACTCAACAGATGTAGTTTGAAAAATTGGAAGATAAAATAACTATTTGAGCAGCTAGTCCATTGGAGAAGAATTTTGCTCAATTTTATTTAAAATAGCTAAATATTCAAGTTTAGCTAGAGGGTTGGAGATGCTCTCAGTAACCAATTCAAATGAAAACAGGAGAATTGTGATATTCTCGGGGGGGGGGGGGGGGGGGGGGGGGGGGGGGGGAACCGTGCTCAATTCTCACAAGTAAATTCTATCTTTTCATTCTATTTATTTGTCTTTCGCGTAAAATAGCCAATAGAAAGTCTTAATAAGCTATGAAGAGATATATGAAATAAATTCTTTTGGCTTATTGCTAAGGAAAAAAAGGGACATTAATACCTTATATCGGTTAATAATATCTTTCAATATCTTGTTTAAAGCATGTCCCATGTGTAAATCTCCATTAGCATAAGGAGGACCATCATGAAGTATGAAACTGCCCTGCCAAATGACTCAACATCAGCTAAGAATTTACCTATTTTACGAGAGGAATTCTAGCCAATCTGCAAACTCACCCCATTATTCCTATCAACAACTCTCTTGAACACCTTATTTACATCCCACAATTTATGAATCTCAGGCTCCCTTGTTGCGGAGTTTGCCCTCATGCCAAATGCTGTTTTAGGAAGATCAACAGTGTGCTTATACTTTCCGTCTTCCTGCTTTTCCCCTGAACAATATTGAGCAAGGAATCAGCAAACAAATTCCATCATTTGTACCATATATTTGAAATATGCCTCCATTTTCAGCACTTAGACTATGTAAATTGCATACCTTCAGCCGCTTTCTTCGCCGCCATAACAGGACCACGAGATCTCCGCTTTGAAGTAGAAGAAAAGTCATTCGGACAATCCGTAGAGCTTCTTCTGAAATAAAACGAGCTGACGTAAATGGTTTTCCTGAAAGGAGAGCAACTTCTCATCGCCATAACCTAAACAAAATAGAGAAACAAAATTAGTTGCAATTCACAGTAATGTCACATCGAAACTTGACTTCAAAAGGCGAACCCGGAAGAGATTCGGTTTGATTAGGCCTTCACTCCATGGATTCGTTCCAAAGCTTAAAAAATATAAAATGCAAAACAATAGCGAAATATTATACTAGCCAAGTCTAGGTGACATTTGATCAAGCACTTGGCATGCAATCGATTCTTGAATCATCGAAACATCAATACCCTCCCCCCATAATCTTCAAAATGTATTAGAATGTGCCTCAATATGCATAAACAACAATAGATTATCCCTACATTTTAGAACACAGCAGGAGCAAAACACACTCCATTTATGCAGCACATCTCATACACAGAGGGTCGTAAGCGAATTAATTCAATATCGGTGAAAAGACACAAACATAAATACAGTAACTAAAAGCAGCTAATGGTTATGGAGTGAACGATGAACTTTGAAGTGTCGAGTAAAGGGTTCAAGCATATACGTACCCTACAAGAAGACGTCTTCATAGCCATTTTCGGTTTACTGAGAGTGAACGCAAATGGGTTCAAGGTAGCGGATGGATCAAATAAGGAGGTGACGGCCATTCATTTACAAAGCTTCTCCATCACTGAGAAAATACAGAATTTCTGTGGATAAATGAACCGCTGCTCCTCGCTGTTTTCCGGCGTTTAATTTGTCGCAAGAAAACTTTGCAGATTGGTCCTTCGTTTCTTATGAAATTGTGCATCACCCCAATTGCCTTTTGCTTTGGGTTCTTTTTATATCTTTTCTGCCTTCGACTTTCAATTTTTATAAAACTTAAAATACTAAAATTTAAATAAAGAAAAACTATTATATTGTCCAAATAAAATAGTAAATAGAAAAGGGTATTTTATTATTTAGTCCTTTGTTGGATAGGTGTTTAGAATTCAGACCTGGGGACCACTTTTCTTCACCCATAAAATGTTTAGAAAAAGGTCCTTGCATTTTGACCATTCTGTTCAATAATATTTACGAATATGCCATTTTGTCCTATGCAACAAGACAAAAATGGATAAACAGTGAGTTAACGTTAACGTAATTATCCAAATACTATATTATAAAAATACATTTTGAATTCACGTTAACGTTGTTGAATCCATGTTTTTTTTTGCACGTTAACGTTAACGCATTTTATATTTTAAAAAATCATTCACGTTAACGTTGACAGTGAGTTAACGTTAATGTAATTATTCAAGCACTATATTACAAAAATACATTTTGAATTCACGTTAACGTTGTTGAATTCATATTTTTTTTTACACGTTAACGTTAACACATTTTTCATATTTTTAAAAATCATACACGTTAACATTAACAGTGAGTTAACGTTAATGTAATTATTCAGTCACTATATTACAAAAATACATTTTCAATTCACGTTAACGTTGTTGAATCCATTTTTTTTTACACGTTAACGTTAACCCATGTTTTTTGGAGTCTTCTGTGTTAACGTTAAAGTATTTATGTCTTTGTTTTTTTTTTGTGTGTTGATATTTTTTGTTTTAATTTATTTTTTTCACGTTAACATATTTTTTTCATCTGATTTGTGTATTAAGTTAACGTTAACTCATCATACACCATTTGTTTTGTGTGGATTTACGTTAACATTAATGTACATTTTTTATCTCTCTGTGTGTTAGCGTTAACGTATTTTATTTTTTAAAAATTCTGTGTATTAACGTATTTTTCTTGAAAATTAACGTTAACGTCCTATCACATACTTTTGTTGTGCGTTAACGTTAACTGTCACATGTGATATTTTGTAATTTTAAACTGAATATATATTTGGGTTGAGTTTGCGTTAACGTTAATTCACATTGTGTTGCCTCTATGTGAGTTAACGTTAACTAATTAATTTTGTCTAGAAAATATGTGAAAAAAAATCACATAAATACATCAACGTTAACGTAAAATTAACACCCCCTCCACCTCCACCATCATTCATAGCCATAACAAAAATTCAATTCAGATTTGAAAATTTTCTAAAATAAATCAAAAACCAAACAGACCCTAAATAAAAATTTGCAATTCAGATCTGAATTTATGTTTGGGTCATGTCTGTGTTAACGTTAATACACATTTTTGTGGGAATTAAAAACTTCGAGATACACCTATAGAAATATACACGAGGAAGGACTAAACCACCTAACCAGAACAAAAACCTAACCAACTTGTATTCACTGGTTATGAAATAAACAAACAAAGAGAATTCAACAATTCATAACAGAAATGAAAACCTAACCAACTTGTATTCACTGTTAGGGATCCGTTGTTTTCGATTTTTATGTTATTTGTCATGGTTTAATTTCATAACAGAAATCAAATCAACCCAGAAGCTCAAATACCCAGTAATTAAAAAGTTTAAATAAAAAAATAGACCAAAAAAAAAAAAATCAGTTCAAAAGAGAGGTTGAAGAAGAATTTCACCAAATACAGCTTGGAAGAACAAAATCAAGAGAGAGAAACGAAGAAGGGTTGTCATCCACAACCAGAGAAAAAGGAGAAGAAGTCTACTGCAACCGTTTGAAATCCCCCATTAGTCTCTTCCTCACCGATCAAAAATCGATGAAATGAAGAAGAAATCCAGCGTGAAATTTTCAGAAACGAAATTGGGGATCGACGAGACCTAATCGAATGATACTCAATAGTTCTAAATCTGTAGATTTGAACAATCAAAACTCTCAGAGAGATGATTGTGTGAGAGAGATAGAGGGAATCAACTGGTTCAAAGAGAGCACCGGAGAAACTACCTCGCCGGAGACAGTTCCAAATCGTCTAGGTATTCCACCGACATCGGCTTCATTTCTCTGTTCAGAAAATCAAAATCGAAACATGAAAAACCCTATTATAGACAATCCAAACTCTGAAAATCAAAAATAATGAAAGAAATACGAATTTTTACCTGCAAATCTTTCAATTCTTCCAAAAATCGTTCTCAGATCTGGAATGATTGTAAGGTAAACGACTTAGGGTTCTTAGATCTGAGTGATAGAGCAGGTGATTGTGACGAACGACAAACGATTGTGATGTGGCGGTGGAACGATTGTGAAGATCTGATATCTTGGTTTTCCATCAATGGAGACGAGACGGCAACAGAGCTATCGAAGCTCCAGGACGCCGGCACGACGTCACAGCCGTTCATAGTGAAGTTCTTCGACGATCCTTACTCTTCGACTCTGGTATTCCATTCGTCGGCGCTTCACATCACCATCAACAACAACGATGAGTCCCTGCGGATTTGGATTTGAGGAGGGTTTAGAGAGAGAATGAACGTGGGTTTGTTTAGAGAGAGAGACGGAGATCGTCTGCTTATAGGTTTAGAGAGAGAGAGAGAGCAATAGAAAGAGATAAGGGTCATTTACAATGATGTTAATGTGAGGGCCTTGTCAGAGTGAGAGGATCGTTAACGTTTGGACCTCCTGATATCTAAATAGAGTTAACATAAATGTGAGAATGGGGTATATATGTCTTTTTATGTCCTATTTTGTCTACCCAAGGACTAAAAACTTAATTCAGGTCTGAATGTCAAATGAACAGTTCAAAAAGGTTTGAATCCTATATGGTCTCTTAAATAGAGACTAAATAATAAAAACCTCAATAGAAAATCCCTTTTTTTTTTATTCTATTAAAATTGATTTTTTTTTTTTATGTAGTCAACTCGTCGATTTTTTCATGGTCAGAACATCTCCAACAATTCTTACCTCCCATGAACAAAAAATTTTAACTGTCGTTTGTTATTTTTCAATCAAAATTAGGATTTCAACAAATGTGGCATTTGTTGTGCCAAAATACCAATACTTTATTGAGTTGGGTTTTATTTGAGTTGGATTAATTAGTTCTACTTTACTATGTTTTGCCAAGTGGGCTTAGAGATTAGGGTTTTAATTTATTTATTAGTTTATTGCTATAATTTAATTTGAGCTAATTGTTTAGTTTAATTTAGATTCAATTTCTATTTTAATTTTTAATACAAAATATATTTAAGGAAATGACCTACCATTTTGCTCCATCTCTTGGAGTATCCACTCTAAACCACATGTGGTATTACTATTTATGCGTCAGATTTAAAAAATGGAACACCAATTTTGCCAAAGCTACTGGAGCTGCTCCCAGTTTGGTAATTTTGCTTTACTGTTAGTTTGGTGTCAATTTTTGTATTAATATACATCTAAAAATTATTAAGGTGGCGTTTGGTAACCATTTCTGTTTCCATTCTAGCAGTGGGATGGAAATGAGATGGGATGAGACGGAAATTTTATTTCCTTCTTGGGAGTAGAATTGCGTTTGGTAACGATATTTTTTTTTTTTTTTTTGGGAAGAGAATCGCATTTGGTAACGATTTTATCCTAAAATCAAATTTATTTTTTTTGAGTTTTTTTTTTTTTTTTTTTGCAGCGGCGGCGGTGGTGACCTGCAACGGTTGCCGGATATAACTGGCGGCGGCAGTGAACAGTGGCCGGACAGCGGATGAACAATAAAATTGATTTTGGAAATGGAATGTGAATTATGAGAAACAATTTTTTTTTTTTTTCTCAATTCTTAAGAAAAAAAAGGGGCACAATTCTCAAATGAGAATGGAATGGAAACGAAAACAAAAATTACTAAACGCTATTCTCAAACAGAATTCCCAAAAATCTGGGAATGGAATGGGAAATTCTGGAATGGAAACGGTTACCAAACGGGGTAAGAAACCAGCAAAGATATATTTTGTTGAATTTAAAAATTAGATGTGTTATGTTGACTCCAAGAGCGTGAATCCCTAAAAGTAAATTTTAATGATAACAATATATTTGAATTTTGTATTTAATGTGTTTGTTGAGTGTGTTAAGAGATGTAAAAGTCATGCGGGAGACACCACAATGATGAATCATGATGAAGAAGATGAATTGAAGATGACGAGTCAAAGAACATAAAAGGCATGATCAGAGCTCAGATGTGACAGAAATTGAAGACTCAAAGAGATCCGACAATCAAGGCCAAAACTACAAATTATTAAAGGCTCAAGAGACTCGGGATGGTTTCAAACAAATTACTTATATATCAAAGATAAGATAAAAAAAAAATTCTTACTCTCTCAATACACATCAACTCTACTAGGACAAAACAAGTATCACTTGCATTATTATGTGGCATGTTAATTATGTGACAAACATGTATTTCCTTGCTTTTAGAATGTGCATGATTGAGTCTAGATCACAAAAGTTTAAAAATGGATTGAAAAGAGTTGGAAAATAGGCTTAAAAATAAAAAATAACTTAAACCGGTCGACTGAACCCTTTAACCAGTCAATCGATCCATCTAGTAGCCTAAAATGAAAAAGCAATAGTCTTAATTGGTCAACTGAAACCCTGAACCAATCAACTGATATGACCAGTAGGCTAAATGAATAAGAACAAATTTTAGTCAGTCATAGGTACCTGATCAACTGATTACGGTAGTAGCTTTAACTTTAAAATATTGTAAATAATCGGTTGACCGAACTCCATAGACAGTCAGCCAATTACACTAGTAGGTTGTCCAGAACTTCAGATCAAGAACATCCGTCAACCGATCCTTAAAATTAGTCAACCAATTCATAGGGTTGGTTCGATATACTGAGCAAAAACAAGAATTTGAGCTTGAATTAAACATCATATTGATTCAAATAAATTTAGACCTTCAGTTAAGCATTTTATCTTGATTTAAATCAATTATTTCAAATTATGAGACAAGATTAAGGGGCAAAATCATAGATCTTAAAGTTGAATTCTTCAACCCTAAAACATCGCCTTTTTCTTTGCTACTTGTCTCCCGATGGCATATTGTTCAAATTAGGATGAACTGAAAAGTTGTAAGTATTAGATATCATCTAATTGATTCTCTTTAACATTCATATCATTAATTTACAACAGATTCATTCTAAATTGCTCAGATTGGTGACATATATAAGAGGGTATTGTACTCCTCTGTCAAGAGCCAAAAAATGCAAGAGAAAATTTGTGAAATTCCTCCATTGTATCACACTTTCTATATTCTTAGATATCTAGACTAGTGTGTGGAACGCTCTTTATTTTAAATCGAGCGAAATGTTGTTACAATAACACTACATTTTCAAAAAGAGTGAGATTTTGAGCTGGCGTTTTGTTAGTGTTTCTACATTTTTGTCTACTCCCAATAAACTAGGATGAGATGGAATGTGAATTCTGTTTTCTTTGGGAAAGAAAAACACATTTGATAACGACCATTATTCGAAAATTGTTTCCTGAAATTTATGATAACAGAAACAGTAAAACACGTGTGGTAACGACCAATATTTTGAAATTGTTTCCTTAATTTATTAGAACAAAAACAGAAAAACAGGTTTGGTTGCAACATTTGTTCTTTTTTAAATATATAAAAATAAATATACATATTTCTTAGCTAACATTTTCTTGTCCAACAATTGTTTATTTTTTAATATATATATTTCTTTAATTGTATGACAATAAATATCAAATTACAACAAATTCAAAAAAATAAACTGAGTTATAACATTAATTAAAAATAAATATCTAAAATATTGACATATTAAATATAAACACCGCACATATTCTACAAAAATGTTCAATTTGATTTTTATTTTTTTTACTTTAATATAACGAGTACAATAGAAAAAAATTTCAAGAAACAAATTAAAAACCAATATCATTTTACATCCACAACAAAACATAATAAAATTCCTATTCAATTCAACTGTTAAGAAACTACCCGAGGAATTTTGATGTTGTTGATTAGTTGGACACCTAAAAATACAAATCGATTCGGCAATAGCATCCTTGATATATTGCTAAAAAATCATTAACAGCAAACCAAATAAACAACATTAGGTGTACAATAATCATATGAGGGAGATTGAACCAATTTTGTTTTATACAATAAATCATACTTTGAGAAAAACATTGAACTTCACTTATACATCAACCTTCTCCCAAATATTGTCAGCAATTGAATAACAGTTAATTTCAATTCGATACAAGGCCTTGGAATAAATAACATTTTTCAATAGAAGTCGAGGAGACCTTCAACTCAAGTTCAAATGCAACTTTTATCATTAAAAACAAACAAATAAAAAAACTTATATTCTAACATTGTTTCACCCTTTTATTGTGTCATTACACAATTCAAAAAAAATAAATAGAAATCAATGTAACCTCGTGGATTCCAATAAAAGAAAAATATCAAATGTAAAATTCAACATATAGATTTAGTTCCCCAAAAAGAAAAAGAGAAAACAAAGAAAGAAGCGAACCGATTTATTTATCATTTCACACTAATATTTATCTATAAGTAGAGAATCAACCCGACAACCAAAGCGTCCGATAAAAAATTATAATATTGAATTTAATACATTAAAAAAAGAAAAAAAAAAAAAAACAATAAGAGATTGTAGGTATCAAATTGTATCCGACATGCAAATACTCCCTTGTCCATAACAAGATGTACCAAAGTTGCATATGTGCCATCGCACCTCCTACTTTCCCTCTGTAGTTTGTCAGTGTACGGGCGAGCTAAATGGGACACTCTTCCCGAATTGATTTAGTACCTTACTACCCCCGAGATACTTGAAACTACTGAATTTTGGAGTGAAAGTTTTGCCAAGTTGGTTTGGGAACCTTGAGTCCCTTGAGGTACTACAACTAGGGATATAAACGAACCAAACTATTCGTGAACTAATCGAGTTCGACTAGACAATAGTTCGTTCAAAACTCGTTCATTTAATAAATGAACCTAACTCAAGTTTTTAATTAAAATCGTTTATTAAATAAACAAATACCATATGTTCGAGCTCGACTCATTAATGTTCATGAACATTTCAAATAATATAAAATTAAAATATTTTATTATATTTTTAGTATAAAAATAATAAAATAAACTCTTGAATTTATTTAATAGTACAATCTTACATATCGAAACTTACTTCCAGAACTTAATTCAATTAAATTTAAATTTTAAATATCTATTTGATCTATTTAATTAGTACAAGAGACTAACTATTTGTAAATTTAAATTGATTCTTTATAATTCTTATATTTTGATTCGGTAGTAAATTAAACATTTGAATTTTATATAAATTTTTAAGAAGCGATTAAAAATAATTAATTTTATTAAAAAGATATATTATTTATAGTTCTTTCACAATAAAATTTAATTAATAAATAAAGTAATTTTAAAAAGAAAACTCAATTAAGCTTGTGGACAGTTTCATTATTAAACAAAGTAAGTTTGAACATAAGGTTTCAGGCACTTTAGAGCCATTTTCCTATTCTACACTTGGATGGCCTTTGTTTGGTGTTTCTGTGGAAAATTTTCTACTCCTATTCTCAAAAAAATTGAAACTGAAACCGAAATATATATAACAATAAAAAAATGATTATGGTAGATGTTAAAATATTTAATATTTTCATGAATAAACTATCTATTATTTAGTATTTTGGTCATATTTCCTATTTAGGTTGTGTTGACCAATTTGGTAACTTCATTTATTCTATTAATTAGCCTATATATTATAACGATATTCTTCCTAATATAGTACACTACTATTGCTATATAATAGGGCATATAGTCTTATTATATATGTTGGCCCAAAGATCTACCCAAGAGGGAGATGAATTGGGTAGTTACAAAAATTTAAACAATTAATTCGAATACAAATTAATAACCAATTTACCTAAATTGATTATTATCTTGTTACACAGAGATAATGTGTTTATATAGATGCACACCCAAACAAACAGAAAAATAACAATGCAGTATACAACGATATATCCTAATTCGATAAACTACTTTTACCTACATTCAGTCTCATGAGCTCCACGGCGATTCGCAATCTACTAAACTCCGATTCCTTTCCTAGACAGAAATCAAACTCTTACAATCTTGATTATTTTCATAAGCTTAGAATCAACATTTACAATCCTTAATACTTTTCACATGCTAAAAATCAACCTACTACTATTACATTTATCCATTTCATAGGTTTAGGAAGAACCTTTACAAACACACTAATTCAATTACAAGAAAAATTAAAATCTAATCTTTTTAAAGACTAAAGATTAACATAATCTTTTTGCAGGTCAAAGATCAAATCCTAATTTTTTTTTCTCAAGCTAAAGATCGAAACATAGCTACCTTGATTAGACACCAACCCAAATGTGTCTAATCCTCTTAATCTTGCCAATACAAAAAAAATTAACAAGTTTTTTCTCATAAGGAGTTTCTACCACCTCAATACAAATATACTCAATTAATGTCCTGAATAATATGATGTGATAAATTCAATGTGAGGCACAAATCTGATTTAAACTAATTAACACACAAGTAGCACGTAATCATATTTCTAAGATAAAAATAATTTAAAAGATTTTCACATAATTAAGTTTGTAAACAATTTTTCTAAAATACCATATCCAAGCAATTAATCAATAACAATCCAAGAAAGCAATAACAAGAGCTTAGAAGGACCTCACCGGGATTCTTCAAAAATAATAATGATTTCACAATAGAGAACACAAACCGGTGACACGAATAATTAGTGCCTTAAATCAATAACTTCAAGTATAATTACACTTATAAATCTCATCGACAAAATCTCTCTTTGAATGATAGAAGACTGATGTTCTTAAATGCAAAAACTCAATCCAGCAGATCTCTTTAAATAGACATAAAACTAGACCTCCAAAGGTTAGTTTTTAAATGTTACGTCAATAAATAACACTCTAAGACCCCATATATCATATATATTAAAAATAGATATGTTTTATTAAAAAATACTCTTGAAAAAACTCATTTTGGTCCTTAAAACTTTTTCAAATCAAAATCCATAGAAATAAGAAACATTTAATCACTTTAATTAAAAGAATAATTAAATAAATGGACCAATTAAATATGAATCTTATATTTCATGATATATTTCAAAACTACTTTGAATTCTCTTAAAAACTTCCCTTGGAATCATCAAAACTGAAATATCTTGACCAAAAAACAAATCAGTCAAAGAATTGACTAACTATGTCAGTTGACCGGCATATGCCATCGGTCAACCGGCTTCTCACAACGGTCATTAATTTGACCATTGTGCTTGTCCGTTCATTTGATTGATTAGATTAGAATGTTATCTTCTCTTCCTATTACGACTACTGGATTTGTTAGTCGGCTGACCCAACTTGTCGGTTGACCGAATTGACTAATAGATCACCCATTCCACTTCCTAAATACATTGTTTTGGTTAGTCGACTGACCCCTTTCACTAGTTGACCAAATTGACCCGAGAAATCACCGTTTTAACCCTTAAAACTATTTTTTCAATTATGTCCTTAACCATAAACATTTCAGATATATAGCACATTATAAACACACTTTAGAACCCTAAAATTATCACAACACATATAAAATTAATTCATTTTAAAGTGTCGTGCGTGATCCTAATTCGGATTGCATTAAGATTATATAAGTAATAAATTGTTTTTACCTATTTGTCTTCAAGTCTTCATCATCTCCATTTTACACCCGCTATATATTCTTCAATGATTCTTCTTCTTAATCAAATTCATAAAACTTTAAATCTGAAATCACTCAATAAAGATAGTAGTCTCATAAAATATCTACATTTAATTGTCTATCAAAATATTGAGTTCAACAATATAGAATATATAACAAAATATTCTCTTCCTCTCCAATATATTTTTTTGGTATCAAAGCCCAAAAAAAGAAAAATAAAAGGAGACGCAATGGAGGAAAACCCTAGTCCCCATCCCCCATGTTGCGCTCGTGCCTTACTACCAACTTCTAGCCACCGCCCACCTTCTAGTCACTGTTGTTGCTGCACTCTCTGTCCCGCATCAACGTTGCCTTATCGTTCACCTCACGTTGTTCCCGTTCTCTAGCCATTTCTCTCACGATGGTTGTCTGACGTTCCAGTTGTTGTTCTATCATTGATCGCTCATCATTTTCCTTCGTCCTATCTCTGGCCAATAGATTTCCTTACATAGAAAATATACGCATTGATATACGGTATTAATTTGATAAAAGGGGCTTCACCCTTAAAATGTCAAAAATGTTGCATTTAAATGTTCTGAGGTAGCTTCATACATTGTACAACCCACTAGTCATTGTTGTCGATGATGGATGATGCTCGGTATTAACAATAGAGATAATGCTCTTGACTCAACGGTTGGAAAAAATATGGTCATAAATTAATTAAATAATTAGATAATTAATTATTTAAGTAATTTTGTAATTAGAAACATGAGAAATGAAAAATAAAACAGATCAAAGTTCTTTATTACATAAACACTTCAAACAACATATCAAATGGAATAGAGATTTATATTACAACTGAATGGAAGAAAAAAAACAAGAACAACACACTTATTGAACGCGCCCCAATTTTCCAAAGAAAATAAAAAAATAGATATACGCTTGGCGCTGGTAAAATGAGAAGGGTTTTTAAAAACGTCGATTTTCTCATTAAAATACTTAAGCCCGTTTTAGAAAAAGGAGTCGCCACCTAACATTGAGTTTAAATGATGTGCTAGGTCACCAGATTTTTCTTTTTGAAAACAAAATTAAAAAAATGGCTTAAATAAAATTTTGACTCCAAAAATAACATGATCCGACCAGAGATTCGTTTAAAGAGTTCGGGGGTCAGTTACGCTCGGGGAAGGTGTTAAGCACCCCAAGACGCCCGTCAAAAGACGGTACCTTATCTAATTAAGTCCAATTAAAATTTAAATCCGAATATTTTTATTTTATTTTGAAATCCTCCTCCTATACACACACATACATATACACACACATCGAGGGAAGTAATCTCCCTTCTAAATCTAAACCGTTCCAATGGAAGGTTGGAAATTTTTCACCTCATCTTGTCAACAAATTATATTCAACACGAATTAAAGAAAACACACGCACGCACACACACACTCACACTCATCGAGGGGAGTAATTCCCTTCTAAATTTAAACCGTTCCAATGGAAGGTTGGGAATTTTCCACCTTATCTTGTCAGCACATTATATTTAATACGAGTTAAAGAAACACACACACACACATGCACGCACACATCGAGGGGAGTAATTCCCTTCTAAACTTAAACCGTTCCAATGGAAGGTTGAGAATTTTCCACCTTATCTTGTCAGCACATTATATTTAATACGAATTAAAGAAACACACGCACACACACGCACGTACACATCGAGGGGAGTAATTCCCTTCTAAACTCACATTATATTTAATACGAATTAAAGAAACATACGCACACACACGCACACACACATCGAGGGGAGTAATTCCCTTCTAAACTTAAACCGTTCCAATGGAAGGTTGAGAATTTTTCACCTCATCTTGTCAGCAAATTATATTCAACACGAGTTAAAGAAAACACACGTACGCACACGCACGCACGCATCGAGGGGAGTAATTCCCTTCTAAATTTAAACCGTTCCAATGGAAGGTTGGGAATTTTCCACCTTATCTTGTCAGCACATTATATTTAATACGAGTTAAAGAAACACACGCACACACGCACACTCCTCAAGGGGAGTAATTTTATTCTAAACTTAAACCGTTCCAATGGAAGGTCAGAAGTTTTCCATCTCGTATTGTTAGCACCATAGTTGTCAAAGTTGCGCCCAGGCGCTCGCCTAGGCGCAAGGCGACTCAAGGCGCATGTGCTGCGCTTCGCTCAAGTCTAAGCGCTGAACCTACAAGAAGTGACCGCCTTTACCGCCTGGGCGAGAGTCGTCTGCGTCGTCAGAGGCGCGCCTGCAGTGGCCAAGGCGATTTTGTTTCCATCCTAGCCTTATGGGCTCTCGAATTAGCCATAGCCCTAGTCCTTAATATATTCCCAAATCCCATACCTGAGCTTCTGAAACCCTATTGGAAGGAAATCGGCGTGAACAGAATCTCGAACAGAATCGCTTTGATTTCGGTCGATTTCTCCTTCGATTTCGTTCAATTTCTCCTCGATTTCCTTCGTTTTCTGCTTCGGTTTCCTTCGATTTTGTCCCTCATTGCTGCTGCTGCTTCGATTGCTGCTCATTCGACTGCTGCTGCTCCGATTTTTGCTTCCTTTGTCGATTTCTCCTTCGCTGCTCGTCACGTTTGCTCTCCTCCGACTGCTGCTGCTCCGATTGCTTCTCATTCGCCGTTCGATTTCTCCTTCACTATTCGATTCCTCCTCCGACTGCTACTGCTGCTTCGATTGCCGTCGTTCGCTGTTCGTCGTCCTCCAGGTGCTCAGGTAAGGCCGTAAGGTAATGGTTTATTTATTTATTTACTTAATTAATTATTTATGTTTTATTTATTTTATTTATATAATTACTTAATTAGTTATTTTATTTATGATTTGCCTATTTGTTTCATGATTCATGTGTAAAATGTGTTCTAATTTTGTGTAAAATGTGTTCTAATTTTCTGTTTCCATTTCTGATTTTGATGATATATGTTTATGTTCATGTTAAAACTTAATTGTTTAATTATTTATTTAGTTTATTTTTGTTATTATTTGTTTGTTTAATTGTTTGTTAGAAGTTAGGACAAATTAAATGGCTAGTGAAGGATTAAGGGACCCCGCGTGGAGCCATGCGTATTTGGCGAATCCATAAGACAAAAATTCGGTCACATGCAATTTTTGTAAAAAAGTGACGAAAGGAGGTATATATTGGGCTAAACAACACATTGTTGGCGGATATAGAAATGTCACCGCTTGCAAAAAATGTCCATCTCACGTGAGAGATGAAATCCGAGACTACATGTCCAAGAAGAAGAAGGAAAAAGATCAAGTTAATTTGCTTCCGAATTTTGATGACTACGAGGCCGGAAGTGAGGATGAGGATGAGGATGATGTTCGAGATGTGACATCCCTGAAAAGACAAACACCTTCTTCAGGTAGAAATTCAAGTACATTTGTTCCAAAAAGGCCAAAGCAAAAAGGACCTTTGGATTTGTATTACACTCCCGATCCAGAAACGGTTGTGAAAAACCGAAAGGGGAAAGGGAAACAAACTAAGTTGGATGATAATGATCATGCGAAGAAAGAGTTAAGGTCCAGAGCATGTACACTCATTGCTAGATGGATGTACGATGCGGGAATTTCATTTAATGCAGTCAAATATGATAGTTTTCAAGCGATGACTAAGGGTATCGGACAATATGGTCCCGGTATGAAAGCGCCATCATACCATGAGGTTAGAGTTCCTCTATTAAAGAAGGAGGTGCAGAAGACAAATGAAATGCTTGAAAAGCACAAGGAGGAACGTGAAACCCATGGATGCTCAATTATGGCGGATGGTTGGAAAGACAAACGAGAGAGGACTCTCATTAATTTCTTGGTTAATAGTCCTCGAGGAAGTGTTTTTATTGAATCCGTTGATGCTTCCGCTTATGCAAAGACTGGAGAGAAGATGTTTGAGCTACTTAGTACTTTTGTGGATAAGATTGGAGAATCTAATGTGGTGCAAGTGGTTACAGATAGTGCCTCTTCTAATGTCATGGCCGGTAAGTTTAAATATTAATTTCTAATAATTATATTTTAATTAGAATATACATTTTTCAAATTTATTAGCAATTAAGTATTATTTTTTATTCTTCACAGGGAGGTTGTTGGAGGCGAAATACCAACATTTATATTGGACACCATGTGCGGCCCACTGTTTGGATTTGATGTTGGAAGACATCTTTAAGTTGCCAAACATGAATTGAACCTTTGTGAAAGTGGTATTTCTAAATGGTTACATTTATAACCGCCCCGGTGTAGTTAACATGATAAGACGATTCACTCATCAAAAGGAATTGCTAAGGCCGGCAAAAACCCGATTTGCTACCGCTTTCATCACATTGTGTAGACTTCATCAAGAAAGGAATAACTTGAGGAAGATGTTCATTTCGGATGAATGGACCACTAGCAAGTGGGCGAAGGAGCAACAAGGTAAAAGGGCAAAAGACATTGTACTAATGCCTACCTTTTGGCAAAATGTCGTTTTTGGTCTTAAGGTATCAGGCCCTCTTGTTCGAGTGCTTCGTTTGGTTGATGGGGAGAGAAAACCCGCAATGGGGTATATTTATGAGGCTATGGATAGGGCCAAAGAAGCCATTGCCAAAGCATTCAAAGAGGACGAGGAGAAGTATAGTGAGATTTTTAAAATTATCGATCGTCGATGGAATATCCAATTTCATCGTCCTTTGCATGCAGCTGGTCACTTTCTGAATCCGGAATACTATCATGGAAACAAAGACATTCATCAAGATGAGGAAGTTATGAAAGGCTTCTATGAATGTGTTATGAGGTTGGTTCCAACTCTTGCTGCACAAGATAAAATTTCGGTGGAATTAGACAAGTACAAGAAATCCGAAGGCCTCTTTGGGATGCCTATGGCCGTCAGACAAAGGAGCACAAAGTCAGCTGGTAAATTTTTTGTTTTAATTTTTGTCGTCTTATTGCTTTAATTTAATGATTCTAAATTAGTAATTATATTTTACAGTCGACTGGTGGACCTCATACGGTGGGTCGACACCTAACTTGTAAGCGTTTGCAAAAAAAATCCTTAATCTTACATGTAGTGCATCCGGTTGCGAAAGGAATTGGAGTGTTTTTGAACATGTAAGTTTTTTTTTTAATATTTAATTTGAATTTATTTAAAAGTTATCAAATATAATCCCCTTAAATAATGATCTTTTAATCTATTGCGCATAAATTATTGCAGATTCACAGCAAGAAGAGAAATAGGCTAGCGCAAAAGCGATTAAATGATTTGGTGTATGTGAAATATAATAGAGCATTGATTCGTCGATATCAAGCACGCGACGTCATTGATCCTATCTTATTGACTGATATTGATGATAGCAATGAGTGGTTAATTGGTAGAGTTGATGGAGCTTCTGATAGGGAGAGGGATGATGAGTATGTGCATGATGAAGAAGATGGATTGACATGGACAAATGTAGCTACTGCCGCTAGAGTAGAAGAGAGTCGATATAATTCTAGATCGAAATCGACTCCAAGGGTGAATGCTAGAAATAAGCAAGTGGCAAGTTCTTCTACTCCAACAATCCATTTAGATGAGGAAGAAGCAAATTCAGAAGAGACTGAAGAAGAAGAGTGTGAGTGGGATGATCACGTGTCCAATGGTGAAAATGTAGATGACTTCGCTTTGGTGGATGACGATGATGATATTTGATTATTTGGATTTTGGTTGATTATATTTTTGTTTGCTCTTTGTTTTTGTATGTTTAAAAACTTGCATTTGAAGTTCTAGGCTACTTGCGAGTGTATTTTATATTTTCTAATTGGAATTTAGTCATAGTTTTACTTCTTGATTTTAGATTTGCAATATAAAAGTACTATATATTAATTTATTTATTTTTTTAAATGTCGTGCGCCTGGTGTCGTTCAGGCTAGCGCCTAGCGCTTAGGCTCCGGGACAGAGTTCTAGGCTACTTGCGAGTGTATTTTATATTTTCTAATTGGAATTTAGTCATAGTTTTACTTCTTGAATTTAGATTTGCAATATAAAAGTACTATATATTAATTTATTTATTTTTTTAAATGTCGTGCGCCTGGTGTCGCTCAGGCTAGCGCTTCGCCGTGTGCCTAGCGCTTAGGCTCCGGGACACCTTGTGCGCCTCGGTGCGCCTAGAGCCTTTGACAACTATGGTTAGCACATTATATTTAATACAAATTAAATAAAACACACGCGCCCACACACTCACACGCATCGAGGGGAGTAATTCCCTTCTAAACTTAAACCGTTCCAATGGAAGGTTGGGAATTTTCCACCTCATCTTGTCAGCACATTATATTTAATACGAGTTAAACAAATACACGCACGCGCACACACACACACCTTGAGGGGAGTAATTTATTTCTAAACCTAAACCGTTCCAATGGAAGGCAGAGATATTTCCACCTCGTTTTATTTGCTCAAAAAAAAATATTAAAAATAAATAAATAAATAAAATAAAAAAAAAAAAATCTAATTTACAAAAAAAAAATATCAAAATTTAGTATAATAACAACTTATTTTAAAAATAAGAGTAAGATTTACAACAGATGAAAATTTACAACTTTCTTGGAGATTTGTTTTTTTGCTTCTTCTTTAAAATTACAATAAAATAAAAATAATATTATTTTCTTCAAAATTTCTCTCCAAATTTCACCTCTCCCTTCCCAAAAAATTCTCCTCCCTAGTGTTGTGAGACTTCATTCTATTTATAAGAATGAAAGTGCAAAATCCGTCCGGCAAAAGGTGAAGCAAAAAGTAAGAAAAAGAGGTGGGTGCACCGAAATTCGGTGCACCCAAAAGGTGTGGGCAGAGAGCACCCACGCTGGCCGCATATGCGGCCAGCAGCACTGGTCGCACGTGCGACCTCAATGCAACCCCCCACCCCCGTTCAGTCCAGGCCTCTCTCGTTCTCGTCTGTTTCTTGTCCATTTTGTTCCGAATTAACGCGTTTTTATTCCATTCGAAAAATCTACAAAAACCAAAATAAATAAATAAATCAATTACTAATGTTTAATTTACTTAAGAGATTAACAAAACTTAATTTAGCGGTATTAAACCGCACAAATGCGGTACAATCAAAAACAAAATGAATAGGGAAATAAAATAAAGGTAACTATAAAATAAAGTATAATATTTTTGCGAGGCGGTCAAAATGCCGTGTCTACACTTATTGTATTACCGAACAGAAACAAAAACGAGATTGAGGCAATCATTTGTTGATTTCTCCTTAAAGCATATTTCGCCCCAGCTACGATGCTTACGGTTTAAGTATCTCCCTCCCAAGATACAACGATCAAATGGTTATTGGTACCACATTGGAAACAAGGAGCTCAACGAACTGGAAATATGTTGAACTCTCTAAAAACATTCTCAAGAACAATGAAATCTTTCAAAACTCTCTAAAGAAATACAATGCAAGCTTAGATAGTCGCCTATATGTTGAGAATAACAGCCCTTTTATAGGGAGTAAAATTCAGTAACTGAAGGCAATGAATAGACTCATGAATTAAGATGCCAATAAAGAAGCGGGTAATTCTTTATAGTTACACACATGAACAGTCTTCATGTTTGTAACTTTCTGCAGTTACAAACGTGAATAATAAGGCTTTTTAGACTTTGTTTAGGTTGGAATTTTCATTTTTTTGTACAAAAACATATCAAATCTAAGTCAAGCATTCCATAAAGCCACAAGCCCAGGACCTGAATCCTGCCGAGAAGGCGAGCAACAGTGCGTGTGTGTGTGACTTTATTTTCTACAGCCTTTAGCCTACTTTTTATCCATATATCAATGCTTTAAGAGGCTTACCTTCAATAGATAACCCGAATCTTAATAAATGACTCTTCATATTGTTTAGTAACTAATACGGGATAACCTACACAATACATCAATCAACAACTCCAAGTGGGTATTTTAATTCACATCTTAAATGATTTTTACACAAATAAATATACCAAATTTATTTTGAGATTTTTATTATTTAGTCCTTATTTAAGAGACCATTTAAAAAAAACAAAATAAAAATTCAACTGTTCATGTGGGGATCAAATCTCAAGGTACAACCAATTAAGTTTTTGGTCCTCCAAAGACAAAAAATGATAGTAAAAAGACACACATACCCCTGAAACAAAACTCATCTCTTTCTCATTCACGTTAACCGCTGACGTGCTCTCTCTCTTTATTCTTGATCACTCCACAATCCACATACCGTTCACTCACAAATAATTTCAAATTTCATGAGAGAGAGTCTCTCTCTCTAAAACCCTAGGTGAGTCTCTCCCTTCCAACGAAGATCGCCAGTGTCCCATCGCCGTCGTTCCTGGTTACACCGAAGCTGTCAACAATTGGAGACTTCCGATTCGTGAGCCATATCTTCCGATCATCTCCGTCGTTGTACCATTATCTTCATAGGCCATTCATCGCAAGATTCATTGTCTTCAGCTATTCCTCTTATGGTTTCTCTCTCTATCTTCTTCTTGTTCATGGTTTGATTTCTCTCTTTCTTGTTCACGGTCTGAATCTTCTATATCTCTCCATTTAGATTTAGTTTTCCAGATCTGAAATCAGATCTAGAGTTTCTAGATCTTGGTTTTCGCGATTTTCAGTTGTTCATCTGAAAACCCCTACAAGCAGCTCATCTGTATCTCTTTTTCGATTTTTTGTTATTCTTGTTTGGTTGTTTGAATCGGTGCTTACGCTGGGATGATTCTCTTGATAATCGCGGGTTCTGGGTGTTGAGAGTTCGTTGTCGATGGGTTTCGGCGAATTTTTCGTTTCTGATTTGGAATTATCGGTTGAAACAGAGGAGGTGGGGGTGTCGTCCCATAGCAGACCCTTGAGTTCTTCATGAACGGCGGGGTACAAATTGGATAGAAGAAAATGCGGCGCATCTGGACCGTTGAATCCGTCGTAGATCCCGACGAAGACGTAGCCATGTTTTTCAGAGACGACAACGTGAACGTTAGTATTTTTACGTGATTTTGTGTCATATGTTTGTCAGGACAACACAAAATACGTTAACGTTAACACAGAGATAGACAAAAAAAATGTGCATTAACGTTAACACAAACTCAACCCAAACACACATTCAGCTCAAAAGAACAAAATATCACATATGGTAGTTAATGTTAACGTGCACAAGATAAAAGTATGCAACAGGATATTAATGTAAATGTTCAAACAAAATATGTTAACACACAAAACCTCCAAAAACAAAATACGTTAACACTAAAACCCACAGTCTGATAGTGAAAATGTGTTAACATTAACGCACACAAAAAAGATGAGAAAGATGCATTAACGTGAACATACAAAAAAGAAAAAAAAAAACATGAATGCGTTAACGTTGACATGAAATTCAAATCGTAGTTTTGTAGCATAAATAAGGTTTGACTTAAAAAAAAAACATAGGCAATGTGCATTACTGAACATTTACATTAACATTAATGTCATGTTTGAGTTGGGTTTGCGTTAAATGCGTTAATGTAAACACACACAAAAAGAACATGAAATGCGTTAATGTTAATGTACATCAACATATGAGAAAAATACGTCAATATGAAACACACAAAAAATATGAAAATGCGTTAACGTTAATGTGAAATTCAAATCGTAATTTTATAATATAGACAAGGTGTATTGCTGAACATTTTAAGTTAACGTTAACGTTATGTGTGCATATATTTGTTTTGTTGACAAAATGACAGAATTGTAAATATGAGTGAACAGAGAGGTCAAACTTAGGGGACTAAAAACTTAATTGTGGGTAGTAGAGGTCTGAATTCTAAAATTGGTATATTTGGAGGACCAAAAAATTAATTACCCATTTATTTTCTCACCAAGAAGAATACATTGATATATTCATATGTCTCAAATTAAGATTGGTCTCGCAAATAATTGACTTATAAAATTAAAAAATAATAAAATAAAATTATATACTATCAACAAAAGCAACCCCAATCCGCTTGGGTACCGTAAGGCTAACAGAGTGGCATAGGTAGGGTTTCATTTATGCTCATGAAATTGGTTAATGGAACCATAAAAGCTTTTGGCCTGTGGGAAAGAGAAAATTTTTATGTAAGAGAGGTGGGTTTATATAAATCTATATATAAGTTGTAATCCTCCAGATAAATTTTAATCGTTCTTTATCTAAGAGACGTCCAAATTAATTATCTAGATTAACATGAATGTAAAATATATTTTTTATTTTAAAGATATATTTTTTTAACAAATCCCATATTTTTTTTAACTATTTATTTCTTATTTTGTAATTTTTATTTTCTTATTTCCTTTTGTTCATCTTTAGTCTTTCCTTACTCTCTCACTCTCTCTCCAGTTCATCTAGCCGTAATCGAAACTCTAAGGCCCCGTTTGGTTAGTATTCCCAACCAAACCCAATCCAACCTAAACCAAAAATTTTGGGTTTGATTTTTAGGAACGCATTTGGCAAACACAAAACTCAACCTAACCCAACCCAAAAAATAGGAATTGATTCTCAAAATCCTAAAGAAACTAAAAACAAAAAAAAAGTTGTTTCTTTTTGTACCCAAAAAATTCAACCAAAAGTTCTCAACTTTCGTCTTCATCTGCCCGCCGACCACCACCACCACCCGCCGTCTCCGGCCACCTCCGGCGACCTTCCGCTGCCGCCGGCCACCTCCGGTGACCGTCCGCGCCGCCGGCGTCCACCTCCGGCTACCGTCGCCAGCCACCTCCGCCGCCCCGCCGGCCGTCCGGCCACCACCGCCGCCGTCTGACACATCGCCGTCGCGGCATCCGCCCACCGTCCGCCGCCGCCAAACACAAAAAAAAATTTAAAAAAAAAAATTAGTTTTAGGATAAAATCGTTACCAAACACATTCTGTTCTCAGCACAAAACAAAAATTGTCGTTACCAAACGCAATTCTGTTCCCAAAATTCTCAACCCAACCCAATTCAACTCAACCCAACCCATTCCAGTTAGGTCCAGAAAAGTGGAAACACTAACCAAACGCCACCTAAGTCACCGTTATCGCCTTGTCTCCTATTTTGTGCTCTTTTTTCTCTCACCATCTTAGGGCTTGTTTGATAACAACTTAATTTTTAAGTGCTGAAAATTAAGTGCTGAAATTTTAAGTGCTGAAAATTTAAGAAGGTTGTTTGATAAAATTGTGCTGAAAATAAAGTGTTGAATTTTTTTTATTTGTTTAATAAGTATAAAATTTGTATGCTAAAAATTGTTTAATTTGTATAACTACCTTCGAATTAAGATAATGTGAAAAAAAAAAAAAAAAAATTGAGAACAAAGCAATAAAATCAGGTGCCATTTTAAAAATATATATATATATATATTAAAATTAAAAGTAGAAATTAACCTAAAAATATGTAAATATTATGTGTTTTTTTATGTAGTTTGATTATTTAAATTAAATTATAACAATAATTTAAATATAAAATAAAATTAAAATCATAAAATAATCCAAAATTAATTCAATTCTCATTAATCATATTTTTAATTAAACCCTCGTAGGGGATCAAGGGTATAATGGTCAAAATATAAATTTTTTTTAAGTGGGAAATAATGGAATGCATTAAGCAAAATAAAATAAGTTAAGGGATTTTGACTTAATTTTTTATTCACATTTTGACTTAATTTTTAAGTTAACTTAATTAATTAAGTGATATTAATTACATTTATCAAACAAACTTAATTAATTAAGTACTTAATATAATCAGTTTTAAGTACTTAATTTTTTTATTAAACATGCCTTAGTCTCTTCTTCTTTCTCCTTCTCGCGTTGTGTGCTCATATACCCACTCTAGAGCCATGCCTCTCTCTCCACAGTGGCCACTAAATCACACCATCACCACAAACCCTCATCGTTGCCACTGCCACCTTCGATTCCTCCATCCTTCTCAGACTCCAAACCACCATCGATGGTTTTAAATTGTGGTAACGACCATCATAATGGTAACAGACGCGGTAACGCGGAAACGGGGGTGAAGCATGTGTGACGTAACAATAACGGATATTACAATCATGAAATTTTATATTTAATTCACAATACCAAAACATTTAAAAATTCGGGCGTTTTGCATTAAAATAAATAATGAGTAATGTAAGTACGATGATTTTGGAAACTTGTTCGAAATTAATGCTCATTATATAATAATTTATAAATTAATATTGTTGTTAAAGAATAACCATAATGTGTTTGACAGGTAACAAATCTATATCTACTTGTAAATTTTAATTTTTGATAGAAAATTGACTAGATCTAAGTATATAATTGATAAAAAAGTGAAGAAAATAGAAGCCAACTGAAGAAAAATAGGGAAATAAGTTGAAAAATGAGAAATTTTATATTTTATAGGCAAATAAATTTTCACGACCGTTACACTGTTGTAACGGCCCTTACAACAGTGTCACGACCGTTACAGTTGTTACGGGCCATTGCAGCTGTGAAATCACTTATCGTTGCTGTAACGACCATTTTTTAAAACCATGCCACCATCACCATTAGTAATCGAAATCCTAGATCTTTCAAGTGGCTCCCTCTTTAATCTCCAAATCAAAACCCTAGATCTTTGAAAGCCAGAGCTAGACAGCTTCGTTTCCGTATTTCAGGGATTGGAAATTTGGTTAAGGTTCAAATTTGATGCCGAAGGTGAGTCGTACCATTTCAAATGTATGAGTTAGATCTGGATCAACACTATTTCAATTTTGGGCGCCAATTTGCCATATATGTATAGATTTGAGTTTAATGATATATGAAATTAATAGAGACATTTGTTGTTATTTGATTTTTAATCTATGGTTTTTGAATTGATGAAGTAATGGTATAGAAGGTACGTATTCAAATTCGAGCTCTGCCCATTTCTAAGGCTATGGTGATTGTTCATATTTGTCTAACATATATACATTTCATTGTCAAATAATAGTTATTGATTTTTTGGTGATTGTTCTTCAATTTTTCGTATTCTGCTTCCTTTTTTTCCTTTGAGGTTTTATGGACAGAAACAGAAAAACAAAAACAAAGTTTTCTGTTTGTTTTCCATCAAGTAGAACACTATATTCGGGAACAATATTCGGTGTTTTAACGATATACTGATTTCTGATTTCTAACAGTATCTGTTTGGTATTCAATTAATGATTTCTAATGATGTGAGAATTTACTGTTATTGTTCTAAAATTCAATTGAACACATTTCAGCAAGTTTTTTATGTTTAACTTTGCCTATTGGTAAGATTTAAACGGCACATGTGATAATGGATGATGATTGCTGAAAATATTAAAATATTAATCTCCTTCTCGCTTATGTGTTTGTTTCTCCTTCTTAATCTTCTAATCAGACTCGGCGACTTATTATTCGTCCAATGACTATGACTGCAATTAGGGATGGTCATGGGCTTGGGGGCCCGCCTGGCCCGCCAAGCCCGCCCACTATTTTTTAGGGCTTGGGTATGTGTTTTGAGCCCGTGGGCCGGGCTTGGACTATAAAAATTAGGCCCGAGTAAAATTAGGGTCGGGCTTGGGCAAGGCTAATATTTTATAGGGCCGGGCCGGGCCGGCCCGATGATTTAAATTAATATATATATATATATATATGAAATTAAATATAGACAAATTTAATTTGTGATTGTGTTTGATTTGGTTTGAATGCTGTATTTTTCTCTTTGCAGTTTTTTTTTCGGTTGGAATGTAAATGTGGCCTTTTTTTGTTGTAGAAATGTATGGTAATGAATATGTTTGTGTAGATGAATCTTGTAGTAAATGTATCAACTACAATTTTTTTTTTGGTTTGAATGTAATTGTGTTTGATTTGGGTTGATTTGGTTTGAAAAAAAAAAAAAATTATAGGGCCGGTCCGGGCCGGCCCGAGGGTTGGGCTAGGGCCCTAATTATTTTGATAGGGCCGGGCTTGGGAATAAAAACAAGGCCCAAACTTAGGGCCGGGCCGGGCTAGGGCCGGACACTTTTTTGTAATATCCTACCTAAAGCCCGCCCCGAACCCGGCCCGCCCCGCCCCATGACCAACCCTAACTGCAATATATGAAACCTTAATTGGTGCTGCGTTGCAATTTTTCTCTTTGTTTGTCTGCTTAGGTTTGAAAAAGCATTCATCACTGGGTCGTATAATTATGCTGAGAATCATATATAATGACTCTAGCTTCTAGCCCCCTTGCTCTCACTTTTTCCGCGAGGAACGTCCACTAATTTGAATAGGTTTTTTTTTTTTCTTTTTCTTTTTTTTCTGTTTGGTTTGGAATTGCAAAAATTTTGGTCATATTGTGATGTTATTTTTTATCCTAAATTGAATAAAAAATTAGAACGTTGATTTTTCTTTTTGTTTTTTGTGATTCTCTTGAATCTTTTTAAATCTATTTCTGCATCGGTTTAACATCATCTTCTAAAATGTAAATCTTAAAGGCAATATGAACTATCTTAAATGAATTTAATGCACTGAATATCTTTGTTTTAATTCATATGTGAACAATTTTATGGTTTTGATTTAATGGAGGAGTTTATAGCTTATGGGTTGGTTTTGCTTTAGATTTTTTCATATGTAGTTTATCTATTGGTTTACATTTGCGATTTTCATGAATTTCGCTTTGATTCCTATGTTTTTGTATTGCTGAAGTAAGGTATGTACCCGTTTTGATTGTTGAAGTAAGGTACGATTGTCCGTTCTGTTCCCATATTTGTGTTCTATTTTTAATTTTCTGTTCTTTTTTCTGATTTTCTATTTTCTGTTACTGTTCTGTTCTGTTCCTAATTTCAGCACGAAAACACTCAAAACAAAACTAAGTACATTTGCTTCATTGAAATTTGTTGGCTGGTTTGATACCTGAAGAGATTGGCAACTGTTCATCACTTTACCTTTTGTAAGTTCTCTTCTCTAAACAAAAATTTGAGAATAATTTTGTTTCTGCTTTTCCCGATTTTCTATTCTTCAGTTAATTGCCCAGTTTGAACATCAATTGCCCTCCATCTACAAAAAAAATTCAGGGAAGCATTTAATATAGAAGAAATAGTAACGGTTTGTATATTTTATTAATAATAACTTCAGTAGACCATGAATAATAAAAAGAAACACAATATTAAATATAGGAATAACATAAATGCTAACATAATTTAGGTAATGACATAATTTCAAATATACAAAAAGAAACAAAGAAATGAATATTTCCTATTTCCATTCTTGATTTTAATTATGTCATTTCCTTATTTATATTTGTGTTTATGGTATTTCCTTACTGTATTGTATTTCATTTTATTGTTATTCATATCACTCTATAAATAGTGAATGATTGGTAGTAATAAAAATACAACTGATTTACATGGTATCAAAGCTTTCCATCCAAAAATTTTAGTCGTCTATAGAGAGAGAAAGTTTACAGCCGCCATCAGTCTTTATAGCCTCTGGCTACGAACTCCGACGGCGGCTGCTATAAAGCACCGAACCTCAATTTTTTTCCTCACAAACTTTTCGTTCCTAATCCACCCACCTGTAGCTTTATTCTACCTTCCCTTCTCTGCACAAATGATTCACAGTATCTTTTCTGCATGTGCGAATACACCAGCCATCTTCATAAGCTTTTCCTTCAAATAAATAAATAAATAATCTTCAAAATTCATGGCGATTCTTCCTCCTCATCGTCATCTTCTTCCCCTGCCGAATCCACCCCAACTGTCCTCCCCACAAACCCTAATCCGCCGTTTCGCATAACAGAGAAAACCACCAATCGCCGCCGCAATCTCAATCCCAACCTCAAATTCGCCTCGACCTCAGTTTCTTCGGAGACCCAGATCCAACGTTCGAGCAAACCCACATCCCAGAATTGGCTCAAACCGGCCACCAGGGACTCACCCAATGTCCGACCCTGTTCAAAAATAAAATATGCTATGGTACGTACTCTCTCTCTACCGTGAATATCGCCATGGAGCCCATGCAGCCGTTGTTCACATAGTGAATCAAGTCTCACTCTCTCTCTCTCATGTTCACATGTTGCATGCTCATGGTGTCCACCTCTCCACTCTCTCACCCACGTAGATCTACTGCCTTGTGTAATAGTTAGTATTGGAGCAGTATTGTTGAGTGATGCAAAGTCTATATATGTTGTATTCTTGTGATGGATAATATAATGGGATCTTTTCATTTTACTCTTTTATCTTTTAGCTATCTCTCTCTCTTCTCGCCATTACTAGCGCACCACTAGGAAAGCAATTTCAGGTCTCCACAATGACAACCACCCCCCCTGCAGTGCCGCTACCCCTGTTCGGCCTTGCAACCCTAGCTCCGCCACCCCTGCTGTGACGCCACTCTATTGGCCCCGCAAACCTAGCTCTACCACCCTCTGTCGCGCTCTCTTAGTCTCGCTTCACCAAATGGATTTGAACAATTTCCCTATGCTTGTGCTTCTCCCTCTCTTTGTTTTTCTCCCTGTCCTTCCCCTTGTTTCCTTCGTCTATCCCCCCCATGTTTTCTCTCTCTTCCCCATTACAAACGCACCTGTGTGTATCTCTTAAAAAAAAATAAAAATACAGGAACAGCCCCACCCTTTTTCTCAAATCCAAACGCCATTCTCTCTTTTCTCTCGCTCCAATTCGGTCTTCGACGGTGGTGTTACAAGCCTAGAGAGTCATTTAGTAGAGATTCAATCTCTCTCCCACACGCATACACGATATATCTATCAGTATTTCTCAGATCTCTTGAATATTTGTGGTTCACTATATTTGTGGTCTCTCTCTCTCTCTTAAATCAAAAATCCGTCTCCCTACGGATTTCAACCATGACAATTTCTGTTATATCGTAGATAACCCCCGTCAACTACAGCGCACCTCTGACCCACAAAGTGTAACAGTTAAGGGGCCTCAATAAGTCAGGAGTTCATGCTTACGGCAAACACTTGTTTGGAGAGTCAGTCATTGCTTGTTACGCACTACAGCGCAACCACAACCATTCACTATAGTGAACACCCAGATGTTCTAAGAACGTACTCCAACGAGCCTCCCGGCAATCAGACGCTGACAACACCAAGTCATGAGCCGGACTCATCTTCTTCCACTCAAGATCCAAGATTGCATTCTCCTCATGGAGCTCCATCTTGCGGGGGCATATTAGAGTATTGCATATTCCTACAAGGAAATGAATATTTCCTATTTCCATTGGCCAATAATTTAATAATAATAATACTAAAATATTAAATTTAGAAGAATTAAATTAAAAAAATAATATAAAACAAAAAATATAATATATAGAAATCTCGAATCGAAAATTATAGAAATAATTTATAAAAATTAAATTTAGTAATAATACATAAATATTAGATTTATAGAAATTATATAAATAGAAATTACAGACATTAAATTTATAAAAATTATAGAAATAATATATCGATATTAAATTTAATAATAATATTGAAATATTAAATTTATAAAAAAGAGAAAACATAATAGGCGTAAATTATAGATATTAAATTTATGAAAATCATAAAAAATAAAATATGAAAATTAAATTTTGTAATAATAATGAAACATTAAATTTAAGAAAATTAAATTAAAAAAATAATATAAAGAGAAATATAATATACAAAAATTATGAACAATAAACTTACAAAAAAAATAAAAATAATATATGAACATTAAATTAATAATAAAATATCATTAAAAAATAATATTAAATTATGTTCAAATTTCTTTGTACGATTGTATCTTCAAGCACGGGCGATGTTTAGTAATAATATTGAAATATTAAATTTATAAAATTAAGTTGAAGAAACAATATTAAATTAGGTGTTTTTTTACACACGTGACTGAAGGCACATGTCATATGCCTTGTCGGTTAGTGTTGTTCCCATATCATTTATTAATTTAATAACAATTTTCTTGTTCTTAATTGGAGGAGTTCGTTTAGCGACCAAAGCTCGAGTCACTTGTAGGTTAAAGATCACCAGAGAAATGCAGTTGCAATGACACCTATAATCATCCTAGAGCTAGAGGTCAATTTTTTTTGCCTAGCATTTTGTTCTTCTTTTTTTAGCTATTGGACTAAAACCGTTGTGTTTGATCAATCTATATGGTCATCGCTAAAAAATAATATCCTTAATTAAATGCAAAATTTAGTAGTATAGTGTGCTTAAGTACAAGTGTTAAATAATTTTTAGATTCTAGATCTGCTATTAGAAATGTAATGCGTAATCTCAGTATTCAATGTGTATTCCTGAATCATTTCATTGGTCAGTAATTTAATAATAATACTAAAATATTAAATTTACAAAAACTAAAATAAAAAAATAATATAAAACAAAAAATATAATATACAAAAATCTTGAACTGAAAAATTATAGAAATAATTCAATATTTTAGTATTATTATTAAATCATTGACCTCGAATCAAAAATTATAGAAATAATTTATAATCATTAAATTTAATAATAATACAGAAATATTAGATTTACATAAATTAAAGTAAAGAAATGATATAAATAGAAATTACGGACATTAAATTTACAAAAATTATAGAAATAATATATTGATATTAAATTTAATAATAATACTGAAATACTAAATATATAAAATTAAATTAAAAAAAGTATAAAAAAAATAACATAATAGACTTAAATTATGGATATTAAATTTAAGAAAATTATTAAAATAAGATATGGATATTAAATTTTGTAATAATAATGAAATATTAAATTTACGAAAATTAAATTAAAAAAATAATATAAATAGAAATATAATATATAAAAATTATAGACAATAAACTTACGAGGACATTGAATTAATAATATTAAAATATTGTTTATAAATTAAAAAATAATATAAAAATTAGGTTCAAATTTCTTTGTGCGGTAGTATCTTCAGGCACGTGTCATGCGCTAATTTAATAATAATACTGAAATATTAAATTTAATTTATAATACTGAAATATCAAATTTATAAAATTAAATTGAGTAAATAACATTAAGTTTTTTTCGAGCCTGAAGGCGTCATATGCCTTATCGGTTAGTGTTGTTCCAATATCATTTATTACTTTATAACAACTTTATTGTTCTTAATTGGTGGAGTTCGTTTATCGACCAAAGCTCGAGTCACTTGTCGGTTAAAGATCAACAGATGAATGCAGTTGCAATAATTCCTTAACAAAGAAATGCGGTTTCAATGACACCTATAATCATCCTAGAGCTAGAGGTCAATTTATTTTGCTTAGCATTTTGTTCTTCTTTTTTTAGCTATTGGAATAAAAAGGTTGTGCTTGATCAATCTATGTGGGTGATCACTAAAAAATAATATCCTTAATTAAACACAAAATATCGTAGTATAGTGTGTTTAAGTTCGAGTGTCGAACCACAGAGATTGGTATTATAATTATTGATTTTTGATTATTTTTCTTTCCTTGACAAAATGAGTTTTAGTGTTCGATTTTTAATAATAAAAAAAATACTAAATCTACAAACAAAAGAAAATAAAGAACCGGGTTAGGAATTATGAGTTTAGTATTTTGGATAATATGTTGCTCTTATATTTTCTATTCAAATCAAATTTGTGCAAACGAGTATTTCTAACTACAAATCGGAACTACTCAGAAAGATCGAATTATTATTCTTTGCAATGATCTATCTTCATATTTAATTTTTACACTACACTTATATATGGTGAATTAAAATTTAGGTATAAATCATTCAGATCAATAATTAATTTTAAAAAATATGATTTTGTAACCGTTGGATCTAGATCACAGGTACTAAATTTAATGTTTTTAGTAGTAATTGGATCTACATCAAAATCTCTAAAAGAATACTTTAAAAATAAGTTCAACCACAATGAAATCAATATCAATAACAATAAATCTTCGTCACACGATAGTTACACATAATCCAAAATAAAAAAGAGAAATACAATATTCCATAAGTCCAAAATATATTCTCACACTCCTAACCTAGTTGAATAAGGTTAATCGTTCATTATCGGGAAAAACAGTATTTTTCGGATACAATCCTCAAAAAAGATGGTTATTATCTTGTTCTTGGGGTCTTAGAGAATGGAGGAAGAGAAATAAGGAAACCAAAAAAAAGTTATGTACAAGCTTTGGCCAGGTCCCAACACTCGGCCAAAACTTGTTCCCCCAGCCAAAAAAAAAAAAAACTCTCCTTCCCTTAAATTGCACAAATAAAAAGAAAGACAAAAAAAGGTGGGTTTCCAACAAAGTTGTTGGAAACCCACACACGAAATAAAAAAACAAAAAGGGGGGACAACCCCCCTTTCAAGGGTCAAGAAAACAAAAGGGGGAGGAAAGTTTTAGAAATAATTCTAACCACGATCAAATCAATGTTAAGGACAATAAATTCTCGTCAAACAATAATTGTATAAAATAAAAAAAAATATATTATTATATAAGTCCAAAATATATTACCACACTCTTAACCCGATTGAATAAGGTTAAATGTTTATTATGGTAAAAAATGGTGTTTTTTCAAAAACAATTCTAAAAAATATTGTTACCATCTTGCTCTTGGGTTTTTAGCTTCAACTTTCAATGGAGATAAAAGAGAAGGCAGGAAGAGAAATAAGAAAACCACAAAAAGTTATGTGCAAGCCTTGGTCAAGTCCCAACACTCGGCCAAAACTTCTCCCCAACCTTAAAAAAAATAAAAAATAAAATAAAAAAATACTCTCCTTCCCTTAAATTGCGCAAACAAAAGAAGACAAAAAAGTTGGGTTTCCAACAAAGACCACTTTGTTGGAAACCCACCCACGAAATAAAAAACAAACAAAAAGGGGGGCACAACCCCCCTCCCTTTCCAAGGGTCAAAAAAGCAAGAAGGGCAGGGAAGTTTTAAAAATAATCCCAGTGACAATCAAATCAATATTAAGATAATTGCACATAATTTAAAATAAATTTTAAAAATATAATATTTGATTAGTCCAAAATATATTACTACAATCTTAACCTGATTTGTCACACCCCATCCCGGATACCCGTCACCTGTAGGGCTGGCGTGACGTCGACACGACATTTCCTAAGCGACAAATCAACTAGAAAGCGACGGTATGCATTCATAATTATACAAACATCAAAATACAGGTCATAAATAACTTTCCAAGCCAGAGACACACCCGTCCCTGAATTCCCTTCTAGAACAACAAAAAGGGGAAAAAAAAACAAACGATGAATCTTTTCTAGGTTTGCCTCAAGCAGCGCTTCCCGAAAATTCGTATTTCCTTACTATACCATCGATGGACTCTACCCCGTGCCAGTAGGGGACCGACTCCTAGCCATTTCACCTGCGAGTGTACTGTCTTCTCAATAAAATCATTCTTATTTAATAATAATAATAATACCTTCTAGATAACACAACATATTACTTGGATTCAACATAAGCACCATATATGCAGTAATAATGAAGTAATATATATATAAGTTTCATTTTTAAAATCATGCAATATAAATATCATATCAATCGCTTGAAATAAATAATAAATTACCCAATATAAACAAAACATCACACCCCAAACCACACCTCCACCACAACACATACTGGCTAGCCATGGTGATCGTTTTAACCTCACGATCGGGAGTTTGTAACGGTACTGTACCATCCGTAGGATATGCCTTCCTACGAACACTCATTACTCCGCCGAAGCGGATAATCACTGCGCAGTACAATCGTCTAACATCACTCTGTCGAAGCAGATAAACATCACTCCGTCGAAGCGGATCAACATCACTCAATAATATCGTCTAATCACCACATAATTTTTCTAAAAGCTTCTAATTTAACTACAACCAGTTTTCATCATATATATATATATATATATATATATATATATATATATGCAAATAATTCGGCGAGAAGACAGTACACTCACCTCGTTTCTGGCGTTACAAAAACCTCACTGTCCAAAGCTTACCGAGATGTTGGTGTCTGCGAACCTAGAAATGATAAGGTCTAAGTTAATATTTCATGTAAAATCACCTAGGCATGTAAGACAGGCCCTAAGTTCCGCATTTTTCATTCCCCATATTTTATCTATGAGATTTGTCATTATTCTTAATAATTTTATTCCCTTATTTATTACATAAGAAATTCCGTAATATGAACGATCCCAAACTTATTACTCCGGTTACAAAGATTTTAGGCTAAGATTGAATTTTAACAAAACTAAAATAAATTTAACGGCACATGACATCCTTTCCGAGTTATTCACGGGCCGCGAAAAGGGTTTTCATTTGAAGTGGAATTTTTTCCCTTTTGCTGGGGTCAGTTGTGCAATTTTTTCCTTCATTTTTTTTTTTTTTTTTTTTCCGGTTCTTCCCAGCCCCAACGGCCGGTCTCTCTCTCTCTCTAGAATTTTCGAGTTTTTTCTTTCTTTTCCGATTTCCTCACTTCAGTGCATGTAGGAGGGTTTTTAATGCATGAAACTAGTGGTTTAAACCAATTCTGAGCTTGCCACGTCGCCCCTCAATCGTCCCTCCTTGGCCGGTGGATTCCCGTCGGTTTGCCGTGTGGGTATAGATATATATATATATAAAAAAAATTAAATTACACTTTCCTCCCTTCATTTTCTTTAGGATTCTTATTTTAGTGTATTTCTATTTTAAAAAGTTTCAAAATTATAATTTTGCCCCTAATATTTTTACTTTTATTTCTAATTGCCAATTTAAATCTCAAGTTTAAAATTTTGCGTTTCTAAATTTCCAATTTGACCCCCAACATTTAATTTGGGTTTTTTATCAATAAAATTTTTACCCTAAAATTCTCTAACGTTCTATAATGCGGTTATTTATGACGTACGTTCTACAACTTAGGTGTTACATGGTTGATTAAGGTTAGTCGTGCATTATCGTAAAAAATTGTATTTTTTCGAATACAATCTTCAAAAATATTGTTACGATCTTGTTTTTTGGGTCTTAATTTCAGCTTTCAATGGAAATAGAAGAGAATGGAGGAAGAGGAATAAGAAAAGAAAATAAAAATAAAAATTGTACAAGCTTTTGGCCAAGCCAAGTCCCAACACTCGGCCAAAACTTCTCCATCCAACCCAAAAAAAAATCCCTCCAAACTCTCCTCCTATTCCCTTAAATTGCAAAAACAAAAAAAATCCCTCCAAACTCTCATCCAACTACAATAATTACACATAATCCAAAATAAAATAGAGAAATATAATATTAGATAAGTCCAAAATATATTATCACTCTCCTAATCCAGTTGAAGGATATTAACCGTTCATTATCGTGAGAAACAGTGTTTTTTTCGGATACAATATTTAAAAATATCGTTACCATCTTGCTGTTGGGGTCTTGGCTTCAATTTTTGATGGAGATAGAAGAGAATGGAAGAAGAGAAAGAAGACGGAAGGGCTCGAGCACAGGCTTTTCTCTTGTTGTTGTTCATTCATTGGCTTTTTAGCTCCAAATTAACGTCTTTGTTCCAAAGTCAAAATCCTACAAAAATAAATAAGACAAACCAATTTCTACTAAATTAATTTATTCAAATGATTAACAAAATTTAATTTAGTAGTATTAGATCGCACAAAATACAGTGCGATCTTTGGGATTCAACACGCCCCCTTACACGCAGTGTAACCTTTGACAAATCACTGCGAACAGATATCGGGGGGTTGACACCAATGTTGGATTCAACAAATCTTAATGAAATATTACCCCATTTATTCAGCTACTGGAACTTGCAAGAGACAACAATATTCATTTCACAACATCATCAACATATATATATATATATATATATATATATATATATATATATATATATATATATATTGGAACTTGGTATGGGGGAAAGATGGGGTTAGTGAAGATAATTATTTAAATAATTGTTATATATAATTTTTGATTTGTTAGGTAGTTAATAGGTGAAGAATCTACGATAAAAGTAAATAATGGCCTCGTGAACAGCAATAAGAAACTTATATAATTGATTATATCCTAACACTATGTTTAGTATTCGGGATTCAATTAAGAAATGAAATGATTTCAGGATTCAATTTAGGAATTAAATGATTTTAGGAATAATTATTTTATTCTCACATTTGGTTGGTCAGACTTGTTTTCATTCGCATCCCTAAGTATTCATTTGGTTTATGTTTAATATTAGTTTCATTTGATTTATATTTGAATATTCTCTAAAAGGGCAGCCCGGTGCTACAAAACTCCTGTTATGCACGAGGTTCGGGGAAGGATCGGATCATTTAGGTCTATTGTACGCAGCCTTACCCTACTTTTTGAATATTCTCTATTTAAAAAATAACAATTTATTCCTAACACTAACCAAACATTAGAATGGTCTATTGATTTATGCTTAAACAATTAAATTACATTTATATCCTTTAAAAATTTTAATTGGAGTCAATTTATTTTCTATCAAAAATTTAAAGATCTATTGTGTATTTTTATTTTATTTTTTTGAGAAAATCGGTGAAAAATCTTTGTTTTTTTTAAGTGTAATTGGTGAACAGTCATTTTGTGTTGTTAGGTTTTAATTTAGTTTTTTAAGTTAGATTTTACTTGTGTTTTAGTCTCATATTGTAAGAATTGTGGGGATATTGTAGGGAGTCTTTTAATTAATACATTCGATTTTTATAATAAATTCTGTTATATGTCTATTTCATAATTGTTACTTTTCACACATATTTCGGTATTTTTAGTTTTATGTACTTATATAATATTAGTTACATGTTACAATTACATATATGTATAATATTTTGTAACGTAATTGAAAAAATATCAATTTTTTTAGTTACATATCAAAGATATGCATGTAACTAAAAAGTTACATATTATTGAAACATGTAACTGAAAAATATCAAATTTTTTAGTTACATATCAAAGATATATAACTAAAAAATTGCATATTATTGAAACATATAACTGAAAAAAATAAAAAAATAAATAAAAATAAATAAATTAGTTTCCTGTAACTAATACAGTAACATTACACACAAAGTAGTTACATGTAACTGGCGCATGGCTATCACGTGAGTAAGGTTTTCTCATTTTTAAAATAGATGGGACTAAATAAAAAGTTTTTATCGTATCTAGGACTTTTGACCAATTAGAGCTTAAATGGAGGACCTCCCACCGATTGTCCTTTTTTTTTTTTTTTTTTTCCATTTTCTTCATTCCCCTCCCCATCCCGCTCTATTCCGGCGAGTAAACCTCCACCTTTGCTCCACCCACCTCTCTAGACACAACACCGATCGCCACCACATCACCTATGCTCCTACCGGTCATGCTAGAAACTTTAGTCCGGAAATCGGCTCCACTGTAAGTCCCTGCTGCGTGGTGGTGTCCATGGTCTCCTCCTCCCATCTTCTCTCTCCTCTACGGCCATAGCGACCATGCCTCAAGTATCGATCCGCTTCTCCGCCGTTCTCGATCGATATTTGTTGTCCACTATCGCCACAAGATAGCGAAATATGGGTTGGAGGGGGGGGGGGGGAGAGAGAGAGAGAGAGAATCACAGTGGGTAGTTGAGGGTGGTCGGCGTGGTGGTGGTGACATGGGGGTTCGGCATGGTGGACGAAAGTGATGGAGGGGAAAAAGGGAGAGAGAGAGAGAGAGAGAGTTGCAAAGAGTTAGAGAGAGAGTTGGGTGAGAGTTGTAGATAATTGATTTTTGACCCTTTATGTTTAGTCAAATATTCAAATAAACCTTATTAAATTAGTTAGAGAAAAAAGACGAAATCACACTTATTATTTAACATCAAATGAACAAAGTACCTTTATTTTCAAGTTGACCGTTAACATTGACCTAACAGAATTCTGAAGAGAGTTCAAATTGAAACAAAAATATAATCTGAGTAGCTAATGTGTCTATTTTTAAATACGGGGTTCCAATTAAACACAAACTTCATTTTTGTCAGAGCCAAAAATATCATTATCATAATATATTATAGTGGGAGAATTTAAGTGGTCTACAGGTCCTTATGGTTTTTACCTTCAATTGAGGAGACTTTTCCACGCTAAAATTGTACTGTTATTTTCTGTTTTATATTGGTTTGGGGAAATGTACTGAGACCGTGAAAATTATCATGTCATATTTTTTAACAGTAATTCCATTCCATTCCAGCATATAAAATTGTTATGATTGGCCTATTTACAAGACAACATATAATTGTTCTGGTTATAAGACATCACAAGCATAAAGAGGTTCACCATTTGTGCCTTAAAAAATAATTATTCTTTTTTTTTTTTTCAAACTAAATATAAATTTGCCAGAAGAAACATCGGACAATCAAAGCACCCACACAAAAGTAAAAAGATTAAAGCACAAACGAAAAATAATTATTCTTTTTTTTTTTTTTCAAACTAAATATAAATTTGCCAGAAGAAACATCGGACAATCAAAGCACCCACACAAAAGTAAAAAGATTAAAGCACAAACGACAGGCGCAAAGTAAAAGGAGTAAAACACCCAACATGGACAAAAAATAAGATCGTATTCAAAACTTGTTTCCTTAATTTATGAGAACAAAAAGAGAAAAAACACATTTGGTTGTAATATTTATTTTTTCTTAAATATACGAAAATAAATATACATATTTTCTAACTAACATTTTCTTGTCCAACATTTTTTTTAATATATATGTGTGTATGTGTGTGTGTATATATATATATATATTTTTAAATGTATGAGAATAAGTGTCAAATTACAACAAATCCAAAAAAATAAACTGAGCTACAACATTAATTAAAAATAAATATCTAAAATATTAACATATTAAATATAAACACCACACTTACTCTGCAAAAATGTCCAATTTGATTTTTTTTTTACTTTAATATAATAACGAGTACAATAAAAAGAAAATTAAAGTAACAAAATAAGAACCAATATCATATTATTACATCTACAGCAAAATAGAATAAAATTTTTGCCCAATTCAATTGTTGAGAAGCCACCCGAGAAATTTTAATGTTGTTGATTAGTTGGACACCTGAAAATACAAATCAATTCGGTAATAGCATCCCTAATATATCGCTAAAATCATTAAAAGCAAACCAATTAAACAACATTTGTTGTACAATAATCGTATGAGGGAGATTGGACCAATTTTGTATTATACAAAAAATCATACCTTAAGAAAAACACCGAACTTCCCTTATACATCAACTTTCCCCCCGAAATATTGTCCGCAATTAAATTACAATTAATTTCAACTCGATACAAGATTGCACGATGCTTGGATTTAAAACTACTAGTAAATAAAGACCCAAGATTAGCATATTAAATAAAAACTAGATACTTTCTCTTAACAAATTTAACTAAAATTAAATAGTAAAAATACTCTCTATTTATATTAAATTTAATGAGTATTTTTGTAAATAGTCCTCAAAATATTGAGCTAACGTATAGACAAAAATATATACCATTCTACTTTAAATAGTAGATGTATCTGTCCCTAATTATTCCAAATTCAAATCTTTGAGGGTCGGGCCAATTCTGGGAGAGTAGACCACCAAAGGAGCTACCTAAGGCCCCTAAATTTTTGGGTCCCCTCAAATTTACCACTATCATTTGTAATTTTAAAATTATTTTTATTAATGTTGATGAAAATATAAATTTCAATATCAATTCTTCACTATATTAATAATTTTTCGAATTATATTTTTATTTTATAAAAAAGTATAAATATATGAAAGTTAATTAAATATTAAGAGTCCCGTTTGAGCGTTACCCATGTGCAGCCACCGACTCGGTTTGGGCGTTACCCATGTGCAGCCTACATTAGTTTAATATCCAAACAAACACATACTTTTAGCCAAGACCCATGTGGAGCCACATGGTGTGCCCACCAACAACGACCTATATTTGCCTTATAAATTGCAAACCTTCAAACATGATTCAATGCACTGCAAAAACATAAGCTATAGTTTTCTCCACCATTCGTACCTCTTTCTCTATACCTCTCTCTCTCTTTCTCTGTGATACAAGAATGGCAGAAGCAATCATAACCCGAACTGTTGACTTGATGCTGTCACATATGGTGTCGGTAGTTGGAGAAAATGTCAGCTTGATATTGGGTTTCAAGAAAGAACTGGGCAGGCTCAAAGGTGAACTGGAAATGATTCGAGCTTTGCTACGTGATGCCATGGCGAAGAAAGATGAAGATGAGGCTGTGAAGCTGTGGCTCAAGAGGCTTGATGAATTCGCTTATCAAGCTGCTGACGTGTTGGATGAATTTGCTTATGAAGCCCTCCGGCGAAAGGTGAATAAGGTAAATCATTTCATGCCTTCATCTATTCTGTTCAAAAGAAAAATGGCTAAGAAAATCAAGGAGATATTCGCATCTCTAGATATTATTAACAAACAAGCCTCCTCTTATGGACTCCAGAGGAGGGGAGGTCATGCCTGTCCTCCCCATCCACGCGTCTTACAAGATCGAGAGACAGACTCGTTTGTCGACTTTTCCGACATTGTGGGAAGAGAGACTGAAATATCTGAGATAGTCAACATGTTGACTTGCCAGAGCGATCAACAAACTCTTTCCGTCCTTCCCATTATGGGAATGGGAGGCATTGGAAAGACTACTGTAGCAAAACTAATTTATAATGACGAGCGGATCAAAGGGTATTTAAATAAGAGGATTTGGGTGTGCGTCTCTAGTGATTTTGATGTCAAAAGGCTTTTGAGGGAGATGCTAGAATCTCTCAAGAAAGAGAAGTGTCACGTGGACACCATGGATGCAATACTTGAAGGACTTCAAAAGGAGTTGTCTGGGGAAAAGTATTTGCTTGTATTGGATGATGTATGGAGTGAGGATCATAATAAGTGGAATGATTTTTTCAGTCGTTTGAGAAGTGTAAACACAACAGGAAGTAGTAAAATTGTAGTCACTACGCGCATCAAAAAAGTTGCATCAATTGTAGGCACATTTGGAAGTCCTTATTATCTAAAGGGTCTATTAGATGATGAGTGTTGGTCAATATTTAGTGCAAGAGCATTTCCAAATGGAGGAGTATCACGAAGTAGCGATTTTGAGGACATAGGAAGACAAATTGTTGAGAAATGTAGTGCTTTACCTTTAGCAGCAAAAGTTGCAGGGAGTATGATGCGCTTCAAGACAGATAGGAATGAGTGGTTGTCAATCGCTAATAGTGGAGTTTGGGATTATGATGGAGTTGAGAGTGGAGTGTTGCCTATACTAAAGCTAAGCTTTGATAATTTACCATCGCCGTCTTTGAAACAATGTTTTTCGTATTGTTCAATTTTAATCAAGGACTTTAATATAGATAAAGAAGACTTGATAAATCTCTGGATGGCACTAGGATATCTACAACCAAATGAGGATAATAATGTTGAAATGGAGGATATCGGAAATATGTATTTCGACATTTTGGTTCAATGTTCGTTATTTCAAGATATCGAGACTAATTTTTTTGGTAATATCATACGTTGCAAGATGCATGATATGGTGCATGATCTAGTTCAATATATTGCAAAATTTGAAGTCTTTACTCCAGAATCCAACACGGGATTAGCCATAGATAAGATTCGCCATGCTCGACATTTAGCATCATATCGTAGTGGAGAGAGTTTTGATAGCATTCGAGCTAATAAATTGCATACGTTGTTCATGTTACCTATTGAAGATAACATGAGCATAGTGGACTTCAAATGTCTACGAGTTTTGAAGTTAGATTTCGTTGGTGACAAGAATATCTTATCTTCAATAAGTGAATTGATACATTTGAAGTATCTTCAGTTACCAATGAATAGAAAAGTTGTTGTGCCAGATTCTATCACCAATCTCTACCATTTGCAAACCTTGCGGCTTGGGAAAGTCGATTGTTTTCCAAAAGACTTCAGCAATTTGGTTTGCTTAAGGCATCTTTATTTTGATTTATCATTATTGGAATTAAAGATGCCACTTAAGATAGAGAGTTTAACTTGCCTTCGAACATTGTCAGCCTTCATTGTTGGCAAGGAGAAGGGTCGTCAAATTAAGGAGTTGGGATCCTTGGAAAACCTTGGTGGAAGACTTAACATACTTAATCTAGGGAACGTGAGGTCTAAAGATGATGCGGCAAGTGCAAATTTATCGAGAAAAACAAAAATTAACCAACTACTATTTCAGTGGACTGGCCCAAGGAAAGGAGGATATAACAATGACGAGGATGTTATTGAAGGGCTCCAACCCCACCCAAATTTGAAATCCTTGGTGGTCTTCGGTTTTGCAGGTGGTAATTTTCCGGTTTGGATGATGAATATGACAGTGAATGTTGGGGGCAGGCAATCGTTACTAGAGAATTTGGTAGAGATAAGATTGACTACTTGTCATAAAGTGGAAGGAATTCCGAAGTTGGGACAACTTCCACTTCTTCGACGTCTAAATTTGGAATGTCTGTTTGGAATGAAACATATAGATGAGTCCTTCTATGGATATAATAAATGGGGTAGTGGTGTATCAAGTAATAGTTGGAAGTCATATGGTGTTGAGAGTAGCCAACAAATTATACTATTTCCTGCACTGAAGGAACTTAATGTTATTGGATTGGAAATCCTAGAAGAGTGGATGGGACCAAACTTGGAGGTGGCAGAGGTATTTCCTTGCCTTGAGAAGTTGATTGTCTATAAATGTACGAAGCTGAAGACTGCTCCCAGTCATTTCCCATGTCTCAAGGAATTAGAGATAAAAGGTGTGGATAGCAGCTTACCAGTAATCAACATATGCAACAACCTAACAACTCTCACCCACCTTATTATCCAAAATGTAATGGAGTTGATTTCTCTACCAGACGGGCTATTTTACAACAACAAGCAACACCTCATGGAACTGAATATTAGTTGTTGTCCTAATCTAAAGTTGATCCCAAGCTTAGAAGGCTTCAAGTCCCTTAAAACTCTAACGATCTATGAATGTGAGATGTTGGAAAGACTACCACAAGGTCTACAATCCTGCACATCTTTCGACAAGTTGATCTTAATAGATTGCAATAATGTAATGGTATTCTTCGAAGAGATACGAGCACTCCATTCTCTCTCATACTTGTCTATAAATAGGTGGTATCCCACTTTGACTTCGGGCCCGGATTGTTTTCAACACCAGCACTGTGGTTCCCTCCGTACGTTGGAATTGTGGGGGAGACGTGAATGGGACCAACTCTCCGAACAGATTCAGTACCTCACCTCTCTTGCTCATCTAGAAATATGGTATTTTGGAGTTGAAGCTTTGCCAAATTGGTTAGGGAACCTTAAGTCCCTTGAGGTACTACAATTATATAAGATGGATGAGCTCAAGTATTTACCCTCGCTGGAAACCATGCAACGACTCACCAAGTTAAGGCAATTGAATATCTATAGATGTCCGCTATTGAAGTCAAGATGCGAGGAGGGTGACCGCCCTGAGTGGTCCAAAATTTCCACCATAGTTGAGATTATCATCACCTGAACCTAAACTGCTCCTCTTTATATAAGTATTTTGAATAATCACATTTTTCTTCATTTTTGTAGACACGACATTTTGACCGTCTCACAAAAATAAAAATAATTATGCTTTATTTTATAGTGGAATTTGTTTTATTTAATTTTGTATTATTTGTTTAAAAAAATAAAATAAAGAAAATGGGGTGAAATTAAAAGAGAAATAAATGAGTTTTGAAATTGAAAGAATGAGAAAATAGGGAGTGAAATGAAAAAGGGAAAAAGGAGTGGGACCTCTTTTGGCTCCAAAACTTAGAGAGTGAGAGAAGAAAAGAGAAGAGAAGAGAGAGAAAAAAAAGTCAAAGATAGAGGGGGGCCTACTACCACGTCAACGTGTATGTATGTGAATGAACTTATGGGCCTTTTGTCTACCAAACTTGTGTGTGTGCATGTGAGAAAAAAATAGAGAAGTCAAAGGTGGGTGGGGCCTATTGACCAGCCACATGTGTATGTGGGTACACGTGAGAGAGAAGAAGAGGACCAATGGGCCTTCGCCGCGTGTCGCTGATTGGAGGCAGTGGACAGGGCGCGTGCAGAGGCCTGGAATTTTCTCTTTTTATGCTTTTTTACTATTTTACCCTTTCCTAGTTCAATTTGGACTAGGCTTTTGCAGCCAAACTTAATTTTAGGGTTTCCTAAAGTATTTTTCCTCGCCCGATCTTCTCCTATAAATAGGACCCTCTCTCTCCACTTTGAATTCAAATTTTTTTTGAAAGGAGTCACCCCCTTTAGAAGAGTGATTCTAAAAGCCCTTTCAGAAAACCGTCTGTGAGAGAGAAAAATCCAAGTATCGAGATTCTTGGCCTAGAACAAGTATGTTTTCTAATTTTTAATTCTTCTTTCAGTTTATTTTATTCTTTTCGCAATTTAAATTTTTACAAGTTTTATTTATTTATTTATTGTCGTCCGATGATCCGATGAAAACGTCAAGGTGGGTTTCTCGTGTTTAAACCTAATCCTCAATCGTTAGATGAAGGATGTTTTCGTTATTTATTTTTCTATATTTTATTTATTTATTTTTATTCTTGTTATCAAAACCCTAAAAAATAAAAAATAAAAATAAAAATAAAAAATCCAAAAATAAAATAAAATAATAAAAAAAATTTATTTATAGAAATTAATCCTTACGAACCTTAAGGTGAATCCGACGATTCGATAAATCGTGGGAGAGTTTTCCGTGACCTCGTTTCCATTCTCCGACTCGAGTGGAATTTAGAAACGAATAGTTTTAGAAAATCTCTTCCCTCGGTAAATTTTTTGTGGGATTTCTTTTAAGTATTGAAACGATTAATTTCAACTAAATTGTTTTCGCGAACCTCTTTCGATTCTCTTATCCATAAAATTTGAGGGAATTTCAAAACGGGATTTCTTTAAATTAATCAGGCAAACTCAAAGTAGATTTTTTTTTTTTTTAATTCACTTAGCATGTTTATTTCTCGTATCATTTAGATGACATGTTTAGGACACTTTCACCAATTACACTTTTCATATATATATATATATATTATGAATCCACGCTACTTTTTCACATTTAGTCATGACACGTGCACCACTTCTATTTTTTAATTAAATCATTGTCACGCATAATTACATTAATTCACGTATTGTTCCTTATTCGATTCTCGTATTCATATTAGTTTGCATTGACATATTTAAATTAAATCATTTAGTTTTTTTAGTCACTCTTGCATAAAAAAAAATAAAACTTATTTAGGTGTTAGTTTTGCATTCATATTTTCAAATCTCATGTATTTATTTTAGTTTGCCTATTTAAATTAAACAAATCTCTTGGAAACATACATAAACCCTCCCCGGGGACCATCCTTGTCGAATATTTCAAATTCGATAAGAGGTTATACTGGGAGAACATTCCTAAAAATCTAAAAACTTGTCTCACCTTATTTATAAAAAATACCAAAAAGATTTTATAAGAAGGGAATGATTTCAAAATAAAATAAAACACCCGAACTAAACTAATTGGACATAAGGTACTATTTTCAGACGGGCGTCTTGGGGTGCCTAACACCTTCTCCGAGCGTAATCGACTCCCGAGCCTTTAAATGAATATTTGGTTTGACTGTATTTTTGGAGTCAAATTTTTTACTCAGGCCTTTTAAATTGTTTTCTAAAAATTCAGTGACCTAGCACACCATTTAAACCTAATGTTAGGTGACGACTCATTATTTTTAAAACGGCCTAAGTATATTTTTTTTGAGAAAATTGGCGTTTTAAAAATCCCCTCTCCTTAAGATTATTTATTATTCTTTTCCTTTCAAAAAATCGGGGCACGTCAGTTGGCGACTCCACTGGGGAATGTTTAGAGGGTCGAGCTTAATATGTTCAAATAAGTCCAAGTATTCCATGTCCGAATGCTATATTTTATTTTTTGTTATTTTTTCCTTCTATTTTTGTAAATAAGTTGTGATGTTCGTTTCCTTTCTTCTTTTTGTTATTCCTCTCGGGCTCCTATATTGTTGTAAACTCTCCAATACAATTATGGTGGTCTTGTATCCATATTATCCCTACAGGATTTTATGAATACAAGATGTCGAAGGGGGTTTGATACTTGATGGTTTGATGATGTCTTAGGAAGTCTTAAAAACCAAACAAATTCAAAGTTTCCAATACCAATTAAGTAATGAAAATTTTTTCACAAATCTTTATCTGTTTTGATTAGTCATTATTGGAATTAAAAACTTCGAACTCGAATGGGTTTTAAGGCTACCTAAGACCCATGTAGACTAATAAATGGGCTTGTTGTAGAACAGGATGAGACAAAAAAGTTGATCCTAGAAAAGCAATTACTGTTCCCCCAATTCGAAGTCCGGTCTTTACTCGCAGCTGGGCCCAGACTTACTCCAAGATGACATCAGAAAGCAATCTCGAATCTTCTCATGCGGCCCAGATGGATCGTATGTAGGAAACCATTGACATGCTGAGGGAAATGATCAACGAACTTAGCCAGCCTCACAAGGTGCCTGTTCCTTCATCTAGTAGAACTCCCGTGACTGAATCACCAAATGGAAACCCTCCAAGTGCCGAGATAGAGAACTCTATGCCGAATTCGAACCATGTCGGCCCGAACTTCGCGGGATCAGTCTACTATGGACCCCAGATGGGCCCTCATCCTTTCGCCTATGGAGCACCAGTATACCCTAGCCAGGGGTATATCTATCAGGCTCTACTTGAAGGTTCGACCCCTCCCGCAGCCCAGATCTTCATCCATCCGGAGAGGGTCGTTGCTCTGCCGAATGATCCAAATGCTAATCGACCGGCCTCAACTATTGAAACTGCAAACATAAATGAAGATGGACCCCCTCCAGCCTGGGTTTTGAAAGAGGAATTGGAGAAAACTATAGAAGAACTAAAAAGGGAGAAGTTATCCAGAAAAACGGCATACAAGGAGCTGTTAGCACCACCCCGGGTGGTGTATCCGTAAAATTTCATAGTTTCGGAGTTCATGAAGTATGGCGGTACTGGCCCCCCCAGAATGGCATGTCAGTATCTATAAGGAGAAGTTGGGAGTTCATGCTCGGAACGAAGACCTTTGCCTAAAAATGTTCTAACGATCGTTGAAAAGACCGTCTCTCAGTTGGTATATGACTCTGGACTTGGCACAGATTAAGATGTTTGAGGATCTGGTAGAGGCCTTCTGTGAACAGTACGTGTACAATAAAGATACTGAACCGGACCGTAATACCCTCTACCAGATACTGAAGGAGAAAGACGAAAGCTTCCGAAGATATACTGCCCTCTGGATGGAAAATACTGCCAAAGTTGTCCCCAGGTTGAACGAGGAGGCTCAGTTAGAGATATTCAAGTCAATTCAGACGGCCCCATTCTATCGAGATCTATCAAGCATAGTAGTAACTTCTTTCGGCGATGCGATTAAACAAGCCAAGGTGATAGAAGATGGAAAAAGAAATGGAAAGATTGAAGGGGCCTTGCCTGATCTGACAAAGAGGTTAGCTCCACCAAAGAAAAGCGAAGACGAGGTAGCCGTTATCATTTCCCTAACAAACCTTTCACCAAAACTACTTCCAAGATTCCTATCCCAAAACCTACCCTAACCAAAACAACCAATACCGTAACCACCTTCCTCAAAATCGCCAATACTACCCCCAGAATCAAACATATACCCAAAGTCGTCCCCGCTATTGCCAGAATGTATCTTCTCCTTACCAAAACCATACTTCCCAATATTATCCTCAAGCCTACTGAACACTTTCTCACCATTCATATCAGCCAAACCCGAACACCCCACCTTAAATTCCTAGCCACACCCAAAAGTTAGGAACCCAAAACCATCAAGCTTATCTACATTGTACCACTGGGAAAAACTTCCAAAGCGATGACAAAGAACTGTTAGACCTTCCGGTCTCAATCACCGAGCTGTATCAGAGTTGTTTGAAGTAGGGGATGCTGAAACCCCTTCCATCCTATGAGCCTAAGCTCGGGAGTAAAGCTAGTTCTTCGAATGCTTTCTGTGAATACCACTTAGAAACCAAAGGACATGGGACCGAGAAGTACTTTCAGCTAAAGGACAAGATCTGAGAGTTCATACAGACAAGAGCCATCACCTTTCCTAAAAAACCTGAGACTGGTGCGCCAAATTGTCAGCAGAATCCGTTGCTTGAGCATGCATCTTCAGGAAGTGGTGAAGTCATTTTTTGCCAAAATATTGGTGGAGATGGGAGCGAGTCATATGCCTAAGGTTCGATTTGAAAAATCTAAAGGCTGCAAAACTGGGTTTTCTTGTTTACTTTCAATTTGCTAGAAGTTTTGATAAAATTGAGACGTTTTCATATACTCACCTCTTCATCCCGTTGGTATTTTGGATGAAAAATGATTTGCTCTGTAATGGCTTTTTAAATTTCAATAATGCAATACTGTTTTATCCAAAACTGTGGTCTAATGTTTGAATCTTACTTTTCAGGTGCTCAAAATTACCTGTATATGTTGTATATGATGTAACTGAGCGAAGGTGCAAGTGTATGATTTTAATACAAAACTAGACCACGATCCAATGGGAATAGCAACAAAGAAAGGTTCTGTTGAACCAAACGATGGTGAGATTCAAAAATCCCTTGACCAAATCTGACAGTAATTCCAGAGTATCGAGGATTCGAAAGTCAAGATTGGCTTCCATCTCCCTAACGATTCCTTAAATTGTTGCAAGCTGATCAAGCCGTCTCCAGTGGTTCTTTAGTGATTAATAAAATTGGGTGTAAATATCCTGGTTCGCCTGTTGTTTAAGTTACCCAATGGCGAAAAGGGAACACGATCATCCCAGGCCAATGATCCCAATGAAGAAACTCTCAAATGTTGCAAGAAGTCTCAATTCGTAAAGAATATCAAGTTCATTAATAAGCTCGGTTGCCCCTGAACTATTGTAAGTTTGATAATTTATTTAAATAAAAAAAAGGGGAAAAAAAAAGAACCAAAAAAAAAAAAAAAAGGAAGAAGAAAAAAAAAAAGAGGAAAAATAAAAGAAAAGGAAAAATGAAAAGTGGGATTACCGAGCAAGAAGCGCTACTGCAAATATGGAAGAGATTTGGAGAGGAAAGAAAGATAATAGATTGATTTATTCAAGTTTTCTGCCTCGATCCAAATTGGTGGGCAAATGACGTTTTTCGGAATTAGAACTTAATGGATTTGAATGGAATTAGAATTTGTGAAAAGAAACATTGGTTGTGGTCTGGAAATGTATTGAAACCATATTCCTCTGCAATCCGACTTAAGATCTTACAGAAAATCATATAAGGCATTGAAAGTACTCGTTTTAATAATTTTCGATATTTGCCCATTTGTTTTGGACTAAATCAGTTTTGTAGGACTTGAAAAAATACAGAGCAAGCAGGACTATTAAAACCCCAAGCATCAAATCACCTAGAAATTTGAAAAGACAAAAATCCAGTCGAGTAAGCTAAGGAGATCTTGATGAAGCATGTTGGACCCTCCCATGTGTTGAAAAGTGAAATATCGGAAGTCAAAAAAAAAATTGATGAAAAAAAAAAGTCTCATTGAATCACCCCAAGGCATGTCGAGCCTTGAGTTGGAAAGAGAAACTTCTAAAATCAAATGGAAGAATCTCTCGATATCGCTCCGATTCAAGCACCATCAGCTGAAGCGATTACGGCCGAAAGGGGAGAACGGAATTACGAGTTGTCAAAGATAACAAGTTTTTCAGACTAAATTTTTATGTTTGACCAGTTACAGGGATCTCAAAGGAGCTAGAAGTATGGATTTTCCTATCATTAGGACCTCTCACCTTCCGGCCGACTTAAATTGGAAACCATTATTGTTGAAATTCAAATGCCTCTAAATGGGCGTCCAAGTATATGTTTTGTCCTCAAAAGGGCATTCAGTGAATTACGTTAAACCTGATCCTCGACGTAATGCTAAGGTACGTAGGCAACCTGTAAAGGTTCGGTCATATGAGAGTCAACCTCAGCCGAAAGCTAGGGTACATTTTATAACCTTGCTCTCTCATTTTTGCCTAACCACAAGTTGGAGCATATTTTATACCTCTGGACTTTTTTTTGTCCCCCAACCAAGAGGGCTTGGGATCAAGCTGTCTTTTATTACTCTAAACGATCTTCTAAACGAATATTTGTTCGTCATAAGTATCGTCATGAGTATTTTTTTATTCATCACTCTAAACGATCATTTAAACGGATGTTTGTTCATCATGAGTCTTTTTTATTTATCACTCTAAATGATCCTCTAAACGAACGCTTGTTCGTCATGAGTATCGTCATGAGTCCCTTGCTTTCATTACTCTAAACGATCCTCTAAACAGACAATCGTTCGTCATAAGTATCGTCATGAGTCTATTTTTTCCATCACTCTAAACTATCATCTAAACATATAATCGTTCGTCATGAGTATCGTCATGAGTCTCTTTTTTCCATTACTCTAAACAATCCTCTAAACATACATTTGTTCGTCATGAGTCATTTTTTCTATTACTCTAAACGATCATCTACATAGACAATTGTTCGTCATGAGTATTGTAAACACGACATTTTGATCGCCTCGCAAAATATTATACTTTATTTTATAGTTACATTTGTTTTATTTTCCTGTTTATTTTTGTTTTTGATTGTACCGCATTTGTGCGATTTAATACCGCTAATTAAATTTTGTTAATCTCTTAAGTAAATCAAATATTAGTAATTGATTTATTTTTCTTTGTTTTTATAGATTTTTTGAAATGGAATAAAAACGCATTAATTTGAAACAAAATGGACAAGAAACAGACTAGAACAAGAGAAGCCTGAACAGATCACGTTCAACTGGGATGGGGGGCGTGCACACTGATTGCACATGCGACCAGTCTGGTCACTGTGCGACTAGAGTTGCTGGCCGCATATGCGGCCAGGAGGGCAGAGAGCTTTGCTCTCTACCCAATGCACCAGTAGGTGCACCGAAATTCGATGCACCCAAAAAGGGGTTGGGTGCATCGAAGTGCACCCACCCCATTTTGCTTTTCTTTTCTCCTAGCAATAGGACAGACGAGTTTTTTCATTTAACTCCTATAAATAGATAAAGGCTCAGACAGAAAGTAAGAGAAAAATTTGGGGGGAGGGGAGAGGAGAAATTTTGAAGAAAATAATATTATTTTTATTTTATTGAAATTTTTGAAGAAGAAGAAAAAAAAGGAAAAAAAAATCTCAAAGTTAAGGTTGTAAATTTTCATCTGTTGTAAATCTTACTCTTATTTTTAAAATAAATTGTTATTATACTAATTTTTTTTTTTTTTTGATTATTTATTTATTTATTTATTTTATATTTTTTTCTTGAGTAAATAAAACGAGGTGGAAATATCTCTACCTTCCCTTAGAATGGTTTAGGTTTAGAAAGGAGATCACTCCCCTCAATATATAAATTGACCTAATTTAAGTACGTATATATATATTTATATGTGTGTGTGTGTGCGCGCGCGTGTGCATGTGTGCGTGTGTTTTTTTAACTTATATTAAATATAATGTGCTAACAATACGAGGTGAAAAACTTTCGACCTTCCATTGGAACGATTTAAGCTTAGAAGAAAATTACTCTCCTCGAGGCGTATGTGTGTGTGCGTGTGCATGTGTTTCTTTAACTTATATTAAATATAATGTCCTAACAATACGAGGTGGAAAGCTTCCGACCTTCCATTGGAATGGTTTAAATTTAGAAGGAAATTACTCCCCTCGATGCATGTGAGTGTGTTTTCTTTAACTTGTGTTAAATATAATGTGCTAACAATATGAGGTGGAAAGCTTCCGACCTTCCATTGGAACGGTTTAAGTTTAGAATGAATTTACTCCCCTCAAGGCATGTGATGTGTGTATGTGCGTATGTTTCTTTAACTTGTGTTAAATATAATGTACTAACAATACGAGGTGGAAAGCTTCTGACCTTCCATTAGAACGGTTTAAGTTTAGAAAGAAATTACTTTCCTCGATGCGTGTGAGTGTGTGTGTGTGTGTGTGTGTGTGTGTTTTCTTTAACTTGTGTTAAATATAATATACTAATAATACGAGGTGGAAAGCTTCTGACCTTCCATTTGAGCGGTTTAAGTTTAGAAGAAAATTACTCCCCTTGATATGTATGAGTATGTGTATGCGTGTGTTTCTTTAACTCGTGTTAAATATAATATGCTGACAAGATGAGGTGGAAGATTCCCAACCTTCCATTAGAATGGTTTAGGTTTAGAAGGGAGATTACTTCCCTTGATGTGTGTGTATGTGTACGTGTGTGTATATGAGGAGGATTTCAAAATAAAATAAAAATATTCGGATTCAAATTTTGATTGGACTTAATTAGATAAGGTACCATCTTTGGACGGGCGTCTTGGGAAGCTTGACACCTTCCCCGAGCGTAACTGACCCCCAAACTCTTTAAATGAATCTCTGGTCGAACCATGTTATTTTTGGAGTCAAAATTTTACTTAAGCCAATTTTTTTTCCGGTGACCTAGCACATCATTTAAACTCAATGTTAGGTGGTAACTCCTTTTTCTAAAACAGGCTTAAGTATTTTTAATGAGAAAATCGACGTTTTTTAAAAACCCCTTCTCATTTTGTCAGCGTATATTTATTTTGATTTCTTTGAAAAATCGGGGCACGTCAAGTATTGTCATGAGTCATTCTTTTATCACTCTAAATGATCCTCTAAACGGATACTTGTTCGTCATCAGTATCATCATGAGTCATTTTATTTTATTTGTTCTATCGCTAAAAATTCACTTTGAAAAAATGGGACGATCAAAACGACGTGGTCTTTTGTCTTTGTCAAGCAAGTGGAACTCGCATGACAAAAATGGATAGTTGTAGACACGACATTTTGACTGGCCCGCAAAAATAAAAATAATTATGCTTCATTTTATAGCGGAATTTATTTTATTTGTTAAAAAAAATTAAATAAAGAAAATGGGGTGAAATTGAAAGAATGAGAAAATAGAGAGTGAAATGAAAAGGGGAAAAGGAGTAGGATCCACTTAGCAAGTTTATTTTTCGTATCATTTAGACGACATGTTTAGGACACTTTCACTACTTACACTTTTCATACATATAGTTGTTGTTGTTTTTTTTTTTTTTTTTTTTTTTTTTTTTTTACGAATCGACGCTACTTTTTTACATTTAGTTATGACACGTGTACCGCTTCAATTTTTTAATTAAATCATTGTCACGCATAATCAAATTAATTCACGTAGTGTTCCTTATTCGATTCCCGTATTCATATTAGTTTGCATTGATATATTTAAATTAAATCATTTAGTTTTTTTAGTCACTCTTGCATAAAAAAATAAAACGTATTTAGGTGTTAGTTTTGCATTCATATTTCCAAATCTCATGCATCTATTTTAGTTTGCCTATTTAAATCAAAGAAGTCTCGTGGAAATATACATAAACCCTCCCCGGTGACCATCATTGTCGAATCTTTCATATTCGATAAAAGGTTATACCGGGGGAACATTCCTAAAAATCTAAAAATTTGTCTCACCTTATTTATGAAAAATACCAAAAAGATTTTATAAGAAAGGGAATGATTTCAAAATAAAATAAAACACTCGGACTAAACTAATTGGATTTAATTGGATATAAGGTACCATTTTCGGACGGGCGTCTTGGGGTGCCTAATACTTTCCCCAAGCGTAACTGTCATACCCCAACCCGGACACCCGTCACCGTGGGACCGACGTGACGTCGAAACGACCTCATCTTAATGTCAAACCCACTAGTAAACGACAAAGTGCATACAAAAATATACAACCATTTTTTTTTTGACTATATACAACATCTCTAACTGGGGACACACTCATCCTTGAATTATAATAACAACAAAAGTATAACAACAATGAAACGCTCACAGGTTCGCCTCAGACAGCTCCCCCCCGAAAATATTTCCATACTACACTATCGCCGGACTCTACCTAGTGCCAGTAGGGGACCGACTCCTAGCTGTTGTACCTGCAAGTGTACTGTCTTCTTAGTAAAATCTTTTTTTTAAAAGAAATAATAATACATTCTAAATATTACCACAATTAAATATGGATCACGCATACGTATATAGGTAGTGAAAATAAAGCGATATAGATAAGTTTCATCCAAATCCATCTAGTATAAAATTATACCAATCATCATAATAAATAATAAATCACCCAATGTGAGTAAAACACCACATCTCAAACACACAACTCAAACACACATCCCAAATACACCACTCCACCACAACACACATTGGCTAGCCATAGCGATCGTTTTAACCTCACGATCGGGAGTTGTAACGGTACCGTACCATCCGTAGGATATGCCTTCCTACAAACACCGATCACTCTGTCGAAACTGATAATCACTGCGCAGTATAAACGTCTAACATTATTTTGCCGAAGCAGATAAACATCACTCCACCGAAGCGGATAATATCACTCCGCTGAAGCGGATAAACATCACTCTACCGAAGTGGATCACATCACTCAATAATATCGTCTAATCAATATTGTCAAATCACCAGATAATTTTTAAAAGCACTTAATTTAAATACAACCATTTTCCATCATATATATGTATACAAACAATTTGGCAAGAAGACACTACACTCACCTCGATATCTGTTTTGCAAAACGGACACTGACCATATTCTATCTGGATGCCGGTGCCTGCGAACCTAATAATGACAGAGCCTAATTAATATTTTATATAAAATCACCTAATCATGTGATGCAGGCCCTAAGTTCCGCATACTTCCATTCCTCATATTTTATTTATAAAAATTGTTATTATTCTAATAATTTCATTCTGTTAATTATTGCATAAAAATCTTGTAATATGAACGATCCCAAATTTACTATTCTGGTTACAAAATTTTTTATTCTAGAATTGAATTTAACAAAACTAAAATAAATTTAATGAAAAACGATATCCATTCCGAATCGTTCACGGGCCGCGAGATGGATTTGAATTTATCGGGGTTATTTGTGCAATTCCCCTTTCCTCTTTTTTTTTTTTTTTTTTTTTTTTTTTTTTTTTCCAATTCTGCTCGCCCGGTTCTAGGACTCACCGCCGGCCACTGCTCCGACCACGCCACACAGCCACGTGATCACCGACGGCCCACGCACGCCGATGAAACTCCACGGCAATCCCACCCCCAATGGCTTCTCCCTCTCTCTCTTCCTTTTCTGCCTCTGCTCTACTTTCTGCTCCCGTTTCAGAGCTGCCTTCTCTCTCTCTCTTCTACCACCATCCACCGGCGACTTCCCACTCTCAGCCAACCCTCACCGTCGACCCTGCACACCAGCCACTACCGAACAACAACCACCATCGACCGCCCCACAGCCAAACACGTACACCCACAAGATTATCAAGCTCACACCCATACACACACGGTGCAACCGTCGGCTTCACATACACAACCCACGAACACCATGGACAACATAGCCACCGTAGAAACAACATGCAGAGCTGCCTTCTCTCTCTCTCTCTCTCTTCTACCACCATCCACTGGCGACTTCCCACTCTCAGCCAACCCTCACCGTCGACCCTGCACACCAGCCACTACCGAACAACAACCACCATCGGCCGCCCCACAGCCAAACACGTACACCCACAAGATTATCAAGCTCACACCCATACACACACGCTGCAACCGTCGGCTTCACATACACAACCCACGAACACCATGGACAGCATAGCCACCGTAGAAACAACATGCACACACAGAGTCATCAAGCAAAGTACACACACACGCACAACGTCGACGATATCGTCGGACCGAACGGATAACCAACCTATACTGTTGCGCACACACCCACCGGCGGAACCACCAGACCGACAATGGAACAACACACATGCATGCCCACACCTACCAAAATAATCAGAGACAAATATACACAATTACTCACCAGACGACAGTGACGGACGGCAACGATCACACCGTTGACGATCTCACCCCCACGGCCGCCGAGTGAACCACCGGAAAACCCACACGATTGATTCAAAGCAGAGGCACACAGCAGCAGCCACAGAAACACACACATGCATCCACGAGACAAACGCACTACTTACCAGAGAAACGTCGATCACAAAACTCCGACAACCCCATCCTCCTCCGGTCCTCTCTCTCTCTCTAGATTTTTTTTCTAAATTTTTAGATTTGATATTCCCTGATGAACTACATGCATGCGTATATATATATATATATTAAAAATAGTTAAATTTCACTTTTCTTCCCCCAATTTCTTTAAGATCTTAATTTCAATAAATTTCAATTTTTAAAAGTTTAAAAAATTATAATTTTACCCTTAATATTTTTACTTTTTGATTTTTAATTGTCAATTTAAATCTCAAGTTTAAATTTTTATGTTTCTAAATTTTCAATTCGACCCCCAACTTTTGATTTGAATTTTAATCAATAAAATTTTTACCCAAAAATTTTCTAATGCTCTATAATGCAACTATTTATGACGTACGTTCTACAATTTAGGTTTTACAACTCTTCCTTCCTAAAAGAAATTTTGTCCCAAAATTTTTATTTATATATATATATATATATATATATATATATATATATATATATATATATATATATATATATATATAGTTTACCTTTGTCGAACAAACGCGGGTATTTGTTCTTCATTTCCTTCTCTCACTCTTATGTCGCCTCTTCCACCGCATGACTACGCCACAACACTTTGACTAACGGGATCATCTTCGTTCGCAACACTTAATCTTTACGGCTTAGGATTTAGACTGGCTCCACAACGTAGGACAAATCTACTTCTAATTCGATCGGCTGCGAAGTCAACACATGAGAAGGGTCTGGCACATATTTCCGGAGCATCGATACATGGAAAAGGTCGTGCAGGAGAGATAACTCTGGCGGTAACGCGAGTCTGTACGCTGTCGTGCCAACCACGCTCTAGAATTTCATATGGTCTGACGTATCTTGGGCTCAACTTCCCTTTCTTTCCGAACCTCATTATACCTTTCCACGGAGAAATACACAAGAACACATGATCTCCCACCTCGAACTCCAACTCCCGTCGACGCTTATCTGCATAACTCTTCTGTCGACTCTGAGCAATTTTCAACTTTTCTCGAATCACCTCTACTTTGTCTACTGTCAGTTGGGCTATGTCCGACATCAACAATTTACGTTTACCCACCTCAGTCCAACAAATTAAGGTTCTACATCTCCTACCATAAAACGCCTCATATGGAGTTATCTCAATTGCTGAGTGGTAGCTATTATTGTAGGCGAATTCCATCAACGGCAAATGATCATCCCAGTTTCCAGGAAATTCTAGAACACATCCCCGCAATATCTTCCAATGTCTGAATCGTATGCTCTGATTGACCATCTATCTGAGAATGAAAAGCGGTGCTAAATTTCAACTTGGTACCTAAGGTAGTCTAGAGACTTGGCCATAACCTCGAAGTAAATCTCGGATCTCTATCCGACACTATAGAAATCGGTGCGCCATGCAACCTAACAATATCATCAATATACAATTGGGCATACTTTTCAAGAGAAAATATCGTCTTTACGGCCAGAAAATGAGTGGACTTGATAAGTCTATCAATGATCACCCAGATAGAATTATACCCCTTTTGAGTACGGGGTAATCCCGAAACGAAATCCATCGTGATATGCTTTCACTTCTACTCTGAAATTGGTAGAGGTTGCAACAACCCTCCTGGATGTTGATGCTCAATCTTTACTTGTTGACACACAAGGCACCTAGTAACAAATTCTGTGATCTCCTGTTTCATTCCGATCCACCAATAATGCTCACGCAAATCTCGATACATTTTGGTGCTCTTCGGATGCATTGCGTACGCTGAGCTATGCGCCTCTTCCAATATATCCTTTTTCAAATTGACATCATTAGGCATACACAACCTATTTCCACACATCAAAGCTTCGTCACTATCCCTGATATGATAATCAGTTATGTGACCATTTTTCACTTCATCCCGGATCCTCTCCAATTGAATGTCTGACTTTTGAGCTTCAATAATGCGGTTAATCAACGTCGGCCTCAAAGTCAAGGTTGCAAGTAATGCTGCCGTCTGACCAACAGCTAACTGAACTCGCAATGATCTCAACTCTGCATATAGGTTAGCATGTGCAACTCGAAGGTGTGCGACCGAGCCTGCCGATTTTCAACTCAAAGCATCTGCTACAACGTTAGCCTTTCCTGGATGATAATGGATGGTGCAATCGTAGTCCTTGATCAACTCCATCCAACGCCTCTGCCTCAGATTTAATTCCTTCTGAATAAACAAGTCCTTCAAACTCTAATGGTCAGTGTATATTTCACAAGTCTCGCTATACAGGTAGTGCCTCCAAATCTTCAGGGCGAACACAATTGCAGCCAACTTCAAATCGTGCGTTGGGTAATTATACTCATGGTTCTTCAATTGTCGAGATGCATATGCGATTACGTGACCATGTTGCATCAGAACACATCCCAGTCCTTGGTGTGACACGTCACTATAAATCACGAAACCACCTCTTTCTGATTGAAGGGACAATATTGGTACCGATATCAATCTACTCTTCAACTCTTGGAAACTTTGCTTACATTTATTAGTCTACTCAAACTTGGATTCCTTGTGGGTTAATTGAGTCAATGGGGTAGCTATAAAGGAAAATCTTTGCACAAACCGTCGATAGTAACCCGCCAATCCTAAAAAGCTTCGAATTTCAGTCACATTTTTCGGTCTTTCCCATTTAACAACAGCTTCAACTTTCTTCGGGTCTACCTGAATACCATTTCCTGAAATAACATGCCCCAAGAATACTATATGATCTAACCAGAATTCACATTTACTAAATTTAGCATATAACTGCTTCTCCCGCAACGTCTGTAATACAATCTGGAAATGCTTCGCATTCTCTTATCTACTTTGGAAATAGACCAAAATGTCATCAATGAACACTATAATAAATTGATCCAGATAAGGTTGAAAGATACGGTTCATCAAATCCATGAAAGCCGCATAGGCATTTGTCAATCCAAAGGGCATAACCAGAAATTCATAGTGTCCATATCTCGTATGGAACATTATTTTTGCCACATCACTATCTTTGGCTTTCAGTTGGTGATACCCCGATCGACGATCTATCTTGGAAAATACTTTAGCTTTCTGGAACTGGTCAAACAAGTCATCAATCCTAGGCAACGGGTATTTATTGCGAACCGTCACCCTATTCAGTTGCCGATAATCAATACACATTCTCAACGTGCCATTCTTCTTCTTCACAAATAGCACTGGGGCAACCCATGGGGAGACACTGGGCCTGATAAACCCACGGTCTAATAAATCTTGCAACTGCACTTTTAACTCTTTCAGCTCAGTAGGTGCCATACGATAATGTGGAATCGATATAGAAGTAGTGCCTGGAAATAACTCAATCATGAATTCCATCTCCCTATCTACGGGCAACCCTGGCAATTCGTCTGGAAATACGTCAGAAAAATCTCTGACCACTGGAATATTTGTCACCGGAACTTCTCTCTGAGTGGTGTCAATCACGTACACAAGGTATCCCTGACATCCTTTCTTCAATAATTTCCTGGCTTCTAGGATTGAAATTAAACTGACAGGAGTGATAATTCTATCTCCCACAAATACAAACTTTGACTCACTTGAGATTTGAAATATCACTTCTTTCTTGAAATAATCCAGTGTGGCATGATATCCTGATAGCAAATCCATACCCAGTATCACATCGAAATCGTGTATACTCAGGGGTAATAAATCTGCCAATAACTCCCTATCACCAATCCGAAGTGGACTGTCTTTATAGACACTATCGATCCATACCGACTCACCCATTGGAGTAGAAATAACAATACAATATGATAAAGAGATGGGAAATCTGCCTACTTGCATCATGAAGATTGCCGAAACAAAAGAATGCGTAGAATCGGGATCAATAAGTACACGAGCATCTCTAACATATAAAGATATGATACATGTGACCACATCGGAAGTAGTTTGAGCATCCTATCGAGTAGTATCAAAAGCACGGCCTCGCGTTAGAGGTCTACCAGTCGATCATCTACCAAGTCTCTAGGCAGTACTAAGACCCGTACTACCCATACTACTCGCCGGAGGTACAAATGTAGAAGAAAGTTTCGGACAATTTGTTGATTTATGACCTGGCACATGACAGTGAAAACTTATCGGGACTCCCACAGGACAGTCTCTGGCAAAGTGACCCGTAGCTCCATAATGATAACATTTATCTCTCCCAGCCCGACTCGACGGCTGATTCCTCTCCTGCCTTTGCGGACCAACACTAGCTTCCAATGCACTTTGTTGTTGCCTAGGGTATGATTGCCGGGGACCACCACTCCTGACGGATTGGCCAAATGATGAGGCCCAAGCAATTGGCGGTCGAGATACCGTCCCCCGTAAAGTGCCACCCGTAAATCTGCTAGGTGACTCAAATCTGCTCTTTTTGTACTGCTCTTGATTCTCAGCGGCTTCCAGTACATCACTCTCCACTAGTTTTTCCGTATTCACCAACTTTGCATAATTCTTAATCTGCTTGCTTGTCAACCTGGAATGAATCTCAAACTGAAGTCCCTTTTGGAAATGTCTGCATTTCTCCTCTTCCGTTTTTACCAGATCAGGGGCAAAACGGGATAAAACATCAAATTTGACTTCGTACTGCTGAACAGTCATCTTTCCCTACTTCAGAACTATAAATTCCTCTTCCATCTGAAATCGATAAGACTCGGGAAAATACTTCTCATTAAAAGCGACGACGAAACGGTCCCATGTGATCTATTCGCCAGAACCGGTAATCAGCCTTTTCATTTCTTCCCACCAATGCTCGGCTTCCTCCCTCAACTAAAAAGTGGTAAGGGGAACTTGACTATCGTCGACAATCCCTATCGCCTTGAATACGCGACCTATGCCTCTGATCCAATTCTCCGCATCAGCTGGACCCGTCGTCTCGGTGAAAGCCGAAGGGTCTAACTCCTTGAACCTCTTCAATCGTACCGCCTGAGATGTGGCAGTATTACTTTGGGCCCTTTGACTTTCCATAATCCTTGCTTGCTGCTCCGTCAACTGGGCAGCGGCCTGCAAAATTCTTTCAACAGCATCTACACTCCCTTGCAACCTATCACCTTGTTCCTGGGGTTCCGCTTGCCCCGGAGGTTCCACTGGCCTCGGGGGTCCTATACTCCCAAGGCTTTCGTTCCCACTCTCCATACCTATTATCTACAATAAAATTTAACTCAACAACCAACCAACTAGGCCAACCAGAAAATTGACAGTAATTAATATATGTAAATTAACTACTACACGAGTACCAAAATCACCCACTGACACCTTATCTTAAGGTTCCCTACCGACTAGACGGCTAGCACGTCTCCTATCTCATGGTCCTCTATGGGCATGACAACTGACAAGTCTACAGAACCTATAATCTAGGCTCTGATACCAAAATTGTCATACCCCACCCCGGACACCCATCACCGTGGGGCCGGCGTGATGTCGACACGATCTCATCTTAACGTCAAACCCACTAGTAAACGACAAAGTGCATACAAAAATATACAATCATTTTTTTTTTACCATATACAACATCTCTAACTGGGGACACATCTGTCCCTGAATTATAATAACAACAAAAGTATAACAACAATGAAACACTCACAGGTTCGCCTCAGACAGCTCCCCCCCAAAATATTTTCATACTACACCATCGCCGGACTCTACCTAGTGTCAGTAGGGGATCGACTCCTAGCTGCTGTACCTGCGAGTGTACCACCTTCTTAGTAAAAATTTTTTAAAAAAAATTAATAATACATTCTAAATATTATCACAATTAAATATGGATCACGCATACGTATATAGGCAGTGAAAATAAAGCAATATTGATAAGTTCCATCCAAATCCATCTAGTATAAAGTCATATCAATCATCATAACAAATAATAAACCACCCAATGTGATTAAAACACCACATCTCAAACAAACAACTCAAACACACATCCCAAACACACTACTTCACCACAACACACATTGGCTAGCCATAGCGATCTTTTTAACCTCACGATTGGGAGTTGCAACGGTACTGTACCATCCGTAGGATATGCCTTCCTACGAATACCCATCACTCCATCGAAGCGGATAATCACTGCACATTATAAACGTCTAACATCACTCCGCCAATGCGGATAACATCACTCCGCTGAAGCGGATAAACATCACTCTGCCAAAGCGGATCACATTACTCAATAATATTGTCTAATCAATATCGTCAAATCACCACATAATTTTTAAAAGCATCTAATTTAAATACAATCATTTTCCATCATAGATATGTATACAAATAATTTAACAAGAAGACAGTACACTCGCCTCGATATCTGTTTTACAAAACAGACACTGACTGCATTCTATCTGAATGCCGGTGCCTGCGAACCTAATAATGACAGAGCCTATATTAATATTTAATGTAAAATCACCTAATCATGTAATGCAGCCCCTAAGTTTCGCATACTTCCATTCCTCATATTTTATTTATAAAAATTGTTATTATTTTGATAATTTCATTCTGTTAATTATTATATAAAAATCTTGTAATATGAACGATCCCAAATTTACTATTCTGGTTACAAAATTTTGTATGTTAGAATTGAATTTAACAAAGCTAAAATAAATTTAACGAAAAACGATATCCATTCCGAATCGTTCACGGGCCGTGAGATGGATTTGAATTTATCGGGGTTTTTTGTGCAATTTCTTTTTTTTTTCCTTCTTTTTTGTTCTGTTTGTTTTTCCATTTTTGTTTTCCCGGTTCTAGGACTCGTCGTCGGCCACTGCTCCGACCACGCCACACACCTACGTAATCATCGACGGCTCACGCACGTCGATGAAACTCCACTGCGATCCCACCCCCAACGGCTTCTCCCTCTCTCTCTTCCTTTTCCGCCTCTGGTCTGCTTCCTACTCCCGTTTCAGAGCTGCCCTCTCTCTCTCTCTTTTACCACCGTCCACCGGCGACTTCCCACTCTTAGCCGACCCTTATTGCCGACCCTGCACACTAGCCACTATCGAACAACAACCACCATCGGCCGCCCCACAGCCGAACACGTACACCCACAAGATTATCAAGCTCACACCCACACAGCAACCGTCGGCGTCACATACACAACCCACAAACACAATGGACAACATACCCACCGTAGAAACAGCATGCACACACACAATCATCAAGCAAAGTACACACACACGCACAACGTCGACGATATCGTCGGACCGAACGGATAACCCACCTATACTGTTACACACACACACACCGGCGGAACCACCAAACCGACAACGGAGCAACACACATGCATGCCCACACCTACCAAAATAATCAGAGACAAATATACACAATTACTCACCAGACGATAGCGACGGACGACAACGATCACACCGTTGACGATCTCACCCCCACGGCCGCAGAGTGAACCACCGGAAAACCCACACGATTGATTCAAAGCAAAGGCATACAGCAGCAGCCATAGAAACACACACATGCATCCACAAGACACACGCACTACTTACCGGAGAAACGCCAATCACGAAACTTCGACAGCCCCATCCGCCTTCGGTCCTCTCTCTCTCTCTAGATTTTTTTTCTAAATTTTTAGATTTGATCTTCCCTGATGAACTACATGCATGCGTATATATATATTAAAAATAGTTAAATTTCACTTTTCTCCTCCCAATTTCTTTAAGATCTTAATTTCAATAAATTTCAATTTTTAAAAGTTTCAAAAATTATAATTTTACCCTTAATATTTTTACTTTTTGATTTTTAATTGTCAATTTAATTCTCAAGTTTAAATTTTTCTGTTTCTAAATTTTCAATTCGACCCCCAACTTTTGATTTGAATTTTAATCAATAAAATTTTTACCCTAAATTTTTTTAATGCTCTATAATGCAATTATTTATGACGTACGTTCAACAATTTAGGTTTTACAGTAACTGACCCCCGAGCCTTTAACTAAATCTTTCGTTTGACTGTGTTCTTAGAGTCAATTTTTTGACTTAGGCATTTTAAATTATTTTCTAAAAATTCGATGACCTAGCACACCATTTAAACCAAATATTTGGTGGTGACTCCTTATTTTTAAAACGGTCTAAGTATATTTTTTTGAGAAAACCGATACTTTAAAAATCCCCTCTCCTTAAGCTTATTATTTATTATTCTTTTTCTTCCGAAAAAACAAGGCACTTCAATTTTCATATTCTAGATTTCGTACATGTACTAAGGTGGCTTTGTATAATAATGTTTCTGTGTGCAGATTTCCATATCCAGCTACTGCTTTTGAAGACATTAGAAACAAAGCTGATGTCTTCCTTGGGTTACCAAAACAAATTACAAGACAATTAAGACCCCGTTTGGTAACCATTTCTATTCCAGAATTTCTTATTCCATTCCCAAATTTTTTGAAATTCAGTTTGGGAATCGCGTTTGGTAATTTTTATTTTCGTTTCCATTTCATTCCCATTTGAGAATTGTACCTATTTTTTTCTTAAAAAATGAGAAACAAAAAAAAGTTGTTTCTCATAATTCCCATTTCATTCTCAAAACTATTTTTTACTGTTAATCCGTCGACCACCACCGTCCGCCGCCGTTAGTCACCTCCGGCAACGCCGACCGCCCACTGTTCGACCACCCCGCCGCCGGCAACTTTTTGTCCACCTTCCGGCCGCCGGCCACCGTCGACCGTCGGCACAGTCACCCCCGGTGCCGCCGTCGCCACCGCTGTATGCCATTCGGCTAAAAAAAAAATCTAAAAAAATAAATAAATTTGATTTTAAGATAACATCGTTACCAAATGCGATTTTTTTCCCAAAAAAAAGGAAAAATTATCGTTACCAAACGCGATTCTACTTCCAAGAAGAAAATAAAATTTTCATCACATTCCCATCCCACTACTGGAATGGAAACAGAAACGGTTACCAAATGCCACCTAAAATATTTCCACAAAAAATCCAAGGTTTTTTTGTGTCTATTCAAGGCTCTTTCTTGAGCGATGGTGGCGGTCGCAATGGTGGAAGACGACGATGGAGATTCGGGTCTGGAATCTGACGGTGTCTCTCTCTCTGCGTCGTGTTCGCATTTTGGGTGTCGTCTCTCATCATTCGATAAAATCGAATCCTTCCTATAATTGAATTTCTTACGTTGAATTAAGCGATAATTGAATCTTCAATTGGTATCTGTTGTTAGTCAATAAAGTTGGCCCTAAAGACAAAGAGATGGTCTCAATTTGAGAGAGATAAAAGACTAGTGAGAGTCTTGAGAGAATTTTTTGTGAGAAAAATTCTTGGGTGTAATTGGGTTTGGGTTGAGAGTTGTGAGTGTTTGTAAACACTTTGTAATTTTTCTTCTTTTAGTGAAAGCTCTACAGCAACCCCTAGAGTAGACAAATTTGTGCCAACCACGTAAATAGTGTGTGTACCATTTTTGTGTGTTTTTCGCTTCCATGTATATCTGGTTAATTGGGAATTGGCATATTTCCAACATCTGTTACATTCGGTTGAATTAAGTGTCAGTGTTCAATACCTCTTCAATTTTCAGTTTTCCTTTCTCACTTATTGAACACTTATTGTTGGATTTGTTCAATAATTCAGTTTTTCTTTCTCACTTATTACTGAAATTACTGACATTTTTTTTCTCGGTAGCAAGTCTCTTAGTTTACCTTTAATTTTTAAAAAGTCCCATGGGCAATTGCAACTTGTGTTTTAGTCCCCGCGTATTAAAAAAGGCAAAAGACCCGATACCGCACCTTCTCTCGCACAGTTACATGTACCTAATTTGTGTGTAAAATACTTATTAAATGTAACAAATATTACTTTAATTTATAACATAAGACAAATTTGTGTGTAACAATTTATTAGATGTAACAAATATTACACCAATACATGTAACTAATATTAAATTAATTTATGTGTATAATATTTGTTAGATGTCACAAATATTACACAAATACATGTAATTTGTAACGTGTAACTAATATTCACTATAATACGAATTTACTCACAAATTCTCTCTACATCCCTGCATAATACGTGAGCACATGCGGGACTAATATGCAAGTAGAACCCAAAACGTGGGACTAATTCAAAATTTATGTTTTAAAAGGGATTAACGACAAATTACCTCCGCTATTTGAGACTAATCACCAATTATCTTTTTTTAAGTTTTAATAAATATTTTTCATAATTTTTAGGCAGCAAATGGATAGGACCTCTCATAATCTTGCCCTAAAATCACTTACTCTGGAGATTACACAATTCTATACAGATTTGTTCATGCACAGGGCATGCCTTTCATCGATATTACCTTTCAAACATCGTTACATTGTTTGCTTTGATTTGACTGAGTTTAGTTGACTAAGTAATTATTTGATTTATTTTTAATGAATGTTTGCTTTCATTTTATTGTTTACATCTTTTAATTATTATTCCCCACTAAACGCAAATGGATTGGTGTTTAGACTGTTCAGTAGTGTATATGATTTGCTGAAGATATGGCATTTTCATCTTTGTTTGGTCCATCGCAGAAAATTGAATTTGTCGCAGCGGATTGTTTAACTAGATTTTCCTCCCTATGATCTAGATTTCATGGTGGCGGCTCTCAATAGGAAGAAACCCTTAATCTGAATTAGGGATGTAACCTAGTTATATATACACTAGGATCTCTCGTTGGGATCTTTCTATAATGGGCTTCAACGAAATCCTAAACCTACACTTGCCATTTAATTGGGCTTCTACATAAAAGACACTACAATCCAAATCAAAATAGGATCACTGATTATTTGGGCTGCTTAAATAATAGACTATCCATTAATTCGTTTTTATAAAATAATTAATTCAATTAATATTAGCCCATAAAAATATTCCAACATTTCCCACTTGGGCTACATTAATTGAATAAATTTAATTTTGAAAATAAGACTCTCGGGTTAATAACAGAAAAATTTATTTTTGGTGTGGTCATACCTTTTATTTCAAGAAATGATAGTCTATGAGTAGTGTCTTGATAAACTTATCCGGTCCAATATGATCTTAATATTGGATTATGATAGTCTATATGTTAATCTCAACAAATATAAGACTTTCATACTCACAAATACTTATAACCATATCGACATGGATCGTAAGCCCAGTAGTATAGTAAGAAACTAATGTCAACATGTGATCATTATTAATATGCATTGTTCTTATCGGTCCTCATTACAATTTCTCAATAAAATGAAATTGTAATTACAGTTTCTCAATAAAATGAAACTGCTGCAATTTCTCAATAAAATGAAATTGCTAATTGTAGTTTTTCAACAAAATGAAACTACTGCAATTTTTCAATAATATAAAATTGCTAATTGTAGTTTCTCAATAAAATAAAATTGTTGTAATTTCTCAACAATATGAAATTGTTTGACTTTAACAAGTCATCCGTCACTAACAATACATCACGAGATCTCAAAATAGTGATTAGTGACAGTCAAAAGTATACAACTGTAATTCTTAAGACACAATATCTTAAGATGCCATATTGTATAATCAATTCAAATAATATAATATGAGATAATATAATACGCAATAATGATGATCATCAAATATATTTCAATTTTGTAAAACGAATAACGATTGTAGTCATAACGTAATTATCGAAATAAAAGAAAATACAAAAGCTCCCACTAAATTAGAGAATCAAAAGACTCAATGACACCTATATTCACAATATGTTACTTAAATTCTATGGGTCTTAAACCTTAGTTTAATATAATCGATTCAAATAATATAATACGCAATAATACAATGTGCAATAATAATGATTATCAAATAGAATTCAATTTTACAAAATGAATAATAATAATGGTCACAACATATCATAGAATTAAAAAAAAATACAAGAAAACTCCTACTAAATCGAAAAATCAAAATACTCAAGTAAGTATAAGCGACACAATATAAGAATCAATTGCATCATCATAAACTCTCATTTGGGTAGAGTTTACAATAAATAATTATTCTTTAAGTATAAAGATCAACAAAATAATAAAATTTTTATACAATAGTGATCAATACTTACACAACACAATTATCGAAATAAAGAAGATTATAAAAATTCTCATTAAATCAATGAATCAATTTAGAATTTCATTGTGGCCTTATTGTTGTTCACAACAAAAAGAAATTACTTTTACAAAAAATTACAACTAGATCAATTATAGGTAATGGGTAAAATATTCAATTAAATATAGGCAATATAATATAAGAATCAATTGTATTATCATACATTCTCCTTTGGGTAGAGTCTACAATAAATAATTATTCTTTAATCAGGAGGATCAACAAAATAAGAAAAATTTACAGATTTAAAAATTCATCCCCTTTGAGTAAATTGACTTTCAAATCCATATATTTTCTTCAAAATATAATAAAAAAAATAATCTTTCAAAATTCATTCTCTTTGGGTAAACAAATTTATCAAATAATTTATTTCACATATTATCCTCATGCAATCAAATTAATTTGTATAATAACCCTCATTGGGTAGGTGAATGCATAAATTAATCTAAAAAATTTTCACCAACAAAATAAGAACTCGAAAACTTATAAACTATGTTGGTTAAATCACTTTGATAAAATAACCTCAATAATTTACAAGCAAACGTTTCAAATTGAAAAAAAATTAAGTTATATTGCTTAACAATTAAATTAATATGCATAATAACCCCTTTTAGGAAGGTGAATGTACAAAGTAATCCAAAAAAAAATTCATTAATAAAATAGGAACTCGAAAACTTACAAATTATATTGGTTAAATCACTTTAGTAAAATAACCTCAACAATTCACAAGCAAACGTTCTAAATTGGGAAAAAATAAGTTATATTACCCAATAATTAAATTAATCTGCACAATAACCTCATTTGAGCACTTGAATGCATAAATTAATTTTAAAAAAAAATTCATCAACAAAATAGGAACTCAAAAACTTGCAAATTATATTGGTTAAATCACTTTAGTAAAATAACCTCAACAATTCACAAGCAACCATTTCAAAATAAAAAAAATTAAAAATATTATCCAACAATTAAATTAATTTGTGCAATAATCCCCTTTGGACAGGTGAATGCACAAATTAATTTAAAAAAATTTCCATCAACAAAGTAGGAACTCGAAAACTTACAAATTATATTGGTTAAATTACTTTAGCAAAATAACTTCAACAATTCACAAGCAAACATTCTGAATTGAAAAAAAAAATTAAGTTATATTGTCCAACAATTAAATTAATCTGCACAATAACCCTTTTTGGGCAAGTGAATGCACAAATTAATCTAAATTTTTTTCCATCAACAAAACAGAAATTCGAAAACTTGAAAATTATGTTGATTAAATCACTTTGGTAAATAACCTTAACAATTCACAAGCAATCATTCCAAAATAAAAAAAAAATTAAATAATATTGTCCAACAATTAATAGTGCATATTAGCAACATATATGCATATGATAAAAAAAAGATGAAGTACGTTACAAAATGTACATTCAATGATCAACGAGCAATTATGGTTACAAGAATTTGAATAACAATTTTATTACACTTTGAAACTAATTATTAAATTAGTCTCTATATAGAATAAAGAAGATAAAAGGCTTAAAAATTATAAAATTATAATTAATCATAATTAGTGGTTTTATGAGCTCTTTAATATGAACCTCAAGACCGAAAGTTGTAACTAAAAAAAAATTCAGATGGCTGAGATATTACATAGGCCCAAACATAAAATCAATATCTATATAATGAGTCTAAATTTGGATCCCTACCAAGATATTCTAGTCACAGTGATAGTATTTTCAATTCAAGGCCTTCTCATATATTCATACATAATTTATCCATATTATTAATTCTATTAGATTTGTTAATTAATAAATAATTAATGATCAACAGGCCCATCAGAATATATGTATGACCCATTAAATAATTTAAGGTTCAGGCAATACAAGAAGAAATCCATGCGAAATTGTACAAAAATAACTCAATATTTTTCTTCCATTTCAAAACGCAAATATATTGTCCCAAACTCAAAAAAATGAAAGATCTCATTTTATTTGATGGAAGATACAATAATAACCAAATTAGTTATTAACATCACACTTTGTAAAAAGAGAAAGTTTGACTAGGCCAACTTTTACTTATCTCAACATAAATTATTCAGATTCGTGATTAACAGGACAAAAACACAAAGCTTGTTCACTTCTCGTGAACTAATACTATAGGTGTGGCAAGACATTTATATTGTTCTATAATAGTATAATATACTATAGAAATCCAATAAGCCTGACTTGCTCTCGAAAGGCATCTTGTAAGAGGAAAAATTACCTTAGGCTTTATATATATAGCTCAAGATCAAGGAACACAAGTCATGTGGGATTCAAAACGCAGTATAATACTACGGTGAATGGAGGATTTTGTTGACAAGGTGATGTATAATACAAGTAATAATACTATGGCTTAATTATTATCTAAAGCATGAACTAACACTATATCTCTTTCCAACATTCTTCACTTGATTCCAAGTCAACAGAAGTTCAAACAGTAACAGACCTTTTGGATATTCAATTACCCAAGTCACCAAAAGACTTTTGAATCAACTCGGGTTTTCGTCATAAGTCATATGCTTACATTAGTGCCCATATAAATGCTTCTCATTGAGAAGTAATGAGTGGATGAGCCCAAAAAATGCACTTCAAATGATGCTTAATTCTATTTTATAATAGTAATTTTTCATCATATATGATGACATCAATTTGCTCTAGTGTGGTACCTTGTGTAGCAACACAATGGGCTTGACTCACTCTTAAAAGACGTATTGTAATTGAAGATTGTCCTAGGCTTTATATATTGCTCAGGATTAGGTAGCACAAGCGATGTGGAATTTAACATGCCCCCTCAAAAGTAAGGTGGACTTTGCCAAACTAACGCGAATAGATATCAGGAGGCTAAACATTAATTTGGAATTCAACAAGTCCAATATCAGCCAAAAGACATACCTCCAATACCATGTAGAAACATAATGGATCTAACCCAAACATGTCTTATAAGAGGATGATTGCCCTAAACTTTATATATTTCTCAAGATCTAGTAAGACAAGCGACGTCGGATTCTAACACCTTGTTTTAGTTCAGCAACATTAAGTACTTATTCAACTTGTTTAACGAGTACCAGAAATGAAATCACATGCAATGTTCCTTGACTTGAGTAGCCAGCTAATAAGCAAGAGAAGAAAACCAAATATGAAAAGATTGAATAAATCGCCCAATCCGAAGCCATACAAAACTTGATTAACAAGGCGAATAACCAAATTGAGATGAAGATATAGTTGTGGATAATGCCTTCACCAAGCCAATGTTTTAACTTATCTAGTTTTGTTTAGTCACCTACTCATGGGAGGCGAAGTTTATGTCCTGTGTTAGGTGCCCAGATATTTGCTTGTAGATATAACTAAAATTAAATAAGCACATTCTTTAGAATCCTCATCTTGTCTGACTTATTTTGTTTAATAGTTAAATTACATTAAGATTTCCAAATTGATAACTCAGGTAAAAAACATATATATTTCTAAAGCATGTACACTTAACAAATTAATAGATACCAAAAAAAATGATTTTAATCTAATTAAATCACATAAATAAGCAATAATTAACCAAAAAATATTTTTTCATCCTCAAAATATAAAATAAATTATTCTGAAAAATAGAGAATGGAAATTGAGAACACAGGAAAAAACGGGACCCAAAAATAATTCTAGTCAAACTTTAAGGTGTTATACGTTTAAATTGAAACCATTTGGATCAAGGTGAGATACTAATCGAACTTTCGGGGTATAAAATGTCATAACTCGTGTTTCTAATTTTAAGAACAAATTGCAGGGTTGATTTTTTAAATAAAAATCACATGGCCTAGATAGGATAAATGAAAAATTTCAAGGGTACAAAGTGTAAAAAAAAACCCTAAATTTAAGAGATGAAGGAATTTCATGGAACACAGTATCAAGACCCATTTCAAAAAATCCAAAATTGATCCAAATAGATATGAATAAATATATGTATGTATAATATGTATATATATTCGCATGAAATCCTAGCAACCCAAAAGAGCCAGTTTGTATCATAATTTAAAATAGAAATGGAAAACAATTTTACTATATTTTTAAAGTAATTATCAAACTAGTTTTATATTATTTAAAACTAATTAGGAGAATACACATCAATAAATCTTAATTTAGGGAGAGTGAGTACTGCAATCATATTTCAAATCATCTAATATAATTTCTGTAAAATTTTTAATCGAAAATCATGCCTAAAAATAATTTTAAGCTAATTAAATAACATAATAAGTAATAATTAGCTAAACATTATTTTTAATATTCAAAAAATAAAATAAATTTTACAGAAAATTAGATAATAGAAAAAAAAAATGCACAGAAAAAAACGAAACCCAAAACGAGCCGCATGTGCCCCACGCAACTCCCTACGCGCTTGGGATATGGGGACCGCGGCTGGAGGTTGTCTTCAACCTCCAGCCGAGTTTGAACCGTGTCGTAAGACCCAGTTTTGACCCAGTTGCTTAAAACCCTAAAATTGCGCCGTTTTCTCCAATTATTTGGTGGGTTTATGTATGTTTATGTATTTCTAACACTACTATAACAATTAATCGAATAAAAATTGAGTCAAACATCACCAAATATGAAGAACAAATCGCGGCTTCGTGTTTTCTCACTCCTCTATGGCCAAAATTATAAAACTAGATATTGACTATAATTTTCACCGAATATTATATGGGTTTAAGTCTAATACTAATTTAAAACCTTTCCACAACAATTAATTTAACCTAAAACACGCAAATATCCCTCGATTTTAAAAACAAATCTCGGATCTACTGGTTTTCGTAACCGAAAATTAAACCATAAAATACTTTCTAATTACACAACCAAATAACAAGTGTAATATATCAAATTAAAGTTTGAATTAAGAGGAATAAAAACCCTAAGTTTTTACATTCAATAGAAGTAAAAAAAAAAATACACAAAATTACGGCCCCAAGTTTCGGTTTCGAAAGTTTTTTAGGGTTCGTAGTTGAAACTACAATCACAAAATACTGTTTGATTAAACAACCAAATTGCACGTATCTTATACCAAATTGAAGCTTATAACAAGAGAAACAAAATCTCTAATGTTTCACAGCTAATCGAAACGAAAAATCACATGAAATCGTGCCCGGAAGTTTCTGTTTTGTTTAAGAACAGAAAATGAAAAAAATTCTAAAACAAACAATTGTTGATCCTAAATTATGTACGTTGGCTCTGATATCACATGTTAATTATTTCTCATAATCACAATAAGATGGAATTGAATAATAATCTTAAACATACATGAATATTATGACACAACAATAAAGAACGGTAATCGAATACGTACCTATTTAGGCCATCACAGGAGATTGAATATGTCGCAGTGGATTGCTTAGCTAGGTCTTCCTCCCTATGATCTAGATTTCATGGTGACAGCTCTCAATGAGAAGAAACCCTTAATCTAAACTAGGGAGGGGACCTAGTTATATATATACTAGGGTTTCTCGTTGAGCCCTCCCATAATGGGTTTCAACAAAACCCTAAACTCACACTTTCTACTTAATTGGGCTTCTACATAAAAGACGCCACAATCCAAATCAAAATATGATCACTGATTATTTGGGTGCTTAAATAATAGACTATCCATTAACCCGTTTTTGTAAAACAATTAATTCAATTAATGTTAGCCCATAAAAATATTCCAACAGGGCAATTGCACAGGGTTTGGGCAGATGGAAACGAGGGAGAGAGATTCAATTGTTTAGAGAGTGACGTCGGTGTTATGTTAATTAGGGAGAGTATTAGTATTATTGTTTATTGCAGATTCTGTAATAAATAATTTTTCAACTTTTGATTTTTAAAAAAAAAATTAATAATAATTTTAGTATTTAAGCAAAAAAATAAAAAGATCAACTTTGGTATTCAGCTGAGTATTGTATAAAAAATATCTTTTGAGAATATAGTTCGTATCCATATCCCGATGTTGTTTGGTTAGGAAAGAAAACGAAAGGAGATAAAATAATTTATTTTAATGTAGTTTACTATTTTATTCTCACATATTACAAAAATTAATTAAAATTTGCTTTATGAAGGATATAATTTTTTTTATTCTTCCTTACTTTCTTTTATTTTCTTACAAATTTGTGTGAAAAAAAATTACTTCGAAAATTGCATTTTTTTTCCTATTTTCTATCCATACTAAATAATTTTTTATTTCTTTTCATTTTTTTTTTCATCCATTTTTAATCCAACTAGATGCATCCTTAATATGCGTGTGTGAAATGGCTTTTATTTAGGAAAAAGTTTAATAATGTTTTTGTCTAAAATGAAGAAAAATGAGAGATTCACAGTTTCAATAGACAAATTAAAGGGGTTGCCATGTTGGCAGCCCCAATTGTTAAAACTGACTCTTGTACGCTAGTTTTAACAATTAAAAATATAAAAAATATCTAATTTTGAATTCGGCCCTCCGATGGTCGATTAGCCTTAAATTGGGATTAAAGTTCATGCCAACCCTAGTTAGGAAATTTTAACACTTTTAAACCCTAAAAGTGCAAAGAACTCAAGAATTAGGGTGAGAAATTGATTGGTTATAATATAAGGAGAGTAAGAAAATTAAGGGAATTTGACATCTTTGTTTCCATAGTAGTGATAGGCGATTAGGAATTTGGAATTGAGGAAATTAGACATCTTTACTTCCACAATTTTGGTGTCTCTAAGGAAATTAAGGTTATGAGAGAGAGCAAAGAGATAGAGAGAAAATTAAGGGATTAAAAAACTTATGTACCCGTTTTGTCATTATATATGTCCTTATAAACCAAAATATCCATATATATATATATATATATATATATATATATATATATGTATAATCCGTGCCTAAAGGCACGAATGCAAAACAAACAAAAAATTAAAATGTTTTGATTTTTCTAACATGATCTCTATTTATACAACATATTTTTTGGATAAGCTATTTATACAACATTCTAGTACACCTATTTCATTTGAACACATTTTTTGGATAAGCTTTTTATACTAAACATTAATAATAACTGACATTTAAGACTAAAACTTGTATCGATATAAATAAGGAGACATATCAAAGGTTAAATAGTAGTAATAAATAAATTATACTATAAATAATAATAAATAAATAAAAACACCATTCACCAATATTATTGATTTACAATAAGAGAAAGAAAGAACATACGTTATTTACAAATACACAATATTTATATACCTACATTGAACTTCTAACGGATTCTATTTTCTGCTTCATCTATATTCTAAAAAACATTTAAATACAAAATAAACAAATTTAAACATTAGATGAAAAAATAAATAAAAAGGAAGAAAAACTTAAGGTTATAAAATTTATCCTACATTGATATCATTAAATTCAAGAAATATCCTTTAGCCATCTTAGCAAATAAAAATTATTGTCAAACCAAAGAATTATGTTCACAATAATCATGAATTAAATGCTTAATTTAATTACAATAAATCATATTAATCATTACAACACAACTTTAATTGGAGAAACATTTAAAAATTGAAATGAAAAAAAAAAAAAAAAAAACTATTAATGTCTTAGTTTTACCTTATCAAATTGATAAATTGTGATAACAATCAATAGTTATCTCTCACATGAATGATACCACCTCCACAATTTAAGTTTGGATTCAATAACTTTAGCATACAAAAAAGAAGAAAAATACTTCAAAAAACCTGAAATCGGAATAGAAACCGATGATAAAAATAGATAAAATAAGATTAATAAACCATAATTTTTAGATTTCATAACAATGAACCAAGTTTAATAAAATAACCAATTGATTTAGTAGTAAAACAAATAATGGACTTTCACACGTACCCTTTGACGTGCCCCGTTTTTGTTTACACCCTTTACCCATACGCAAAATCTATATTCTACTAATAAATTGAAGGAAGACAATATAGATGTAAAAATTTTGATATCTCCTGTAGTTTTTTAATATCTGTGCAATGTCAATAATATCAATAGTCATTCTTTATATAACCTTAACTTTTAATTTTATGAACCAAAAATAAATAGTGAAAAATACATTTTCACTCTTGCACTTTAATATTATTAACCAAATTATAACTTTGAAACAATCCTTCTGTTGTTCAAAAAATTCATCCTTCCTTCCATCTCTCAATCACACACAAATACACATGAATCTAAAACCAAATTCTCACTCTCAACATAGTCTTATTAACCAAACTAATTTTTCTTTTATTTGAATTTATATATATATATATTTTTTTATTTTTTTTTAATGATTGTGGGGCAATATGATGACAACGGACCCCATTCTTTTTTATAAATAATATATAATATAATATTTTTTAATGATAGTGAAGACAATGTGATGACACTAGACCCACCACATTTTTTTTCAATGACACAAATTGGCATATATACAACACACACACACACACATACAAAAAAAAAACACGAAAAATGAAAACAAAAAACAGGGAGATAAAACATAAAAAATTAAGCAGTTTCATCGAAACACATAATTAATAGTTTCGGTTAAATTTATTCCGTACCTTCTCTATTTTGCGTTTTGCATCATCTCCACTTTGAGTTTAAACCTATGAAGAATACAAACAGTACCAGAGAAACTCAAAGCACATAGAATAATTAATATAAAAAAAATAAAATTAACTGAACTGTTTTTGTAGTTTTAGTTTTTTGAAAAAGTCATTATTAAACGAAAAATACTATTTGGAATTCACAAATAGTAATTAAGAAACAATACGAATCAGAAAAAAATAGTAATTAAGAAGAAAAAGAAATATATATGTCCTTCTATCCAGGTTGTTAGGTAGTTAAGCTCCGCAGTCATGGATTCCTTCAGGCTGGGCTAAGTACAAACATCAATTAAAAATTGGAAAAGAAAATAATTTTTTTTCAAATTTCAATTTCTGTTCCCAGAAAATTATAAATAGAAACAAAATTGCTGCGAAAATTCTGAGAATAGAAACAAATTTCTGAGAACATAAAAAAAAATAAAAAATAAAAAAAATTAACCGCTGGTAAGCATTTGAAAGATAGACATATTTTGGGGACTGGAAGTACCATTAAAGTTGATATTGATTGCCTTATGCATCAAAACAAAAAACAGAACTCAACATAAGAAAATTGAAACAGAAAATTGAAAAACTCATTTGGGATCATCAAACACAAAAATATACCCTAACCTAGTTCATAATTTAACATCTAACATATAATATAAATTCAATTTGGAGCAAAAACAAACAGGATTAGTTAAATTAACATATTAGGCTCATGGGCTTACTATGTAGTAGGTGACCCAAAGGGTAAGAAAGAGTAAAGTTGCACCGTAGTTCCACAGCATTATTACAGAATACTCATTGTCGCCAACATGAAACAACTGTGTCATTCTCCCTGCAAATATACAGGCAAAACACCCTAATTAATACCCAAGTATGGACACAGAGCTGTCGATCATACAAAGAGCAGTGATGCTACCCACAATTAGCTTCTTTACCAGTGAGACCACACTGATGAAAAGCCCCAGAATCTAAAACCCACCCAGGAAAAAAAAATGTTAACCTAGATTTAGGGAGAGAGATTCTGTAAAGGGAGTATTACCTATGGCCATTGTTGAAGCCCATTGTTGTTCCCGAAAAATTGCTTACCAAAAAATACTCTAGCATCAAAGGGATAATCCATCAATCTGTAAAAGTTTGAATTTTGAAATTAGAACAAAAACACATAATTACATAACAAAACAAAAAAAAAAAAATCACACCTAATAAAAAAAATCTGAGAAAAAAATAATGTGTTCAACTTCATCTCTTTTAGTGGAGAGAGTCTTTGTGGTGACGGTTGGTGGCCAGATCTGACGGAGGTGGCTAGATCTGGAGGTCGATTATCCCAATAAATTAACATACATTGATTCCCCCATAATTGAATGTAACATTAGAATAGGTTAGATCTCGTGAAATCAAATTTAGATTTAGCCAAATCGAGCTCACATTAAGCATTAATGTTTCCCTAATTAAAAATAAAAATCAAATTCAATGAGACGACGGGAGGAGAGAGAGAGAAATATAAACCTGTGACGAGGGGAGAAACTGAGCAACGCGAGATCGAGGTTGATGGGAGAGTAGTATAGATGGACCACCAGAGACGGTAGACGATTGACGGTGGGTGGGCGGATGATTGGCAGTCGCGCAACAGAGAGAAGCTGAGAATGAGAGAAAGAAGCACGCTGGCCGCGACCGCCGACTGTAGCAGTCCACAATATCTGTGAGAGAGATAGAGGAGCTGTGAGATTGAGAAAGGTAGATGGAGGAGATGGTGAATCTGTGATAGATCGGCGATGGCGTGGTGAGAGAGGAAGAGAGGATTTAGCAAAATTGAACTATATCAGATCTAGACGTGCAAATCTAGATCTGATTGGAAATCCCAAAATCAGAAATGGAAGGCCAAAATCAAAGAAAAATAGGTTTAGGGTTTCGGGGTGAATTCGTGGTGCTTTGATGGAATTGCTCCTAAGAAGGAAGTTTAGTGTTGGTGGTGGTGGCTGCTTCTCGATGAAGATGCCCTGGTGAAATGGCGATGGCAATCCGCGACGATGCCTGGTGATGGAACAACAATGAAACGAGGCTATGGAGGATTGATAAAGACGCCGACGACAGGGATGGAAAGAGAGCAAAGGAGAAGAGAACGTAGGAACTGAAAAGCTTTGGAATGAGAATTTTATTTTTGCCTAAGCGTGAATGATCATGGAAGGCAGCTAAAACCCTAATAGTATAGTTAATTTTGATCAACGACCTAAAAATGTGTAGAGATTTGTCTCTGATCCGACGGTTGTTTTTATCTCCGTCCTAATTTATTATATAGATATATAACCTTATTTCAATTTCGACAAACATAATTTCGTTTTGTGGTCTTTAACTTATGTCTCGATAATGTGTTACGCATTTTTTTTTTTTTTTTGGCTAGTCAATAAAAGCCGTCTTGTTTTATATAGTAGATGATATGATTAGATATAGAGCGTAATTTTATTTAACTGATTTAGAAATGGGGGTGTGAAATTTTTATATAAGATACTTTGAAACAGGTTGTTAATTTATTAGAGATATTATATGATATAAGATTACAAAAATTTAAAATAATGTTTGATTTTAACGGTTGGATCTAAAGTTGATCCAATAGTTCAAAATGTGAAATATGTCTTAATTTATAGAATAAACCAACGAGTTCCCGTGCCTAAAAACACTATATCAATTTTTTAATTTATAAGTGTAAAAAATAATAAATAAATAAATAAGTAATAGCTAAGAAAGTACATATATATAACTTAAAAGATAAATTCTACTGCTTTGTAAGTAGCTAGATCAATTTTTTTTTTTCCTCTTAAATATTTCATCATTCCAACCATTTATTCTTCTCAAATTGATTCAAGTTGTTGAAGAAAATATATTTTAAAAATCATGTCCTAGTTTATTAATAGATTGGAGTGAGATTTGTGAGAAAATTTGGGTGAAATCTGTGAGAGATTTATGGGACATCTATTATGGCTAAAAATTAGGGATAAAATATTATAAATACTGTAAATTAATTTGGATCATCATATCATTTTTTTATCCACCAGTCAAAAATATCCAAGATGTAAAATATGTCATGATTTATAGATAGATTAGCGTATAACCCATACCTGAACACAAGAAATTAAGTACAAAGAAAAACGAAAATTACAGTATGATACATGAAAATCTTTTTAGTGTTAATTTTTAGTGTCAATGCCAATACAAACACCAAAAAGAGAGTAACGATCCTTCATAATCACTTGTAAAAAAATTAAATACAAAAAAATAAAATAAAAAATAGACAGTTTTAGAAACAAGAAATTATGAACTAAATCAAATAAACCGTAAAATTGCAGTAATTTATTAGTCAAAGAACCTTTAATATTATTAAAACGTATGTAACAAAAAATCTTAATACCAAACACAACAAAGAAAAATAAATTTGAATCAAACAAATTATACACAGAAAAGTACAAGTGGAAACCAATTAATTAATATTTATTTTAAAATTAAAATAAAATATACCAAATTTAAAAGTACAAAATAAAGAACTTTTCATTTAAATGATCATTTTGATCTTGTTAATTAAGTTTATGGCCCAATGAGATTTTTTAGAAAATGACCCTCTATGTTTGCCTCCATTGGAACCGCGAATTTACAATGAAATGCCATTATTTGACTTCAAACGCCATGTTCTTGTTTTGGAAACAAAAAAGTTGCATATTTACCATCCCCAATGGAAAAGTAACTTCATATCTATCATACATCACATACAATCTGCAAATAAAAATCATTGAAATATTGGTCAAGATCTCCTCTTTAATGTGGTATTTTTATTTTATTTTTTGGGAAAAGATTTCACTTAAGTGGATATTTATGTATCATCCATAACACGATTCTCTCCTCCATCATTGTCCACTGACCAAAAAAATCTCTCCCATTAACCCATTAATCGCGCCACTTTCTTCATTTACACCTTTATATATTCCCTCTCTTTTCTCTTACAATAGGAAACCCTAACTATCAAGAATTCGAGGATGCATGTCGTTTTTGTATGTACATGTATACCCACTTACCTGCCCAGAAAAAAATGTCTACTAAGGTCTTTGTGGAATTGAGTTAATATTCACTCACCCCAAACATTGATATTCACGTGCCCTCTTCCGTAATTAGAAAAGGGAAAAAAACCATTTTCATTGCTCTTTGGACTGTACGTTAATATTCAATATATGTGTCAATACATAGCATGCGTGTGTGAGTATCAACGTTGTGTATAAGTGAAATTTTACGCAATTCAAGAAAACCTAATATGACGTGAGTGAATATTAATTTTTTAACATTTTACTGATAACATTAACTTCAATCCAAAATGATAGTATTTTACAACTCAACAAAGTGAACCGAATATGTTAAGTGAATATTTACTCGATTCTAAACATTCACAAATAGGTAGTGATGCAGGTTGCATAGTAACTCAATTCAAATAAACAACACATATGTCGGTTTGAAAAATGCGATAACATTACCATGAATATATTTGAGTATCTTAAAAAGAATATTACAAATATTTGATTGTGTGAATATTGACTAAGATCAAACAAATACATCACGAATGTTTCCAAGTTTTGTGAATATTAACTTATATCAAAACAAATTGTTCACAAATGAGTTAATATTCACTCCCCCACCCCCACCCCCCCAATTATCCCATTTAATGTGTGACAAAAAACTCTTACGTTGATATTCACGATTAAGTTAATATTCAATCCGCTCACGCAAAAGAGAGACTTTCACCATGTCCTCACCCCACATTGTTCGCTCACTCGTCAAAATGACATAATACACTTCGCAAAAACAATAAAACCAACCAAAATTGAAGCTGCAGTGAATGCAAAAAAAATTAATCTTCCATGATCAAAATCTTCAGTTTAAAAAATCTTTAAATGATCTTGTGTGTGTGTGTGTAAACATACACGTATCATTTGATTCATTTGCCAAAAAATAATCCAAACAAAGAAATATTTGAAAAAAAAATGATGATATTGACTCAAATTGTTGCAGTGCACGACTTGCGATTGTGGTGCCCATATTTATGACACCTTCCACATTTTATCTCTGCAACCTCTCCTTTCGATAGTATACACTTTTTCCTGGGACGACTAGGCTACCGTTTCATAATTGAAGGAATGATGACGGCTTTCGAAGGTCATCGTAATTTCTACAAGATATACGTGGATGCTAATTATGGATTTAGTTGTATGTTTTAAACATATTAACGTGAATATTCACGTGTTTTAGCATAAATATTTACGTAAAAATATTTCATCACAATAATGGCTTATTCCGGGTTCTTATTTATTGTAATTGACTGTTATTTTAGATGTAAATGTTTACTTCAATATATATTAGGTATCTAACTTTGAAGGTCATCTTAATTTCTACATGATATACGTGGACGCTAACTATGAATTTGATTGTATGCTTTAAACAGGATAATGTCAATATTCACGTGTTTTAGCATAAATATTTACGTAAAATATTCATCACAATAATGGTTTGTTGTGGGTCCTTGTTTATTGTAAGTGAATGTTATCTTAGACGTAAATGTTTACTTTAATATATATTAGGTATCTAATTTTGAAGGTCATCTTAATTTCTACATGATATATTTGGATGCTAACTATGAATTTGGTTGTATGCTTTAAACCGTTTAACATGAATATTTACGTGGATCAATAAATGATGTAAAATCCAATATGCAAAATAACGGAGTTGAGCAAGTACTCGTTTTTCACTGTCAAACCTATACTATATATTCCAAATAAAAAACCTTCTATTTTTTTTCATTCCAAATAACTAATAACTGTGGATTTTAACGCAATGTACAAAAAAAAAAAAAAAAAAAAAAAAAAAAAAAAAAGGAAGAAAAGGAACAACAATACATCAAAAAAGTTCTAAAAAACAAAAAAGTAGAAATTTGGCCCTGTCATGGAGGAATTGAATTGAATTGAATGTGCGTGACGTTTCAATTGAACTCCTTTTTGGCTTCAACAGGTTAAAAAAAAAAAAAAAAAAGAAGAAGAAGAAGAAGCAAACCGCAATACATCAAAAAAAAATTAAAAAGTAAAAATCAGGCCATGTCATAGAGGGATTGGATTGAAGGTGATTGGCGTTTCAATTGATCTCCTTGTTGGCTTCAACCGTAGCTGGAATTATGGATGTTTTAGTTGATTGATCATTCACTGAATGTGGCAGAATAAACAATTCGTAGTTTGGGAGATTCACTGGAAAAGATCGAGAATTAGGGTTTACAAGTTCGAAAATTGAAAAAATTGAAAAGATAAATTTATACCTCTGGATAAATTGAATGATCTCTTGCAGTAGAGAATGATACTCTGAATTCTGTCCTGTTGCTGCAATAGAGAATCGTCACGGCGTTTCGACGCAGTCGGCCTGCTGGAGCGGCGACGACGACCGATGTAGCGGATTTGCTCTTTCCAAGATGCTTACACACTACGCGGAGTTCTGCTGGTAAGTTCCCCGACTTTGGAGTCTTTGCGGTGTTCGTTTGCAATATTTTGTCAACTTCTGGTTGCTCCGTTTTGTTGTTTGTTGGCAGAGGCGATTTTTGCTCCAACGTAGACGGAGGAGACTGGAGAGATTTGTTGCGGCTCCTAATAAGCTAAATTGACCAGAAAAAAACCGAAATTCCTGCAAAGAAGTACGGGCATATAAATGGTAATTGCCTAAACAAAAACACACACTTACCATAACTGAAAAAATCCTTGTTCAGCGCATGCGCGAAATCAGCAGGGGCATATTCGTCCATCGCTTGTGAATCTGTAATTGTCAAGGACCAAAAACTTAATGAATAGTACAACTTGGATGATCGTTGAACTTACTGTTTGTTTGAGTTATCAACTAACCTAACTCTTATCAAAGGGTTAAAGAATAACAAACTCTTAAATTTTGTATCATTCTCGATTACATCAACTTTCAATGTGACGTTGAGATTATTTGAGCATCTATCGAGCTAAAGATTTTATTTTTATTTTTTCATTGGCTCTGATAATATTAACTTCAGTTGAGCTAGATTATTATATAAAAACTTCAAAAAAAAAATAAAAAAATAGAACATAAGTTGATAAATAATGACGCATAACAATTAATGTTGCCAAAAAATTCCTGACACGTGTAACAGCTCCGCACGTGCCATAAATCTCCGCAACCTGCATCTCTAACCTAACAATCAACATTGTTAACCTAACAACATGAAAAACCGATTAGTTCTAAGGAGATACCGGTGTGGTGTCGGCCAAATAACCTCTAGTGTGAGAATAAGTCAGTCTACTTTAGGATATCAAGCAAAATACTACATTGAAAAAATAATGTGATATTTTTTTCTTATTTATAGACTGAGCAAATTACGATCGTTGAAGATGGGTGACCTAGTCTTTGATGACTTGGTCTTCCCTCATTATGTTGTTATTCAATAGAGATTCAATGAGGAGTTACACAATTAGTGGGGAGTTACGCCCTTTTGACTCTTCCATTTAAGTGTGAATTAAGTTCTTTGGCCTTTCACTTGATGAATCCGTATATGGATCATCGGTTTGGACCAACGTCCACGACCCGGCTCCTTTGGAGCATTGGGCTTATTGTGATGAGCTTTTTTCAAGTAGCGAGAATTTTCTCCTGTATCATTTTCCCCCTGACATGAGTGTTGATTCGAAAAAGTGAGATGAAAGGTCACATTCTTTTCTTATACTCAGTTATTGTCAGTTCTAAATGTTTCTTGAGTGAGTTTTTCGGCGAGTGAGTTGTCGAGCGAGATAGCTGACGAGCTTTTCTTCGAGAGAGCTGTCGAGTGAGATAGTTGTCAATCTATAGAGTAGATGAGCTCTGCTGCAAGAGAGTTGTCGAGCGAGAGAGTTGACGGGCTCTTCTTCGGGAGAGCTATCAAGCGAGATAATTGTCGAGCTAGAGAACTGACAAGCTCCGCTGCGAGAAAGCTGTCGAGCTAGAGAGCTGACGAGCTCTACTGTGAGAGAGCTGTTGAGCGAGACGACTAACGGGATCTTCTTCGGGAAAGTTGTCGAGCGAGATAGCTGTCTAGCTAGAGAGCTGACGAGCTCTGCTATGAGAGAGATGTCGTGAGAGATAGTTGACAGACTCTTCTTCGGGAGAGCTATCAAGTAAGATAGCTGTCGAGCTAGAGAGCTGATGAGCTGGAGAGCTAACGAGCTCTGTGATAGGTGTTATTTATCTATTTATTTTCAAACCAATTTTGGTAGTTTTTGAATATTTTTATAGCGTTTTATTGTGTTTTAATATGTTTTTATTTATTTTATCTTAAATTAGGTATTTGGGGTAAAAATGGACTAAAACGGTCCATAAACGATCAAAGCGGTGGAAGAATGGTAGAGAAAAATAGCAAAAAGGCTAAAATCAAATCCTACATCCATCGTTGTAGCGGTGAAAATATAGAGAGTTTGCTGAAGCTCCACCGTTGTAGCAATCAAAATATAGAGAGTTCCACCGCTGCAGCGGTCAACCACCAAAAATCCTACTGACCCATCCACCGCTGCAGCGGTCACTTTGCAGATTTTTTAAAGATATTTTAGGATATTTTGTGATATTTTGAATCCTATAAATATCGTCCATATTCTCCCCAAACGAATAGTGGACGTTTTCGGGAGTCTTGAGAGCTCCAAGGCCATTCGACCAATAGAAGATCACCATGCGAAGAATGAAGAAGCATTCTCAGAGCAGTTTTAGCAACGGATCTTCGGATAACGGCTAGTCTCCTCATTTTTCTCTTTCTCTCTTGATTTGGTTGAATATTTGTATATGTTTACCGTAGTTCTTGTTGTATATTTGATTAGGGCCATATATAGCTAAACATATATTGTTTAGGACTTGATGTAATTCACGAAAACGTCGTTTATATAAAATCTATGTTTCGCTAATGGTTGTTTGTGTTTATCCGATTGTGTTTACCATTATTCCACGTTTATATGCTTGTTTAGATATACTGAAAATACAGGGTTTGACACTCGGGAGAGGTAACCCCGGATTCGGATTAGGGTTTAAACACAACACGACGATCTAATAATCTAAAAGGGAGTTAGAAATTGTGCAATCAATGAGGTTGGGGCAAGACTTATATGACCAAGTGTCATACAGATGCTCGAGGAGGACTTCGGCGTTGACGCGAAATCGCATATTCATTCACTTTACACTTGAGAGAGGTAGTGAATGAGATTTCGATACCGAGATTGTCGGATAGGATAAACGTCGTTAATATAAATTAGATTGAAACGAACACGTTTAAGTGGATGAAGTTAATCTCTAGGCAATAATTTTTCATAAACGTCATATCACTATATTAGTATAATTAGATTAATTAACTTAGTATTGATATATTTTATTATAAAAATTACATTTTTATCGCCTAGATAAAGTTAGGTTATGATAATTACGGTACTCAACGATAATCTACACCAATCCTTATGGACACGACAACCCTTACTCTTTCCCATCTATTCTAAAACTTGCCCCGTACACTTGCAGTGAAAGTAGCGATGTATTTACGCACTACCAAGTTTTTGGAGCCGTTGTCGAGAATTGGTTTTTAGATTGTTGTTGATATTGTGAGTAAATAACTTGATTTCAGGTATTTATTTTGTTTATAATTTTTGTTTTGTAGTTTTCTTTTTCATATAGGGTATTTGAAGATGCTAGATCAACAAGTATTGATGCATTTCTTTCAACGAGATTCCAAGCCGTTTTACTATGCTTGGGATCGATACAAGGAATTGCTATTCTAATTTTTGAATCATCGTTTCCTGAAGGAGTGTCAACTACTGAACTTCCTCGATGGGTTATTAGCCGCAACCAGAAATTGGGTTGAAAGAGAAAATGGTACCACCTTTTTCGACTAACTAACCGCAGACGAAACCTATCAAGTACTAGAAGACATGGCCGAGTATGATTTTTATTGTTAGAATTATTCAACAAGCTACCAAAGTTTGGGGGATAGTTCCACTGTTTTTGCGCCATAGATTAACATCCTGGACCCACAGGAGGAATCTTCCCCTGCCCTAGAAGAGATATTTGTTATAGTTATAGGAAAGACTCAAGCATTTTGGAGGAAAACGAATGATTGGATAAATAAGCACGAGGATCGTCTCGATAATATTGAGACGGCCTGCGTTGAAATCGATGTGACCGTAACATCTCTTCAAACGCAAATCGGTCAGCTAATCTGCTTTATTGAGGCCGAGTCAGACGCGGTGGCACTGGGAGATACACAAGCCATAGCATGTGAAAGCCACCGTGAGGAACCGAAAATAAGCAGAAGGAGCTTAGGAGAGTTTAACGATAATTACTCGAATGAGACGAGAACCCAAGAATGAATCGACGATTGTGATTTTTCACCATTGGAGATCCACATTATGATGCCACCATTGATCCTAGACGATCACATTTATGAGGATCCGATGTGGCTTACTTGTCCTTCATCGCTATTAGCAACGTTTTTTCATGCCCACCAAGTATATGAGCTGGTGGGGAGTCCTATTGAAAGCTTGAGCCATACATAGCCAAATATCGCCATTCTTGAGGACAATTATCCATTAGCCAAACTCATGACAATTTAAGGATTTTAGAACCTGATTGAGGGAAAACTTGAGGCGATATCCTAGGCGAGGTAGTTCAGGAGACGTGATTTAGGCATTCATTTGATTCCCTTGAGCCTTTGAAGCTTATCTTGTTATATGTTTATCCCTCGTTACCCTGTCGAAGCCTATAATGTCGTTTCAATTTTAAAGACATAACAAATACCCTAACCAATTAAACTTTTTCCAAACCTATATCGCTAAACCGAAGGCACAATTTGAGTGAATCAAGTTAGTATTCGTGTATGCTACTTGAAGTGAGTTGTTGGATTTAGGGCGAACTTTTAATTGGTTCGGTATTCGAGTATTCACTTGCCATTTTTCTTTCATTTTAACCACATCCATGAAATTAAAATAATCGAATAAGCTTGGGGGTGTGGTATGTTAAAAATAAAAATAAAAATATGTAAATATAGTTAAATTTTGTTTCTTTTGACAAGTGAGTACGTTAGTCTTAAATGATTGTTTGGGGGTTGTTTCCAATTTATTTATGTGGGTTCGAGAGTGATTAAGTTCCAAGCATTGTGCCTTCAGTATCGTTGAGTTAACGACGTTAACCCATTTTATATTTCAGAAATACCCTTGGCCATGTTCCTAACCTCACCAAGTCCTATTAATCTTTTTGAACTTCCAAGCCTACATTAGTGGAGAATAGAACCCAATCAGGCATATGGATATCCTAATCATTTATGATTAAAGTTGTGAGCTTCGTTGGTAGATAATCCAATCCGGTCGTTGGATGGTTGTATAATTGAGTTTTCGCACACACATGTTGAAAGAATCTAGAATGACATTTACCATTATTGAATGTCAAAATTCTAGAACATCACATGGTGGGTTTTACCACCTGAACTCGATATGATTGGGGATTGTTGAGGAAAAAATATTTTGGTCGATAGTAGAATTCAAAACTCGCATATCGTTATATTTAGATTGTTTGTGTTTAAATTGTTTGTGTTAGTTATTTCGTTGTGTTTTTTTATTTTAATGTGAGTGTTTTGCTCGAGAACTAGCAAAATTTCAAGTTTGGGGATATTTGATAGGTGTTATTTATCTATTTATTCTCAAGCCGATTTTGATAGTTTTCGAATATTTTTATAACGTTTTATTATGTTTTAATAAGTTTTTATTTATTTTATCTTAAATTAAGTATTTAGGGTGAAAAGAAACTAAAACGGTCCATAAACAATCAAAGCGGTGGAAGAACGGTGGAGAAAATAGCAAACATGATAAAATTAGATCATGCATCCACCGCTGCAACAGTGAAAATAAAAAGAGTTTGTTGAAGCTCCACCGCTGCAGCGGTCAAAATGCAGAGAGCTCTATCGTTGCAGCTGTCAACCGCCAAAAATCCTACCGACCTATCCACCGCTGCAGCGATCACTCTGCAGATTTTTAAGATATTTTAGGATATTTTGAAATATTTTGGATCCTACAAATATCGTCCATATTTTCCCCAAACGAAGAGTGGACGTTTTTGGGAGTCTTGAGAGCACCAAGGCCATTCGACCAATAGAAAATCACCACGCGAAGAAGGAGAAAGCGTTCTCGGAGCGATTTTAGCGACGGATCTTTGGATAACGACTAGTCTCCTCGTTTTTCTCTTTCTCTCTTGATTTGGTTGAATATTTGTATATGTTTAACATAGTTCTTGTTGTATATTTGGTTAGGGCCATGTATAATTAAACATATATTGTCTAGGGTTTGATGTAATTCACAAAAACGTCGTTTATATAAAATATATATGTCATTAATGGTTGTTCGTGTTTATCTGATTGTGTTTACCGTTATTCCACGTTTATATGCTTGTTTAGGTATACTGAGAATACAGGGTTTGACACTCGGGAGAGGTATCCCTGGATTCGAATTAGGGTTTAAACACAACGCAACGATCTAATAAATCGGGAGGGAGTTAGAAAATGTGCAATCAATGACGTTGGGGTAAGACTTATGTGACCAAGTGTCGTATAGACGCTCGAGGGAGATTTCTGCGTTGACGCGAAGTCACATATTCATTCACTTTACACTCAGGAGAGGTAGTGAATGAGATTTCGATACCAAGATTATCGGATAGGATGAACGCCGTTAATGTAAATTAGATTAAAACGAACACGTTTAAGTGGACAAAGTTAATCCCTAGACAATAATTTTCCATAAATGTCATACCACTATATTAGTATAATTAGATTAATTAACTTAGTATTAATATATTTTATTACAAAAACTACATTTTTATCGCCTAGATAAAGTTAGGTTATAACAATTATGGTACTCAACGATAATCTACACCAATTCCTGTGAATACGATAACCCTTACTCTTCCCCATCTATACTAAAACTTGACCTATACACTTGCGGTGAAAGTAGCGACGTATCTACGTGCTATCACTCTACTATAAGAAAGCTATTAAGCTAGAGAGCTGACGAGTTGGAAAGCTTACGAGCTCTACTGCGAGAAAGTTGTGAAGCAAGATAGCTGACGAGCTCTTTTTTGGGAGAATTGTCAAGTTAGAGAGCTGACGAGCTAGATAGTTGACGAGCTTTACTGCGAGAGACCTGTCGAGCAAGATAGTTGACGAGCTCTTCTTCGGGAGAGCTATCAAGCTAGAGAATTGACGAGTTAGAGAGTTGACGAGCTCTGCTACGAGAAAGTTGTTGAGCTAGAAAGATGACGAGCTCTACTGCAAGAAAGCTTTCGAGTGAGATAGCTGACGAACTCTTTTTCGGGAGAGTTGTCGAGCTAGAAAGCTGAAGAGCTCTGTTGTAAGAGAGCTGTCGAGCGAGATAGCTGATGGGCTCTTCTTCGGGAGAGCTCTCTAGCTTGACAGCTATCTCGCTCGACAGCCCTTCTAAAGAAAAGCCTGTCAGCTCTCTCGCTCGACAACTCTTTCGCAGCAAAGCTCGTTAACTTTCCACTTCGTCAGCACTCTAGCTCGACAGCTCTCTCGCAGCAAAGCTCGTTAACTTTCCACTTCGTCAGCACTCTAGCTCGACAGCTCTCTCGCAACAGAGCTCGTCAGATCGTTACCCAGATCTGAGTCATGGGATGATAATTAGATTTACGAGGCAGAATTTATGGAAACGCCAAGACTTTTTGCTCGATTTCCCACAGACGGCGCCAAATAATGTTGCCAAAAAATTCCCGACACGTGTAACAGCTCCGCACGTGCCAGAAATCTCCGCAACCTGCATCTCTAACTTGACAATCAGTATTGTTAACCTGACAACTTGCAAAACATATTAGTTCTAAAGGGACACTAGTGTGGTGTTGGCCAAAGAACCTCTGGTATGAAAATAAGTCAGTCTGTTTTAGGATATCAAACAAAAGATTGTATTGTAAAAATAAAATGATACATTTTCTTTATTTATAGACTGAGGAAATTACGACCATTGGAGATGGGTAACCTAATCTTTGATGACTTGATCTTCCCTCATTATATTGCTATTCAATAGGGATTCAATGAGGAGCTATACAATTAGTGGGGAGTTATGCCCTTTTGGCTCCCCCATTTAAGGGTGAATTAAGTTCTGTGGCCTTCCATTTGATAGATCCATATATGGATCACCGGTTTGGACCAACGTCCACGACCCGGCTCCTTTGGAATATTGGACTTATCGTGATGAGTTTTTTTCGAGTAGTGAGAATTTTCTCCCGCATCAACAATCATACCCCTAAAAATAATATATATTATTATTAAAATTAAAAAACTAAAAGATAGAATAATTGATATATTCTAAACATAATCAAAACAACAAACAAAATTTGCACCAACTTGACACGGTTAAAGAGCATTAGTCCAACCCAAATTGTATTCGGGCTTGAACCCGGTCCATAAACAGACCCGGATCCAGTACCCACCTTATGTAAACGAAATGGTGCATTTTAGTGAAGCTATGGGTGGAAACAATGCTTCGTTCTCCTCAACGATGGCGGCTGCGCCTTCAGCCACCACCTCCGCCCTCCCGCCGCTTGCCGCCGCCACTCACGTTCGCCTTAAGCCGTTTCCATTGCTTGCTTCTCTCTCTTCTCGGTTTCCTTCTAGAAAAAACCATCTCCGCCAGAAACTCCTCAAAACCCAAACCAAACCCTACCCCAACCCTTCGCTTCCTCATTCTCCTCCGGCGGAACGAATAGTTCTGGAAGAGGTTTCAGCTCAGCATAATCTTGAAATTCCAGCCGAGCAATTTTCCGGCGAAACTTCCCCAACCGTGGATGGCGAAGAGACGATGAAGTCAAATTCTGCGGAAGGTCAACTCGCTGAAATCCGCGAGTCTCCCAGAGTTGTCAATGCTACTTCCGGTAAATTTACTTCGAGTTCATTTCTTAAATTTGGATTGTGGTTGTTTGGAGCATTTGTGTTTCAGACTGTTTTGTGTTGTTTGGCTACTAGGATCCGTTGATTCTGATCTTAAAGATGATAAATTAGACCATGAAGATCAAGATGAGGTTTCACATTGGATATGAATCAAAATGTTGAAACAAACTCAAGATTTTTGCTTAATGGAAAATTAGGAACTCAAAATGGTGGAATGTTACATGTAGATGAGTCTCAATTGGAAGAGAAAATCAATGAAATTAGAGCAATGGCAAGGGATGCAAGAGAAAAGGAAAGATTAGAGCAGAAGAACAATGGCTTCAATGATGATTCTAGTGATGATGATGATCTTCATGATGGTATTAAAAGTGCTATTGGTAAGGAGGTTGATTTTCGATTAACTAATTTGAAGAAGAGATTTCAAAATAGGCGTGAGAAATTGCCGGTATCATCAGTTAGTTTTTTAAGCAAAGATCGAAAGATTGAAGAAGATAGGGTTCTTAAGGATGGATTGGAGGCGAAAGTGAAGGAGATGAATGATACATTGATCTTTGACAAGAAACATAAGTTTAGAAATCCAGCAGTTGAGCCAAGTGATAAACCGAAGGGGTTTCAGGGTTTGAAAACCGTGGAAGAGACTAAATCCAAACAAAATGCTCGGAAGAATGTGGGAAAGGCAAGAGAAACAGAAAAACTGGGAAACGAATCGAATGATGCAAAAACCAAAAGAAATGCCGGTAAATTCTTAGGACCCGTTTGGTTATCTAAATGATCCTATTTTTGAAACCATCTTATTTTTTATTGAATTCATTTGTATGTCTCTCTATTTCCGAACGATTTTTTTAAATTTGCATATTATATGGTTGAAAAAGATACATTTACAACGAAACACCAAAAAACATTTCATAAATGACAAAGGGCCCGTTTGGTTGTCTAAACTATTAATTATCTTATTTTTGGATGAATTGATTTGTGTATTTCTTTATTTACCTATGATTAATTCAATTTTACATATTGTTTTTTTGGCCAAATAATGATTTAGTTTAGTTAAAATTTTAACCTGTAATTTAGGGAAAATAACATCTAAACTAAAACTAAAATGGTTAGTTAGTTAATTTAAGGGTATGTAATTCTTACAAACAAACACTGAACTATAACAATTCATAAATTGACTAATTGAAAAATAGTACAATTTGCTAATTGAAGAGCGACCAAACAGGCCCTAAGTGCAAAATTGTTCAATTCGTGAATTGAAAGAGAACCAAGCCTTAGTACACCTCAGTATTCATAATTTAAAATCTTATTGGAGAATTGAACTTTACTTCGAATGCCCTATCATCTTTTTTTAATAAGTTGTTGGCATCTCTTGATTCTCTTCGCTGCGAAAGCTGTAGGGTGGTCTTGGATTTCTCTCAATCCCAAAAGTTAGCCCACGAAGTGAGATTTTCTCTCAGATTTATAACTTGGCCACCAATCCCCTCCACATCTGATGTGAGATAAGTCCAACAATCTATCCCTCACACATCGGACTTTTGGTCGGCTAACCTTATCAGTTTCTCCCTTTGTAGCTATTAGGTTAGAGTTGTTGTAACCTAGACTCTGATACCAATGCAAGGTGGTCTTGGACCTCTCTCAATTTCAAAAACTAAGTCATGAAGTAATGTTTTTTCTTACAATTATAATCTAACCACCAACCCCTTCTAAATTTGATATGGGATCAACCCAACAGAAACGCCTTAAGTAGTCATTATATGCCAGTCTACAATACTCTCTCATTGCATTTCGATTTTGAGCTTCTAATAATAGTGTGAAAATTTGCTTCAAACTACAAGATTAAGAAAACAAACCGGCAGTTAGGTGTTAGAATGAGGGGGTAATATCGTCCTTCTTCTTGTTCTGGCCTTGTCAATGAATGAAGTTCTGTTGATGGTATACATTTTTTTCAGTTATTTCTCAAATTTATAGGTAATAATTACCGAAAACCATTAGCTGAAGATCATATGACGTCAAGAGAACCAATCATGCTGGCATCACAGAATTCTCAAGGATTGGCGAAAGAAAACTAGAACACTACCAAAGTATCCCAGAAGAATGGAAGATTACAGAGCAAAAATATTGGGAAAAAATGGACGGAGACCGAAATTAGCTGTAGAAAATCAAACAATGGGACTGATATGTGGTGGCTGAGGCTTCCTTATGCCCTGGTAAACTAATGCAACTCCTACAACTTTTTTTTTTGGTCGGGTTTTGACACTTTCCACCCTTTGAAGTTTGGTCCCATAGTTTCAATTTGAACATATAACACATTAGTTTCCTAATCATCCTACTATAGACAAATTATTATCCCCATTACAATTTTGGAGTTTGGACAGAAAATAATCACTTGCAGCACATGTAATTGTTTTAAGGTGTTTTTTGGGCATTTCCAGTCCACTTCCTTTCCCTCTTCCATTCTCATTCTTGCCTAGATATTCAAAATTCAGAAATATAGATCGAATGTAATTTTTATAGAGAGAGAGAAAATTTGTAAAGGACAATGAAAAAGGACGGAAATGCCCTTGAGGGTCCTCTCAAAAATAGTTGGGATACATGACGTTTGATTGTTTGCCATCTAAAATTGTAATAAAGCTATTGAATTGGACTGAAGTAAGATCATTACGAAAATTTTTTTATAAATCATATTGCTAAGAATTTGTAAAACTTTCATGAATACTAAAGCAAGTTTTGTTTCAGGCTATTCTCATGCGTAGAGGCGGTGATGATGATGGACCGGAGGGACTATTCAGCTTAACAATGATTTCTAATTCTGAGGATAACAACTCATCTTACACAGTTGCTTTTGAAGACCATGGTGATGCCACTAATTTCATTTACCTTCTGGAATTGTTCTTTGAAGATCTGGGAGATTTTAGCACCGAGATTCTTCCTTTCTCAACAAAAGTAAGAAATTGAGGACTTGTTTGGTTTCGTTTTTGAAAATTTTGAAAGCTGTTTTTGAAAATTGTGATTTTTTTATTTAGTTTGAAGAAATTATGGTAAAAACATATCAATTTAGTTTGGTCAAAATTATTTACATTTTACTCTCAGAAACTCAAACTCGAGGAGACGGTGAAATCAAATATAATGAAAGTAATTGTTGTGAAGATGGGGGAGCTTAAGTTCTACTCTGGGCAACCACTTGTTGAGGTCGAGACGGCCTTGAGATCTTTGATTCAAGAAAGCTGGAGCCTTTTTCACCATATATATATATATATAGAAATTGAGAGGCGAATTTGTACGAGGAATTAGATCATGGTGTTGGGTTTTTTAGGTTTTTTTTTTCCTTTTAATTATTTTTTAAATTTTTTTTTTTGTTCTTGGGTTGTAATTTGATGATTTCAATGATCTTGATTGGGTCTAAAAGTAGTGAATGAGGAGAACTCATCGTTGAATATTAGAAAGTTGGAATGGGTTATAGTGTGTTTATTATGAGATGGGTTTGTGAAAAATTTCATGTTCTTTGCTCTTGCATTGTTCTTTGCCCTTGCCACTCTTTACTAGCAAATGAAGTGTCATTTTGTGAACCATCATGAAATTTTGAATTTCACGAGTTCTAAATTTATGTAAAAAAAGTTATGTGGTTTAACTCTCTCGAAGAGCACTTTAGGAATTAAATTTTCAATTTAATCTTGAATGCTACAGACCAATGTGGAAGAGTATGTCTTTAAAATCGTCCAGGAAGATGATTAGTCGAGGTGTACGTAAATTAGTTCGAACACAATGTAACATAAAAGGAAGGGCGAACTTTATCAAACATGGATTTTACAAAATAGAGAAATCGTGAAAAAAAACTCACATGAAAAAAGTCACAGGTGACTGTTATATTGAACAATCTCACATTTCTCGCGTGACCTCTTTAAAGGCAAAATTGGAACAAAAAATTACTAAAACCAAATCTAGTGTACGTGAACTGAACAAAAAATTACCACATGTTTTATTGGAACAAACAACACTCTCTTCCATGATTCATCATCTACAAAAACCTGAATAAAAATACAAATTCTCCCCTCTTCCCTCCTCTTCTATAAATTTAAGAAGTCAAAAACAAGCCGGTTTCTCGTTGAATAGTTGAACTAGGAAGAGTCATTTCTCAAAAATTTTAGAGCATATATCAGATGCTCAGACAAAACCAAGAAACTAGTGTCTTCGGTCATGAAAGTTCCAACAAAAAAGAACCAAACATCTTTAAAAAAATCACAGAGAAAATAACAGAACATCTCTAAGAAAATCACAAAACATCTCTAGGGTAAAAAAATCAGTATTGTACGCAATCTAATAATAAAGAGACAAAAATAATATGAATCAACCATTATTGAAATTTGTCGAGTACAGAATAGGCTAAGACAGCAAGAGAGAGTGAGTGGGGATGAGTTTCGTGGATACGAAGAGGAAACAAACATAATAAAGGTGAAATTCTCAATCGCACACATATACATACAAATAGCACACATTTACATACAAATCTGCCACCAAATTTCCAGATTTGAACACAATCCCAACCGTGTATCACATATTTGAACCTCAAAGCACAAAATACTTGTCCTAACTTTGAAGAATCTTTGGGTTTTGGTGAAATTAAGAATCAAAACAGAAATAATCAGCCTCTCTATTGAAGAGTGATGCAGCTTGATTACCTGGGAGTGACGGAATCATGAGTTTGCGACTGCTCTGTGATGGCTATGGCGCGGTGACGATGGCTCTGTGACAGTGGGGGTAAAGGTGTGCAACGGGGGTGTTGGTGCATATGGTAGAGAGAGAACAAAGTGGTGGTGACTGCCTGCAAGAAGAGAGGCGCGAGAGGGAAGCGATGGAGAAAACAGCCGGCGTAATTGAAGGGGGTGCATGTGGAATATCAAAAGAGTTGAGGGGGTGTAAATGGTATTAACCCATAGAGATTTTCTGCACATCGAAGCCACTTCAAGATCTCCACAATTCATACCTCTCTCTCTTTCTCTCTCTGATACAAGAATGGCAGAAGCAATCATAAGCCCAGTTGTCGACTTGATGCTGTCACATATGGTGTCGATAGTTGGAGAAAATATCAGCTTGATATTGGGTTTCAAGAAAGAACTAGACAGGCTCAAAGATGAACTACAAATTATTCGAGCTGTGCTACGTGATGCCTTGGCGAAAAAAGATGAAGATGAGGCTGTGAAGCTGTGGCTCAAGAGGCTTGAAGATTTCGCTTACAAAGGCGAAAGATGAAGAAGGTAAATCATTTTTCTTTTCTGTCCAAAAGAAAAATGGCTAAGAAAATCAAGGAGATATTCGCATCTCTGGATATTATTAACAAGCCTCCGATTACGGACTCCAGAGGGGGGAGGTCATGTGTCTCCTCCGCCTCCTCGTGTCCTACTAGATCGAGAGACAGACTCGTTTGTTGACTTTTCCGACGTTGTGGAAAGAGAGACTGAAATATCCGAGATAGTCAAAATGTTGACTTGCCAGAGTGATCAACAAACTCTTTCCGTCCTTCCCATTGTGGGAATGGGAGGAATTGGAAAGACTACTTTAGCAAAACTAATTTATAATGATGAGCAGATCAAAGGGTATTTAAATAAAAGGATTTGGGTGTGCGTCTCTAGTGATTTTGATGTCAAAAGGTTTTTGAAGGAGATGCTAGAATCCCTCAAGAAGGAGAAGTGTCACGTAGACACCATGGATGCAATACCTGAAGGACTTCAAAAAGAGTTGTCTAGGGAAAGGTATTTGCTCATGTTGGATGATGTATGGAGTGAGGATCATAACAAGTGGGATGATTTTGTCAGTCGTTTGAGAAGTGTAAACAAAACGGGTAGTAGCAAAATTGTAGTCACTACCCGCAAAGACAAAGTTGCATCACCCGTTTAGAAGTCCTTATTATCTGAAGGGTCTATTAGAGGATAGGTGTTGGTTAATATTTAGTGCAAGAGCATTTGCAAATGGAGGAGTCCCCTCGAGTGGGGAATTTGAGGCCATAGGAAGACAAATTGTTAAGAAGTGTAGTGGTTTACCTTTAGCAACAAAAGTAGCAGGGAGTATGATGCGCTTCAAGAAAGATAAGCATGAGTGGTTGTCAATCGCTAATAGTAGAGTTTGCGATTCCGATGAGTTGAGAGTGGAGTGTTGCTTATACTAAAGCTAAGCTTTGATAATTTACCATTGCAATCTTTGAAACAATGTTTGTCGTATTGTTCAATTTTAATCTAGGACTTTAATATAGATAAAAAAGACTTGGTAAATCTTTGGATGGCACTAGGATATCTGCAACCAAATGAGGAAGATAATGTGGAAATGGAGGATATCGGAAATACGTATTTCAACATTTTAGTGCAAAGTTCTCTATTTCAAGCTATCCAAACTGATACTTTTGGTAATATCATAGGCTGCAAGATGCATGATATGGTGCATGATCTAGCTCAATATATTGCAAAACCTGAAGTCTTTACTCTAGAATCCAACACAAGATTAGCCACAAATAAAATTCCCCATACCCGACACTTAGCATCATATTGTAGTGGAGAGAATTTTGATATCATTCGACTAGGAGCTAATAAATTACATACGTTATTCATGTTTCCCATTGAAGATGACAGAAGCTTAGTGGACTTCAAATGTTTACGAGTTTTGAAGTTACATTTTGTTGATGAGAAGAATATCTTAACTTCAATAAGTGAGTTGATACATTTGCGGTACCTTGAGTTGCCAATGAAGAGAAAAATTGTTTTACCGGATTCTATCACCAACCTCTACCATTTGCAAACCTTGAGACTTGGGAGAGTTGATTGTTTTCCAAAAGACTTTAGCAATTTGATTAGCGTAAGGCATCTTCGACCCATCATCACAAGAATTAAAGATGCCACTTAAGATAGGGAGTTTAACTTGCCTTCGAACATTGTTAGCCTTCATTGTTAGCGAGGAGAAGGGTCGTCAAATTAAGGAGTTGGGATCCTTGGAAAACCTTGGTGGAAGACTTGAGATAAGAAATCTAGAGAAAGTGAGGTCTAAAGATGATGCAGAAAGTGCAAATTTATCGAGAAAAACAAAAATTAACCAACTAGTATTTGCGTGGAGTCTCCCAAAGGAAGGAGGCTATAACAATGACGAGGATGTCATTGAAGGGTTCCAACCCCACCCAAATTTGAAATAATTGGAGGTCAGTTATTTTGCAGGTCATAATTTTCCGGTTTGGATGATGAATATGGCAGTGAATGTTGGGGGTATCCAATTGTTTCTTGAGAAATTGGTAGAGATAGAATTGACGTCTTGTCATAATGTGGAAAGAATTCCAATGTTGGGGCAACTGCCACTTCTTTGACATCTAATTTTGTCACATCTGACTGGAATGAAATATATAGGTGAGTTCTTCTATGGATATAATAAAGGGGGTGGTGGTGTATCAAGTAGTAGTTGGAAGTCATATGGTGTTGAGAGCGGCCAACCAATTATATCGTTTTCTGTATTGAAGGAACTTACTTTTTCTGAATTGGAAAGCCTAGAAGAGTGGATGGGACCAAACTTGGAGGTGGCCGAGGTGTTTCCTTGCCTTGAGAAGTTGTATATCTATGAATGTAGGAAGCTCAAGATTGCTCCCAGTCATTTCCCATGTCTTCAAAAATTGAAGATAGGTATGGTGCATAGCGGCTTGCCAGTAATCAACATATGCAGCAACCTAACAACTCTCACTCACCTCACCATCTACAATGTAATGGAGCTGATTTCTCTACTGGATGGGTTGTTTCACAACAACAAGCAGCACCTTATTAAGCTAAGAATTACTAGTTGTTCTAATCTAAAGTGGATCCCAAGCTTAGAGGGCCTCAAGTCCCTTAAAACTCTGAAGGTTTATTATTGTAAGATGTTGGAGAGTCCACCCGAAGGTCTACAATCCTGCACATCTCTCCACAAGTTGAACTTAAGATATCATCCACCCCAAGACTGCAATAATGTAAAGGTATTCTTTGAAGACATACAAGCACTCCCTTCCCTCACATACTTGGAAATAAATGGGTGGTATCCCACTTTGACTTCAAGACCGGATTTTTTTCAGTACTTGCACTTTGTTTCCCTTCGTAGTTTGTCATTGCATGGGAGACCTGAATGGGACACACTCCCCGAACAGATTCAGTTCCTCACTACCCTCACCTCTATAGAGATATGGGATTTTGGAGTTGAAACTTTGCCAAATTGGTTTGGGAACCTTGAGTCCCTTGAGGTACTACGATTATATTGCATGGATGAGCTCAAGTATCTACCCTCGGCGGAAGCCATGCAACGACTGACCAAGTTAAGGCTATTGCGTATCTTTGAATGTCCATTATTGAAGGCAAGATGCGAGGAGGGTGACCGGCCCGAGTGGTCCAAGACTTTCACCATAGCTGAGGTTATCATCTACTGAACCGAAACTGCTCCGCCTTATGCAGGTATTTTGAATAATCACACTTTTCTTCATTTCCATATTCCAGATTTCGTACAAGTACTTGGGTGGCTTTGTATAATAATGTTTCCATGCGCAGATTTCCATATCCAGCTACTGCTTTAGAAGACATTGAAAACAGAGTTGATGTCTTCCTTGGGGGGAAAAAGGTAGACCAAAACAAATTACAAGACAATTAAAATATTTCCATAAAATTCCAAGGTTTTTTGTGTTTATTATACCTATTCAAGGTTTCTCTTGCCTAGGCTCTCTCTCGAGCGACGGTGGCGGTGTCTCTCTACTTTACGGCGTTAACCCTACTTTACGGTGTCTTTATGCGTCTCTCTGGAGCTCTTCTTGGCCTCATCATTTAGTAAAATCAAATCCTTCCTACAATTGAATTTCTTAGTTGAATTGGTATCTTCACTTATTGAATGTCATTGATCACTTCACTTATTGATGGATTTGTTCAATAATTCGCCTCTTCAGTTTTCCTTTCTCACTTATTACTGAAATTACTGTGCCCCTCTTTTCTCTCTCTTTTTTTTTGGGTGGCAAGTCTCTTACTTTACCTTTGATTTATAGAAGTTACTAATAATTAGTGTACTTAAAATGAGAAAATTACGACATTCAGGGAACAGAAACTAACATGCTATAATATGCACTGTAATTTGTGTTCGTTAGTTGTAATCTTTTCAATTATTAGTAGGTGAATAATTGGAGTTTGGAGTTTATGAATACCAAAAAGCAGTTTGTTCTTCTTTTTTTTTCTAGCTAAAAGCATTGTAATTAGTTGTCTCAAATTTGTTTGGTTGAATTCAACTAAAGGTTGCAAACCTAGTTTAAATACAGCAACTAATTGAAATCAATTGACATTCAAACACCATGATTGTGCCACAAAAACAAGCATACTAGGGCACAATATTTACACGCGAACTGTCCAATCTATAGGTGAAAACAAACAACTGGAATCAGGTAAAACACAAAATCATTTTTCGTACCTTCCGACTTGGCCAAGAAAGAGAGTCTCCTCAACCTCGACATTACACCTCAGTCAGGGCTATATGATCTCAAGACAAGGGTGTCGGCGCTACTTCTACTCGGGAGAGGTTGGAACGCCCTTCGTTTATTAAAGAAAAAGACCTTATCTTCCCCCAAGTAATGGCTTTTTGATGCATGTCTCCATGATCGTTGTTACCTTAACGATGACATGCCGAAATGAAGGAAAAAAATGCCAAACAATTTTTTCCCCAATCTATAAATACCAAAAGAGTGGTCCGTCCAAGTAGGCACACTTTTTTTCCAAGTTAATACTCTACTTAGAACTTCTAACTGATTCTGACGCCGGAAGTGCGATGCTGACAAGTCCACTTCCGGCTAATTCTGACGCCAGAAGTGCATTGCATTTTTTCGTGCCAGAAGACAGTATAGTAATTTTTTTAAAGTAATAAATATAAAAAGATAATAAATAAATAACCAATTAGATACAAATATAAAATTTAAAGGGCATAAAGTGTAATTTTATTTAACTATTTTAGAAGTGGTCATGTGAATTTTTATGTGAGTTATTTTGAAATAGTTGGTTAGTTAGTTAGTTAGAGATTATATGTAATATAGGATTATGAGAATTTAAAATGGTGTTTTATTTCAATCGTTGGATTTAACGTTGATCTAATAGTTCAAATTGTAATTAAAAGGTAAAAAATATAATTAAATTCAATTGTTTTATAAGTGGGTAGACGGGGTTTTTTTCCTCCTAAGTATTTCTCATCCCAACTATTTGTTTTTCTCAAATCAATTCAAGCCGTTGAAGCAAATATATTTTAAAAAATTTGTCTTGATTTATTGATAGATTTGAGCGAGATTTGTGAGAATATTTGGGTGAGATTGGCAAGAAATTTATTGAAAATTTGTTAGGGCTAAAAATTAGGGATAAAATATTATAAAATACTGTAAATTAATTTCGACCATCGGATCAATTTTTGATCCACTGGCCAAAAATATCCAAGATGTAAAATATATCATGATTTATAAAATAGACTAGAATATAACCCAAGCTAGAAGACACGACTTTAAAACAATAAACTTAATAAGAAACAATTTTATTTTTTTTAATTATTGCAGCTTCAGGCACAAGTTACCTGTTAGTAAGAAATATAAAAAAAAATAATAGAAAATCAAAATTCATGCACGTATAATTGAGAAGTAAAAGTAAAATTTCAAAAAATATAGTCTAATTGAAAAAATAAAAAATACAGTATGAGAAGTACATGAAAATCCTTTTAATTGTTAGTTTCGCTGTCAATGCCAATACAAATAGCGAAAAGGGAGTGATGGTTTTCAATAATCACTTGTGAAAAATTAAACACAAAAAAATAAACAATTTTAGAAGCAAGAAATTATGAACTAAATCAAATAAACCATAAATTGCAGTAATTTATAAGTCAAAGAACCTTTAATATTACTCAAAAATATGTAAAAAAGAAAAATTAAATAACAAACACAAGAAAAAAAAAAAAAATGAATGAAGCAAATTATACATAGAAAAGTACAATTACAAACCAATTATTTGATATTTATTTCAAAATTAAAATAAAATATACCAAATTTAAAAGTACAAAATAAAGAACATTTCATTTCAATGATCATCATAAAAAAAATAACATTATTGAAGTCAATTGATAGTTATTTAAATGTAAAGAACTCAATCCAATAAAGATAGTTTAAACATTTGATCCAGTTTAATATATACAATTTTACCGATTTAAGGATAATAATCATTTTTTTTATACAGCGTGATGGAATTCGAAGAAATCCAAAAGTTAAGAACAAAAAAATTTCTTAGTAATAAATTCACATAATTTGATTTAAACTTTTTAACATTCTCGATTACATCGGCTTTCAATATAACGTTGAGATTATTTGTGCGTCTATCGAGCTAAAGATTTTATTTTCATTTTTTCATTGGCTCCGATAATATTAACTTCAGTTGGGTTTGATTATTATATAAAAAACAAAAAATTTCAAAAAAAATTAAATAGAATATAAGTTGACAAGATCACTATGGCCTAACAAATTCATATAGTCGATTTTACATAAGTGAGACAAAAACTTAGTTGTTGTTTTTGTTGTAGAATATAAGTTGACAAATAATGATGCATAACAATCATACCCCTAAAAATAATATATATATTATTATTACAATTAAAATTAAAAGACTAAAAGATGTAATAATTGATAAATTCTCTGAACTTATTCAAAACAGCAAACAAACCTTGCACCAACATTACATGGTTAAAGAGCATTAGTCCAACCCAAGTTGTATTTGGGCTTGAACCCGGTCCATAAACAGACCCGGATCCCGTACCCACCATATGTAAACGAAATGGTGCATTTTAGTGAAGCTATGGGTGGAAACAATGCTTCGTTCTCATCAACGATGGCGGGCGCGCCTTGCGCCACCATCTCCGCCCTCCCGCCTCCACTCATGTTCGCCTTAAGCCGTTTCCATTGCTTGCTTCTCTCTCTTCTCGGTTTCCTTCTAGAAAAAACCATCTCCGCCAGAAGCTCCTCAAAACCCAAACCTAACCCAACCCCAACCCTCCGCTTCCTCAATCTCCTCCGGCGGAGCCAATAGTTCCGGAAGAGGTTTCATCTCAGCATAATCTTGAAATTTCCGTCGAGCAATTTTCCGGCGAAGCTTCCCCAACCGTGGGTGGCGAAGAGACGATGGAGTCAAATTCTGAAGAAGGTCAAGTCGCTGAAGTCCGCAAGTCTCCCAGAGTAGTCGATGCCACTTCCGGTGAATTTACTTCGAGTTCATTTCTAGATTTGGATTGTGGTTGTTTGGAGCATTTGTGTTTCAGACTGTTTGCGTTGTTTGGCTACTAGGATCTGTTGATTCTGATCTTAAAGATGATAAATTAGACCATGAAGATCAAGATGAGGTTTCACAATTGGATATAAATCAAAATGTTGAAACAAACTTGAGATTTTTGCTTAATGGAAAATTAGGAACTCAAAATGGTGGAATGTTACATGATTGGAGGAGAAAATCAATGAAATTAGAGCAATGGCAAGGGATGCAAGAGTAGAAGAAAGAAGAATTGAATGGAATATATTTATTCTCATTAATTTCTCAAGCACAAAGAACATCTATTTATAGGCATATCAAGAACTTCAACAAATTGCAATAATATAACAAACTCTTCATCTAGAAGAAGCACTAGAAACTTCTATGGAAGATACTTTTTTCAATTTCTAATACTCTCCCTCAAGATGGAGAGTAGATATTATGAACTTCCTCATTTTGCTGAGAAGAAATCGAAACTGATGCTGATAAAGAGCTTTGGTTAATATGTCAGCAAGTTGGTTTTGAGTAGTAACATTTAAAGTTTTCAGCAAGCCAGGTTAAATCTTCTCACGGATGATATGACAATCTATCTTGATATGTTTGGTGCGCCCATGATAAACTGGATTTGTTGTAATATGAAGAGCAGTTTGATTATCACAAAATAATAGAGTTGGTAGGGCTGAAATAAAAAACCAGCGACCCGATTGATCGGCCCGCCCCGACCCTCTCGGTTTCGGTCGGAAATAATATACCTTTTTTTTTTTTGTTTCAGACCCGGCCCATCCAACCCGAAAATATGGATAAACCCGGTCGGATTCTTACTTCTACCCGCCCGATAGCCCGAACCCAACCGAATGGCTAGTAAATTACCAAAATATCCCCCCTAATATATATACACCCCTAACCCTAATCTGTTCTGATAACTCATTCCCTCAATCGCCGCTGACCCTCTCGATCTTATCTTTGTTCTCTGTTTTCTCCCTCGACGACCATCGCTTCAATCTTTGCTCCGATTCTCCCCACGACCAAGACTCCATTCTCTGTTCTCTCCCTCAATCTCTTCTGCCACGGCCAAGATCACTTCCTCAGGACCTCAACAGAAAAGATCGCTTCAATCTTTGCTCCGGTTCTGTAAGTTTCTAGGTAGGGTTTTTAATTTTTTGTTTGTTTGATTCTTTATAATTGTTAGTTTGGGTCTGATTTTGTTCTCCGTCTAGGTCTAATTTTGTTCAGATTTAATTTTTTGTTTAGGTCTAGTTTAGGTTTGATTTAATTTTTTGTTCAAGCGTGATGTCCATTCTCTGTTTGTACATTGTTGGTTGAACGGTTTATGCATTGTTTGTTTCATTCTATGTCTGAGCTAAACGGTTTATGTATTGTTTGTTTGTTTGTTCAATCGTCTATCACTTGTCCTTCTATGGTTGAACGATTTATGCATTGGAAAACATTGTTTATTTGTTTGAGGTAGGTTTCATTTTCTGTTATTTTTTTATCAATTTTTTTTTTATTCTGTTATTTTGTGTTATGTATTTATCCTATTATTTTCTTGTTAACTTTTTTTATTCTGTTATTTTCTCATCAAATTTATTCCGTTATTCTGTGTTTATGCATTGTTGGTTGAACGGTTGTAAATGAATATTTTTCCTTTTTAATTTCAGCATATTTATCAAAGTATCAAACAATAAACATACCAGAAAATAAAAAACAAAGAAGGAAACAATTCCAGAATTAATTTTTGTATACTTATTTTTTTGTTAGATCGTTAAATGGCTGAGAGTGAGCACGATAACGAGCATGCGAAAGATACTACTACTGAAAAGCCACCACCTGCACCCAGCGATCCAAACAGTAGGAAACGGTCTTATGTTTGGGACTTCTGGTGTTCTTAGTTTCTTTTTGTTGTTGATGGTTGTTGAAATTTATAATTTGCTATTTTCACTTTGGTTTGGTAATTAGTAATTTAATATTGTTGTTGTAGTGTTTTTAGTTTCTTTTTGTTGTTGACCTAATTTGTTATTAATTTGGTTGTGGCCTTATGGTGTTCTTAGTTTGTTTTTTGTTTGTTTTTTTTATTTGTAATTTTTGAAGTAATTATTGTGTTTTAATTATAAATTTGTAGGTAAGTTTCAAGTTTGTAACTCCTCTAAGTTGAACAACTCTAAAAAACAAGCCAAAAAAAAAAAAGGGAAAAAATAAGCCCAAAAAACTGAACTGCAACATTATGATGGATTTAGAAAGAAAAAAAAATAGGCCAAAACCCGAAACTTGTCCAACACTCGACCATAACCCGATCACCTAAACCCGAAAAAATGGTCGGGGGTATCGGATCGGGGCGGTCGGGGGTCTCGGCTCAAATAGCCGATCGGGTCGAGGGAAAAAATAGGTTATCCCCGACCCGCCCGCCCGCTCGAATTTCTCCCCTAAGAGTTGGTCTATGGTGAGTGACTTTGAAGTCTTTTAGCAAGATAAGTAACCACACAATTTCATAATTAGTATTTGCCATGGAATGGTATTCAATTTCAGTGAAAGAACAAGAGACAGCGTGTTGTTTCTTAGACTTCCAGGACACAAGAGAAGTTCCAAGAATAACACAAAATCCACTGACTAATCGTTGTGAGTCTGGATATATAGCCCAATCTGAGTCAACTTTAAGTTGAATGGTGGAGCTACTGGAGAAGAAAATGCCTTGCCTTGGAGTACTTTTTATATATTGAAGAATACGAACAACAGCCTTCAAATGGGATTCTCATGGTGATTGCATGAACTGGCTAAGGCAATTAATGGTGTAGCAAATATTAGGACAAGTGATGGTTAAATACAAAAATTTCTCAATCAATCATCTATAGCTGAAGGGATTTTCAAGCAACTCCCTATCATCTTGAGACAATTTCAAGTTTGCTTCCATTGGTATAAGTGTAGGTTTAGAACCTATGTAACCAGTTTCGAAAAGCGGTTCCAAAGCATATTTGCGTTGACAAACAGAGATCCCTGATTGGGATCTAGCCATTTCAAGGCCTAAGAAATATTTAAGATCTTGAACCGTTCATGAAGAAAAGCTTTCTAATCTGCGACTGCCTTTTGATCATTGTTAGCAACAATTTTATCATCGACATAAACCAAGAGTGCCAAGAAGACATGGCCAGTGTTTTCGATAAATAGAGAATGATCGTTGGCTGACTGTGAGAACCCTTCTGGTAGTAACACACCAGAAAACTTGGAAAACTATTGTCGAGAAGCTTCTTTAAGGCCATATAAGGATTTATGCAATCGGCAATGACGCGCCCCAAGATTCCAAAAAGGAAAAGAATAATAAATAAGCTTAAAGAGAGGTTTTTTTTAAAAGCGCCAGTTTTCTCAAAAAATATATTTAGGCCGTTTTAAAAAATAAGGAGTCGGCACCTAACATTGGGTATAAGTAATATACTAGGTGTCACGACCCGTCCCGAACACCCGTCATCCCAAGGTCAGCGTGACGACAACATGACATCACCTATTTAATTTTTTCTTCTAATACATTACAAAATGCATACATTACTATACAATTCATTATGCAGGATATACATAATCTCTCTCTTTCATATGGTTTACCTCTGACAGCTCAACTCAAAACTCCCAGATGACTCCACCTAATGCTAGTAGGGGACCGTCTTCTAAATAATTCACCTGCGAGTGTACTATCTTCTTAGTAAACACATTTTATAATAATAGTAATTCATTCTACAACATCTAAATGGATCAAGCGTAAGTATATAAACACCACATAACTCGTAAAATCTCCAGTATATAAGCAGTGAAAATAAAGCGATATAGATAAATTTTATTCAAATCCATCTAGTATAAAATCGTACCAATCACCATAATAAATAATAAATCACCCAATATAAGTAAAATACCACATCTCAAACACACATCTCAACCCCATACCCACCGGCTAAGCCATAGTGATCGTTTTAACCTCACGATCGGGAGTTACAACGGTACCGTAACCATCCGTAGGATATGCCTTCCTAGCGGACCTAACTGTGCAGATCATCGCCTACCGGACGTCTCTGGAGGCCATAATATAAATCACCACATAATATCAATCACCACTTGCCGGACCACCCTCCAGATAGAACATAATATGAATCACCACCTGTCGAACCACCCTCCAGACAGGACATAAACTATGGCATAGTCAACTTAATAATATCATCATCAAATCACAAAACAATATCCATCTGCCGGACCACCCTCCGGACAGATCATAATATAAATCACCACCTCATTAATATTGTCAAAATCACCAACGTCCACCACTTTTTCTCCAAACCAACTTTTAAATCCGAAAATCATATTTTTCACCTTTGTTTGAAAAACCGTCTAATTTCAACGAAACCATTTTCCCCTTTATTTTATTTCGAAAACCAAATATTATCTACTCTCTTTTAAAGCCACCAAAACCAACGAAAATCATTTTTTGACTTTCTTCAAAAACTCACGTAATTTAATAAAAATCTATTTCCCCAACTCACCTAAATCTAACAATTTAATTAAATCTTTCTTTTTATAAACCAATGCAATTTCCCAAAAAATCATTTTTACCAACTCACACAAAAAAATCTGCTTGATCCATATCATTTATAAAATCGTACAATCTGAAATAAACACATTTTTTCATCATAAATATAAAAATAGTTTTGGTAAAAAGATAGTACACTCACGTGATTACCCGTTTTCGAAGACTTTGACCGCCTATTCTCTACCGGTACTCGGGTGCCTGCGAACCTAATAGTAACAGAGCCTAAATTAATATTTGATATAAACATACCCTATTCGAACCATGTAGGCCCTAATTTTTTTTCCCATAATTTCGTATTCTCCGTCCTTTATTTTAAAATATGTTTATTTAACTAATATTACTCCGTTACAATTTACTATATCGAATTTATTCATGCGAACGATCGCACTATTTCTTATCGCGATTTCGACGTTTTTCATACGAACATATAACGCTAAATTCAACGATAATGATAATATGTATTTTATATTGAGACAATTAAATATATTTATTATAGAAGTGCGGAATTTTACCTTCCTCGAATTTTTCACCGGCCGCGAGATTGGATTTATGTTTTTCATGGGGTGGTTTGCGCAATTTCCTTCTTTTCCTTTTTTTTTTTTTTTTTTTTTTTTTTTTCATTTTCCCGCTGCTTCTTCTTCTTTTTGCTTCTGTTTGCTATTTCTGTTTTTTTTTTTTTTTTTCCGGTAACCGACACCGCTGCGGCGAAGGCTCACCGCCGTAGCGAACGCCACCTAGCTCTACTCCCAGAAGTTTTTCCGTTCTTGTTCTGTTTTGTTTCCAGCTGCCGACTCCACTGCCGCCGACAACCTCTCACTGACCGAACCCACCACTCTCATATATACACGACAGCACGCACACACCCATGATGATCACGGCACCACCTTCACCGACGACAAGCACTCTCTCTTTAATTTCCACTCAACGCCGGCCAAATTAAACCAACCGACGGCGATACCCCCAACAACCGATGACTGAACGAACACACACACAGAGTTACCGAACAAACACAGTCATACACCCCAACACACATGCACGCACTCACCGAACCCCCCTCTCTCTCTTCGTGAATTTTGCTCCGATGATTATATATATATATATGATAGTTCTAGAAGCTGGCCATGCGGCCACCTCCTCCACCGTTCGATCCCCTTCCTTATCCATCTCTCTCTCTCTCTCTCTCTCTCTCTCTCTCTCTATATATATATATATATATATATATATATATATATATATATATATATATATATATATATATATATATATATACACTAGGGTATAACCCGTACCCGAGGGCACGGGTATAAAAAAATACACTTAAAAAAAATTGATATTATGGAAATATATTACACATGCATGTAATTTCATTTTTCCTAATCCCATAAAATTAGGTACATAGAGACTAAATTAATAGCATAATTTTTCATAAAAAATCAGACAATTGTCATACCTTAATGTTTGCCCAAGATTCTTCAAATTCAAATTATTCATAAGATCATAATAACAATAGTTGCAGCCTTACCAAATCAAAGAGAGGACAGTTAAAAAAAAGGGGGTATATTAGATTTATAAAAAAAATGATGGACAATGTCGTTTCTTGAAATCGTAGCTGGATGAAAACAAAATAATAACCGATAAACATGACAAATATAAATAACAAAATTAAGCAACCAATGCGAAAAAAAAAATAAAAAAAATTCTCTTATCAAGAGGAAATAATTTACTAATTTTAACAATTGTTAAAATGCCAAAAGGTCTTAACACTAATTTTATTAATTAACAATTCCACTAATTTTTGCCCGGATAAAAAAAAAGTTTTGACACTACATCACTCATCACTACCCTTATATATTTTTTTTAAGAGTTAAGTAGATGGTAATTTGATTTTATTTTTGTATTATTCAATTTGACTTAACCCAAATAAGGAGAAGATAGAGAAAGAGATGGAGGATCCAATTAAGAGCGGGAATTAATTTATTATTTTAAGTTTTTTTTTTTCACTACATATTTTTTATAATTTTCAATCAATCCATCACATACCTTCTCTCCTATTTGTTCAAAACAATATTAATAAACATTCTATTTAAATAAAAATAACTTCTTAAAACCCAAATAATTTTTCAATTTTCAAAGATTATTTTCGAAAAAATGTTAACCCCCACCACATAACCAAGCTCACATACCCGCCTCAGACTGAAATTCATGCATTTCGATATCAATATCAAAACCTCATTCCTTTACGTATTTATATATGAAAACAACTCTTTTTTTTTTTGCCTCAAACACCCCCACCCCCAATCATTCTCTCTCTCTCTCTCTCTTAAATTTGAAAAAAAAAAAAAAGTGAAAATGGATCATGAAGATGATCTTAACCTCAAAGTGACTGAGCTAAGGTTAGATTTATTCGGAGGCGTTTCGGTAAAATCTATTTACTTATTCATTTGAATGAAGATTTGAAGAAAAAACAAAAAAAAAAAAAAAAAAAAGTTAGCTTTTTTCAATCATCCATGATGCAGGCATTTCCCTCAACCGATCGATGGCAGCCGCTCAGCCGCCGCATCGAGTGCCGATCCGAAGATCAATGATGAGACTGAAAGTGTCGAGATCCGACCACCGCCATCATACGCCGTCCAGATCCAACCACATGCCATTTTACGCCGTAAAGATCCGACCACCGCTGGCCATCGCCATCTAGAACCAACCAAGTTGAATTCAGATTTGGCCAATCCAAACTCAAATCTAGCCGAATCGACGGCAACGGCTACTGCGACAGATCGGAGAGGCATAGATGACGTGTGAGTACGATTTGAACTGGCCACATGATGACATATGAATCCGACCACTGCCGGCCAATTGAGGGATCTACGATGGCGGTGATAGAGCATCGGTGCTTCGGTTGTGGCCGCGATGAGGGACGGCGATGACAATAGTGAAGGAAACAGCAACAAATCAGTAGTGCTCAGAGATTAATATTTTTGGGCATGATCAGTCGTCGAACCAATTGTCGACCACCGCCATCCGAGCCCTCGCCGAACCAACCACCAACTATCGTCATCTACATCTAAGCACTATCGCCATCCAAATCTGAATAAAAGTTCAGATTGATAATAATAAAAATAATAATAGCACAAAACCAAATAAATATAATTATTTGTTAAAAAAATAATTTTATTTGAATGAAAATTAATTTAATTTTTAAAAAAAATCAATATTATAAAAATATTTATTTAAAAAAATAAAATAAAATTTTGAATTGATAATATAAAATAAAAATAAATAAATATTATAATTAATTTCAATACAAATTTTTATTCATCTAATGTCATTGTAAGAGATAAGATATTAGCAATTTAAAACACCACTTTCTAGGTCCCATCCCAAAGGCGAAAAAATCCCTTGGATAGAACTTCCATAAGTAGTGTTTTTCACTTATGGGACCTTTAGAGAAATTTCCTTTTATTTTTATTTAATAAGAATAAAAACTTTTAAAACTTGTCTTCTTCCACTAATAAGATTATAAGATTATGGATTAAAATTAATCTTTAGATTATGGATTAAAATTAAACATTGTTTAACTCCACACATGGACATGCTCTTCCCATACCCAACATCCCCGATCTCTCAAAACAAACACCCCATGCTTGTCCAACTCTTGTCCCAAAATGTAGAATCATTTTGCTTCAAATGTGCTGCTAATACTACCGACAGCTTTAGCCCAAACTTTGTCCAAAATTCATGCACTTTGATATTTACACAAACACCCCCTTACAAACAAAAAATAGTAATCGAAATTCAAAAACAGTAATTAAGAAACCAAAAAATACCAATTTGGGAGTCGGTTCAGCTTCAGCTCTTTCAAAATAGAGATGAAGTTTTTTTTGCCAAAGGGTCAATTAGAGAAAATAGAGGTATGTTTTTTGTTAAATTAAGATAGAGTAAAATTTTAAAATAGATGGTTTGAAAATTAATTAAAATAAAAATATAGGGAAGTAAGAGACAATTAACCCAATAATAAATGACGTGAAGCACTCCAATATCCCTACCCGTCCATCAAAAAACTATACCCATTGAGATGCAGCCGATGGTTTATTCCGACGACCAAATTGGTACCTTGCATCACCATCTCAATAGGCAAAATGTACCTCAATACCTTCACCTCCGTCCCCTTCATCGGAATCTCCAGGTTCAACAACAGATACGATGCCGTGAAATTGAACACATGCGGCTAAAATTTCGGGAATCATTTGAAAGTGATCAAGTGTTTAAAATGACCCAAATTCAAAATGTGTAGACATTTTCAAATGAGTTAATTCAAAGGCCCAAAACATCTCCCTCCAAAAATATGCAGAAGACATTTTCAGTCAACCACAACCTAATTCTTTCGGAAACTGTTAATTTAATACTATAAAGTGCGTTGCAATTTCAAAAAAATGGACAAATGGACAAACACAGATATTTTATTAAAACATAGGCTATCTAACACATCAATATCTAATAACACAGATATTAGGATATTAAAATAATACCACAATTAAGCAAAAAATGCTAACTAACTATCCAAATTTTAGTACTTTAATGCTACATTTTGCATATGGAACTAAATAATTAATTAATAATTCAAAAATCAAAACATGGTACTTTATCTATGACTTCTATTTTGTTCTTCACCAACAAAAATCACCTTCAAGTTTTTTGATTTAATTACGTTGGCCTAAAAGTACAATGAAGTTGAAGTAAGACAATGAAACCTGTAAAAGGAAAAGATATAAAAACTTAATTGGACATGTGAATCAATAAAAATAAAAAATTAATATTGATGTATTATAACAAAAGTCGTTGAAACACATAGGAAATCACTCAATTTAGAATAAAATAATTTAAAAAGAAGATTCAATGGATAGGTTAAAATCACAAATTCTTACCTATATTCATTGGTGGATTTGAGAAACTATAGCCAATTCATCCAAAAAAAAAAATGGTAAAAATATAAAGAAATTGTTTAACACAAAAAAATAATAATCATCATTAGAAAATATTTTGACCCAAAATTAAAAACAAATATAATGAAGCTCAGTGAAAACAAATAAATTGAAAATAGTGGTAGGTTTAAAGTGTAATTTGACCCCAAAAAACATAATCACACTTGATTTTTGTTGCCTAAAAAAGTGGGAGAGAAAAAACTATTTTTTTTTTGTTTGGCAAAATAAAAAAAAAACATTCCAGCTGCCATCTTTAAGCTCTCTCTCAAAAGGAGGAGAAAAAATGAAAAGGGAGGTTAAAGGTGAGGGCAAAAATGTAAATAAATTGTTCAAATTTCATAATGTTGAAAGATTTTTAGAAAACAGAGCATCGGTCTGTGTTCCAATGATGAAACAGAGTTAAGCAAAAAAAATGATGAAACAGAGCATTATTTGGCTACACAATATTAAAATACCCCATTTGTTTCAGCAGTAGCTGTTGAAGCAAGAAATATCCTTTACATAGTATCCTGCAAAATATTCGAACAAATTTGAATTACCTTAGTTCCTGCAAAATTCGCTTGATGAATATTTGTTCTCGATTTAGTTCATAGCATACCTTTTATAGCCTTTCATTCAAAACAGCTGAGCACAGAAATATCAATAGGATTTTAACTAATTAAATTAGTAAACAATTAAAGCTAACTAAATTATCAAACTAAACACTACATTTAACATCCTAATTATTAATTTCAACAATTACTCATACCTGAACATTGAATATTGTTGTACTTCTCCTTTATGTAAAGAAACAAATTTTTAATCCCTCTTGGATACACAAAGAAAGCACTCACTCCAGTCTGAAACTCACCAAGATCATGATAATTAAATTTACATTTTGCACCCCCTAATTATAAGAATAACCAACATTTTGCACCCTCAACTATCATGTTCGATTTCTAATAACCAGACAATAAGAATAAAATTAATGATTTATAGGTGATAAATTTAAAAATTAAATTAATTAACTTTTTTTTATTAATTAAAATATCAAACCAATCATAGAAAAAATAAATAAAAGATCAATAAATTCAATACCCAAAATGGATGTCACCCTCTCATCCACTCTTTAGAATGTCAAAAGAGCAATAGTGAAATTGGGGAGCAAAGAGAATTGGAGAGAGAGAGAGAGGCGTGCAAGCAAAGCGAGACATTGTTATGGGTTCCAGACCTTCGGGTTTCTTGGAGGAGATGATGTAAACGGCCGAGGCAACGGTGAACACGGCATCGACGACACCCAAAATCTGAATTTCAAGCGTACCCATAAAATCCATCGCTACTGAAACCTGTGTATACCAAGGATGTTTCGATCAGAAATGAGAAACGGATCTATTCATCGCTGCTATGAAATTGAGATCGTGATGGCATACCTGGGAGATGAACAGCAAGGGAGGTCGTCAGATCTGGCCAAAGCAACGATAGCAAGTGGCGGCGATGGACCGACGACAGCAAGCGGCGAAGGAGATGGTTCTTGGAGGTGATGGCAAGCGGACCTCGGCGGTGATGGTCGGTGGTTTATGGATGGCGATTGCGATGGCAAGCGCGCTCAAATCTACACAAATCGGTGGTAGATCTAAACAAATCTAAGATCAGACAGCGAACCGTCATCGCGCAACGGCGAGAGATTGGCCCGCCATCACCTTCAACATCGGGGCAGGGGCTTCAATGACAGGGTGATGGAGGATGTGATGATGGAGAGAAGAAGAAAGAATGGCTGCAATTTTTGTGGATGAGAGTTTGGGGTCGATAAAGATGAAGGCGGTGGAGTGCTTTTAGGAGAGAAGTTACACTTGATTAGCGAGATTTGGGGGGAGATTTTGACCGAGACCCTTGCTAAGTGAGATTTATGTGAAAAAGTAATTAATATAATTTAATATTTGATCTCAACCGTTAGATCTAAAATTGATCCGATGGTCGATAAAGATGAAGGGGGCGGAGTGTTTTTAGGAGAGAGGTTACACTTGATTAGCGAGATTTGGGGGGAGATTTTGACCGAGACCCTTGCTAAGTGAGATTTATGTGAAAAAGTAATTAATATAATTTAATATTTGATCTCAACCGTTAGATCTAAAATTGATCGGATGGCCAATTATGTCTATTGGAATCATTTAATTTTGTCCGTTGGATATTCAATCCAATGGCCTAAAATGTCTCAAATATAAAATCTCTCAAAATGTAATCTCAGTCGTCAAATATTCGATCCGACGGTTAAAAATGTCTCAAAATGTAAATATGTTGTGATTTATAAATAGATATATATATATAAAGAATATAAGATAATATAATATAAAAATTTTACACAAATCTTCCCTCATTTTAGTTGGGATAGAAATTAAACCCAAACTAAATTTTAATGTTTATAAGAATTACAATTCAACCCCCTAAAGTTTTAATTCACATAATAAATATCGAAATCTACCCCAGTATTTTTGAAATATTTAAAACGCGTCTTAAATTATATATAGATCAAAAGTCGGGGTCTTACACTAGGTCACCGAATTTTTAGAAAATAATTTAAAATGCCTAAGTAAAAAATTGACTCCAAAAAATACGGTCAAACCAAAGATTCATTTAAAGACTCGGGGGTCGGTTACACTCGGGGAAGATGTTAGGCACCCCAAGACGTCCGTCCGAAAATGATACCTTACGTCCAATTAAGTCTAATTAGTTTAGTCCGAGTGTTTTATTTTATTTTGAAATCATTTCTTTCTTATAATTTTTTTTTGGTATTTTCACAAATAAAGTGAGACAAGTTTTTGAATTTTTTGGAATGTTCTCCTGGTATAACCTCTTATTGAATATTAAAGATTCGATAAGGATGGTCCCCGGGGGGGTTTTTATGTATGTTTCCGAGGGATTTCTTTAATTTAAATAGGCAAATTAAAATAGATGAATAAGATTGGAAATATGAATGCAAATCTAACATCTAAATGAATTTTATTTATTTTTATGCAAAAGTGACTAATAAAGAACTAAAGTATTTAATTTAAATATGTCAATGCAAACTGATATGAATACGCGAATCAAATAGGGAACATCACGTGATTATGCATGACAATGATTTAATTAAAAAAAAAATATAAGTGGTGCATATGTCGTGACTAGATGTGGAAAAGTAGCGTGGATTCGTAAAAAAAATAATAAAAAATAAAAACAAAAACTATATATATGTAAAGTGTAAGTGGTAAAAATGTCTTAAACATACCTACTAAATAATATAAGAAATAAATATGCAAAAAATATCTATTCTAAGTTTGCTCGATTAATTTAAAGAAATCGCGATTTCAAATTCCCTCAAATTCTATGGATGTGAGAATCGAGGGAGGTTCGCTGAAACAATTTTGTTGAAATTAATCTTTCCAAAATTTAAGCGAAATCCCATGAAAAGATTTATCGAGGAAAGAGATTTTCTAAAACCAAACGTTTTTAAATTCTACTCGAGCCGGGGAATGGAAACGAGGTTATGGAAAACTCTCCCACGATTTATCAAATTGTCGGATTCAACTTAAGGTTCGTAAGAATTAATTTCTACAAATTAAAATTTTATTATTTTTTTTGTATTTTATTTTTTATTTTTTAGGGTTTTGATGATAAGAATAAAAATAAAATAAATAAAAAATACAGAAAAATAAATAATGAAAAACATCTTTCACCTAACGCTTGGGGATTAAGTTCTAGCACGAGAAACGCACCCCGACATTTTCATCGGATCATCGAACGACTTATTTTTTCTTTATGAATTTGTAAACAAAATAAATAAATAAAAAATACAGAAAATAAAAAAAAAAATATAACGAGATGATGTCCTCGTCTAAACACTCAAAGGTTCAGATTGAGAATGAGGAACCTCATCCTGACGTTTTTTATTGAGTTGTTGGACAAAAAAAAAAAAAAAAAAAAATGTTGCAGCAATTTAAGTTGCGAAGAGAATAAAGTAAACTGAAAAAAGAATTAAAAATCAGAAAACATACTTGTTCTAGGCCAAGAATCCCGATACTCGGGCTTTTCTCTCGCGCAGACAGCTTCCCGAAAGGGTTTACAATGAGAATCACTCTCTAAGGGGTTTTTTTTCTTTTCTCAAATTCTGAATGTCCCCGAGGGTTTCTTTTTTAATTTTTTGTGTAAACTATGAGGAGAAGAGTCTTATTTATAATAAGGATGGAGAGTGAAAAATCCTAAAAACCTTAAGAAACCCTAGTCCCAATTCGACGAGGAAAAGGAAACAAAACCTAAAAGGAAAGGGAAAAACAAATATAATCCCATTTTGACAAAGAAACCTTTTCTTTTCCATTTTTTTTTCAGTTTTTTTTTTTTCTTATTTTCTTTTATCTTTCTTTTCTTTTTTCATTTTTTTTTTCTCTATTTTTTTATTTTTTTGAAAATAAAAATAAGATAAAGCATAAAAATTTTGCGGGACAGTCAAAATACCATGTCTACAGGCAAACAATATTGGATGGTAAAGTCTCTCCTTCTTGACGCGCCCCCTTTTTCCAAAAGGAAAAAATAATAAATAATAAATATAAGCTTAAGGAGAGGGTTTTTTAAAGTGCTAATTTTTTCAAAAGATATACTTAGCCCGTTTTTAAAAAAATAAGGAGTCGCCACCTAATATTTAGTTCAAATGGTGTGCTAGATCATCGAATTTTTAGAAAAAACAATTTAACAGGCTTAAGTAAAAAATTGACTCTAAAAAATACGGTTAAACCAAAAATTCATTTAAAGGCTTGGGGGTCAGTTACGCTCGGAGAAGGTGTTAGGCACCCGAAGACGTCCGTCCAAAAACGGTACCTTATATCCAATTAAGTTCAATTAGTTTAGTCTGAGCGTTTTATTTTATTTTTGAAATCATTCCCTTCTTATGAAATCTTTTTGATATTTTTCACAAATAAGATGAGATAAGTTTTTGGATTTTTGGGAATGTTCCCCCGGTATAACCTCTTATCGAATATTAAAGATTAGACAAGGATGGTCCCTGGAGTTTTTTATGTATGTTTCTGAAAGATTTCTTTAATTTAAATAGGCAAACTAAAAATAGATAAATAAGATTTGAAAATATGAATGCAAAACTATATCTAAATGATTTTTTTTTTAAGTAACTAAATAAAAAAATAAATGATTTAATTTAATAAATGAAAAGTGTAAGTGGTGATAGTGTACTAAATATGGCGTCTAAATAGTACAACGAGTAAATATGTTAGATGGATGCAAAAAAAAAATTATTTTAAGTTTACCCGGTTAATTTAAAGAAGTCTCGATTTGAAATTCCCTCAAATTCTATGGATATGAGAATTAAGGGAGGTTTCGCGGAAACAATTTAGGTGAAATTAATCTGTTCAAACTTAAACGAAATCCTACTAAAAATTTATCGAGGGAAGAGATTTCTTAAAACCATTCGTTTCTAAATTCCACTCGGGTCGGGGAATGAAAATGAGGCCACGGAAAACTCTCCCACGATTTATCGGATCGTCGGATTTAACTTAAGATTCGTAAGAATTAATTTCTACCAATAAAATATTTTTTATTTTTATTTATTCTTTTTTGATTTTCTCCTTTTTTTTTTTTTTTTTCCTTAAGGTTTTGATAAGAGGAATAAAATAAACAAAAATAAAAAAAATGTAGAAAAATAAAAAAATCAAATGTAACAACATAAATAATAAAGCATCATTCACCTCACGCTCAGGGTTAAGGGAAACCCATCCCGGCGTTTTCATCGGATCATCGGACGACTATTTTTTTTTTTTTTTTTGTATTTATGAATTTGTAAACAAAAACAAAACAAAACAAAATAAATAATAAAAACGTCATTCACCTAACGATCAGGGGTTAAGTTTAAGCATGAGAAACTCACTCCGACGTTTTCATCGGATCATCAGACGACAATACATAAATAAATAAATAAAACTTGCAAAAATTTAAATTGCGAAAAGAATAAAATAAACTAAAAGAATAATTAAAAAAAAAAAAACATACATGTTCTAGGTCAAGAATCTTGACGCTCGGGCTTTTCTCTCACCCGGACAGTTTCCCGAAAAGGTTTTGAGAATCACTCTTTCTAAAGGGGATGATTTCTCTCAATTTCTGAACAAATAAAGTGGGAGGAGAAGAGTTCTATTTATAGAAGAAGATTGGGCGTAAAAAATATGTGGAAACCCTAAAAATTTAGATTTGGCCGTCAAACCCTAGTCCCAATTGGACTGGGAAAGGGTGAAATTGTAAAAATGAAGAAAAATGAATGTTCTAGACGCAAGGCGCGTGTTTTACCGCTCAACCAAGCTGCGACACGTGGCGGATGGACAATGCACAAGAGGGCTTGGCTTTTTCTCGGATGAGGTGGCGAAGGGACCCACCGTTTCTTTCTCTCTCTCTTATACGCTCTGACATGGGCGACCAAATGGGCCCTCTTTGACTTTCTCTCTCTCTCTTCTCTCTCCCTCTCTCTCGCACTGTGCAGGCGGCGGGCCCCACGCCTGCCTTTCTCTCTCTCCTATCTCTTTTCTTCTCTTCTCTTCTCTCTCGCTCTCTCTTTTCTTCTCTTCTCTCTCTCTCTCAAGTTTTGGACCCAAAGGGCTCCCACTCCTTTTCTTTTTTTCATTTCACTCCTTATTTTCTCATTCTTTCAATTTCAATCCCATTTTGTTTCTTCTTCCAATTTCACACCTCTTTCCTTATTTCATTTTCCTTTTTTTTTTTTTTAATTTATTTATTTTATTTTTTTGGAACAAATGAAATAAAATAAATTTAGCTATAAAATGAAGCATAACTATTTTTATTATTTTTTTGCGGAACCGTCAAAATGTCTTATCTACACTTCTCGACAAACATATCCAAATGGAATGGTCATATAGACCTCAGTAAGCTCTCCATGTAGAAAAACATTATTAACATCCAACTAAGTCAAAAACCAACCAAAAATAGCAGTCAAAGAAAGTAGAACTTTAACAGTAACAAGTTTGGCAACAGGAGAAAAGGTATCCAAAAAATCGATACCTTCTTGTTGGGTATACCTTTTGGCCACGAGACGAGCTTTATGGCGCTCAATGCTACCATCAGCGTGAAACTTAAGCTTATACACCTATTTACAGCCAATGGGATGTTTTCGAGGAGGAAGAGAAACGATAGACCAAGTGTCATTTCGATCCAAAGCGTCCAACTCAACATCCATGGCCGCCTGCCATTCTGGAAACTTAATTGTCTGAGAAAAGGTTTGAGGTTCGGTAGGAGTAGATATGGCTAAGATGTAGACACGAAAGTGGGGGAGACAACTTATGGTAAGAAAGAACGGAAGATAACGGATGGACAGTATAATAAGGTAATGGATTATGGGAATGAGTGGCCAAGGAACAATGATAGTCAGAAAGATAGGAAGGTGGTCTGATACCTATTGTTTTACAAATTGTTTGTTTGGACAAATAATGATTTAATTTAGTTAAAATTTTAACCTATAACTTAGGGAAAATAACATCTAAACTAAAACTAAAATGGTTTAGCTAATTTAAGGGTCTTAATTCTTACAAACAACCTCTAAACTATCACAATTCATAGATTGACTAATTGAAAAATAGTACAATTTGTTAATTGAAGAACAACCAAATGGGCCCTAAGTGCGAAATTATTCAATTCTGAATTAAAACAAAACCAAGCCCTAATACACTTCATTATTCATAATTTAAAAATCTTATTGTGGAATTGGACTTTACTTCAAATGCTCTATCATCTTTATTAATAAGCTTTTGGTATCTCTTTGCCTGTAGGGTGGTCTTGGGCTTCTTTTAATCCCAAAAATTAACTCATAAAATGAGATTTTTCGGGCTTTTTTTAATCCAAAAATTAACTCATAAAATGAGACTTTTCGGGCTTCTTTTAATCCCAAAAACTAACTCATAAAGTGAGACTTTTCCTCACATTTATAATCTAGCTACCAACTCATTCCACATCCGATGTGGGATAAATCCAACAAACACTCACTCACACATTGGGCCTTTAGTCGACTAACTCTCGACTAGTCTCTCCCTTTGTGGATATTAGGCTAGTTTTATTGTAACCTGAGCTCTGATATCAGTATATGATAGTTTTGGGTCTGTCTCAACTCCAAAAGTTAGGTTATGAAGTGAGATTTTTCTTTATACTTATAACTTGACCACTAGCTCCTTTTACATCCAATGTGGGATAAACCCAACAGTGACGACATAAGTAGTCATTACATGCTAATCTACAATACTTTTTCATTGCATTTTGATTTTGAACTTCTAATAATAGTGCCAAAATTTGCTTCAAGTTACAAGATTAAGAAAACAAACCGGGAGTTAGATGTTAGAAAGAGGGGGTAATATCGTCCTCCTTCTTCTTCTTGTTCTTGCCTTGTCGATGAATGAAGTTCTGTTGATGTTATACATTTTTTTCAGTTATTTCTCAAATTTATAGTTAATCCGCAGGGGAATGATTACCGAAAACCATTGGTTGAAGATCATATGATGTCAAGAGAACCAATCATGCTGGCATCACGGAATTCTCAAGCATTGGCAAAAGATAGCAGGAACGTTTATCTATTGTAGTTTATCTATAGTAGTTTATCTATTGGCTTACGTTTGTGATTTTCTTGAATTTCGCTTTGATTCCTAGGGGTTTTTTTTTATTGCTGAAGTAAGGTATATACTCGATTTGATTGTTGAAGTAAGGTATGATTTTCCGTTCTGTTCTCATATTTGTGTTCTATTTTCAATTTTCTGTTCTTTTCCAGATTTTCTATTTTCTGTTACTGTTTTGTTCTGTTCCCAATTTCAGCACGAAAACACTGAAAACAAAACTAAGTACATTTGTTTCATTGAAATTTGTTGGCTGGTTTAATACCTGAAGAGATTGGCAACTATTCATCACTTTACCTTTTGTAAGTTCTCTTCTCTAAACAAAAACTTGAGAATAATTTTGTTTCTGCTCTTCCCGATTTTCTATTCCCATTCTTTAGTTGATTGCCCAGTTTGAACATCAACTGCCCTCCATCTAAAAAAAAATGCAGGGAAGCATTTAAAGAATAGAAAAGATATAAAACAGTGAAAAGGAATGATGCAAAAGAATCTAGAGTTGGGAAAAACTCACCAGCACTTCATGAAATTAAAAGAACCAATCCAAAGATGAATGCAGCGTATATCGTGAAATGAAAGTTATAAATTCAAGCCTCTACAATTGCTGCTCTATTCTCAAGACACCCATTTTTTTTTATGTTAAGGATACGTTTGGGAGTACAGAATTGAGTCTGCAAAATGAACACATGATTAGAAATAATATATAAACATTAAATTTAATAATAATACTAAAATATTAAATTTATACAAATTCAATCAAAGAAATAATATAAAAATAGAAATATAATATACAAAAATAATGGAGATTAAATTTACTAAAATTATAGAAATAATATATGAAAAATAATGGAGATTAAATTTACGAAAATTATAGAAATAATATATGGATATTAAATTTAGTGATAATACTAAAATATTAAATTTATAAAAATTAAATTAGAAAATAATAAAAATTATGTTTTTTTCTTTTTTTCACCCGTACCTTCAGGCACAGGTCACACGCTAGTTTAATAATAATAATAATAATGAACCATTAAATTTACAAAAATTAAACTAAATAAATAATATAAAAGAGAAAATACAATATAGAAAAATTATTGACATTAAATTTACAGCCCACGGAGCGGAGATGTCTCTAAGTGAAAGAATCTTCATATTCAAGCCCCTAGAGGAGATTCAGATATCCACGTCCTAGCTTCCATGTTCCCTACGTAACTAAAAAGGAACAAAGTGCGGCTAAAGATGAGGTAGAAGTGTTTCTTGAAATTAAATTTATAGAAATTATAGAATTAATATATGAACATTAAATTTAGTAATAATACTAAAATATTAAATCCACAAAAAATTAAATTAAAAAAATAAAAAATATAATATACAAAAATTATGAGCATTAAATTTATATAAAGTATAAAAATAATATATAGATATTAAATTTAGTAATAATACTAAAATATTAAATTTATAAAAAAAAAATATAAAATAATAATATAAAAGCGAAAATATAATATACAAAAATTATGGACATTAAATTTACAAAAATTATAGAAATTAAATTTAGTAATAATACTAACATATTAAATTTATGAAAATTAAATAAAAAAATTAATTTAAAAGCAAAAATATAATATACAAAAATGATGGACATTAAGCTCACAAAAATTATAGAAATAATATATGAACATTAAATTTAGTAATAATAATAAAATATTAAATTTGTACAAATTAAATTAAAAAAAATAGTATAAAAGATAAAATATAATATACGAAATTTGTTGACAATAAATATATGAAAATTATAGAAATAATACATGCATATTAAATTTAGTAATAATACTCAAACATTAAATTTGTAGAAATTAAATTAAGAAAATAATAAAAAGAGAAAATATAATATACATAATTTATGAACATTAAATTTACAGAAATTATATAAATAATATATGAACATTAAATCTATATAATAAAATAGGGCGTACATAAACCCCCTAGATAAAATACAACTATTATTTATCTCGCACATAAAAAGCGGTCCAGATTGATAAAAAAAATTAACGTAAATATAAATTTTAGGGTTAATTACATTTTACCCCCTTGTGGTTTGGCCTATTTGCACTTTACCACATTGTGGTTTAAACGTCGTCATTTACCCCCTTGTAGTTTTGGACTTAAGTGCAACCGTTACATTTTTATATATAGATTTTTTTTCTTTATATAAATCTATAAAAATAATATATGGACATTAAAATTTAGGAATAATATTAAATCATTAAATTTATGAAAATTAAATTAAAGAAAATAATATAAAAAAAAAAATAATATGAAAACATATGGATATTAAATTTAGTAATAATAGAAATAAAATAATATACAAAAATCTCGGACCGGAAATTATAGAAATAATATATGGATATTAAATTTAGTAATAATAGAAATATTAAATAAATGAAAATTATAGAAATAATATATACAAATTGAATTTAATAATAATTTGAAACCTTAAATTTAAAAATTAATATAAAAGAAAAAATATAATATGCAGAAATTTTGAACCGGAAATGAGAAAAGACGAAATGGCTAGAAAAATTGTGTCTGGTGGAACAATAACAAACAATTTTTGGATTCTGGATCTACAACCAGAAATGTAATGTGTAATCTCAGTATTTAATGTGTATTCCTGATTCATTTCATTGGTCAATAATTTAATAATAATACTAAAACATTAAATGTAGAAGAATTAAATTAAAAAAATAATATAAAACAAAAAATATAATATACAGAAATCCGAATCGAAAAATTATAGAAATAATTTATGGATATTAAATTTAGTAATAATACAGATATATTAGATTTACAGAAATTAAAGTAAAGAAATGATATAAATAGAAATTGGGGACATTAAATTTACAAAAATTATAAAAATAATATATTGATATTAAATTTAATAATAATACTGAAATATTAAATTTATAAAAAGGAGAAAACATAATAGGCATAAATTATGGATATTAAATTTACGAAAATTATAAAAATAAGATATGGCATTTAAATTTTGTAATAATAATGAAATATTAAATTAAAGAAATAATATAAAGAAAAATATAATATACAAAAATTATGGACAATAAACAATAAACTTACGAAAAAATAAAAATAATATATGGATATTAAATTAATTATAAAATATTATTTATAAAAATTATATTAAAAATAATATTAAATTATGCTCAAATTTCTTTGTACGATCATATCTTCAAGCATGGGTGATGTACTAGTTTAGTAATAATATTGAAATATTAAATTTATAAAATTAAATTGAATAAACTATATTAAATTAGGTGTTCTTTTACACACATGCCTGAAGGCACATGTCATATGCCTTATCGGTTAGTGTTGTTCCCATATCATTTATTAATTTAATGACAATTTTCTTGTTCTTAATTGAAGGAGTTCGTTTAGCAACCAAAGCTCGAGTCACTTGTAGGTTAAAAATCAACAGAGAAATGCAGTTGCAATGACTCCTTAACGGAGAAATCAGTTGCAATGACACCTATAATCATCCTACAGCTAGAGGTCAATTTATTTTGCTTAGCATTTTGTTCTTCTTGTTTTAGCTATTGGACTAAAAACGTTGTGTTTGATCAATCTATGTGGGTGATCGCTAAAAAATAATATCCTTAATTAAACGTAAAATATAGTAATATAGTGTGCTTAAGTACGAGTGTCAAACAATTTTTGAATTTTGGATATGCTACCAAAAATGTAATGTTAATCTTAACATTCAATGTGTATTCCTGATTCATTTCATTGGTCAATAATTTAATAATAATACAAAAATATTAAATTTACGAAAATTAAATTAAAAATATAATATACAGAAATCTCAAAAAGAAAAATTATAGAAATAATTTAATGTTTTAGTATTATTATTAAATTATTGACCTCGAACCAAAAATTATAGAAATAATTTATAGACATTAAATTTAATAATAATATAGAGATATTAGATTTACAGAAATTAAAGTAAAGAAATGATATAAATAGAAATTACGGACGTCAAATTTACAAAAATTATAGAAATAATATATTGATATTAAATTTAATAATAATACTGAAATACTAAATATATAAAAATTAGATAAAAAAAAAGTATTAAAAAAACATAATAAACTTAAATTATGGATATTGAATTTACGAAAATTATTGCACAAAATAAGTCTAACCACGACAAAATCAATATTAAAGACAATAAATACTCGTCAAACAATAATTGCACAAAATAGAAAAATACATTATTATATAATTCCAAAATATATTATCACACCCCTAACTTGATTGAATAAGGTTAGCCGTTCATTATTGTGAAAAATAGTATTTTCTCGGAAACAACCTCAAAAACATTATTGTCATCTTGTTCTTGAGGTCTTAGCTTCAACCTTCAATGGAGTTAAAGGAGATAAAAGAGAATGGAGGAAGAGGAATAAGAAAACCACAAAAAGTTATGTACAAGCTTTGGCCAAGTCCCAACACTCGGCCAAAACTTCTCCCCCAACCTAAAAAATAATAAAATAAAAAACTCTCTCCTTCCCTTAAATTGCACAAACAAAAGAACACAAAAAAAGTTGGGTTTACAACAAAGACCACTTTGTTGGAAAACCACCCACGAAATAAAAAAACAAATAGGGGGCACAACCACCCTCCTTTTTCAAGGGTCAAAAAAGCACGAAAATTTTAAAAATAATTCCAATCACAATCAAATCAATATTAAGAACCATAAATTCTTGTCACATAAAAAATATAATATTATATAAGTCCAAAATATATTACCACAATTTTAATCTGATTGAATATGATTAACCGTTCATTATCGTGAAAAACTATAGTTTCTTGGATACAATCCTCAAAAAAATTATTACAATCTTGGTCTGGGGGTCTTAGCTTCAACCTTCAATGGAGATAGAAGAGAATGGAGGAAGAGGAATAAGAAAAACCAAAAAAATTATGTACAAGTTTTTGGCTAAGTCCCAACCAACACTCGGCCAAAACTTTTCCACCCAACCCAAAAAAAAAAAAAATCCCTCATGACTCTCCTACCATTTAAGCCCAAAAAAAAAAAAAAAAAAGAGAGAGGTGAGTTTCCACCAAATATCACTTTGTTGGAAACCCTCCCGCGTAAAAAAATAAAATAAATAAAAATAAATGGGGGACAAAACCTCCCCTTTCGAGGGTCAAAAAAGTAAAGGGGGAGGTGAGTTTTGAAAATAAATTCAACTACAATGATTACACATAATTTAAAATAAAATAAAGAAATATAATATTAGATAAGTCCAAAATATATTATTACCACATTCTTAATCCAGTTTAGTTGCAACATTTATTCTCTTTTAAATATATAAAAATAAATATACATATTTTCTAGTTAACATCTTCTTGTCCAATAATTTTTTTAAATATATATATTTCTTTAAATGTATGACAATAAATGTCAAATTACAATAAATCCAATAAAATAAAATGAGCTACAACATTAGTTAAAAACATATGAAATGTAAACACCGCACTTATTCTGCAAAAATGTCCAATTTGATTTTTTTTTTTTTTACTTTAATATAATAACGAGTACAATAAAAAGAAAATTCAAATAACAAAATAAGAACCAATATCATGTTACGTCTACAGCAAAAATAGAATAAAATTATTGTCTAATTCAATTGTTGAGAAGCCACCCGACAAATTTTAATGTTGATGATTAGTTGGACACCTCACCTGAACATACAAATCAATTCGGTAATAGCATCCCTAATATATCGCTAAAATCATTAAAAGCAAACCAATTAAACAACATTAGGTGTACAATAATCATATCAGGGAGATTGGACCAATTTTGTATTATACAATAAATCATATCTTAAGAAAAACACTGAACTTCACTTATACATCAACTTTCCCCCAAATATTGTCCGCAATTGAATTACAGTATCAACTCGATACAAGGCCTTAGAAAAAATGGCATTCTTCTTTAGAAGTCGATGAGACCTTCAACTCGAATTCAAATGCAACTTTTATCATTAAAAACAAACAAACAAAAAATTCTATATTAGAACCTGATTTCATCCTTTTATTGCGTCATTCCACAATTCAGGAAAGAAAATAAAAACCAATGTACATCGTGGGTTCCAATAAAAGGAAAATATCAAATGTGAAATTCAATATTTACATTCCATGTCATTCTGTCATAAATTAGATAGTTTTCCTATCATTTTATAAATATCAGTCTGCTCCTTTGACCAAATTTTTTTTATAAAAAGACATGAATGTCCCTCTCTTATTTAAAAATAATAATTTTGTTATTCTTTTATTTTTATATAAAAAATCACTAACACCCCCTCCCTCTCTTTTTAAAATTATTTTTTTTTATCCTTAATTTTTTAACTCTTTTCCCTTTAAAAAAAAAAAAAAAGGTTAATAATTTTTTTGGCCCCTCACAAATGGGGATTCATTTTCAGTCAATGGGTTTAATTTAAAAAATTATCTAAAATTTTAGAGGTTAAAATATTTTTTTCCTAAATTGTTTCTTCCGAATCGTGAGTCACATTGAAGTTCTTTCCACCGGTGGATTTTCAACCAGTTTGCTTTGCACTTGAAAATAAAATAGATACAATATAAATTAATTAAATATGAATTTATTGACATGTAAATATTAATAATTATGGTTATTTGATTGTTATTTCATAGTGTTTAGTAAAAGTTTAGTTGTAGAAATATTATTTCACTTTTATCATTATTTATGTAAATTTTAATAGTAATTTTTTGTATTTATAAAACTTCATTACTCACTAAATTTATGTGTTTGCTATTACTACAAAACAACCGAACGATAACTAATTAAATGTCTCATGTTTTAATATTGAGAATTTATTATAGAAAAAAATTAAAAGTACGCGCAATGCTCAAGTCTAAAATTAGTAGTAAATAAAGACCCAAGCATTAGCATATTAATACCTAATAATGAAATAAAAACTAAATACTTTCTTTTAACAAATCTAACTAAAATTAAACAATAAAATACTCTCTACTTATATTAAATTCAATGAGTATTTTTATAAATAGCCCTCAAAATATTGAGCTAACGCGTCGACAAAAATATATATTGTTTTACTTTAAATAATAGATGTATCTGTCCCTAATTATTCCAAATTCAAATCTTTGAGGGTTGGGCCAATTCTGGGAGAGTTGACCACTAAAGGAGTTACCTAAGGCCCCAAAATTTTTGGTCCCCTTCAAATTTACCACTATCATTTGTAATTTCAAAATTATTTTTATTAATGTTGATGAAATTATAAATTTCAATATCAATTCTTCACTATATTAATAATTTTTCGAATTCTATTTTTCTTTCATAAAAAAGTATAAAAATATGAAAGTTAATTAAATATTAAGAGTCCCGTTTGAGCGTTACCCATGTGCAGCCACCGACTCGGTTTGAGCGTTACCCACGTGCAGCCTACGACTCGGTTTGAGCGTTACCCGCGTGCAGCCTACATTAGTTTAATATCCAAACACACACATACTTTTTAGCCAAGACCCATGTGGAGCCACAACGTATGCGCCGCCCCCCCCCCCCCCCCCCCCACCCCCCCCCACCCCACCAACGACCTATATTTGCCTATAAAGTGCAAACCTTCAACCATGATTCAATGCAATGCAAAAACATAAGCTATACTTTTCTCCACAATTCATACCTCTTTCTCTATACCTCTCTCTCTCTCTCATACAAGAATGGCAGAAGCAATCATAAGCCCAGCTGTCGACTTGATGCTGTCACATATGGTGTCGATAGTTGGAGAAAATATCAGCTTGATATTGGGTTTCAAGAAAGAACTGGGCAGGCTCAAAGATGAACTACAAATTATTCGAGCTGTGCTACGTGATGCCGAGAGACGTATGGTGATTAATCATGAAGATGAGGCCGTAAAGCTGTGGCTCAAGAGGCTTGAAGATTTCGCTTACAAAGCTGCCGATGTGTTGGATGAGTTTGCTTATGAAGCCCTCCGGCGAAAGGTGAAGAAGGTAAATCATTTAATGCCTTCATCTTCAGAATCATTTATATCTAAAAGAAAAATGGGCAAAAGAATTAAAGAGAACTTCACATCTTTTCTGTCCAAAAGAAAAATGGCTAAGAAAATCAAGGAGATATTCGCATCTCTGGATATTATTAACAAACAAGCCTCCGATTACGGACTCCAGAGGGTGGGAGGTCATGTGCCTCCTCCACCTCCTCGTGATCGAGAGACAGACTCGTTTGTCAACTTTTCTGACGTTGTGGGAAGAGAGACTGAAATATCCGAGATAGTCAACATGTTGGCTTGCCAGAGTGATCAACAAACACTCTCCGTCCTTCCCATTGTGGGAATGGGAGGCATTGGAAAGACTACTTTAGCAAAATTAATTTATAATGATGAGCGGATCAAAGGGTATTTAAATAAGAGGATTTGGGTGTGCGTCTCTAGTGATTTTGACGTCAAAAGGCTTTTGAAAGAGATGCTAGAATCTCTCAAGAAGGCGAAGTGTCACGTAGACACCATGGATGCAATACTTGAAGGACTTCAAAATGAGTTGTCTGGGGAAAAGTATTTACTTGTATTGGATGATGCATGGAGTGAGGATCATAACAAGTGGGATGATTTTGTGGGTCGTTTGAAAAGTGTAAATACAACCGGCCATAGCAAAATTGTAGTCACTACCCGCATCACTAAAGTTGCATCAATTGTAGGCACGTTTGAAAGTCCTTATTATATAAAGGGTCTATTAGATGATGAGTGTTGGTCAATATTTAGTGCAAGAGCATTTGCAAACGGAGGAGTGTTATGGAGTAGCGATCTCGAGGCCATAGGAAGACAAATTGTTAAGAAGTGTAGTGGTTTACCTTTAGCAGCAAAAGTTGCAGGGAGTATGATGCGCTTCAAGAAAGATAAGCATGAGTGGTTGTCAATCGCTAATAGTAGAGCTTGGGATTCCGATGGAGATGAGAGTGGAGTGTTGCCTATACTAAAGCTAAGCTTTGATAATTTACCGTCGCCATCTTTGAAACAATGTTTTTCTTATTGTTCAATTTTCATCAAGGACTTTAATATAGATAAAAAAGACTTGATAAATCTTTGGATGGCACTAGGATATCTACAACCAAATGAGGAAGATAATGTGGAAATGGAGGATACCGGAAATATGTATTTCAATATTTTAGTGCAAAGTTCTTTATTTCAAGATATCCGGACTGATATTTTTGGTAATATTATAGGCTGCAAGATGCATGATATGGTGCATGATCTAGCACAATATATTGCAAAACATGAAGTCTTTACTCCAGAATCCAACACAAGACTAGCCACAAATGAAATTCACCAAACCCGACATTTAGTATCATATTGTAGAAGAGAGAATTTTGATAACATTCAAGCTGAAAAATTGCATACGTTGTTCATGTCACGTATGAAAGATGACATAAGCATAGTGGACTTCAAATGTCTACGAGTTTTGAGGTTAGGTTTCGTTGGTGAGAAGAATTTCTTAACTTCAATAAGTGAATTGATGCATTTAAGGTATCTTGTGTTGCCAATGTGGGAAAAAGTTGTTCTGCCAGATTCTATCACAAACCTTTACCATTTGCAAACCTTGCGACTTGGGGAGGTCAATTATCTTCCAAAAGACTTGAGCAATTTGATTAGCTTAAGGCATCTTTATTTCAACCCATCACAAAAATTAAAGATGCCACTTAACATAGGGAGTCTAACTTGCCTTCGAACATTGCGAACCTTCATTGTTGGCAGGGAGAAGGGTCGTCAAATTAAGGAGTTGGGATCCTTGGAAAACCTTGGTGGAAGACTTACGATAAGAAATCTAGAGAGAGTGAGGTCTAAAGATGATGCGAGAAGTGCTAATTTATCGAGAAAAACAAAAATTGACCAACTAGAATTTGTGTGGAGTGAAGAAAGGGAAGGAGACTATAACAATGACGAGGATGTCATTGAAGGGCTCCAACCCCACCCAAATTTGAAATCCTTGAAGGTTCGGAATTTTGCAGGTTGTAATTTTTCGGTTTGGATGATGAATATGGCGGTGAATGTTGGGGGCAGCCAATTGTTACTAGAGAATTTGGTAGAGATAACATTGGATTGTTGCTATAATTTGGAAGGAATTCCAATGTTGGGACAACTGCCACTTCTTCGACATCTCAATTTGAAATTTCTGTCGGGAATGAAATATATAGGTGAGTCCTTCTATGGATATAATAAAGGGGGTGATGGTGTATCAAGTAGTAGTTGGAAGTCATATGGTGTTGAGAGCAGCCAACCAATTATACTGTTTCCTGCATTGAAGAAACTTAAATTTTATTGTCTGCAAAGCCTAGAAGAGTGGATGGGACCAAACCTGGAGGTGTTTCCTTGCCTCGAGAAGTTGTCTGTCAAAGGATGCAAGAAGCTGAAGACTGCTCCCAGTCATTTCCCATGTCTCAAGAAATTGGAGATATCAGATTTGGATAGCAGCTTACCAGTAATCAACATATGCAGCAACCTAACAACTCTCACCCATCTCACCATCACTTATGTAAAGGAGCTGATTTCTCTACCGGATGGGCTGTTTCACAAAAACAAGCAGCACCTTATGGAGCTGAATATTGGTTTTTGTCCTAATCTAAAGTCGGTCCCAAGCTTAGAGGGCCTCAAGTCCCTTAAAACTCTGGGAGTCTATGATTGTGAGATGTTGGAGAGTCCACCGCAAAGTCTGCAATTGTGCACATCTCTCGAGAGGTTGACCTTTCGCGGTTGCGATAATGTAATGGTATTCTTGGAAGACATAGGAGCACTCCCTTCCCTCTCATACTTGGAAATAAATGGGTGGTATCCCACTTTGACTTCAGGACTGGATCATTTTCAACACCTGCACTTTGTTTCTCTCCGTACTTTGCAATTGCATGGGAGACCTGAATGGGACACACTCCCCGAACAGATTCAGTACCTCACTGCCCTCACTTATCTAGGGATATGGTCTTTTGGAGTTGAAGGTTTGCCAGATTGGTTTGGGAACCTTGAGTCCCTTGAGGTACTAGAATTATCGTACATGTATAAACTCAAGTATCTACCCTCGGCAGAAGCCATGCAACGACTCACCAAACTAAGGCAATTGTATATCTTAGATTGTCCGCTATTGAAGGCAAGATGCGAGGAGGGTGACTGCCCCGAGTGGTCCAAGATTTCCAACATAGCTGAGGTTGTCATCGACTGAACCGAAACTGCTCCGCCTTATACAGGTATTTTGAATAATCACACTTTTCTTCATTTCCATATTCCAGATTTTGTACATTTACTTGGGTGGCTTTGTATAATAATGTTTCCATGCGTAGATTTCTATATCCAGCTGCTGCTTGAGAAGATATCGGAAACAGAGTTGATGTCTTCCTTGGGGGGAAAAAAGGTAAACCAAAACAAATTACAAGACGTCAGATTCCAAGGCTTTTTGTGCTTATTTAGTTATTATACCTATTGAAGGTTTCTCTTGCCTAGGAGCGACGGTGGTGGTCGCAATGGCGGAAGACGGCGATAGAGAATCTGACGGTGTCTCTCTACTTTACGGGGAGATGTTCACATTTTGGGTGTCGATGTTCTTGGCCTCATCATTCGGTAAAATCAAGTGAATTTCTTAGTTGAATTGAGCGATAAATCAAGTTTAGATCCTATTTGAATCTTCAATTGGTATCTGTTACACATTTTTAGAATCAATTTCTTGGGTCAGAACAAATTCAGAATTTTTTTTCTGCTTCAAGTTTATTTGTGGTAAAAAAAAAAAGGAACAGAACAGATACACTATTCTCATAGGAGGAGATCATTGTGAATTGCTGCAGATTTTTAAATTTTCCCGTCTCGGATCTTCTTCTATTACTTGATTAGTTTCATTTTATTTTACCTTTTGCTCCATCGAAATGGAAATTAAAAATTAAAAAGAAAAAAAGAAAATCTTATTGCTTCATATTATTTTTGGTGATTTTCAGGTGTGAAGCTTTCTCCACATATCCAAGAATATACGATCTTATTCATGCCATTATTCGTTTTTCATGGTTGTGTATGGGGCTATGCATGCATACGCTAAGAAACATGTACTCATTGCTGGAATCAAAACACAATGGCAAGTAAGTTTAAGCACTAAATTCTTCACCTTCTCATCTTGTTTCTTTTAAATCCATTTCATTTTCGAACTTAGGATCTGTTTGGTTTGTAACTGTACTCCCTCTCATTAATTCTAAAACTCTTTCAATCTTTGTCCGACAGATTGAAAAATATAGGCAGCATTTGTTTAGCGCTTCCCATGTTAATGTCGATTTTGGAGAACCAATTATTTTCTGTTCTGTTTAGATTTGTTTTTATGAGTTTTTTATTGTTCTTAGTCAGGTTAACCTTACGAACCAAATCATAGATTTGGCCAAGTGTTGTTCCCATATCATTTAATTATTTATTTGCTCATTTTTGTAAAGGTTCTTAAAAAATTCTCGTTTTTTAATAGGTGGAGTACGTTATGTAACTTTGGGTCTGCTAAGACAACCATTGTTGTCCTGGACACCCACACTGGTCCTAGAGGTAACATAAGCATTTTGTTCTCATATTTCTGATTCTGTTCCCAATTTAAAACTCTTTTTCTCTCTATCTTCCATCCCTCTTTTTTCTTTCTTTGCTATATTCCCTTTTAATTCAAGAGCTGTTATTGGTGGGAGTGGCAGGGCGAGGATAACAGTCGCCGTTATGGAAACCTTTATAACAGGTGTGATGGAGGAAATGCTATTGACTTGGCAAAAACAGCAACAATTTGCTTGGGTGTCATCAGACCATCAAATAGAGGCTTATGCTTATGGGGTTGGCCAAGGGAGGTACTTGTATGTGTATAATAATCTATTGAATTCGGGTGCAAAATCAAGCAGCTAGATCTGAAAACTAAAGTTGGCATTTATTAAGTGCTTCCCATGTTCTCAGAAAAGCTGAAATAGAAATAGAAATCTGGGAAAACATTTTGTTCTAAAAATGTGAGAAAATAAGATTTTCTTTGTTCTCATATTTCTGACTTTTATGGGTATAGAAACAAAGAAACAAAAACACTAAATAAACATCACAATAGGAAAATTATTATCAAATTCAAAAGTATTAAGAATTTGAATATTTTGTTAGGATCTTTTCAGCCGAGCTTGGTGATAATACTAATTAGGGTGGCAAGTAATTATCATCTTCTTTTTTGCCCATTTTTTAAAAAAATGTTCTTACAAATTTCTTTTTTCTTAATTGGTGGAGTCCGTTTAGTGACAGGGGGACGAGTCACTTGTCGTTGTAGATCAAGAGAGAAATGTGATTGCAATGAACAAAACTATAAACTATCATCTTGGATCTTGATTTATGTCTACTAGTACAGGTATGATGCTTTACAATAATATGGATGATTTTTATCTCCGTGAGAAGATACCAACGTTGAACCACCATTGGACGATGGTTTTCCACCAGGGATGTTAGTTACAGACAAAAAATCATACCGCCATCCAAAACCAATCTTATACGTACAATTGTCCAAGAGGTAACATTCAATTTATATTGAAAAATTGTGTTTGATTAGTAATTTTCTTTTTTTTTAACCTTATAAAATTTATTTGTCCCCGATTGTTCGAATATTTGTATCATCTCTTCTGTTTGTTTGATTGAATCACATGTAAGATGGAGTTACACGTGAAAGTGGGTGTTAAAATCTCACATCGAATTAGTGAGACTTCTGTCTCCATATATGAAAGGAGTTACTCCACCTGATACCATATGGAATTTTATTCTACGGCTGGAACTCGGTTGGAGCGATTCAAACAGGGTTCATTTCACACCCAAAAAAGTGATAAATGACCCCTTATCTTCCAAGTCCCGACTCTTTCTATCTTCTAACGCTCCTTTTTCTTTCTTTACTATATTTGCTCTGCATTTTATATAGGACGGAAAGTCAAGAGCCGTTATTGGGATAGCCATCATTACCAAGGTGTTACTAAATTATTTTTTCGAAAGGATCAAAGCTTTATGAATGTGCTCCAAAAGTCATCATAAGGTCAATATTATCCTTCCCTTGATTTATAGAAGTTACTAATAATTAGTGTACTTAAAATGAGAAAATTAGGACATTAAGGACAAGTTTAAAATTTATTTGGGTGATTAAAACTTTGGCTAATTGCTAACACTTGATTAGTGCAGTGGATTCTAATTACAAGGAATCGGACAACGGTAACAAACTTGGAGACAAAGCATGTTTTGGAGAGGGAGTGCCTTCCAGGTGGGGCATTTGTCCAAATTGCCATTCAAGATATTGAAGATTTGAAGGCCGGATAATTTGTCGTGTACGGTTTGTGGGGGCATTTTGTGGAAATTCATATTTCGATTAGTTGCGACGTGTTTCAATGAAGTTCTTTAAGTTTCAACAAGTTGCTAAAGTTTCTCATTATGGTTTGGACAAGAATCATTGTTTGTATTTGATCGAAATAGCTAGAGATGATTCAGACTCAGTTAAAAGAGAGTTAATACATTGGAGTTGATTATAGTGTTTTAGTTTTTGTTCCCAAAAAAGTGTAACATTTTGTTTTCGATTTTTAGTTCATCTTTGAGTTACTTTGCCCATCGGCCTCTAAAACAAATTTACAAATGAAAGCACTACTAAAAGTCAGTCACTGGCCCAAAGGGCATTGTTTGAATCCCTCTGTGAAATTGTTGAAGAACCTCCACCCTCCCGGGAAATTTGGAAGAGAAATAGAAAATATTGGAGCAAAACAGGAACAATTTTATGTTCCTAGATTTCTCTTTCGAGTTCTCAATTTTTTGAGAAAAGAAACAGAAATCGGGGAACAGAAACAAACAGGCCTTAATATGCACTGTAATTTGTGTTGGTCAGTAGTAACCTTTTCAATTATTAATAGGTGAACTATTGGAGTTAATGAATGTCAAAAACCAGTTTTTTTCGGTTAAAAGCATTGCAATTAGCTTTCTCAAATTTGTTTGGTTGAATTCAACTAAAGGCTGCAAACCTACTTCGAATACAGCAGTAAATTGAAATCAATTGACATTCAAACACCATGATTGTGCCACAAAAACAAGTGAACAGTTCGAATTTTTTTTCCTTTATATATGTAAACTAGTTTTAGACTAAGTATAATTTTTAATTTAAATACTTTAGTATATATATTTTTTATTTAAATACTTTAAAATTATAATTTTAATTCTTAATTTACATATAACATAAAATATAGTGCATATTTTAAAGGATAATTTTTTGAGTTTTTTTATTATATAATCCCCATAGAGAGACCATTAAGAAAAAAATTATTTTCATCTGTTTGGTTAGAATTCAGACTAAATAGTACAATCAATTAAGTTTTTAATCCTTGAATCGAACAAAATAGAACATGAAAAGACACATATACCCATTTTTCTCTATTTACGTTAACATTATTTCTATTTTATTGATATCATTTTACATATCATCAACTTTATCTCTCACACTAAAGAATCACTCTCTCTCTCTCACTAAGGTGGCGTTTGGTAACCGTTTCTGTTTCAATTCCAGCAGTGGGATGGGAATGGGATGGGAATTTTGTTTTCTTTTTGGGAGTAGAATTGCGTTTGGTAACGATAATTTTTTTTTTGTTTTGGGAAGGGAATTGTGTTTGGTAACGATTTTATCCTAAAATCTTTTTTTTTTTTTTTTTTTTTTTTTTCTCTTTTCAGTTTTGGCCGGCCGGCGGTGGCGGTGCTCCGGCGGCGCCGTCGCCGGCCGGCCGGCAACTGCCGGCGACGGTTCTCCGGCGTCGGAGACGGCGGTGCCCCCGGCGATGACCGGACGGCTGTGGCGCCATCGCCGGCGACTGCCGGAAGTGGCCGGAAAAATTCCGGCCGGACGGTGACCGGCGACGGTCGGCGGACGGTCACCGGCGACGGTCGCCAGAGATGACCGGCGGCGGCGGCGGACGGTGGCCGCCGGCGGCGGCGGCGGACGGTGGTCGGCCGGTAGATGAATAGTGATCATGGGTTTTGGGAATGGAATGAGAATAATGAGAAACAACTTTTTTTTGTTTCTCATTTCTTAAGAAAAAAGTGGGCACAATTCTCAAATGGGAATGAAATGGAAACGGAAACAAAAATTACCAAACGCTATTCCCAAACAGAATTCCCAAAAATCTGGGAATGGAATGGGATGGAAATGGTTACCAAACGGGGCCTAAGTCTCTAAACCTAAATCCCGATTCTCTCTCTCTCTCTAAAATCGGTGGAGGTGAGGCAGCCGTTCGCAGGCGCTCTCTCTCTCTCTCGTCACTGTCGCCGGCCAAATTGGCCGGCTAAAAACAAGATCTGGCCTGATGGAGGTTAAAGATATCGATGATGGTTCGCCATTTCGTCTTCGATGGTGGTTTACGAGGAGGCGATGACAAATCTGGTTTTCAATGGTGGTTCGTTGTTCATTTACGAGAAGGAAACGATAGATCTGTTCTTGGTTGGTCTTCGTCATTTGTCTTCACCAATGGTGGTTCGCAAGGAGGCGGCGTCAAAACGAGCTCCGATTGAAAACTTCTCCGATTTGTGCTCCTCAAAAAATGGAAAAACCAAAACATACCGGTTGATTCGAATTTCTCGGACCTTCCAAGACAGATATCTCCGAATTTGCCCTTCTCCTTCGTGTACTGACTCAACAGACTACATGTCTGCGAGAAGCTCGTCTTCTCCGGCGCTTTCGTCGCCTTCTGGCTTCAGAACACGACGGAAGAACTGGACATAATTCCGGATTTCACGATTTCTAGGGTGAAATTCCAGATTTCACGATTTTATTTTGGATTTGGGGGTATTTTGGTTTCGTGGGTTTCTTGTATATTTTTGAAGTGGTGGTTTTCATGATTTTCACTGTGTTTTGAATTTGTGGGTTTTTTGTATACTTTTTGAAGTGGTGGATGGTGGCAGTGGCAGTGGCAGGTATTTCTCTCTCTCGCTCTATATATATATATATTTCTCGCTCTATATATACATATATTTCTATCTGATTCTTGGTAGTGATTGACGTTGTTTGTTTTGGTGGTGTTCTTCAACGGTGTTGATGTTTGATTCGGCGGGTGTTGTTGGCGATGTTGATGTTCGTTTCGGACAACCATCAGCCACTACTAGCCAGATCCGACAACCACTATTGGTCACCAGTCATATTTTATCCAGACAACGTAAATGCGTTAACGTTAATACAAGAGACCCTAAAAAAATATGTATTAACGTTAATGCTAAAACTAATAAAACGCATATTTACGTTAACGTAAATATTCAAACAAAATATGTTAACACACAGCCCCTAAAAAATAAAATACTTTAACGTTAACGCAATTATTTAATGGGTTAGGTTGTAATTGCATTAACGCTAATGCAACTAAGTTTGTCTGTAAACAAAAAAGATTTGGACTTCAAAAAACTTGCCTATATAAAACGTTAATGCATTTAACGGCAGTGGTTGGGTTTGTTCATGTTGGTGGTGTTTTTCGAGGTGTTGATGTTCGATTCGGCGGTGTTGTTCGACGGTGGTGATGTTCATTTTCGATTCAGACAACCGTTAGCCACCACTAGCCAGATTCAGCAACTGTCGTCGATCGCCAGCTAGATTTAAAGTTAACGTTAACACCGGTGTTGATATTCGATTCGGTGGTGGGATGAAAATGTTCATTAACATTAATGCACACCATTTTTCATTCTGCACAAGTGTTTTTCTGAACAAATTTAAATGCATTAATGGCTGGATTGTAATTATGTTGAATGTTAACGCAATTAAGTTAAATGTGCTGGGTTGGTGTGCATTAACGTAAACACAACTAAGTTAAATGTGTTGGGTTAGTGTGCGTTAATGTTAACGCAACTAAGTTAAATGTGCTGAGTTGTAATTGCGTTAACGTTAACGCAATTAAATAAATGTGTTGGGGTTGTAAGTGCGTTAACGTTAATGTAACTAAGTTTGTCTGTATTGTGAGTGATTTTTATTTCATATATTTTTTGGACAACTTTAAGTACATTAACGTTTAATACAGAAAGAGACAACAAAATGTGCATTAACGTTAATGAAAACTCACCAAAATACGTTAACATTAATGCACATAAAACAAATCATGAAAGAGACAGTAATGTGAAACACATAAAAAAAATACATTAACGTTAACATACACACACAAATGAAGAAGATGCATTAACATAAATACACACAAAATATGCTAAATATTCAAGAGAAAAAACACACAAAATGTCTAGTGGTAAAATGAGTTAACATTAACGTTAATGGCTGGGTTGTAATTGCGTTGAGCGTTACCACAACTAAATGTATTGAGTTTGTAATTGCGTTAACATTAACGCAATTAAGTTAAGTGTGCTAGATTGTAATTGTGTTAACGTTAACGCAATAAAATTAAATGTGTTGGGTTGTAATCGCGTTAATGTTAACACAATTAAGTTAATATGCTAGGTTGTATTTGCGTTAACATTAATGCAACTAACATTAACGTTAATGCATACAAAACAAATAATGAAAGAGACGGTAATATGAAACACACAAAAAAATACATTAACGTTAACACACACACAAACGAACAAGATGCATTACGTAAACACACACAAAATATAATAAATATTCAAGAGAAAAAATATACAATACATCTGGTAATAAAATGAGTTAGTGTTAACGTAATGCACAAACAGACAGATTGGGAGATGATGCGTTAACAAAAAAAAAATGGATTCAATAATGTTAACGTCAATCCCAATGTAATATTTGTAATATGAGTTAACATTAACGTTAATGGCTGGGTTGTAATTGCGTTGAGCGTTACCACAACTAAATGTATTGAGTTTGTAATTGCGTTAACATTAACGCAATTAAGTTAAGTGTGCTAGATTGTAATTGTGTTAACGTTAACGCAATAAAATTAAATGTGTTGGGTTGTAATCGCGTTAATGTTAACACAATTAAGTTAATATGCTAGGTTGTATTTGCGTTAACATTAATGCAACTAACATTAACGTTAATGCATACAAAACAAATAATGAAAGAGACGGTAATATGAAACACACAAAAAAATACATTAACGTTAACACACACACAAACGAACAAGATGCATTACGTAAACACACACAAAATATAATAAATATTCAAGAAAAAAAATATACAATACATCTGGTGATAAAATGAGTTAGTGTTAACGTAATGCACAAACAGACAGATTGGGAGATGATGCGTTAACAAAAAAAAAATGGATTCAATAATATTAACGTCAATCCCAATGTAATATTTGTAATATAGGTAAGTCGGGTTTACTTGAATAATTTACGTTAACGTTAACATCCTTTGTTGTCCAAATTTGTCTTGTTGCATAATAACAAAATGACAGACTTATAAATAAATGTTAACAATGAAGGTCATAATGAATGACTTTTTTCTAAAAATTTGATAGGGTCTGAGAACTTAATTGTTCATGTCAGGGGGTCTTTTTTTTCTATTGGGTCTCTATAGAAGACTAAAAAATTAATTATCTTAATTTTTTTTTAGGGATTTGGAGAAATATATGAATTTTTTAAGATTGTAATTTATTTTTTTCTAAAAATAAAGGGGTAAAAATATATATTTAAAAAAAATCATAGATGATTAGTTCATAGAACATCTAAGGTTAGAATATTAATAGTGAGAAAGAAGATATTTGACCATTGATTTAAGATGAACAAAGAGATTGAAGTGGTGTATTGTTTTGAATTGAACTGTGATTCATTCTTAGGATGCATTTGGTTGGGTGAAAAATAGATGAAAAATAAAATAAAAAAGAAAATGAAATAGAAAATAAAATAAAAAATAAAAAAAATGAAAATCTTCTTTGGTTGGATGGAAAATGTGAGGGAAAAAAAATAAGATGGAAAAAAACATAATTTTTTAGACAATTTTTTCCCTGACAAATATGGGAGGAAAATGGAGAGAAGTGATGGAAAATAAATAAAATTACAATTATACCATTAATAATATAATTTTTAATTTAATTTTGTAACATACGAGGATAAAATAGTAAATTATTTTTTCTACTTTCATTTTTCTTTCCCAACCAAACAACACTAGAGAAAAATAATTTTTCTTTCACAATGAATAAAAATATTATCCAGTAATTTTTTTATCCTTTTTCCTTTTCCATCCTTCCAACCAAACATACCATAAGTTTTGGTTTCCACTTTTAATATATAGTATATGATATAAGTATAAAGTGTAATCTTATTTAACTGTTTTAGAAGTGAGATATTTTGAAACAAGTTGTTAGTTTGTTAGATATATTATATGATATAAGATTACAAAATTTTGAAATAATGTTTGATTTTAACCGTTGGATCTAAAGTTGACCCAATAATTTAAAATGTGAAATATGTCTTAATTTACAGAATAAACCAGTGAGTCCCCGTGCCAAAAAACACTATCGGTTTTCAAATTTGTAAGTGTAAAAATTAATAAACAAATAAAAAAAAATAGCTAAGAAAGTGTGTGTGTGTGTGTGTGTGTGTGTGTGTGTGTATATATATATATATATATATATATATATATATATATATATATATAACTTAAAAAGTAAATTCAACTGCTTTGTAAGTAGGTAGATGGGATATTTTTACTCATAAATATTTCATCGTCCCAACCATTTATTCTTCTCAAATTGATTCAAGTTGTTAGAGAAAAGACATTTTAAAAATTATGTCCTTATTTATTAATATATTTGAGTTAGATTTGTGAGAAAATTTGGGTGAGATCATAACAGATTTATGGGAGATTTGTTATGGTTAAAAATTAGGGATAAAATATTACAATTACTATAAATTAATTTGGATCATCATATCATTTTTTGATCCACCAGTCAAAAATATCCAAGATGTAAAATATGTCATGATTTATGAATAGACTAACATATAATCCATACCTAAACACAAAAAATTAAGTACAAAGAAAAATAAAAAATACAGTATGATACATGAAAATACTTTTAGTGTTCATTTTTTGTGTAAATGCCAATACAAACACCGAAAATGGAGTAATGATCCTTCGTAATCACTTGTAAAAAGTTAAATACAAAAAAAAAAAGACAATTTTAGAAACAAGAAATTATTAACTAAATCAAATAAACCATAAAATTGCAGTAATATTATTAAAACATATGTAACAAAAAAAAATGTAATTTGATCTAACCGTTTAGAAGTAGGGTTGTGAAACTTTATGTGAGATATTTTGAAACAGGTTGTTAATTTGTTAAAGATATTATATGATATAAAATTACAAGAATTTAAAATGGTATTTGATTTCAACCGTTGGATCTAAAGTTGATCCAACAATTCAAAATATAAAATATTTTCTAATTTATAAAATAATCCAGCGAGTCTCCGTGCCTAAAAGCACTATAAAAATTTTCAAATCTATAAGTGTAAAAAATAATAAGTAAATGAAAAATAACTAAGAAAGTACATATGTATAATTTAAAAGTTACAAAATATAATTAAATTCAACTGCTTTGTAAGTAGGTAGACATAATTTTTTTCCTCCTAAATATTTCGTCATCCCAACCATGTACTCTTCTCAAATCAATTCAAGCCATTGAAGAAAATATATTTTGAAAATTTTGTCCTAATTTATTAATAGATTTTAAGTGAGATTTGTAACAATATTTGGGTGATATTTGTGAAAGATTAATGGGAGATTTGTTAGGGCTAAAAATTAGGGATAAAAAATTATAAAATACTATAAAATAATTTGGGCCGTCGGATCATTTTTCGATTCACCGGACAAAAATATCCAAGATGTAAAATATGTCATGATTTATAAAATAGACTCGCGTATAACTTATGCCTGAAGACACGATTTCAATAAAATAAACCTATTCTAATTATTATTATTATTATTATTATTATTATTATTATAGCTTCAAACACGGATTACGTGCTAGTAAAAAATATAAAGAAGTAATAGAAAACAAAATCCGTGCATGTATATAATCTAGAAGTAAAAATAAAATTCTCAAAAATTAGAATTACATGAAAATCCTTTTAATGGTCATTTTTGTTTTCAACGCGAATACAAACACCGACAAGGGAGTAAGGATCCTTGGTAATCACTTGTAAAAAATTAAACACAAAAAAAGAATTGACAATTTTGGAAACAAAAAATTATGAACTAAATCAAATAAACCATAAAATTGAAGTAATTTATAAGTAAAAGAACCTTTAATATTATAAAACTTGTGCAATAAAAAAACTTAATATCAAACACAATAAAAATAAACAAATTTGAATCAAGCAAATTATATATAGAAAGATACTACAACAAAAATGACTTTTGACTACAAATTAATTCGTAAGTAAAACTTAACATTTCGTAGCAAAATCATTTTGGCAACGAATATTTGTAGTAACTAGGTTCATAGTGATAGCTCCGCAGCAAAAGATATTCGGCAACGAAATGTACATTTTTGTAGCAAAAATAATAATCTTTCGCTACGATTATTGAGACGTCAATTTCGTAGCTAAAGGAACATCTTCCGCAACAAAAATGATCATCCATTAACCGCAACGAATGTAACATTTTTGTAGCAAAATAACCAAATTCACTACAACAAATAATCCGTTGCAAATTGTAGTAAATTAACAAACTAATTTTGCAGCGAACACAATTATCTATAGTCAAAGCTAAATCATCCATTTCGACAACAAAATTAGTTTGTTGACAAAAAATTATTTGTTCTTTAAATCACTTTTGGTCTTTCTGTCCCTAATCTCTTATTGTAATCAAATCACTCATTCTCACAGGTGCATCTTCATAGATAGTTATCACTTATCACTAATAGAATATACAATCACCTCTACCACATTATTTTGGCCTTCTGCCCCTAGACTGCCTATCATGAGCATCAAATAAATCAACCTTGGTGGTGCATTACAAGGTCTAATACATTAAACCATTTCCCCCAAAATTCTTATTATTGGTGTTAGTGCAATATTAAAAAAGAAAAACATTTTGACCCCTTAAGTTTAACAAAATATGCAAATAGACCCATTAAATTAATAAGAATGAAATGACAAAATTACCCTTAATTTTAAAGTGAAATGACTAAAATGCCTTTAATGGAAGGTTGACTGTCAGTTTGATTTAACAAAATTTTGCTCAAGGGCCAATTTGGAACGATTTTCAAATATCAAGAACCCAACGTGTCGAGTTGTATATACCGAGGGCCAATTGGACACCCGAGCCATTTAGGGGAGACCAAAAATGTCATTTTCCCAAAATTATAACATTTAGTGGCAGTTGGAATAAATTAGCGGCAATTAAATAATTTACCACTAAAAACATATAATTAGTTGCTCGCTAAAATAATTGCAGCTCCAACCTGTTTTTGTTGTAGTGAGTTTTATCTTTTTCATCTAAGTTTTATGTTAAAAAAATAAAATTATTCTTTTATTTTTATTTTATTTTATTTTTGTGGCCGGTGAAATGTAGCCTTTTAAAAGTAGGTGCATTAAAATAAAAGAAGAGAGAAGTATAAGAGTTTAAAAGGCAAATAACCTTGATTAGAATATTAAGCTAATCTTTGCCTACAAAAAAAATGTTAACAATTAATCCATTGGTGACTAAAATGTTTCGTAGCCAAATCTTTAATCGTAGAGATTTACTTTTTGCTGCGAGTATGTTTGGTAGGCAAAACATTTGTTGGAAAACTCCCCTTTTTTTTTTGGCGCCAACTCTAACCATACTCATTTGCGACGAATCTAAAAATTTGTTGCGCAATCCATGTATTTGGCAACGAAATTTGTAATTGTAGCAAAAAAAGAATTACTTTTTGGTTACAAAATTTAGTTTCGTAGGCCTATACAGTCTTTTTGCGACGAAAAATACTCGTCATAGCTAATAATTAAAAAATATTTTTGGCTACAAATATATTTCGTAGCTATACAAAAGTATTTTGACGGGAAGATATTTGGTTACAAATTTTATAATTCGCTGCGAAAAACTAATGTTTAGCCAATTTTTATTTCGTAGCTAAATTTCATTGGTAAAAGTCATTTTTCTTGTAAACAACAAACCAATTAGTTATTTTAAAATTAAAATACAATATACCAAATTTAAAAGTACATAATAAAGAACCTTTTCATTTAAATGATCTTCATCACAAAATGTCATTGTTGAAATCAATTGATATTTGTTCAAATACAAAAAACTCAATCCTAAAAATAACAAAAGGTACAATAAAAGTAGTTTAAACATTGATCCAGTTTAAGATACATAATTTTACCAATTTAAGGATAATAATCAGTTTTTTTTATATATCGGGATAAAATTCGAAGAAATCCAAATGTCAAAAGCAAAAAAATCCTTAGGAGTAAATTCGTATAATTTGATTTAAACTTTTCATCATTCTCGCTTGAATCGGTTTTCAATGAGACATTGAGATTATTTGTACTTTTATCGTAATAAATATGAATATTTTTTATTATTTTCATTGGCTTTGGTAATATTAATTTCAGATAAGCTAGATTATTATAGGAGAAACTTTAAGAGAAATTAAATAGAATATAAGTTGACAAATAATGACACATAATAATCATGCCCCTAAAATAATATATACTATTATTAAAATTAAAATTAAGAAACTAAAAGATGTAAATATTGATAAATTTGTTGTATTAAATGATTTTTGAGTATTTTGTGACCAAATTATTGATGGGACTCAATATTTATTTGGGATATATGAATATACTAATATGTTCTCCTTGGAGAAGAGATAAATGTGATATATTTAATTATATAAAAATAATTTAAGGGGTAAATTAAAAACTGTTAATTAAAGTACGAATTTGAAATTGTTGATTAATATGTTGTGTGGATTATCCCGCATCGATAACTGAGGAAGATGAGAAGTTATTTATTAAGATTCGGGTTACCTCTTATAGGGAAACCCTCTATGACATTGAAATAATATGGACAAAAAGTAAGCTAAACACTATAAAGTACATAAAGCTACACGCATATGCAAGGCCTCCGCTGCCGTTGCCCGCCTAGCCCAGGCTCAAGTTTGTGTCTGGGTTCTAATCTTGGGTCTTATCGCTAAGACTTTTTAGGTGTGTAACTGCTAAGAGTTACTATTGTCCAATGAATGTCTTCTTAAATCAGATTTCTTCAGGCTACTGATTTTTCTCTCTATAAAAGGACAGATGTTTTCAATATAATAGGCATCCCATAAGCTTGCATATCATCCCAGTAGAAAGCTTTTCTTCTTTTTATAGTTCTTGTTTTAAGAGTTCTTGAGAGAGTTCAAAATATTTCCTGTTTGTTTGGCTTTTGGTTTCTAGTCTAGTACCAAATTCCAAAATCTAATTTTCCATCGAGGAATCGCAACGGTTTTAGAACTCCTAGAGTGGAGATGACGAACAGTGGTTGTGCGATCTCCGGGTGACAACAGATTAAATAAGCCTTTTTTTTTGTTAAAAGGCTCATTGAGAAAAGAGAAGCCAAAATTAAGGCTAAATGATACCATTTTTATATTTTATCAAAATTGATTATTTTTTTAAATTTAGTCAACTCGCTGATTTTTTAATGGTCGGAACATCTCCAACAATTCTTATATCCCATGAACCAAAAAATTTGATTGTCATTTTGTAATTTTTCAACCAAAATTAGGATTTCAACAGATATGGCATTTGTTGTGGCAAAATACCACACCCCCTTGACTCTTCTATTTTTTTCCCGAATCCCTACCTAATGGAAAAACTCGCAGGATGACCATGGAGGCAACCGGCGCAAAAAAACTAAAATTAAATAGATAATTCTATAAATTAAAAAAAAAAATGATAAATGAAAAAACACACCTCGAAACCCGGATCTTTTTTTCTTTTTTTTTTCTCTTGTTTTTCTTCAAGTTCTAGTTGCTTCAACGCTCGTCGCTCGCCACACTGCCAATTGGCCTTGTCTCTCTATTTCTCCAGTTCCACCATGCTACCAGCATGAGCCCAATCCTCTACTTGCTCTCTCTGCACTATTCTCTAAGTTAGGTTTTATTTGGCTTTTAATTTTGTTTTTATAAATAAAAAAAAATTAAAATGAGCCACTACATACAAACTCATATTGAGAAAATACCTTTATAAATAACCTGAATTGGGTTTGAGTTTAGGTTGGGATGGGTTGGAATTTTTTTGGGGGTTGGGGCCTTGGTGAGTTGAGTTGGGTTAGTTTGTTAATTTTATTTTATATGAGTTGGACTAATTAGTTCTAATTTATTGGGTTTTGGGATGTGGGCTTAATTTGAGCTACTTTTTTAGTTTAATTTAGATTGAATTTCTATTTTAAATTCAAATACATTTAAAGAGATGACATACCATTTTGTGATAATTCTTAAAGAGTATTCACCCTAAATCACATGGGGCATTACTATCAGAGGGTTTTGGCGACAAGAAATGCAATAGAAAATCCGTAAAATTCCTCCACTATATCACAATTTATACATTCTTAGATACCTAGACTAGTATTTATAACACTCTTTTATTCTTAATTGAGTGAAATATTATTACAATAATACTACATTTTCAAAAAGAGTAAGATTTTAAGGTGGCGTTTGGTTATGTTTCAACTTTTCTATTTTCACTCACAATAAACTGGGCTGGGATGGAATGGAATGGTAACGACCATTGTTCCAAAATTATTTCTTTTACTTTTATGATAACATAAATAGAAAAATACGTTTGGTTGCAACATCTATTGTTTTTTAAATATATGACAATATATATATATATATATATATATATATATTTCCTAGCTAACATTTTCTTGCCTAACAATTGTTCTTCATATATATGGTTAATTACACTTTATCCCCCCGTGGTTAGGCTATTTTGCCTTTTGCCCCCTTGGGGTATTAGCGTCACTACTTTGCCCCATGTGTGGTTAGGCCTTTATTGCGTTTTACCCTCCTCGTCAGCACTTTGCGTCAAGGGGTAAAGAGTAACAAGGCCTAACTACAAATGCCTATTGTTGAAGGCAAGATGCGAGGAAGGTGACCGCCACGAGTGGTCCAAGATTTCCACCATCGCTTACATCGACATCAACTGAACAACTGCACTTTCAGCCTTATACACATATTTGCATAATCATTCTTCATTTTCCTATTCTGGATTTCATACACTTGGACGGCCTTTGTTTTATGTTTCTGTGGCAATATTTTTACTTTTGTTCTCAAAACAATTGTGACTGAAACATAAATATAAGAATAAAAATATGATTATGGTAGATATTGGAATATTTAATATTTCCATCAATACAATATCTAGTACTTTGGTTATATTTCCTATTTAGGTGATGTTTACCAATTTGGTAGTTTCCTTTATGGTATTAATTAGCCTATTTATTATGTCAATATTCTTCCTAATTTAGTGCACTACTACGACTATTTAATAGGGGTGTAGAGCCTTATCCTATAGAATATACAACATAATAACATAATATTCTTTTCTCTCCAAAATCTTTTTCGGGATAAAAGCCTAAAAAGAGAAAAATAACGGAAGGTGCAGGGGTGGAAGACCCTACCCTCTCGTCTCCCCGTTACGCCCGTGCCTCACCACCTTCTAACCACTGCCTTCCTACAGTGCCAAACCAACTTCTAGCTACCGTCGTTGTTGCACTCTTTGTCCCACAGCAATACTGCCTTTCTCCTTCACCTCACGTTGGCCCCTCTTTTTGGCCATTTTCTTACGATGGTTGTCCGATGTTCTAATTGTCGTTGTTGGTCACCTAATGTTCCAGTTGTCACCATTGGGCACTCAATTCTCCAGTTGTCGTCGGTTGTCGCCCGATGTTCTAATTGTTGTCGTTAGTCGCTCGACATTCCAGTCGTAACCGTATGTCGCTCGGTGTTTTAGTTGTCACCATTGGTTACTTGACGATCCAGCCGTTGTCGTATATCACTCAACATTCCAATTGTTTCTATATGTTACTCAGCATTCCAGTTATTGCAATTGGTTGCCCGACATTCCAGTCGTTATCGTATGTCACTTGGCATTCAGTTGTCATTGTTGGTTGCCAGACGTTCCAGTTACCATCATTGACCGCCCATCATTTACTTCGTCACATCTCTGCCCAACAGATTTCCTTTCTCAGAAACTATACGCATTGATATACGGTATTAATTTGATTAAAGGGGCGTCACACCTTAAAAATGACAAAAATGTTGCATCTAAATGTTCATGGGCAGCTTCATCCATTGTACGACCCACTACATCCGTTGCCAGTTATTGCTGCTAACAAAGAATGATACTCGATATTAACGGTGGAGATAATGCTCTTAACTCAGCTATTGGAAAAAATATGGTCCAAAAATTAATTAAATAATTAGATAACTAATTAGATAACTAATTATTGAAAATCACCCATTATTTAAGTAATTTTTTAATTAGAAATGTGAGAAACGAAAAATGAAACGGATCAAAGTTACAATACTGAATGAAAAGGGAAAAAAACACAACGAGATATTTATTGTATTACTGAACAGAAATAGAAAAAAAAAATCTAGGAAAGAGATCGAGGCAATTATTTGACAATTTCTCCTTAAAGCAGATTTCGCCTTCGCTATGGTGCTTACAGTTTAAGTGAGCGTTTGTCTCCCAAAATACAATGATCAAATAGTTACCAGTACCAGCACTGGAAACTAGAAGCTCAACGAATTGGAAATGTGTCGAACTCTCTCAAAAACTCTCAAGAACAACGAAATCTCTCAAAACTCTATGAAAAATTGCAATGCCAGCTTAGATAGTTGGATGCTTAAATACTGAGAATGAATACCCTTTTCTACGGAGCAAAACTAGACAATGCAGAAACTCCTGAATTGAGATGGCAACAAATAAGCCAATAACTCTATGTAATTACACGTCTAAGTAGTCTCTAGGTTTGCAACTTTCTACGATTACAAACTTGAACACTTAGGTGTTTAAGGCTCTATTTGGGTTGGAATTTTCGTTTTTTGTATTAAAACATATTAAGTCCAAGTTAAGCATTCCACAAGGCACAAGCCCAAGACCCAGACGCAGCCAGCCAATCAGGCGGTTGGCGGTGCACGCGCATGGACTATAGTTATTTTATAGCTTTCGGTCTACTTTTTGTCCATATCAGATCAACACCTTAGGGGGCTTACCTTCAAGAGATAACTCGAGTCTTAATAAATAACTCTTCATATTCTTCAGTAACCGATGTGGAATAACTCACCCAACACATCAATTAACAAATTCAAGTGAGTACTTTAATAAACAATTTCTATTCACATCTTAAATGATTTTTACACAAATAATTATACTACATTCATTTCCACACCAAGAAAAATATATTCCTATGTTTCAAATTAAGGATGAATCCCACAAATAATTGGGTGATAAAATACCCAAAAGATCATTAAATAACAGATGAATTCAACCACCATCCAAAAACCGATGTTGTCCATGACGCCCACAATAGTCCTAGAGGTCAATTTATTTATTTTGCTTAGAATTTTGTTCTTATTTTTTTAGCTATTGGACTATGTTAGGTTGTGTTTGATCAGTGTTTCTGTTACTATTTTTGTGTTTCTTTTCCCAAATTAGTAGAAAAAAAATTAAACAATAGCGGAAACATGTTTATGTTCGTATGTATGATTTTTAAACCAATTTCTTGTAGTAAAACGAAGCATTTTTTATTTTTTTTCCCGATTTTTCTGATCCACGTTTTCAAAAGTGAAAGAAAGAAGAAAAAAAAAAACACCAAGGTATGTCAGGTGTTTTCGGTTTTTAAAAAGTTTCTCTTCTGTTCCCAAAAGTTCATAGAACAACATAATCATATTTTGTTTTTTTTGTTTCAGTTATACCTACTTTTCTAGGAAGAGAAGCAAAAAAAGAAATAAAAACATTAATAAAATGTCATCTTATCTTGTAACCTTTTTTCGTCTACAAAGAAAGCTGAAATTAATTATTAGGGAAACGGCAGGGCGAGGATAATAGCCGCTGATAGGTAGCTTTACTTTAAATTTCTATTCTGATCCCAAAAAATTTGGAACAGAAACAACTTTATGTTCTTATATTTTTATTTATGTTCTCAATTTTCTGTGAACCGAAATAGAAATCTGAGATCATGCCTTAATATGTATTGTTTCCCTTGATTTGAAAATTGGAGAACTAGAGGTTCTGCACTGGCCGACAATCGTTTCGGGTTTATTGCCAGGAATGCTCCAACAGATCGGCCGTTTGGCGAGCTGTTTACCTAAATGAGTCTAAAAAGATCACAAAATACCAAATGGAGTCCTTTTTTTTTATTTACCAAATGGGGTCTCTCCGGCCTTTCAAAGGCCGTGGGAGCCCCTCACCCCCCCCCATCCCCATCCCTCTCCCTCATCCATCCAATATATATATATATATATATATATATATCAAATAATATATATACATATGTAATAAAAATATATACACAATTTTTTTATACTATTTTAAATTTTCTTTTTAAATATTTGATGTAAAATGGGTAGTATAGGCCTAACCCCTAAACCATTTGTGTGGTTGCTAGATGGTTAAAAAAAAAACAGAAAGGGTTAAAATTTATATAACATACAATTTATATTAAAATTTATATATACACATAACATACAATTTATATTAAAATTTATTGTTATTCACGGCCGGATTCTCAACGGCTCAATTGAGAAGCCGGATTCCCAACGGCTCAATTAATATAAATTGTATGTTATATAAATTTTAATAACAATAAAATTTTAATATAAATTATATATATATATATATATAAATAAATAAATAAAAATGGTCGGAAGGCCGGATTCTCCAAAATCTTTTTTTTTTTTATATATATATTTTGATAATTTTATTAAAGTGTGTTTTTGGAATTTAAATGAAGAAAGAAAGTCAATTGTTTTCGGCAATTTTGAGTTAATTAACGGTGGTATATTGGTATTTTAAATAAACCCAATTTTTTTTATGCATAAAGTACGTTCAAAACACTCCATAATTCATTTTACAACACTAAAAATAGACAAGTGAATGATTTCTAAAAATTCGCCAAAAATTATAAATTTAGTCACCCAACACTTCAAATCTAAAATTGAGGTGAAAACGGACGTTTTTTAAAAAAAAATACTCGACCAAATCGCCTTCGGCTGTTTGCAGCACCTAGATCTCAAAAAAATACCCGAAATAAAAAAAATCATCCAAAACGGACCACCGAGCGCAAAGTTATGCCTATTTAAACTTTTTTTTTACTCTCTTACCTTTTTATTTTCTTTCAATTATTGTTAAAAAAAAAAAAGGGTTAAAAAAATTGTTAAAACAAAAATCGGTAAAAAAATTAGTAGTTATTATTTATTTAAAAAACAATGTTAAAAAAATAGGTAAAAAAAAATAATGATTTTTCGGCCCTGAGAGGGCCGGAATTGCCACCCCCACCCCCCACATTTCTTCCCCTCCCCATCTCCATCCCCATCCAAAAATAAATAAATAAATCATGTTATATACATATTATTTGTTTGTTTCTACAATTTGTTTGAACAATACTCTATCCATTTTTATTATACTATAATAATTTAATTGAGAATCCGACCAATTTATATATATATATATATATAAAATTTATATTAAAATTTTATTGTTATTAAAATTTATACAACATACAATTTATATTAATTGAGCCGTTGGGAATCCGGCTTCTCAATTGAGCCGTTGAGAATCCAACCATGAATAACAATAAATTTTAATATAAATTGAATGTTATGTGGATATATAAATTGTATGTTATATAAATTTTAACCCTTTCTGTTTTTTTTAACCATCTAGCAACCGCACAAATTGCTTAGGAGTTAGGCCTATACTACCTATTTTACATCAAATATTAAAAAAAAAAAAAAAATTAAAATAGTGTCCCACAAAATAGTATAAAAAAATTATGTATATATTTTTATTATATATATATATATATATATTTGATGGGTGAGGGATGGGGATGGGGATGGGGATGGGGGGCTCCCACGGTGGGGCCCCTCATTTGAGAAACCAAAACCAGCCCTAAACAAAAAAAATAAAATTATAGACTCTGGCCTTTGAAAGACCGGAGAGACCTGGTTGTTTCGTTGACGAGGTAGATGGTGAGGGCTAGTTCACTTGCAGAAGAAAAATAAAGGAGTGTTGATACCCCAATTTTTAAATGTGTTTCTAAATCATCCTTATAAAAATAATTTATTGTGATTTATTCAATTTCAAGGGTATAAATGTCATTTAACATGATTTAATAGATTTTGTTGACTTTTACCCATTGACCATTAGATTTAACAAAAAATTTAATCGTTGCACTTTAGTCCACAACTACAAGAGTAAATGGTGGCGCCAATACTCCAGAGGATAAAATACAAAATAATTTAACTACATGGAATAAAATATAATTAACCATTTTTGGAACTTGTTATGGGCAGAAAAATGAGGGAGGTTAGTGAAATAATTATTATATATAATTTTTTATTTGTTAGACAGTTCATAGACAAAGGATCTAAGATAAAAGTAAGGGATAGGCTCATGATCAACAAGAAGAAACTTATATAATTGATTATACCCCAAGGTAACATTTGGTATGTTTGGTACGTGAGATTCAATTAAGAAATCGAATGGTTTAGGGATTAATCATTCAATTCTCACGTTGTGTTGGTGGAATTTGTTTTCATTCTCATCCCTAAATATTCATTAACTCTACATATCATGAAATAAACCAATTTCCAAGTGGTATTACTTAATTCAGAGTTTAATGAAGTAAAATAGGTGATGTTGAATGAGAATAGTCATTCCAATAACACACCTAATCTCTTTTGTCACCAAATATATGAATAGAAATGATAATCACATTCCAATACTACAGTGATTTTAATCCTATAATCATTACATTTCATTCCAGAGTACTAAACGCAACGTAAAGTTGTTATGATCGGTCTGTTTACAAAACAAACATATAATTGTCCTGGTTACAAGACATGCATAAAGAGGTTCACCATTTGTGCCTTTAAAAATAATTATTATTATTTTTTTTTTCAAAACTAAATATAAAATTGACAGAAAAAACATCAGACAATCGATAAAAAAATAAAAAGAATAAAACACTCAAGATAGACCAAAGTAAAAGGAATAGTAAATTAAGACCCAAGCATATTGGTATATAGGTGTCGTTGGTATATAGGTGTCGTGAATATATGTATATGGTCTTGTCCCACTAGGTTAAACCCTAATCTCACTAGAAAAATCCTAGTCGCTCTCTATATATTTAGATCTTTTGTACAACTCTATAACATTATAACTTTCACACATATTAATATAATCGTCTCCTATTCGCTCTCAATATTCCGTTTTTCAATTATTCTAACTGATATGAAAAGCAAAGGCTTAACTTTAATTATTCTCAAATCAAATAAATAACTTGACATTAAGGAATAATTAGCATCAGAAAGAAGGAATAAAGCTTTGCCTATAGTTTTCTCCGCAATTCATACCTGTCTCTCAAACCACTCTCTCTCTATACCTCTCTCTCAAACCTCTATATCCTAAATTTCATGCCTAAATGATAATACAAAATTCTCTATTTATAGAGTAACAAATGAGTAACCCAGACCCCGTTTGGTTAGTGTTCCCAACCAAACTCAACCCAATTCAACCCAAAAATTCTGAGTTTGATTTTTGGAAACACGTTTGGCAAATATAAAACTCAACCTAACTAAAAAAATTAGAATTGATTCTCAAAATGTTAAGAAAATGAGAAACAATTTTTTTTTTTTTTTTTTTTGTGCCCAAAAAATTCAATCCAAAGTTCTCAACCTCGGCCACAGTCCGACGATCACCCGCCGCTGGTCACCGTCGGCCGCCGTCCAGCGACCTCCGCCGGACACCGTGCGTCGCCGTCCGTCCGCCACCCCCGGCTACCGCCGCCGTCGCCGTCCGGCCACCATCTGACACCGCCACCGCCAAACACAAAAAAAAAATTTAAAAAAAAAATAGTTTTAGGATAAAATCGTTACCAAACACATTCTGTTCTCAGCACAAAATAAAAATTTTCGTTACCAAACGCAATTTTGTTCCCAAAATTCTCAATATAATCCAATTCAACTCAACTCAACCCATTCCAATTGGGTTCAGAAAAGTGGAAACACTAACCAAACACCACCTCAACATACCAAAAATCTCATTTTAAAGCTACTAAAAACACTTTAAATCCACTAAGAATTATCAAATATAACTCCTTATTAAAAACGAGTTGCAAACATGAAAAAATGTCTTATTTGATTAGAAAAATTGCTATAATCAATTTAAAGAAAATTTTAAAAGAGTTCTCTTTATTTAAATCAATCTAAGTTCAAATTCAAATTCACGATCTATGACTCGATTCTGAATCACAATCCAAAATGGATTATATAAGCAGTTTAAAAGTCAGGCCAATTCACGAAAAGTGGACCACCAAAGGAGCTACTTAAGGCCCTGAAATTTTTGGTCCCCTTCAAATTTACCACTATCATTTGTAATTTTAAAATTAAATATCAACTTATATTTTTATTTTATAAAAAAGTATAAATATATGAAAGTTAATTAAATAAAGTCGGAAATGACCCTTGTTTTTCTACCTTAACCATTTTAGTTAAATAGAATGCTTTTTCTTGGGGGGTAAAAGAAAAAGGCTATTTTTCTCCACAATTCATACCTCTTTCTCTATACCTCTCTCTCTCTGATACAAGAATGGCAGAAGCAATCATAAGCCCAGCTGTCGACTTGATGCTGTCACATATGGTGTCGATAGTTGGAGAAAATATCAGCTTGATATTGGGTTTCAAGAAAGAACTGGGCCGGCTCAAAGATGAACTACAAATGATTCGAGCTGTGCTACGTGATGCCGAGAGACGTATGGCGATTAATCATGAACATGAGGCCGTAAAGCTGTGGCTCAAGAGGCTTGAAGATTTCGCTTACAAAGCTGCCGATGTGTTGGATAAGTTTGCTTATGAAGCCCTCCGGCGAAAGGTGAAGAAGGTAAATCATTTAATGCCTTCATCTTCAGAATCATTTATATCTGAAAGAAAAATGGGCAAAAGAATTAAAGAGAACTTCACATCTTTTCTGTCCAAAAGAAAAATGGCTAAGAAAATCAAGGAGATATTCGCATCTCTGGATATTATTAACAAACAAGCCTCCGATTACGGACTCCAGAGGGTGGGAGGTCATGTGCCTCGTCCACCTCCTCGTGATCGAGAGACAGACTCGTTTGTCAACTTTTCTGACGTTGTGGGAAGAGAGACTGAAATATCCGAGATAGTCAACATGTTGGCTTGCCAGAGTGATCAACAAACACTCTCCATCCTTCCCATTGTGGGAATGGGAGGCATTGGAAAGACTACTTTAGCAAAACTAATTTATAATGATGAGCGGATCAAAGGGTATTTAAATAAGAGGATTTGGGTGTGCGTCTCTAGTGATTTTGACGTCAAAAGGCTTTTGAAAGAGATGCTAGAATCTCTCAAGAAGGAGAAGTGTCACGTAGACACCATGGATGCAATACTTGAAGGACTTCAAAATGAGTTATCTGGGGACAAGTATTTACTTGTATTGGATGATGCATGGAGTGAGGATCATAACAAGTGGGATGATTTTGTGGGTCGTTTGAAAAGTGTAAATACAACCGGCCATAGCAAAATTGTAGTCACTACCCGCATCACTAAAGTTGCATCAATTGTAGGCACATTTGAAAGTCCTTATTATATAAAGGGTCTATTAGATGATGAGTGTTGGTCAATATTTAGTGCAAGAGCATTTGCAAACAGAGGAGTGTTATGGAGTAGCGATCTCGAGGCCACAGGAAGACAAATTGTTAAGAAGTGTAGTGGTTTACCTTTAGCAGCAAAAGTTGCAGGGAGTATGATGCGCTTCAAGAAAGATAAGCATGAGTGGTTGTCAATCGCTAATAGTAGAGTTTGGGATTCCGATGGAGATGAGAGTGGAGTGTTGCCTATACTAAAGCTAAGCTTTGATAATTTACCATCGCCATCTTTGAAACAATGTTTTTCTTATTGTTCAATTTTCATCAAGGACTTTAATATAGATAAAAAAGACTTGATAAATCTTTGGATGGCACTAGGATATCTACAACCAAATGAGGAAGATAATGTGGAAATGGAGGATACCGGAAATATGTATTTCAATATTTTAGTGCAAAGTTCTTTATTTCAAGATATCCGGACTGATACTTTTGGTAATATTATAGGCTGCAAGATGCATGATATGGTGCATGATCTAGCACAATATATTGCAAAACATGAAGTCTTTACTCCAGAATCCAACACAAGACTAGCCACAAATAAAATTCACCAAACCCGACATTTAGTATCATATTGTAGAGGAGAGAATTTTGATAACATTCAAGCTGAAAAATTGCATACGTTGTTCATGTCACATATGAAAGATGACATAAGCATAGTGGACTTCAAATGTCTACGAGTTTTGAGGTTAGGTTTCGTTGGTGAGAAGAATTTCTTAACTTCAATAAGTGAATTGATGCATTTAAGGTATCTTGTGTTGCCAATGTGGGAAAAAGTTGTTCTGCCGGATTCTATCACAAACCTTTACCATTTGCAAACCTTGCGACTTGGGGAGGTCGATTGTCTTCCAAAAGACTTGAGCAATTTGATTAGCTTAAGGCATCTTTATTTCAACCCATCACAAAAATTAAAGATGCCACTTAACATAGGGAGTCTAACTTGCCTTCGAACATTGCGAACCTTCATTGTTGGCAGGGAGAAGGGTCGTCAAATTAAGGAGTTGGGATCCTTGGAAAACCTTGGTGGAAGACTTACGATAAGAAATCTAGAGAGAGTGAGGTCTAAAGATGATGCGAGAAGTGCCAATTTATCTAGAAAAACAAAAATTGACCAACTAGAATTTGTGTGGAGTGAAGAAAGGGAAGGAGACTATAACAATGACGAGGATGTCATTGAAGGGCTCCAACCCCACCCAAATTTGAAATCCTTGAAGGTCTGGAATTTTGCAGGTTGTAATTTTTCGGTTTGGATGATGAATATGGCGGTGAATGTTGGGGGCAGCCAATTGTTACTAGAGAATTTGGTAGAGATAACATTGGGTCGTTGTTATAATGTGGAAGGAATTCCAATGTTGGGACAACTGCCACTTCTTCGACATCTAAGGTTGTCAGAGCTGACTGGAATGAAATATATAGGTGAGTCCTTCTATGGATATAATAAAGGGGGTGTTGGTGTATCAAGTAGTAGTCGGAAGTCATATGGTGTTGAGAGCAGCCAACCAATTATACTGTTTCCTGCATTGAAGAAACTTAAATTTTATTGGCTGGAAAGCCTAGAAGAGTGGATGGGACCAAACCTGGAGGTGTTTCTTTGCCTCGAGAAGTTGTCTGTCAAAGGATGTAGGAAGCTGAAGACTGCTCCCAATCATTTTCCATGTCTCAAGAAATTGGAGATAGAAGATTTGGATAGCAGCTTACCAGTACTCAACATATGCAGCAACCTAACAACTCTCACCCATCTCACCATCAATTATGTAAGGGAGCTGATTTCTCTACCGGATGGGCTGTTTCACAACAACAAGCAGCACCTTATGGAGCTGAATATTGGTTTTTGTCCTAATCTAAAGTCGGTTCCAAGCTTAGAGGGCCTCAAGTACCTTAAAACTCTGAGGGTCTATAATTGTAAGATGTTGGAGAGTCCACCCCAAGGTCTACAATCGTGCACATCTCTCGACAGGTTGACCTTAAGCGATTGCGATAATGTAATGGTATTCTTCGAAGACATACGAGCACTCCCTTCCCTCTCATACTTGCAAATACATGGGTTGTATCCCACTTTGACTTCAGGACTGGATCGTTTTCAACACCCACACTGTGTTTCCCTCCGTAGTTTGGAATTGTGGGGGAGACGTGAATGGGACAAACTCCCTAAACAGATTCAGTACCTCACTGCCCTCACGTCTCTACAAATAAGGAATTTTGGAGTAGAAGCTTTGCCAGATTGGTTTGGGAACCTTGAGTCCCTTGAGGAACTAGAATTATTGTATATGGATAAGCTCAAGTATCTACCCTCGGCGGAAGCCATGCAACGACTCACCAAGTTAAGGCGATTGGATATCCACAGATGTCCGCTATTGAAGGCAAGATGCGAGGAGGGTGACCGCCCCGAGTGGTCCAAGATTTCCACCATAGCTGAGGTTGTCATTGACTGAACCGAAACTGCTCCGCCTTATACAGGTATTTTGAATAATCACACTTTTCTTCATTTCCATATTCCAGATTTTGTACATTTACTTGGGTGGCTTTGTATAATAATGTTTCCGTGCGTAGATTTCTATATCCAGCTGCTGCTTGAGAAGACATCGGAAACAAAGTTGATGTCTTCCTTGGGGGGAAAAAAGGTAAACCAAAACAAATTACAAGACGTCAGATTCCAAGGCTTTTTGTGCTTATTTAGTTATTATACCTATTGAAGGTTTCTCTTGCCTAGGAGCGACGTTGGTGGTCGCAATGGCGGAAGACGGCGATAGAGAATCTGACGGTGTCTCTCTACTTTACGGGGATATGTTCGCATTTTGGGTGTCGATGTTCTTGGCCTCATCATTCGGTAAAATTGAGTGAATTTCTTAGTTGAATTGAGCGATAAATCAAGTTTAGATACTATTTGAATCTTCAATTGGTATCTGTTACACATTTTTAGAATCAATTTCGTGAGTCAGAACAAATTCAGAATTTTTTTTCTGCTTCAAGTTTATTTGTGATAAAAAAAAAAAAAAAAAAAAAAGGAACAGAAACAGATACACTATTCTCATAGGAGGAGATCATTGTGAATTGCTGCAGATTTTTAAATTTTCCCGTCTCGGATCTTCTTCTATTACTTGATTAGTTTCATTTTCTTTTACCTTTTGCTCCATCGAAATGGAAATTAAAAATGAAAAAGAAAATCTTATTGCTTCATATTATTTTTGGTGTTTTTCAGGTGTGAAGCTTTCTCCACATATCCAAGAATATACGATCTTATTCATGCCATTATTCGTTTTTCATGGTGGTGTATGGGGCTATACATGCATACGCTAAGAAACATGTACTCATTGCTGGAATCAAAACACAATGGCAAGTAAGTTTAAGCACTAAATTCTTCACCTTCTCATCTTTTTTCTTTTAAATCCATTTAATTTTCCGACTTAGGATATGTTTGGTTTGTAATTGTACTCTCTCTTGTTAATTCTAAAACACTTTCAATCTTTGTGTGACAGATTGAAAAATATAGGCAGCATTTGTTTAGCACTTCCCATGTTCACGTTGATTTTGCAGAACCGATGATTTTCCTGTTCTGTTTAGATTTTCTTTTAGGAGTGCTTTATTGTTTTCAGTTAGCTTAACCTTACTAACCAAATCATAGATTTGGCCAAGTGTTGTTCCCATATCATTTAATTATTTATTTGCTCATTTTTGTAAAGGTTCTTAAAAATTTCACGTTTGTTAATAGGTGGAGTCCGTTATGTAACTTTGGGTGTGCTAAGACGACCATTGTTGTCCTGGACACCCACACTGGTTCTAGAGGTAACATTCAACTATTTTCCGCATAAGCATTTGTTCTCATATTTCTGATTCTGTTCCCAATTTAAAAACTCTTTTTCTCTCTATCTTCTAATCCTCATCTTTCTTTCATTACTATATTCCCTTTTAATTCAAGAGCCGTTATTGGTGGAAGTGGTAGGGCAAGGATAACAGTCACCGTTGAGTGGCAGGGCGAGGATAACAGTCGCCACAGAAACGGGCGTGGAGGAAATGCTATTGACTTAGCAAAAACAGCAACAATTTGCTTGGGTGTCGTCAGCCCATCAAATAGAGGCTTATGCTCATGGGGTTGGCCAAGGGAGGTACTTGTACGTATATAATAATCTATTGAATTCAGGTGCAAAATCAAGCAGCTAGATCTGAAAAATATAGGTCGCATTTATTAAGTGCTTCCTACGTTCTCAGAAAAGCTGGAATATAAATAGAAATCTGGGAAAACTTTGGTTACGTTCCCAGAATTTTGTTCTAAAAATGTGAGAAAATAAGATTTTCTTTGTTCTCGTATTTCTGACTTTTATGGGTATAGAAACAAAGAAACAAAAGCACTAAATAAACATCACAATAGAAAATTATTATTTTCCTAATTTATAACAAATTCAAAAGTATTCAGAATTTTAATATTTTGTTAGGATCTTTTCAACCGAGCTTGGTGATAATCCTAATTAGGGTGGCAAGTAAGTATCATCATCTTTTTTGCTCATTTTTAAAAAAAATACTCTTACAAATTTCTTTTTTTCGTAATTGGAGTCTGTTTAGAGACAGGGGGGACGAGTCACTTGTCGTGTAGATCAAGAGAGAAATGTGATTGCGATGAACAAAACTATAAAATATCATCTAGGATCTCAGTTTATGCCTACTAGTACAGGTATAATGCTTTACAATAATATGGAGGATTTTTTATCTCGGTGTAATCATACCAACGTTGAACCACCATTGGACGACGGTTTTCCACCAGGGATATTAGTTACGGACGACGAATCCTACCGCCATCCAAAACGAATCTTATCTGTACAATTGTCCTAGAGGTAACGTTCAATTTATATTGAAAAATTGTGTTTGATTAGTAATTTTCTTGTTTTTGTTACCTTATAAAATTCATTTGTCCCCGATTGTTCGAATATTTGTCTTCTCTCTTTTGTTTGTTTAATTGTATCACATGTAAGACAGAGTTGCACGTGAAAGTGGGTGTTAGAATCTCACATCGAATTAGTGAGACTTCCCCAAAGTAATCTCTATATATGAAAGGATTAAAGGATTAAAATGAGGGCATTTAGATCATTTCCCAAATTCATCCAATTGAGCATTGTTCATCTTGAGCGCATCTGTAGTGACTCTGTTCTGTGCTCTGTTCTGTAGTGACTCTGTTCACCATTTGTCTCTTGATCTTTACCCCTCTGTTCTTGCATATTTTAAAAAACAAAACCCACAAATTTAGTTGATACACTTGTTGTTACGGTTAAGAAATACGAAAAGATTAGTAAACTTCCACTAATTTTTTTTTCAGATTGATCCATTTTTATGCTTTACATTTTTGTATTTTTTTTCAATTTCGCCTGTCTGGTTTCAAGTCTAGACAAAGGTGGAGGGTTGCATTAGGTAGCTGACAATCAACGTAAAATTTTGTCAGAACTCTCATGATATGAATCTGAATACATTAAATCTGGTTGTATTTTTGTATTTTTTGAATATGGGTTTATCAGGTGAAGATAGAGGGAGAGCAGCAGAGAGTGACAGTTTCAGGAACTGTGGATGCTGGAACTCTGATCAAGAAACTGATCTGAGCCGGAAAATATGCCTAGATATGGTCGAACTCTGCAAATGAATCCCAGAAACAGAAGCCCAGTTGCATGAAAAATCACAGCAAAGGCCATAACCAAGCCTGAAGAAGCTGCTCGCTGTTACTTCTGGAGGAGGAGGAGAGGATGGTTGTGGTGAAGAAGATGATGGAGAAGATGCCGTTATGGAGCAGCATATGAGAATTCTTACCTAGAATGGAAACAATCAGTGGTGCCTACTGGATCAGGAAGCTTCCAACAATGGCGGAAATATCAAAGGAAACCCAAATCAGAACATGGGGGCGAAGGAAACGACCAACCAAGATCAGAGAGCCGCCATTGCAGATGCGCTCAAGATGAACAATGCTCAATTGGGTGGGGGTGGAAATGATCTAAATGCCCCGCCATTTTTGTTAAAAGGATTAAAGCTTTATGAATCTGCTCCAAAATTCATCATAAGGTTAAATATTATCCTTTCCTTGATTTATAGAAGTTACTAATAATTAGTGTACTTAAAATGAGAAAATTACGACATTGAGGACTAGTTTAAAATTTATTTGGGTGATTATAAATCTGGCTCATTGCTAACACTTGATTAGTGCAGTGGATTCAGATTACAGGGAATGAGACAACGGTAACAAACTTGGAGACAAAGCATGTTTTGGAGAGGGAGTGCCTTCCAGGTGGGGCATTTGTCTAAATTGCCATTCAAGAGATTGAAGATTTGAAGGCCGGGTAACTTATTGTGGACGGTTTGTGGAGGCATTTTTTGGAAATTTATATTTCAATTAGCTGCGACGTGTTTCAATGAAAATCTTTAAGTTTCAACAAGTAGCTAAAGTATCTTATTATGGTTTGGACAAGAATCATTTCTTGTATTTGATCGAAATAGCTAGAGATGAATCAAACTCAGTTGAAAGAGAGTTAATACATTGGAGTAGATTAGTGTTTTAGTTTCTGTTACCAAAAAAGTGGAACGTTCTGTTTTCAATTTTTTAGTTCATTGTTGAGTTACTCTGCCTATCGGCCTCTAAAACTTATCTACAAATGAAAGCACTACTGAAAGTCAGTCACTAGCCAAAGGGCATTATTTGAAGCCCTCAGTGAAATTGTTGAAGAACCTCCACCCTCCCGAAAAAATTGGAACAGAGAGAGAAATCTCGGAGCAGAACAAGTACAATTTTATGTTCCTAGATGTCTCTTTCGAGTTCTCAATTTTATGCAAAAAGAAACAGAAATCGGGGAACAGACACAACAGGCCACTGTAATTTGTGTTGGTTAGTTGTAATCTTTTCAATTATTAGTAGGTGAACGATTGGAGTTTATGAATATCAAAAAACAGTTTTGTTTTTTTTTTCCCAGTTAAAAGCATTGCAATTAGCTGTCTCAAATTTGTTTGGTTCAATACAACTAAAGTTTGCGAACCTAGTTTAAATACAGCAGCTAATTGACATCATTCAAACGCCATGATTGTGCCACAAAAACAAGCATACTAGAGCACAATATTTACAGGCGAACGGTCCAATCTATAGGTGAAAACAAACTACAGGAAGCAAGCAGGTGAAAACACAAAATCATTTTTTGTACCTTCCTACTCGGCCAAGAAAAAGAGGCTCCTCAACCTTGACTTTACACCTCGGTCAGGGCTATATGATCTCGGGACAAGGGCGCTGGCGCTACTTCTACTTGGGAGAGGTGGAACGCCTCCATCTATTAAAGAAAGAGACCTTATCTTCCCTAAATAATGGCTTCTTGATTCATGTCTCCATGATTGTCGCTACCTTAACGGCAACAGGCCAAAATGCAAGAAAAATTTGTCAAACAAGTCTTTCTCCTATTTATAAATACCAGAAGAGTGGTCCGACTAGGCACGCACACTTCTTTTCCAAGCTAATGCTCTACTCAGAATTTTCATCTGATTCTAACACCAGAAGTGCAATGCTGGTAGGTTCACTTCCGAATGATTCTGAAGCCAGAAGTGCAACGCTGGTAGGTCCATTCGCAGTGCATTGTTTTGCATTTTTTCGCGCCGGAAGACAGTATAGTATTTTTTTTAATTTATAAATATAAAAAGATAATAAATAAATAAAAATAACTAATTAAATACAAATATAAAATTTAAAAGGTTATAAAGTGTAACTTTATTTAACTGTTTTAGAAGTGGTGGTGTGAAATTTTTATGTGAGTTATTTGAAATAGGTTGTTAGTTAGTTAGTTAGAGATTGTAATGTTGTGGGGGCATACTATTCGTAGATGTTTTTCTAAAATATCTAATTGCAGACAAATTTGGGTTCCAAAAGGAATTAATAAACTGAAACACTCAACAAACTCATTAATTCCACAAAAAACATCAATACTTAATTGTCTATCAAAATCTCGGGATCAACAGAGATATTATATGATATAAGATTACAAGAATTTAAAATGGTATTTTATTTCAATCATTGGATCTAAAATTGATCCAATGGTTCAAATTGTAAAATATGTCCTAATTGTTAGAATAAACCAGCGAGTCACTATGCCTAAAAGCACTATATTGATTTTCAAATTTATAACTGTAAAAAAATAATAAATAAAGGAAAAATAGCTAAGAGAGTACATATATATAATTTAAAATGTACACAATATAATTAAATTCAATTGTTTTATAAGTTGGTAGACGAGATTTTTTCCTCCTAAATATTTCTCGTCTCAACCATTTATTTTTCACAAATCAATTCAAGCCGTTGAAGAAAATATATTTTAAAAAAAATGTCTTGATTTATTAATAGATTTGAGTGAGATTTGTGAGAATATTTGGGTGAGATTTGCAAGCCATTTATGGAAAATTTGTTAGGGCTAAAATTAGGGATAAAATATTATAAAATACTGTAAATTAATTTGGACTGTCGGATCAATTTTTTATCCACTAGTCAAAAATATATCTTGATTTATAGAATAGACTAACGTATAATCTATGCTAGAAGACACGATTTTAAAAGAATAAACCTAATACGAAAAAATTCTATTTTTTTTTTAATTATTTTGATTTTAGTCACGAATTAAGTGCTAGTAAAAAATATAAAGAAATAGAAAATCAAAATTCATGCACATATAATTGAGAAGTAAAAGTAAAATTCCAAAAAGTAAAGTCTAATTGCAAAAAAAAAAAATATAGTATGAAAAATACTTGAAAATCCTTTTAATGGTCATTTTTGTTGTCATGTCAATACAAACACTAAAAAGGAATAACAATCTTCGGTAATCACTTGTAAAAAATTAAACACAAAAAAATAGACAATTTTATAAACAAGAAATTATGAACTAAATCAAATAAACCATAAAATTGCGGTAATTTGTAAGTCAAAGAATCTTTCATTTAAAACATTTTGTAACAAAAAAATTTAATACCAAACACAATAAAAAAAAACAAAAAATTGAATCAAACAAATTATACACATAAAAGTACAATTGGAAACCAATTAGTTAATATTTATTTTAAAATTAAACTAAAATATACCAAATTTAAAAGTGCAAAATAAAGAACTTTTCATTTAAATGATCATCATCACAAAATAATATTGGTCAAGTTAATTGATAGTTGTTTAAATACAAAGAACTCAATCTTAAAAATAACAAAATATACAATAACGGTAATTTAAACATTTGATCTAGTATAAGATACACAATTTGCATCATTTGATTTAAATTTTTTATCATTTAAATGTGACGTTGAGATTATTTGTGCGTTTATTGAGCTAAAGATTATTTTTTTTTTTTTTTCATTGGCTCTGATAATATGAACTTCAGTTGGACTAGATTATTATATAAAAAAAACTTCAAAAATAAATTAAATAGAATATAAGTTAATAAATAATGACTCATAACAATCATACTCCTAAAAATAATATATATCATTATTAGAATTAAAATTAAAAGAGTAAATGGTGCATTTTAGTGAACCCGGTCCATAAACAGACCCGGATCCAGTACCCACCTTATGTAAACGAAATGGTGCATTTTAGTGAAGCTATGGGTGGAAACAATGCTTCGTTCTCATCAACGATGGCGGCTGCGCCGTCCGCCACCACCTCCGCCCTCCCGCCTCTTGCCGCCGCCACTCATGTTCGCCTTAAGCCGTTGCCATTGCTTGCTTCTATCTCTTCTCGGTTTCCTTCTAGACTCACCTATAGAAAAAACCATCTCCGCCAGAAGCTCCTCAAAACCCAAACCAAACCCTACCCCAACCCTCAGCCTCCTCAATCCCCTCCGGCGGAGCCAATAGTTCCGGAAGAGGTTTCAGCTCAGCATAATCTTGAAATTCCCGCCGAGCAATTTTCCGGCGAAGCTTCCCCAACCGTGGATGGCGAAGAGATGATGGAGTCAAATTCTGAAGAATGTCAACTCGCTGAAATCCGCGTATCTCCCAGAGTTGTCGATGCCACTTCCGGTGAATTTAATTCGAGTTCATTTCTTAAATTTGGATTGTGGTTGTTTGGAGCATTTGTGTTTCAGACTGTATGTATTGTTTGGCTACTAGGATCCGTTGATTCTGATCTTAAAGATGATAAATTAGACCATGAAGATCAAGATGAGGTTTCACAATTGGGTGTAAATCAAAATGTTGAAACAAACTCGAGATTTTTGCTTAATGGAAAATTAGGAACTCAAAATGGTGGAATGTTACATGTAGATGAGTCTCAATTGGAAGAGAAAATCAATGAAATTAGAGCAATGGCAAGGGATGCAAGAGAAAAGGAAAGGTTAGAGCAGAAGAACAATGGCTCCAATGATGACTCTAATGATGATGATGATCTTCATGATGGTATTAAAAGTGCTATTGGGAAGGAGGTTGATTTTCGATTAACTAATTTGAAGAACAGATTTCAAAATAGGCATGAGAAATTACCGGTATCATCAGTTAGTTTTTTAAGCAAAGATCGAAAGATTGAAGAAGATAGGGTTCTTAAGGATGGATTGGAGGCGAAAGTGAAGGAGATGAATGATACATTGATATTTGACAAGAAACATAAGTTTAGAAATCTAGCAGTTGAGCCAAGTGATAAACCGAAGGGGTTTCAGGGTTTGAAAACTGTGGAAGAGACTAAATCCAAACAAAATGCTCGGAAGAATGTGGGAAAGGCAGGAGAAACAGAAAAACCAGGAAACGAATCGAATGGTGCAAAAACCAAAAGAAATGCCGGTAAATTCTTAGGACCCGTTTGCTTATCTAAATGAACCTAATTTTGAAACCATCTTATTTTTTTTATTGAATTCATTTGTATGTCTCTCTACTTCCGAACGATTTTTTTAAATTTAGGTATCGTATGGTTGAAAAAGATACATTTACAATGAAGCACCAAAAAATAATTCATAATGACAAAGGGCCCGTTTGGTTGTCTAAACTATTAATTATCTTATTTTTGGATGAATTGATTTGTGTATTTCTTTATTTACCTATGATTAATCCAATTTTACATATTGTTTGTTTGGACAAATAATGATTTAGTTTAGTTAAAATTTTAACCTATAATTTAGGGAAAATAACATTTAAGAGTATGTAATTCTTACAAACACTAAACTATAACAATTCATAAATTGACTAATTGAAAAATAGTACAATTTGCTAATTGAAGAACAACCAAACTGGCCCTAAGTGCAAAATTGTTCAATTCGTGAACTGAAAGAGAACCAAGCCTTAGTACACCTCATTATTCATAATTTAAAATCTTATTGGGGAATTGGACTTTACTTCAAATGCTCTGTGATCTTTTTTTAAATAAGTTCTTGGTATCTCTTCGCTACGAAGCTACGAAACTGTAGGGTGGTCTTGGGCCTCTCTCAACCCCAATAGTTAACTCATGAAGTGAGACTTTCCCCCAGACTTATAACTTGGCCACTAGCACTTTCCTCATCTAATGTAAAGATAAACCCAACAATCCATCCCTTACACATCGGGTTTTTAGTTGGTTAACCCTATCTGCTTCTCCCTTTGTAGCTATTAGGCCAGAGTTGTTGTAACTTGGATTCTAATACCAGTACAAGGTGGTCTTGAGTCTCTCTCAATTCCAAAAATTAGGTTATGAAGTAATGTTTTTTCTCACAATTATAACCTGACCATTAACCCCTTCTACATCCAATATGGGATAAACCCAACAGAAATGCCATAAGTAGTCATTACATGCTAGTCTACAATACTTTCTCATTACATTTCGATTTTGAGCTTCTAATAATAGTGTGAAAATTTGCTTCAAACTACAACATTAAGAAAACGAACCGGGAGTTAGATGTCTTGTCAATGAATGAAGTTCTGTTGATGGTATACATTTTTTTCAGTTATTTCTCAAATTTATAGGTAATCCGCAGGGGAATAATTACCGAAAACCAATAGCTGAAGATCATATGATGTCAAGAGAACCAATCATGCTGGCATCACGGAATTCTCAAGGATTGGCAAAAGGAAACAAGAACACTACCAAAGTATCCCAGAAGATTGGAAGATTACAGAGCAAAAATATTGGGAAAAAATGGACGGAGACCGAAATTAGCTGTAGAAAATCAGACAATGGGTCTGATATGTGGTGGCTGAGGCTTCCTTATGTCCTGGTAAACTAATGCAACTCCTACAATTTTATTTTATTTTTTGGGTCGGGTTTTGACACTTTCCACCCTTTGAAGTGTGACCAAAATTTCACATTTGGCCCATAGTTTCAATTTGTACATGTAACACCTTAGTTTCCTAATCATCCTACTATAGACAAATTATTATCCCCATTATAATTTTGGACAGAAAATAGTCACTTACCGCACATGTAATTGTTTTAAGGTGTTTTTTGGGCATTTCCATTCACATTCTTTCCCCCTTCCATTCTCATTCCTGCCTAGATATTCAAAACTCAGAAATATAGATCGAATGTAATTTTTATATATAGGGAGAGAAAATTTGTAAAGGGCAATGGAAAAGGATGGAAATGCCCTTAAGGGTCCTCTTGGGATACATCATAGGTGATTGTTTGCCATAGAAAATTATAATAGAACTATTGATTTGGACTGAAGTAAGATCATTACGAAATTTTCTTATAAATTAAATTGCTAAGAATTCGTAAAAAATTTGTGAATATTTAAGCAAGTTTTGTTTCAGGCTATTCTCATGCGTAGAGGCGGGGATGATGATGAAGGACCGGAGGGACTATTCAACTTAACGACGACTTCTAATTCAAAGGATAACAACTCATCCTACACAGTTGCTTTTGAAGACCATGGCGATGCCAGTAATTTCATCTACCTTCTGGAATTGTTCTTTGAAGAGCTGGGAGATTTTAACGCCGAGATTCTTCCTTTCTCAACAAAAGTAAGAAACCAAGGACTTGTTTGGTTTTGTTTTTGAAAATTTTGAAAGCTGCTTTTGAAAATTGTGAGTTTTTTATTTAGTTAGAAAAAATTATGGAAAAAAATATCAATTTAGTTTGGTCAAAATTATTCACATTTTACTTTCTCAGGAGCTCAAGGAGACGGTGAAATCAAATATAATGAAAGTAATTGTTGTGAAGAAGGGGGAGCTTAAGCTCTACGCCGGGCAGCCACTTGTTGAGGTTGAGACGGCCTTGAGATCTTTGATTCAAGAAAGCTGAAACCTTTTTCACCATATATATATATATAGGAATTGAGAGGTGAATGCGTACGAGGAATTAGATCATAGTACTGATTTTTTTGGCCAGTTTTTTTTTTTTTATTTATTTTTTGTTCTTGGGTTGTAATTTGATTGTTTCAATGATCTTAATTGGGTCTGAAAGTGGTGAATGATGACGAATCATTGTGGAATAATAGGAATTTGGAATGGGTTATAGTGTGTTTACTATGAGAAGCGTGTGTAAAATGTCATGTTCTATGCTCTTGCATTGTTCTTTACAAGCAAATGGAGTGTCATTTTGTCAAAATGGACTATTATGTAAATTTGAATTTCAAACACTTGGTCCTAAATTTATGTTAAAAAAAAAAAAAGGTTGAGGTGTTGGTTCCCTTTCTTTTTCAGGATTTGACTCTTATTGGAAGCACTTCGAGAATTAAATATTGAATGTATCAGGTCAATATTCAATATGGGGGAGTGTATTCTTAAAATCGTCTAACGTATAAGTTGGTCTGGACACAACTTGCAATGAAAAAAAAAAAGAAACAATATGACCGTTATCAAACATGGGTCTCACACAATAGAGAAATCATGAGAAAATTCACATGAAAAAGTCGAAGGCAACCGTTATATTGAACAATCTCTCATCCTGGCATAGCCTCTTTAAGAGCAAAATCAGAACAAAAAATTACTAAAACCCAAATCTAGTGTACATTCATGTGAACTGAACAAAAAATTACCACAGTTTTTACAGGCAAAAACAACCTTCTCTTCCATTATTCATCTCTGCGAAAACCTGTATAAATTGATCTTACAAAGTCCTCCTCCACCCCCCCACCCCCACTGTGAATTTCAGAAGTCAGAAACAAGCCAGTTTCTCGTTGAATAGTTGAATTAGGCAGTCATTTCTCAAAATTTTAGAGCATATATCAATTGTTCAGACAAAACTAAGAAATGGGTGTTCTTCAAATCGTGAGAAAACCCAAAATGAGATTGTAGAATGCCCGAATTTAATGTAATAAACTGCTTGAAACTGTCGTGTCAGACAACGCGTACCTTTTCCAAATCATATTTATCCATGAAATCATGTTGTAAAACTGCCCGATGCCGTCTTCACAGTTATATGACTGAGATCCTAGCCTTTCTTGGACTGAAAAATCTTCCAGCAAGCAAATTGAGCACATTTACGCCGTCTGTTCAGTGTTTTTCCCATATTTCTGTCTCTGTTCCCGGAAACAGAAATATGGGGGGGAAATTCTGTTTCTGTTCGGGTCCTAGATTTTTAGAACAAATTCTTGAGAACAAAACATAATTGTTCCCAAATGTGTGCTCCTTGCCCAGGAATAGAAATAGAAATCTGGGAACAGAAACACTAAACAAACATCATCTTAACAAAGAAAAACAAAACAAACCCATGTCACAAAGATCTCGAAGCATGCTGAGACTTGGCAATTTCTCTCAACACAGCACCCACAATCGCTGCCTGCTCGAGGCACTCGGCCCTATGCAGTGCATCTAACAGCACAACACAAGTCTTCGTATAAATATGACAACCCTTCAAACGGGTTTCCTCAAAAAGCGAATACGCTTCAGTAGCCCTATTTGCAGCACTCAAACCTTCAATCATAGTATTATAACAAGCAGCATCTGGCTTACCTCCATTAGCCATAAATCTTTCAAACAACGCATTTGCCTCCAATATATTCCCAGCTTTCGCAAGCCCAGAAATCATTGTCGTGTAGGTGATCATATTGGGTTTCAACCCTTGTTTCTGCATCTCCTGCCAAAACACAAACGCCTTGTTAAATTTTCGAACCCTACAAAAACCATTTATGAGAATACTGTAGGTAACGGTGTTTGGACTGCATTTCAAGTCCTTCATTGAGTTAAAGCAAACAAGTGCTTCGTTAATTTCCTCTGCTTTTACTAGTGCATCGAGCAAGCAATTCCATGTGTATATGTTCGGATTTAGGCCTTTTTGCATCAACTCCTCCATTATGAGATATGCTTCGTCGATCCTACCCACTTTTCCAAACCCATCAACAAGACTACTGTATACAACTACATTTAACTCCACGCCTTTGGATTTTGCCTCTTCAAAAAGCATATAGGCTTCATCAAGCCTGTCAATTTTAGCAAGCCCATCAATTACAGAACCATAGGTAACTACAGTGGGGTTGTGACCGTTTCCCTTCATTTCCTCCAATAGTTGATAAGCTTTATTCACTTTACCAGATTTACAAAACCCATCAATAACGGTATTATAAGCACGAGTATCCAAAACACAACCCTGATCTTTCATGGCATAGAACAACTCATAGGTCTCACGGGCAAAGCCCGATTTTATTAATCCATGAATGAGTATAGAATAGCTTCGAACATCTGGGGTAAAACCCCGATTTTTTATTTCCCCAAACAAGGCCCTTCCTTTCTCCGTTTCGCCAGATTTAAAAACGCAATCCATGTAAGTATTGAGGAGGGTTAGGTCCGGAGAAATGCCTCTACGAACCATTTCTTTGTAAATCTTGTGGCCATCCTCTTTTCTTCCAGCCTTGAAAAAATTCCTGATAAGAGATGTATAAACAACAGCATTTGGAATTCTGTTAGAATCCAACATCTGTTCGTACAGTCTATAGGCATCATCTACTCTACCATTTCTGCCCAATCCTTCTACCAAAGAACAAAAAGTAACTTCATCCGGTGTACAAACTTTATGATCCATCCCTTCAAATATAGCACAAGCTTCATCAAGTTTTTGAGCTTTACACAGGCGATCAATCATAATATTCACAGTCAAAACATTAGGAAATAAACCCATTTCCTTCATTTCATCCTGAATATTAAGAGCAGCTTCAAGTTTTCCCGATTTACAAAGCATATCGATCATAATATTATACGTGGAGAGATTGGGCTTAGCATCTTTCTTCATCTCCTCCAATATTCTCAAAGCCTCATCAATTCTTCCCTTTTTAGAAAGGCAAGTGAGAATACAATTGTAAGCAATCACACTCGGAATGCTTCCTTTAAGCTTTTGCCTCTCAAGTAAGCCATAAGCTTCTTCAAATTTACCAGCCAATCCATAGCCCATGATCATGGTATTATAAGCATACGCAGAAGGCACTTCTCTTTTCATCTCCATGTTTTCAAATATTTCCTCAGCTTCGTCTAACCTATTGGCTTTGCATAGAACGCCTATCATGCTTGTATAGGTCACGTCGTCGGGCATAAGACCAAGAATTTTCATTTCGTGAAAGAATTTCCACGCCATATCCACTTTACCAGCCTTACCAAAACAATCTATACACACGTTATACAAAACAATATCCGCATCAAAAGAGTTGCTCTTCATTTCGTCTAATAATGAAAGAGCAGCATCAACCCTACCATCCCTAGCGAAAACTCGAATTAGGGTTGTGAATAGATGTACACTTACTTCGTAACCTAATTCCTGCATTTGATGGAAGAGGGTGAGCATAAGATCCGGTTCGGGGATTAAAGACAGAGCACCGATTAGATTTGTGTAAGCTGAAAATGCAGGACGAAATTTCAATTTCCTCATGGTTTGGATGAAATCAAATGCTTCTTTCAGTTTTCGAGACTTGACAAAGCTCAAAACTAACTCAATGCATGCGCTGTTTGATGGGCCAAATCCAGCTAGATTCATTTCTTCCAAAATCTGTTCCAAACGATCGAATTTCTTGCTCCTCGACATCACCATTAAAAGCGAATTATAAGCTTCAGGACAATGCGGCTGATTGGTTTTTGTCTCGGCCCATCGAAAATAATTTACAGCTAAATTTACATCATTCAGCTTCCTTAGGACTCCAATCACCAATTCTGATCCAGGTGTTTCATCACATTCGGATAAAGCTTTCTCGTGGGAAGATCCCCAAGGACCGTTCTCCAATATTTTGCATACATTTTCAACTGATTGTTTTACACCAACCCAATTCAGCTTTTCTTGATTAACCCCATCCCCATCAGGCGGCCCATTCCATGAGTATGAGAATCTTCTATGAAATGCAAATATGGGAGAGAATTTGGGATCAGAGCAGCATATTGTCCCTGCGGCAGGAAAAAATGGTGGATTTAGCAACTTGATTCAAACAGGGAGTGAAGAATAAATAGCACTAGCTATGTAAAATTGAATCTGCGATGGGGAAACTACGGCTACATGTTAATCACATTCAAAAAAAAAATTAAAAAATAAAAAATAAAAAATTGGCCCATTATCCCATTATCCCACCTTTCCCTTACAGAATGCAAAGTGGGAAAGTGAAACGGAGTTATAACTACCGATTAGTTATAACTCCTCTTCTTTTGACGGAAAAGGAGAATACATACATACATACATATATATATAAAGATGGTATGTGTGTTAGTGATATACAAGAGAGAAAAGGGTCTTTGGTCTAACAAGAAAGTCTGTGTCTTTCATCAATTGCACGGATGTTTTGGATATAATGACGAAGGTTTCTCAATTCTCGTCTACAGTATTTCTGATTGGTAAGGCTGGAGGTATGTATTCTTCGGCTTCCGTTTTTAGTTTATTTAAATCAATCATAACAATATTTCTTACACTACAAACAACATAATCTATCAGACGACATTAAAACCCAAACCATCCTCTTCCTTGAAAAAAATCCATGTCAATTACTGAACTTAGATCCAATTAGTGAAATCAAAATCTTGCGCACACATGAAACAGACAATAAGAAGGGAAAAATGCTTAAAATTAGGTTAATTTTTACGGGAATTTATGGAATCATTTCACCTTGTTGGATTATCAGCTTCCTCATCTTGCATTTCCGAGCTGCTTCTCTGCACTTCCTACTGCAAATTTGCGTTTACCTACTTCGAACAGTATTAATCCAACATGAAAGCTAGTAATCGCGATCCGCCAATGGAGTTCTCCTGATCAAATAACACGAATTCTTCAGGTTTTAGGGTTAGGGTTTATCTGATCAAATGTTGACAGAGCAAAAGCGCCAGCAACTTCACTTGCAAAACAAAACGACGTCGTAAGTAGGTCCTGGTCTTTCATTTGTCTTCGGGGTTATTCACAAATAGGTCCCTGAATTTTTCATGTTGTATAGATTTGAGCCTTTGAAGTTATTGCAATAAGATCTCTCTTTTTAAGTTTTTAAAAAATCAAATGGATGGAATCTTCAAAAAGAAAGAAGGAAATTAGGATTTAATAAATTTGATGATACAGGAAATTGGTGTAAAATGTCATAGTGATCCTATATTTCGTGCTCTGTTTAGGTTTGCACAATTTCTCACACCAGGAAGATGAATCCTGTAAAATAACTTCCGATGTGAGAGTAAATATCTGAGGTAAAAATATTTCTAAACTAAATGCATATCAAATTACGTGTACCTTTTCATATTAATCAGGGTATTTATAATTCTTCACGAGGTAGGAAAAGAGAAAGAGAATATGCAATCGTGAATTTGTTTTGAAAAGCTCACCAACGGCATATTTAGATTCTCTGACATGATTAGCATAGCTTCTCAAACGAATATTCTAACCAAGTCTAACGCTCATGGACCCGACCCGCGCATAAATCCAAGTGATGGCTCTTCTTGGCCTAACTCGCATATTGCTCATATCTAAGGCTTTGACCCACTGACATGGAGGTCCTGGACCCTTTTGAGGGAGCCTGGGCTCTCTGACATGATCTTCCTATGATTGCATTCGAGGTCCACTCTAATAAAAGCCCATACTCATAGCCAATGACCAAATTTATCATCATCAAAATTAAATTTTTTTTTTTGGTAAAACAAACGAGTGTACTCTACCTACACAGGGTGAAATACTAACTCGTTCAGGGTGTGTGGTTATCTCTCTTAACGAATGTTTTTTCGCAAACTTGAATTATTGACCTTACAGAGATCTCAACTGTTGTAGCTCAAGTGACAAGTGTATTTTTTATTATTTGACCTAATAAAATATTTTAGAATAGCACAAAAAATTAATATACCGTATTCATATCAGGATTCTATCGATTCTCTTACAATTTTATTTCATGAATAAAAAATTATAATTTTTTTTTATTTTGTCAAAGAATTAAACCGAAAATATAGTGAATTTAGTGAAGTTTTAACTCGAAAACAGAAAGTGTAATTTTGACAAGTCGATTATGTTATCTAAATTATCATATATTTTTATGAATTGATTTGTATATTTTTTATTTATTAATTTAATTAAATTTGTATATATATTTTGTTTGAATGAAAATTATACCCATTATTTCAGTGTAGATAAATTTTAAAATTACGAAAAAATAGCACGAGGACTAAAAAGTAAAATAATATTGTCCTATAAAAATGTTTTCCTGTCCGAAAGGACCAAAACCGAAACAAACGTAGATAAAAAATTTAGGCCTTCTAGATGTTCGACATGCAGAACAGAGCCGCGGACGGCGACGTTTGTATTATATTAGTTCCACGACAAACCTCGTTTTCATCAATCGCCCATTTCTCAAAAACCCAAGAAAAATCCCTCTGTGCTTATGTAAGCACGTCTCTCTCTCTACTCTCTCTCACTAAAAATTTGGGTAAATATTCCATTTTTCCATGGATGATTTTGTTTTCTTGCATAATGGGTCTGCAAGGTAGGACTTAATTTTGAGATGTGAAAACTATCACATAAACAGAAATATTCATATTAAATCATCAAGAATAAAAATACTAAATTTGTGGAAATATACCTGAATTTATAATATGAAAATTAATATATTCGATTCTAAATCTTTATGATCTTCCAGATCTGTATAATTTTTTTTTGGACAATGGGGATCAGAAAAATAGAAAAACGTTGTGTGATCCGAAGACCATGACCTCTATTTATAAGCAATCGTGTCTGTTCGTAAATAGTCATGTCTATTCGTATTTTCGTATTTTTTATTTTAACCCATCATAAAAATAAAAATTACGTTTGTCTCTACATAATAATACCCACACTTTATAATACATTAATCAAGACTCTAAAATTTAAATTAATCACTTTAATTGGTTTAAATTTTATTTGATAGTCTATAATTCACACTTATTTATTATATAAGCTCTTATAATTATTTTTACTCCAACATGCAAAGCTGCAGATTTCATAAGAACCCAAATGCATAATCCATGTGATTTCTTCTATCAACCTCGAAGAATTCGCTCTTGTTTTTTTTCCCTAGATTTTTCACTTTATTAAATTATTATTTACATACTCCTGGATGGAGGAAAGCGACATTGATTTTTATACTGATAAATGCAGTTACAGTATTTCAGGTAATAATAATATAGTTGTTTGATTGCTTTTCTGAATTTCCAATGCAGGCTTTTGATCCTCAGCTCATTCATGGAAAGATTTTGAAATTTTGAAAGGTTAATGTTGAATTCAACTTTTGGATTTGTTAAGTTCAAGTATTCTTTGTGATTTTGATGATTAAGATCAATAAGTTGTGATTTTCCTCTGTTTTCTAAGTTTTTTTTTTTTTTTTTTCTTCAGGAAGGAAGATTCTCGCCTCTTTTTTTTTTTGGGTAAAACCATGTCTTCTGATTCATGGTTCACATCCCTCAGTTGTTCAATCAACCCTAGTCAATCTTCATTTGCAACAAATTTGTTAAAATTCATATTCCTCTCCCCTTGTCCTCAAAGGCTTATTTTCTCATCAATCAATCTGCTTTTCCTACTTATCCTACTGGTTTTTTCACTCAAAAAACTATGTTCAGGATTGATCTTCAATGGAAACTCCATTTCCTCCATTGATAAACCTCTGCTCAGGACCGAAAACCCTAAATATAAGGCGGAAATTAGGTTCAAACTGTCCCTACTTGCAGCCTCTCTTTTGGCTGTATCATGCTCTGTTCTCTGCGTATTGGCCTTCATCCAAGGGCTTGATTCGCCGTGGAAACTGACAGAAGCTCTGTTTCGGTTAGTTCAATCAATAACTTATGTTTCAATTGTGGTTGTAATGTTGCACGAAATGAAATTCGGGGTGGTTGTTCATCGTATGTTGATTCGGGCCTATTGGGTTGCGAATTCTGGTGGTGTTTGCTTATTTGCTGTTTCAGCTATGACCCGTTTGGTTTGCAATCGAGAAAAAATGGATTTTAGTATGAGATTAGATGATGTTTGGTCTCTGATTAGCTTACCGTTATCAATTTTTCTGTCGATTATTGCTATTGGGGGTAAAACGGGGATTATAATCGTTGAAAAAATCGAATTTCTTGAGGATTCGAATCGAGTTGAATCGAATGTGAGTGGTTATTCGAATGCTTCATTGTTATCTCGGGCGACTTGGCATTGGATGAACCCGTTATTGAACAAAGGCTACAAATCGCCTCTAAAAATCGACGAAGTTCCTTCCCTTTCGCCTGATCATCGAGCTGAAAAAATGGCTGAGCTTTTCGAAAAGAACTGGCCTAGCCCCAGCGAAAATTCAGAAAACCTCGTAATCACGACACTCGCCCGGTGCTTCTGGAAGGACATTGCTTTTACGGGGTTTCTAGCAATTGTCCGATTGGGTGTTATGTACGTCGGCCCTGTCCTAATCCAAGGTTTCGTCGATTTTACTTCGAACAAAAATCGAAACCCGTATGAGGGATATTATCTGATCTTAACACTTTTATTCGCGAAAATTGTTGAAGTTCTTAGCTCTCATCAGTTCAATTTTCACTCCCAAAAACTTGGGATGCTCATTAGATCGACGGTTATTACAGGTTTATATAGGAAAGGTCTTAGGTTGTCTTGTTCTTCTAGGCAAGCTCACGGTGTAGGTCAAATCGTGAATTATATGGCGGTTGATGCTCAACAACTCTCTGATATGATGATGCAAATGCATTCTCTATGGATGATGCCATTACAAGTTGGCGTCGCTTTGGCTCTTCTTTACGGCTATATCGGAGTTTCAACGCTTGCAGCGTTTTTTGCGGTCTTTGCGGCTTTGATCTTCACTTTGATTCGTACGAGGAGGAATAATTTATTACAATTCAATGTCATGACAAATCGCGATTTGAGGATGAAGGCGACGAACGAGATGTTGGGAAACATGCGGGTGATCAAGTTTCACGGTTGGGAGGAATATTTCGGACGTAAAATTCGATCTTTTCGAGGGTATGAATTCGGGTGGTTGAGCAAATTCATGTATTCGATTTCTTGCAACATGGTTGTTTTATGGAGCGCTCCGGTCTTGGTGGCGGCTTTGACTTTTGCCGTCGCGATTTGGCGGCGGGTCCCTCTCGGCGCCGGGACGGTGTTCACCGCCACAACAATTTTGAGGATTTTGCAAGAGCCGATACAGGCTTTTCCGCAGGCTCTGATATCGATCTCGCAAACGATGATCTCGTTGGGGAGGTTGGACAGGTACCTAACAAGCCGGGAGTTGGAGGGCGGCGCGGTGGAGAGAGAGGGCAGCGGCGGCCGTGGTGGTGGGGTTGTGGTGGAGGTGAAAGACGGGGTTTTTTCGTGGGATGATGAAGGAGGGGAGGAGGTTTTGAGAGATGTGAGGGTCGAGATCAAGAGAGGGGAACTTGCGGCTATTGTGGGAACCGTCGGATCCGGGAAGTCTTCTCTATTGGCTTCGATTCTCGGTGAGCTACACAAAATCTCCGGGAAGGTGCGGATTTTAATTTATTTATTTTTCCGGTTGAATTCAACTCTAGATTTCATATATGCGTATTTCATATCACAAAAAATCAATTTTTTTGCTCTTGCTCGACATGATATTCATATGTTCCGTAACTAAGTTATGTTGCATTTGTTTTGGGTTTCTGTTCCTTGAAAACTCGGAACAAAAATATAAATCTGGGAAAACTATAGCAGAATGTTTTTAGTGTTTTCAGAAAGTAGGGACACAAACAAAAATATGGGAACAACAAATATGGCAATTTTATTATTTTTATTTTTTTTCTATTCTCAGATTTTTAGAATTAGAACGGAATAAAATTGTTCCAACATTTCTTTTTCTATTCTGGAAATGTAAGAACACAAACTCCATCTTTATTTCTAAAATTCTCAGCAAGCTACTATTAAGTCTCTCAAAAAGTGTGGATTTTTTTCAGTTGAATTCAACTTTACATGTCACACATATTTCATACTATAAGAAACGGTTCATAATCATTATAAAACAATCGTCGTTTTTTGCTCTTTCTCTATTATTACATTGTGTTTGGTTTCATTTATTTCTTTGGTTTTTTACATTAAAAGGTAAGAGTATGCGGAACAACGGCTTATGTTTCACAATCATCGTGGATACAAAATGCAACTATACAAGAAAACATATTATTCGGTTCATCAATGGATAAAGACCGATACAAGGAAGTGATTAGGGTTTGTTGTTTGGAAAAAGATTTCGAAATTATGGAAAACAGCGACCAAACCGAAATCGGAGAGCGTGGAATTAACCTCAGCGGTGGCCAAAAACAACGGATTCAACTCGCTCGAGCCATATATCAAGACTGTGACATTTATCTTCTTGACGATATTTTCAGTGCCGTTGATGCTCATACAGGATCAGAAATTTTTAAGGTTTCTGAAAAACCCATGATTCAGTTTTAGTGTTCTCAAAAATTGTGTTTTAGTCCTTTGAATAAGTTTTTAATCTTTCCGTTAATATCAACTACGACTAGATGTTAAAGTCAACTAAAATATTGATAAGGTTAACTGATTTGGACGGAAAAAAAAACGAAAATTGGGGACCATATAATTAGAAGCCGTAATTCAATTGAAGAACAGATTAGAATCTGATAATCGATGATTGTTTGCAGGAATGTGTGAGAGGAGCTTTGAAAGAGAAGACGGTTTTGCTTGTCACCCACCAAGTTGATTTCTTGCATAACGCTGATCTTATATTGGTAAGGTATTAGGCTCCATTTGTTTAATTTTTCTGTTCTCAGATTTCTATTTATGTTCCCAGAAGCAGAAAAATGAAGTAAAAAAACGGTTCCTGTTCTGTTCTGAGATTTTAAGAACTTATTTTTTGAGAACAAAAACACTAAACAAACGCCACTTTAAGATTCCTTTTTCATTGACCTTCGACATCTCAAAATGCTATGTCGAGATAATATATGGTTTCTGTTTGGCATGGTATAAATTTTCAAACTGTGGTTTGGAAATCATAGACGCCATTTTTGGGGTGTTCCGTCCAAGTGTCCAACTACGATTCTTGCCAAGTTTTGTTTCGGAAAAATGTTTCCTTTTAGGCAGCGTTGGAGTGTTTCTGTTTCCAATATTTTTTGTTCCCAAAGTCTGCAAAAACTAGAAACAAAACAGTTTCATATTTTTTTTTGTTATTGTTTCCCGAAAACTAGGAATAAAAAAAAAACAAAGAGGTTCTTGTACTTTGCACTCTTAAACACATTAAATCTTGAAATATTCAAATCGTGTCAAGTTAGTTCAAATCGGTAGCTTAGTCATTTTTTATGACATAAATCAGTCATTTGTCAAAGACAGAATCACCCACGTGGATGAATTCGATCGTAAAAATGACGGAAGGACTGACTTGACACGATTTGGGAACTTTAAGATTTAATGCGTTAAATTGAAAGAGCATGGGTTAAAGTGAGAATTTTTTTCCCCTTAAAGTTCAGGGGTGCAAGACGCAAAAGACTCAAAAACCTTTTTTTCATAAAAAATAAAATTGAAAAAAAAGCTTTGCCAAACGCTGTATAAACAAACACTACCTTAGTCCTCTTCATCTAATTTGATTTATTGAATATCCCAGGTCATGAGGGAAGGGAAAATCGTTCAATCCGGAAAATATGAAGATCTTCTCAATTCCGGAACGGATTTCCGTGCACTGGTAGCCGCACACGACACTTCCATGGAGCTCGTAGGAATGAGCACCGCCGCGTCTGCAGAGAACTTTCAAAAACAACCACCCAATATTTCCGCTAGCCAAACGGAACTTAATGGCGAAAACAATCCCCTAGACCGATCCGAGCCCAAAAAATCCGATTCGAAGCTCATCGAAGACGAGGAGAGAGAAACGGGACATGTCAGCTTCGAAGTGTACGGTCAATATTGCACCGAGGCGTACGGATGGTGGGGGGTTTTAGCCGTTATTTTGATGTCTATTTTGTGGCAATTATCTCTCATGTCGAGCGACTATTGGCTTGCGTACGAGACTTCCGATAATAGTATTTTCAGACCATCTTTGTTTATCAACGTATACTCTATCATAGCTTTGGTTTCATGCGTAGTTGTGCTGATCAGATCGTTTCTCGTCACGTTTTTGGGTTTGAAAACCGCTCAGAGCTTCTTCGATCAGATTGTGCACAGTATAACGCACGCCCCGATGTCGTTTTTCGACACCACTCCTTCGGGAAGAATACTAAGCCGCGTGAGTCTATCTATTTTTTTCTACGATGAACCGTTTGGCTTTGCCTTTTTCTTACAAGCATTGTTCTTTTTCAGGCATCGACGGATCAAGCAAATGTCGATTTTTTGATTCCCTTGTTCTTAAGCATGACGCTCGTAATGTACTTCTCGTTGCTTGGTGTTGTGGTGATTACTTGCCAATATGCTTGGCCGACGGTTTTCCTCATAATCCCTATGGTTTGGTTGAATATTTGGTACCGGGTATGACATTCTTTCTATGTACAAAAAAAAACTCAGCCATCGTTTGATAACGTTTTAAGTACTTTTTTGCCAATACGTGCCATTTTTTTTTTCTAGGGTTACTATATTTCATCATCTCGGGAGTTAACACGACTCGATTCCATAACTAGAGCACCTGTGATTCACCACTTCTCGGAGACGATTTCCGGGGTAATGACTATACGTTGTTTCGGGAAGCAAAATCACTTTTTCAAGGGAAACGTCGACAGAGTGAACGCGAATTTGCGGATGGATTTCCATAATAACGCATCCAACGAGTGGTTAGGGTTTCGTTTGGAGATGATTGGAAGTTTTTTCTTGTGTGTTGCCGCAATGTTCATGGTCTTATTGCCGAGCACCATTATCCAACCAGGTGATCCTCCTCCCATCTAACCGGGCGATCTCGATCCAAATTTGATATGTTTATTACGCGATTACGATCCGAATCGTAATATCCGATTTATAAATAGATCGGATATGGATCATAACAACCGATCTGATTAAATTACAATTTAAATCAAAATATTCGTTAAATACAGGGGTTCTTATTATATAGTTCTCTATTCTCTTTTTTCTTAATCCGGTTTTTGAAGCAACATACTTTTTAATCATCATCAACTTATTTTTTTAGTTCATATGAGTATTTTACTTGATTTTAACTATGATCTCAAATACGATATCAAATACAGATTAAAAACTTGTTCAAAAGACTTTAAAAAAAAAAAGACATGGGTAAAAAAGGAAAAATTATTATATTGCTTGAAATAATAAAGTTATAATTTTTTATTCCTTTATATATATATATACACTAAAAGTGAATTGTTGAATCCTACATTGATATTGGGTCACCCCGATATCCGTTCGCAATAGTTTGGTAAAGTCTACCCTACGTGCAAAGGGCATGTTGGATCCCACATCACTAGCGTTGCTTGATTTTGAGCTAAATATAAAGCCTAGGGCAATCTTTATCTCTCAGGGCACCTTTTGAGAGTGAATTAGGCCCTTTGGATTTCTACATGAACCATTTAGGAACGGTCCAATTTAAGAACCGAACCGTTTTTCTTAAGAGTTAAAAAGCAAACTGAACCATTCTTTTTAAGTGATTCGGCTTGATACTGACAATTTTTTTATTTTTTATTTTCGTGTGCGCGTGTTCAGAATATGTTGGTTTGTCTCTTTCTTACGGCCTTGGATTGAACGGTGTTTTGTTTTGGACCGTTTATATAAGTTGTAACGTTGAGAATAGAATGGTCTCTGTCGAGAGAATTAAACAATTTATTAAAATCCCGTCCGAAGCTGCATGGAAAATACCGGGAGCTCTTCCTTCTCCTGATTGGCCGAGTCGTGGCAACATCGAGATAAAAGACTTACAGGTAAATTAATCAATGTTTTTTTTTTTTTTTTCCCAAATTTTTTAACTAATTAAAAAAATACCTAAATTTGATTAAATCATAGATAAATGGAGAATAATGCAAATCAATTCATCAAAAATAGTATAATCAATAGATTAGAATAATTTAGACGACCAAACGGATCCTAATGTTTTTGCAGGTTAGGTATCGGCCAAACACCCCTACGGTTCTGAAAGGCATAACGGTTAGTATCCGAGGAGGAGAAAAGATTGGTGTTGTTGGCCGGACCGGGAGTGGAAAGTCAACTCTGATCCAAGTTTTCTTCCGGCTGGTCGAGCCTTCCAGCGGAAAAATAATAATCGATGATGTAGATATATGCCAACTCGGCCTTCATGATCTCAGGTCTCGTTTCGGGATCATCCCTCAAGATCCGGTTCTTTTTCAAGGAACGGTTAGAAGCAATATCGATCCGGTTGGTTTGTATTCGGACGAAGATATATGGAAGGTATTTTAGTGGCACCGTTTGTTTAGCGTTTCTGTTCCTAGATTTCCATTTCTGTTTTCATAACAAAGTTTTGGGAACAGAAACAGAATTGTTCCGAAATTCTTGGTTTTTGCACTCAAACTCTTGGAACAGAAACGATTTTTATATGGATTTGGAGCTTGATAATTTTTATAAATTTTGTAGAGTCTCGAGCGATGCCAATTGAAAGAAGTCGTGGCGTCAAAGCCTGAAAAACTCAATTCTTCAGGTCTAATTCTCTCTTGGTTTTCTACTTGTTTTTTGCTTCTCATGTTATTCTACCCGTTTTTGTTTATTGTTTCTGTTTTCAAATTTTTATTTTTGTTCTAAAAAAACTGGGAACAGATTTAGAAATATGGGAGTCGGAAAGCTTTCGTTTTTGCTCCTAGAGTTTTGGAACAAATTTTGGGAACCGAAAAGAATTTTTTCAACAATTATATTCATTTTCAAAAAATTCGGAGGACAAAAACACTAAACAAATGCCACCTTAGTTTTTCTATTCTCAATTTTCTGTTTGTATTTCAAGAACAAGGGAACAAAAAACAAAAATATGGTAACCAAAAAAAAAAAATCTGTTAATATCCTGCTTTTAGGTTTGGCTTTTTAAATCAACAGTAAAATATATTTTTTTCCAGGATTTCTATTTCTGTTCCAAATTTTTTGGGAACAGAAACAGAAATCTCAGAACAGAACTGCTTCGGATTTTGTTTCTCTTCCCTACAAATTGGGATAAAAAACAGAAATATGGGAACAAAAAAAAATGTTTAACCGCTTTGTTTTTTACTCCTTTTAGTGGTTGATAGCGGAGATAATTGGAGCGTGGGACAGAGACAGCTCTTGTGCCTCGGAAGAGTAATGCTGAAACACAGTAAGATTCTGTTCATGGACGAAGCAACTGCTTCTGTCGATTCTCAGACCGACTCTGTCATACAAAAGATCATTCGCGAGGATTTCTCCACCTGCACCATCATAAGCATTGCCCACAGAATACCCACTGTCATAGACTGTGATCGTGTTCTAGTTATTGATAACGGTATGCTCTATCTCTCTCTCGCTTACAGTTTTTATCGGTTTAGAAACAGTCTCGGGAAACAATTTTATTTTTTTTGGTCTGATAAGAAACGTTTTTTGGAGAACAGTTTCTGTCTGTAGTTTTTTGTAGACAACCATGAAATAAATAGGAAACAGTTTAGGTGAGAACAAGGAAAATCTGTTTCTGATTTGCTCTCAAGTCTGTGAACAATTTTTTGGTAACAAAAATAAATAAATAAATTGTTCCCAGATTTTTATTATGTTCCAAGTTTTATGCGAACGGAAATACTAAACAAATGCCACCCATTATTGGTACTTATTTTATGTTTTTTTGTTGTATATGGTCTTCTATTCTTTGTTTTCCATCTTTTATCTTATTTATATTAGTTTTACCAATATTTTAGTTAACTTTAAATATAAGGTCAAAACATATAAGTTGATATTAACTCTATAGATTCAACCAGGTTGAGGTTAATTAAATGACTAAAAGTTTATTCGAATAACCCTAAAAAAAGGATAAAAATGGGTTAATTATACTTTGTCCATGTGATTTGACTGAATTATATTTTACACCCATGTGGTATTTTCATCGACACTTCTATCATGTGGTTTATAATTAAGTGCAACGGTCAAATAATTAAATATAATTGCATAGAATGGTAAATTTAACTCAACCCGGGGGAAAAAGAAAAGGGGAAAAACTAGGGCAAAAGGGTATTACCCAATCTGATGCAACCTGGATTAACATTAAATAATTTATTATTTTTTATATTTTGAGATTTGACGATCAACTTTAACAGAAAATGTAGCCGTTGCGCTTAAGTGCTTACGAAAATATTACAAGAGAATAAAGTGCAATTAAGTCAAATTATAAAGGAGTAAAATGTCATTAATCCGATAAGAAAATTATAACTTAGAAGAATGTTTTGTTTACAATCTGAAATTAGTTTTTGTCAATGAAGTAATAACTTCCTAAAGATTTGTCTTAAAAAAAAAACATTGTAATAAACACAATATATACATACATACATATATATATATATAACAATAAATTTGTATATCTAATGCTCGGGATCGTGGCTTTGTTATGCATTTAGGATGGGCAAAAGAATTCGACACGCCATCAAATCTACTTGAGAGGCCATCTCTTTTCGGGGCATTGGTTCAAGAATACGCCAATAGATCGTCAGGATTTTGAACTTATAAAATGATTCGGTCATCGTTCTTATTTTTGTTGAAAAGATAGATAAGCATCGTTGTCAAAAGCCCGTGGGCGGCCACCATTATCAGAAAGGCAAGGGTTGAGTTTTTAGTTCGAAGAGCTTTTTTTTTTTTTTTTTTTGGGAAAAAATCAAAATGTAGAATTTCACAAAACCCTGAGATTTGAGAAAAAATCAAATAAATGTGGGTTAGAAAGAAATTTCCATACATTCATTTCTTGTTCTTTAGTTGAGATTTGAAGCATTGTGTACATAGTTCATGTTTTTATGAATGTATCAATTTTATGTTTTTTTTGGAAGAGTTTTGTTGGATTTTGATGGTTGTATTGACAAGTAATCTCATTTTAATCAATTTATTTGATTATTATTAGTCTATAAAAGTTTGTATAATAGATAGTCTTTAAAAAGGCAAATTCGATTTTATAATTATTTGAGTTTTAGTCCTATTAATTTTGGATTTATAGTCATATTGCTTCATATATCGTAATTTTAAGTAACTGTTGGTGTCGGAAATTAATTAACACCTTCATTTGGTTCAGTTAAGTTTCACTTGGGGTGATTCTATACTAAGTTGGAGTTCTGGTTATCCTGATTTGTTTTGTCCTGTGAGCGGTGTTCGTCAATATGTTTGGAATCCGAGCAAAAACCTGCACAAAGAGTGATGGGGTAATGTCCAATAAAATCCCTGTGACTTGAGAGTAAGAGCTCGGGGAAAAATAAGAGTTTGAGTGTGTGGAGCAAAAATTCTATTTTTTACTCGATGCATTAATTATCTCGTTATTTATAAGAGAATGTGTCGAATTAGCCCTGAAAAATTAGGGCCCTGAACTTGCAGCATTAGCGTAATATGCCGAACCTAAGACTTCGAAGACTAGTAGTTATCTAATGTGCCTCCCTAGAGGGAAGTCTAGTATTCAAAAATACCTCCTCCAACCATTTGTAAAAAAAAAAACCGCATGGTGAACCAAGTGGCCCATGACATGATTAAGTCTTTGGGCATTAACTTTTGGCCCATCAAATGGAGCCCATGGGCCCACTAGAAGGGTAGGAGATAGGGCCCAACCATATGAATAAAGAGACCCTTGCGGCGGCATAGAGAACTAATCCAGTACTCGTGCTTGTTGATTAGACCAAGACCGATAGGAGAGAGGGAGCTCGGTCACCAGATGACTCTGCCCTATAGTTCGAAGATCCTTGTTGGTGCCTGGCGAAAATTCGGATGATCCTCCTATCATGCGATCAATCAGTGTTGAGCGGTCAAACCAAGTAGGCGACACATGCCCTGTTGATGACTTCTGAGTAGTACAAGTGGTTTCATGAGAAAAGTGGTATGAAATCTAATAATAGTTAACTAATAAGTTAAATAGTGGATCTATAATTATTTATGAAAATTAAATAAAAAATATCCCTTAATTTTTTTTTTTGACAATTTTTTAAGTAGTCCATTGTCTTTGGCTGTTTCATTTAGATATTGACAGATATATTTGGGGTTTAAATGAAATAATTCAAGGATAAGAGATCAATTTGAAAAACGTCAAAGTTAGAGGGTAAAAAACGTAATATGCAAAATCTGTTATTCTTTTCTTCTCCAAATCGGAAGATCATAACCGTCCATCTTACTTATCCAAACCGTAAACACTATTAGCAGAAACTCCGCGAAGCTCCTAAAATTTCCAAATCGAACCGCGAAGCTCCGCGGCATCTTCTTCCCCGGAGCCAGGATTCCGGCGATCGTCCGACTTCGAATCGGAGCTACCGGCCAGGTCAGCCGAACACCTCTCTCTCTCTCTCTCTCTCTCTCTCTGCATCTGCATACTTGCAATTTTCTCTTGGATCTTAGTTTTGATTTTGAATTTTTTACGAATTTGTCCGAACCTGACTTCAATTCACTTTCCATGATTCTCGCGTTCTCATAAATTCCTTTTACATATGTGTTCGCACTCGTCATTTGCAAAACCCCGATTTACATCGAAATGATTTTGTTTGTTCTGTATAGCTTTTCACTGCAAAGTTGATTGTTCTTCTAACTCGAGTTGTTAAATTTGCATAAAGTGATAATTCTTCAGTGGTTGTTATTTTTTCATCTCTAGGTTTTATGAATCTTAGATCAGTTACTCATTTTTTTTCCGATGGGTGCCCTAACGGGTAGTCAAAATCGCTATTGCATGTCCCCACATTCGAAGCGGAATCGAGATCCTTGTAGAACGGGTACTTTCATCTCCAAAAAGGCAAAATATTCATCATATATGCATCAAGGTACAGATCAGCGTCCTTCGTCCCAAAGTGCACTTTCCAGATATAATTGGTACACCGAGCATGTAAAGGAGTTCAGTAGAGACGTTCATGCCCCATTTAGATCACACAAATTCGGGTTAGCCGCGAATTCGGGTAGTGGCAGGGGTAGTGGTAAGGCCTTGTCAGCTGATATAAAGGGGAATGTGCTTGAATTAAAATTTGAGAATGCGAAGAGAATAGCATTTGATACATTTCGGTATGTTGGGAAAGATAAGGAGGTGATTGAGGTTGATGATGCGGATACTGTTAATATTGATGTTTCAGAGGGCTCAAGTATTGAAGAGGTTGAGGTTGTGGAACATGGGAGAAAAGGGCACCCCGTTCTATCGGACGAGAGACCAAAAGAGATCAATTGGATCATGAAGAATTCCCCAAAATCAGAATGGAAGGCTGTGGAGTGTGATTTTCAGCCATCGTCATTGTCAGAAGTTGCAGACTTGAATAATGTGGATAGTACCGGGAAACTGTTGGATTCACTGTCACTAAACGTTGATTTAGAGATTTCAGATCCACCTTACAAAAAATTGTTGAATTCCGCGGGGAAGCGGAATGGTAGGTTGAGCAGTCTGGGTTATGATATTGAGCTAACTGAGAAACGTTATGCCACGCTTCAATTGCGACATCCTAAGAAACTTGAGAAGGTAAGGTGTTTTAGTGTTTGCTCGGGATATCTGCGTGTTTAGTGTTCGTTTCCTTATGTTGGATTCGCTTGTTCCCAGGATACAGCTACCGAACTTTTTGTGCCACTTTCCGAAGAAGAGGAGGCTGAGGTGGCTAGGGCCTTTTCCCCTTCCAATCGGTATGATTTGCTTCATATGTTATTTGTCTTCAAGTTTGATCTACTGGCTGTCTGGTGTATTGGCTCTTAAATTTTACAGGAGGAAGGTTTTGGTCATTCATGAGAACTCTAATATTGAGATTACTGGGCAAACATTGCAGTGTTTGAGACCAGGCGCCTGGTTGAATGATGAGGTGTTTTTTGCTTATTATTTTTTAAGTGTCAAATATAAAAAGTTGAAAGGTCTTCTTGATCAGCTAGACTGAATTATGATCTCATGATGCAATAGTGGAGCTTTGATATTTGAATTGCTTTCCTTGTAGGTCATAAATCTGTATCTTGAGTTACTCAAAGAGAGGGAAAAGAGGGAACCCGGGAAGTTTTTGAAATGTCACTTCTTCAACACATTCTTTTACAAGAAGGTTTGTGAAATGATGCTAGTCCTAGCTTTTTATTATGGGTTTTTGTTACTTCGGGCACCTTTAAGAAAAAGTTGAAGCATGTGAATTCGAGTCATAAACTGTTTTTCAATGATCCACTTCTTTATGCGACATTATCCTAAATTGACTGCATATCGTTTATTCATATGTATTGTGGGTTTCTGCTTTATTTATGTTCAAAATGGATTTAAAGGATGTGACATCGACCTCGGATATTTTTATTTTAGTACTTTAGTAGACTGGTTGGCGAAACTTTGTCATTCTTTAAATGTGGTCATCGTATGCATTTATGCTGTTAATTCGTAAGATAGTTTCTATATGTTATTTATATTTGTGGGCTTTGTCTATGGCCTCATGTTTACCAGAAACTGAGGTCAAGTTTTCTCGTATTCTTTCGTCTTCTATCTGTCTCGTGAACGTTAATGCCAGTTAATCAGTGGGAGGGGTGGCTATGATTTCAAAGCAGTTAGAAGATGGACTACCCTAAAAAAACTGGGATACTCTCTCTTTGAGTGTGATAAGGTACCATTTCTATTTCTTTTCATTTTCTTGTTTATTGGTCTCTGCATTTTCTAGTATTTTCATTTCATAACCTTCTCAGATATTTGCTCCCATCCACAAAGAGGTGCATTGGTGCTTAGCAGTTATCAACAAGAGGGATGAGAAGTTCCAGTATCTTGATTCCCTTGGAGGAAGTGATAATACAGTAATGAAAGTTCTGGTATGCATTGCACTTATGTTCCCATCCAGCCCCATCTCATTTATTTATATGTTTTTTTTTTAATATTCCAACAGTATCAGTATTCAATCTAGAAGGATGTCGAATGGGAAATTTTCAAATTAATTTAGTCCTCTGCTACCTGCTGATGAGGATATAAAGGTGGCGTTTGGTGTTTCTGCTTTTTTGTTTCTACGTCCACTAAAATGGGATGGGAATTTTGTTTCCGTTCTGGAGTATTCTAGGAATAGAAACATGTTTGGTATTGAACAATATCGTGAAATTGTTTCTTTTAATTTATGAGAATAGAAACAAAGAAACACTTTTGGTTGCAACATTTGTTCTCTTTTTTTTTTCCTTTAAATATATGACAATAAATATACATATTTCTTAGCTGTGTGGTGGTGGTGGCCGGCGGGATGGTAGTGGGAATAGTTTGGTGGAAGTGAATAGGAATCAACTTTATTTTGTTTCTCAGATTTTTAAGGATTTCAGGAAATACTCCCAAAATTTTTGAAACAGAAACGAGTTTACCATACGCGTTTTTGTACATTAATCCCAAAATTTTGGGAGCAGAAACAAAAATTAAGGAACGGAAATAGTAACCAAACGGGGCCTTAGTGTTTCTCAATGATTTTAAATGCTTGCACATTTGTTCTTCTATGATATCAGGCTAATTACTTTGCTGATGAGGTGAAGGACAAAAACGGAAAGGACGTTGATGTTAGTTCTTGGGAGCATGAATTCGTTGAGGACCTCCCTGTTCAGGAAAATGGGTGCGTTTTCCTTTTAACTCCCCAATTTTTCCCCTCAACAATGGCTTTCTTCTTCTTCTGAAGTATAATTGTAAGAAGTAATTCATGATTAAAAGTTATTTTTGTGAACAAGAATTCTATAGTAGTGATTGTGCCAAATCATAGATTTCATGACATATAGAAATATGTAGGGAGGCATACACTTAAAAAAGGGCAGCCCACTTCAAATCTAATATTTTGGTCGTGTCGTGTGTTTCTCCTTGTGTTTGAGTACTGAACTGAATCTGAATTCTTTGTTGCCACACTATTGATTTGTCTTTCTCTTTCCTTCCTTTTCCCCCTACCGTAGTTTTTCCCAATCACTCTTATGTGTTGGCATCACGCCGAAACCTTACATTTTGACAATTAAGAATGGCATTGCCTTCCCGTCCAAGGTAATGTCTTCTATAGAATGTCTAGGATTTAGCCAGCTGGTGTTTAATGGCTCACAATTTTTTTTCAATGGATGGTTAGGACATGCCATGAATGGACCAATCTAGACCAATGTTAACTAAAACTTGAAATGCCCAAGTAATTGGAACTAAATGTGGTATGGCAAGCCTCAAGGGTAGGCTTCTTATAAGTTTTCAATACGTGAAAAATACTTTGAGATTTGGTGTTTCTCACTCAAACGTTTAGCAAGTCGGCAGTCAAAATTTCATCAAATTTCAAAAACAATCTTGGTGTATTATATATTCTTTTGATTCTCACTGCCGGAACTCACGATCTCAATTTTTGAAGTGTGTAGAAGTTAGTAAACGGCTAAAAAAGGTGAAAATTCAATATTCTCTTGATCAAATAATAGTTAAACCTACCTAGCAAAAAGGAAAAAAGGTAGCTGAGATAAGGATGTTAAGGTGGATGATTGGTAAAATAAGGATGATGAATAAAGTTAGGAATGAGATTATTAGGGAGAGATTAGGAACAACACCCGTTGAAGACAAGTTGAGAGAAAATTATTTACGGTGGTTTGGACATGTGTACAGAAGATTAAGGACGAACCGGTGCGAAAATGTGATTTAATTCAAGTGGAAGATGCTCCAAGAGGGAAAGATAAACCTAAGAAAACGTGAGATGAGACAATTAAAAACGATATCATCGGTTTGAAATTAACTAAATGAATGACCCTTGAACGATCTGTATGGTGTAAAAGGATCCACGTAGCCGACCTTACTCAGGTAGGACAAAGACTTTGTTTTCGTCTTTCTTGTATATTTAAGTTGTTCGAATAAGTTTTTAGCCCTTCAATTAACATTAACTAGATTGAATCTATTGAGTTAATGTTCTTTGGATGTGGAGCTTGCATTGGATATCATAATGTCAAATAAAATATTAGCAAGGATTGAAGGGTTAAAAATAAGTGGTACCAACTAAAAAGATCTCTATAGATAGAATCAAAAAATTAAAAACAGAAAAGAGAGGACTATACAATAAGATCTCCAAAGAAAAAAAAATGACTAAAATTTCATTTTCGCCAAGTAATCCTAGCCATTACAATGTACGTATCTTCAAAACTGTGATGGGAATTCGGCGAAAAAGTGATTGGACCTAGTCAAATGATCCGATCAAGCATAAACGTGAAATCTCAAGGGCGCAAAGCGATGAAATTAAAAATTAGAGCACAAAGTGTAACAAACTATATACTTCATGGTGCAAAGTGTAATTTAGTCAGATTTAAGTTGGTTGGGGCGGGAACATTCTCCCTTCAAAAATTTCCATCTCAGCCCTTAGTGAAAAGACATTACAAAATATTTGCATTTTATTATGTAGAAATATATATGCATACGAATGTGTATATATCATATCTTTTCTGTGTGTATGTTAATCATACCTGCAGATAAAATTATTTGGTTGTCTTGCTGACTAGGTTTGACTGTGGCATGTTCATGATCAAATATGCCGACTTCTATAGCAGAAATGTAGGGCTCTGCTTTAACCAGGTAAACCCTTGGTGACAACTTTTTCGTGAATCCATCTTTATTTTTTCTTTTATTATTATCATTATTATTATGTGGTCTGATTATTTTATTGTTTCGGTACTTCTCTGTTTGCATAGAAATAATTTTGAGCACATCGGGTTATTAATGAATTTTAGGACATTGAATGTGGTGATCTAAGGCATATCTTGCATTATTGGTGATAAAGAAAAGGTTCACGGAGAAAAAAATTGATCAATTACAACTGTTGGTGGTTCATTTGTCTTTTGATGAGCAATTATGTATAATGTTCTAATCTTGCAACTCATTTTCTCATCACTATATTTGAAGAAGGGATTTGATTTCAAAATGAAATTTGTAAAGTTTTCTTTAAAAAAACTCTCAAGAATTTTTTCTCTTACAAATTCGTTTTCGAAATCAAAACTTCATTTAAATGGACTCTTATGGTCCTTTTCGTAAGGTATTTGATTTCGAGAAAAGATTTGTAAAATTTTCTTAAGAAATTTTGTTGAGAAAAATCTACAATTTCCTTCTCGAAATTGAATACCTCCTTCAAATGCCTTATCCAAATTTACTTGACAAAAGGGTTTTGTAAAATTTACTTTTCCTTAAACTTTAATGTTGAATCCCAAATCACTTGTGTTATCTGATCATGAGCTATATATATAAGTCTAGGAGTAATCCTCCTCTTCCAAAGCGTCATTTGAGAGTGAGTTAGGTCCATTTGGTTTCTCCATTTAACAAATCCATTTTTTAAGTCATATTCCTTTTAACAAATACATCATCGAAACAACGCTCTCATGGTTGAATGGTGTAAGTTGTAACACAGCGAAGCAAATGCCTGCATTTTTCTTGCGGGGGAGGGCTTCGGTTCCAATTCTGAATGTTATGATTATTGTTGGAACTTCCATGATTTGTTTCAAAATTTTTATATACATTTAATTATATTTCCCTTTCAGGAACACATGCCATATTTTCGGCGGAGAACCGCTAAGGAGATTTTGAGATTGAAAGCTGAGTAATGAACAGGCAATAATGAAATCTTGCATTCTTGTTGTAGATAGAATAGAAGAGAAGACGTTTTTAAGCTTGCACCAAAGGGATTGGAAGCTAAATTTCTTTCCCACGACCCGTCAAGGCTAAACATAACATGAGATAGCTGTATAGAGGCGACTTTGGCTGTGCTTGAGCATGTGAGGTATAATCATGGTTTTCACTTCCATTTGTTTATTTTTCAATTGTCTAAAATTTTAGAGCGTGTGCTTTGGGTACAATGGTCAGGTTGCTCCAAGGTGACCTAGAGGTTCCAAGTTCAAATCTTGAAAACAGTCTCTCTATATACAGGGTAAGGTTGCGTATATCTAACCCTCTCCAAACCCCGCAATGGCGGAAGCCTTCATGCACAAGGCTGCCATTTTTAGTGTCTAGGGTTATGAGGGAGAGGAGAGTACCGACACTAGATGCTCTCTCCCTCGATATACAGTAATAACGGATTAGTTATTAGAGATAGGAAAATTGTGGTTTTGTTAGGTGTTTTTGTTTAAATGAAGATCCTGAAATGAGCAACATGAGATATGGTTGGGTATGGTTGATTGGTGGTTTTCTTTCTGAATGTATTGCTTGGTTACTGAACATAATAGGAGTGAGAGGGTAGAATTTTGCAAACAATGAGCTTTGGAGAGTTGAGTTTGTTGTTTTGGTCATATTTTGGGGGTTCTCTTTCTGGGATGTTTCCATTTTTGTCAAGTGACGAAAATTCTTTCAAACAGTGGTGCTTCTGTTTCTGTTCCTGCTGGAATTGATCTGATTTAAGTTGCAGTGCTCTCTCTCTCTCTCTCTCTCTCTCTCTCTCTATATATATATATATATATATGAGCGCGCGCTTGTATTTCTCTGTGTGTGTGTGTGCTCTTGATTTACTGATAAAGAAAAAAAATCCATTTCTAATTCGTGCTCAGATATTTGTTTTAAACATCCAGGAACATGTTCCTAGTTCTCGGAAAATTGTTTAAAAAAAAATTTAGATCCTTGAAGACATGGGCCGAGGCATGGATTTTGATGCCATGTCCATTCCAAGTTCTTAATCATGTTTAACCGGGTTTGGTTAACTTGGGAGAACGAGAATGGTACCATATTGTGAAAACAAGTGGTGTTGTGCTAATTTAGTTGTTGCGGAAAACGACGTAGTGTTGGTCGAGATCAAGCACAAGTATTGGGTAGTCTCCAGAAAGTCAATATTGGGTTGTTGAATTTATTATACCTCTTCAAGCACATAGTGGCACATGAAGGGATTGGATATTAAAATCATAAGATTTTTACAGCATAATATAAAAAAATAATAAATAAATCACTTATAATGTTCAATTCTTTTATGTCGGATTTGTCTATATCAACCTTAAAACAATAAAACAACAAATATTAAATCGCATTTAATATATCAGTTTTTTCCTTCGGCACTTCAGCCTCAAAATTGATAGTTTCCGAAGTGTGATTTGAGTGGGCGAATGTGTCTGAACACGAATAAGAATTGATAAGGGAGCTCCGTCCTCTAACAATATCAACATAGAAAATCTAGGATAAAAAAATATTCTTGGAATTCTTATGTAATCCCAAGACACTAGAGTGACTCTGATTTGAATGAATGAGGTAGTAAGATTCAAATTAATAGGTGAAATACAAAAAATGAAATTTCATTAGACAAAGCAAGATAACAATAACCGAAAAATCCAAGCGGCGGTCGAATTTATGAGGTGGCCATCTTTGTCTCTTTCACCTTGTAAAGTTTGTTCACTATTCAAAAATTTGGACCCTTGTTTTTATATATTTACATTTTGATCCCCAAACTTCTTAAACTTAGCGTGATTATTTGTTCTTTTTTCAAGGACTCTTCTAACTTCAACTTTCTATTGTGACCTATTAGATTCATATTGTTTTACTAATCAATTAATCAATAAAAAATTAGAACAATTCCAATCTTCCCCTTCCGGATGAAGGCACTTTCCCTTAATGTATTTCCTCCGATAGTGAGTCATGTCTTACTCACTTATCACATTCATGTCCAGCTAGCATGATTTAACCAAGATAATCTCCCTAGGTATGATTATCATATTATACAATCTCTCTATTTGTGTACCCGAAAAGACCAACATGGTATGATTAAGTCAAAAATCTTAGTCTCATCATATGTATTTTGATTGATAGTATAATTTCTTGTAACACCAATTGGAATCTCATACCAATTGTCACACTGGTCTAGCTAGAGGTTTGGGTGAGTTATATTAAATTGAATTACCTAGGACATGTCCCTTTTGCTAAGAGGAATAGATTTTATCTTGCATATTCGCATATTTACATGTACGTCCCACTATACTCAATGAATACTTTTAAAGTCTCATGGTTTAGAAAACAATATATATATATATATATATATAAAAGACCCATACATGTAATACACAACAACTCAAATTAGAAGATCACAAATACAATCACACCTCAAATATCCTATTTTGATATTGAGTAAAGTTACTGTGTAGGATATCAAAGATGCTCATGTTCGGTCCCATATTACACTAATAAGTCTCTTTGTAGTTGTTCTAGTATTTCATACTAATAATACCATCCTCAAAAAGCAAACATCGGAACAAACTAGCATAGGTTGTTGAAGACCATTTTCAACAATCGAATACCGATTATAAACAATTTAGAATATCAAGTACAAATGCCTTTGGTCTTGGCCTATTAATCATATTAAATAGCCAAAAAAACTTTAACTTTGGTGGCATTCGGTAATCATTCCCATCCCAGAAATTTTCATCCTATTCTTAGATTTTTTGGATTTTTATCTGGGAATAGCGTTTGGTAATTTTTGTTCCCGTTCTCATTCTATTCTCATTTGAGAATTCATCCCACTTTTTTCTTTAGGATTGAGAAACAAAAAAAAAAAAATCGATTTCATTAATTCCCATTCCATTCCCATTTCCTCATCACCTTCATTCTGCTCCTTCGTCGCCATTACCTTCGTCGTTGTCGCCATCGCCTTCGTCACCGTTGTCTTCGCCTTCGTCTTCATCGTCGAACCCTATTTCGTCGCCATCGTCAAAATCAATAGGGTTTTGATTGATTTTTCAATTTTGAAATCGAAACTAAAATGGAAATGAAGTTCGAAATTGAATATGTTCTTGGATTTCTTGGATTTGTTCTTGAATTTGTTGTTTAGGGTTCGTTCTTGATTTCTTGAATAAAATCGTTACCAAACGCTATTCTATTTCCGAATTCAAAAAAAAAAATTGTCGTTACCAAACGCCCTTCTGTTTCAAGAAGGAAACAAAATTCTCATCTCATCTCCATCCCACTGCATGGGATGGGCACAAAACGGTTACCAAACAGACCCTTAATATTTAAGGTCTACAACGAAATTAATTAATTAAACAATAATATCAAAAATACATTTTATTAATATTTGAGATTGAAACATTTTACAGATATAAGGTATAAATGTAAAAATACAAGATTGACTATAAGGATTACCTTCAACAGTATGTTGTTGCCACTCAAGTTAATTTACATTAGGTATATTATAGGAAACTCTATCACAAAGATACATTATGACTTCTCATGCAAAATGATGCCTACGGTTGTCAATTGAATTATTTTGCTTGAGGTATTATAAAGATACATCTCCCCTCAAAGATCCTCGACGTGGCATTAAAACTTGGCATCGTAAAAGGCACCAACACGACAAGGACACGACATAGGCATTCCCTACACAACATAGGAAGCCTTGGGCATGACTTACCCAAGAAACTCAATTAAGGGAGATAACCGAGGTGCGACATTCGTCAGGACACATAGGTGCACTTGAGCATCATTGTTCTAGTGGGCATTGGGCATCACTAAAGCAGGTCACAAGTTAATCCTAGGCTCAATTCACGGGCGCAACATGAAATCGAAGGCATTGTGGATGCAAGGACACAAATTGATCACGGTCAAGCGCGTAGCATACAAGTCATGACACAAATTGATCACGGTCAAGCGCGTAGCATACAAGTCATTGACGAGCGTCGACATGATTGTTGAAATGGGACCGGGACGGCGTAACTGGCAGAATATCATGGTACTCAGTACCGTACTTGCGCAAAACTAAATGTTGGGTCATGTGTGTATGTCGAAGGCATGTTTTAGGGGAATTTTTGTAGATAAAACTGTGTAGACACTGAGGTGTATTTTGCCTATACCTAGGCAGATGATCAGTGTGTTCAAATTTCAGAGAAAAAACAAAAGATAGCAAATCAGGTGGTAAAATTGTAATGCAATCATGGTTCCCTTTAAACTGAAACCAGTTCAGAGAGCAGACATTGTAATCAACAACAGACAAAGATATACATTCCACTAAAAAACAAAAAATAGGGTACTAGAGTAGCAGCAGCAACTATCTCTATCCCTGTTCTTCCTCAACAATTCACACAAACACAACATACACAAATCCCCATCCAAGTATTGAGCCGAAACGTCTCAACCCTACGTTTGGTTACACGGAATTGAAAGCTCGGAATTGGAATTGGAAAAATATAACGCATATAAAAATCTAAAATTTTTAAATGCATTCATTTCTAATTCCAATTCCAATTCCAAGACTTTAATTTGTGTTACCAAATGCTACCGGAAAGAAAAGCACCGTATTAGGGTAAAAATGTTTGGCTTAACGGGGCACCCTCTTCCGACTTAGTATCTCATGTTCTTTCAGTCGATGCTGAAACCTTGCTAAGCGGGCTTGGAGGCTGACAAGACTCGACGCTTTTCGAGAGAGCACAAAGCTCAATTGAGTCACATAATTGTCTATACGGCTTCCCGGTTGGTCCACTTCAGCCAACAGCTTCATTTCCTGGCATTCAGAAAAGAAAAATGATACAAAATATTTGGACACCATAAGAACATGTACAGAATTCATTTCCAGCCAATGGTTTGGCTAAATTTCACTTTGCACCTCTGAAGTTTGGGAGCAATTGCACTTTGTCCCAAGATTTCAATATTTCAATCTATCCTTTGAAGCTTACTTTCATTTTCATATCAATTTGGTCCAATTAACTCATTCCAGTCAACTTTATCGGTATGGAATAAAGAAAAAATTATAGTGCACTTTGCACCCTCAAAGTTTGATTGCGATTGGACTTTGCCCCTAACTCCGGCCACAAACCGAAATCAGTCAATTGGACTAAGTTGATACAAAAAATGAATATGGAGCTAGGAAGCACGAACACTCTGCCGGAGGCCGAGTGTCCAACACGTGTCAAACTCCGACACGCGTCCCACGTGCCTCTGACATGTGTCGAGGCGTGTCCATTTTATTTAAGATTTCAACACAACGCTGACAAGCGAGATGAATGTGCCGGACACGTCAGAAGCCCATGTCATTCATTTTTTTGGGGAGGGCCAATTTTGTCATTTTCTTTATTAACTTACTATAATTACATTATTATTTAAGGGAGGTATCTTATAATTTAATATTAAATAACCCTATTAAATGGGACTTTAACAAGCGGAGAAACAAAAAATGAGAAAGACAGAAAGACAACCGTCTTATTCACCAACGAAGGGTGAAGCTGATAATCAACCAATTGAGCTCGAGTGATTTTTTTTTTTTTTTTGCTTTTGTTTGAGGGTTTTTTTTTTTTTAATGTTAATGTTAGTTTAAACTTTGAAGATTTCTAATTATTGGCTTAATGTTTTTTTTTAATCAATTTGTGGGCACATGTAATCCATTAATTAGGCTAACATTTATAAAAATATATATTTATTTATTGACGTGTCTCCATTGTGTTAATGTCAGGATTTTTGAAAAATTGTGGTGTCGCCGTGTCCGTGTCGTGCCCATGTCGCGTGTCCATGCTTCATAGTCAAGGAGCAAGTGGCAAAGATTAAAACATTCGGAGCAAAGTGCAAATGCACCAAAAAATCAGGGGTGCAAAGTGCATCTTAGCCAAATAGCTGTGAGAGACCTAGATAATTTCATTTGGAGGTAAGAACATAAAAAAATATAGAAAATATAGTGGGATTTCACTAACCTCACGAACAATCTCCATTGTGTCTTCGATTTGTTTTCTATGGGCCGCAATCAAGGCCTCTTCTTCCTACAATTTTTGAACGTCAGACAACAATACAAAACCATGATCAGAAAAGGTTATAAACTTATAATACATTTGATAGAACAAAACACGTGTGGCAAATTCATAAACCATGACAAACCTCCAGAATTTCATCGATGTTTCCACCACGAGGAGAAGGCTCAGTTTCAGGTTGTTTGGATAAATCTTTTGTGTTAGACATGCTCAAATTCGGTGGCTTAAATGTTGGGGTAGGCAAATCAGAGGTGCTACTTTCTTTCCTTGGGCCAATCCCAGGCTTTTCGGTTTTCTCATCCTTGTAAGCTTTTCTTCGAGGTGGAGAAACCTTTTGCACTTTTTCTTCTGTATCAATGGAATTATAGATTTTTTGACTTGTATAACCGCCAGTTGGAATTTTCGAGTCAAACCTCTCCCTATCCATGGTGCCAGAAGATAACCCGCTATCATCACGTGTACTAAAGGGATAATTGGACAAAAAGCTAGAGGTTTGCTTGTCAGAATCAGACGGATTATAAGCAAATTTTTCCTTTTCCACAACCCTTCTACCCGTATCTACTTGTTTGGCATCTTCATGTTCTTCATAGACATCCTCAACATCAGCAGAAACAGGCAAGGACGAGGTCGATGAATAATCCTTATTAGTGGGCTGTAATAAACTTGTAACTTGTTCTTTTTTCCCATTTCCACTTTTGGAGAGACTTTTTACCCTGTGCATTGCAAAATCAACTTTTGAGCCAAAGTTTATGTAACAAACATGATGTAGCAAAATTTGCATGACTCATACTATAAATAGGCGTTACCTATCAGCATATCTCAAAGTGTTGAGCGTATGTTCACATGAACCGGCATTTGGAGAAATGCAAGAGATCATGACGGTCCTTGAGTTGCCAACGAAGGAGTCACGTAACACCTCAGTGAGTTTGCTCCCACGAAATGGAATGTGAATCTGATCGTTATCGAGAGCACGAATACACTCTTTGAGAGCCAAAAGACTCTTGTTAATTTCAGCTCCCTCAATCCTACAAAAATGACATTAATATATTCATTTGCCCTACGGTAAAATCGTACATGCATAAAACTGAATATTCAGGAATTAAATTGTAAAGGTTAAGGGCTCGGTTGGTTGTCCAAATTATCTCATATTTGATTTATTCGATTTATATATTTCTCCCTTTACCTATGATTTAAACAAATTTACATATTGATAGTTTGAACAAAGAAACATAATTATTTTAGTTTAGTTATATTTAAGCTATATTTCACTCCAATCACACGAGAAAATAGCATCTAAACTAGAAGTAATAAATGGTTAGCCAGCTAATTTAAGTGTTTTTCATTCTTACAACCAGAACTATAAAAATTCATCAATTGACTCAATGGAAAAGAGTATAATTTGCAAATTGAAGGATAACCAAACGTGCTGTAAGGCAATACTATTATCAGAACAGTTTAAAATTGAAATAAACAAACCACCAGTATCTGAAGAAAATACGGTTCCACGCAGACTTGTGTTATGTAGCTCACTTCGAGCACAATAGAAAAAAATTATCATGTTAAGCTTTCATGACAAATAAACCATTGCCAGGTTTCAAAGAAAAATTTACCGTGTTTGTCGGTCATTATCAGTTGTGTCAGCACCTCTTTCACTACCAGCAAGGTCAATAAAAGAGATCTTCCCCACAACCTTCCCACTCTTGGACTCATTTGCATCGTTGTTGTTGTTCCTCTTCGAGTCTTTTATCTCACTATGCTTCTTCACAACAAGTTGCAAAATAGCATGCGACCTTGAAGATTCCTCATTGGCACCAGTAGACCCTGTACTTCTAGCGGCATTTCCCCTTTCGATATATTCTTTCACAATATGTACATCTGACACTTCAAATTCCTGCAGTCCAACGATGCAAACTTGTTGCCGTCCATCTTCTCTCATACAAAGTTTCCTTGGTAAGATAAATTATAGAGTTTGTTAATAATTAATATGTAATAAATTGCAGACACAAAACTGCAGATGCATGCAAGGTTATTCAAACCAACTCAGTTATACATCTGCCCATCAAACAAATATAAGTTGATAGTAACCAGACCCACATACATAAAGCACACTAAAAAGCTAATATGAGACTAAACAAACCCTAATTTATGAATGGCAAGTCTTATTAATATAACCACATGTTCTTTAACTAACAGAATCTAGTTGACCAAACCAACAATTAAATTCAGAGCTATGGATTAAAAATTTTGAAGCACTTATTACTTCTAACTGTTCCTGTAATTGCTCTTATATCATCAAAGACCCCGAGTCCATGAGAACATAAAAGTATAAATCTCAGTGTGTATGAGAATACTAACTTCCGATCACTGAGAAGATCAAAGAGTTTTCCACCATATATCTCAAAGAAGCTAAGCCACAACTTGAATCTTTGATTACGGTAAATTGGCTGATGCAACAATCTAACAAGGTCTTCTGCAGCTCGAAGAGGTAACGGTTGCATTGTGTATGTCTTACCACTTCCTGCAATTAGAAGTATAAAGTTCAGCATCAAGTTCAAAACATGCAGCCTCCAGGATATATCTTTAGCAGCAGCAGTAGCAGGAAAGAAAAAATAAAATAGTCAAAGCAAAAATATAAAAGAACATCAACAGAAAAAAGGTATCAGGCAGCCCACTCTGAAATACATCGAAAGTAACAAGTAGTTACTTGTCCACAATCAAAGCCTTTTCCTATTTTGATCAGTTGGGAACTTCAATCAAAAAAGTATTTATTTAAGAATAGAGATAGCAAATTTTGCATTATCAAAATTTCATCTAAATCAACCTTTATCGTAGCATTTCAAACGACACTCAAGTTCATGTTTAAACTTCTAGTTGACTACTTGCTTTCCATCAATTCCAATGATTAAAGCCAGCTAAGCAAAATGGTGTGTATGCCAAGTCCATATCACAAGCAAAAGCCAGCTAAGTAAAAATGTAAAATCGCATAGACAAAAGTACGGATGTTCGGGAAAATGTTCACATAATATTTCATCAAAAAAATATAAAGATATTTGACTTGAACCAATTAACCAAACTATGTATTTTTTTGTAGAAAAAGGAGTCCTAGTTCCCTACTCTTATTAGTAATTATTACCGTCCGGCCTAGGCCTTAGTATTATTATTATTATTTTTGTTATTATCTATTGCTATATATATTATTTTAAGGAAGGTGATATTTAGTGTCTCATGGGCACCCTTCTTTCGTTATTATCTATTTATTATTTTCCTAATTATTATTATTATTAGTAGTAGTAGTATTAGTATTATGTGTCATGTTTCTGGAAGAGGGTGAAAAGACAAAGAGAGAATGTTAAATGAGCTTTAGACTTCAGAAAAATGAAAAGCGTTGAATATTACTTTCATTTATTGCATTACAAACACATGTACAAAACTCCAGGTATACTGGAGTTTGATCATCATTTCAGATTTGTGGTGATTTGGCCATCATAATTTTCCTCTGAACAAGAAAATAGCTAACTCAAGTCAATAAATAGTTTTTTTTTACAAAAAGGTTCAACAAGAGGACTAAGAACAGGCCGCACGTACCTGTCTGACCATAGGCAAAACAAGTTGCTTTTGTTCGCTGAAAAATGATAGGAATAATTGGCTGTACAGTGACGCGATATACCTGTAATCCATGAACATTAATAAAACCACATAGCATGGCAAAAGAATAGAAATAATTAAAAAAGCAACATTCCATGAACAAAGCTTAATAAAAATTATGTTTTCGTTACAGAACAAGGGGATAAACGTAGAATTTTTTTGACTGCTATGTGCACAAATAAGGAATAGAAACTTTAAACACAAATAACAATAGTTCTACCTCATCATTGGTCACATGTTCATCCAGAACAGCATCGAAACAAAACTCATGCTTCTCCACATAAGCAGTCAAATCCACCTTCCACATTAGACTCAAAAGTTACTTCTTTGAACAAGTAGAAATAAGAATGATTCACTACAGAACTATCATCAATCCATTTTCCACATCATACTCATCACAGGATTCTAGTTCTGCTTGTACACTACAGTGACAGCACATAGACTGACCTTAAGCTTGGGTTCATTGACATTTAAACAAGTGTTGTCATTTACGGTCACAATATCCTCCTCCTTACGAGAATTTTCCTTCTTATTTAGAGGCCTTTTGCGCACCTGCACAAAGATCAATATAGATCTAAAAATTCACACAAAAGCATACAGATCAAATAATTACCTCAACAAACAAGCAACAGTTACTCATAGCTAAATTCAAATTAACAAATTAGAGAGGGAAAATGGACATGAATATTAATGATCTAAAGCTTAAAGGGATAAAAAATTTCTGTTTGAGATACGAATATCATAATATCTAACTCAATATATCATTATTATATATACATATATACGGTGAAACCACAACGTCCCCAAAAACACTTCTTACACCTCAATGATGCATTGATGCTAACAACCATGCCTGAGAGAAGTGCTAGAATGAATATTATCCTTTTAACAGGTCAAACATCTTAAGCAAGAACTATCCGGACAACAAAATGGAAAATATAGACGAGCATGTTCCCTGCTAAACCAGCAAGGGAAGGCTCTTGATAGTGCAGGGATTAGACATGGAGCATCAGATTCATAGGTTTTTCTTTAGCCAGATTTTAAGTTATCAACTACCAAGGAACTCCGAATAAGCAACAAAAATAACATATCCCTATGACCATAAAGATTAAACTTTCAGTACAATCTTCATCCGTTGAGAATGTAGACACTAGACAATAATAGATTAGCTTTCGTAGCCATCGTCAATGAACAAACATGTACGAAATGGGTTCTGCTGTGTGGTATAAATCTGTAACTCTATCCTCTACCTTTCCCTAATTTTTGTGGGAAGTTCCCCATTATATTTGTCTTACAGTTCTGTATTAGTGGGAAGTTGGCAAAAAAAATTGAGGGGAGACAAAATGGGCTGGCTAAGCAAAACTGCCTCACACAAAATCTACATTGCACCGATGTTACGGTTTATTTACTATAATATGAAATTATGAATACATTACTTCCCATCTGACATGCATCCGCCAGCATTCATCCAGGGCCGGCGCTGGGCATAGGCTTTTAAGGCAGCTGCCTCTTTAGGCCCATAAAAAATTAAATTTACACAGATTTTCAGTGAAGACCCAACCGAAAACAAAAGGCCCAATTTAATTTAACAAAATTTGTAAGGAGCAACCCATCTACTTAAGTCCAATACTCCAATACAAAAAAAAAAAAAAATCTAAGATTGATAGAAACTGTCCATGAGATTTTCTGTCCAAGATATAACTTGTATTCATGCGCTTCATATTCACCAGGAGTTTGCTCCCAGAAATACAGCCTCCCCTGCCCCTCAAGTCAATTGCACAAGCCTCTAATCCCCTCTAATTCAATCACAGCAAATACATTAGGAGTTTCAAATTTGAAGTTGTTCATGTAACAATTTGTTCTATCAGCTAACCATATTAACCAAATCATGACCTATCTTCAACATTTTGGGCCCCAAAAATCCTAGTCAACATCACTTCGCCCAAACTGTCCCCACAATAAATTTCAACTTGTCTTGTCAAAGGCAAATGCCTGGTAATGTGTGCACAGAAAAAATTCTCATTTATATAAATTTATAATTATAATAACCAATGCCTTTGCTTAATTTGTGATTTTTTTCTGCCTTTTCCCTTTAACTGCACTTACATTAACTATACAAACGCTTAAATTTCAATCAACATTAAAAGACAATATTTGTATAAGTCGACAACAGAAAGCAAAGTTAACGCAACTTATCATAGGCAACAATAAAATTGAACTTGAAACAAGAAACATGTGCATGAACCCAGCTTGAAATTTTCAGTTAAAATGTTCCAGTGCTCAAGGTACCTTAGAATTATAAACACTATAAATAAAAATTCAAAAAGAATTGCACATTTCAAAAATAAACAATCTAGAATAGAAACATACCACAACTTTAATCTTAGCCACATTATTTTCTCTTGTATTGCTTTCTTTTTCATTTAGAGACAATCCAACTGAAGCATCTACATCAGTTTCTGCTCTTTCCGGCTGGCTTCCCATTACATCAAACTTGCTATCAGATGCTTTTGTGACAGCAGGCATAAAAGGAGATGGCTCAAATGGCTCCGACATAACATGCTAAAAAGAAAACAAAGCAATTATCATGAAAAAGGCAAAAAAAAATGTACTAGACATTTATGAACATATTTGTATTCCTGTGTATAAAGCATATCCTTTTTCATGCATTTCAAAAGATATAGTCAGTTTCAAAATTCAGCCTCTGAAGCTTTAGTCAGATAAAGACATAAAGTTGCATGGCATTTCATCCAAACCATAACTTTGTGAATTGACTGGCAAATGGCAATAGCACACCACAGAGGTATGAATGGATTTTGGTATGAAGCATCATACCAGCTTTTTGTTATTAGCTCACAAAAACACAAGCTGAAGAATAAAATAAAAGAGAAAAGAGGCTTAATTTCCTATAACCTGGTCAAGAATAAGAAATGATTATAAGTTTTTGTTCAAGCAATGTCCAATCATTGTGCCCGAAACAAAAGAGTCAACACTAAAATTGCACGCCAGCCCCATTTTTATAAATACTAGTGAATAAACCAAGACTGCACGAAATGCATAACATTCTAGGACATCAGAAAATAATGGGAACACAAATCACCACTTACCCTAGAAGTGTTGTGTTTTTTCAAAATTTGGTAATAACATTTTCACTTGCTCTCATCCACTAATTACAGTACTAAACTATAAAAGATTGAGAGGCAATTCATATGTATTTCTCACCGCAAGGAATTTCACAGCAACAAATTCAAAATTAAAAAAAAATAGAACCATACACTTTAGGTTTAAACTTAAAACCAAGTAAAAGAAAGGGGAAGGAAGAAAAAAAATTAACACTCGGAAGCCATTTACTGTGGAGCTGACAAAATTGCTGCTATATCAATTCACTTCGTGGAATAAAATTCACATGACCACTTTGTCATTCTAGCTATAGAAGACATTTATATCTATACTATATACAACCAGAGAGCAAGGAGTATGTAGTTAATTTTGCCATTTTTGATTTAAGTTATCGCCAAATATTATTAATAACTAAAAAAAAATTGAAAAAAAAAATACCATTACAAAATAATTCATATCATGCAAACACATTATGGGTGTGACTGACACGACTATGAACTAAAGTTCAAACAAAGTGACCAGCTACTCTACTAGTCTGCAACCACTCTTTAGTCTTTAATAATCGCATACATCCTTCAAGCAAAAATGGAAGCAGTACAGAAAAAGAAAAAAAAAAAATAGTAAATATAAGAATTCTGTGATCTTGTTATATGTATATTGATACCTCAGACAACAGCTCCGTGTCATCCATGGCATGCAAATCCAAAAGCCCAGCTCCAAATTCGCCCCTAAACTCTGGAGAATAAAACCCATCTGAACTATGAGCAATTGGAGAGTATGGCTCAGAACCGGATTCGCCATTAAAATTGAGATTTCTCATTAATTTGGAAAGTCTTTGCTTCTCTTCGGCAGATTGTGCTCCATATCCCTTGAAACATCATAAATTACTTTTGTCATTCATAATCTAAAAGTAGTTATATCTTTTTATAAAGAAACAAGGTACCAACTAGCTTCTACGGAGAAGACAGAGGAAACAAAGAAGAAATGCTTACAATAAAAACAGATAAATAAATGACAGTACAAACTTTAGTATTGAACTGATTACCCACTATGACTAGATTCTTGCCAACTTCAGGTCTAGGAAAAAAGTAATCAGACAATACTCATATTTCCAGATGAACCAATATCACACTATTACTATGAAACATCAACATAAATGAGAAAAAAAAAAAAAAGACAAAAAAAAGTGAAGATGTAATACTCAATTAGATTGAATCCATTAAGCAATCGCTATCTTAAACAATTATGCAACACATAATTTAATAAATATAAGCAGAGGAATGATCCCTCAAAATTAAACTGCATAAGAAGACATAAGCATATTAAAACGGTAAAAGAGAAGTGATGTATGGATACCTGCATAAGCATGTTAGGTAAGAGCCGATTATCTATTCCACTGGAAGCCATTGGTGAGGCCAGATGCTGTAACCCAGCAGACTGAAGCCACCGCGCCATGACGGCATCTCCGGCGTCATTCTGCAGGGACCCACCTCCTGGTTGATCGTACAGAGCAGTTGCCGCAGCATTGCTCTGTTGCATCTGGCCACCCATGTGGCGCAGCGATCGGCGTTGTGGAGCCAATTTTTATGGTCTGTTGTATCGACGCTTCAACTACAACAGAAATATAATTAATATAATCATCCGCAACAACGAGAAACAAGATATTTAAAGTAAGAATCACAATTTCTGATCCTTGAGAAATGTACTTACAATTGGGTGAAAAGGCGATTTCAAAGCAAAACATAAACGCGTTCACACATTCATATACGCTTCAACCCAGATAACCTGAAATTCAAATGTTTCTCATCAAATTCATCAAACGCAAATCCATCGATTCAACTTCAAACCTCCCAAAAATATTCAAATTACACAATGCAATAACAAATAAACACGAATTGTCACCACAGAATATCGCATCTCAAAATACATATACATAATGGAGAGATTACCACATATGGAGGTAGAAATGAACAATTCAATTTCGGATGGTGGGTGTTGTTTGCGATCTGACAAACGGATGAAATTGAAACTGTAAGGTGGATAGATCTGAAAGAAATGGGTAAGGAATCCAAACCCTAATTATTTGATCCGACTCAACAATCTGACAGAATCTTCTATCACTTTTCAATCTTCAATATATCTCATCTATATATATATATACACACATATATATAATATATAATTATAATGCAACTGTAAAAATTGTTGCAAGCCAATCAATGGAGACTTCAACGCGCGATGGAAAATTTCTAGTTCATTCCATATGCACGGTAATAGAAATCTACAATATATGCGTCTCAAAACCATTGTATGGCTAATTCGAATTTGTTTAATGACTATTATGCCCTCACATACTATTCTAGTTAAATTCAACCACACTAAAGCATCGTACAATTCTTGAATTATTAAATACAGTATTTGACTAAATTGATCATTGTCGTCTAACGATAATAACATGTCAATATTAATTGTGTTTTTTTATAATCTGAATTTTTTATTAGGTCAAATACTATGCTTGACTGATTCAATTATCACGATAAAATACAATGAAATAACGTGTGAAATACGGTACATATGTATTGTTGGATTTAGTAGCGTATAAAAATCAAGCAAATTTGAATTTATTTATTGACTATTTTGTCCTCATATTTTTTTTTTAAATTATTTTGAAGTAAAGTAATATTGTTTGATTGATAAATAGTTAAATTCAACATATGAAAGTATCGTATAATTGTTGGATTGTTAAATACAATATTTGACTAAGCAGATGATTGTCGTTCAATGATCATAACATGTCAATATCAATTGCGTTTTTTTTATAATTTGAATTTTTTGTTAGGTTAAATACTCTGCTTGACTAATCCAACGATTATAACAAAACACAATGAAATAACGTGTGAAATACGGTACATATAGATTATTAGATTTAGTAGCATACAAAAATCAAGCAAAATTGAATTTATTTAATGACTATTACGTCCTCATAATTTTATTTATTTTTTAATTATTTTGAAGTAAAATAATATTGTTTGATTGATAAATATTATTAGTTAAATTCAACACATGAAAGTATCGTATAATTGTTGGATAATTAAATACAATATTTGAATAAGCAGATGATTGTCGTCCGACGATCATAACATGTCAATATTAACTGTGTTTTTTTATAATCCGAATTTTTTGTTAGGGCAAATATTGTGTTTGACTAATCCAACGATTATAATAAAACACAATTAAATAACGTGTGAAATGCAGTAACATAGATTGTTCGATTTAGTAGCATACAAAAATCAAGCAAATTTGAATTTATTTAATGACTTTTATGCCCTCATTTTTTAATTATTTTGAAGTAAAATAATATTATTTGATTTGATAAATAATTAAATTTAACACATGAAAGTATCGTATAATTGTTAGATTATTAGATACAATATTTGACTAAGCAGATGATTATCATCCAATGATCTTAATATGTCAATATTAACTGTATTTTTTTATTATCTGAATTTTTTGTTAGGTCAAACATTGTAACTAACTAATCCAACGATGACAACAAAATAACATGTTAAACACACCGTCTATATAGATTATTGAATTTTGTAGCATACAAAAATCAAGCAAACCCTTTGGGGGGTGGGGCCAACAATACACCACCCCCTATGATGACTTATAGTGCACTTCATTTGAATAATAAGGCTTGCTTTACCTTAAAGCATGCGATGGAAGGTGGAAAGATCCAACACTAAAAGAAGAGGATTCAAATTTGAAGCTCCCGAGGGTGGCTCCTCCTTGCTACTTTATCTCCATTTAAAAAAAAATATTATTTCACTTTCAAAAGTTTAAACAATATTTAAATAATTTACTTTAAAGATATTTATTTTTTTAAAAAAATAATGCAATATATTTGATAAAGAGAGGAGGGGAAGCAATTATTTTAGAACAACACTTAGGGCTCGGCTAATTGGATAAAATGAAATCAGGATATAATAGAATACGAGAATGAATGGAATGAATTTAGCATAATAATTTTGAAATCAAATTCATTCATAATATATATCTAATAATAGTTTATTTAAAAAATTATTATAAAATATGAATAATATTCCATGTGAAAAATATTCAAAATCTACCAAGTAAAATCATTTTATTATTAATTTTTTTTTTTTTTTTTTTTACTTTGAGAACATAAATACAATTATTTTTCTTAAATATTTATTTTTGTTTAGGAATAGTGAGATATTTTTATTCTCAGATTTTCACTTCCATTTTTTTTTCTCGAATTTCTATTTCTGATTAGAAAAACAAATAGATTTTTTGTTCCCAGAATTTTGTTTATTTTTTGATAACAGTAACATATTTTTTGTTCTAAACTATTTTTTTTTTTCGAAATATAAATTTGTGAAAAAAAATATATTTTTAAGAAAACATAAAAAGAAACATGGAAACAAAAAACATGTTTCTAATCCAAAACCAAAAAAAAAATCGAGAACAAAAAAATCTATTTCTATTCCTGAAACAAAAACAGAATATTACAAAATATATATATATATATATATATATATATATATATATATATATATATATATATATATTCTTTTTCAAAATAAAAATATAAAATTAGAAGAAAATATTTTGTTTACATCATTAATGAATAATATAATTTTTATTCAAATTAATATATGACTAAATTGATAAAATTAATTTATAGAAAATATTAAAATCGTTGTCAAATTGAGAATTATCGGCCAAAATAAGTTGAGATATTTTATGTATAACCTAAAAAAGAAATTATACCATGAATTATGGAATCCAATTCCGCCCCCATGAAGTATGGAATTCAATTCCATCAATTTTAATTCCAATAGAACCATACTTTTGATTCTATTGTATAACCGAACAAAGGAATGAGAATCGAATGTAGAATTGCGATTTCATTACACTCTCATTCCGTCCAACCAAACACACCATTAATGTTAGATTATTATCCCACATCCATTATATGAGAGCATTCAAATTACTATATAAATCTCTCTTAACATGGTTTCAGAGCCAAAGTTATAAAAATTCATTTTTGTTCCGTTATGATAAAATCATTCGTACAAGTTGGAGGTTGCACATTTTTTATTATTTTTTCGTAATTAAATCATTTTTGTAAACCAAATGTTGCATTTAAGAGCGAGAATTAAATTCTTGTCCCACATCCACTACTTAAGACTACACAAACCGAGAATTGCATATTTCTCATCTTTTCTTTCCTTCTACTCACCTCGTAACACAAAAAAATAACACAAATAACTTTGAATGGAAGAAATACATCTTTCTTGTTTTAGTAGTAAATGTCAAATAATTAGTGAATATTAGATGATAAAGAGTTCAACTATACTCAAATAATAATAATTTTTCATTAATTAGTTTGTCCCAGTCGACTTTTCAGAGTCTAGCCCAAGCCCTCTCTTTCTTAAAGCTCAAGCCCAATCCTAGTGTCTAACTCGAAACTACAATATTTTTTTTATATAAATTGAAAAATACCATTTTTTACATTTTTTATAAAATAAAAAATACAAACATTAAGGATAACAATTCAATCCCAACACATGAATAACCGAACCAAACCAAACCAAAGAACTCGATTTTGACACTGATTATATGATTTTGGTTTCGTAATTAAAAATCAAAGTGTTTTTGGTTTTGAATTTAAAATAATATCCATAAAATCGAACTGGTACCAAACCCCTAGATATATTTTTATTATATATATATATATATTACCCAACTTTTTGTTTATAATAGAAATCAACAATTCACAGTTTCAATTTTGATTTTACATGAAATTAAAAATCCTTAACAATTTTCACAACTTTGATTTTGTTTTGGCATAAAATTAAACAGTTCGATTTTAAAACTACTTTTCAAAAAAAATTAACAGTTTTGGATTTGGACCGTTTTGATTTCTAACGAAACCAGCTCAGACTGACACCCCCCCCCCCCCCCCCCCCCCAAAATGGTGGAAGCTCCTTTATTCCACGGCATTTCATTCAATAGAAGTGCTCACATAGATTCAACAAATGCTTTGAAAAAAATATCACAAAAAGAAAGGCCATTTCTCAAACTATCTCGATCAAAAATAGAACAAAAAAGACAAAATCCAACTTAGGAAGCCTCATGGCCCAAAATAACCTCAAAACACTAGAAAATAAATACCACATTTAAAAGTAAAAGGGAATAACTAGGACAAAACTGACACATCCAGCCCTAAAAAGCCTATTACCATCCTCTTATTTAGCACTTGACCTCCTTCAAGCCATACGCAAAGTACAAAAATGTTGGGTCAGTGGCACCCTCTTTGTAATAGGCAAACACCAGGGTGCTGTCATCATGCATGCTCTCCCCCACAAAGCTGCCAAAAAAAAAATCACATTTTAATGGTCTGTTTCTGTTTCTACTTCTAATAAATTAGGATAGGATGGAATAAGAATTCTGTTTCTATTCTAAAATACTTCGAAAATAGAAACATGTTTGATAACCACCATTATCCTGAACATTGTTTCTTTTAATTTATGAAAAGATAAACAAGAAATATGTTTGGTTGCAACCTTTGTTCGGTTTTTTTTCTTTAAATATGGTAACCGACTAACCCAGGAGGGTAGTAGGAATAGTTTTGTGGGAGTGCATAAAAAACAACACTTTTTCTTTTCTCAGATTTTCAAGGAATACATGAAATAGTCCCAAATTACTCCCAAAATCTTAAAAACAGAAAAGTGTTCACCAAAGGCATTTCTGTACATAAATTCCAAAATTTTGGGAGCGGGGACAGGAATCAGGAAACAGTAACCAAACGGGGCCTTAACTGTTGTGATTTTGAAAAGGAAAAGGAGAAGGTGAACTCACAATTGGAGGTCGCTCAGCTTGGAGAGAAGGTACTTGGTTGCACCCTCTATGTTCTTCTTGAATGTCTCTTGCTTCTCGGCATCCAGCTTAGCACTCAAGGACTTGATGTACTTCTTGATGTATGCAACGAATTGCTTCTTGTCGAACGGAGGTTGTTCCTGTAAATATGGCATGTCAAGGTCAAATCATCGATAACATTTAGCCTTTTTCAAATTTAGAACGAGTTTAGATGAAGAAATTTGATTTAGAGAAGATTATTGAAAAATCTCAAAGTCAAAATCATCGAGGGCGCATTTGGGTGGGTGAGGTGTATGAAGAAGCAATTTGTAATATTTTCTTAGAGGTTTTTGCACTTTGCACCCCTGATGTTTCAGAGAAATCTCACTTTAGCCCCTGCCCCTTTAATATGAACATTAAACCCTGAAATATCCAAATCGTATCAAGTTACTCCAAATTGTTGACACCGTCGTTGTTTTTTATGAAAATCACTCATGTGTCAAGCACGAAAATCGTCCACGTGGGTGATTTTCGTAAAAGAAAAATGACGAGGTCAACAATTTGGACTCAATTGACACGATTATGATACTTTGGGGTTTAAAGTGTTCGAATTAAAAGGGGCTAAAGTAAGACTTCTCCGAAATGTTAAGGTTGCAAAGTGCAAAAAGTAAAAACCTCTATTTTCGGTGAAAAAACACCCTCCAAAGTTTACAAATTCTTTTCCTAAATCATATTCATTTTCAAATAACCCACCAAAAGGTATTTGAAGAAAGAATTTGATTTCAATAAGGACTATCATTTTTCAAAACCAATCCTTAAGGGCACATTTGGCTAAGGTACTTGAAGAAGAAATTTGATTTAGAAAATATGTTAGAAAGGAAAAATTACAAATCCATTTTCTAAATCAAATTCTTTCTCACAGACAGAGAATTTTATAAATCTCTTTCCAAATCAATTTCTATTCAAATACGTCACCCGATTCGGTTTGCAATTGTAGAACTATATTTTGTTTTTCTCCAACCCTATAAATATTTATAACTTCTCCAAACACATTTTCCCGCCCATCACACTATATCTAGAAAGTGATGTCAAGATTTACGGTAAGATAAAAAGATATCAAGAAATAGTTTTCACAAAATAGTTTTTGTAACGACAAAAAAATGTTCTAATATTGCAAACCAAGCAGAAAAATCTAAAAACAAGGTGACAAACGAACCTGAAGCCTAAAAGTGTCAACAATGTCGACCACCTTCACGGCTTGGTCATTGACACCCTCATCTTCCTCGCAACCTTCAGCTGAAGGGTTTGCACCAATGTCAACATCAATGGCTCCTTGAAACACCCACTGCAATTCGACAACATATTCGTTATACCACCCATTAAAAATTATATGCTATTTTGTCATAACTACTATAAACAAGTAATAGCATAGAACAACAATACTTCCATTCAATTATAGAAGCAACAAAATTTGAAAGATAAAACATACTGACCTTTCCTTCGACCTCCCAGAGCATCCCATTCTGGACTTCCTTGTATGGAAAAGAGTCTGATAGAAGCTCATCGCCTGAAATATGTAAAATCACATCATAAAAATGTGCCAAAAAATGCATAAATTATGAATAAAACAAGGTCTCGAACACCCGATCAAGAAAAAAACACAAGCAAAGACGCCATTTTTTTTCCCTTTTAGGCTATTACCTATATGTTGCATGAGTATTTTTTCCTCTTTTAGACTTTTACATGAATCATTCAAGACCTTGGATACCATAAGATCATGATAGCAAGGTACTAATCATAAGCAGTTAAAAAAGCAAAACCAGGGTTACCTAAATTGACCAGAACTCTTGATTCTAACTAGAATATAGAGTTCAAAACATGCCACAAGCAAAGTTTGCTGTAATTATCCTTATGCGGATTCTCCTACTTAATGCAAATTAAATATTGATAGATGTAATTGGCCTTCCCGTCTAATATCGTTCTTATTTAAATTTAAAAAAAAAAAAAAGGAACCAAAAAAGTTCTTAACTTCACCAAATCAAAACACACAAACCAAAACCAACTTAAGAGAGATCAATACGATCTCTTAGATGCATCTAACTAATCAACCCTGTGAGTAGATAGAGAAACCAAAGCAGCCCTCCGAAACTCTCAGATCTCACTAAATATGAAAACTAACCAAGAACTCGTGTAAAATTATCGGAATTATACTCGTAAAACTAATCTATCAACACAGTCGTAAGATGGCATCGAGGCTCGAACATTCAATTCAACTCGGATCTCAGAATCGAATCGTAAAATAAAATCACGACGATAAGTGATTCCGAGATCAAAAAATACAAAACAAACAGATAAATTCAAATCAAGCGAATCACAAATTCACTTTTTTTAAGAAAAAGCACCACAGAATTGCAATACCATGCTCATAAACAAGAGAACAAAATCAAATACAAACCTGTAAGCAAATCTTGGTAGACCAACATGATTTTAAACTAGCCTGAATCTCCTCGGAGAGAATATGGAAATCTCGAGGGATTGGAGAGCGAAAACGATACAGGAGAGAGAGAGAGAGAGAGAGAGAGAGAGGGGGAAGATACGTGAAGAATGAGAACCGCGAGTATATATAGGCGAGGGTTTTGGGGAAGAAGAGGTAGAAAGAGGTAAGGAGTTGGAGATTACGAGGAAAGAAAATCTTCCTAAAAAATCTCATCAAAGTCGGTTCTTCAAGGAGGGGTAAATAAGGAAAAGGAAAAGTATGCCCATGATTTCAATAATTTTGAATTTATTTTAGGAAAATTACATTTTTAATCCTTAAAGTATGGAAGAGTTCTTTACCGAATAAATATAATTTTAAATTTTTTTTACTGACAACGGCATCTTTGAACTTATTTACGGGACACGAGTATCCCGGTGTTCCGAACACCGGTCCGAACATTGGGATCTTAGTCCCGGTGTAGCGAACACTGGGATCAATTTTTTTTTAATTGCATGGTCCCGTCGTTGTGAACGCCGGGACTAATTTTATTATTATTTTTTTAAATTTGATGGTGAAACAGTGTATCACCGTGAAATCACCAAATAGTCCCGGCATTTAAAACGTTGGGACTGTCATCTTCATGTACAGAGAGAGAGAGAGGCCAAGGTCACGAAGTGGGTTCATGAAATGAAAAGATTTTTTTGACACTTTATACCTCTAAAGTTTTGGCCATTATTTCTTTTATTTTTAATAAAAATAATTTGTTTTTTTGTTTTTAATTTCGTTTTTTTACACAGATTTTTTTGTTTGTTTGTTAATTTTAATTTCTTTAATTGTTGTAATTTTAATTTAAAAGTGAAGTCAAACGGTCGATCGAATAAATCAAATGCTCGATTAGTTAAAACAGTGAGATAAAAAGTTTTGAAAATTAATCAAGTCGGTCAACCGACTTGACAAATCAGTCGACCGTTGAAAATAGTGGGTTTAAATTGTATGTTTTAATCTAATCGATTAACCGAATAGGACATCCTATCAACTAAATTGAATTTCTACTTGAATTCAGTTGAAAAAAAAAAATAAATTCATTTTATTAATAATAAAAAAGTAATAAATAATAATTAAAAAAAATCATGATATAATAAAAATAAATAAATAATATTTTTTAATAATTGAATTTCACTTTAATTTTCTTTGAAAATTTGTTGGTTTGGTTTCGAATATTATCGATTTTTTTTTTTAAATAGTTGAATTTTGATTAGAATTTTTGAAGTAAATTTTTTAATTTCAGTTGAATTTTTGAATTTTTATTTTTTGAATTCCAATTAAACTATCATACTCTTATATAAAAGGTCGTAAACAAGTCCATCAGAGTATGACTAGGAATGATTAATTACTTTATTATTTATTACTTTTTTATTATTAATAAAGTGAAAATATTTTTTTTATTTTCAATTGAATTCAAGTAAAAATTTAATTTGGTCGACAGAATGCTCCATTCAGTTAACCGATTAGATCAAGACATGCAATTTAAACCCACTATTTTCAACAGTCGACTGATTTGTCAAGTCGGTCGACCGACTAGATTAGTTTTTAAGATTTTTTACTTCACTGCTTTAACCAGTTGAACGTTTGACTTATTCAATTAACCATTTGACCTCACTTTTAAATTAAAATTACAATAATCAAAGAATTAAAATTAACAAATAAAAAAAAATCTTTACAAAAATGAAATTTAAAAAAAAAAAAAAACTAAAAACTAAAAAACAAAAAAAAAATGTTTTATTTTTATTAAAAATAAAAGAAATAATGGTCAAACTTTAGGGGTATAAAGTATCAAAAATTATTTTCATTTCATGAACCCACTTCGTAACCTTGGCCCCCCTCTATCTCTCTGTGCTTGAAGATGACAGTCCCGGCGTTTAAACGCCGGGACTATTTGGTGAAACGGTGTATCACCATTTCGCCATCAAACTTAAAAAAAAAAAAAAAAAAAAAAAAATTACTCCCGACGTTCACAACGCCGGGACCATGCAATTAAAAAAAAAAATTGATCCTGGCGTTCACAACACCGGAACTAAAATTCCGGTGTTCGGAATACCGGGATACTCGTGTCCCATAAATAAGTTTAAAGATACTCGTTGTCAGTATTTTTTTAAAATTACATTTATTCGGTAAAGAACTTAAAGTATGGAGTGAGTGTCTATGTAAAATCTGAAGTTTTCTAAATTATACATTTGTTTAAATTCCACAAAATTAAAAACAATGACTTTTCGACGAAAAATGGGTTTTATTCAACAAATGACCTCTTCATGAGGATACTTTCATTATTTTATTATTCAAACTAAACCTAAGGGTACGTTTGGTTGGAAAGATAGAAAAAAAATGACAGGCTAATATTTTTATTTATTGTGAAAGAAAAATTATTTTTTCTAGTATTGTTTGGTTATGAAAGAAAAATAAAAAGAGAGAAAATAATTCACTTTAATATAATTTATTATTTTATCCTCGTATATTAAAAAATAAATTAAAAATTCTATTATCAAGGATATAATTATAATTTCACTCATTCTCTCCCATTTTCCTCCCAAATTTGTGTGAAAAAAAAAAAAATTGCTTCGAAAATTAACCATTTTTCTTGCTATTTTTTTTTTCCTCCCATTTTCCATCCATACCAAATAAGATTTTTTTTTTCATCCTATTTTCTTTTCCATCCATTTTCCACACAACCAAACGCACCTTAAGAAAATTTTCTAACCTTTCCCTAACAATGATTTAGGTTTCTCTCTCATTTTTCATAGAAATTGTTGTTCGGAAAAAGGTTAGAAAAAAAAATCTTAGATCTAGATATCTCCATTGGAAGGTCATAATGCAAATCCCAACTCATTTTTATCCAAAATCATTAACAATGTTTTTAATTTGGTATTTTTGGTGGACAGTGCATGAAATTAAAATTTTAGTTTATGCATTCCACCTGCTATTATAATTTTTTACAGAAGTCCAAAGTTACTGTATTATATAAAAGTTTTTGATTTAGTCTTATTTTTTAAAATAATTCGATTCTCTCTGACTTATTTGCCCACTAAATTTTTGCATATCAATAGCTTATCTAAATTCTTTTTTTTTTTAAAAAAATATTTTTTAAGTATTCAGATTGACAATATCTTTTTATTTGTATTAAAAAAAATAATTGGATTCTATTTGACTTATTTGTCCACTAATTTTTTGTATATCAATATCTTATCTATCCCAAAACTTACAGCCTAGTAGATATGTAACTAACCTCTATTGTGGAATGTTTAGAGTTCAACTGTTTCCCCCAGCATATGTACAAAAAAAAAAAAAAAACTTATCTAAATTCTATTTTAAAATTTTTTTAATTATGTATTTAGATCGACAATATCTTTTTATTTGCATTAAAATCAGCGCTTTTGTAAACGAGTAAATTTTGGTAAATTGTCATGTGTCTTTTTATTTAATCAATTATTAATTGAAAAATAAACAAAAAGAAAAAAGAAATGATTCTGATATCTTTATTATATAAACATTTCAGATAACATTACAAGAAAAGTATTAGTAAAACAAAAAGAAGAAAACTTGATATAGAATAAGAAAACAAACAAAAACAGATAACTTACTGTGTAATAACGAGAAACAGAAATACCAGAATGGAAGATCGAGGTAATCGTTTGACGATTTGTCCTTAAAGCAGATTTCGCCTCCGCTAGGTGCTTACAGTTGAATGAACGTTTACCTCACAGGATACTGCGATCACACTGCTACTGGTACCAGCACTAGAAACCAGAAGCCAGGCGAACAGAAAAGTGTAGAACTCTCTTAAAAATAAGAACATCATAGACATGAAAACAGAATGCAATGCAGCTTATGAGATGCCTAATGTTGAGAAATGCATGCTCTTTTATAAGGAGCAAAAATTAACCTGAAGAAGGCTTGGTGTTAAGGCATTCAATGGACAACACTAATCAACCTGCAATTACACATTTGAAGAGTTTTCAGGTTTTTGTAACTCTCAGTAATTACACACCTAAAGAGATAGCCTTCAAGTTTATAACTTCTCTCAAGTTATAAAACCTGCAACATATATTTTAAAATGTGTTTGGTTATTTGGCTTAGATTTTTTTCGAATTTTGTACAAAACATACCTAGTCCAAGCAAACATTCCTCAAGATCCACAAGGCCCAAGCCCAAGACCCGGACCTAGGACTCGGACCCGGGTAGGCAGGCAGCGGTGGCGGTACGTGTGTGCGTGTGGCTTCATTTATTTTATAGCTTCTAGCCTTCTTTCTGTCCATATTTTTCAACGCCCTAGAGGGCTTATCTACAAGAGGTATCTCGAACATTAATAAATGATTTTTCATCTTCTTAGGTTACCAATGTGGGATAACCCACACCACACGTCAATCAATGTTTTCAAGCGAGTACTTTAATGAATAATTTTAATTCACTTCTTAAATGATTTTATACAAATAAATATACTACATTCATCTCCTTATTAAGGAGAACCCATTAGTACATTTGTATATCCTAATTTATTATTGAGTTCCACAAATAATTGGGTCACGAAATACCCAAAAAATCATTTAATACAACATGTACATCATTCATAAATTTTCGATTTTTATTTTCAAATGAACCCAACAATAACTGAAGAACTGTAATAAACAATATAATTATAAATACATGTTTTAAAATTATCAATAATACCTTAAGAATACTGACTATTTTATATATATATATATATATATATATATATATATATATATATATATATGTGTGTGTGTGTGTGTGTGTAATATTCCTTGTTTATACGACATTCTTAAATTCTCCAAAATTAATTTTAAATGAACACAATCAATAATTAATGTGCAAAAAAAATGACAAAATCCCTTCTATTTCTATAATATTCCTAAATTCTCAACTCTTATTTAGTACTAAACTTGATATTAACAAACATGCGAACAACGAAGCATGACCAATATAATATAATTTAGCACTAAACATTTGCTCTTGAATGAACAATGATACTATATATAGTTTATAGGGAAAATTACCGGCTGGACCCACTATTAACAATAATCTGCTAATAAAACCCGTTACTTAATTACCGAACATAGCAATCCCTCGCCGATTTTCCTGTGAACCGAGCAGTCCCAAATTCATTATCTGTACATTTTTCGGTGACTGATTTTCCCTTGCATTATACGCGCAACGAGATTCCATTCTTGGATCGTTATTTTAGGCCCCGTTTGGTTAGGCCCCGTTTGGTAACCCATCCCATCCCAGAAATTCCCATTCTATTCTCAGATTTTTGGGAATTCTGTTTGGTAATTTTTGTTTCCGTTTCAATTTCATTCCCATTTGAGAACTGTGCCCACTTTTTTCTTAAGAAATGAGAAATAAAAAAAAGTTGTTTCTCATTATTTCCATTCCCAAAACACATGGTTACTATTCACCTACCGGCCGACCACCGCCCGCCGCCGTCGCCGGCCACCGTCCGGCCGAAATTTCCCGACCACTTTCGGCCGTCGCCGACGACGGCGCCATTGTCTTCCGGCCGGCGTCGCCGGTGCCACCGCTGTCCGGTCATCGCCGGCGGGGGGCCACCGCCGTCTCCGATGTCGGAGCACCGCCGGCGGCCGTTGCCCGGAGCACCGCCGGCCGCCGGCAACGGCGCCACCGCCGTCAGGCCAAAACAGAAAAAAAAAAAAAAAAAAGATTTTAGGATAAAATGGTTACCAAACACAATATCCCTTCCCAAAACAAAAAAAAAAATTTATCGTTACCAAACGCGATTCTACTCCCAAAAAGAAAACAAAATTTCCATCCCATCCCACTGCTAGAATGGAAACAGAAACGGTTACCAAACGCCATCTTAGTGTTTCCATTCCAACCCAACCTAACCCAAAATTTCTGAGATTGATTTTTGGGAATGTGTTTGGCAATACAAAACCCAACCCAACACAACCCAAAAAATGAGAATTGATTTTCAAAATTCCAAGGAAATGAGAAAAAAAAAATTGTGCCCAAAAAACTGAACCCGAAGGAGAGGATATGCTCGGAATTATTAGGGATGTTAGTGAGTCATGTGTTCAACTTTTGTTAAGCTCAAAACAAATAAAGTCTTATTTTTCATTTTTCTCTCTCCCATGTCTATCGTCTTCTTCGTCTTCGCCGAACTCCTTTTCGTTCACCGTCCACCACCAGCTTATCGTTTTCCTCCTCTCTTCACAATCATCTTCGCCATCCTCGCCTTCTCATTTCCTCATCTTTGCAATCGTTCCTCCTCTTCCTCTCCTACCCGTCACCATCGTTGTTGTCTTCCTCGTACTCCGCATCGCCATCACCATCATCTTTGATCTGTTGGACATTGATTTCGATTTCGATATGTTTGCCGTCGTCTTCGATCTGTTCAACATCGATTTTGAACTCGTCTTTGCCTTCCACCTCCTCTTCAATCTGTTCATCGTCGTCTTCAATCTGTTCGATTACTGAATTTGGTTTAGGGTTTGATTTCGATTTCACTCTTGATTTTGATTTTAATTTGGTTTGACATCGTTGGTTTAGATTTCATTACGAAATCAATTTTCATTTTCGATTTCATCACGAAATCGATTTCGCTTTTCGATTTTGATTTCATTACGAAATCGATTTAGGGTTTGGTTCTTGATTTTAGTTTAGGGTTTGTTCTTAATTTTGGTTTAGGATTGGTTCTTGATTTGGGGGTTTAGTTGAATTTGGGAGTTTGGTTGAATCAATTCTAGGGTTAGTTCATGAAATCAATGCTAGGATAATATCATTACTAAACATGATTCTATTCCCAAACGCAGTTTTGTTCCCAATAGGAAACAGAATTCTCAACCCAACTCAATCCAACTCATCCCAGTTGAGTTAAAAAAAGTGGGAACACTAACCAAACGCCACCTTAGTTGATGAAACATACTATAAATATGAAATCATGCAGAATTTTCCTAATATACGTTACATTTCGAATTTCAAAATCAAGAAATAGCGGTGCACGCAACGATAATGATTGAAGCAGAGCAGTGGTGAAAATGCAATTGATATGTCATTCAGAATCGAGAAAAATGAGGTAACAACTATTTACATTGATCTGTGCCAATCGTAGCGATTTACAGAACTCTTGATGTCACAGTTAGGGTTTCGATGGTAGTAATGTAGTTATTTCGTCGATCAAGTGTGTGTTATCGAGCATATGTATACGAAAATGCATTTATGATTGAATGATACAGTGTTTTTTGATCAGACCGACGTACATAGTAGTGTTTTTGGATGATTCAAGTTGATTCACACAGTTCACAATATGGAATATAACATACACATACAACACATACGAAATGCATTATATATTGTTTCGATGCAGTACATAACGAACAAAACGTTGCACTTACAACGGTGTTACATTCATAAGGCGTGTTACATTTAACATACACACACAACATACGTGTACGATTAGTACAGTTTTCACATAATGCACACAACATTGCACTTACAGTCGTGTTACATTCACAGAGCATGTTACATTTAACAGGAAAACGATATATTGTTACAAGATTACATATTTCACACATGTTAAACACAAACATAGGGCGTGTTACATTTAACATCAAAATATGTTTTTTTTGTTTACAAGTTATACATATTTTAACGGTGTATTATGTTGATGTTACACGTAACAATCATTAAATTTTTAGTTGGTAAGACAAAAATACACGATTTGATGTTTCTTGGTATGTTTTACAGGGAACATTTTTCAATTTCATGTATGTGCAAGTATGAGGGGGTGACCACAGTATTGAGGATTGCAAACAACAACAACATTAGCGAGTTTTGTAACAAGATTGTAAGCAAATAACCAGAATTAGCTAAGTTAAAATTTGATTTGTCATACGTATTGCATGGTTATAGGAACCGCATGCTTGCCGACCAAAACAACTTCGAGGAGATGATGTTTCTAATAGCTTATCTGAAGATTGAGCTATTGGAGATATGCATTCAGAGAAGACTGAATGATTCAAGTGGATCAAATGGTGCATCAATAAGCGCTACTATCCCGGTAAATAGTAGTGGGGATAGCGAAAATGAACTTGACTACATAGGTAGTTATGGCAACATATTGCAGTAGAGTAATGACAGAGTATTATTGTCATCCCAGTGGGCTAATGGGATCCAAAAGGAGGGATAAAAATTCAGAGGCGGAACAAGCGAATTTCAAAACGTATAGAAAAAATATGCAATTGAGATTGAGTTCAATTTTTGTTACTTAAAAAATGACAAAGTACACGTGACAGCTGCGTGTGCATTTAGAGAAGAAAATAAATGCCCATGGTTTGTGCACGGACGTGTGATGTGTGAAAACAATATATTTTACATCCAAAAGCTGGTAAACGAACACACGTGTGGGGCTGCTTTCCACACAAATAAAAACAAACGAATGAGTTTGAAGATTATTTCTAGTTGCTTGACTGGTGATGTACAGGCGAACCTGAAAACGCGTCCTACTGATATTGTTGACAGTTTCAAGAGGCAATGTTGTATTGAGATCTCGTATCGCAACGCATGGCTTGGTGTCGAAAGGGCCCAGAATAGCGTGTTTGGGGATTATTCATCATCAAATGACTAGTTACGGTGGTATGTTGATAAATGTAGACAAACAAACCCTGGAATCCATGTTACACTCAATTATGACGATGAAACAGAACATTTCAGATGTCTATTCGTCACATTCCAAGTATGTATTTACGGGTTTTGCTTCTGTCAGCCAATGGTGTTCTTGATGGAACATCTCTTAACGGCCGATATAAAGGGAATTTATTAGCTGCAACGGCAAAAGATGACAACCAAGGTAATTATGTTTATATTCAGTGTATCGTACAACATTTCTTTCTTAACACATGTCATGTTACATGCAACTTTTTTGTTACACGTAACATTTGTTACATGCTGGTTGAGTTTTTGCAACTGGTTTATTTTGCAGGAATGTTTTTCATCGTATTTGCAATTGTTGACGTAGAAAATGACGAGAATTGGAATTGATTTTTGTCTGAGTTCAGAAAGATTGTTGCACCAAATCTCATGATCACGTTTATATCAGATCAGCACACGGTATATTAGAGAGAGTACGAAATGTATTCGCACATTGTCACCATGCATACTGCTTCCTGCATTTAAAGATAAATCCAAGGGCTACAATGACTGGGAGAAATACCGCACTTAAGGATTTAATAATTCAAAAATTGAACGAGTTGGAGTACACGCACATACCAAAAGTTTACAAAATGCTGTATGATCAGATAATGTAAGAAAGGGGAGAAAAAGTTCAAAGATTCGTGCACGATCTTTCTGTAATGAAATTCAGTAATTTTTTTTTTGGGGGGGAAACAATAGTGAAATGATATCAAACATAGCAAAATATTTCAATTCTTGGGTAAGTGAATATCGTTACTTGCTTGCAATATTATTTATTGACAAAATCAGAATACGGTGGATGGATTTGATGTTTGATAGGAGAGAAGAATAAAAAAGTATGGATGGGGAGATCACACCATTTTGGGATAACAATTTGTGTGAATTGATTAATGAAGGAAGAACATGGAACATCAGCTCGTCTGACGATGGATTTTACGCGATTCATTTATTTCCATTAGTGCTAGTTGATACGGTGGGACGATCATGTTCGTGTAGACAATGGTAGATAAATGGTTTCCCCTGTGTACACGGTTGTGCGGCGATTAACAAGAGCAGGTTGTCGGCACATGAATACATAGATGAATACTTCAACGTTGATTTTTACCGTGAGACGTATTCGAGAGGTATATACACAATACCGATAATGGAATGACCTATGTGGGTTGAGAGCGAAATAGTTATATTACCACCATTGTCAAAGAAGCAACCGGGTTGATCGAATAATTTAAGATTACTATCAAGGGATGAGATAAAAGAGAGAAAGTGTGGGAGATATAGAAAAATGGGGAGACACAATAGGAAGACATGTAAAAACCCGATGGTGTAACACAGGGTTATATTGATGAGATTTTTTGGATTCAAGTAAAGACAGTTGAATTTTATTTTTTATATATTTTTTTAAATAGAAACAGATTTTTTAGATGAATTCATTGACATTACATTCAACACGACAATAATAAATGTTTTGTTACGTTCCACATTTGTATATTTTTCAGATGAGTCATTGATGTTACTTTTTCAACATGGCAATAATGTGATTTTTTTTTGGATTCAAGCTCTATCATTTTGAACATCTTTTCAATTTTACGTGATTTTTTTACATGTAACATTCCCGACATTTTAATGTATAAGATATGTTACATGTAACATATATCCACATACCATACATAAATTCGTATATAAAGAGAATATTACATGTAACATGGTATGTATATGTAATTTTGGCGTGTATTGTACAAGTTACCTACTAAAATGCGTAACACAGGATTCCTCCCAAAATTAAACCGCCATTTCATAACTTGCAGGGAAAGGACGTATTTTTTGAAACGACGTGTTTTGGTAATCATGTCGTATAAGCCATATCCATTTCTCCGATTTCAAAAACTTTCATATTCCCTTGCAAATAAAAAATCCTAATGCTCTGCAACGCCGTCGCCCTTCAATTCATAACTTGCTCGATATTTGTCTCAATCAGAGCACAATGGTGACTACACAGCGGAATATGATCACGAAGAACCCCAACATTGTCGACGATCCCGCCACCCTTTTCGACACATGTAAGCATTTTTTATACACTTTTGACGACAATCTCAGCTTTTTCGGCGCAAAAATCAGACGATAGTTGTTAGTGTAGTTCATGTAATACAACCGTATATTGAACGGATGGAAGTCAATATGTTTAGGTTTTGTTGTGTATGATATGGAGTCCTATTTTACCTATTGCGTTTTGTGATTTTATATACGATTTATGTTATTTGTATATCGGTGTGCGTATATGTCCGGTGACTTCACCATACAAGGGCTTCGACATGCTTTTGATCGATGATTTGGTACACATTTATGTTGAAACTGTTGACTATTTTTTTTTAGAGAACTTGTCCTGTTTTTATCGTTCTATGTCGTTATCAATGTGTTATCGTGATAATATGTCCGTCAATAAACACATATATTGGTGCATATGATTTTTGGTGGATGTTGAATGCAACATCTCCATTGTGTATTCAAATAATCGATCTGCGTATTAATTTTTTATATTTTCGAAGCACGATTTTTGTTCTGCTATCATAGCGGGGGTAATATTTTGTCAATGTTTCAAAATTATGTGCACATGTGGAATGTAACATTTCAGCTATTTTTGTTGTATAAAAGTTAGATTATCGGATGTTTTAAATGTAACACCGATGCATGAATATAACATATTGGGGTTTATGCATATGAGGCCTTATGTATGCGTAGAATGTAACACCATATATATTTTTGTATGTTGAATGTAACACTCCCTACATATATATTGTGCAGAAGACACAATACCCAAGGTTGATAGTGGACATGACACGTTGACAAGCATGTCAGACAATGAGGATGGTAAAAAAATGACTTACTTATTTGTTTGCTTTATTTTACAAAATTGAAATACTTTAACACCTATTGATTTTTGTTGCTCTACTTCAGAAAAATATGTTTTAGATGTCCCAACAGCGTCAACTAGCGAAGAAGGTAAAAAATCATGTATGATTGGATTTTTTTTTTGTTTGTTTTTTGTTTTGTACACATATTGATTTTTGTTTTGTACATAGTCCAGAAGAGAATGTTCCAGACCGGCCAATAGCGTCAACAAGCCAAGTGCCGTCAGGACCCATCAAATATCCATGAAATTTGTCATAATTCTCATCAATCATCTACGATTTATTACTACGTGACGAACATATACAGTACTTATGCCGCACACCATTTTGGAACACTATGAACGCACTGATGAATGATCGGGAGGGCAGGGTATTATTCTATTGTATCGACAATCTAATTGCGAACATCATCTAGTGCTATTATTTGGATAAAACAACATTCAAATTGGGGTCACGGTATGTGAAGTTTACAAGCAACGACGTGCAACTTATTTTTGGGTTGCCATGTGGTCGGGTACAACTGTTTGGTAAATACGCAAAGAAGAAGAACTGCGTATTACTAGCACGACAAGGGCTGAATAAAAACAAGGTAATGACATGTTACGTGCTACCATCAATCGCGACGGTGAAGAAAATATGAGGGACGTTATTCGACTACTTCGTCTTCATTTGTTGACAACTTATTTCTTTACGAACAAGCGGTAGTATGCTCGAGTATCGGACCTTAACATTGTTGAGGATTTGGATGTTATGACAACTTACAAATGGGCCGATGCCATCCATTCAAATTTGATGTCATCAATCAAACCTGGGTATCAAAGGTCGAGCTCTGTAACTGGCTGCGTGATAGCCTTGCAGGTAACAATAACGATGCTTGATTCTTTTGTAGTTATTGCATATAATACATAAACTTTTTTACAAACTTAATATTTTTTTTTTTCCAGTTTTGGTTGTGTGAGCACTCAAGGGTTATCCCCCCAATGGCATTAAGAATGGTTGTGGTCCCTCATTTTTTGAAATAGGACATAATGGCATTGATGTCGGTCGCATCTGGATTAAATTTGCACAATTTAACTACAGATCAAGTGTGTTTTTTCCTTCATTTTTTGAAACGGGACATGATGACGTCGATGTCGGACGAGCCTGGATTAAATTTGCACAATTTAACTACATATCAGGTGGTTTTTTTTTTTTTTTTTTGTTGATGTACAAAAAAAGAATGTTAAATGTAACACACCTGGTGTTACAATTTTAACGCAGATGAAAAATGTTAAATGTAACACAACCTGTGTTACATTTAACACAAATAAACAATGTTACATGTAACACAATCGAGGTTTGTTTAGTGTATTCCACAATATAACATTTTTTTACGTGTGCTTACTGATGAGTTTAGGTTGTTCGGAGCCTAACGACAGAGTTGGTGTCGGAGCTCAGGGCAGGTATTTTACTAGTTGTGTACGGTGACATGGAGCCCAGTTCTTCCAACTCGAGCGACAAGATTAAGGGAAAAGAGAAGGTATCTTCTGCTGATGATATGTCGTCCTTTGATTTGCAAATATCGCAGCCATTTGACGAGGAGGTGGTTAAATTTTGTGGAGGTTCTCAAAATTTAATAGAATTGGTTGAGAATAATTGGAAATTATCACAGCAGGTTGATTCCTTGAGGGCGAAGCGCAAGAAGATGAAGAAACAAATTCAGCAACTGGAAGTTGAGCTAGAGCAAATGGGAGCCGAGAAGAACCAATTGAAGGTTAAGTTAGAGAGGATGATAGAAGAGAAAAATAAAACAGATGAGAAATTGATAGAAGCGGAAGTTCACAATGTTACTCAGGAGAAGAGGCTGGTGGAAAAAGTCAAAGAAGCTGTTGTGCACTCAGTCACATAGTCAATAAAGAAAGAGAGGGAACATAATGTGAAAGTTATTGGACTGACAGAGTTCTACCAGTACGATCTTGAAGACAGAGACAATGTGATTGTTAGGCAAGCATCAGTTATTGTTGCACATGATTTACCGCCAAGGATGCCACGCCCGACAAAACTGAAGCCTAGGCGTAGTACGCGTACAAAGGCTGAAACCAAGATCCCTATATCGCTTGTTAATAATGTCAAGAGTCGCGTTAGGACACGGAAGACCGATGATGATTTAGTTCGCAAATATGATGTCCCTGTCAAGTGACCACGATGTTTGCGGAAAAAGTATAATGTACCAGCCCCTGCAAATCAAGGCACAAATGATGCAATCAAGAGCAATGAGCTAAGCATATCAGCCCTCAACGAAGATGAACCTTGAGAGTTGCATCCACGTAGTAGCACCGCTGCAAGAATAATTGCACAGCATTATTGGGACAAACTTGAGTTGATTATGCGTGAAGAGGTAGCTGGGTAAGTTTAAGTTTTACTTATTACATTTTTCATTAAGTATGGATGGAACGATGTACATGAGATGTACATCATCTTCGTCTTTTTTTTTTTTTTTTTTTTTTTTTTTTTTATTATTTATCGCAGGGCTTTTGTATGGAGAGCGGAATGGGCATTCGCTCAAGTATTTGTACTTGATTTGATCGAGTTGCTGTAGGAGACACAACTTTCAAATTTCGTAAGTTACTTTTTATTAAAGTTATGTTGTTTGCTGAATATAACATTTCTGTATTGTACACTTTTCTATATGACGTCTTTCCGTTTGAGCGTTTCATTTTAAACTCTCAAGGTATAAGCGTGTTTTTATTTGGTCCTTCTATCATAAATTCTATCCAAAGTAGACGAAAATGCTTCCACGTGACCTACATAAGACATTTTTCAGGGGTATAATCGTCAATCCCTATCATACCTTCTTAACACCTTCATTAAATAATAAAAAAGAAAAAGAAAATGAAAAGAAGAGGAAACGTGGGAGGATAAGAGCAACGACCATTTCCCTTTTCATTTCATATGAAGAGAAAACCATCTTAGACACTTCATCATTTCTCTGTTCTCTTCCATTCTCTCTCTTCTCCATCATCTTCTTAAAACCTAGGGTTTGTTTGATCATTTGAACTGGAAGTTGGAAATCAGGCTATTTCAGCGCTCTCTCTTCGACGATCGACAACATGCAAGTTATAAGACACGACGATGAACCATAAGTGTTTCAATGTTTTCATCTCTTTCATCTTCCCTTTGGGTTTGATTTGTAGGTGATACATGTTTGAAATGCATGTCTTATTTTGGAGGTCTGCATTTTGGTACTTTTTTTCGTGATAAAGGTCCTACCTTATCTCCATACATTCCAACATTTTTGTCTTCACTTTTTGTCTTTGCTTGAATGGTGGTCCCTTGGCTGCATAAATTTTAGGGTTTTTAATATATTTTTGTGCTCTTTTATGTATTCCTTTTTTATCTTTGCTAGGTCATTTAAGTTTTACTACTTTAGTTAGTTAAGTTTTTTTCTCGTTTCTGTTTTGTTAATGACAGCCCCAAACTCATCTTATTTCTCTGCCAAAGTTCACTATAGTTGTAGATTTATAAATGCAGATATGTTGGGGGGAGGGGGGGCATTTGCTACTTTGATAACTGAGACGAGGATAAAATATCATTATTAGATGTAGAGGATATGACAGAGGCCTTAGGGTATAATACTTCTAAATCTGAGGCTTTAGTGTTTTATAAGATTATTATCCTTCCTCTAAATAAAGGTTTAAAGCCTTTTATCACTGACAATGATGTTCTTGAGTGTGCAGACAGTTAGAAGTAGTTTATAGAGTTGGTGGTCAATGATATTAGAGTCACAAATCAGCAGCATTGGACCTTCATTTCATATTAACAAAAGGTACTTTTTTTTCTCGATCTTTTTGTTTTTGCCGATTTTAGATTTCAATATTCTGTAACTATTTTTATTCTTTAATTTTTTTTTTTGCTCATTTCAGATTTGTTGATCAATAGAATATGCTGTAACTATTTTTTTTTTGTCCATTTGTAATTTAACATAGGTTGGAGACAGTGATGAAGACCGTACTTCTTGGAGCTGAGCACAGAAATTGTTTGAGACATATCTATGACAATTTCAAGAAGCAATTTAGAGGTAAAATAATGAAAATCGCTTATTGGTCTTGTGGGTCTGCAAATCATATGCATTATTTTGGGAAGATCATGGATAGGCTGAGGGGTCTAGATGAGAAAACGTTTGAGTGGGTGAACAAACATCCCCCTAGAAAATGGGCTGGGTCTTACTTCAATATGAACATCCAATGTAATAAATTGTCGAATAATCTAGCTGAATATTTTAATGGCTTCATCCTTAGTGCTAAGGATAAGCCAATTATCACTTTGATAGAGAATTAGGTGTTTACTGATGAAAAGAATGCAAATAAAGAGGGAAAATATAAGAAATATGGAGACAGCCTTAGGACCGAAAATTCATGAAGTCATAGAGAAGAATAAACGAGAAGCTGGGAAGTGTAGGGTAATATGGTCTGGAGGGTTGATGTTTCAAGTGTTATGTTAAGATGTGGACCAATTTGTGGTTGATTTAGGCCATAGGACACATGCTTGTAGGAAGTGGGATTTGTCTGGGATCCCATGTGAGCATGCAATTTTAGCAATTTGGAGTAAAAAAGAGAGGCCAAAGAATTATGTTGCCCACTTATTTAGAAAAGAAACTTACTTGGACACTTATGAGCCCATCATACCACCAATGAATTCATCCAACATGTGGCCCAAATCCGTGAACATTGAGTTGTTACCACTTCTGCATCGTACACAACCTAGGAAACCCGAAAAATCAAGGAATAGGGGGCCAGATAAGGCTACAAGAAAGTGTACTCGTGTGAAGAGGGCTCAAACCAGTTTGAAGTGCAGAAAATGTGGTAAGATAGGCCACAATAGTAGGATATGTAAGGGTCAAGGTGGAGCACGCCTGGCAAAACTGAAGCCTAGGCGTAGCACGCGTACAAAAAACCAAGACCCCTACATCGCTTGTTAAGAACGTCAAGAGTGGTGTTAAGATACAGAAGACCGATGATGATCCAGTTCACAAATATGATGTCTCTGTCAAGTGACCACAACGTCTGCGGAAAAAGTATGATGTATCAGCCCTTGCAAATCAAGGCACGGATGATGCGATCAAGAGCAATGAGCCAAGCACATCGACCCTCAATGGCGATGAACCTTGAGAGTTGCCTCCACGTTGCAGCACCGCGTCACGTAAGGGCATTTTCGTCATAACAATGACAAAAGAACTGCTCGGTGCATGAAAATAGTAGCGGTTTTGATGGGTAGTTTTCACTACTTTATAGGACTATTCGATCACTGCCCCTAGTTTATAATATGAACTTAACATACGATTAATAGTTAAGACAATTAATAATATACACTATAATTTTAGTAAAATAAGTCTACCAAGTTTGTCTCGGTCATAATGGTCTTAGACTTCCAAACGTGGCTTGAGCGCATCACCTCAAAAGTCAAGTTGCCATGTAACCAATGAAGCCTAGACCTTGCACAATCAACCAAGGGAATGCCCTTTGAGATATGACCCATCTATACCCGATCAGGTTCTTGTGACCCAAAATCCTTCAGATACCAAGAAGAGTTCATTCCTATAGCCCTACCAGATTTATTACCCTGCTACTCCAATGGTCTATCGACCAGATTGGGTTTACTTGTCGGGTGAAATCATACAAGTGATCGTGGGAAAAAGATACCTCTTTGAATCAGGCAACCACTATTAACCTGAGATAGACAGGGTAAAGTTAACTCTGATAACGAGGAATCAGAATAAAAACCAGATGAAGAGAAAGAAGGGGTTAATCTAATTGGTCGTTGGGACATTGAAAACAATAGTACAAATGAAAGAAAGAAATAAAAATGTATCGATCAACGAACATTAGGAAAACGAGAAGATCTTGAAGTTTGTAGAAATTATAAGTGTTAAATGAAGACAGGAGGTCCCCTTCTATAGGGCCCCTAACGGGAAAAATGAAGGGGCAATATCCAATGACTTGAATCTCTTTGATGTGGAAGACTCGTAGTCTCTTGGGGAAGCGAGTTGTCTATTGGGCCATCTGCTAGTTCCGAGGACAATGCATGGTAGGGCAGGCAACGACTACTGCTGACAGGGAATAAATGCACGACTACACTCCCCAACATCTTGGTCTTCAGTGCTTGGGAGTAGGGGCAATTGATGATAAGTATTTTCACCAAACCATTCACGCAAATGAAAAACCATTACGCGGCAGTAGGCACATGTCACTGACCTACTTTAACCATGCATCGCTGACCGACCAGACCACTTGAGTTAGTCTGGCCATGCCACCACTTGTCGAAAACCGCCCAAAGAGATCTAAGTGTCCATCATCTCCCTCTAATCAAGCGGCCACATTATCATCAACCACCGAGTATCAGATAAAGTCTTCCTGGCACCAAAGGTCATCTAAACTTTATTGGTTTGGACCCTGTCTCTTACTCCCTCTGCTAGGCCTATGGGCTCCATTTAATTGGCCTAAATTTAAGGCCAAAGATTTAATCATTACACGTGCAACCCTATTAATATGATCCCATCGCTTATAAATAGTGGGATTTTTGATGTACCAGGTAATAGAGTTTTTGCTTAACACACTTGAACCCCAATTTTCTCCCAAGCTCTTACTTTTACGCTAGAGAAATTTCTCTTGACATACTTTGACAAGTTTTTGTGCAGGTTTTGCTTGGGTTCTAGATATTTTGATCTCGAGTACTGCTCACAAGACAGAATAATCAGCACACCAAGATGCCACATCACAAACCATCGTAGTGGACTTTAAATTGACCAGCTGAAGATAAGGTAATTTTCGACACTGACATAACACATTATCTAGTACTTCGCACCCCAAATCATAAAGATATATCAAACGACATATTGACTTTTCAATACACGGATATTTTTATTCAATAATAATTAAAAAAAAAAAAAAGATTTTTTTTTGCATGTGCCATTGTGACAGCAACTCCAATAGCTAAGGTATCCCATGTGTCATCCAATTTTTTGGCAATTGTGATGCCAAAGCGTGCTTCAACAGGTGTGCTACCACATGTGCTATTTTGGCACAGATGCTTTGCATGTGCGTGCTTTGCCTGTGCCAAATATGGCACAAGCCCTCAGCCAAAATGATCGTTGGAGTAGTAACCGTTCTTAATTTTGTACTAATTTTCTCCCATAAATCTATAATTTTGTTAGTCTTTTTATTAATTTTTAGTTAGTAATAATACAATTTATTATTTTTATAGGTACAAACTTCGAAATAAAGAAATGCTGAAAACAAGATGAAAAAATAGCTAAAAAAACTGAAAATTGAGGGAAATAGGCTTTGTCCCATAAACCAAGCCCGCAACCCGACTTGGTGCGGATCAGGCATGGGATTCGGCCCAGGTCCCGTGTATTGCGCGTAAATCTTATGCGGGACAAAACTGGGCCGCTGGCCCAGGCCTAAGGCCTTGGGCTGGTCGCGCACGCAATGTGCATGACTTGTTATGCGTAACGGTTCCAGCCAAGTGGAACCATTTCTCTTGGCATTTATAGCCATTTAATTGGCCATCAATGAGAATTAACCAGATGAAATTTTTGACAGATTAGTTGGGTTCATGAATTTCTTTATTTCCTTTCATTGTTTTGGTGGTGGGATCATCTTTCTTCTTTTCATTTTTTTATTTTCCATTATTTTTTTACCGTTCTTTGAATAATTCTACATTAGCACCATGGTTGAATCTCTTTTGCAAGAAGAAAACTCCATGAACGATTAAGACTCCACGCCAAGTTAGGCTGTATTTACTATACATTATTTTTATGTAGATTCATTCCTCGTTTTATTTTACTTGTTTATAAGGTTGTATAACAAGGAATTAATGTTTTTACATTGTTTATCCAATTGATCCACGTTCTTATCATTTTATAAATGTTAGAAATAAAATTTTGGTACTTGTTGGTTAGATCTAATACATGTGCTTTGGATCTGACCGTTATACAATCTGTGCGTATTAGAATCGATATAGTTTAACAAGATGGATTATATTTAGGGATTGATTCATAGTAGATTAGTAGGAATCGAATCCCGAAGATAATCCATACCGATTATACGGTTGATTAATTGATATATTTAATAGGATGGATTATATTTAGGGATTGGTTAGCCTTAGATTATAAATCAAATCACGAAAATAGTTCATGCCGATTAAATAGTCATACTTTCGTTGTAAATTTTCTTGTATTAAATTACTTCATTTTACACATAATAAAAATATATAAAGAAGTAAAATACATTGGGATGATAAAAAAAACAAATACATGCCCCCAACTCGGCTTAATTTAATTATTTTTTTTATATTTTTATTATTAAAAAAAATTCAAAACCAATTCTTTTTAGGGATAGTTGATGATTAGTTTCCAATAGCGAAGGTAATCTATTGTTAGTCCCATTTAAAACATAAGTTTTGATTTAATCATTTAAATTAGATTTTGCTTGCGTATTAGTCTCGCATGTGTCACGCATTGCACAAAGAGTGTAGCGACATCTTAGTGAATAAATTTGTACAATAGTGAATATTAGTTACAAATTAATAATTACAAATTATATGTAACAATATTACATATATCTGTGTAATATTAGTTACATGGACCTGTGTAATATTAGTTACACGTTACAAATTACATGTATTTGTGATATATTTGTTAAATCTAACAAATATTCTATATAGAATAGTTTAATATTAGTTATATATATTTGTCCAATATTTATTACATCTAACAAATTTTTAGATACAAAGTAATTACATGTTACAAATTACAGTAATATTTGTTACTTCTCTTAAGTATTTTAAACACAAACTAGTTACATGTAACTGCGCGAGTGTATGCGCATGTATTGGGTCTTCCGCCTTTTTTAATACACGAGATTAAAACACAAGTTGCAATTGGACCTGAGACTTTTTTAAAATTAAGGGTAAAATAAAAGACTTGCTATCGAAACACCCTTCTTTTTATCCAATTGAAAAATAAAATAAAAGTTAATAATTACAAAACGATACTTGTGGTTCGACACTCGAACTCAAAAATGGTATATTACAAAGTTTTTGCGTTTAAATAAGAGTATTAAATTTGAGCGATCAAGTAGCCGTTGCTCCAAAGGTCATGAAATCAGAGTGAGCTCCGAAAACAGAGGGGGTAGTAGAAGCATCAAAATTGAACAAATAAAACTATAAATTGAAGAAATTGAACAAAAAAAAAAAAACACAAACAAACTTCTTTTGCAACCCTAATTCGTTCCAGATCCGTCGCCGTCACGGTCATCTTCTCCAGATCTGTCGTCATTGTCTTCTCCAACGTCACCTTGCTGCCCAGATCCATCTCCGCCTCCTTACTACCCAGATACGCCGTTGTCTTCTCTAGTGTTGCCGTCGTCTTTTGCTCCGTTGTCTTCACCAGTGTCGCCGTTGTCTTCGCGTATCTCTCTCTCTATTTATCTATTTGATGAACATTGGGTTGGGTTGGGTTTATAATTTAAGGGGCGTGTACGGGTAGATTCTATTTCGTGATTTCATGTACTGATCCAACCTAATGATTTTTGTTTGCACCAATAACTCCTTTTGCTATTTTCTTGACCAAAATACCCTCATTCAATTTTCACAAGCCTAATTCCATATTCCATTTTCGCAAAATATCTCCACCGTGTTCGTCATCCACATTCCGCCGTCGCTGCCCACCGTCTGTCGTCGCTGTCCACTGTCATCTTCGTCGTCGCCGTCGCCGTCAACCGTCCTCGTACAACGTCAACGTGTCGTCTGCTGTGCATCGTATGCCCGTCGCCGTCACCGTCACCATTCGTCCCTAAAATCCTAAACGATTTCTACAATAAACATCAAATCGAAAACCCTAAATCGATTTGTAGGGAATGACTCTTACCGTTCGTCTGTCTTTCACCTTCGCCGTTCACCATGCCCCGTTGGCCATGCGCCGTTCGTCGTTCGTTGACGGACTGCACAAAATGCTCTGAAGATTCGTGATAGAGCTAGGGTTCAGATAAACATTATTACATTTTTCATCCCCTATTTTAACGTTAGTTTCAACATTTTACTCTTTTTTACACTTTCCTCCCTAAAAAACTTCATAATTTTTTTTTACCCCCAATTGTTTTCACTTGTCTACTCTTGACAAAATTCAAAAACTCCATGGGTGTTGAATGTAACACTCTCTAATCTTGTCAAACTATTCAAAAATAATATTCTTCTTGACTGTAACACTTCAGCCAAAAATCAAAATTCAAAGTTTCAAAAGTGGATGTTGAATCTAATATTGTCTATGTGTTGAATGTAATATTATCTAATATTCTCAAAAATTTATTTTTTTAGAAAATTTAAAAAATTGAAACCCATTGTTTCTCAAAAATCAATTTTTTTAGAGAATTCAATAACATTAATTACATTTCTTAGCCCTTATTTTGTTTTAGATCAAACTACATACAACATGTTTTAGGATTTCCAAACCCCCCTAATTTATTTTTTAATGTGTGTGTTGAATATAACACTCTCTGATCTTGTCAAAACTATTCAAAAACAATATTCTTGGTGAATGTAATACTTCTTAATATTACCAAAAGTTAAAATTCAAAGTGTCAAGGTGAGTGTTGAATGTAACATTGTCTATATGTTGAATGTAACACTATTTAATATTCTCAAAAAATATTTTTTTAGAAAATTCAAAAAATTGAAACCCATTGTTTCTACGTGTTGAATGTAACACTGTTTATATATTCTCAAAAATCATTTTTTTAAGAAATTCAAACAATTGAACCCCAATATTTCTCATAAATCAATTTTTAGAGAATTCAATGACATTAATTACATTTCTCACCCCTTATTTTGTTTTAAATTAAACCACATACCACATGTTTTAGGGTTTTCCGATCCCCCCAATTTGTTTTCAATGTGTGTGTTGAATGTAACACTCTCTGATATTGTCAAACTATTCATAAACAATATTTTTGTTGAATGTAACACTTTCTAATATTGCCAAAAATCAAACTTTAAAGTTTTCAAAAGTGTGTGTCGAATGTAACATTGTCTACGTGTTGAATATAACACTGTCTAATATTCTAATCAATCCAAAACACCCTGTCTGAACTAAACAATCCAAACATATTGTCTAAACTAAATACACGCGGCGCATGTTGAAATGTAATGCTCCAACCATAGGAGATGTATTCTCATCTATCCAAAAACTTTAATTGAACTAGACTCAACCAAATTTAAATCCAAAAAAATCACAAACATGAATTGATTAGACCTAAATTTCTAATTAATCCAAACACATTGTTTGAACTAAACACAGTTGTGCATTTTGAATGTAATACTCAATCCAACCATGAGGGAAAAAGAGAAAAACTGAAAACATATCTTCACGAAAAAATTCTATGGCTTCGGCAGCAAAATTATTGAAGACAAGAACAAAAATTCATGTGCGTTGAATGTAACACTTCTTGATATTGTCAAAATTTAAATTCAAAGTGTGTGTTATATATAACACTGTCTACGTGTTGAATGTAACACTTCTAAATTGCTAAAAAATCAAAATTCGAATGCGTGTGGGATGTAACCCATGGTCTTCAGGGTGTTCGTTTGAATGTAACACTTTCTATCATGTATGTCAGATGTAACATTTATCAAATTGTGTATGTTGAATGTAACACTTTTTATCGTGTATGTCGGATGTAACATTCATCAAATTGTGTATGTTGAATGTAACATTCAAGATCAAACACAGTTGAGAAGTTGTTAAAAATCGACCCAAAAATCGGATCAAGAAAAATGCGTGTTGAATGTAACATTGCCTAGTAAATGCGTGTTGAATGTAATATTGTCAATAATCCACTGAAATTCGTTGAAAATCGACAAAAAAGATAAGATCTAAACTAGAGCTGTTCTATTTAGCATCAAATCTAAGCAAAAATATTTCAAGAAAAATCGTTGAAATCGACCACTGAAAAATCACACAACGGACAAAAATCGAACATGAAAATCGAACACGATAAAGGATCAAAAACACAAAAACGCAACTGAAGACCGCATCAAACAAGAAACAATCTAACATTATACCCCTAATAGTAAAAAATGATCGATAAAATATGATTACCTGAACTTCACGTCCGCATCACATAAAAAAACACCAAATCAAATCACCTTTGCACCATCATCGTACGCTATGAAAATCTGCAAACAAAATCAAATTTGAACCCAAAATCATGTGAGAGAAATCAACAAAATCGAAATAAAAAAATACAGATTGAAAATCTCACATGAAACTACGTACCGGAACTTCAAGTCCGCATCACATAAAAAAACACCAATCAAAATCACCTTTGCACCATATGACGCTATGGAAACCTTCACACAAAATCAAATTTGAACCCAAATTCATGTGAGAGAAATCAACAATCGAAATCAAAAAATAAAGATCGAAAAATCTCACATGAAACTACATACAAATTCATGTGAAAATGTGGGAACCCTGCATACAAAATCAATTTTGAACCCAAACAAACATCACGGCTTTGGAGTAGAACATAAACTGAAATAGTTCTCGAAATCAAAAAAATAAAGATCAAAAAATGAATTAATTTGAAATTTGGAGTAGAAATAATTTCATCACCAATTTCATCCCCAAAAACCTAAAAATGGATTTCTACAACAATGAAATCAGAAATCGAAATCAAAAAATCAAAATCGAAAACTGAAAAAACGAGAAAGGAAAGAGAGACAGATAGAGAGAGCTTACACATGGCATTCAGGCAACGACGACGATGGCGGTGGAAAACGACGACGATTGCGATGGCTGACGGTGAAGCGAAGACGACGACGATGGTGATAGCTGATGTCGAAGTAAAAATAACGACGATGGAGAAGACAAAACTTGCTGCAGACGACTCGAACTTGGTGGAGACGACGATAAGAAGTGACGATGGCGATGGATGTGGAGGCGCTTATGGACGTGGAGAACAGAGACATCGGCGACGCCATGGGTTGAGCTCTGAAGAAGGCAAGTACGAGTAAATTAGGGTTAAGCATAAGGGTATTTTGATAATTTAACATGTACAATTTTTTAAAAATAGGACTAATCAGTCCAAAAAATGATTAGAATGAGAGTTTTTAGTTTATTTTTAATTTTTTGGTATTTATTGATACATGAAAAGTAAAAATAGTACTTAGTGGTCATTTTCTCATAATTTAATTGGGGGTGGTTCGGGTTTATAATTTAAGTAGTGTTGGGTTGGGTTGATTAGGGTTGAGTTAGTGGGTGAGTGAGTTAATTAACTTATTTAGGTTTAATTATGGTTGAGTTAATATTGAGTTTGTTTAGTTAGAATTGGGTAGGATTTGTTTGGTTATATTTATACAAAAATATTAGGTGGTTGGACTAATGTTGAGTTTATTTAATACGAAAATAAAAAATGACACACTGATTGACCAGAACTGTTGGAATATTTATTTAAATAATGGTTTGCCAAACTTACTATTCATATGTCATATTTGTCAAATGATAGAAAAAAAAAAATAGTATAGCTGTTGGAATTTCTCTGAATAACTCAAATCTATATTTGAAATGTAAAGAAAAGTATCTATAATATAAATCACATCCCAAATTGAAAATGTCTGCTACAGTAGCAAAAGACATTTTTGGGAGGGAAAGATTTTTGGCCTTTGGATCTCATATCTAAGGGCTGAGATTACACCATCAATGGGAGACATTTTTGGCCTTAGATGGCTTTTGATCCAAGGGCTTAGATCAATCCACTCATGCTCTCTCTCTCCCTCTATAGACCTCTGCTCCTCATCACTCCCGCTCTCTCCTCTCTCTCAAACCTGCTCATCAATCGATGGCTCTCTCTCTCTCTCTCTCTCTGTCTCTGTCTCAGATTTGGGTTTCACTCTCTCCCTCTCGCTTCCCAAATCTTCACCGTTTCTTTGCCTCGTCGCCATCGCCAACGACTCTCCTGCAGACGCTACTGAGATCGTCGCCATCGCCACTCGCCATCGTCGTTACTCTGCCACGCCGAAGACCACCGCATCGACGCCAGTTCCATCGCCTGAACCAACCACCACGGCGCCACTCTCTCTCTCCTCTTCGAAGGCCACAACCACTACGGGGCCTCTCTAGGTACATCTCTCGCTCTCTTCTTCTATTTGGGAACTGATCTAGGTATGCCTCTTCGATTGGAGAACAAAAATAGAAATCAATTTTGGAACAGATGTAGAACAGACGATGGTGATGGTCGATTGTCTGCACGGCGAGGGTCTGCACGGTGATGGTCGATTGCAAACCTTCACCGTCGCGAGAAACTGATTTAGTTTTGTATTTTTAACTATGATGTTTTGGCATAATTAGGACTTTATATTTAATTTGAATGTTTTTTTTTTTTTTTTTTTTTTTTTTTTTTTTTTTTTTTGCAGGTGAAGATCCTAAGTGTTATTTTTTTTGTTGAATGAATCCGCAGCTTCGATCTATTGATTTTCGGTAATTTTTTTCCACTTTTAAACTTAAATTAGCTTGATTTGTCTTGACAATATAATTAGTTTTATTTTATATCTCTATGTCATAATCTGTCTGCATCACTTTCACAACTCTCTCGATGAATCCCTTTCAAGATCTTAACAATATAATTTGTGATTTATGTAAGACCCTGATATTTTTATTTTAGACTTATTTTAGCACATTTAGAAATAACAGGGTAGATGGTATTATCTATTATTTAAACTCAAAATTTTAGGGGTCAATTTGAGATTGGCAAAAGATTAAAATGAGAATTTGGGGCTAACTAAGAATCCAAAGAAAATTAAGGGATGGATAATGTAATTAGGAAAAAAATAAAAATAAATTAAGATTAATATATATATATATATACACACACGCATGTGCAAGCCGCGACCATCCCCCAAAGCATGAACGGAGGTTGAGATCATCCCTAACGCACAATCGGAGAGACCAGACGAACGTGGAAGGGCAAGAATCAAGCTCACACCACTTCGTGCATGCATATATGTAGGTGAGAGCTGACAAAAAAAAAAACACACACACAAAAAAAAAAAAAAAAAAAAAAAAGAAAAGAAAAGAAAAAAGAATAAACAGAGCAGAGAAGTGAGGCAGAGGACCGGAGGTGGTGACGTCGGCCGAGGGAGGGAGATCGTCCACAGGAGATGTGGGTCTGTGTGTTCGGGTGTTCGGAGTGGGTGTGTGCGTGCCCAATTGATCCGATTATGTGGGTAGGTTGCTCCGGCCACGGGTGAGTCGCCGGAGTGGGTAGAGAAAGAAAAGTCCGATTCGGCGGTAGGGGCTGTCTGTCGACAGGTGATCATCACCGGGTGTTGGTCGGCTGTGCGGGTGGTGGTTGGTGAGTGTGGTGGTGTGAGTGGGTGTTCTGAGCAGTGGGGGTGGTGCGTGTCTTGACCGTCGCCGGAGTGGAGAGAGGGAGAGGGCCTGTCGTTGCCCTGTTGTTAGTGGCTGTGGCATCGTGTTTTGTTGAGTAGGGAGGTTTGCAGTGTGTGTTTCAAAGTGTGTGTGTGTTTCGGAGGTCGCCGAACGTTCGCCGGCGATAAGTTTAGAGAAAGAGAGCATCGTGTGGGTGTGCGTTACTATGGGTGGATGGTGGGGGTGCATGGGAGGTAGACGTGGTGGTGTATGGGGTCGGTTGTCCAGCGAAGCATGTGTCCGGTTGGTGGGACGGCGAGGTGTAATCGACGGCGAGACCTTGTCGTCGGCAGCGTGACGGAGGAAAAACAGTAAAATTGTAACGCAAACCAGAAAAAAAAAAAAAAAAAAAAAAAAGAAAAAAAAAAGAGAGAAAAGGGGAAAATTACAGAAACCACCCCAGGAAAATCCAAAACCCATCTCATGGTCGCCAAACGTTTCGGAAATAGGTTCGTAGGCACTGGCGTCCAGATAGAGTGCAATCAGTGTCAGTTTTGCAAAACGGATATCGAGGTGAGTGTACTGTCTTCTTACCAAACTATTTTTCTATGTATATATGATGAAATATGTGTTTACTTAAATTGTATGAATTTGTAAATGATATGGATCAAGCAGGATTTTGTTGAGTTGATAAACTGAGTTTTTGAAAGATTTCGATGGTTTCCAAAATGAAACTGAAAATGAATTTTTATTGAATTTGGTAAAATCAGACGGTGTTTTTAAAAGGAAATAGAAAACATCTATTCTCCTAAGAATGTCCGGTTTTCAAAAGGAAAAATAAAGGGTGGAAAAGTTATTTTGAAAGAATCAGACGTTTTCTCTAAAAAAGAAAAGTGGGAAATATGCTTTTGGACTTAAAAGTTGATTTTGAGGAAAAGAGATAGACGTGGTGATTTGACAATGTTGACGATATTTATTGAGTTGTGATTTGATGATTCTGTAGTTGATTTGACAATGCCCTAGTATTTATCTGTTTCGATAGAGTGAGATTATCCGCTTCGGCGGAGTGATGTTATCCGCTACGGCGGAGTGATGTTTATCTGCCTCGGCAGAGTGATATTAGACGTTTATACTGCGCAGTGATTATCAGCTTCGGCGGAGTGATGGGTGTTCGTAGGAAGGCATATCCTACGGATGGTACGGTACCGTTGCAAACTCCCGATCGTGAGGTTAAAACGATCACTAGGGCTGGCCAGTGTGTGTGTGTGTTGGAGGTGTGTGTTTGAGATGTGGTGTTTTACGTATATTGGTTGATTTGATGTTATTTATCATGATGTTTGGTAGGATTTTGTACTAGATGGATTTGGGTGGAATTTATCTATATCGCTTTATTTTCATTGCTTATTTACTTATGCTTGATCCATACTGAATTGTGAAAATATTTAGAACGTATTAATATTTAAAAAAATATTTTTACTAAGAAGGCAGTACACTCGCAGGTACAACAGCTAGGAGTCAGTCCCCTACTGGCGCTAGGTAGAGCTACATGATGAAGTCATATAGGCGATTAAGAGAAGCTGTCAAAGGCGAACCTATAAAAGGTTCATGGATAAATACTTTTAGTTAATCTAATTTTGGGACGGGTGTGTCCCCCATAGTAGGTGTTTGTATTATACGGTAGGTGTATATTGTCATTGATATTTAATTTGGGTATTGGTGATGTCATGTTGCAGTCACGCCCGCCTCGGGATGACGGGTGTCCGGGATGAGTTGTGACAATTTATATCATAGATTTTGATTTCAGGTACAGAGTAAAAGAATCTAATGAAGGTTTATAATATTCACACAAATAGTTTTGCTTTCCTCTCAATTTTTTGATTTTTTTTTTGTGCACGAAAATGCTACTTTCAAAGAGTTGAAGGAGGTGATGTGTAGTTTTTTTTAGAGTTGAAGGCTTAAAAATGAAACAAGATCAAAGTAAGAGCGGGTAAAAAGCAATTATTATTTTTTTTACTTTTTTAAAATAGGTTGCCTCGGATTCTATCACGCTAAGATTGAGAGAGGTGACTTTTACCATTATCTCCACCTTGATTTTTTTGTTATTTTTTTTTTTAAGGATGTTGGCACTTAAATTATCAAAATAATTGCATTTTATGTGTTATTTTTGTAATCACTTATGTCTGCATGTTTTAAATTGAAGTGTAAGTGTTGCAATTTTTGTTAAAGTAAATGATCAAACTTTAAAAAGTCAAAATTATCCATCAATATTTATACTAATTATGGTAGAGTTTGATAATATCTGTTTGCATTTTCGATCCAGGATATATGAGATAATTGACAATTTTATTGTTAATTATTAATTTACAATAAAGTGATGTAGTGTCTATTTTTTTGTTTTTGATGAAGACAAAAATTAGCGTTCATAATTAATTGGCCTTTAGATCACTTTTGATCCAATGTCTGAATCAACGTTCTATCTCTCACTCTACAGACATTTTTCGCTCTCTCTCTCTCTCTCTCCAAACCAGTTCTCCTTATCAGTCACGCTCTCTCTCTACAGACCTGTGCTCCGCTCTCTCTCACTCGCGCTCTCTCTCTTTCTTTTTCTACAAACCGGTGCTCCGCTCCGTCACCATCAGACTCTACTGAGATCGTCGCCATTCGCCATTTCTCCGCCACGTCGAAGACCGCCGCCGCGGCCAGTTCCATCGCTTGAACCAACGGATCTAGGTATATCTCTCGCTCTATTCTTCTATTTGGGAACCGATTTGGTTGTTGAATCTAGCCATAGCACCGTTGATTTTGGGTTTTCAAATCAATTTTGGAACAGAACACGACGATCGATTGAGATTGAAGAGCCGCCAGTTCCATCGCCTGAACTAACCGATCTAGGTACATCTCTCGCTCTATTCTTCTATTTGGGAACCGATTTGGTTGTTGAATCTAGCCCTAGCACCGTTGATTTTGGGTTTTAATCTCCCAACCGATCTGGTTGTTGAATTAGTTTGTATTTGAGTATTAGTTTTGGAACAAATTTTGGGTTTTCAAATCAATTTTGCAACAGAACACTGCGATTGATTGAGATTGAAGAGTTAGTTTTGTATTTGAGTACTAGTTTTGGAACAGATTTTGAGTTTTCAATCTCCCGATTTTGGGTTTTCAAATCACTGTTTAAATCCCGATTGGAACAGAAATAGAACAGTACTCAATTTGAATTAGTTTTGGGTTTGAATATTGGAACAAAAATAGAACAAACGAAGGTGATGGTCGATTGTCTGCACGGTGATGGTCAATTGTAGTTCATTGGTGGTTGTTGAATCTCCCAATCGACCTAGCCCTACCACCGTCGATCGATCGCCGAAACCTTCACCGTCGCCCTATATTGAATTAGTTTTGAGTTTGAAATTGAAATCAATTTTGGAACAGAAATAGAACAGAAGACAGTGATGGTCGATTGTCTGCACGACGAGGTTCGATCGTGGTTCATTGGTGGTTGTTGAATCTCCCAACCGACCTAGCCCTACCACCGTCGATCGATCGCCGAAACCTTCACCGTTGCCCTAAATTGAATTAATTTTGGGTTTGAAATTGAAATCAATTTTGGAACAAAAATAGAAAATTATGCTTCAAATTAAAATCAATTTTGGAATAGAAACGGTGATGGTCGATTGTCTGCACGGCGAGGGTCGATTGTGGTTTACTGGTGGTTGTTGAATCCCCCAACCGACCTAGCCCTACCACCGTCGATCGATCTTCGAAACCTTCACCGTCGCCCTAAATTGAATTAGTTTTGGGTTTGAAATTGAAATCAATTTTGGAATAGAAATAGAAAATTATGCTTGAAATTGAAATCAATTTTGGAACAGAAATAGAACAGAAGACAGTGATGGTCGATTGTCTGCACGGCGAGGGTTGATCGTGGTTCATTGGTGGTTGTTGAATCTCCCAACCGACCTAGCCCTAGCACCGTCGATCAATCACCGAAACCTTCACCGTCGCCCTAAATTGAATTAGTTTTGGGTTTGAAATTGAAATCAATTTTGGAACAGAAATAGAAAAGTATGCTTGAAATTGGTTCATTGGTGGTTGTTGAATCTCCCAACCGACCTAGCCCTACCACCGTCGATCGATCTCCGAAACCTTCACCGTCGCCCTAAATTGAATTAGTTTTAGGTTTGAAATTGAAATCAATTTTGGAATAGAAATAGAACAGAAGATGGTGATGGTCGATTGTCTGTATGGCGAGGGTTGATCGTGGTTCATTGGTGGTTGTTGAATCTCCCAACCGACCTAGCCCTACCACCATCGATCGATCGCCGAAACCTTCACCATCGCCCTAAATTGAATTAGTTTTGGGTTTGAAATTGAAATCAATTTTGGAACAAAAATAGAAAAGTATGCTTGAAATTGGTTCATTGGTGGTTGTTGAATCTCCCAACCGACCTAACCTTACCACTGTCAATCGATCACCGAAACCTTCACCGTTGCCCTAAATTGAATTAGTTTTGGATTTGAAATTGAAATCAATTTTGGAACAAAAATAGAAAAGTATGCTTCAAATTGAAATCATTTTTGGAATAGAAACGGTGATGGTCGATTGTCTGCACGGCGAGGGTCGATTGTGGTTCACTGGTGGTTGTTGAATCCCCTAACCGACCTAGCCCTACCACCGTCGATCGATCTCCGAAACCTTCACCGTCGCCCTAAATTGAATTAGTTTTGGGTTTGAAATTGAAATCAATTTTGGAATAGAAATAGAAAAGTATGCTTGAAATTGAAATCAATTTTGGAACAAAAATAGAATAGAAGACGGTGATGGTCGATTGTCTGTACGGCGAGAGTCGATCGTGGTTCATTGGTGGTTGTTGAATCTCCCAACCGACCTAGCCCTACCACCGTCGATCGATCGCCGAAACCTTCACCGTCGCCCTAAATTGAATTAGTTTTGGGTTTGAAATTGAAATCAATTTTGGAACAGAAATAGAAAAGTATGCTTGAAATTGGTTCATTGGTGGTTGTTGAATCTCCCAACCAACCTAGCCCTACCACCGTCGATCGATTACCGGAACCTTCACCGTTGCCTTAAATTGAATTAGTTTTGGATTTGAAATTGAAATCAATTTTGGAACAGAAATAGAAAAGTATGTTTGAAATTGAAATCAATTTTGGAACAGAAATAAAACAGAAGACGGTGATGGTCGATTGTCTGCACGGCGAGGATCGATTGTGGTTCATTAGTGGTTGTTGAATCTCCCAACCGACCTAGCCCTACCACCGTTGATTGATCGCCGAAACCTTCACCGTCACGAGAAATATATAATATACGCTCATTCACGTGCCTTTGCTTTAGAGAGAGAGAGAGTGTGTGTAGCTAGAGGGAGAGTAGACAGAGGTAACAATGATTATTTGGAAAACAAAAGCATGTTTAAAGTGGATTGATTAGCTATCTTGAACAAGAATAGAATCATTGTTACACTTCTTATTTGGCAAAAAAAGCTACTCATGTAGAGAGAGAGAATCATTGTTACACTTCTTAATGAAGATTAGTCTCGCATTTTTCTTTTAGTTGATATGTAAGAGATATTTCTGTCCTTTTGAGAAATAGCTTGCAAAATATTGTCTTTTATTTTTAATTTTTCATTCTCTGTTTTTCTGTCTTGTTTTTTTTTTTTTTTTCCTTTTTATTTATCCTTTTTATTTTTGTTTTTCAATTACTTTTGTATTTTGAAATTGAATTAGTTTTGTTTTTGAAATTACCGTTGATTTTGGGTTTCAAATTGAAATCAATTTTGGAATAGAAATAGAACAATATGTTTATCCTTCACCTCTTAGCCGTGAAATATAACAAAAATAGAGCAATATGTTTATCTCTTTTTTTTTTTCCCTAGATTCATCGCCTCTACTACCTGGATTTATTTGGTTTACTTGGTCTATATCCTTCACCTCCTCGCCGTCTAGATTGAGTCGACTCAGATAGAACGGTATGTTTATCTCTTTTTTTTTTTTTTTTTCTTTCTCTAGATTCATTGTCGCTCCTACCTGGGTTTATTTCGTTTATATTGTGCAGTGACCATACCAACATACTGTTCTACCTGAATTTCTTCGAGTCCATTGCGTTGGTTTACTTCAAATTTGGTTTTTTCTCTCAGTTCGCTGTTTTGGTTTGCATTCCATTTCGTTGATCATTTGTAATTTGGTTTGAATCTTTCGCTATATTTGTGTGTAAACTATTTGTAATTTGGTTTGAATCATTCAAGGATAGGTAGACAGCCATTTTCCCCAATGGTTTCTCTGTAAATCAATTTTCAAAAGGTAACGGCTAATTTCCGCCATTGAAAGGTAACGGTTGATTTCTTTCGCCATCGAAAGGTATGGCTAATTTACTGCTTCCTAGGGTTCCACATCAATGTTTATCTACCAAATCTGTCAATCATTTGATTCTTTTCTTTGTTCTTACTTTTGAAAGATATCTTAATTTACCTGCATTAGTTACCAATATTATCTTTATTTCTGTTGGAATATAGGACTAATTTGTTTTATCTTGATCTCCATGAATGTGTTAGATTATGAATATTGACTCTTTCAAAAGGTAACGAAACGGTTGATTTCTTCTTCCGCCATCGAAAGGTAACGGCTAATTTACTGCTTTTTTACGGTTCTACATCAATGTTTTTTTTACCAAATCTATCAATCATTTGATTATTTTCTTTACTCTAGCTTTGAAAGATATCTTAATTTACCTGCATTACTGACCAATATAAGATTAATGGTTTGTTTTATCTTGATCTCCATGAATGTGCTGGATTATGAATATTGTTATATTAGTTTTCGTTTTTCAATTGTCCATTTTTTTATTTTTTTTATTTGGTTTTATTTTAGTTTCTGGTCCAAGTTGGCAACGACGAAGTCAATTCATTTTTTTTCTTTGAAAGTTTGCTTGAAGTTGTTTTTTTTTTATCATATATCTTATATATTATAGCTTTCTATCCTAAAAGAAATCAAACACTGTTAAAAATATATAATTGCTTTAAATCTCTTTTTTATATCTTTGCGATTCTACGGTTCATTCTTTTAAGGATAATGGAATAGCCATGCAAAATAAAGATGCAAACTGCAAAGAAAAGGAGAAAGGAAAAGAGAACGTTCCTTCCAATTTGGTATGAATATTTTAGTTATCAAACTACCTTTACAGCTTTTATTGATTGAACATGTTTAAATCTAATTTCATACACCATTATTACGTCAATAATGTAAATCTATAGTTTTCATGATCGTTCTCTAAAACATTTAAACACTTGAAATACACTTCAACATAGATAAAAAATTAAACATGTCGTTCGTTTTTTCCATATCTCCAGAACGTATCAACCGCCTCTTTGGCCCAAAAAAAGAGAAGGGAACGAGAAAGAGTCGAACAAGCTCATAAAAAGAGGGTACGCATACACTCTGCTGTGCAATGTGAACAGGCGTGTAATCTTTCTTTCATTTTTTTGACCGAATCGTAAAACAATTTTTCACCAACTTAATTGCATGGCCAATGATCATTTTGATCTCAATAATATATAGAACATATCAAAAGCTGCCATCGCATAACGAGCTCGAAGGGAGAGAGAGAGAGAATGTCATACTGAGCCTGCAACTGGCCCATCCATCATACATGTTCCACAACCGCTAACGGTCGTGGACATTAATAATGATCTAACTGATACACCAATGGTGGATGCCGAAATGATTCAAGATGAACAGGTGTGTCGCCTACTCTTTAACTATATCTTGCTATAGTTAAATTCGAACAAATGATATTTGTATTGCTATAGATCGTATCAAAAGCTGCACTAGCACAACGAGCGAGAAGACAACGTGAGAGAATTAGTCATCAGTTTTTGTGTCGTACAAATGGTGGATTTATGACTGAAGATCTGCAACGACCCATGACTGTGGATACCGAACATGCTACAAATACAAACTTATCTCCTATGTCCATTATCGATGAAGAGACAATTTTGCAAGATGAACAGGTGTGATCCAATTAATTATCTAAATTAATGTGCATTACATTTACTTTAACTATATTAATAATTATTTGACGATAACCACTCAGAACATATCGAACGTTGCTCCTGCACAACGAACGGGAAGAAAACGTAATAGAGTGGAATTGCAACCAAACGTCTTAGATTCCGATCATATATGGTAAAATTATCCTCTCTTCCTAGATCATTTAAGTTGTTAGGATTAAGAATTATTTTCTCCTTTGGTGTAGGCCAACATCTGCGGGTGAATGTTTTGATGAAAGCCAAGCCAATGATGACTTGCAAAATATACCAATTAGTTATTTGGATAATACAACGTCGAATCGTTATTGTCTAGGTAAAATGGATGTCGTATGCACTTATTGTTCTGCTTTGCATTGGATGGACGAAAGATTGTCCAAATCAACAACATGTCATTTATTTGGAACATGTTACTTACAAGGTAAGGTTAGATTACCTTTGCTCACAATGCCACATCTACAAATCAAAGCGTTATTTGATGGGATAGATGAAAGATCTATATCATTCCGTCGTTACATTCGAGAGTATAATGCAACAAATGCTTTTACAAGCCTTAGAGCTAGATTGGATCAAAGAGTATTTACTGGAAGAGGTCCAACATCATTTACTATTCATGGTGAACTATGCCATCGAACAGGATCATTAATTCCTGAAGATGGACAAGATCCTATTTACGCCCAATTGTATATTTATGATCCAGCGCACGCTCATAGTATTAGATGTTGCAGAAATCTTTCTTTGAGAAGTGATGTTCTACAAATTATTCAAGATAATTTGTTGCAATACAATGCATTCACGAATAAGTTTCGGCAGGCTCACGCTATTCTAAATCAACTGGATTTGAATTTTCAAACATTGCCTGCAATTCTTCAATACAATTCAAGTGCAGATCGACGACGGTACAATTTGCCTACAACGGATGAGGTTGCAGTCATATTACCAGGGGACGGAACTCATTTTGGCGGTATGAGAGATATTGTTCTACACTTAAGGGCAGGTAACGAATTATTGAGAATTAATGAATGTCATCCTGCATATTTACCGTTGCATTATGTTCTATTCTTTCCTTTTGGTGAGCTTGGATGGGAACCTGGATTTAGATAGTGGGATGTGTTAAATGGTCAACATACAGATGATCGGTTAACTCAGATGCAATTTTATAGTTATCGATTGTTTGAACGACCGACTGAGTACTCATCGATTCTAAGGGGTAGAAATTTATTCCAAGAATTCTTGGTTGATGCTTGGGCTGCAATAGAGCAAAATCGATTGAATTACTACAGACTTAATCAGTCAAATCTACGTGCTGAACTATATCAAAACCTTACCGACGTATCATTTGACGGGTTGGGACCTGATCAAATAGGTAGGCGAATAGTTTTACCTTCTTCATTCATCGGTGAACCAAGGCATATGTTTGAAATATTTCAAGATTCAATGGCTATAACGCGTCACAACCATCATCCAGATGTTTTTCTAACTATGACTGCAAATCCTCATTGGAATGAAGTGACTTCAGCCTTACTTTAGAATCAAAAGCCAAGTGATCGCCCAGACTTAATTGCCCGTGTTTTCCGACAAAAGAGGAATGCTTTGATGAAAGATATTGAAAAAACACAAGTTTTTGGGAAAAAGATTGCCCATGTTTTTACAATTGAGTATCAAAAAAGAGGATTGCCACACATGCACTTGCTTATTTTTCTTGACGGGCCACATAAAATTCGAACATGTGATCAAGTGGATCGAATAGTATGTGCAGAATTCCCAGATCAAGTAGAAGAACCAGAGCTTTTTCAGACTGTAAAAAAATGTATGGTTCATGGGCCATGCGGCATTCGAAATCCAAAATCTATTTGCATGGAAAATGGAAAATGTACGAAGAATTATCCAAGGGTTTGGGCAAATGAAACAACAATGGATCAAGATGGTTATCCCATTTACTGTCGTCGTAATAATGGTAAAGTTTATATTGTTAGGGGACACCAAGTTGATAATAGGGATGTCGTTCCTTACAATCCGCACCTTCAAGAATGTTCGATTGTCATATTAATGTTGAGGTTTGCACTGGAATTCGATGTGTTAAATATATTCACAAGTATATCTACAAAGGTGGGGATCGAACAACATTGACTTTGGGAGAAATAGATGAAATCAAGCAATATCTTGATGCAAGATACATAGGACCATCGGAAGCGGCTTGGAGACTTTTTAGTTTCCCTTTGCATGACGAGAGTCCAAATGTTGTACGATTGGAAATCCATTTGCCTGGAATGCATCGAGTTCTCTTTAATCCTAATGAAAGTATGGAAACTATTGTTTCCAGGGCACAATCACAAGTATCAACTCTTACGGGTTATTTTTCTTATTGCGCAGCACATGAGGGGGCGCGTGCATATACTTATCAGGAGTTTCCCCAATACTTTGTTTGGATGAAAAATGAAAAAAGATGGAAACCAAGACAAAAAAGGTTTGCAATTGGTAGAATGTACTTTGTGTCTCCTAATTCGGGTGAACGATTTTATCTACGTCTACTGTTAACAGTTACCAAAGGACTAAAGTCATTTAAGTGCCTACGTACTGTGAATAACTTTGAACATGTGACATTTAAGACTGCATGTGTGGCAATGGGACTCGTAGAAGATGATGGTGAGTGGATACAATGTCTTCAAGAAGCGTCCATCATTAGAACTGGTCATCAGTTAAGGAGATTGTTCTGTGTACTTCTAACATATTGTGCACCGATAAATCCACATGAATTATGGGATCGATTTTCATTGTATTTATGTGATGATATACCACATAAACTACATATATCATACAAAATTTCTGACCCAACTAAAGACCAGATTAAAGATTATGGTTTGTATTTTTTGAATAAACTATTGCAAGAATGTGGCAAAAGTTTAATCGATTTTCCGCCAATGCCACTACCTGTAATGGATTGGAATACAGTTGTAAGAAATAGGCTAATATGGGAACACATCCAATTACAACATAGGGCGCAACGATTGGATGTTGAGACTAACATCGATCGCCTTAATGATGGGCAGCGTAATGCTTATGAATCAATAATTTCTTCCGTGTTTGCTAACAGAGGAACTATGTTCTTTCTCAATGGTGGTGCTGGTACTGAAAAAACATTTCTCTATAATACAATTGCAACAAAATGTCGTTTTCTTGGTCATATTGTTATTACAGTCGCATCTTTTGGTATAGCATCGCTATTACTAGAAGGAGGCCGAACGGCACATTCTACATTCCGTATCCCATTGGACATACTAGATAATTCAGTATGTGGTTTCAGTAAACATTCGTTGCATTATGAGTTGTTCAGGGAGACCAAACTTATTATTTGGGATGAAGTTCCAATACAACATAGATACTGCGTTGAAACTGTCGATCGAACGTTGCAAGATATTCGAGATAACAACAAGCCATTCGGGGGTATAATTGTAGTACTTGGGGGAGATTTCAAGCAAATCCTACCTGTTATACCAAAAGGAGTCCGCTAGCAAATTGTTGCTTCGACGTTGAGACGTTCCAACCTTTGGAAGCATATACACTGGAATTAAACATGCGCTTAAGTAGCACAAACAATCGAAATACGGAATTCTTTGAATTTCTACTTCAGGTAAACTGCAGTTGTCATTATCGAGTTTTACAATTTGTGAATACTTAATTACTTTTTCAAAGTAACTAAATTGGATGTTTATGTTTCAAATTTCAGATCGGAAAGAATCCTCATGAAAGTGTACAGTTGCCATCAAACATATACTGTTGTCGTAATATCGATGAGTTAATATCATCTGTTTATCCAGGGCTTAATACGCCAAATATTGTCATTCCTACGTTTCTTACTGAGCGAACCATTCTTTCTCCACAAAATGATGATGTTAGCGTAGTAAATTCAAAGGCTTTAGAAATGTTTCCTAGCGATACCATTACGTATTTGGCAGCGGATAAAATGTCCGAAGAAGATAGAGCTGATCCTCAAATTACAAATCGTTATCCTAATGAGTATTTGAATTCATTAGTCCCCCCTGGATTGCTCCCTTTTAAGCTAGATCTTAAAGTTGGTTGTCCAATTATGTTGCTGCGAAATATCGCACCGAATGAGGGGCTTTGCAATGGCACAAGATTGATGGTTGTAAGATGTGTCTCGCGTGTAATTGAGGCAAGAATTTTAACTGGGGAAAAAGCTAGAAATACTGCGTTCATTCCAAGAATTTCTTTGACACCTTCAACTACTGAATTTCCGTTCAAAATGACGAGACGCCAATTCCCGGTTCGTTTGGCATATGCCATGACCATCAATAAATCCCAGGGACAGTCTGTAAAATATGTTGGAGTTGACTTGACCATGCCGGTGTTCAGTTATGGTCAACTTTACGTTGCTCTATCGAGATGTACGTCATTTGATCGATTGAGTGTACTACTACTTGATCGGGGATCTCTGTCAACAACGAACATCGTTTATCCTGAAGTCCTGTTATAATTTGTCTTAAATATCATAAAGGTACCAATGCCAAAAAACAAATAGTTTACCTTATTTTTTGATTTATGAGACCAAAACATTGATCTGATTTGACTATACAGGATTGAGATCTACTGGCTCGAGTCATTGTACAATTAACCAAGAGGACTACAAATCAGTGGATTCAGACAATAGGTATTTAATTAAATTTATAATTTCTAACACATTTTAATTTATTTTCTCAATCATGTAATTGCTTCGGCTAAGACATAGTCACCTTATCTATTAATCATTTAATCGCACTCGAACCAAAAGAGTTCCATGTGCACTGGGTGTTGTGTTAGAGTATTGTTTATTTAGGATCGATTTCAACTTTCTATTGTCTAAATTGTTTGTTATTATTGTTGTATTATTGATTGTTTATATTCTTTAAAAAATAGTAATCTTTTTTGGATTGAGTTGTGTGCGAAGGTGGTAGGTCCACCACTAGGCTACCATCTGAAATTGATTTTGTGCATCTTTCTTAAGTAAGAATTTTCATGAATTTGCAGTGACTTGGGGGGTAGAGGAATTTATTAGACCATCTTGGATTGCCCCTCATTCGGTGATATATTCTTGCCTTGCAAAGGGAGAATCGTTATGACCCGAAGGTTTTGGTATGCATTTCCCATCTCATTGGTGTCTCATTTTATAGTTTAAAAAAAAGGTACAAAAGCATTTTTTGATGTGTAAAGTGTAATTTGGTCTAACTATAGGGGTGCAAAGTGTAATTAATCTTTTTATATAATAAAAATGGAATGCAATCGGATACTATCGATACACTAAAATTTAACACTTTCACTCCCTCAACCACAACGTATTGATCCTAATTAAAGCACAAAAAATGATTCTTTATTAGCTGTAGGAATTGATTCTTTTCTTGAATCCGATTTTAGGCCATGAAATGCTCAAGTACTATTTTTTTTTTATAAGTTGTGACAACTACTTTGAATCTAGTTTCATTTTACATTACAAGTAATTTTTTTTTTTTTTAGCATGCATATAAAAATATCAAGAATGCACCTTGGATATAGAAAATCATTGTAGTACTGTTAAAATTCATAAAGGTGAAATCATTTTTTTCCTAAGCCAATACTGAGGAGTTGAATCTCACTATTTTTATCCCCTTCCTCTCTCCAATGTTGATTGACGAGTGTTTAAAGTGTCATTTCTAATTAATTTTTACTTCTATTATTTCTTTAAGTACTAGGCTTTGTCTGATGTTCAACATTCTTGCATGTTCAATTTCTGTGGCTGGAGTTGATGTTGCAACAGATCGATTAACAGCTTGCAAAACTATGATATAGAAGTATACTTTCGGTGATTAAGGTAAGTTCCAGTAGTCCTGTGTGGTGGACTTATCATTACTAAATTTATAATGTATATGATTAATTGTCATTATTTGTGATATTGTTAAAGTTCATTGTGTTAGTTATTGTTTGAATGATTGTTAGTTGTTGTGTTTATTAATGTTGTATTGTTTGAAAATATGAGTTGATAGTTTGGAATGTCAAATAAATAAAGGGGATTATGTCCAATTTTCAGATATTAGAGTGTTGTATAAATAAAGGGGATTATGTCTATATTTTAAATTTCTTATTAATCATGTTTGTTTATACCGTGTTCATTACAAAAACAAGAGTTGATGATAGCACTAATGCCTTTCGTTCAATTGCAGTGGAAGAATGACTTTGAGTTCAGCACGTAGAAATTTATAAGTTCCAATAGTCCTGGGTGAAGGAGTTATCACTACAAAATTTAAAATGTATATGATTAATTGTCATTATCTGTCATATTGTTAAAGTTCATTGTGTTAGTTATTGTTTGCGTGATTGTTAGTTGTGTTTATTAATGTTGTGTTGTTTAAAAATATGAGTTGATCGTTTGGAATGTTAAATAAATAAAGGGGATTATGTCCAATTTTCAAATATTAGAGTGTCGTATAAACAAATGGGATTATGTCTATATTTTAAATTTCTTATTAATCATGTTTGTTTATGCCGTGTTCATTACAAAAACAAGAGTTGATGATAGCACTAACACCTTTCGTCCAATTGCAGTTGAAGAATGACTTTGAGAATTTGTCGACGGAAGCGAATTGAAGGTGTGAGTATGGTTCTAACTTTAAGAGCTATGTTCGAGTTCCTTGAAGTATAGATCTCTTTGGATTATTTTTTGAGTTCCAATTATGAATTGAAATGGATAGCGTTAACGCCTTTCGACCAATTTCAGTTGAAGAATGGCTTTGAGAATTTATTGACGGAAGCGAATTGAAGGTGTGGGTATAGTTCTTACTTTAAGAGTTACGTTCAGCTCCTTCAAGTATACATCTCTTTGGATTATGTTTTGAGTTCCAATTATGAATTGAAATGGATAGCACTAACGCCTTTGCAGATGAAGAATCGCTTTGAGATTTTGTCCACGGAAGCGAATTGAAGGTGTTGTGTATCTAATTATTGTCAATATTTTATGGTGTTTGTACTTGGACCAAGATGTTGCTTAAAATAAGTTCATGAGTTTTTTATTGTCTTTTTACCAGCAATTTTAAGAATATTTTTATTTCTTGCATTTGGCCAAATTTAATTTTTGTAATATTTTTATTTCCTAGATTTGTCCATGATTTGGTAGATCATTGACTCTATTTTGGTTTTGCTCTTTTATTATTTGGATATCTTTAGCTTATTCACTGAATTTGGATTCCAATCTAGACCGTCACAGGAATCGAATGTCAGTCAGATTTTGATAGTTTCACCATTATCTTATCCGTTCTTTGATGAAATTTTCTGATTTCATATCGATTCCAGTTGTTTATCCATTTCGATTTCATATTGATTCCAGTTGCACTTGGTGTTGTGTTGTGTTGTGCCATACAATTATGTAACTGTGGAACTCGATTGTTTGTTATTATTGTTGTATAATTAATTATCGATGTTCAATTGTGACTGGTGTACTAATTGTAAAAAAAAATTAAAAAAACATTTTTTAAAAATAAATTATAATGAGATTTGGATTGGCGGTAACTATTTTTTGCCTTTATTGTAAATATTGGTTAATTTGATTTTTAAGAAAACAAGTATAAAGTGTTGTACAAACAGATGAGATTATAACATTTTTCTGTTTAATTTTTTTTTTCACCCGTACCTACACGGGTTATGCCCTAGTCAATATATATAGCATTTATAGATCAAACACTTCTTCAAAAGGAATATATTATTTTCTAGTGGGTGTATAAAGAAGGGTTAATTCTTTTTTATCCTCTTGTATTTTGATCTTGTTTTATTTGGTCCCTCCCACTTTAAAAATTTACATTCTATCATCTTCTACTTATAATAAATTAAAAAAACAAATTTTTTTGTTTGACTAAAAATTAATTTTTTTTATCTAAATTTTACATGAAATGGTGAAAATTATCCTTATTTTATTTTATTTTATTCTACCTTTATTAAAAAAATAGAAGTAGAGAGAGAATTTTTTTTTTCTACCTTAAATATTAAAATTAAATTAAAAATAATTAATTTATATTTGCATTTCTTGCATAAAATGTGAATTTTCCCCTTTAGTCAAGAAGCTTACAAGGGTATAGATTTTAAAGTACAGGGATTAAAATTGAACAAGACCAAAGTATAGGGGGTAAAAGGCAATTAACCCGTCAAACAATAAAGATTCAAGGTGGAAGGAAAACGACGACGTAGCCTTCGTATTCAAGCGGGAGGATGAAAATTTTGAATACCAGGTTTGGGAGAAATAGATGCAGAGAGAGAGAGAGAGAGAGAGAGAGAGATCTTCAAGCTCGGATCAAGTTCAACAATGGAGGAAGCCATCTATCGAATTGTTGCAGAGCTAGAAACCCGTCATTCTCTTCTCAACGATTCAAACGCCCAAACGCCCATTTCAGAATCAACCCTTTTGGACCTACAAAGCCTATTAGACTATACCCTCAACACCAACGACCCAATCGACATCGAGCGTCTATACGATGAGCTTTCGTCGAGAAACCTCTCCCATTCGTCTCTCATCGCTTCAATTTCTTCAACAATGGACTCTGGACCCGTTCATCTTTCTCTGCTGGCGTCAAAGGTGTATTTGTCTCTGCTTCTTTCCCCAAATGCCCCGGTTTTCACTTTGTTCACTCCCATGGCTTTTCTCTCTCTGCTTCGTTCCATTCGGAGATCTCTCAAGAACCCGAATTCGGCCACACCACCATCTTCTTCGGGTGATATTCCGGCGAGGAGAAAGAAGGGCGGTGGAAGGGCCGGCGCTGCAAAGAAAAATCGGGGTCGAGATGTGGAAGTAGATGCGGATGAGAGTCACGAGAAGCAATTTGACGTCAGGCTACTGTTTTCTGCTCTCGAGAGGCTAGAACTTGTTCTGGGATCAATTCATTTGGGTCGGTTTCCTGATAGTCTGAAGGCCTTGGTTCAAACTGTGGCCGAAATTCCTGTAAGGGCTCTCGAATTGTGTGGAAACTCGGCATATTACGGTAAATTATGCAATTTGTGTTCCAAAATTCTTCATAAAGTGTTAATGGCCGAGCATGGTGATCAGGCAATTGCTGCTGCTGAATCACTGAAATCGTTATCACCAGCAATTCTTTTGCCTAAATCACAATCACGGACATTTGCATTGGAGTTCGTCGTGAATAAGATGATGGGTATGGCAAATAATTCTGAGCAAATCAAGAAAGCGATTGTGAATTTGCCCAAATATTTGGTGCACAAGGCGCCGGAGAAGGCTGAAGCTAGGGCTGCTGCTGTAGAATCAATAATGGAGATTGTCAATTCTATGGAGTTCGAAGATCAATCCGACTTTGCTGAATATATAGTAATGATGAGCCAAGGCAAGCCACAACTTAGGCTATTGGCTGTGGACCTTGTACCAATTATGATAATGTCGTTGAATGACCCGTTGGGTTTGAATTTAGACGGAGAGGTCGAAAATTCGTGGGGGTTTAAGTGTTTGGAGGCATTGATTCAACGCTGTTCTGATTCAACAGCAGGAATCCGGGCCCGGGCTTTGACAAATTTGGCACAATTGGTTGGTTTTTTAGCAGGTGGCGATACGACTCATGCAGTTTTGAATACTGTAATGCGTTTTAGCCATGAAGGCGGGATCAACGATATTTTGAGAAAACGGTGTATGGATGAGAAAGCAGCGGTGAGGAAGGCAACACTTGTTCTAATATCGAAGTTGACAGCTCTTTTAGATGGTGCTTTTGATGGATTTGTGCTGAAGATGATGGGCATGGCCTGTTCGGATCCGCTTGTAAGCATAAGGAAAGCTGCAATTTCAGCTCTATCGGAGGTAAAACTGACTCGTCCTCTTGATCCATTATCCATTTTTCTTTTGCTGATTTAGTTCTTATTATATAGTCCTCTATTGAGCGTTTTCTACATTTTAATCCAGTTTTTAGAATGATTTATCTTTTAATCTTTATCGATATCAACTGTATTTATTTAACAACTAGCTGATATTAACTCGAGAACAAACGGATTCTTATCATATATTCCTAGTATTCTCTACATTTTTATTGTGCTTTTAGAATAATTCACTCTTTACCCCAAATTGATATCAAGTAGATGTATCTACATCCTAGACCCCGCAATAGTGGAAGCGTTCGTGCATTGGGCTGTCCTTGATCCTAGATAAATTGAACAACTAGTTAATATTAACTGAAGGACCGAAAATTTATTTGAAGGATGTTACTTGAAGGATAATATATAAATATCTCTTCAATTAAACCTGATATCTGAGTTTGCAGAAGAATTCGAAATTGCATGTACAGGCACCACCGATATTCTTTAGAATGTTTTGGGAGCGCTTTTATTTTTAAGTAAAAAATGATTCTTTTTCAGGTTTTTTCGAATGAATTTCATAACAAATTTGATTCAAGACAACTCTTCCATGTTCTTTTGAGATGTATTGAATCTATTTCAATGCTTTCCTTATCAAATACTCGACTCTATTACGATTTGTAGGTATTCAGGAAATTTACAAACGAAAACGTGACGAAAGAGTGGTTGAATTCTGTTCCACGTCTAATAACCGATAACGAATCAAGCATCCAAGAAGAATGCGGGAACTTGTTCCTAGAACTGGTCTTGGATCGGATATCCAGAGCAGGATCTGACAAGTTGAATTCCCAGAACAAAAATCAAGAAACTGATGACGGGTTGTTCTATCCGGAGGGTGTTTTGGGCATATTGAAAGAGATGTGCAATGGAGAGGTGATGCCGTGGGTGAAGAAAATATGCACAAGTCTAGGAAAGAAAAAACGGTTAAAACCCAAAATTGCCATTTCACTTCAGAACATCATAAGAACATCAGAAACACTTTGGTTGAGCCGTTCAATGCCAATAGAGAAGTGGACGGCTCCTTCTGGTGCTTGGTTTCTTCTTTCTGAAGTGTCGTCGTTTCTTTCAGAAGCAATTGATTGGGAGTTCCTACATCACCATTGGCAGCTTCTTGATAAGCATGGGCTTCAAAAAGGCGTGGTGGATGAAGAGGCGGCGGGTGTGGATTCAAATTCTGTTTCCTGGGCTGGAGATCGTGTTTTTCTCTTGCAGACGATCTCTAATGTCTCTATACAGCTTCCGCCTGGACCCGCAGCCGATTTAGCTCATAATTTGCTCAAACGGATTGAGGAATTCAATATGCATTCAACAGAGGTATCAATGATTTCTATTGTTTTTCGTTTGTATCTATAATCTATTAAAGTGTTTATATCGGGTTCTTCTCAGTCATGTTGCCCTTACGGTGCATTTCGATGAGGTATTTGAAGTAGGAATTTGATTCTAAAAAGGGATTTGTAAAATTTTCTTAGGGTACTTTTGGGTAAGGTATTTGATTTCGAGAAGTGATTTATATTTTTAACTTAATTGTTTGAAAAATTTACAAATCTCTTTTCAAAATGGAATTCCTTCTTCAAATACTTCATCCAGACGCACTCTTGGGTGCATTTGGATAAGATTATTCATTTCAAGAAGGATTTCATTATTTTTTTCTTAAAAAAAGTTCTTAAGAAAAAATTTTAAGTTCCTTTTTTGCAATCAAATACCTTCTTCGAATGCTTCAATCAACATGACCATGTTTGCGCTTGGGTAAGGTAATCAAAGAATGTATTTGATTATGGGAAGGGATTTGTAAATTTTTCTTAAATATTTCTTATTTTATTTTTTTGGAAATTGAACGCCTTCTTCAAGTATCTAACCCAAAAGCAATGGAATTTCTTAAGAAAAGGTATAAACTGTTCTTTTCGATGTGGAGAAAACTCATGGAGACAGTTCATTTTACCATGGTTTAAGGCATATATGACTAAACTGTGATCATGCTGTTGTCCGAATTTCACATTCATGCTACATTTTTCAACATTCATAGTGGTTTGCCAAAGTTCACCCTACACGTGAGGGGGCTTGTTGAATCTCACATCACTTGTGTTACTTGATCCTGAGTTATATATAGAGCCTAGGGCATTCCTCATCTTGCAAGACGGCTTTTGAGAGTGAGTGAGGTCCATTGGATTTCTACAGGGTGTGGAGAAAAACTCATGGAGACAGTTCATTTTACGGTGGTTTAAGGCATATATGACTAAACCATGATCACGCTTTTGTCCGAATTTCACATTCATACTACATTTTTTCAACTTCTTTTTTGACTAATTGTTTTGTTTGATGGAAGGTTAATGCACATGTAAAGGCACTCATAACCTTATGCAAGAGAAAGGCTTCAACTCCAGAAGAGGCCGATTCGCTCATCGTGAAATGGGTTCATCAGCTTCTATCCAAAGCCTCAGAAACACTCGACCTCTACATGTCGAATGACTCAGAAACTAATAAAGACAAGGACGGCTTTTTCACGCCTCCAACCAATGCGAGTAGGAAGGGCAAGAGATCAGCATTAACCCGTTCAAGATTCTTATCCAAAGCTATTACTGCAGTTTATACTGTTGGTTCTTTAGTGATTGTTTGCCCTTCGGCTGATTTAAAAGCTATTATTCCCGTTTTGCACACGATAATCACTTCGGGGAGCGGTAATGCAAAGTTGAATAAATTACATGAAACCGTGGTTTCTGTGAAGCAAACAGCCCCTTCTTTGTATATTCAAGCTTGGCTGACAATGGGCAAGATTTGCCTTGCTGATGGAAAGCTTGCAAAGCGGTATATACCTCTGTTTGTGCAGGTATGGTTTCATCATGTTCTTTTCTCAGTTTGCGGTTTTCGGAGAACAATTCCGTTCTGAGCCGTGATTTTTTTCTTTTTTTTTTTTTTATGAAAATCTGGGAACGGAACATAAACATATTTTTTTGTTCCCAATATTTTTGGGGAACTGAAGGTGGCGTTTGGTTAGTGTTTCTGTTTCTATTTTCAATAAACTGGGATGGGATAGGATGAGAATTATGTTTCCGATTTGAAGTACTACGGAAATAGAAACATGTTTGGTAACCACCATTGTCTGAAAATTGTTTCTTCTTATTGTTTCATTGTTTGGTGTGGTGGTAGTGGCCAGTGGAGTGGTAGTGAAAATAGTTTTGTGGAAGTGAATAAGAATCAATATTTTTTTATTTCTCAAGTTCTTGAATAATGTAGGAAATAATCCCAAATTACTCTTAGAATTTTGAGAACAGAAACGTGTTTATCAAACACGTTTCTATACATTAATCCCAAAGTTTTGGGACCGGAAATAGGAATCAAGGAACAAAAATAGTAACCAAACGGGCCTAGCATTCTACTCCAAATTATGCTACTAAATGTTTTTTCTCTAAGTAATTATTAGAGGACTTTATTCGTATTATAGGGTGGCTCTAGTTTAGTGATTCTGTTTCCAAATTTCTATTTGAGAACAATTACATTACGTTTCCATAAATTTGTTCTAAAAATCTGGGAACAAAACATATTGTTCCCATATTCTATTTCATTATGCGGGACAAATGCTTTTTCTTGTTGTTGTTGTTATATTTATATTTCTGTTCCCAAAAAATTTGGGAACAGATTCAGATATTTGGAAAGAAAGCAACTAAACAACCGTCCCCTTGTAGCATTCTATTCCAAATCATGCCACAAAAGTTTTTCTCCAAGTAATTATTAGAAGGCCAAGTCAGAAGCTCTTTTAGGTGGCGTTCTATAGTGTTTCTGTTTCCAAATTTCTATTTGAGAACAATTCCGTTATGTTCCCATAAATTTGTTCTAAAAATCTGGGAATGAAACATACGCATATTTTCTTTTCCCATATTTCTATTTCTGCTCCCAAAAAGTTGGGAACAGAAACAGAAATTTGGAAACAAAAGGACTAAAAACAAGCATTACCTCAGCATTCTATTTTTTTTCACTCCAAGTAATCATTAACCTTTTAATCGGAATTACGCTTCTGATTTGATGCTGCAGGAGCTCGAAAAGAGCGATTCTGCAGCGCTACGCAATAACATTGTTCTAATGATGGCCGACTTTTGTGTACGGTACACTGCTCTAGTTGATTGGTAAATCCCGTTACGTGTATACATGAACTAAAATTTGAATTTTTATTTATTTAATTTTTTTCTGGGTTTTTTGTTAATGTTCTCACTTAAAATTTTAAATTTTAAAAAACAGTTATATATCAACGATCACGAAATGTCTTCGTGACCCATGTGAGCTTGTTCGAAGGCAGACATTTATATTGCTTTCCAGATTATTACAGGTTAAATTTCACTTTTTTTTTTTAATATTTAATTTAACTGGAAAATCGTATCGCTGTAATGTTTGATTTTTTATTTTTTTTTAGAGGGATTATGTGAAGTGGAGAGGGATTCTTTTTCTCCGGTTTCTGTTATCTCTTGTCGATGAATCAGAGGAAATACGACAACTAGCCGATTTCCTGTTTGGGAATATTTTAAAAGGTTATTATAATTAATTTTCACAAATATTCATATATATATATGTTTTTAATTTTCTGAAAATTAAGTGATATAATTATATAAAATGTGATTGCAGTTAAGGCACCACTTTTAGCTTATAATAGCTTTGTGGAAGCTGTTTTTGTTTTGAATGATTGCAATGCGCACACCGGACATGGAAATTCTCATAGTTCGCGCGGTGAAAACCGGCTGTTCTGTATAAGGTACGCTTCTTTAAGTCCTATTTTTTTTTTTAATAAGTAGAAAATTTAATAATTTCTTTTGTTCAATCCCACATTGCTTGTGTTACCTGATCCTGAGTAATACATAAGTCGGTAATCCTCCTCTCTCTCAAGACATTTTTTGAGAGCGAGTCAGGTCTATTGGGTTCCTATATGGTATCAGAACCTGGCCTTTTGTCTGACATTGAGCGTGTTGAATCCCACATCAATCTTGGGCCTCTCGATATCTGTTCACAGTGGTTTGTCAAAGTACACCCTGTACGTGAGGGGATTTGGTGAATCCGACATCGCTTGTGCTACCTGATCCTAAACTATATATAAGTCTAGGTTAATTCTTCTCTCTCAAGGCGGTGAGTCTGACATATTGAATTTCTATATATATTCTTTTTTTTTTTTTTTTGTAGAGGTAATGATGAGAAATCAAGGTGTAAAAGAATGCACATATATGTTTCTTTGCTGAAACAAATGGCACCAGAGCACCTTTTGGCCACATTTGCCAAGGTTTGTGCTGAGATACTTGCTGCTGCTTCCGATGGTATGCTCAATATTGAGGATTCTACTGGAGCCTCAGTTTTGCAGGTACTCTCTGCATTCTTGAGGCCTGTTTGGATGGGTGTTGAAATTAAAAAGCAGTTTTTAGAGTAGCAAACCAAACAGAATGTTAGTAGTTTCATATGCGAATGGAGGGTTCGGTTTTGTTCTCAGAAATTTGTTCTAGAAGTCCGAGAACAGAAAAGAAACAGTTTCTTTTAACTTAGAGCAGGAACAAATATACAGAATCGCTACGGTGGCGTCTTTAGGGGCTGTTTGGTAACAATTTTTTTTTTTAAAGTATGTTTGAGAGAATAATTTAAGTGTTGAAATTATAAGTGTTAAATTTATTAAGGTGGCGTTTGGAACGTGGGATTGGAATGATCATGGGAATGATAATTTCATTCCTATGTTTAGTACATGGGATTTAATCCTATTCTCATTACTAAGGATTTTCTAATCTCACAAAGTATGAGATTAGGTTTTAATTAATATTCGGCTAAAAAACGACATCAAATACTAAACAAATATTTGAATTTGAATAAAATTTAATTAAATTAATTATTATATCCGTTTGAAAATTCAATTAAATTATTATTTTACCCTTTAATATCATTCTAATACCACATGTAATCCCTTTTGTTACCAAATATAGAAATTGTAATGATCAGTTCATTATATTATTATAATAATTGCAATCATATTGTTATTCTATTCCAGTATATCAAACGCAGCGTAAGTGTTTATTTCAAAAATATTATTTTTATACAAATTTTGTTCGTGAAATAATTTTACAATTTTATTTTTGTAAAATACTATCTCTACAAATTTTTCTCTCATATTTTCTCTATCAATAATTTTTTATATATAATTTTTTTTTTTGTAAAATTTTACAGCATTGATGTAAAATTTTAATTATGATAATTATTTATTTTATGGTATTAAGTGATAAAAAATTAAATTAATCACACAACACATATTTATCCCGATTCTCAGAATAAATATTTATTTTTAAAAAAAATCGAAATTATTTTTAAAATTTTGAGAATATTTAAGAACATAAACATATTTATCAAATAGATTTTTGTATCTTAATTGTAAAATTCTAAAATTATGGGAGCGAGAACAAAAATCAGAAAGAATACTAACAAACAGGTTAAGAATTTGAATAAATTTAAATAATATTATATTTCTTTTTTCAAATAATTTTTTTTTTAAAAAATTTAATTTAATTTTGCATAAACAGGACGCTTTCCAAATCCTCTCCTGCAAAGAAATCCGACTCCCATCAAACCGCGGATCATCCTCCGATTCTCCCGACATCGACGAAGAAATCATCGGCGGCGATAGTGGTGGCGCCGCCGTAGCCGCCGCCAGGGGAAGGGCGGTGACACAAGCCATTAAAAAGGGCCTAATCCAAAACACGATTCCGATCTTCATCGAGCTAAAACGACTGCTACAGAGCAAGAACAGCCCCCTCACCGGCACTCTAATGGACTGTTTAAGATCCCTTCTGAAGGACTACAAGAACGAGATCGACGACATTTTAGTCGCCGATAAACAGCTCCAGAAGGAACTCGTTTACGATATGCAGAAATACGAGTCTCTGAAGGCTAAAACGACCGGAGGCGAGGGTTGCGAGGTTAGTGGCGACAGGAACGGTGTTAGGGTTAAGTCTGTGGTGAGGGAGGTGAGTAAGGGCGGCGCTACGCCGCCGTTGAGCTCCATGAGTGTTCCTAAGCTCAAGAAATCGGCGAGGGGGGAGAAATACTCCGCCGTGATGGAATCGGTGAGGAAAAGACAGTCTTTTGATTCCGATGAAGAGAATTGAGAACAGAAATGCGGGAATGATTTTGTTCTGTTCCCGGCAATCTGTTTCTCCAAACCACCCCCCCAAAAAAAAGGGGTTTTGACACTTTGTACACCTGAAGTTTGACCAAAATCTAACTTTGGTCTTCATAGTTTCAATTTGTATATACAACATCATAAAATTTCTTAATCATTCTACTGTAGTCTAAGTCATTGTTTATGTTACAATTTTTGACAAAAAAAGGTCACATATTATGCATCTGCCTCTTTTTTGCTCAAATATTTAGAAATATATATATATATTTGTAGAAAATTTATAAGAGAAAAAGAAGAGGTTTGAAATGTTCATAATGTTCCCTTAATAATAATTGGGTACACAACAATTAATTATTTATTGTCTAGAATTGTAATGGAATTATTTAATCGGATTGAAATGTGATTATTGTAAAATTTTAGGGTATTATGTATGTTCATATTGAAACTATAGGGCAAAGTGAAATAATGGTCAAATTTTAAGGTTTAAAGTATAGGAAGCCATTGTGTTGAATCTCTATATCTATTTCTATACATATTTTAAAGATTGTCTAATCGTTTGCATATATAGAATTATATATTTATCGTAAAAAAATTTGAAAATTAAAAATTCACTTTTCACCTTTTTTTTTTTGTTTTCTACATCTATCTATAATTATTAGATACTAATTATAATTATTTTATAACTATTTATTTTTATAAATATCAAACTTTTTTACTATTCTTTTGTATAACAAAATTATAAAACTAAAAATTTTACTTTTTAATTTTGTTTAAAAGAAAATCATTTAATATTTTTATGAATTACGAACTAAAAAAATTGACATTAATTTGATTTTTTTTTTTAATATTTAGAGAATTAAACGAAAACATCAAATTTAACATCCGACCATTACAAATATATCTTCTGACAACTTCATCATATTCATCATGATTATAACATATGTTAAATTTATTATAATATTTCTAATCATAATTAAGATATTTGATAAAAAATACTTGAATTTCTCGTAATTAATTATAATTAAGTGGGATACCTTATGTTTTTTATAGTTAGTACCCAAAAAGACAAGTGGTCCGTTTATATCATAATTTTAAAAAACAAGTTTAATTCAAATACATCTCTCTGGTTATTTATAACTTATCTTTTTTGTTATTTTGTCCAAAATAACACACTTTGCTTGTCATTTAAAAAATATCTATCACCCCTTTATTATTTTGGTCAAATACCACTTAGCTCTTCTCTAAGTTAAAAAATAGTAATTGTTTTTTTTTATTGTAATGACAATTTTACATTTAATAATTTTAAAATTATTAAAGGTTTTTTTTATTCTATTTATCTTCTTTATCTTTTTACACCACATCCCCATTTTAAAAAGAATATTTTTTCACTCTTTATTTTTAACCAAAAAAAACCCACCCCCATCCCGCTGGAACAACCTTCCCCAGCTGGACACTATCGTAATTCTTTATTTCTTCTTCTTTTTCTTCTCTCTCTCTCTTTTGATCCGTGCTAGATTTGAGCTCGCCCGCGCAAATCTATTGCGACGGATCTAGGAAGAGAGAGAGTATCAAACCTAGAATAGTGAAATCCGTTATCGGCTTCTTTATCTGTTGTTGTTGCTTTGACAAGGGATTTGTTTGGTTTGGTGCAAAGAAGAAGAAGCAATAGAAGAAATGGAGGAAGATTTGAGGGAAAATGGAAGAAAGAAAACCGGGTTAAATTGAGAAAAATGGATTTTTCAACCATTTTTTGTGTAATTAATGTTTGAAATTTACAGAAAAATCGACGGGTGGGATGGGGTTTGTGGCACTCTGATTGTTCTCAATTTTATAACCAATTTCAGCCCTTATTATATAGTTTTATTAAACTTTTTATCAATTTTTATTTAGTAACAATAAAATTTATTAATTTCATAGGTAAAAGTCGAAAGAATAAAGAAAATACCCAAAAAAGAACGAATAAAATAGCAGAAAAGGTTAAAAAAAATGGAGGGAAAAAGGATGTGACCTGCGAACCCGACCCATCTTCGAATTAGGTGCACACATTGTAGGCCATTTAAGGCGATACCAGAGCTGGACCGCTGGCCCAGGCATTGGCCTGGTGTAACGATTCCAGACATTGGAACCATTACTTTGGAGCCATTTATGGGCATTTGGCACCATTGTTAAACATCTTTTGCAAAAAAGAAAAACTCCATGAATGACTAAAGTTCGAAATCGGGATAGGATGTATTTGTTTACATTTCCTTATTGTAATTTTTATTTCTTGTTCTATTTTACCTGTGTATAAGGTTATATAGCAAGATATTCATGTTATTACATTGTTTATGAAATTAATTCTTGTTTTTATCATTTTTATAAATATTAGAAATAAATTATTAGAACTTGAGGGTTAGACCTAATACCTATGGTTTAGATCTAATCGTTATATAATTTGATCTTATTGGAATTAATATGGTTTAACATGATAGATTATATTAAGAGATTGATTCACCGTAAAATAGTAAGAATCGAATCTCAAAGATAATCCATACCGGTTAAACGATCGATTAATCGATATGTATGATAGGATGGACTATGCTTAGGGATTGGTTCACAGTAAATTAGAAACCGAATTTCAAAATAGTCTATGCCGATTAAATAGTCAAACTTTTATTGTAATTTGATTTGTAGTTAAATTACTTCTATATACATAGAATCAAATAGATAAAGAAGTAAATCGCATTGGAATACTTTAAAAACAAATACATGCCTCCAACCCAGGCATTTATCATTATCATATTTTAGTCAAATTATTTTGGATTAATTACTCTTTTTCTCCCTATGGTTAGACTGTTTTGTACTTTTGTCCCATGTGATTCGGCCGTCACTACTTTGCCCCTGTAATTAGGCCTACGTTAGGGGACAAAGTGTAATATGGCCTAACACAGGGATAAAGTAGTGACGAGAATACCATAGGGGGGAAAAGTGCAAAATGACCTTCATAGGGGACAAAGAGTAACCCAATTATTTTTCTACACTTTATAACTAAAATCCAAAACCAAATTTATCAAACTCAATTGAAAAGAAGATAGAAATTAATAATTACAGTTCAATTCTTGTGGTTCGACACTCGTATTTAAGCACATTGTACTACTACATTTTGTGCTTAAATCTGGGTTTATATTTGAACGATCACGGTGGGAGCGTGGGGTGGTGGTAAACGTAATTTTTTTAAAAATTAATTTTTTAAAACTAGGACTGCCAATGAATTTTTGAAAAAATAAAAGAAGAAAAAAATGTAAATAAGAGAAGGGCATTCATGTCTTTTCACGTATAAAAGTTGGTCAAAGAGGATGATCGGTATTTTCAAAATGCCAGGGAAGATAGATAAATACTCTAATATATATATATATAAGGATATCATAGTAAGTGTACTAGGAAGAGAGCACGGATAAGTCCATGCCGTCATTAATTAAAAAAAATTACCATAAAACTTTAATTTTACATTTTTCTGTAAAATAATAGATTTTTTTTTTTCATACAAATAAGGCTCATGGTCCATTTAAAAACATGCAATTGAATTTTCATGTGCGTTATGAACTGTGTTTACCAAAAGAAAAATAAGATTTAATATCTCCATCATGTAAATTAATTCCTATTTTACACTACGCTTATAATCTATATACTGTTAGACTTAATTGGTCCCATTGTTCGCCACCTTTGCTAGTGTACTTTGTCCATCGCTGGTCATCGGTGTTGCTGTCTGCACGAACTAAAAAGTTCATAAATAAAATATTCATTACTAATTTTAGGTACAATCATTGATGTTTTTAGTTACAATTAACAAAAGAATTACATTTTTTTTTTTTTTTTTATAATTAAAACTATTTTAATTGAAAAGTTAAAATGAGAGTGATCTATAGGGCATAGCACTAAATGCCTTTTTGTTTGTTTGTGTTTTTTTATTTGCTGATATTTATACATTTAAGTCTTCATAATTGGTAAGGGTAATCACTTAGCTAAATGAATAGAACCTTCAACCTTCCCTTATATAATAGTAAGAATAAGGATATAAATAAGTTTTGGATTAGTAGTAAAATAAATACTGTTAAATTTTTTAAAAGGTATAAATGTTATTTAACATTAATTATTTGATTTTTTACTTTTATCCGTTGACTATTAAAGTTAAGAAAAAATTAACTATTGTACTTAAATCTTAAGAACATGGTGTGTAAGTGATGACGAAAATAACATAAAGATTCAAAGTGCAATTTGGTTCAACTAAAGGGGTGCAAAGTGAAATTAACCCTATTATCATATATAATATAGAAATATCAAATACCGTTCTTTTTAAAAGAAAATGAAAAAGTGAACTTTTTTTTTTTTTTTTTTTAAATTAAAGATAAATTTATAATTTTTTTTAATACTAATGAATAGAAAAAAAGTTTGACTTTAAAAGCTAATAGTTATAAAATAATTATAGATAATAATTAATAGTTATATACAGATGTAGTTATAAATACATAAGTTTACATATGGAAATGAACTGAATGTAAACCGATACAGTTCAAATGTCTTCCCGATTATGTTCGTTTTTTTTTTCTTGTTTCATATGTTGTTGGTTTTTTGTGAAAATTTCAATTTGGATTTTCAGATCTCAAATATGGATTTTGTTATTGGTTAAATTGTGTGAATGTTAACGTGTATATTTTTTTATGTTCGAATATAATACGTAAACGTTGACACAATGTGTTAATTAAGTTCATTGAGTTAACATTTTGAGTGAGCAATTGTGTTTGAATTTTTTTGAGTGAATATTCATGCAATATATTGAGTGAATATGGATTTGAATTACCTGAAATAGTTTTAAATTTTGATATGTTGTTTTTATGTGAAAATTCATATTTGAATTTTCAGATATGATAATTTTATTGCGTGAATGAAAATTTAGATCTAGATTTTGTTATTGGTTATATTGCGTGAATGGTAACATGTATATTTTCTGTGTTCTAACATGATATATAAATGTTGACGCAATGTGTAAATTAAGTTAACTGAGTTAACATTTTAAGTGAACAATTGTTTTGAATCTTTTTGAATGAACATTCATGCAGTATATTGATTGAACATGAATGTAAGTTAACTGAAATAGTATTTTCAAATATTGAGTAAATATTCATACATAATATTTGAAAATTAAATGAATTGAAATATTAAACAAACAATCACAAAGAATATTCAAATGAAAATTGGAATATTGAGTGAATATTATGTCAACATTAACATAGTGAAATATATATTACGTTTAATTAACTTTTAAGCACAACATGGATACGATATTCAAATTTAATATTATTCGAGAGTGAAATATGTTTTACTTGAACATTTATGCACAGTTAAAATGTATTTATTGATGAGATTCAAATCAAACAAATAATATAAGGAAATATGTATTGCTTGAACATTTACGCACAGAATATAAATGAGATCAAACTTAATCTTTTTAAGAGTTTAAAAAGTGTATTTTTAAAGACGTATTGTTTGAAAAATATATTATTTGAAGGTTTACGCATTATTAAAAGGCGAAATTCAAAATTATAGTTGTAATATCGACAATGTATATTACTTGAATTTTTACGTTAACGTTAATGTCCTTCATCTCCACTAATTAAGATTTACGTTAACATTTACTTATCATTTTAAAGTAGACAAAAAAAAAATCTGATTACATCATTGTATAAATCTTTTTCTGCAAATTACTTTGATTTTTTTTTTCTACTGAATTTTTTATTTGTTTTATGCTTGTGAGAAGAGATTTTGCTATGGTGAAGTTTTTGTTGCAAATATGAAAAATTCATTATTTTTGTTTTGTTATAAAGGACAAAATGGTAAAATATATAAATATGAGTGAACAATTGGGGGATAATATTATATATTTTTTTCTACAAACTTTACAAGGACTAAAAATTTAAATAATTAAGTCCAATGTCTCTTTTCTAATTTCACTCTCTTGGGAGGAGTATATAATCAATTACCCAATATTTTTGTGACGGCATGTGTAAGGAAAAGTTGAGGCTGAAAAATGTGGAAATGCCTGAAAAGTGAAAACCACATGTTCAATTTTAGATACCAAAAATCAATTTTCATATCAACAGATATTAATTAAGATAATTACAAGTAATAAATAAAATAGGAGATACGAATTTTTACGTGAAAAATTTCAAGGTGGAAAAAAACTACGGGGCTGAAGTTCGATATCAATTTTCACTATCACAAATTAATATGATTACAATCGTTCACACCTTTAAAATAAAAAAATTTGAATCATCAGATAAATATCATAGAAAACGGTAGGTACAACAAGAAATGACAAATATGGATTTAGAGATAAATACTGAATCACCAATTCGAAAAGGGTTATCGAAGATCAAGATCGATGGAAACAAAACACAAACACTGGTGTCAATAAAAAAAAAAAAAAAAAAAAAAAAAACATTGAAATGGCCGCCCGACTTTTTATGCTCATTGTTCTGTCGTGAACTATTTTTTATGCTTGATGTTCTATTATATTACAAAACAAGGATGCTGCCGAAACAAACAATGTCTTATTGGATTTTTTGAATGTTCTTTTTCTTATTTCATTATTAAGGCCCAAATGACCCTTTTTTTCCCTTGAAATCCCAATGTTTTTTTTTTTTCTTTTTTTCTTTTTTTTTCGACCCAAGTGGCCTTTTGGGTTAGGTCTAACTTCACATGGGCTGAACCTACTTAACAAATTAGATAGATTTTATAATTGTAAGGGATAAAAATAAAATTCATAGTGTAACTCAAAATACTATCTAGTTGTAAAATGTGAGTTGATGAAAGTTTATGGGGTTAAAGTGCAAATGATTGGAGGAAGATTTTGAGTTCTTTACCTCGTTAGAGCTAGAAAGTTGTCATTTTCTTACTAATGCCCTTTTGCACTTTATTATTTTTTTAGAAAAAAAAAGACCAAGTTTCGACCGTTTTCCAATATTGTATTTTTATTTTATTTTATTATTTTTACTAGAAAAAGAAACCGGCGGCCTCCCCTTAATTAATTTAGGGGAGGCCCATGGGTGGACACGCGTGTCCACACAAAAGTTGGGGGAAAAATTTCCCCCAATTTAAGCTTTATATATATTTTATGTTTTTTTTATGTTTTTTTTTTTACATTTTTTATCTATTATCACCATCCTCTTAATGATGGTAAGAATACAAAAGTTGGATTCTTCAAAATTCAAAAACAATTTTTTATTATTTGTCAAATTCATGAATTTCTAAAAATACCTAAAAATTTTGGGTCAAAATAATTTTTTTCCAAAACTTTGATTGACTTTTAGAAATTAAAATTGACCAAATAATATATGGTAATTTTTTTAACATTTATTATTGGAAAATGTAATATATGAACCCTAAAATATATATATATATATATATATAGACCTCCAACTATTATAATAAAGTTTTTAGTCCTTAGAGATGTTTTAAAAAATAGTCCTCTATTCTTTGATCATGTTTTTTTCCCATTATTTATATACAATCATTCTGTAAAAAAATATCAAGAGGTGAACATTTATATTTTTATTTTACTATTTTTAAAGATTTTAATATATTTTAATTTTGATTGTACTACTGTGAATGTTCACAATTTTTATGTAAACAATTACGTTGTTTGTTATGTTCACACGTTCTTTTATTTTACATTCTTTTGTTATTCTCATGAAAAATATAGAAATATCAAAATAAGCGATATTCACCGGGTTATAGGGGTTCAGAGCACCCCTAGAGTAAAAGCTTTCACAGTTGGTTGACCAAAATAAGGATAACAAATTGCTTACAACGAATCAAAAACGTTGGAAATAAATTCTGAGATCAACAAAACAAACCGGTATGAATATTCATCGAAAATCAAAACCTAATAAAAAACATTGATAAAAAAAAAAAAAAAAAAAAAAAACCGATGTGAACATTTCAATGAACATTCACAAAATAAAAATAAAAAACCCAGTGTGAACAGTCACAAAAACACAGACAAGAACAATTACAAAACATTCATAAATCAACGAGAATAAAAAAAATTAGAACATTAATTTTGTAATAGGATCTAAAAAAATATGGAATGAAAGTTTACCAAACGCAATGAAGATTCACCGAAAAATATCCTCCTATCAACATTCAAACTAGTATTTTAATAGTTAATGTTCAAGGGGAAAATGTAAAAAAAAAAAATTGGGTAAACAATGTAATTAAGAATCATTTCACCATTGATCATCAATTGAAATGTTTACTTTTTGGAACGAAATAGAGGAATGATGACAACGAATGAAGATGAAAATGAACGAACGAGAAAACGACATGAAATCGCCACCGTCGTTCGCAGCTGTCGTTAGCCGACGCCGCCAGTGCTCATGGTTGTCGTTGTCTGTTCGACATCACCACCGCCGTTAACCACTGCAGTCGCCATTGCCGTTCACCACTCTCATCGCCATCACCATTCACCACTGCCATCGTCATGGCCACCGCCCTGAATTTCCAGATCTAGAGAAAAAGAGAGAGAACAGCAAAAATGGCGACTAGACCTCGAACGTACGACCATACAGCGAACACACGCTGTAGACACGACATTTTGACCGCCTCTCAAAAAATTATACTTTATTTTATAGTTACCTTTATTTTATTTTTCTATTTATTTTGTTTTGATTGTACCGTATTTATGCGGTTTAATACTGCTAAATTAAGCTTTATTAATCTCTTAAGTAAATTAAATATTAGTAATTGATTTTTATTTTTTTGGTTTTGTAGATTTTTCGAAGTGGAATAAAAACGTGTTAATTCAGAACAAAATGGACAAGAAACAGACGAGAACGAGAGAGGCCTGGACCGAACGGGGTAGGGGGGTGCACAAAGGTCGCACGTGCGACCAAAAACTGGCCGCACATGCTTCCAGCAAGGGAGGGGCAGGCACCTTTTGGGTGCACCAAATTTTGGTGCACCCAAAAGGGGGTGGGTGCACCAAATTTCGGTGCACCCACCTCCTTTTTTTTAACTTTTTCATACTTTGTGCGTTTTTTTGTTCGGCAGGTTTTCTGAGCCTTCATTCCTATAAATAGAATGAAGGCTCACAACACAGGGGGATGATTTTGAGGGGAAGAAATTTTTTGAGAGGAATTTTTGTAAGGGAGAGGGGAAATCTGGAGAAAATTTTTGAAGAAAATAATATTATTTTCATTTTATTGTAATTTTGAAGAAGAAAAATCTCCAAGAAGGTGGTAAATTTTCATCTGTTGTAAATCTTACTCTTATTTTTTTAAGTTGTTATTATACTAATTTTTTTTTTTGGTAAATTAGATTTTATTTTTTTTCTTCTTCCTTTATTATTTATTTATTTATTTATTTATTTATTACTTTTTATTTTCTTTTTTTTTTTTTTTTTTTTTTTTTTGAGTAAATAATACGAGGTGGAAAATTCTCAACCTTCAATTTGAATGGCTAAAATTTAGAAGGGAATTACTCCCCTCGATGCGTGTGTGCGGGTGTTTTATTTAATTTGTATTAAATATAATGTGCTAACAATACGAGGTGGAAAATTCCCAACCTTCAATTTGAATGGCTAAATTTAGAGGGAATTACTCCCCTCGATGCGGGTGTTTTATTTAATTTGTATTAAATATAATGTGCTAACAATACGAGGTGGAAAATTCCCAACCTTCAATTTGAATGGCTAAATTTAGAGGGAATTACTCTCCTCGATGCGTGTGTGCGGGTGTTTTATTTAATTTGTATTAAATATAATGTACTAACAATATGAGGTGGAAAATTCCCAACCTTCAATTTGAACGGCATAAATTTAGAAGGGAATTACTCTCCTCGATGCGTGTGTGCGGGTGTTTTATTTAATTTGTATTAAATATAATGTGCTAACAATACGAGGTGGAAAATTCTCAACCTTCAATTTGAATGACTAAATTTAGAAGGGAATTACTCTCCTCGATGCGTGTGTGCGGGTGTTTTATTTAACTTGTATTAAATATAATGTGCTAACAATACGAGGTGGAAAATTCCCAACCTTCAATCAGAACGGTCTAGGTTTAGAAGGGAGATCACTTCCCTCAATGTGTGTGTATGTGTATATGTGTATATAAGGAGGATTTAAAAATAAAATAAAAATATTCGGATTTAAATTCTAATTGGACTTAATCGGATAAGGTACCGTCTTTGGACGGGCGTCTTGGGGTGCTTGACACCTTCCCCGAGCGTAACTGACCCCCGAACTCTTTAAACGAATTTCTGGTTAGACCATATTATTTTTGGAGTCAAATTTTACTTAAGCCATTTTTTTTAAATTATTTTCAAAAAAGAAAAATATGGTGACCTAGCACATCATTTAAACCCAATGCTAGGTGGCGACTCCTTTTTCTAAAACAGGCTTAAGTATATTTTAATGAGAAAATCGACGTTTTTAAAAACCCTTCTCGTTTTACCAGCGCCAAGCATATATAAACATATATATATATATATATTTTGATTTTCTCTGAAAAATCGGGGCGCGTTCACACGCTTCGACGGCGATCATCATTGTACTATGCATGAGAAGGATAGAGAGGGCGAGAGGAATTGGACAATATTTGGACTCGATAGAGAGGAATCGGATGAACGACAGAAATTGATAGAGCGGCTATTAGATAATTAGGATTAGAGAGATGAAATTAGGGTTAGGGTTATGTGGTGGTGCAACGGGGACCGCTGAAAAATGAAGTAGTAGGGTTTGAAGAAATGTAAAGAGTTTTTTTTGTTACATAAAGAAGGGTAAATATGTCCATTCATTATATACAAAGGATTAAATACTAACAATACTTTGATAGAGAACTAAATAATGACTTTTTTTACTTCGAAGGGTTATTGAGAAGATAGAGTGCAAAATTTAGGCTAAACATTAAAAAACTCTTTATTTTAATTTGATTAATTTAGTCCAAAAATAGTTTTCATAAGTTTTTGTTGCTACACAATTAAAATAAAGAACAAAGTTACCGAATTTTCTTGGGTTGAGTCGCGGATTAGGTCGCTCTTTTTAAGACGTTTCGCGGCTCTACCCAAGAATCATGCAAACAGTATAATAGCCCCGTCATCTTTGTCTAAACCTTCTTTGCACAACAGAAGGCCTGAATATTAAACGCCCCCACACAGTTCTAATGAAGAACAACTGCTTGAAAATTGAAGAAAAAATTGACGAAGAAACTGTTCACCGGAACAGTGAAAAGAAAAAACTGTTTCAGAACAGAATATTTCGGAACTAAAAAGATCAGTTCTGAAACGAAAAAGAACAAAACTGTTTACTGTTTCACACAATTTCGGAACAAAACAAGTTTCTATTTTTTCTGAACATTTTTGTGTGTATTAAAAACTGAAGTAATCACAAGTATTTATAGACCCCAAAACCAACATAAAACGTCTCCAATCGGTTTGAAAATAATGGAAACGTTTCGCAAATAAATAATTAACGTTTTTAATGCTTTAAAATTTCAGTTTGTTCATCACGTTTTGCAGCGGTTTGGAAATGGGGAAGGGCTGAAAAACTATTTTAGTTTTGCAAATAATTTTTTTTTTCCAAAAAATAAATAAGTGTCACTTCATCACACGCGCGACTCGACTCGGCACAGTCGGACGGACAGCGGCAGCGCGCGCGTGTGGTAAACTAGTAGGGATGTAACTCCTCTCCCCTCCACAAAATGTGGGTACCCCTTGGGGCACACCCCAAATATCTCACATGTCCTTAATTATACTCCTCATCAACTCTTCTCCCAACCAATGTGGGATAGAGAAAATAGAGGGAAATCACTTTTGACACTTGTCTTTTAAAAACAATTAAAAATTCATATAAGTTCCAACAATCCCCCACTTGAATTTTTAAAAAAATAATTTTTCATCGAGAAGTATAAAATAATATAAGATTGTGCATAAGTAAAGGTGTCTATCAACTTAAACCTTTACATAGTGAAGATACTTTAGATTATACTAGAGTAATTCGTAGTTTTGATCTCTATCTCTAACAACATCAAACACACAGCCTTATCAAGGTGTAGTCCAAAAGCCCGTGCTTTACGGCCATGCACGTGTATCCCAATATAGTGAAAGCTCTAGAGAATTTTGCCCAAAATTTCATAGGAAGCGGCCACACTTCCACATTCACATAGGTGAGTCTATCAAGAGTACTCATGTAGCTAGGTACTCCACTCCAAATAGAGTATAGATCTCATTAAGAGTTAATAAAAATTCAATCTTCTATCGCTTCAGGATATCATGCTTCAATCAACACACGTACGGAATAGAACTCAAAATTATTATTATAGCATGATTCTATTTATATCACTTCATGAGTTGTTATTACCCTTTGAACCTATTTCTTGGGATCTCCAGTCTATAAGTTGGGTTTCCCTCACAAGTGACTCGTCAATCTATGGGCTTGAGTCCTATTCCTTTCGAGGTTTTGTAAACCTTTTTTTGAGCTAGTCCTTTCGTCAAAGGATCAACTAAATTATCATCAGACCGTACATGATCTACTCCCACAGCCGCTTTCGAGATATTCTCCCTAATAGTGTTGTGTTTGCGACGTATTTGTCGCCTTTTTTTTCGTTATAATAACAGTTCTAATGTTTGTAATAGCCTGCAGTACTATTGCAATAGATCATGACAACTGGAATCAATCTCTCCCATATAGGGGTATCGCAAGGCAGTCTTTTTAACTACTCTGCTTCCTTATTAGCCAACGCTAGTGTATACATCTTAAACTCAATCGTAGATTGAGCCAACATAATATGTTTCTTATATTTCCAAGAAACAACTCAACCAGCTATGCTAAATATATAGCCGCTAGTTGCCTTTGAGGCATTTGAAAATGTGTTCCAATCAGCATCGCTATATCCTTCTAGGACAGCGGGAAACTTCTGATAATGTAATCCAAAGTTAATCGTTCTTTTAAGGTACCTCATGATCCTTTCATTAACATGTTAATGCTTAATACTAGGTTTGCTTGTAAACTTGCATAGTAACCCCACAACATAAACTATGCTGGGCTTAGTGTAATCAGTGGCAAGTCATAGACTGCCCATGATGTTCACATACTCAGATTATCTAACACTGTCACTAGTGTTCTTGAACATCTTTACACTAGGGTCATAAAGAGTACATGTCGATTTACAATCAAAATAATTGTATTTTTTTAGAATCTTTTCTATATAATGATATTGATCCAAATAAATTTCATTTACAGACCTAGTTATTTAATACCAAGGATCACATTCGCTTCACCAATATCTTTCATGTCAAAATTAGCACATAGCATAGATTTCATTTTTTTCCACGACATGAACTTCGAACAATAAATCAGCAAGTCATCCATATAAAGACTTATAATAGTGTAAACATTATTTTCAGATTTATAATAGATGTATTTGTCACTTTCATTCACTTTAAAATCATGTGAGATAATAAAATTATCAAATATCTCATGTCATTGCTTAGGTGGTTGTTCCAAATCATAAAGAGATTTATCTAATTTGCTCATTTTGTTTTCTAGACCAGGAATTACAAATCCTTCAGGTTGGTCTATATAAATCTCTTATTCTAATTCACTATTCAATAAGCAATTTTAACATTCACTGGAATAGAACCAAGTGAAAAAAAAATAAAAAATAAAAATCACACGAATAAAAGTAATTCTAGAGACAAGTGAGAAAGAAACAAAGAAATCTATATTTTCTCTTTATCTAAACCCTTTAGCTACAAGACGAGTCTTATACATATCAATAGTTCTATCTGGTTTTAATCTATTCTTCAGAATTCATTTATATCCTATTGTTTTACAACTATGAGGTAAATCTATTAAATGTCAAGTTCTATTTGACTCAAGAAAGTCTATTTCATTATCTATAGCCTCTTACCACAAATTGGCATCCACAAATGACAATGCCTTTTTGGAGAGTGGGCGGATCTTCCTCTAAAGTATATGTATAGAAATCTTAACCATAATCATTAGCAATGCGAGCTCGTTTATTTTTTCTAGGTTCAATTTCTCATTGCTTATCTAATTCATTAATCCTAATGACAGTCACATTACTAGATGTTGAGCCCCCACTATTCTTCAATTTAAAAAGAAATTTACGTTCATAATTATCAGTTTCCTTAGATTCAATAATAACATGATCTTGCAAGTTATAAAATCTATATGCTTTGTTATTTACTGCTTAACCAATAAATATACATTCATATGTTCTACTTACATTTTACGATCAAGAATATGAACATATGCCAAACAACCACAAATCTGAAAATAAGATAGTTTTGATTTCTTATTTTTGAAAACTTCATATAGTGAAATTTTTACTTTCAAATACTTCACTTTTATTTTTCATGAAATAAATAAAAGTATAATTAAAGTAATCACCAATTAACATAATAAAATAATATTTTCTATTTCTAGTCAAGACCTCATCAAATTCATTATTCTTAGTTAAGGTATACAAATCAGCCCAATAGTTTGAGTAAACCTTGTCTTATTGAAAAGATAGCCCAAAACCAATTTCTATCTCATCTCTGGAGTATACAATACATCCTAAAGAATAACAGTCTTTCTAAAGGTAAACTCCAATTCCACCTCACCAAAATCATCAACTATAGTGGAGTGGGAATCACCCAACAACACTTTCTTGTACTCAGTTTCAGAATAGGATCTGAATATAGCACTATCATAGTAAACATGGTGAGAAGCACTAATGTCTACCCTCCACCCTTTGGATCCACCAACTATGTTGATTTCAGAAATTATTGCCACAAATTGGTCTTCGATTAGATTCACCTGCAAAGCAGGACGAAGTCTAAGCCGGCAGTTCTGACCCATATAGCCCGACTTTCCACAGTTACAATTAGTAAACTGTATAATGTCATTTCTTGAAGGAGGTTTGCGTCCATTCTGGTTTTTCATATATTTCCCATTGGTTTTCATAACAGTGAATGTGGTTCTTTTTTTAGTGTTGTTGGAAACAACGAGCACTTCATTTTATTGATTTTGTTTGTGGGCTGCCCCTCAATACGAAGACTAGTAATCAAACTTTCTAAAGAAAATTCTTTTATATGGGATTAATAGTACTCTTAAAATCTTTCCAACTAAAGGGCAATTTTGTCAATGAAAACAGTAACATGAAACTGTTCATCAAGAAACATACTTCCAAAAAATAATTTCATGAACAATTTCCATAATTGAAACAATTGCAAACTTTAGGGTGTTATGATTCAAATTAAAAATTATAGGGACTATTTTGATATTTTGGTCAAAAATCAGGGTTGTTTAGTGTAATAAGCTTTAAAGTAATTCACATGATATACTACAAGCACTTCATCGCAGAAGGTAAGACCTGTGAAATAATTCAAATGATAACCTATAACCAATTCGCATGATAAACTTCTTTCAAGTTTCAACAACCCACTTTAAAAAATCAGGGGTGCAAAATGTAAAAAAGCTCCAACAACAACCCACAAGATTCCATTTTTTTTAATAACCCACATGATTCCTAAAAGCATTACCCTGTCTGACCACTTGAATAACCCTCATGACATTTAAACCAATTTTAATTTCAAAGTATAAACATAAATTAATAATTGAAATCAAATGGACCATGTAGGATTTAGTTAAAAATGTCAGGGGTTCAAAGTGTAAAAACACATTTACACCATACAATATATTTGTCAATCAAAACATAAAGTTGTAATCATATGAATAATTCAAGACAAATAAAAAAACTCTTATTACTAAAAATATTTAGTATGAATATATCCATTTTTTTCTCAAGCGAATAAGAATCAATGATCAGAGGTGTAAAGTGTAAAAATTCTAAAACAATTCATGTGTTATTTGTACATGAAACCACACGCATACAGAGAGTTCTCTTCTCATAAATTGAGAAAAAAATCCTCTGGTAGTTTTATCCTATGATCTCTAGAGATAGAAATCGTCAGTCTTCTTTTTATTTATTTTTCTATCTCTCCAAAATATTCTCCTGATCTTTTATTTAAATATGCATGCAAAAAATATTTAATATGCTAAATATCTCTCAAATAGACAAGGCAGAAGAACACTTAAGCAATCATGGACCAAATAACCATAAAAAAAATTGGAGTAACAGATTTATTTGGCAGATAATAACGTCTTAAAATTATTGTTGCACAATTAAAATAAAGAACAAAGTTACCGAATTTTCTTGGGTTGAGTCGCGGATTAGGTCACTCTCTTTAAGACGTTTCGCGGCTCTGCCCAAAAATCGTGCAAGTAGTATAACAGCCCCGTCACCTCTATTTAGACCTTCTTTGCACAGCAAAAGGCCTGAATACTAAACACCCCCACACAGTTGTTGAAGAACAACTGCTCAAAAATTGAAGAAAAATTTGATGAAGAAACTGTTCACCGGAACAGTGAAAAGAAAAAATTGTTTCAGAACAGAATATTTCGGAACTAAACAGATCAGTTCTGAAATGAAAAAGAACAAAATCGTTTACTGTTTCACACAATTTCGGAACAAAACAAGTTTCTGTTTTTTCTTAACATTTTTGTGTGTATTAAAAACTGAAGTAATCACAAGTATTTATAGACTCAAAAACCAACATAAAATGTCTCCAATCGGTTTGAAAATAATGGAAACTTTTCGCAAATAAATAATTAACGTTTTTAATGCTTTAAAATTTCAGTTTGTTCATAACGTTTTGCAGCGGTTCGGAAATGGGGAAGGGCTGAAAAACTATTTCAGTTTTGCAAATAATTTTTTTTTCCCAAAAAATAAATAAGTGCCACCTCATCACACATTCGACTCGACTTGGCACAGCCGGATGGCGGAACTGTTCACCGGAACAGTGAAAGGAAAAAACTGTTTCAGAACAGAATATTTCGAAACTAAACAAATCAGTTCTGAAACGAAAAAGAACAAAATTGTTTACTGTTTCACACAATTTCAGAACAAAACAAGTTTATGTTTTTTCTTAACATTTTTGTGTGTATTAAAAACTGAAGTAATCACAAGTATTTATAGACCCCAAAACCAACATAAAACGTCTCCAATCGGTTTGAAAATAATGGAAACGTTTCGCAAATAAATAATTAACGTTTTTAATGCTTTAAAATTTCAGTTTGTTCATAACGTTTTGCAGCGGTTCGGAAATGGGGAAAGGCTGAAAAACTATTTTAGTTTTGCAAATAATTTTTTTTTTCCAAAAAATAAATAAGTGCCACCTCATCACACACTCGACTCGACTTGGCACGGCCGGACGGCAGCGCGCGCGTGTGGTAAATTAGTAGGGATGTAACTCCTCTCCCCTCCACAAATATTGGTACCCCTTGGGGCACACCCCAAGTATTCCACATGCCCTTAATTATACTCTTCATCAACTCTTCTCCCAACCAATGTGGGATAGAGAAGATAGATGGAAACCACTTTTGACACTTATCTTTTAAAAACAATTAAAAATTCATATAAGTTCCAACAGTTTTTTATTTTTTATTTTGATCTCTTTCATAAACCTCTTTTATTTTGATATGAACAAGAAAGAAAGAAAAAAATGTTTATGAACTTATGAACTTTTTGGAAGACGATTTTAAAAAAATATATTTTTCGGGTCAAAATAACGTATCAAAACAATTTATTTTTTGTTTTATAAACTTTATAAAATAATTTAAAGATGAACAATTTTGAAATTCAAAAATAATTTTTTTTTAAGTCATCATCCAAAAAGTTTATAAACTTTTTTTTTTTTTTTTTTTATATATATATAAAAGGGATCAAAATAAAAAAAATTATAAAAACAATTTTTGAACTAAATTGATCAAATAAAATAAATCTTCAATTTACTATGTTTTATTTGGTCAATTCTAATTTCTAAAAGTCAATCAAGTGAAATCAAAATTTTGAAAAAAAATCATTTTAACCCCAAAAATTTAGGTATTTTTAGAATTCATGAAATTCCCAAAAAATGAAAAATTATTTTTGAATTTTGAATAATCCAATTTTTGTACTCTTACAATCATTTTAGGAGGATGCGATAGTAGTTAAAAAACTATAAATAAAAAAAAAAATATGAACAAGAAGAAGAAAATTTAGAAACTTTTTGGACAACGATTTAAAAAAAAATTATTTTCGTGGTCAAAATAATTTTGACCCCGAAAATACTAAAATAATTTATTTTTTTAAATTGTCAAATACGATGTTGACCCTGAAAATAAATTTTTTTTTTAAATCATCATCGAAAAAGTTTATAAACCTTTTTTTTTTTTTTTTTTTGCTTTCTTGTTCATAGCAAAATAAAAAATATTTATAAAAGGGATCAAAATAAAAAATATTATAAAAGTTATTTGTGGACTAAATAAATCTTTATGATGTTTTATTTGGTCAATTCTAATTTTTAAAAGTCAATCGAATAAAATCAAAGTTTTGAAAAAAAAATCATTTTGATCCAAAAATTTAAGTATTTTTAGAAATTCATAAAATTGATAAATAATGAAAAATTATTTTTGAATTTTGAATAATCCAATTTTTGTATTATTACAATCATTTTAGGAGGAGGGTGATAATAGTTAAAAAAAAAAAAAATGAACAAAAAAAAAAATATAAAGCTTAAGTGGGAAAAGTTCCCCCTCCCCCTACTTTTGCGTGGACACAAGTGTCCGCGCGCAGGGGCCTCCCCTTAATTAATTAAGGGGAGGCCCACATTAAAGAAGAAACTAACCATCTTTTGGCACGTTTTTTATTTTTAGTAAAAATAAAATAAAATAAAAAATACAATGTTAGAAACCGGCCGAAACTAGGCCTTTTTGCTCTAAAAATGTAAGGAAAAGTGGCAACAACTTCTAAACTCTGAGGAGGTAAAGAACTCAAATATTTTTTTTGAACATTAGATCTTTTACTAGAGAAACACACTAGATAATCGTTAGGTTATAAGCCTTGAGTTAAATTGATTAAGATAATATGAAAATCGAGTGTATCTTGTGATCTTGAAAATTATTATTTTTTAATATATACTTTTTTGAGAGAAAATATCTTTAAATTAGTGCCAAGAATAGTCCCAGAGCATTTATAATAGATGTGCTATAAGGTGTACTAAAATATTTAATTATCATTTTAGCATTTTTTTTGGTCAAAATAAAACTATGTGTCATCTGTTGTATCAAAATAGCGCACCCGCTTACCTAAGCTATGTTTGCCACAAGTACAAGATTAATAAAAATTTTAGAGTAAAGACTATTGGAGTTAGTTATTACTCCAATTGTCATCAACTCCCCCCTCACCAAAAAAAAGCACAAAAAAAATAGTTTGTTTTATTTTATTTGGATTGGATTAGTTTTTAAATTTTATTTTGTTTGCATTAATTTTAATTATGAATTAAATCAAGTTGTAATTTAATATGAGTTAATTTAGACTCTTTAATTCGATACATACAGATACATAATATTAATTCAAATTCAAATTCAAATTCAAACTAAATAAATAAATAAATAAATATTAAATTTTTAAAAAAAATAAATTAAAATTTGACGGTTAATTTAATTTTTTTTATTTAAATCCATTTCTAATTTTAATTTTAATACAAACTACATTTAAAGAAACGACACCACTGTTTTCACCACTGTCGAGTACCCATCTTAAACTACATATGCTATATTATTGTTCATGAGTTATATCTCACAAATGCCACACTAAATTTAACTTGTAGAAAATAAAAAATTATGAGTTATGATATAAACACCATTTAAATTTCTTAAATAGTATTTTGGGCAAATTACAAATTTGGTCCTCCTATTTGCAACATGTTTTCTACGTGACCTTCAAATTTTTTTCAATGTCACTCTCCTATTTGCACACAATTTTTTATGTGGTCTTTCCATAAAAAAATATGGACAACTTTGACGGATTTTCTTCATATGACTTGCACATGCAGCCATTCAAGGATAGAAAATTATTTTTTTTTCCTTTTTTTTTTCTTTACAATTCTCTATCTTCTCAAGGGATCATAAAAAGGAATTATGGTACGCAATTTGCACAAGGAAATAGATTTGGTTTGTGTATGTTGCAAGGGATGAGTACAAAATGTCATCCAAATTTGTACTTCTTTAACATGTGCTAAAGCCTTGATAAAAGGCTTTTTGAAAAGAATGTAAAATTGAATCTTGAGAAAAGTGTTTAACCCATTTTGGGGGCAATGTTTAGGTATTAAATAGAGTTATATTTAAGCTACAATTTTATATTATCGTTGAAACTCTCAACTAAACATAAAAATTTATTTTTATCTACATATAAACACAATTTCTATTATGTAATTAAGTTTTTTTTTTCCATAACTATATAAGTTTCACTGCAAGTGAACATTGATTATCTCGATTTCAGGAATATTAAGCTTGTGATTTTTTGGTGAAGAAAATCAATAGATCTTCCTTAAAACAAGTTATTTATAATTTTTTTTATCTTTATTTTTTGTTTTTTTGGATAAATTTTTAATGATATATCAACTAAATTGAATCTATCTAGTTAATGGTAACTAAATGCAAAATTTGTATTTGATAACATATTTAATATTAACTAAAACAATTGATAAGAACTAAAAAAAAAATAAGTTGCTATATTCGCACCACACCATTTTTTTTCCTTTTGAAACTAAAAGTTCACTATATAAGGAGTTCTTTTTGTTTTTTTGTTTTTAAAAAAAAAACTAATTATACTTCTTCCATTGTCTTAATTAAGTAGGGTAGACTTTCCATTTATGCCCTAATGATCGATTAAGGATTATTAAAATCAAAATAATTATTGTTATACACATTTTTTTTTCACAATCTAATTATTTATTCAATTTTGTCTGAATAAAATCTTCAAAATATGTTGCTGCACAATTAAAATAAAGAACAAAGTTATCGAATTTTCTTGGGTTCAGTCGCGGACTAAGTTGCTCTCTTTAAGACGTTTCGCGGCTCTGACCAAGAATCGTGCAAGCAGTATAACAGCCACATCGTCTCCAGGATAAAACAACTCAGAAATCTCCTCTGTCTAGCACGTTCTTTGCACTGTAGAAGTCTCGAAAACCAAACACCCCCACATATTGTTCTCAAAAAGAACAAACTGCTCAGAAATCAAAATAATAACGAAAAAAAAAATTGTTCTAAGAATTAAAACAGTGAAAGGAGAAACTGTTTCAAAACATAATATTTCGGAACAAAAACTGTTTTACTGTTTCGAAACCATTTCAAAAACGAAAAAAAAGTTTAAAAAAGAAAAGAAGAACTGCTTCTGAACGTTTTCGTGTCTCTAAAAAAAACTGAAGTAATCACAAGTATTTATAGACCCAAAACATTTCCAATCGGTCCAAAAATAATGGAAAAAGAACAAACTGCTCAGAAATCAAAGTAATAACGAAAAAAAAAAAAAAAATTGTTCTAAAAATTAAAACAGTGAAAGGAGAAACTGTTTCAAAACATAATATTTCGGAACAAAACTGTTTTACTGTTTCGGAACCATTTCAAAAACGAATAACTGTTTAAAAAAGAAAACAAGAACTGTTTCTGAACGTTTTCGTGTCTCTAAAAAAAACTGAAGTAATCACAAGTATTTATAGACTCAAAACATTTCCAATCGGTCCAAAAATAATGGAAACGTTTCGTGAATTAATTTCCAAAGCTGAAACGTTTTGAAAACGGTTCATAACGGTTGCTGTTTTGGAAACGTTCAGACTTGAAACGATTCATAACTGTAGCGGTTTTGATTTTTGAAACTGTGATTTATATAATTTATTAAATAATTTTTATTCCAAAAAATAAATAAGTGCCACCTCATCACATGCGCGACGCTACTCGGCACGGCTGGACGGCCGGCGGCAGCGCGCATGTGGTAAACTAGTAGGGATGTAACTCCTCTCCCCTCCACAAAATGTGGGTACCACTTGGAGCACACCCAAGTATCCCACATGCCCTTAATTATACTCCTCATCAACTCTTCTCCCAACCAATATGGGATAGAGAAAATATAGGGAAACCACTTTTGACACTTGTTTTTTAAAAATAATTAAAAATTCATATAAGTTCCAACAAAATAATATCACATTCATTATTTTTTTTTCATTAATTTCAAATTCGTACATTCAAATTACATTCAACTTGATACTTCTAGAATTTTCAATTTTCATATTTGTGTTACATTTAAGTATTTAACACGGTCTAAGATATTGTCAAAACATAATTGAGTATTACATTCAACATCTAATCATATTTATCAGTAAATCAGGTTACATTTAACATATTCATATAAGTTGAGCGCTTATCAACATTAATTGATGTTTTTTATATTGCATTAAATGTTATATTCAACATAAACTAGGACACATATATAATATTATATATAACATTAGTATCACAATTAATATTATATATAACATTCACAGGCATCCTAATCTAGAATTTCAAAATAAAAAATAAATTAAAAAATAATTAATATCTCATTTTGAAGATCACAATTTATAGATTATAGTGGGATAAAAACATCATTGAACAACAATTACAATTGCAAGAAATTGTAGGTTTTGTTTTCAGTTTCGTTAGTAGTTTGTTACCATATTTTGTTCCTCGTTTTTTAGAGTAACAACATGTATGGAAGATAACGATTCATTAACAGGAACAAATTAGTCCACGAAATGTCAGTAGGAGTAAACAATGCAAAAAAAAAAGGGATTTTTATTGTTTGGACATTTTTGGACTTTCTCTTTCCTCACTTATCCTCTTTTTGAAAAATGTTATTTTCTAACCCTTTTGAAAAACATTCTTATAAAAAAGTCCTTTTCAAAATTAAAAAAAAAAAAAAACAAATCGACAACTTTACCCTTTTATATATATATATATGTACATGAAACTCTAGATTTCTAAATATCATTCTCATTTGCTCAGCCGACAGCCGCCTCCCCCAATCCCCTCTCTTTGAGTCTCGATGCCTCAACAACGACAGCCAACAACCGCCACCGACCGATTGCTACCCAACCATCGCTGCTGAACGATTGCCGCAACCTAACGTTTGTCAAGTGCTAGACGTAGACGGTGACGCCGAACCAACAAACCGCCGCCGGTGCAACATAGAGGGAGAGCGACGAGTTCATGGGCTTTTGGCGTCATTTTCGCTCCCACCGCCATTGACATCTAACTGCAACGTAGCATAGGTGGTATAGAGATAAAAGCCTTATTCATCCACTTCTGTTTTGTGATTTTGATTCGTAGTATTTTCATTTGCCTATTCATCGAAATTTAGTTTTGATTTGTATAGATCTATCCCCCAATCTCCCTCTCGAGTCCCGATTCCACAGCCGATTGCCGCCTAACCACTGTCGCCGAACGATTGCCACCCAACCACCGCCATGCCTGCACACGAAGAAACCACCGCCGAACGATTTCTTCGCTGCCTTCTTCATCTTCGACGCTCGCTCCTTCTTCGTCTTCTTCGTCATCATCGACTCTCTCTCTGATGATGACGACGACGCCAACGACGCCGGTCGTTCTCTCTCTTTTTCCCTCTCTCCTCAGATCTGGTTGATTGATGGGCGGCAATGGTAGTGGCTGCGGCAGATCTGGACGAAAGCGGCGGTAGCGGCATCAAATGAGGCTGGAAGCAAAAGTGGTCAGTGACAAACTGGATTTGGACAAGAGCATCACCACGAAAGTATCTGAATTGAGTCAAATCGAGTTCGGAATTCGTCTCGCAAACTCAAATTCGAAGTTTTCAATCTGATTTTTCAGATTTGAGATAATCGTCACCATGGTGAATGTTCGCAACGAACCTCTTGTTTGATCGGTTTGTATTTGTGAATGTTTGATTCATGATTGTTTTTTTGTGAATATTCATGTGCTTCAATTTTGTTTTGTGTTGAATGTTCATTTTTTGGTGTTGCGGCTGTTCATTGTTGAATGTTCATTGTTTGTGAATATTCATGTGGTTATGTTTTATTTTTTTGTTGAATGTTTATTGTTTGTGAATATTCATGTGGTTAGGTTTGGATTTTTTTTTTTTTTTTTTATCGGATTGTATTTTTGAATGTTCATTGTTTGTTTTTTCTGTGTTTTTGGTTTATGAATATTCATATGAATGCATTTTCTATGTGAATGTTCAATCAATGTGTTCATGAATTTTATTTTTCTCCATTTCTAGATCTGAAAAAATCCAAATCTGGAATTGGTTTAAATGTTCACATTTGATTTGCTCTTGTTTTTAAATCTTTGGTTGAATGTTCTCACATTTGGTTTCTCTCAATTTTCTAGATGTGAAAAAATTTAGATCTGAATTTTTATTAATTTTTTAAAAAACATGAACATTAACAAACCAATAAAAAGTTACAAAAAAAATTGAAATGCATATCGTCGGAAAGAGGATTTTTTTTAAAATTAATTTGTTGTATTTTTTTTTATTTTCTATCAACCGTAAATCACGGAGACCAAAAAATTAATGTAAGCATTTGAAAGATTATTTTTTTAATATATTCTCTACCGAATAATAAAATCCCAAAAAAATGATTTAATAGTTTCCACGCTAATCTGTGAGCAGGAAAAAAAAAAGGGGGGGGGGTAAAAGTTATAATTGTCTTTTGAAAAAATTAAAAGGAAATATCTTTCTCTCTCTCCTCTCTACTCTCCCTCTCTCTCTCTCCAACGCTCCCTCCCTCGATCTGCTCATTTGTCCCGTTACGAAATTCATGCAGAAAAGCTCGCGCTCCAGTTCCCTACTTTATCTACCCACTTTGATTTCCTAGCTCAGGAGTCCTTCGTTACAGATTCAATCTCTCTCTCTCTCTCTCTATATATATATATATATCCCTCTCTCTCACACACGCGCGCGCGCGCGATATATCTATCAATATTTCTCAATCCCTTGAATATTTGTGGTTCACTGTGTTATCTTCTTCTTCCGCTTCGAACCCAAATTTTCCCCTTTTTGTTTTCCAATCAAGGAAGAAGACGATTTTTCTCGAGAATATTTTGGGGGATTTTCGTCCGGAGGGGAAAACGAGATGGCCCAGATGGGTTACGGCGACGAAACAAAACCCGAATCTCGAGAAGGGTTCTCTATCGGCTACCTGTTTCGCGAACAAAGAATACTGTTCCTGTTCGTCGGGATTGCGATTGCGGCGTTCGGATTCAGTCTCATTCCTCATTCGCCGTCGATTTTTGAACAGAAAGATGCTGCGGCGTTTTCCGGCGGGTTGACCCGAGTTCCGCGACGGGTCACCTACGAGCTCACTGATGGGTTCAGCCGGCCAAATGCAGGTATAGTTATAAAAATATAATTATTAGTTTTTTTTTTTTTTAAATTATTTTATCCAACAGTTACAATAGTAAATTACTCTAACAGCATGTTTGGTCGTAATGGAATCGTATTCTGATAGAATAGAAATGAATTTTGTAGGGACGTCTATTTTTAATTTTGATTTCATTTCATCAATTTTGTTATTATATTAATTTCTCGTAATTAATGTTTAATTTTTAATTCTCCTGTGAATTAATGTTCATCAATATTCTTGTATGATTTCAAACTCATTAAATACCCAAAAAAACAAAATACTTATTTTGATGACATTAAAGTAAAATCGACATTTTCCTTCAATTTTTTTCCTCCCAAAATTCATTCCTTCAATTTTCACTTGGTTCCAAACAATGTAAAAAAATATGTTTTCCATCCAAACAAACAAACCCCCTTTTTTTGTTAGCAATAATCCAGGTGTCATGATTCCTTAATTTTTTGGGGGAGTTTTGCTTAACAATCCATGAAATTAAAATTTTAGCCCAAATAACCCACGTCTTACAGTACTTTTTTCAAAAATCTAAAATTATTGTATTATATAAAAGTTACTGTAATTTTTCTATGTTCAAATTTGCAGCAACTTTTATGGTGTACAATAATTTTTGGACTTTTGACAGTAACTTCCGACTTCTAGAATAATTACTGTAGCGCGTGAATTGCCTGAGCTAAAATTTTATTTTCGTGGTTCACAAAAAAATCTCTCTCTCTTTTCTTTTTTTTAATTAAATCACAATGGCTAGTAACTTTCTTGTAAATATCAGAGTTATTTTGGAATAAAACCCCAATTTCCCCTTTTTGTTTTTCCTTTAGGTACTGTTTGCTTGTATGGTATTTGAATTTTGTAATTGGAATTAGAAATGAACACATATAAAAAAATCTAAAAAAATTATACTACTCATATCTTAATCCTATTCTAAAGCTTTAATTTTGTACTTCCAAAGGCTACAGTTCAAATTTTCCCTCCATATTGCTAGTTACTATGATCTAATGGACTTTTTATTTTTATTTTTTATTTAATTATCCAGGTGGAAAAATTCCTTTGGGGTTGAAATCGAAAAAATTGAGGATTTTGGTAACGGGTGGGGCGGGATTCGTGGGAAGCCACCTTGTGGACCGTCTGATTGATCGCGGAGACTACGTGATCGTGATCGATAATTTCTTCACAGGAAGCAAAGAAAACCTGCTTCACCATTTTGGAAACCCTAGGTTTGAGCTCATTAGGCACGACGTGGTCGAGCCCATTCTTTTGGAAATCGATCAAATCTATCATCTGGCTTGCCCTGCCTCTCCAGTTCACTACAAGTACAATCCCATCAAGACTATCATATCCTTTTCTTGATCAATTTTGGTTCATTTTATAACAGTTTTAGGCGCCGTTTGGTAAAATTTTATAAGATTTTTTTTCCCTTTAAAGCACAAAAAATATTTAGAAAGTATTTTTTGAAAGCAAAAAAATTTATTTGACAAAAATGTAATTTTACGTAGAAAATTAAAATCGAAAGTGTGTTTATAGTTTAGGAATTATATCTCAACACTCCCAGTGATCTCTTAAAAAAAAAAAATCACAAATGTTTGAAAAAATTTCAATGGAGAGGTCCTAATCCACCGATCTCTTAAAACTATTTTTTGCTTTATGAAAAAAGTACTTCAAATCATTTTTTACTTTTTTTTAAAAGTATTTTTTTAAGTGCAAAATCGACGTTACTTTTAAAAATAAGTACTTAAAAAACACGTCACTAAACGGTACCTTAATTTTTAAAAGTACTATTTGTTATGCTTTGAAAGCAAAAAGAATAAAAACATGATTATATATATATATATTGTTTATTTTAAGAGATGAATGGACTAGGAACTCTGTATCCAAATTTTTTGACCGTCAACAATTTTTTTTTTTTTATTAAGAGATTCTGTATATGGATAACACAAATATGTCATTTCTGCGCAATGAGACAAACTTTTTTTTTTTTTTTTTTTTAAGTAAAAACATGTTTTTATTCAACTAATGTTTATAACTATAAAAAAATACTTATAGAAAACGTTACCAAATGGGGCCTAATGACAAACTAAAACTCTTGTTAACCAAGTGCATGATTTTCTAGCTTATGCATTTAGATCGCGTTTGGATGAGGTATTTGGAGAATGAATTTGATTTAGAAACAGGATTTCTAAAATTTAAAGAAGGAAAATTTCTCAAGAAAAATTTACGAATTGGTTTTTTTTTTTTTTTTTAGAAATTAAATATCTACTTCAAATACCGAATCCGAGCGCACCCTCGAATTTTTAGCTTTTTACAATTTGGTACAAGAACTTCTGCTATTTATTGTACAATCCTTGACTCGGAATTTTCACAAGACAAATGTGGTTGGAACATTGAACATGTTGGGTCTTGCAAAGAGAGTTGGTGCACGGTTTTTGCTAACAAGCACCAGTGAGGTATACGGTGACCCTCTGCAACACCCTCAGGTGGAAACCTATTGGGGAAATGTCAACCCTATCGGTGTTAGGAGTTGTTATGATGAGGGAAAACGAACTGCTGAGACTTTGGCCATGGATTATCACAGGGCACACAATATAGAGGTTCATGCATTTTCATTTCTATGTATATATATATATAGTGGTTAATATTAATGTGGCCTTTGGTTAGTGTTTTTTTATTTTTTTGGGTTGTCGTTTTCGCTTCTGTTTTTGTGTTTCAGTGTCTGTTTCTAGTGTTTTCTAGAAACAAAAATGAAAAACAGAAGTAGATACACTAAGGCCCTGTTTGTTTTTTATGTTCCCTGATTCTGATTCTGCTCGTGGAAATCAGAAACAGGAAAAAGATATGGAAAAAAAAAATATTCTGTAATATTGCCTGATTTTTAGAACAATTTTTTCCCCAGATTTATGTTTCTGTTTGCATGTTTCTGGGCATAGAATCACTAAGGCCCCATTTGTTTAGTTTTCTCCTCCTAAAGAACGTGGAAATATGCAGCCAAAAAAAATTGTTCATGTTCGGCTTCCTGATTTTTAGATCAAATTTCTAGGAGCAGACTAAAATCGTTCTCAGGTTTTTTGTTTCTGAGGACAGAAACGGAGAAATGGGAACAGAAACTACAAACAAACACCACCTAAGTAATCAAAGGGAACTTCACCGAACAATATACATACATATACGATATATGTTTCTCTCTTAATATGTTTCTTAAAATGTTTTCCAGGTGAGAATAGCCAGAATTTTCAACACATACGGGCCACGAATGTGTATTGACGATGGGCGAGTTGTTAGCAATTTCGTAGCTCAGGTTTGTCCTTTTTTTTTCCAAAAAAAAATTTGTTTTTGATCCAATTGTGTTCTTTCTATAATGTTGTTTTTTCTTGTAAGTTCTAAGTCTCTTTTTGGTTAGTGTTTCTCCTTTTGTTTTTGGCTTTTGTTCCTCAAAAACATGGAACTGAAACAGAAAAACAAGAACAAAATAATATGTTTAGGTTATTCCCAAAATTTTGTTTTAAAATTCTAGGAACATAACAAAAGAAGTTTATTTTTGTTTGTTTAGTGTTCCCATTTTTGCTCTTGCTTCCTTGAAAAAAAAGAAAAAGAAAACGGGAACAAAAATAGTAATCAAACACTACCTAATTTTTCAAAGAATGTTCTGTTATTTACCCCAAAAAAATGTTTTTTTTTTCTATCGAGCAGGCCTTAAGGAAGGAGCCGCTGACCGTTTATGGTGACGGGATGCAAACTAGGAGTTTCCAATATGTTTCCGATTTGGTATATTCTTCTTTCTGTTCTCTATACAAGCTAATCGGTTTTCACTAATAATTAACATTAGTCTCTTTTTTTTCCCTTAAAATGTAAATTTTTTTTAATTTATTTGAACATTCAAATAAGAAATCATGATTTTGTGATTATTAATAGGTTGATGGTTTAATGCGGTTAATGGAAGGGAAACATGTTGGCCCTTTCAATCTCGGCAATCCAGGTGAATTCACCATGCTTGAACTTGCTAAGGTAAAATTTTGGAACCGAAACAAAAATATGTTTCTCTTATGTTCCCAGGAGCAACTTTTTTTTTTTTCGAGTTTTTTGGGGGAAAAGCAAAAGAGAAACAAAAACACTAATGCTCTGGTTGGATAGAGGGATGGAAAGTGAAGGGGGAGAGAAGTCCCTAGGAAGGGGAAAGTGGAAGGGAAGGGAGGAGGAAGAAAAAGGTAACCCAATGAAAGGAGGGAGAGGGAGGAGAAGAGAAAAGGAAACAATATTTCCTTAGGATTGGCCTTGGGAAATTAGAGGCTCTAAGCGAAATTTGAAAACAGAGTTCCTCAATGTTTAAATATATCTTTTTTAGATACTCATAATTTTTTTTATAAAATTAAAATATCTAAAGAAACGATAGTTAATACGGTGATTCAATCAAAATTGAGTTTTTTTTTTTTATTTGACATAATATTAATAAAGATATTTTGAAAAAAATAAAATATAGGGATCAATTTGAAGGGCTCCAAAATTGCAGGTCCTAAGGCACTGCTTTGGCTGCCTTTCCGTCGGCCTTGGCCCTCCCCTCCTATTTTCCCTCTCTTATCAAACAAGGGGAAGGAAAAACTTCCCTCCTCCCCTTATCACCAAACAAGGGGAGGAAAATCATTTCACGCATTCCATTCCGACCAACCAAGGGAAGGAATCAAATTTAAATTGTTTTTTTTTTCCTCTTCTCTCAGGTGGTACAAGATATAATTGATCCAAACGCGAAAATAGAGTTTAGGCCAAACACAGAAGATGATCCCCACAAGAGAAAACCAGATATCTCAAGAGCCAAACAGTATCTCGGTTGGGAACCAAAGGTTACCCTCCGAGAAGGACTTCCTCCCATGGTTTCCGATTTCCGGCAGCGGATATTCGGTGATCAAAATAATTCCGGCACCACCACCACCCCCCAGTCCTCTTCATAGAAGAACATAAAGGAAAATGGAAAACCAAACAAATCACAAAGGAACAAATAATTTTCATAGTGGTATTTTTTTTTTTTTTTCCCAGTTTTTATTCTTAGAGTGATTGAGCTTTGTGTACAATGGTAAGATTGCTCAATTGTGACCTGGAGGTCTTGGGTTCAAATCTTAGAAACAGTCTCTCTATAAACGAAGGTAAAATTGCGTACATCTAATCTTTTTCAAATCCTGTAATGGCCAGAATCTTCGCAGTGGGCTGCCCTATTCTTAGAGTGAACCTATTATGCAAATATTTTTTTATTGGGTTTGGACCACATTTTGTTCTGACCAAAACCACATATTTAGGGGGGCAATTGGAATAATTTGGTAGTTTTGCATATTTTGGTTGTCTTCTTCAAATTGCCTGTTGAAGAGGTTGAGGAGATGGATGTCAATGGACCACATAAAACTCTTTAAGTTGGACTTTTCCATTTGCCTTCAATTCATTATCATTATGCTTTCAAAAAGAAAAATCAATTTATGTTCAATTCAAAAAATAAAAATTAACATAATAAACAACAAAAACATAAAATATATAGTTTTCTTTCCTTTTTCAAAGAAGTATTTCGGTTGTAATCAAGAGGCATTTGGCGGGCGCACAATCTCATCTTATAAATTATCCTGCTTCGTAAAACAACTTTACACGCAACCCTTTTTGAATTATCGAACCTTAATTAATACCCTTCATTTTCCATTTTCGGTTTTCTTAATTACAACTTGTCTTTGACTTCGGGTATTTTAAGAAATAGGTTAATATGCCAAAAAATCATTAAATAACCCCATTTCTGAACAATTATGAAATTTGTAATTTTAGACTGCAAAATTGTGATGTACATTAAAAATTGATAAAAAAAATATATATTTATTTTGTATATTTTTTGTTTTAAAATTGATGTAGGAAAATTTCGTCACATATGTCAGGTGGAGGATATCGCTCCAAGTATAGAAAAATGGCGGGGTTTCCTCCGAGGCAAATTGAGAATCGCTTTGCCGAGCCGAAGAAGTCCGGCCGAGCCGGTAAACTCCGGGCTGAGCTGACGAACTCGAGCACTCTCCGCTCGTCATCTCCGTACTTGGGGCCTTTCCGGGCCGTCTTGAGGTTCCGGCCCATAGGTCTCTACAGGTGGGCCCAAAAATTCAACCCAAATGATCAGAGCACTAATCTACTTGCTCATTGGCTACCCAGCGAATTAGGTTAATTAAACCAAGCTTAGCTCCCTAATCTTGCGGCGCTAACCGAGTCCAGCGCCTATAAATACCTCAAGGCATTCAATGCCCAACGGTACACCTTCTCTACTGACACTAGAGCATTTCCTAGTCCTTCTCCCCCGGATACTTACTCTCACGCTAGAGAGACTTTACCGAGCACAACCCCGGTGAATCTGTATACAGGTGCTCGAAGTGAAGGAGTGGAGCTCGGGTCAAGTTCGGGACAGAGTCGAGAGAAACATTCATCTCAGAGTTTGAATAAGATCTCAGGTTGGGTAGAGGATTTCCGGTCGGATTGCGATCACCTCGAGGTTGTCAGAAACCCCAGATTCACTAGTCAATCACGTCATCAACAATCTTGTAAGCACACTGCCTTTCCGGACCATATTGTTGGTTGCTCACCACTTTTGGACATCAACAAAAATTATTCACTTGTGTTTATTTCAACACGCACTTGTACAATACAGTTTTTTGCTTGTGTGCAAGTGATTTTTTCTTCTTTTTTTTTTTATCAATTTCGTATTCCTTAAATATATATTCTATTAATAACTAATTTGATTTTCATTATATTACGAATTGATTTAATACAAGAAATGTCATCAAATAAATCTATCTATGAACACTTCAACTATGAATTTTGTTCTTTTTTTATTTTATTTTACGGTATGATGTTATTCGGTCCAGTTTATGTGCACCTTGACTAAACACCTTCCCGGACGGTCTTAAAAACGCACTCTCTCACATCGACCTGGTGTATTCAAGATTAAATTTTCGATCTTCCTTAAAAAAGACCAAAAATATATCCATTTTGTATTTTTCCTTTTTGTTTTAAATTTTTGTAGGTGCATTGATTTCAACACTCGGTTGTACAATAAATTGTAAATTTCTATGTGGTGTTGAAATCCACATTTTAACATCAATATATGAAACATGAAAACATGTTTCATTATATTCTTGAGTAAATTGTTATTTTGTAGATTTCAACCTCAACACATGAAACATGAAAACATGTTATCCTTGACTAAATTGTTGTTTTATGTCAAATCGTTGGACGCCTAAATCATTCCATTTTGAAATAACCTTGCAAACAATGTTAGCAAGTGTTCTGTTGTTGGTAATCGTGAACACCTCTGTAACATCCTCATATGTACATAATATTGTCAATGACATTGTCATAATCTTGAAAAAAAATACACATTAAAATTTATAATTTATTGCACAACATACATATTAAAAAATTTGTTATGTGTTGAAACTTGAAATCAACATGGAAAAATATAAAAACGGGAAATATCATTACATTCTTAAATAATTTGCTACATTTATGTCGTGTTGAATTCCACGTTATGAATTTCAACCTCAAAACATTTGAAAACATAAATAATTATTTGCTTACACCTTTTAATTAACAAATCTTTTTTGTGGTTGACAAATAATAACAACAAAGCATCAATTACCTGGTAAAAAAATAGTTAATCTACACAACTTAATATCCAAGCCTTGATCTTCAGAAGACGGTGATGAAATGTGAAATTTGTTTATATATATATATAACTCTAAATTTTAAATTTTAAATTTTATAACAATAATCCTAAAATTTGCATTAATATACCGGGTGCATATCACAAGATTTTGAAAAAGTATTTATGATTTTAATAGCTAATGGTATCTTTAACTTTCAAATAAGTGAGAAATAATTTTCTTGCAGGGGTATAATGGACATCCAAAAAATTATGGTATGTTTGATTGGAAGAATGAGAAAGAGAAAAATAACATGATAATATTTTTATCAATTGCAAAAGAAAAATTATTTTTCATAATATTGTTTGGTTAGGAAAAAAAAATGAAAGGAGAGAAAATAAGTCACTTTAATATAATATATTATTTTACTCTCATACATTACAAAAACAAATTAAAGATTTTATTATCAAGAGTATAATTATGATTTTACTGTCTTTTTTTAAAACTATCCCTCACTTTTTTTCTTCCCAAATTGGTGTGGATAAAAATTATTTCGCAAAATTGTGCATTTTTCTTTCTATTTTCTTTTTTCTTCTATTTTTTCTTCATACCAATTTTTTTTTTCTTTTCATTTTCCATCATATTTTCTTTTTCGTTTTCTTATCCATATTTTTTTCCACCCAAACAAATGCACCCTTAATATTAAAAATAGGATTAAAATCAATATAGAATTATATTCAAAGATTTAAAAACGACAATATTTTTTTAGTGGGATAATTTATGGGTTATGGATTATTTCTTAGTAGAGTTTCTCTATAAACAATGGTAAACCAAACATGCCCTAAATATAAGAATATTTTTGAAGATAAATATATGTGAACCAACCTATCTACTACTTGCTTGAATTGGGAAAAGCATGGCATTGAAGGGTAGAATAGGGGGATGTTTGTGTTAGTAGGGTTTGTAAATTTATGTAGGGTGAAGCCCACAATATGATTCGCGTGCAAGCAAATTGATGGATTGCATTCACATGTTAGTCAGATTTTGTTTTGAAAAAAAACATTTAAAAAAATTGTGTAATTTTTAGAAATTAAAAAATATATATAAAAATGGTTCTCTTCGTTTATGGTTGATGTGCAATCTGATATATAAAGTATCATGTGTGCTACTATTAGTACTTTGGCTTAACCATTTTGGGCACGTGGACTCGGTATAAAAAGTTACTAGGTTAGTGGATCGCATGGGGCGCTACAAATTGTATCAGAGCTAATCCTGATTCAGAAACAACACCGTGATAGTATCGATAGAAGAGTAGAGGCCCTAGGCAGCTACTCTGTATCCGCTTATGAGTTGCTATCTATACCACCAAACAAAGAGATAAAAACATAACAAGGATGTTGCGTCATTGAGTGTGGGATATTGTGAGATCCCACATTGAAATTACTAAAAAAGATTATCTGATATATAAAATAATATATGAGCTACTATTAGTACATTGGCTTAAGTATTTTGGACACGTGGATTCGGTCTAAAAAGTTACAACGTTAATGGACTGCATGGGGCGCTACAAATGGTATCAGAGCCGACTTTGGTTAAAAACAACATCGTGATAGTATTGATAGAAGAGTAGAGGCTCCAATATAGTTGCTCTTTGTCCGCTTGTTTCCCGCTTATGGGTTGCTATCTACACCACCAAGCAAGAAGACGAAAATGCAAAGAGGATGCCGTGTCTTTAAATGTGGGATATTGTGAGATCACACATCGAAACTATTAGAAAATATTATCTGATATATAAAGTACCATGTGGGCAGTAGTAGGCAGTAGCATGATTTTTAAGCATTTTGGTCCAAAAGTTACTACATCAATGGACTGCATAGGGCGTTACAGTTGACCACCCTCATAACTATAACTAAAATTTTGGGGACTGATTGTGATTTTACAAAATTTCCAAGAGCAACTCTAATACACAAGGAGATCACTATAAAAATCATCATAATAAAAACAAAATTGGCATAAAAATTTAAAAAATAAATAAAATTGAAATGGCCTCCCCCCTCCCCTATAAATTGAGTTTGATGAAGGGCACTTATTGCATCAAGAGAGTCCATTTAGAACAAGTTATATAGAAACACAAAAAGCTAACTTTTCCTTTCTTCTTCTTGTCATGGCCTTTAAATCAAATGTGTTGGTTTGTGTGTCGTTGGTTGCCATAATAATGGCAGCAACCCCAATAGTTGTGAGAGGCCAATTGGGAGGGCTTGTGAGTGGGCTTTTAGGGCTTATTCGAATCCAAGGCACTATTTTCTGCACTACCAATGGCAATATGGGTGTCAATGGCACTTCAACCCCTGTTTTCCCTAGTAAGAAACCCTTTCTAGTTGTTTTTTCTTTTTTCTTTTTCTTTTTTTTTTTTTTTTTTTTTTTTTTTTTTTTTTTTGGGTTGAACTCGTAGTTAGTACCCATTTGGCGGACATGGTATATTTCGGTGTGAAGATATAAATAAATAAAATTCATAGATTCAGACAAATCTAGCCGATATTTGGAGTCTCCAAACTGTGTGCTAAGCGACACTTAATACCGCTTGGCATGTGGTTTGGAGGTACCAAATCAATGGGTTCTGGATTTATGAATATTGATAGGGTTAAAAGCTTAAAAAAATTTAGTGGCACTTAGTTTACGGATTTGGAGAGTCAAATCGCGATTAGGGATTCAAAAGCCCCGTTTGTTTAGTGTTTATGTTCCCAAATTTATGTTTTTGTTCTAATTTTTTTGGGATTAGAGATAAAATTGGGGAACAAATCGGAATAATGGGAAGTTTATTCCTTAAAAAATGGCAACAGAAATAAAAATATGGGAATAAAACATTTGTTATGGTTAGACTCTCCAATTCCTTTTTGGGAAAAAAAGAGTTGAAGGAGCAGAACATAGAGCTTTTGTACCTTTCATCCCTGAAATTTCAGAGAAATCTCAATTGAGCCCTTGTTTTTTTCAATTTGGAACTCATTAACCCCTGAAATATCCAAATCATGTCAAGTCAATCCTTCTGTCATTTTTTATAATAGGATTCACCCATGTGGATGATTCCGTGTTTTACATGTGGTTCTGTCGTAATAAATAACGGAGTTACCAATTTGAATTGATTTGACACGATTTAAATATTTCAGAATTTAATGTGTTCAAATTGAAAGTACATGAACTAAAGTGTAATTTCTCCAAAACTTAAAGGGTACAAAGTGCCAAAACCTCACATAGACTAGAACATAATGGTTACTAAGGTGGCGTTTGGTAACCGTTTCTGTTTCCATTCCAGCAGTGGGATGGGAATAGAATGGGATGGGATGGGAAATTTGTTTTCTTTTTGGGAGTAGAATCGCGTTTGGTAACGATAATTTTTTTTTTTGTTTTGGGAAGGAAATTGTGTTTGGTAACGATTTTATCCTAAAATCTTTTTCTTTTTTTTTCTTTTCTGTTTTGGCCTGACGGCGGTGGCGCAGTCGCCGGCCGGCCGGCGGTATTCCGGCGCTCCGGCAACGGCCGCCGACGGTTCTCCAGCGTCGGAGACGGCGGTGCCCCCGCAGGCGATGACCGGACGGCGGTGGCGCCGGCGACGCCGGCTAGAAGACAATGGCGCCGTCGCCGGCGACTGCTGGAAGTGGCCGAAAAATTTCTAGCAGGACGGTGACCGGCGGCGGTCGGCGGCGGGCGGTGGTCGGCCGGTAGGTAAATAGTGACCATGAGTTTTGGGAATGGAATGGGAATAATGAGAAACAACTTTTTTTTGTTTCTCATTTCTTAAGAAAAAAGTGGGCACAATTCTCAAATGGGAATTAAATGGAAACGGAAACAAAAATTACCAAACGCTATTACCAAACAGAATTCCCAAAAATCTGGGAATGGAATGGGATAGAAATTTGAAAATATCAATTCTCAAATTGTTATTTTTGTTCCAAGCATAGAGAAATCGGAAACCAGAAACACCAAAAATATACGTATATATATATATATAATCATATTCTTTTATGTCTTTTTATATATATATAATCATATTCTTTTATGCCTTTTTCTCTATTTATGTTCCAAGTTTTTTGAAACTGGAAGAGGAAAAACAAACAGAAAAACGTTAACCATAAATCAATAGATTTTCAATTTCTAAAACGCTATTTAACACACTCAAATTAATCTTACATCTATATAATATTGTGATAATTGTCTATTAGTCTCAAATAACGGGTGTAATCTATTATTAGTCTCCTTAAAAAGATAAACTTTGATTTAGTCCCTTAAATTATTTTTTGGTTTTGTATTAATTTTACATGTGCTCTTGATGTGGAGGATAGAGAGTTTAATGAATAAATCCATATTATAGTAAATATTAGTTACATATAACTAAAATTAGTTACAAATTAATAATTACAAATCACATGTAACTATATTACGTGTAATATTAATTACATGTATACAAATCACATGTAACTATATTATATATATCTGTGTAATATCAATTATATGTATATGTGTACTATTAGTTACATATAATTACAAATATATTTAACTAACAAATTACATGCACTTGTATAATTTATTACATCTAATAAATATTTTACATACAATTTAGATGCATGTAACTGCGAGAGTACATGCGCCTGTATTAGGGCTTCTACCCTTTTTTAATGCGCAGAGCTAAAACACAAGTTGCAATTTCCTATGAGACTTTTCTAGGGATAAAATTGAGAGACCTACCATCAAGACGCCCTTATATATTTTTTATTATAATTTTTTTTTTGTAGATGCACTAGTGCAATTGCAATGTGGAGCAGGAAACGTGGTCTCCAGTTCAACAACGAATGGATCCGGTGTGTTCTCTATATTACTAGACCCTATCCAGTTTCTTCTTTCTACCCTGCTCTCCAATTGTAATCTTCTCGTGAAAACACCTCTTGCCGCTTGCAACGCCACCTTGCCATCCGTCGGTGGTCTCCTATCGCCCCTTCAGTTCATCGGAAACACTGTTCTTGGACTTCTCAACATCACCAATATAATTCCAGCTGGGTTCCAATTTCTTCCCCAACTTTGACTAAATCCCAAAAAAAATGAACTAGAAATCAAAACCAAACGTATTAAGTGATGGTACGATACAACTACTCATGCATTGGATATTCGTAACGTACTGTTACTTAATGCATTTGATCTTCATTTCTGGTCTTCTTTTTGGGTCCTATAGCGGATTACTCATAAATAAAGGGATTAATAAGAAATTACCCATTACATGTTTTTTTAACTTAAATTTCTATATATAGAATAAATTTAAGGCCTATTTGACCTTGAAAAAGGCTTAGTGTGATGTAATTAGGCTAAATTATGCATATTGTTGTTTCCTATTGTAATAACAAGAAACAATACCCAAAGGGTCGAAGTTATGCATGAATTGTCTATTTGGTTTTAAAATCTATTCTCTAATGCAAGGATGTTAAGTTCACTTTGTTTGTCATTTGATACTTCTAAAATTATAAGTTTAAAACCATCAAAATATATACATGCCAAATTGGGTTTTGTTTTTTCGTTTCTACTTTCAATAATTTGGGATGGAAATTCTGTATTCGTTCTGGAATATTCTGAAAATAAAAATATATACGATAACGATCATTATCCTGAAATTATTTCTTTTAATTTATGAGAACAAAACAAGAAACTTGTTTAGTTGTAACATTGTTTTTTTTTTTTCTTTTAAATGCACAATAGCTAGCGTGGTAGTGGAAATATTTTTGTGAGAGTGAATAAAAATTAACATTTTCTTATTTCTCAAAATTTTAAGAAATTTAAAAAATACTCTCAAAAATTTCAAAAAATTGAGTACAGAAATATGTTTACCAAGTACGTGTTTTGTATATTAATCTTAAAAATTGAGAAACGGGAACGAAAACAATAATGGAGTTAGATTTTGATGCATCTATTGATTGTTTTGGAGCTTTTATCTTTCCCAAACAACAGAATTCCACTATGATTGAGACCCCCAATAATGGGAAAGTAGACATTTCACAAAAGAAAAAGTCATTGTGGGTTCCAAAAGTACATGTTCTTTTGAGTTCATCATTTATTCATCCTCTGCTCCAATATCTTGTGACATCTCCTTTGTGCAATTGTTTCCTCTCTACCATCATAATCATATTGGTCTTTTGGCTTTTTTTAATTTTTTTTCAAAATTATTATTATGGACTTGTCATGTCTCCTTGTTGGGAGCCTTGGATGGTATTGGGTGTTGATATTTTTATATTATTTATTTAATGTGGTTGTAAAGAGATTCATTATTTGGTGAAATTGTTTTTTTTTTTTTTTTTGGATAATCGTCAAGTTTTTATGCTCAAATATTACCCATGATTTTTGAGTCAAATATTATCATGCTCCGATTAACTCATTTCGGTTAATTTTCTGACGGAGTAGAGGTAGGGATGACAATGGGTCGATTTGGGGCCGGTTTCACTAAAAATCAAAACCGTTAAGTTTATACCAAATTCGAAACCGAATCATAAACTGACAATTTTTTTAAAAGTCGATTTTAAACCGAACCGCTTATTTTTGTATAGAACCAAAATCAAAAACACAAAATTGCAAACTCATTCATTTATATATATAAATAATTTCCTCTGTTGTAATTACAATTTACTAGCAATACAAGTTCGTAAAATTGTAACAAAACAAAATTAATATATAAAACATAAAAATGTAATAAAAAAACTAACCAAAATGATAATATATATATACATATCTATACACTATAGGTAAAATTATAAATAAATAAATAAATAAAGTAAGGGTAATATATAAGCAAAAAAAAAAAATAGATCCAAAATAATGGTTACGTGTTTCGGCAAAGTAATTCGGTCACACGATTCGATTACACAATTTGGTTTCATGGTTACTATTCCAAAACCAAAATCAAAATCTTTTTGGTTTTCAATTCTAAAACCAAAGTTGAAACTGAAATCATTTGATCGGTTTCAAACGTAAGCCATTCGGTTCAGTTTGGTTTAGTTACCTGTTTGTTTGGGTTCAATTGTCATCTCTAAATAGGTTAGGGCCAGTTTTGAGAGATCAGAGGTCAAGAGAAATTTGAAAATGAAATCTCTAACATTTAAATAATACTCATATATTTTATAATATTTTTAATATATATATATATATATATATATAAATAATTGATATAATAATTAAACCAAGATTGAGATTTCTTTTTAATTGACATGATATTAATAAAAATATTTTAAATTTTAAAAAAATATATAAGGAACAATTTGAAGGTGCTCTAGGGACAAATTGTAATGATACTCAAACTTGGGTAGGGCAAAGCAAAACGTAACATTTTATTTATGGATATTTATCACTTATCTCTCATGTTGTTTTGGTTAAAATCATAAACTTCTCGTATCATTTGTCACATACAGGCCATCCCTCTATCATTCTTTTTCAAACACCATTTAGCTCCCCTATACTTTAAAAATTACTGAATTTTATTATAATGATAATTTTACTCATAACAATTTAAAAATAATTAAAAAATAGAATACATAAAGATTTCTTTAAGTTTTTTTTATATATATATTTTTCTCAGTTGTCGTTTTACAATAGCATCCCTGTTAAAAAAAATTATATTTTCACCTTTTTATTTTTTAACAAATCAAAAAATGATGGGGGTGGAGCGATGGGAGGAGTGAGTTTGGTTAGGAGTAAATGTAATTTAAAAAAAAATAAAAAAAAGGAATAATTTAAAAAAAAATAAAAAAAATAGGAGCATTAATAAATTTTTTATAAAAAATAAAAAATAAAACAATAAAAAATATATTTAAATACAAGAAGAGTATTTATGTCTTTTTTCAAAAACAAAATGGATTGATTAACTAGTATTTTCTAAATGATAGGAGAAGTTTGTGATATATTCAAATGATAAGGAAGATAAGTGATAAATATCATTTTTTTTATTACGTTCCTTTTCTCTCATGCACAAATCACATGACTACTTTTAGTGATATAATTAACCTAAATCAGACAATTGAGCTAAATTGATACAAAAAAATAAAAAATAAAATTTAAAGGACAAATGGGCAAAATGAGACCTTGCCTACACACGTTAACAGCTCATTTGGTTGCACAGAATCGGGGTGGAATATAATTGTCATTCTACCCTCAATTCTGATTCTCTTGTTTGGTTGTCCAATGGATAAAAAAAAAAAAAATTGATTCCATTAGAATGAAAGTTGAACGAATTGGATTTCATATCTCGTGGGCTGAAATCAGCACACCCATTGGAATCAAAAAAATAGAATTCCAAAAAATAACTATTCCTTCTACCCTAAAAGCCCATTCCATTTTAGTTAAATTTGATAGATTTTTTATCTTATAAATATGGACTAATATTTTGAGATGTAAATATGGACTAGTATCTTGTTTAGTATTTGAACTTATTTTATTATTATTATTTTTTAATCTTTCGGTTATTCATCTTTTTTTATCATTTTATAAATTTTTTATGTGTCATTTCATCTATATATGTAAATTTTGAATTTTTTCATATGGAATATTACTCATATTTTGTAGTCGCTTTTTCAAATAATTTATTATTAATTATTGTGAATGAATTTAATTTCAAAATTAATATGTAAAAGTACATTATGGAAATTTTGTTATGTTTTAATGTATTTTATTCGATGAATCTATTTTATTTTATTTTTTAATTCTATTATTTCTCCTATTTGATTCCATCGTGATTTCATTTCATATCTAACTAGACTAAATGCAATGATGAAAAATGCCATTTAGCCTAAGCTCCTGTAGATCCTAAAACATGAAATCAAATGCCAATTCATTTCCATTGTCTTATATATGACCCTTTTGTCCTCATCGACTACGCAAGCATGTGGCATGTGGCATGTGGCATGTGGTGCTCTATTTGGCTCAAAAATTGAGCATCATACATCCCCTTCTTCTTTTTTAACCTTTTCCTCTTTCAAGAATTTGTTCACAATGATTACTAGGTGTGACCAAGGCACATGCTAAGGCCAGACTCATAATAAAATTGATGCCCTTTTGGCCAGCTATAAAAGGCACCAAGAAAGGACTCCTATGTGGACACATAAAACTCAATCCACTGTCTTGTAAAAAGTTAAGACCACTTCCTCGTAGTTAACATATTTAGTCCCTCAACGTACAATTTGGTTTCAATCTGATTGAATTGAAAAAAAATATGTTAGGAAATTTTGACCGATTTCCATTTGTGCAAGGGCTATGTTCGTCTTTTGAGGACTGAAACTTCTTGCCCCGTTTTTTATTTTCCTTCTTCCATGTCATTCTTCCGTTTTAATAGTTATAAGCCCCTGTTTATTCATTAAATTAGCAATTTCTGTTGCAGAGAGAATGTAAATAATGGATTGTGATCATATTTGCAACTGTAGGAGGATATTGGATTCGAATATGATGCATGTGTTCCCAACTGACATAATACGTAACCAATTTCATTCAATTTCTATAACACCGGTTAATATTGGACCAGATTGAAATCAAATTATAAGTTGAAGGAGATTAACTACAAAATCTCAGTGGCTACTGCATAAAGGACCAAAAGTACAATTTTCCTTGTACACATACCTAATGAATTAAACAAACAATCTTCTTAACTACCTAATGAGTTAGATTTTTTTAATAAAAATATTTCTTAACCGCAGAGAGTTGAGATTTATATGAGATGAATGGATCTAATTCGATTATAGAAGTGTAGGGAGAGGAATTCTAAAATTTCACACTCTCACTTTCAAAACAGATTAATTAAACTATATTTTTTACCTTTTAAATTTCATGTTTGTATTTTATTAGGCAATCTAATATTATGAACTATTTTTTTACACTAATAAATTTTAAAAATCAATATATTACCTTAATTCACGAAGAATCACTAATGATACTATAAAACTAAGATATATAAATGTCAAAGTGATACCAACAAATTTATGAGTTTCTTAATAGTTTTCCTTTTTTTTTTTTTTTTAATTATTTAATTCCTAAACTTATTTTCTAGGTTTATGGCTTATTTCAATTTTTACTAATATTTTATTTAAAATTGATAGATACACCAGTTAATATTAACTCGATAAATTCAATATAATAGATGTGCTCAAATAACTAAAAAATGAAAACTAAGTCCATACTCACAACATTGTGAACTGGCTCTCGTACCGCTTTAATGAATATAAGAAAGAAGATAATTAAATCATCAAGCAATTATCAACAAAATTAAAGCTTTAAAACATGTTTGAACAACTCCACATAGATTAGTAATTTTACAATAATTATAATGATAATAATAATACATAACCCTTTTAGATCCATCTCAAATATTGCCTACATTGATCTTAAAGATCAAACCCATCTCCAAACACTTTGAATACAATGGTGACTACCCATCAAAAGAAGTTAGACTAAAAACTTAAGGACTTGTTTGGCAGACACTTTAATTCTTAACCATGATTTGATTAAAAGAGGGTTTTTTAAAACCATGAATTTAGCCTCCAACAGCCAACAATGAAGGAATGGCAGCCAAATTGGGAGTGACTTTCTTCTTTGAAGCTTCTCTTTTCCTATTAGAAGATGAAGAAGAAGAAGGCTTACTGAAAGCTCTGATCGGACTTGCAAGTGCCCATCCCCAACTCTTACTATTTCCATGAGAAACGGGTCTTTCCGGCGCCGGAGCCAGCCGTGTCCTGCTGTTTGAGTTATTTTCGGTTGAAGACGAAACCCAGTTGGAAGACGAGGAGGAAGATGAAGAAGAGGAAGTGATCATAAACCCACCGAAAATCCCACCGCATTTGACCCGTTCCTTCATGGAGTCCGGGTCTCCGCCACCACGCGCGGCGGCGACCTTGTGTTTGCCTTCCCTCTGCGACTCGACTCGTCGGAGAGTGCAGTCACCGAACCCAGTAGAGATTCGGTCGAATAAATCGCCGGAGAAGCTCCGGCTTCCGCATCCCACGGATCTGGATCTGGACACCTTACGATCGAAAGAAACGCCTCCCGGACTCTCATTTTCATCCGCCGCCGACGCCACGATCTCCTCTCTCGGCCTCTGTTGCGAAACAGAGCCGACAGTGCTGGACGCAGCTGAAGAATGCTTAGATTGATACAGAAACGACCAGAACCCTTTCTTCCGAGGACTATAATCTGTTTCCGAGAAACCCACATGGCTCCTTAGGGTTACAGTCGATTTACTTCTCTTGAAAACCACGCTCGGATGATTCAAAGCCGCCGCCATTGAAACATCATTCTTCTTCTTCGTCTTCTTCTGGGTTAACAGAAAAGAAGACATCCGATGCCGCCTCAAATCGCCATTGTAGCTATCGCTGCGATTGATAGTTGATGAAGAACCATTGAAACTTCCACCGCCGCCGACGCCGCAGTCAGATCTAAAAGATGGGGAAGAAGAAGAGGAAGAAGCGGGGAAAACGGCGATGGGGAAAGAGGAGGAAACCAATTTTCCGAGCTTTTCTTGGAGACAAAGAGCACAGATCCCACCAGGAGTACTGTTTTTGTGAGGATGGGTTCTGCAATGGATATTGGATTCATCCATGTCTTCTTGAACAACTTCCATCACCATTTTTTTTCTTCCAAAAATCAAAAGAGAAAGAAACGCAGTAAACGAGAATCAAGTAGATGGGAGTTTTTGATTCATGATCTTCAATGGGTGATTTCAGTTCATGATGCAAAGGGCTCAGAGAGGGAGAGTAGTGCCAAAGAGAGGGAAGGGAAGGATATAGCAGAGAGCAGAGAGCAGACAGCAGGAGCAGCAATAGAAAATGGTCAAACGGGGTCTAAACGAAATAAAAGTATAGGCATAAATTATACTTTCCACCCCATACAATTTTAGTTTTTGTCTTTTCTCCACTTATACTTCTTGTTATTCTATTTTAGTCCCTACACTTTGAGAGTATGTTTGGCTGGAAGGAAAAAAAAGAGAGAATCTGTGTTATTTGATTAGGAGAAAAATAAAAGAAAGAAAAATAATATTTTACTCTTGTATTTACAAATATAAGAGCGAATTTTATTTTTGACCCTTTAAATACTAATCAATTTTTATATGGTTGATAAATTTGGTACATTTCACTTTAAATCTTGTATTTTTAATTACGATTTTAATTAATCATTCGGTCTAATTTAATTGTTAAACTAGACAAAAATAGGATAAAATTGTAAATTTATATACATTTTTTTATTTTTAGTTGTTTTTTATCCTTTTTTTAATTATTATTTTTTCTTTTTTCTTCATCCACCATTGTACCGTCGTCCACCAGCAACCCCCGCCCCGTCCATGAACGCCGCCACCACTCCTGCAAACCTCTCCCTACCCCTTTTGTCCACCAACAAGTGTTCCTCTAGGAATAAATTTTCTCTTAGAAACAACAATTGAACCTCCAAAATAAATGATTCTAAAGAATAAACAACAAAAGATTGATGAAATAACTAGATCAAATCCAATTGAATAGGAACAACACTAATCGAACAACATGGTTGCCAGTTCGTTTATACATGAACCAAAACACAAACTGTTTTTATTTTTATTTTTTATTTTTTTTCAATTTGAGATATATTATATAAAAATGAGGCAATACCTTGCAATGCGAGTTAGAAGGGGAGTAATGAAAATGAGGGTACTCTTTACAGAAGAGGTACTAGAGGAGGTGGATTTTCTCGGTATTTCTTTTTAATTTAATAGCTAAATTAGACGGAAAAATTCATTAAAACCTTAATTAAAGATGCATGATTCAAAGTGAAACGTATTAAATTTATCGGACCATATAAAAATTAGTCAATAATTAGAGTAGCAGACATAAAATTTATCTCAAACATTAATTAAAAATTCTATTATCAATAATATAATTATCTTGAAAAATTCTTCCTAATTTCCTTTTATTTTTTTCCCAAATTAGTGTCGAAGAAAATTACTTAGAAAATTGTGTTTTTTCCTTCCTAATTTTTTCTTCCCATTTTTCCTCCCTAACAATTTAAACTCTTTTTTTAATTTTTTAGCATATATTTTTATTTTTTTCTTATTCATCTTTTTTTCCAACCAAACAAACGCACCCTAAACCCTACAACACTACCCCTTCTAATCACATTTCATTAAAAAATATAAATTGGTTTAACTGTTTTTTTTTTTAAAATTAAATTTAGTATTAAAGAAAAAAAGTTTTTTTTTATTTATTAAAAAAATAAAAAATAAAAAATAATTTAAGTTTATCTATTTTTTTTAACATGTTTTTTTAAGTTAAAATGAAATAAAAATATTATTTTTTTTTAATCTTTTATAAGTGAAAGTAGATAAAAATATAAGTTTAAGTAAATGAGGTCAAATAAAATAAAAAATAAAAAAATAGTTTTTGTCATTTTTGAGAATCAATCCAAAATGCCAATAGCATTTCGACATCCAATATTCATTTGCCATGCTATTATTATAGTATAACCATCTAATCACCATTCACATGCACTTATATTTTAATTGGTTTTTATTTTATTTTATTTTCATATTTTAAATAAAAGAAAAACATTTTATATTTTTATTATTCTAAAAATACCCTTAATGGAAAAAAGGGGAAAAAAAAAACTAATTCCCCCCTAACCCAAATTGACACCCCCTTCCCATCCCGGCTCCACCCCCATCACTCAGGCTCGACCATCTCTCATGTCTCTACTACCATTGCCCCGCACGCAAACATCTTTCTATCGCGACAAAGAATATCGCAACAAAGAAGATGAAACGTAGAAGCCACCACGCACGCAGCCGTCTTCCAGCGCGTCGAAGAAGATGAAGTAAAGAAGTCAGGTAACAAAAACAATTGTGCCGAAACTACTTTACCAGTGCCCACCTTCCACACCAAAACAAAATATATATCTTGTTTTCCTCAACATGCCAAGACATAAAACATAAACAAAGATGCATCTGAATTTGCATGTGAACACCATATTAGGTGGCACCATCAAAAGCCTCTTTCTATGTTGGACCACATAACAATGAATAGATAGCTCTTTGCACCCATCTTCCTACAATAACTACACCCTTTTGTTTATTGTTTTTGTTTCCAAAGTTATGTTTTTGTTCCCAAAAAAAAAAAATATCAAAACAAACAACAAAAATAAATTACTCTCCTGTTTTGCTCCCAAACTTTACAAAACAAAATTTTGGGAACAGAACAAGCCGGCCTTGGATCGAAATCATCAAAACAATTGCTTTGAATCCCAACTTCATAGGAAGAGAAACTAGCAATGTACTCAATTTTTTTATTTGAATAAAACAAATACTTTTTACCCTAATTGGAGCATGAACTTATCCCAAATTCCTTAATTTGTTTTAAAAACCACCTCACATAGTAATGACATGATTTATGTTCTAAAAAAACAGAACCCATTTAATTTATCAACTAAAGAACAAGTTAATATTTTGCTTCTCACATAGTAATTACATAATTTATGTTCTAAAAAACAGAACCCATTTAATTTATCAACTAAAGAACAAGTTAATATTTTGCTTCTAATACGGGAAACAATTGGCCCCGTTTGGTTACTCTATTTCTATTCTTTAATTTTTATTTTTGCTCTCAAAATTTTGAAATTAACTTATAGAAATGCATTTGGTGAACGCGTTTTTGTTTCCGAAAAATTGAAAATAATTTAAGAGTAATTCCTTACGAAATCTGAGAAACAAAAAAAAATTGTTTATTCCTATTCACTTCAACATAACTATTCCCACTATCAGCCGTCGCCGTCGCCGCCGCCGCCCTACCGGCCACCAAACAATTAAGGGAAGAAAAAAAATGTTACAACTAAACGTGTTTCTTGTTTCTGTTCGCATTAATTAAGAAGAAACAATTTCAGGACAATGGCCGTTACTAAACATGATTCTATTCCCGGAATACTCCAGAACAAAAACAGAATTTCGATCCTAATTTATTGGAAGTAGAAACAAAAACTACCCAAACGCCACCTTAATATTTGATTCGAGCACCTAAATACACACGGCCAGGCATAAACAGACTGGACAAGGGACAGAAAAAGCTTCTCATGAACAGTACAAAAAATATGCTTGAAACATCAGATAATTATTTAAAATAATACTACTGCCTGCCTATTTTTCCCGCTAGTTTTATTATAAATCTCATTCTTCGATTTTCTATCCCATACAATATTTAGGCCATCTCGAGCCATCTTTTTTCTTTATTGAAAAATTAAATTAAAAAGCAAATGAAAAGGAAGGAAAATACTCTTGTGGAGAGATCTGCCTCGCCAATTCAACCAGGAAATCGATCTTACATGCGAGATTTTCGTTGCCCCATTGGAGCGCTCTGCAAAGAAAAAGGTCAAGATTTATTTTAGCCAAGTGATAAGAACCCCCTAGGTATATTGTAAAGTAGCAGATCAATATGATTTTCTGGGAAACACACACACACACACATGCACCAAAAAAAAATTTAAAAAAAAATCAATCAGCAGATTTGGTCTTCAAACCGTTATTTTGGGAACCCCAAACTGCAGCGATCAATACAGAAAATTAGTTGGGGGAGGCTAAATATTTTTTTAGGGAGTTTCTTAGATAATAAATAAGGGGGGACTTGTGTAAAAGTTTAAGGGATTTTAATTATGATTTTTCTAAAAGTATAAGGATAATAGCATAATTTTTTAAAAGTTGAAGGGGTCGCTTGAGTCCTCCCGGACCCTTAATAGCTCCGCAAAAGCGTGGCTAGGGAGGGGGAGGGGGAGGGGGAGGGGGAGGGGGGGTTGATCATTTCTTTCCAGAACTGTGCTATCTCCAGATATGAAGAAATGACTGAAACTGAGAATATTATAGGCCAGAGCCCCCAAGAGAATATTATTGGCAGAGTTTAGTGTTCTGTTCCAAGATTTCTGCTCCTGATCTAGGAAAACGTTTAACAAGAACAGAAGTTTGTAAATGATTCTGCAATGGTCTGTTGGGGTGATAGATTTGAAGGAGGTATTTGATTTTGAGAAAGGATTTGTAAAATTTTCTGAGACTGTACCCTCACCAAAATGTAACCCTAATTTCCTGAGAAATTTTACAATCGAGTACTCTAATTTTCTTAGATATATGTTTCAAAAATGTAGGAGCAGAACAAAAACAAGTCCTGAGGACGTATTTGTCTGTATGCAATGCATGAATCGCTATAAAAGACAAAAATACAAGAAGTTCAAAGAATTCTCACCAGAGGAGCCCCACTGGCAGCCCTTTCAGCCAGGTAAGCACATGGCTTGAAGAATCCACCATACATATTTGACCATTGCTCCAACCTTGAATAAATATACTTGGATCCAAGCAAGTCTGCCCAGAACATGATCCCACCCCTGGAAAATAAATAAATAAAAATAATCAAAGGGTTATTTTTGGATTTTTATGAAGATTTAATCACAAACCTGTATGGTGGGAAGCCCATGCCCATCACAGCAGAGATGTCAAGATCAGCTGCTTTGACTGCAATGCCCTCGGCAAGTACTCGACAAGCCTCATTCACCACAGGGAAGAATATCATCTCCACAATGTCCTTGTCCGATAGTTTCATTAACTGTATCCCAAGTTCAACCTCACAATTTAGAGATAGTGAGAGAGATACGAGAGAGAGACAGAGAAAGAAGAGCAAAGGCCAACCTTAGGGTCAACGGTGACACCAGACATCTCCCTTGCCTTCTCAATGTATTTCTTTAGTTCTGGATCTGGGCTTGCCTTTCGTTTTTCATCATATACGTAGAACCCTCTGCGAGTAGTTTCACCTAAAACAAATGACCACAAAAAAAAAATAAGTGCCTTTTTTGTTGTCCTTCAATTCGCAAATGGTACCATTTTTCAATTAGTAAATTTATGAATGGTTATAACTTAGTGTTTGGTCTCAAGAATTAAACACACTTAAATTACAAGCTAACATTTTCAGTTATAGTTCAGATTTTATTTGTTGTGTAATTTGAGTGCAATAAAAACTAAAATGTTTCTCTGTTCAAATAAAAAATATGTGCATTTGATTAAATAATAAGTAAATGAAGTAATAAATTGTAAAAATCCAATGGGCCTAATTCACTTTCAAAAGACGCCTAGTGAGAGAAGGATTAACCTAGACTTTAATATATAGCTCAGGATCAGGAAACACAAGCGATGTGGGATTCAACACGCCCCCTCATGCGAGGGGTGGGCTTTGACAAACCACTGCGAACGAATATTGAGGGGGAAGGACCTAACATTGATGAGGGATTCAGCACGCCCCCCTCACGCAAAAGGTGGACTTTTGATAAACCACTGCGAACGGATATCCGGCGGGGGGGAGCACATCATCGATATGGGATTCAACACACCCAACATCAAACAAGAGGCTTGTCTCTGATACCATGTACGAACCTATAGAAATCCAATGGGCCTAACTCACTCTCAAAAGACGCTTGAACGAGAAGGATTGCCCTAGGCTTTACATATAGCTCAGGATCTGGTAACACAATCAATGTGAGATTCAACAGAACCCAATGGGCCTAAGTCACTCTCAAAAGACGCCTTGAAAGAGGAGGTCAGGAGGACTACCCCTAGGCTTATATATAACTCATGATCATGAAACACATGCAATGTGGGATTCAACATATACAAATCAGTTAATCAAATATAAGATGCTGCATAAAATAGGATAATTTAGGTCAAGCAATGTGGGATTCAACATATACAAATCAGTTAATAAAATATAAGGTACTGCATAAAATAGGATAATTTAGGTAACAAAACAGGCTGTAAGAAAATCTTGGTGATTAAACCTGCTTTCAACTACAAATAACAATGTTTTATTAAAAAAGTAATATCCGGAATTAAAAATCAAAACATACCAGCTCTCTTATCCTCTTGCATCATCGGAATGAGCATTGATTTATAGGTTCTCTCAGGAAAATTCAAAACAAATTGCGAGCCGGTAGCAATTGCAACACCGAAACCAACAAGATCACATAATCTGCAGAAGTAAATAAGATCACAAAGCAAGTTCATACTCGAGGCTGAGCTAGGATTTTATTCTTGAGTTCAATTTTTTTATCCTAGTTATAGAGCAACTTATTTTTTAGCCATTACCAATTTATTTTCTAACTTAAATCTATTTTTTAATCCTTAGTTAATATTATCTATGATACGAATTCAAATTCCATATCTAGTTAACATTAACTTGATAGATTGAATCTAGACTAAAAGAACTTATTCAAATGACTATAATAAAGAGAGGAAAAAACTGAGGATAAAAAATTATATTTGACTACTTTTAAGGACAATCTACTAATTTCCCCTAATTTTTATCGTAATTATTTGCAATTCATAATATTTTTTGTACGATTACCAACTAATTTTAACAAATATAAGGTAAATTTCAATGACATCAGAATATTTGACGACTTACCTAAATGGGCCCATTGGCATTCCGAATTTAGTAATTACTCTATCAATCTGGTAGACATCTGCACCGCGTTCAACAAGCAGTAAAGCAGCTTGAGTGTAAGGGAAGAACATCCTGTTGACAGCAAACCCGGTGCAATTCCCAACCACAACTGGCGTTTTCCTTATCTTTTTCCCAACATCTAGTAAATCGACAATTACTTGGGGAGATGTCTTCTCTGTACGAACAATCTCCAAAAGCGGCATGACATGTGCCGGACTGCATCATAAACCACAAATTAGCCATTGAACAAAGTACGAACAACTAAGGATGTGTTTGATAATGCTTTGAAAAAGTAGTGTTTATATTGCTCTTTAAAACACAAAAAGCAGCGTTCTTTTCAATGAAGAGTTCTTTTATAGGGATACCGATAAGATTTTCTGATGACAAAAGCCAACCGAAAAGAAAAGAAATAAAAGAAAATGATTTTTTCCCTGAAAATTCAATAGCCAATAATAAATAATCGTTATATAGGCTTAATCTAAAAATGAAAACAATAAGCATAACGGTTATAATTCTAAAATAAAAATAATAAGTATAACGGTTACTTAACGGCTATAATTCTAAAATAGAAATAATAAGCATAAAGACTAGTTAATGGCTATAATTTTAAAATGAAAATAATAAGCATAACGGTTACTTAACGGCTATAATTATAAATGGAAATAATAAACAATAACGGGCAATGGCTACAACGGCTATAATTCTAATTTAGAAAGAGAGACGCTAATGATTTTTTCCGCTCCTACCGTACGAAGCGGTGGTCTTATTTGATCCCCGTCATTTCCTCTCCACATTTGCTTTATGTTTTTTCTTTTAAGTAAACGTAATTTTTTTTGTCAAAGTAACATTTTTCATTTAAAAAGTACCCCAAAAAACTGTTACAAACGGTGCCTAAAAGAAAAAACAGTTGCACGTACCCTGGCATTACCTGAAAAAGTGGGCCCCAATGATTCGATCTTTGGATTTGGTCTTATCACCAATTAGGTTCAAATCAATTGTGGAAGTGTTACTTGCAAGTATGCAGTGTGGAGGGCAATATTTTTCGAGATCTGAAAATATTTGTTGCTTCAAAGAAACATTCTCAATAACAGCCTGTTCAAAACATTGGAGAAGAAACAATGAGAATTAAAAATTAGAGATACAAATAGATGATATAACTTAAAAACACCAAGTCATCATTTTTCAACATTACCTCTATAACCATGTCCACATCTCTAAAGCCTTCATAGTCGAGGGAACCCTTGAGCAGAGAGATCGTTTTTTCAATCTTCTCTTGGGTCATTTTCCCTTTCTTAACGCGGCTCTGTAAATTGGCTGAGTGAAAAAAGTTGTAAGTCAAAAATTATTACACAAAATACACTTTATGAAAAGCCCAACCTCACAACTAGCGTCTGGTCCTCACCTCTGACTCTACCTAACCCAGCCTCTAGGAACTTCTCGTTGACTTCTTTCAGGATCACAGGGTAACCACTAAGAATCAAAGCTGTAGCTATTCCTGATCCCATTAATCCTCCACCAAGAATAGCGACCTTGTTTATCCGTCTTGGTTTTAGACCAAGATCAGTGACCCCAGGCACCTGTTTGTAGTTCAAGTAGTGATAGAAAAACAATGCAACAGATTAGGTTAATCTGAATAGTAATGAAATTTATGTTGCTACAGCCATGGTTAGCTAAAGTCAAGGTCATTTGAAGCAAAAAAATTATTATTTAGTTCTCTGCCAAAACATTGTTAGTATTTAATCCTTTGTAGATAGTGAAGAGACATATTTATCCTTCTATATATATAACCAAACAAACCCTAAATCAATCTACCCTAATTATCCATTTTCTCTTCCCTTTTCTCTTAAAGAGACAATACCACCGCCATCAGCCGTCACAAAAACAAGTTGTGTTCATCTCCATTGTCCCAATCAAACTTCTTCATCTCCAAATCGCTCTGAAGAAGATGAATCGGATGGTCCCAATCGAACTTCTTCATCTCCAAACCCCTCTGAATCTGATCGGCCGTCATCTGAGGATCACTCCATTTGCGATGTCTTTATAGAAACAGGAAACCAACTCTCACATTGAGGAACTTCGGCCTGATTCTGCTGTGTTTTCCGACGGCATGGGACACCTCAGTGACATCGGTGCCGGTGGCCTCGCAAAGTGCCGACATGGCTTTGACAAAGGAAATTCTTTGGGCCAAAAACGCGTTCGCGGCAAGCTTTGACAGCTCCCGCTGACCAGATATTGGTGCAGATAATTCTCTCTTCGAGGACCCAATGAGCGTAAACGTGTTTCAGGGCCTGAATCATTTTTTGCCCGTCGGGTGTTTCCCTCCCGCCAATGAGAACACGATCAGGCTTCAAGAGGTCTGTATCTGTATCGTTTCAAGGGGTAGCACCACCATCACCAAAATTAATGATATTTTTACTTCCTTCTTAATGTGTGTGTATTTCAGATCTAGAAAATTTCAGATCTGGTTTTTTTCTAGATTAGGTGAAATTTCATTTGGAAATGTGGGGATTGTTTATTTTTTCGATTTGTTTTTCAGATCTAAGAGGTGAATGTTCTGAATGTTCAATCCAGATCGCGTTTTTATGAATATTCATTCCAAATCTCGTTTTTATGAATGTTCGTATTGTTTATGTTGATTCTGTTTCGGTGATTTTTGTTGGATGTTTGTTGCAGTTAGTGAACGTTCATATTTGGTTCAAATTTGTTTTGATTTATTTGGGTTTTGATGATTTTGGTGGAGTTGTTTATTTATTTGTGAATATTTTTTTAATTGATTTTTGTTTTTGTTTTCTACGAATGTTTATATCAGTTTTCTTTCTAGTGAATATTCGGTGTGGTTTGGTGAAGTTCATATCGATTCAAATCTGTTTTGATTTATTTTGAGTTTTAGTCGAGTTGTTTATTAGTTGTGAATGTTTTCTTTTTGTTGATTTTTTGTTGTTGTATGTGAATATCCATATCGATTTATTTTTTGGTGAAAATCCGTTGTGGTTTGTTAATTATAAAATAGAGAGTACGTATGAACATAACATTTAGGGTTGTGTTTTTTGTGAATATTAGTGTGATTTTGGTGAAATGTTCATACTTGCTTGTCTTTCGTTAATCTTGGGTTTTTGTCACTGATTTTGATTCGGTACTGATTTTAATCCTTTTTTTTTTTTTTCGAATGTTCATTGTTTTTATTTTTGGTCCCACGGTTGTTATTTTGGTGGAGTTTGGTTTATTAATTGTGATTTTTCGTGTTCTATCATTTTATTTGAAATGGTCTTTGTGAATGTTTATAGGTATGTTTTCGGTGTGTTTTGGTATTTTGATAAAAACACACATTGGTGTGTTTTGTTGATTTTTGCAACATTTTTGTTTATTCACGAGAATTGTTTTTTGTTTGATTTTGTTTTTGTTCTTTGCGAATATTCATATGATATACTTTCAGAGTGTTTTTAGTGTTTTCCTAAAATTGCACATCGGTGTGTTTCGGTGTGTTTTGTGTGAATATTCATATTCGTGTTATGGTTATTTGGTGAAAATATACATCAGTGTATTTCGTGAAAATTGTGGGTTTGTAAATGTGTTCACATAAAGAACAATAAACATTCATAATCACATAATCAGTGCTAAAATATATTAAAATATTTAAAATTAGAAATGAAAAAATGTGAATATTTACGTCTTGCTATTTTTATAGAATGGCATTATATGTAAATAATGAAGAAAAAAAATGATCAAAGAACAGAGGATTATTTTCTAAGAACTAAAAACTTTATTACAATCATGGAAAGTTCATTTTGTGAGTTGTGAATCTCTTAAGGTCTAAACAATAAATTTCCCTTTATAAAACTACTGATTTCATAGATGCATGAAAACATGTACAGCCTTTTGTGTAAATTAAGTCGTGATTATTGATTTGAAATGTCAAACTAAAATGAGTTCAACACTTGTGGGGATTAACAACCTATGGGGAAAGCACAGCCATGTGGCTTACAATCGAGGTATCCGTAAGTGGTTCAATTGAGCACAATGAAGGAGATTCCCACCTAAGTACCCGATAAGCATCAATAATATTGAAGAAAATGTTCGCCAAAAATGTTCCTTTATATAAAAGAACAAGAATGCCCAAAAAATCCCAGAACTGACAACCCGTTTTCACCCTTCCATTTTTTAACTTTACAGTTTTATCATCCTCATGTTACCTGGCAAATCACAAAAGAGGCAACCTTATTCTTTATTGAACAATTACAAACACCTCTACCTAAAGTTAAACTTCCTCCAATGAGATTAAATAGAAGAAAATGAAGAACATATGTCCCCATGGTATAATAATATAGATAAATAATCTAGTGCTTCTTAAAAATGATTAAAAAATAGCATATTTAATTTGAATTATCATATACTATTACCTAATATCCACACTTCATATGGCAGAGACTTTCTCCTAAGTACTACACCCAATTAAAAGCAAGGACTGTAGGAACCCAATGGGTCTATATCATCCTCAAAATACGCCTTGTAAGATGAGGATTACCCTAAACTTTATATATATATCTCAAGATTAGGTAACACAAGCAGTGTGGGATTCAACACGCCCCCGCACGCGCAGTGTGCACTTCTGACAAACCACTAATGGATATCAGGAGAAGGGCCCAACATTGATGTGGTATTCAACAAGGACAATGCGGTTTTAATGATATGGAAGACACAAATAAAGGTCAAAAATTTTAAACCATGTGATCAGTGCCTATATTTTTTCATTACTACTAATTACTAAAATATGAACTCCTATATGTTCACTAAAAGTGGAAAAATTAATCAGAGTACCAGAGAGACCTATTTTCTAGCAAATATAAACTATTCAAAACCCTGTGGAAGTAGGAAATCATAATACATCAACATATTAAACTTCTTTTTAATTCTGCTACTTAATTTTACCTTCGTGGTTCCACGCTGTGCAAAGAATACGTTCACCAAGCTCTTGCAGGTGTCTGAATGTAGCAGATCTTGAAATTCTTCAGCTTCCTGCACATGTAGGGCACATGATTACATCATAAGTTAGGGGGGTAAACTTGGGATGTAACAGAAGATGATACGAGACAGATTTGAACCTTCCAGAGCCCAGCACGGGGGCCAGAAACTATACCCTCTTCAACAGCATCAATGCAAGATAGTGGATGCTTGAGATTTGGAGCTCGTTTACGTGCCTGAGCTCTAGCAAACTTCAGTATTTCCCTTGCCTCACCAAGAGGCTCCAATTTCTCAGTCTTGTAAAGGCTAGCAATCCATGGCCTTCTCCGTTCCAAAATATCCAGGGCCCAACGACGAGCAGTGTGTACTAGTTGATCTCGTGAAACTATGGCATCCACAAGGCCCAAGCTCAGAGCTTCTTCGCCTTTAACTGGCTTTGAGGTCTAAGAGAGAGGGACAAGAGAATTATTTAACATAAGCTTTTACATTAGATGCGCAAAACAAAGCAAGTTTGCACATACCAGCATCATTTCAAGGGCCTTAGAGATGCCAACTAGGCGTGGAAGCCGCTGTGTCCCTGAGACAATACAAGCAAGATCATGAGATTGAGGAACTGTAGGAGGAGATAAAGATCCAGTGAACTCCATCAACGAGCAACAAAGCAACAATGGTAAATGTTATATTTAGTATGAGACTACTGTAATTCCTCATGCAAAACAGCTGTCAGGATAACTTGCCCCAAAATTCTTCTACTTGTGTTCCATGTCTCACTCCAACAACGCTTCATTCAGAGCAAATCATAAAAAATTCATTCAGACTTTTTTTTTTTTTTTTTTTCATGTAATGCAAAACAATTTGTAAGAGTTGATATAATAGTTTCATGATAGTGCAAATAGCGACCAAAGACAACAACAGCAGCAAAAACTTTGTCCAACTTAAGTAGGTCAGCTACATGAATCCTTTCGTGCCATACAAATCGTTCAAGGGTCATTCAATCAATTAACTTCAAACGCATCAAATCATCGCCCATTATCTCATCCTGCGTTTGCTTAGGTCTACCTCTTCCCCTTGAAGCACCTTCCACTAATTCACATTTTCACACCCATGCATCCTCAGATCTTCCATACACGAACCCAAACCATTGTCAATGATTTTTTATCGTGTAGGAATGCAATGGACCTAGCTCACTCTCAAAAGAATCCTTGAAAGAGGAGAATTGCCCTACACTTTATATATAGCTCAAGATCAGGTAACACAAGCGATGTGGGATTCAACATACGCCCTCACATGCAAGGTAGATTTTAACAAACCACTGTGAACGGATACCAGGGGGGCCCAACATCAATGTGGGATTCAACACGGCCCCTCACGAGCAGAGTGGACTTTGACAAACCACTGCAATCGGATATCGAGGGCCCAACATTGATTTGGGATTCAACATGCCCAATATCATATGAAAATCTTAGCCCTGAGTTCACATAGAAATCCAATGGGCCTAACTCACTCTTAAAAGACGCTTGGAAAACGGGGGTTTGCCCTACACTCTATATATAGCTCAAGATCAAGTAACACAAGCGGTGTGGGATTCAACATAACACCTCACGCACAGGGTGGATTTTAACAAACCACTGCGAATGGATATCGGGGGCCCAACATCAATGTGGGATTCAACATATCCACTTAGCTTCAATGGGTGTTATTCCTGACCTTTCTTTAATAATTTTATTCCTAACTCAATCCATGATTATCTTACCACTCATCTATCTTAACATCCTCATTTCTACTACACCAATTTTCGAAAACGCCTCTCATTTAACGCCTACAATTCTAAACAATAGAGAACCGTTGATCTTATAGTAATTTTGTATAACTTCCCTTTCAATTTCAATGGTATTATGAGATCACAAATCACCCCAACTGCACTTCTTCACTTTAACCTGTGTATGTGTAATGTCCTCAATTTATCTATTCCCCTAAAGCATAGCGCCTAAGTATCTAAAATTACTAAAGACAAAACAAGATTATTACATGGATTTCTAAGGGAGTAGAGAGAAAAATAACTTGAAGGAAAGATGAAAGATTTTTTTTTTTTTATTTTTTTTTTTTCGGGGGGGGGGGGAGGGGGGGTTGGGGGGAGCCATAAAAAACACTGTCATTTCTTGTCTTCCATGTATTTACTCATATTTCAACTTACATTTGCTCTTGTACCTATGTCAAATTCCGAAAACTCCTCCACTTGACACTAGTTAATAGTGACTAGTGCAAACCCAAGTAGATCCATTGGTCAACCAAATCATCCAACTTATTTCATATATTAAGTGTCTTCTTACCTTTGTCTATAAAAGTTTCACATAATTGTCATCCAAGGGTTTTGAGCATGTAGGCATACCTCCAAATCCAGGAATTACACCGAGCTGCAGCTCTGGTAAGCCTAGTTGTGCATTAGAAGTGGACACTCGTGCATGACAAGCCTGAAACAGGATATAACTAGTTATCCTATTAACTAAAAGAAGCAATTATAGATTAAAGCAACATGTGCGCCTACCATTGCAACCTCTAGACCTCCACCTAGCGCAAGGCCATCAATAGCAGCAACCGAAGGTTTTCTTGCAGCTGAAAGGAAAACTCAGATTACACATAACCAAAATATGCAAGATATGAGTGGACAAATATCTAGAGCGTAAACGAGGAAGGCGAAGCTTTACCTTCCACGGTGTCGGAGAGAATCTCCACAGAGACAAAACCACGTTTTGGTTCTGGTACTATATACAGTAAAACATGAAGTTAGTAAAGAAATAATTTTACAGGAGTAGAAGGCCAGACACAAATAGATAGACATACTTTTTCCGCCTTGGAGTCCACCAAAGGCAGTGATATCAAAACCACCAGAAAATTTGCCTTTTGCACCTGATTTATTGATATAAGTGTTAGCTTCAAAGCTTTTATGTCCTCATATGCTCAATAAAAACAACTAACCATTTATTCAGTATTTACCTGTAACAACGATTGCCTTCACATCGTCTCTTCTTAAGGCTTGGTCAAAACTCTCCTTTAAACTATTCAATACTGAAGAAAAATAAATGGCGAAAAGAGAAATCAGCAATGTCAATAAAATATAGTTCACAGATATGATTACATTTACCACGTAAATTACTAAATCCTATACCCAAAGCAAAGAGCACAGGCAAAACAACCCTACCAGCTTACCAGATAGGCATCTATATGCCCCTTTAATATAGTATCAGAATTGCATTAGATGATAAGTAGAACAATTACATTGTCCTTTCTTCTTTTCTTTCCATTTTTACGAGTTCCACTGAAGAGCCGAACCAGACTAACAAATACAGCAATGCCTAGTTATAAGTAAGTAGATAACTACCACCAATTGATTTCAGAAGGAAGGAAATCAACACTGTGCAATTTCAAATAAACTGAGCCCTCTCCAAAGAGCTAGTGCTCATCCATTAAATATTATTCGTACATCAAAGCTGGTTTGAGTTCAATCGGTGGTATTAGTGCTCAGGTGATGATGATTGAGCACTAGCTTTGATCTGTGACATAGAACCATCATAAATTAACGATTAATTAATTAATTTCATGATCCTCAAGTTCCTCCATCGAAATTCATTTTCCTACAACACAAGTGCCACTGACTGATCATACATCTCCAACAATTAGGCAGCTCAAATTCAAGGCAAAGAATGAAAACCTTCAACAAAGACGGCGAAATAAACGTCACCGTAATTCTGTAAAGAACAAGTTATTGATCGCAACACGGCTACATATACGGAAAAAAATCATAATCCACAATTCACTACAGAAAATCGCATAAAAATTGGAAAAAAAAAGATTAAAATTCAGAATTAACACAGCGCGTAATTCCGGAATTCAGATGAGATCCGGCGGATTACCGTCGAACGATAGAGAATTGACCGGCGGATTAATGATTGTGATGAGAGCCACGCCATCGGCTCCGACCTCAATCGTCGTTGTTCCTCTACTCATTCTCTCTCTCTCTCTCTCTCTCTCTCTCTCTCTCGATTTTTCTCTCGATCTCAGCTCGTATGAATGGAGAGTTCGTTGGGGGAGCGTTTGATTGATTTTTATTGAATGCGGGGCGGGTGTCGTGAACGACTGTGCACAGTGACGTTGGAAGCGTTTGGAACGTAACCCAGATTTAAAGGATAACGATGTGCAGGCTTCGGTCTGTACACTATAATTGTGGATATACGACGTGCTAAGCCTACGCGCTTTTTGAAAAATGTGGTCACACTCGCCGAAAAACTTATCTAAAATTATCCTTTTTTTAATTTTATTTAGAGCAGTTCAATTAGCCTGGTAGTTTATCTCTTTTGTAGAAGATTTAGAATTCAACCTTCTCTCCTAATATATGTAACAAAAGAAAAACACTTTTACCGTCACCTATTCAGTGTCAGTCCTACTAATTTGGGATTCTAGACAAATTGTCCAAAAAAATAAAAAAAATTATCTAATGCAGTACACGAATTATAATAATTTTTTCATAAATTTAAAATTGTTGTAAAAATTGCAATAACTTTTATGGTATACAATGATTTTTGAACTTTTAAAAGTAATTTTGAACTTCTTAAATAAAAAAATTACAGTTAAAATAATTATATTTTTATCTTCTTCTTTTTTTCTTTTTTTCTTTTTGTTGTTGATAATTCACATTTTAGCATTGTTCAATATTAAATTTTTGTTATTTAATACATTAACGTTTAAAAAAAATATTTTTGTTTATATATTATTATGTATATAATTTTGATTTATTTGAGCTTGCGTTGAATGAATGATATGTGATGGTTGTAAATTTGATTATAAATCATTTAGCGAAAAAGTCCAAAAAACCTAGAAAAGGGCTTGGGATGCATGTGGGGCCACATGGGCCAAAGTCCACCATCACCAATGGGCTTAAACTTCCGGGCGAAAAATGAGACGTTTGGAAAGCTCGTAAGCGCCAGGAGCCTAGGACTTGCTCGGGGACCAGCTCTGTGAGCAGGATCAAGCGAGGAGTTCGTTAGTGAAGGGTGATTCACAATAAAATCATTAAAAAATATTCGCATGGCGTGGAGGACACACAAATAACAGAATCATTGTTACGCTGATAACAGATTCATGATTATGCACCCTCTCTCTCTCCATTCTCGCCGAAGATTTATATATATATATATATATATCCAAGTGAGTGTGAGTCCAGGTATGCACAATTTTGTTACTGGCAATCAATATTACACTTTTTTCCAAAGGATATTTGTTCTCACGACAGAGGTTCTTCACCTGAATTCACCCTCGGTATTAAGAATTTGTGCATGCAACCTAAGGAGTAGGGAGTAGAGGATCACATGGATAAAACTATAAATTTATTGCGTTGCCATTTTTTGGCAACATCAATATGTTTCAAACATTTTTTCCAAATTGATAAACATTTTTATTTAAAAATATTGATAAAAATATATTTTTATTGAAAATTTCTTATTATGAATAATTTTTATTTTTTATTTTCAAGAATGGTATTGCATTAAAATATAAAATATATTTTAGAAATTAGACCACAATTAAAGTTAGAGTGTAGTGGTTGATATAGGTAATTTGGCATTAAATAAAGGATTGTTCATAATTTGGCATTAAATAAAGGATTTTTTTTATTTTTTTTTACTTTTATAACTTATTAGGAAAACATGGAATGTACAAATATTAATGTTTTTCCTTTATTTATTGTTATTGTTGGGGCTATCTCACATCGCACGTAAAAGAGACTGATTGTTAAGTAATAAGTGTGAGAAACCTCATCTTATAAGTTAGGGTTTAGGGCATTAAATTAAGAATTGTTTAATAATTTGGCATTAAATAAAAGGATTTTTTTTTTCCCTTTATAACTTATTACGGAAAATATGAAATATATAAATATTAATGTTTATCTTTTATTTATTGTTGGGGTTATCTCACATCGTATATAAAAAAGGTTGATAATCAAGTTATAAGTGTGAGACAAAACCTCACCTTATGAGTTAGATTTTGAAGTTGAGAGATGACCAATATCACTTGACATTGACAACAAAGTTCATATTACAACAACTCTAACCCAATAGCTATAGAGAAAGACTGTTCGAGGGTTACCCGACCAAAGAGCCGATGTGTGAGAGAGAGATTATTAGATTTATTTTACATCAGATGAAAAATGGACTAGTGGTCAAGTTATAAGTGTGAGGAAAAAACTCACCTCATGAACTAACTTTTAGTTGGGTCTTGGGTCGGTTAACTTTCGGTCAGTCTCTCTCTTTGTGACTATTGAACCAGAGTTATTTTAACTAAGACTCTAATACCAGTGTAGGGTAGTCTTGAGTCTCTTTTAACTCTAAAAGTTAGTTTATAAAGAATTTTTTATTTTCATATTTATAACTTGATCACAAAGTCCATTCCACATGTGGGATAAATTCAATATTTATAAATTCTTTATTTTGATTATACTGAATAATGTGATATAAAGGATAACAAAATAAAAGTAACAATGAGGTGACATTTTTTTTTTGAGAAAAATATAATGAAATAAAAAGAGAAACAGAGAGAAAATAAGGTGAGACTGAAAAAGAAAATAGATGAAAAAATTAGTTAATATACATCTCATTTTGTATTTGAATTTTAAATCGAATCTACTGACGTAATTATCCAAGATTATGAGAAATTCAATCCCCCTCTCCAGTTTTTATTTTTTTCTTTCACTTTTACTCTTATACGTTTAGAAAAAAATTAATTAGAATTCTTAATATTTTACATAAACTCCCTAATTTATTAAATATCTAGTAATTATTTAAAATAATTTTTTAGTCCCTCCTCTACAATAATTTTTTCATAAATCCAATATCATTACAGTACATTAACTACATAAAAGGTATTGTAATTTTTATGTAAAAAAATACGGTTAATTTTATGTCTTGCAATGACTTTGAAATTTTAATAGAGTTACTAGGGTGGCGTTTGGTTAGGTCCCGTTTGGTAACCCATTCTTTCCCAAAATTTTCCATTTCATTCCCAGATTTTTGAAAATTCTGTTTGGGAATAGCGCTTGGTAATTTTTGTTTTCGTATCCATTCCATTCCTATTTGAGAATTGTACCCATTTTTTTCTTAAGAAATGAGAAACAAAAAAAAATTATTTTTCATAATTCTCATTCCATTCCCAAAACCACTGGGCACTGTTCATACGCTGGCCGACCACCACCCGCCGCCGGCCACCTCCGGCTACCGTCGCCGTCCACCTCCAGGAACCTCCGGTGACTGTCGCCGGTCATCTCCGGGAAACTCCTACGGCGGTTGCCGCCGCCAAAACAAAAAAAAAAAAAAAGACTCACAAAAAAAAAAAATTGGTTTTAAGATAAAATTGTTACCAAACGCAATTCTATTCGCAAAACAAAAAAATATATCGTTACCAAACGCGATTTTATTCCCAAGAAATAAACAAAATTTTCATCTCATCCCATCCCATTCTCATTCCAGTGTTGGAATGGAAACAAAAACGGTTACCAAACGCCACCTTAGTGTTTCTGTTTTTAGTTTCAATAAACTTGGATGGGAAATATGTTTTCCATTCTGGAGTATTATGAGAAGAAAAATATGATCGGTAACGTTTATTGTCCTGAAATTGTGCTGTTTTAATTTATGATAACGAAAACACAAAACATATTTAATTGCAATATTTATTTATTTTTTAAATGTATGATGATCGGCAAAGTGGTTGTAAGAATAATTTTATAAAAGTGAATAGGAATCAATATTTCTTAAAATTTTAAAAACAAAAATGTATTTATCAAATACATTAAAATTTATAGCATAAAAAAAAAACATTTTGGTTAATAACGGAAATTGGAAAACTCGAGCGTGTCCTTCACGTACTTCTCTTGAGTTTCAATATCGACGTACAGTTTTTTTTTTGAAATTTTCAATAACAAAGCGCGCGTGTTAGTATAAGAACTCGCCACGTCGGACTATATGGAAGGACAAGGCATCAACTCTCACATGCCTGTTACATTATCTTTTGTCACAGCCCAATGAAAATGTTCAATTAGAGTAGTACTCCTCAAGTGTCGAAATATTATTGGTTAGAGTATATGTCCTAATTTGGGGACTGTAACGGGATAATATTCCTACCAGTGTGAGGATGAGATACTTTGCAGGTGAAATTCCCAATGCTTCACGAATATCTATGTCATCTATTTTCTTTATTTAATTAATTTTTTTTTTTTTCAATGAGTGGGCTCAATTGCAGCTTGTATGAGTAAAAAATACTAAAGGCCTTTATTTCCATACCATCAATAATCGATACACACGGCCAAAGTTACAAATTCGTTTGAAAAAAGTCTTAAGTTTTTACATTGTAACTTTTCAAAAAAAATTGTACCTTTATCCAGCTGGCCTTATAATTTTGCCGATTATACCAGATTATAGGCTGTATTATAGCCAAGCTTAATATTAAAAAGATCAAAAACAATGATTATGGATATTTTGGCCGAGTTTTTAAAAATATATATATTTTTAATTATTTGATTTTTAGGTTTTAAAAAAAATTAAATAATAGGGATAGTTGGTTGGATAAGGAATTTGATAAATTATTGAGAGTTGTAAATCATGGGATTTTAAAATTTATAAATTTATAAATTTTAGGGAAAATTTTTCTGCAGTCCTAAATTATAAAAAAACAACTTTTCAAGGACCATGGACTTTTTAATCATCCCAAAATCCCCATAAAAATTGGATTACCGATTTTGCCCCTCTTTCTCTCTCTCTTTCTGGCGCTGTGAACTGGGCAGCGGGCCCCGCCGCCCCTCTCTCTCTCTGCAGATAGTGGGCAGGCGGGCCCCCGCCTGCCCCTCTCTCTCTCTATCTACGGGGCAGTGGGCAGGCGTGGGGCTCGCCTGCCCTCTCTCTCTCTCGGCAGACATGGGCAGGTGGTCCCCACGCTTGCCCTCTCTCTCTCTCTCATGATTTTGGACCCAAAAAACGGGACCCACTCTATTTTCTCTCATTTTTATTTTACTCCTTTTATTTAGTATTATTTCAATTTCAAAACCCTATTTCTTTATTTTTCAATTTCACACATTTTTCTTTATTCCATATATTTTTTTATTTTTTTTTTGTATTTTTGGAACAAATGATAGTCCTTAAAAAGTTGTCTATTGAAGAGCAATGTAAGTGGTATTTTGTGATATTTTTTAGTTCATTGGATATCTACTTAATTTCATCTACAAATCTTGTAGAAACATATTGAGTTCTGTAATGTTTAGTAGATATTTACTTAATTTATTTTCAGTAGATATCTCTTTAATTTATTTTCAGTAGATATCTCCTTAATTTATTTTCAGTAGATATCTACTTAATTTATTTTCAGTAGATATCTACTTAATTTGGAACAAATGAAATGTTTCAAAAATAAAAAGAAAAAAGAAAAATGGAATAAAGAAAAAGGTTTGAAATTGAAAAATAAAAAAATTGGGGTTTGAAATTGAAATAATACTAAATAAAGGGAGTAAAATAAAAATAGGAGTAAAAAAGGAAAAACCCTTGCTTGTAATGAATTAGGGGTAAAAAAGGAAAAGAGAAATATTTGCCAACTCAACATAGGACTTTTCAAATCAAAAATGTTAAAATAGGAGTTTTGATCATCTTGGGAAAAGGGTGGGACTTAAAAAGTTGTCCACTTTAAAAATAGGACTTTTGGAGGAAAATCCCAAAATTTTATCATTTACAAATTCTTTATTTGGATAACTATTTAGATGAAGAATTTGAATGTGTAATTTTATAATTTTCTTATTTAGATAAATAAATAATTGTATGTTGAATTTTGAAATTTATTAAATTTTAAAAATAAAAATGTAAAAATATATCTAATAAATTAATTTTTATTTTAGTAATTTAATAATATAATTTTAATACCTATTTTAATAATAAAAATTTAGTAATACCATTTTAATTATATTATTTTTATGTCTATTTTAATAATATAATTTTAGTAATATCATTTTAATTATATTTATTGGGAGAAGTGAAATTCATCTTCGAAGGAATTGGGAATTAACATTATGTTTTAAAGAGATTTGTAATCTCATTTTCTCCTTTGAAATTCCATTTTACAGATTCAATAGATTTTACAAATTTCTTCTAATAGCATCCAAACAAAGTATATTTATAAAAAATAATTCGTGAAATTCTTTTTCAAAGTGCCTAGATCTTAGTTCTAATAAAAGATAGGATAATATCCTCACAGGTGATATGAGTAAATATGCTAAGGAAAACGTAACACATATTTTTGAAACACTAAATACTTTATTTCATAATCTCTCACAAACTTTCCTCTGGTGAGGAGTTTAACCTAATGGACCAAGGCTTAACCTAGTAGGTCAAGACTCAAGGTGGTAAGACAGACATGAACTTAAGTTTAGAAACCAAACTGTGAAAGCATATGGGTGGATGAGTTATATTTTGTGTGATCAACATAAATGACTAAGTGGAGATGAAAAGTATTCTAGGGAATATAATGACGGATGAAATGGTAATCAATCTTAATGTGTTTGGTACCTTCGTGGAAAACGTCATTGTGGGCTATTTGAATAGCACTCCATTTATCACAATTTAGAAAATGGTTGTAAAAGAGGAGACTCTTATGTCAGAGAGGAGCCAGTGAAACCAAAATAGTTATTTTATTGCGTCAATGATGGCACAATACTCAACTTAAGTACTGGAAGGGACAAACACAATTTGTTTCTTACTGTGCTAAGTCATGAGTGAGTTGGCCATGCAAAAATAACAGTGGTAAAGCTCATGTTGGTAGGGTCACATGCCTTGTTGACATCAGAATAAGCCTATAAAGTGAGAGTGAACTACGGAGAAGTAAAGTCCATGAAATAAGATGTCTTTAACTTATTGAAGAATGTAACGAACAACTGAATAATGAATACTCTTTATATAGGGTAAAATGGTAATCTAGATAATTGAATAATTTTTCTTTCTCATATTTTTCCTTCCTGAATTTCATATTTACCTTCTTTTACATCCCTTGAATTGAACCATACTACAAAAACTATTTTTTTCTTTTTCTTTTTCTTCTACTTTTCCATTATCTCAACAAAGCACATTCTTAGAAATTTGTTTTTTAAAAATATTTTTAATTTGTATTTAGTATTTTATTTTTTTTTGTAAAATGTTAAATACTGCTAGAAAATAGTAGGTCAGTGAAAAATTAAATAATTGAATCAAAACAAATCAATATATTTTTTTAAACCCAAAATAAATACATCTAAATCACAATCATAAATAAATCTATGTAAAAAATTGAAAATTACAAACACTCATTTTCAATTCCGTGACTTTGAATTATGTGTGGCCAAACGCTATCTAAGAATAGTGTTATGAAAATATTTTATTAATATTTTGTTTTTGTAAGTAGATAAAATATAAATAAAATTAATGGTCCATTTGATGACATACTTAAACACTTAAAACTGAATACAATAAGATTTATTTTGACCCCCATTTTTTTTGGAGATGTTTCTCCTTTTGAAAAGGAGAAGTTGACGTAAATATATTTAATAATTAATTTTTTTGAGAAAGTCACGTATCAATTTCTCCTTTTTGGATTTACTTCTAAAAGTTAGGGGAATGTGTTTTTAAAATTCAAAATAAATTTTTTTAATTGACAAAATTTTGTATGAAAAAATTACCCTTATTTTTATTTTCTTTTTGCAAAACTATATTTGTATCTTTAAATGATATTTTATTTTTTTCTTTGAAACATGTAATATACTTATAAAAAAAAAAAAAAAAATTGCATTTTTTTATTTTATTTTCAACATATAAAATATTTTTAATTGTACAATTTTATATTAATCATAGTTTTATACAAGCAATTATTTATTTTATATGTATCTTATTTTTTATACTTAGTTAATATAATGAAAAAATACATAAATATAATATATGTCTATTTTAGTAATTTAATAGATTTTTGATATTGTTTCAAGCATATTTACCAAACATTCATTACGTGCTTCTCATTTTCAACAACTGTTTTTTGACATAATTACTAAAAAACTCACAACTCCTTTTTCAATAACTCATCTTTAACAAATCATTTTCAACGGTTCCTTTTAAAAACCATAGGGGACCAAATTAAGGTTAGTGTGATAACCGAATTAAGTGTTGAAAACTGACAAAATTAAGTACTTATTTAATTAATTTTGTTTGATAACTTTAATTAATATTACTCAATTAATTAAGTGTCATTTAAAATTAGTCTATGGGCTTAAAATTTTCAGGCAATTTGTCTTTACTTATTTTTTATCACTTAATGGGCTTAAACTTTTATTTATTTTAATTTTTTTGCCAAGACATTTTTACTCTCAACAACCTTTAAAACGTGGAATATAAACAAAAATATGAGAACAATTTTGCTATGTCTCTAACAATCTTAAAGTAGAACAAACAAACTTTTTTGTTCCCATATGTTCTGTTTCTATTCTCAAAACTAGTGGAATACATTACTATTTTTTTTTTTTACTAATTATGGAATATGTACATTATGATTGAAGAGTTAGAGCAAGCACTACGTGATTTTAGCATGAACTATGGGAGGGACATCAAAGTAATTATTTTTGAAGTTGATGGCGATAATGTAAGAAACAAATAATTTATCAATTTTTTGAATGATACATAATACCGGTGAATATATGAAACGAAAAATGAGAATAGTTAAGATGACATTTGTTTATTGTCAATATAAAAAAGGAAATCTAGGAATTAAAAAAATCCCAATTTTTTTTTTTTGAATTCTATGTTATTGTTGACTTATTATAATTCATATATTTGAACTTTGTCGTATGTTATTGGTATTATTGTTTTATTGTTATCTTCTTGATTTTTTTTCGTGTGTATCTTGATTTTAAATTTTAATCTTAGAGGGTGATAATATAATTTAAATAATTTTTAATCTTCAAATTTTGTACTTATGAAATAAACAAAAAGAATTCAATACTTAAAATTTTAATTTTATCAAATAAACTTCTGATATTTTCACCACTTAACATTTTAGTACTTAAAATTTTCAGCACTTAAAATTTAAGCATTATCAGAGATGGCCAAAGCCTTAAGTACGTATGAAATTAAATATGTTTAGTGACAAAATGAAACAATATCACTTAAAAATACTTCAAAATTAGGGTATTCACTGAAGTTTTTCTTGTTATATTTTCTCCTTTACTTTTTACACCCACATCCCTATTTTAAAAAAAAAAAATCACCCTTTTCTTTTTTAACAAATTAAAAAATGATGGGGATATGGTGGTGGTGGTGGTTGGTGGGTTGAGTTTAGGGGTAATGTAATTTTTTTTTTAAAACAAAAGAGTAATTTTTTATTTTTATTTTTAAAAATAGGGAGGTTTAGTGATTTTTTTTTAAAAAAAATAAAAGAATAAAAAAATATGTTTTTTTTTTTTTAAAAATAAAAATAAATAAGAGAAGGCCTTTATGTATTTTTAAAAAAAAAGGATCAAAAGGGTTGACTAATATTTTTCAAATGATAGGAAAAATTTATGGTTGTAGACAAAATGATAGGGGATATAAGTGGTAAATACCCTTCAAATTATAAGTGTTTTTGCACTTATCACTTAAAATCATTAAAGAATTGTCTACCAAAAATCATTATTAATTACTGTAAAATTTTGAAAGAAAAAAGTTATATACAAATAATTGTAGAGAAAAAAAGTAGTTAATTGAGAAAAAATTGAAAAACAAAATGAAAGCTGTAGAGACAAAAGGTTTTCGAAAGAGAAAATCGTGAATATTATTTTAGACACAAAAAATTGTACATGAATATTTTTAGGTCATTTTTTTTTAAGAAGTAATCAATACATTTAACACTTACAAGCCAAATTTTAAAAACTTAACGCCTATAAGTTTTCAACAATTAATTTTAAATTTTATCAAACAAGTCCTAAAAGTTGAGCTCATGTGGTCGTGAAGTGACATTTTCTAGACCAAAATATCAAGATTTAAGTCACACTATTGTATTCACAAAAAAAAAAAGAATTTTTGTAAACAATCCACAAAATTAAAATTTAACTCATGCAGTTCACGCGCTACAACAATTTTTTTAGAAGTCCAAAATTACTGTAATACTTGTAACTTTTCCACGTAAAAAATTACAATAACTTTATGGTGTACAGTGACTTTTAAATTTTTTACAGTAACTTTAGACTTATGAAAAAAATTAATGTAGTGCGTGAACTGCATGAGTTAAAGTTTTAATTTCGTGGTTGTTCACCAAAAATCGAAAAAATAAAAATTAATTAAATCATAAAGGTAGCAGATATTTATTTATTGAAAAAAATAAAAGCAAAATAAGGACATTTAAATCATTTATATGTAAATTGTTGGCCTAGTGAGTTATTCAAGAGGGAGGTGAATTGGGTAGTTATAAAAAAATTTAAACAAATTTCTTATCTTCTCAATACTTAATTAATCAAATAATCGATTGACCCTAAATCAATTATTATCTTTATAATATAGCGGATAAGTGTATTTAACCTAGGTACACACCCAAACAATAAGAAATAAAGTAAAGAAAATCAATAAAGCATAACACAACGATATATCCTGGTTTACCAAACTAATCTTGGTTAATCCAGTCCTCCGAGTCCTACGGAGATTCACAGTCACTAAACCACTAAATTCCTTTAACAGGTAGGAATCAAACCTTTACATAACGATTCTTTTACAGGTTCATAATCAACCTTTACAATTTTCTTTTCATAGGCTAAGGAAGAACCTCTATCTTTTTATCAGATTAAAAATTAACCTAATTCTTTTATACTTTAGGCTAAGAATCAAACCTCACCCAAAAAATACTCCCCGTATCATTTTCATCTGTAAGGATAGAACCATTACAATTCACTCAATTTTAATTCTAATAAAAATGAATCAAGCCTATCTCTTTTTAAAGGAAAAGAATAACCTAATCTTTTTGTACCTTAGACAAAGATCGAACTTCAATCTTTTTCCCGAAAAAGATTGAAACCCAAACTACCCATGACTAGATACTCCCAATAGTATCTAATTCACATAAACTCACCAATTACAAAAATCAACGAATTTCTTCCCACTCAGGGTTTCTACCACCTTAAATCAATTAAATTTAATTAATGTTCCGAATTTACTAATGATAGAATTTATGTGAGGAATTCAAAAATCTGATTATAAAAGAAGTGGGTAGCACAAAATTGAGCACGTAATCAGATTAAAACAAAAATCGTTTTAAAATAAATTTTATGCTTTTAAAGTTTGAAAATGATTTTACTACGATCTTATCACTCAAACAAATATAATAATATAAAATCACAATTAAGAATAAAAGTTTGAAACAATCTCACCAGGTATAGCACCGAAAGATTGAATATGAATCGCAAGACAACTTTGATTGGTGACGTCAAAACACTTAGCGCTTTAACTCAAGATTTTCTCAAACAATTGAACTCAGAATTGATCTCTCAATATAATTTTAGAATAATGACTCTTAGAAAGTTCAAGAATTAAAAGTTCTTGATAGATGTGATGTACTGATCTCTAAAAACGTATGTCTATGGCTTTTAAAATATTCAATTAAGTCCCCAAATTAATTCTCAATCTCAAATCAAATAGATAAGAAGCATTAAATGTACTTAATTGAGAAACACATCAAATATGTGTACCATATATATAGGGATATCCAAATAAGAGTATCATATCTAAAGTATATTCAAATTCCCAAAAGATCTCCTCAATATCTGCTAAAAATGGTTAGTTTTGATCAAATCCCGAAATTCCTCAAGATTTACAACAGTACAGTCGGTTGACCGACCTCTGCCCATTGGTTGACTGATAGATACAGGATGTATCCAAGTCATTTTTCAAACACTGGTTGGTTGATCGATCCCTCATGGGTCGGTTGGCCGATCGATACAGGATACTTTCTCTAGCCTATTTTCAGTTCTAGTCGGTTGACCGATCATCGATGGTCGGTCGACCGATCGATAAAGAGAGTTTTCATTTTAGCCATCGGTTGACCAATCTTTCCTGGTCAGTTAACCGATCGATTCAAAGACTCCACATTTTCTAGCCCTTGCCCATCGGTTGACTGATCCCTTGTGGTCGGTTGACCGATCACTGTTGGAATACCCACTACTCAATTTATTTCAACTCCAAACTTCGACATTTTAAACCATTTAACCGATTTTTTTTCCCGATTAATTTAATTAACACTAATATTCATTTTTAAACACTAATATTGCTTAGGTCGATTTTCCTTTTTTCAATTTCATATTGAAGCAAATATTTGAACAATAATTAGGACCTTAATTAAAACACACATAAATATAAATTATTTTTGTGTCGTGTGTGATCCTAATAAGAATACATTAAGAGTAAAATAGATTTAAGTTGTTTTCACTTAATATCTTCAGAATCTTCAATACTCTTTAATATCCGTCTCTACATCCTTTATAATTACTTCATGATATTATCTTGAATGAAACTCTTTAAATTGAAACACTCAATAAACACTTTAGTTTCACAAAAAATATCAACATTTAATTATCCATCAAAATCTCAGGATCAACATAAATTATGACGGAAAAACATTTTGACGGTTGGGATTGATTTAGGATGCATCTACGGTTGAAATGAAAAAAAAAAAAAAAAAAAAAAAGAAGAATTTTTTTCCCATCATTTACCCACTACCCTCAAACACAACCACTTACCCACTATCCTCAAACACAACCATATATCCACTACTCTCATCCCTCCCCCTTCCACCACCGCCCATTACACCCAATTATAATACCTCCCCGGTTTATATATATACCCAAATTAACCCCCCTTCCACCCAAACATAAAACTCTCTATCTGTTCCTTTTTCTATTTTTATTTTTTCATCTCTTCGTCCCTCTCTCATCTCTACGCATCTATGGCAGCCCTACGTCTCGATCCACTTTCCACATATCTCATCTTCTACTTTCGCCATACACATACACATGCACCTCATTCACCATGGCAGTGACCCCCATCTCGTACTTATTGGCGTCCATGTACGTCTTGAAGTACTACCCTTTGTCGGGATTAATGTATGGTATGATCAACTCTGACGTGAAACTTTTGTACATCACCTTCCTTGGTCTAACAATTTTCACATCCTTGACTATCGCTCCAGAAATCATCATCCTAGCGCATGTATTTGCTTTCATGTGGAAAATCCAGCTCGCCCATTTCATGGTGAGCCTGTCTTCGACTGTAAAACTCGGTACTCTCGGTTTCTACATGAAAATTGGATTGATTGGCTCAATTTACAGTAATCGATGTATGTAGTTTTCGAAATTGATAACCGATTCTTATAAAAAATAACTATTATTTTGTTAAAGAAGGAGGTTTGAATTTTGAATTATACTAAATAAATGAGACAATCAATTTTTTTTTATCACCGTATTTCTTTACTTAGTATTTTTTGTATTGATTGCAGATATTTTGTTGATTTTTTTTTCTGTTGTATTGTTCATTTTGCTTAATAAGTTGTATTAGTTTTTATATTAAACTAACAATTAACTTAACCACACACGAAGTATATGCTAATTGATCAGGACACAAAGATATTTTAACAATCCAAATTTGAATTTAAAAGATAAATGATTTAAATTGAACTTATGCAATCTCTTAATCCACTAACTGAAAATTTCTCTACACTAACTCAACCCACTCAATGAATTAGATGAAGAAATGAAATATTTGGATAAAAAATCTTGCTTCAAAATTTCAAACCTACATTTTCAAATCGGTTGAATTTAATTATACTTTGTACCCTTCAAGTTTCACATATGTTCTTCATTAACTAACTTTTTTTATTATTTACTATTTTTTATACTTATAAATTTAAAAATTGATATAGGGCCCTTAAAGACAGGGAATCTCTAGTAACCATATTTAATGAATTCAAATTATCATCTAGAAATGTAATGGTTAAATTCCTTTTGCCCCTCTTATCTTTTTTTTTTTTTTTTTTGTGTAAATATTATTTACTTAGTATTTTTTGTATTGATTGCAGATATTTTGTTATTTTTTTTCCGTTGTATTGTTCATTTTGCTTAATAAGTTGTATTAGTTTTTATATTAAACTAACAATTAACTTAACCACACACGAAGTATATGCTAATTGATCAGGACACAAAGATATTTTAACAATCCAAATTTGAATTTAAAAGATAAATGATTTAAATTGAACTTATGCAATCTCTTAATCCGCTAACTGAAAATTTCTCTACACCACTCAATCCACTCAATGAATTAGATGAAAAAATGAAATATTTGGATAAAAAATCTTGCTTCAAAATTTCATACCTACATTTTCAAATCGGTTGAATTTAATTATACTTTGTACCCTTCAAGTTTCACATATGTTCTTCATTAACTAACTTTTTTTTATTATTTACTATTTTTTATACTTATAAATTTAAAAATTGATATAGGGCCCTTAAACACAGAGAATCTCTAGTAACCATATTTAATGAATTCAAATTATCATCTAGAAATGTAATGGTTAAATTCCTTTTGCCCCTCTTATCTTTTTTCGTTTTTTTTGTGTAAATATTACACTCTCTCTCAATATTTTCATTAAAGTTTGGAAGGAAAAAAAAAAAAAATAGAAGTGAAAACTACATATATATTTTTCTTAATATTTGTTAAGATTGAACCCTATGCCCACTAGGGTAAACCCTAATCACTGTCTATATATAGATCTTCTGTACATCTATGTGAAGTTGAACCTTTCACATAAATCAATACAATCATCTCATGTTCTCTCTCAATGTTTCCCCTCGCAATTAACACACACTACCATACTCGTCTCTCAAAGACAAAGCCAAAGCCATCAACCTCACTGCAAACGGACCAAGAACACACTCTCAACCTTTTTTGTTGCTTTATCGCAAACCTCATGTGTTGTCGTGATGTCAACCCTAACACGTGGCATCACGCCATCGAAGACAATGCTTGATTACTGCCTCATCACCACCTATATCAGCCTAGCCACTGCCACATCAATGCGCCACACCAGCTTATCCTTGACTTTAATTTCTGCCACGTCATTGGCCATTCCATCTGCCACCACATCACCACCCCAACAAGTCAGGCTACCACGTCAATCCTCACTTTCCATGTCACCAGTGATGTGTCTCTGGTAAACTCAAGACTATTGACCAGTTCAGAACTCTTTAACAACTTATTTTGACCGAGTTTTTCAAATTTTTTTTTATCAGTTATTGAAGTGGTAAAATCGATTCTGAGCTCATTTAAGTGTTTTGGATTCATCCATGACCTTAGTTTATTCAGTTTTAAATTAAAAAGTATAATACTTCTTATATTTTTTATTAGGTTCACCACAATCTTTTGACCGGTTCAAGGGTTCATTAATCGATTATTCATGACCTTTAGATTGGTTCTTGGATAATTTTATCACGGACAAATGTTCCACCACTAGTTACTGTTTCTTCTTTGGCAACTCTTTCTTTTCCTGTGGCAATAAGAAACAAACCATAGTTTCCTGCTCAAGTACTAAAGCTGAGTATCGTGCCATCATTGACATAACACAAGAACTATTGTTGGTTCCTCACTGAAATGAGAGTCTCCTTGATAGGTATGATCCACTTATGTATTTCCAAACTGAATTAAGTTAGTTTTCGAGCGTTTATATAGTATTTTATTATGTTTTAATTAGTTTTCTTACTTTTTGTATAAATCAGGTGTGTGAGGGCAAAAGATAGAAAACTGGAGCGAAAACGATGAGATTGAACCAAAACGAGATGAAGTTACGGTGGATAAACAATCTTGGAGGCTAAAATATGAAACAGGCCCACCGCCTAGGCGTCCAGACCACGGCCTAGGTGATGAAGAAGCTGAGAAAAGAGCAAATGTTACTGACGGACCATCGCCTAGGCGGAAATTCCTCTGCTTAGGTGTAAATCCAGCAGAGAAATCAAAGATAGGCTACTGACAGCCCATCGCTTAGGCGAAAATTCCTCCGCTTAGGCAAAAATCCAACAGAATGTTCTTCCACGTCCACTGCCTAGGCGATCAGCAGAACTGACCTAACTCCGCCTAGGCAAAAATTCCACCACCTAGGCGAAAATCCCCTGCATAGTCTTGAGATATTTTTATGATATTTTGCCTATATATAACCATTCTCCTCCTTCTTCTCCGGCCTCTCTTAGTTTTTTGAGCACCTTAGGCCATATTTAGGCCTAGGTTTAGGAGTTTTAGAGGTGAAGCTCACATCCCAAAGTGGAGAAGACGGTGAATCGATCGTTGAGTGTTCTTAGCGGTTTATCTTCAGACGAGGCTAAGTTCTTCGATTGTTTTTCCTTATTTCTTTATCTTAGGACTATGTGAGCATGTTTAGCTCGATTTCATTGCTTACACGGTTATGACCACGAGTTAAATATGGATTGTAGTAGGGATTAATGATATATTTATAAATATGTTTGTTTGGATGATTTCGGTGTTGCGTTTACGTTTGTTCTTCATAGTTTGATTGTATTTATCGTATTGTTTGTTTATCATGCTTAGTTAGATAAATGGAGAATATGGGATTTGACAAATCCCGGGTTCGGATTAAGGTAAACAAATGCCACAATTCAATAACCCGGGAGGGAATTGGATTGTGGACAATCGATGACGTTGGGGTAAGACTCACATGACCTAGAGTCGTTAAGACGTTGAGGGGAACTTCTTCGTTGACACGAAATTGCATTATATCCCCCGTCTTACACTTGGGAGAGGTGGCGAGAAAGTTTTAGAACGGAGATTGTCGATAGGGTAAATACAACGCATGATCCAATGACCTAGGAGGGAGTTGGATTGTGTGCAATCAATGACGCTGGGCGAGACTCATGTGACCTAGGGTCGTTAAGACGTTGATGGGGACTTCTTTGTTGACTCGAAGTCATGTATTCCGCCGTCTTACACTCGGGAGAGGTGGCGGTGGAGTTTACGTACCTAGATTGTCAAATAGGTCGAACATCATAAACATGAATAAATCGAGATCGAACACGTATTTGTAAACATGTTAATCTCTAGACAATTCTTCACCCTAAAACATATTAGCATATTAGTGTAGTTAATTTAGGTTATATTAGTATTAATTTAATTAATTAAATACATTTGCTTTTTGCCTAGATAAAGTTAGGTCACGACAAACGCGATATTCGATAGTAACGATACCAATCCCTGTAGATACGATAACCCGATCTTATCGATTACACTATACTAAAATTTTGACCTCGTACACTTGTGAGTAGTCATATACGCGAAGGATAGTAGAATCCTTTCGCAGTACACTCCTCCCCTACTACCATTGTTCTAAATTGTGACAATAAGAATGTTATTCAAATCGTCCACGATGACGTTTTCCACGAGCGCACCAAACATATCAATATTGGTTGCCACTTTACCCGTTACCACATTCTCCAAAATAATGTTTATTTCCACTCCGTCAGTTCTACCGATTAAATGACATATATTTTCACCCAAGGCACATCCACTCGGACGTTTTCACACTTTTTGTTCCAAACTCAAGTTCATGTTTGCATTACCTCATTGGTTTTGAGGAGGGATGTTAATACATGTATATGGGGCTTATCCAACTAAGTCAAACCTTAGGTCCATTAGGATAAATCCTAATTATTGTTTATATATAGATCTTATATACATCTTGATAAATGTGAATTTTTCACACATATCAATACAATTGTCTCATATTTTCTCTTTTTTTTTTTTTTTCCCTCTCTCAATATTTCATCTCACAATTATTCTAACAATATTGTTCTTTAGTTTACTTTAATCTTGTAATTTACTTGTTTTCTCATCATTTTTATTTCTTTTTAAGTTTAATTCACCGATTTTTTTTTAATCTTTTATCAAAATGAGAACAATGGCATCACAATCTTTTCAAATACAACTAATAATGTTGAATTGACATTTTTATATATAGGATATTATCTTTTTTTTTTTTTTTTTTTTGTATAAGTAAAAGAGCCTAAGGACAGTAATCAAAGGCATCTGGCTTCATTTCTGCAAGGATGAGATTGGTCATTTCTTCATGGGGATTCATGATTATTTTTAGGTAGATTTCTCTTTGTGATAATTTTTTAGCAAGAAGGACTACAATTGTTGTTATCTCTAGGTGTGAATTGTATGGTGTAGTTGTTCATATCGAAGTATCTCTCGTAATCTTTTACCTAACACTTGAACCGATGAGTCTCAGGCTAGTCTTCAAGGATTAAAGCCTCTATTTTGGCACAATTTGCCTCGACAACCACTCTGGAAAAGCCTCTAATAGACGCAATGTAAGGCCAAATTTTTGCATGTGCATAATTTTATTTACATTTTATGATAGGGTATATGTCATTGACCTCATCTATCATTTTATATTATATCAGATACCTCCCATGTCATTTTATAAATATCAGAGATCTCCTCTGTCTTTTTGCTCAAATACCACTTATTTTTCTCTGGACAAAATTGCCCTTAGGTTATTTAAAAAAAAAAAATCATTAGCACCCCTGTTTTTTTAAATTTATATTTTTTACCCTTAACTTTTTAAATAATTATATTTACTTCTCACCACTACCCAACTCCCATCACCACCGCCCAACTCCCACCACCCATCGCGACTGCCACCTCCCACCGTCGCCACCCAATACCACCTTCCACCGCCACCGCCCAACACCCACCGTCACCTCCCACCATCCACCGCCCAACTCCCCCACTACCATCCATCGTTGCCACCACTACCCATTGCCACTACTGCCACCACCAACCCTCACCACCACCGAAGAGAGAGAGAGAGAAAATGGTTAATGAAAGGATTAACTTTTTTTATTTTATTAATATTTTATTTTATTTTATGAAATTGTTAAAAAAATATATATATATTTTTTAAAATGGGGGTGGGTAGTGGCGGTGGGAGGTTGTAGGTGGCTATGGTGGGAGGTGACGGAGGGTGGTAGATGGTGGCGGCAGTAGGAGGTGGCAGAGGTGGGAGGTGGTGGCGGTGGTGGCAGTGGCGATGGTGGGAGGTGGCGATGAATATATATAAATTAAAGGGTTATTTATATATTTTTGTTTTTTATTATTTAATTATTTTTTAAATAGTCAAGGGTAAAATTGATATTATAATAAAAAATTTATTATTTTTTAATCAATAAGGGAGGTAAGTGATAAAAAGACATGAGAGGTATCTGATATTTACAAAATGACAGGGGATGTATCTGGTATAGTACAAAATAACAGTTCTTTTACGATGTTTAGAAAATAATGGGGTATATTGTATCATTCAAATTTTACTTTAAAATTTTAAGGGTTACTTGGGTATTTAAAATTTAGTTAAAGAATTTTGGGGTAATTATATTATTTGAAATATAATTTTTAAAAATTTTGAGATATAATTAATATTCACTTTATTTTAGGGGTATTTGTATAAAAAAAAAGAAAAAGAAAAGAAAGTACATATGTATATCATGTCTTCATTAGATGAAGACAACACACCAAATATTAGGTGTCTTAAACCTAGAAAGCCAACAAAGTAAATAAATAAATAATAACAATAATAAGGAACAACCACATGACTTCAATATCAACACACACACACACACATATGTATATAGGTGTGTATTGATTGCTTTTCCACATTCTCTCTCTCTCTTAGTTCTCTCTTACTCTCTCTCTTTAAGGTTCTCAGGCGACGCTGACAGCGACATTGTTTCAACGGTAATGTACAAAATAGTATAATTGCTGAGGTGAGTGTATTGTTTTCTATGTCAATTATGAAATTATATTTTCGTACTAAATTGTGAAAAAAAAAAAAATTATTAAAATTGATAGTGTTATAACTTTAAATGGATCAAGTAAGATTTTATATATGGAAATTGAATTTTCATTATTATCCTACTATGTTATAGTGTGGTCTTAACAGGAGGACATGTCTTGTGAGATGTTGTTGATTTTAATAGGGAATATACCCTGTAGGATGTTGTGTTGTAACCCAACAGGAAAGCATGTCATGCGAGTTTGTTGTGACCTGACAAGAGGGCATATTCTGCGGGTCTGTTGTGACCTGACAAGAAGACAAGTTCTACGGGTGATTAAAATATATTGTTAATAATATGATGTGTTGGTTGATTAAAATATGTTGTTGATAGTATGATATGGTGAGACTTGATAGAAGAGAAAGTCCTGCAATGTCACACCCTACCCCGGACACCTGTCACCGTGGGGCCGGCGTGATGTTGACATGACCTCATCTTAACGTCAAACCCACTAGTAAAACGACAAAGTGCGTACAAAAATATGCAACTATTTTTTTTGACCATATACAACATCTCTAACTAGGGACACACCCGTCCCTGAATTATAATAACAACAAAAGTATAATTATAATGAAACTCTCAGAGGTTCGCCTCAGACAGCTCCCCCCCCCCAAAATATTTCCATACTATACCATCGCCGGACTCTACCTAGTGCCAGTAGGGGACCGACTCCTAGCTGTTGTACCTACGAGTGTACTGCATTCTTAGTAAAATATTATTATTTTTTAAATAATAATACATTCTAAGTATTACCACAATTAAATATAAATCATGCATAAGTATATAAACAGTGATAATAATGCGATGTAAATAAGTTTCATCCAAATCCGTCTAGTATAGAATCATAGCAATCATCATAATAAATTATAAATCACCCAATGTGAGTAAAACACCACATCTCAAACACACCACTCCACCAGTCTGGAGACTCAGCCAGAACCTCGAAGTAAATCTCGGATCTTTATCCGACACTATAGAAACCGGTGCGCCATGTAACCAAACAATCTCATCAATATATAATTGGGCATACTTTTCAAGAGAAAATATCGTATTTACGGTTAGAAAATGAGCGAACTTGGTAAGCCTATCAATGATTACCCAGATGGAATTATACCCCTTTTGAGTATGGGGTAATCCCGAAACGAAATCCATCATGATATGCTCCCACTTTCACTCTGGAATAGGTAAGGGTTGCAACAACTCACTTGGACGTTGATGCTCAATCTTTACTTGTTGATACACAAGGCACCTGGCAACAAATTCTGCGATCTCCTGTTTAATTCCAATCCACCAATAATGCTTACGCAAATCTCGATACATTTTAGCGCTCCCCGTATGTATTGCGTACGCTGAGCTATGCGCCTCTTCCAAGATATTCCTTTTCAAATTGACGTCATTAGGCACACACAACCTATTTCCATACATCAAAACTTCGTTAGTGTCCCTGATATGATGATCAGTTCTGTGACCATTTTTTACTTCATCCCGGATCTTCTCCACTTGAATGTCTGATTTTTGAGCTTTAATAATGCAGTCAATTAACGTCGGCCTCAAAGTCAAGGTTGCAAGCAATGTTTCCGTATGACCAACCGCTAACTAAACTCGCAACGATCTCAACTCTGCATACAGGTTAGCATGGGCGACTCGAATGTGTGCAACCGAGCCTGCCAATTTCCGACTCAAAGCATCCGCTACAACATTAGCCTTTCCTGGATGATAATGGATGGTGCAATCGTAGTCCTTGATCAACTCCATCCAACGCCTCTGCCTCAGATTTAATTTCTTCTGAGTAAACAAGTACTTCAAACTCTGATGGTCGGTGTATATTTCACATGTCTCGCCATACAGGTAGTGCCTCCAAATCTTCAGGGCGAACACAATTGCAGCCAACTCCAAATCGTGCGTTAGGTAATTACGCTCACGGTTCTTTAATTGCCGAGATGCATATGTGATTACGTGACCATATTGCATTAGAACACAACTCAGCCCTTAGTGTGACGCGTCACGATAAATCACGAAACCACCTCCTTCTGACGAGATGGACAATATTGGTGCTGATATCAATCTATTCTTTAACTCCTGGAAACTCTGCTCACATTTATCGGTCCACTCAAATTTGGATTCCTTGCGGGTCAATCGAGTCAACGGGGTAGCTATAACGGAAAATTCTTGCACAAACCGTCGATAGTAACCCGCCAATCCTAAAAAGCTTCGAACTTTAGTCACATTTTTTGGTCTTTCTCACTGAACAACAGCTTCAACTTTCTTCGGGTCTACCCGAATACCATCTCTTGAAATAACTTGCCCCGAGAATACCACATAATCTAACCATAATTCACATTTACTAAATTTTACATATAACCGCTTTTCCCGTAACGTCTGCAATACAATCTGGAGATACTTCGCATGCTCCTATCTACTTTGGGAATAGACCAAAATGTCATCAATGAACACTATAATAAATTGATCCAGATAAGGTTGAAAGATACGGTTCATTAAATCCATGAAAGCTGCAGGGACATTTGTCAATCCAAAAGGCATAACCAGAAATTCATAGTGTCCATATCTTGTACGGAACGTTGTTTTTGCCACATCACTATCTCTGACTTTCAGTTGGTGATACCCGGATCGAAGATCTATCTTGGAAAATACTTTAACTTTTTGGAGCTGGTCAAACAAGTCATCAATCCTAGGCAACGGATATTTATTGCGAACTGTCACCCTATTCAACTATCGATAGTCAATACACATTCTCAACGTGCCATCATTCTTCTTTACGAACAGCACTGGGGCACCCCATGGGGAGACACTGGGCCTAATAAACCCACGGTCTGATAAATCTTGCAACTGCACTTTCAACTTTTTCAGCTCAGTAGGTGCCATACGATAAGGTGGAATCGATATAGGGGTAGTGCCTGGAAATAACTCGATCGTGAATTCCATCTCCCTATCTATAGGCAACCCTGGCAATTCGTCTGGAAATACATTAGAAAAATCTCTGACCACTAGAATATCTGTCCCCAGAACTTCTCTCTGAGTGGTGTCAATCACGTACGCAAAGTATCCCTGACATCCTTTCTTCAATAATTTCCTGGCTTCTAGGATTGAAATTAAACTGACAGGAGTGGTAATTCGGTCTCCCGCAAATACAAACTCTGGCTCGCCTAGGATTCGAAATATCATTTCTTTCCTGAAACAATCCACCGTGGCACGATATCCTGATAGCAAATCCATACCCAGTATCACATCGAAATAGTGAATACTCAAGGATAATAAATCTGCTAATAACTCCCTATCACCAATCCGAAGTGGACTGTCTTTATACACACTATCGATCCATACCGACTCACCCACTGGAGTAGAAATAACAATACAATATGATAAAGAGATGGAAAATCTGCCTACTTGCATCATGAAGGTTACCGAAACAAAAGAATGTGTAGAACCGGGATCAATAAGTACATGAGCATCTCTAGCATATAAAGATATGATACATGTGACCACATCGGGAGTAGCCTGAGCATCCTGTCGAGTAGTAGCAAAAACACAGCCTCGCGTTGGAGGTATACCAGTGGATCTTCTGCCAAGCCCTTGGGTAGTGCTAGGACCCGTACTACCCATAATGCTCGCCGGAAGTACAAATGTAGAAGCAAGTTTTGGATAATTAGTAGATTTATGGCCTGGCACATGACAGTGAAAATATATCGGGACTTCCACAGGACAGTCTCTGGCAAAGTGACCCGTAGTTCCACAGTGATAACATTTATCTCCTCCAGCCTGATTTGACAGTTGATTCTTCCCCTGCCTCTATGGACCAACACTAGCTTCCAATGCACTTTGTTGTTGCCTAGGGTATGATTGCCGGGGACCACGGCTCCTGACGGATTGGCTAAACGATGAGGCCCGAGCAATTGGCGGTCGAGATACTATCCCCCGTAAAGTGCCACCCGAAAATCTGCTAGGCGACTCAAATCTGCTCTTTTTGTACTGCTCTCAACTCTCGGTGGCTTCCTGCACATCCCACTCCACTAATTTTGCCGTATTCACCAACTCTGCATAATTTTTAATCTGCTTGCTTGTCAACCTGGAACGGATCTCTAACTGAAGTCCTTTATGGAAACGTCTACATTTCGCCTCTTCTGTTTTTACCAGATTAGGGGCAAAACGGGATAAAACATCAAATTTGACTTCGTACTGCTGAACAGTCATCTTTTCCTGCTTCAGAATTATAAATTCCTTCTCCATCTGAAATCGATAAGACTCGGGAAAGTACTTCTCATTAAACGTGGCGACGAAATGGTCCCATGTAATCTCTTCGCCAGAACCAGTAATCACTTTGGGCCCTTTGACTTTCCATAATCCTTGCTTAGTGCTCCGTCAACTGGGCAGCGGCCTGCAGAATTCTTTCAACCGCATCTAAACTTCCTTGCAACCTATCACCCTATTCCTGGGGTTCCACTTGTCCCGGGGGTTCTGCTGGCCTCGGGGGTCCTACACTCCCAAGACTTTCGCTCCTACTCTCCATACCTATTCTCTGCAAAAAAATTTAACTCAACAACCAACCAACTAGGCCACCTAGAAAAATGACAGTAATTAATATATGTGAATTAACTACTACGCGAGTACCAAAATCACCCACTGACACCTTATCTTAAGGTCCCCTACTGACTAGATGGCTAGCACGTCTCCTATTTCATGGTCCTCTATGGGCATGACAACTGACAAGTCTACAGAACCTATAACCTAGGCTCTGATACCAAAATTGTCACACCCCACCCCAGACACCCGTCACCGTGGGGCTGGTGTGACGTTGATACGACCCCATCTTAACGTCAAACCCACTAGTAAAACGACAAAGTGCGTACAAAAATATACAACAATTTTTTTTTGACCATATACAACATCTCTAACTAGGGACACACCCGTCCCTGAATTATAATAACAACAAAAGTATAAATACAATGAAACTCTCACAGGTTCGCCTCAGACAGCTCCCCCCCCAAAATGTTTCCATACTACACCATCGCCGGACTCTACCTAGTGCCAGTAGGGGACCGACTCCTAGCTGTTGTACTTGCGAGTGTACTGCCTTCTTAGTAAAATATTTTTTTTTCTTAAAAAAATAATAATACATTCTAAATATTACCACAATTAAATATGGATCATGCATAAGTATATAAGCAGTGATAATAAAGAGATGTAGATAAGTTTCATCCAAATTCGTCTAGTATAGAATCATAACAATCATCATAATAAATAATTAATCACCCAATGTGAGTAAAACATCACATCTCAAACACACATTTCAAACACACCACTCTACCACAACACACGTTGGCTAGCCATAGTGATCGTTTTAACTTCACGATTGGGAGTTTACAACGGTATCGTACTATCAGTAAGATATGCCTTCCTACGAACACCCATCACTTGGCCGAAGCGGATAATCACTGCGCAGTATAAACATCTAACATCACTCTGTCGAAACAGATAAACATCACTCTGCCGAAACGGATAACATCACTCCGCCGAAGCGGATAAACATCACTCCACCGAAGCGGATCACATCACTCAATAATATTGTCTAATCAACATCGTCAAATCACCACATAATTTTTTAAAAACATCTAATTTAAATACAACCATTTTCCATCATAGATAGGTATACAAATAATTTGGTAAGAAGACAGTATACTCATCTCGATATCTATTTTGCAAAACGGACACTGACCGCACTCTATCTGGATGTCGGTGCTTGTGAACCTAATAATGACAGAGTCTATATTAATATTTTATATTAAATCACCTAATCATGTAATGCAGGCCCTAAGTTCCGCCTACTTCCATTCCTCATATTTTATTTATGAAAATTGTTATTATTCTGATAATTTCATTCCGTTAATTATTGCATAAAAACCTTATAATAGGAACGATTCCAAATTTACTATTCCGGTTACAAAATTTTTTTATGCTAGAATGTAATTTAACAAAACTAAAATAAATTTCACGAAAAACGATATCCATTCCGAATCGTTCACGGCTGCGAAATAGGTTTTTGGGTTTTATTTGAGTTGTTTGTGTAATTTAATTAATTTTTTTTTTCCTTCTTTTTCTTTTCTTTCCCAGTTTCCTGTTTTCTGTTTAATGTCTCGCCGCCGATTACTCTTACCGAACACACGCCCACACAACCCACATCTGTTGTAGTTGGCCGACCACTCGCGCACACACACACACACACACACACACACACACACGCCATGATGCTGAACGAACGAACACACACACACACACACACACACACACACACTCACATTGACACTGACGCCCCAACAACGCCGATCACCTCCACCGTCTGCAGTCGCCACCAGCAAACTGAACAAAACACACATACACGGTCCTCACACGCACACACTCACTCTGCCGGCGACCCAACAATGCAACCGACGATCCATACCCCTACCCACCTGACGAACAAAACATACCCACGCACACACTATCACTTCCGGTCGGCGACCAACGACCGACCACCCACACACAGAAACACACAAGATCACAGATTCCACCTGCACAAGCACACTGAAATACACATACAACGTACCAAAATATCCCACCACCGACACCACCATGACAATCGTTGGATATACGTCACCGACACCCACACCGTCGAATATTTACCGACCAAACTCGCAATCCTCATGCATGCACACACCCACCAAAATAGGTAGAGAAATTATACATAAATACTCACCAGACGACTGCGACAGACGACAACGATCACACCGTTGACGATCTTACCCCCACGGCCGCCGAGTAAACTACTGGAAAACCCACACGATTGATTTAAAGTAGAGACACACAGCAGCAGCCACAGAAACACACACATGCATCCATGAGACACACGCACTACTCACCGGAGAAACGCCGATCACGGAACCCCGACAGCCCCGTCTTCCTCCGGTCCTCTCTCTCTCTAGATTTTTTCTAAATTTTTGGATTTGATTTTCCCTGATAAACTACATGCATGCGTGTATGTGTATATATATATTGCATGAATTTAGTGGATTAAAAGTTTCAAAAATTATAATTTTACCCTTAATATTTTTACTTTTTTATTTTTAATTGCCAATTTAAATCTCAAGTTTAAATTTTTATGTTTCTAAATTTCCAATTTGACCCCCAACTTTTGATTTGAATTTTAATCAATAAAATTTTTACTCTAAAATTTTCTAATACTCTATAATGCAACTATTTATAACGTACGTTCTACAATTTAGTTTTTACATGCAAGTGGTTGAATATTTTGTTGACTATAAGTATGATATGGCAAGACTTGACAGGAGTAGTCAAATATGTTGTTGATGTGGTGGTTTATATCACATGATTGATATATTGTTGTTGATTATCAGATTCTATGGCTAACAAGTAAATATGTGAGACATTTTTATTATATAAAAACAATAATGATCAGTTGATTTAAATTCAGTTTTATATTATGATGATATATCTGAGATTTCTATATTGCTCAGTGTGTGAATATATTTTGTTTTGGAAAGTGAATTATGATAAATGTACTTGATCAATAAATTATTTTTATATTATGAAGATAATACACCGATAAAATATTTTATCTCAGGTACTCCAATTAGAGACAGATCCACTACTGGCATTAGATAGAGTCAGAAGGTGATGTGACTTTTGAGGTTGTCAGGGGAGTTATTGGTAATGAGTGGTTCAAACTTTTGTAGTTTTGCTATGGAATAATTGGATATGTATAGTCATTGTATTTTGAGTTGGTAAAATTTTAAAAATCTATGTTAATTGTCAGTCAGTGACATATTTGTTATCTAGGCTATATTTGTTTTTGGTTGGGTAATATCAAGTCGAGATCACAACTAGCCTCGGGTAAGGGGTCCAGGGTGGGGTGTGACATGCAATGCGAAGTACCGCTATGGATATTTCTCAGCTCCACTTGAAGCCCCGTAAATGATGGTGGATGACTCAAATATTCTAGCTTTTAGACTCTAAGGTGGTCCCTAACCGACCCTCATATTCCACATTTTCTTGGATTGCCTTCAAAGCTCCCATTTGTGCTAACCTTGTAAAAACCTATCATAGGAGGATACCAATTAGTAATGTAATCAAGTGACGCCCCATTCAAGGGGTACTGGGGATGAAACATCTTTAGGAGCTCTCTGGTGAAGGGAGCAATCTTAGAGGCAATAACAAAAATATCTTAGGGGATACTCTCGATCACTTTCTTGTTTTTATCCTTCCACTTCATAGATGATGGCAATAAAGCATTATCACTTTTTAAGTGGGAGGGGGAGGTTAGAGATACTCCCTTTGATCGTCTTTCTAATCCATTGCAAGATGTTTGTTGGAAGGTCTTGCTGAAAAGAATCACACTCAACAAATAGCCCCAAATACGCATCATCTCTTGCATCTTTGAACAAGATGAATAAAATTTTGAGTAAGATTATTGCATCTTTGGCAAACTGCCGATATGTTGGTGGACCTTGAGGCCTTGAAGAGATTGGTTATCAGTCTTTTGTATAAGATAGTTAACAAGAAGAATTTGAGATTTTGAGAGATTTTTAATTTCCAGATATAATTCTATTTGAAAGTTTCTGAAGAAACTTTAAAATTTCTGCTCAGGAATTATTTTTGGATATTGATTTTTGATAATATTGAAAGATGATTTTATAACATTGTAAGGAACAATGTGATAAAAAAACATCAAAATTTAAAGGTGATTTTTTCCAATTTAAAAAATGTAGGAGTGATTTGTGATATTATAAGAAGTTTTAAGGGGAGTTTAATGATATTTATCTAAAAAAGATATGAAATTAGTTGGAAAAGAAAGGGGGGCCATAAAAAATTAATCTCAATTTTGAGTGTCAAAAGTGTAAAGTTTCCATGAAAAAGGACTAGTCATGTCCGAAAAGACCACACTCATCTGTGAACTCACATTCTCACAAGCACATTCAAACTCTCTCTCTCTCTCTGTGTGCAATCTCTCCGAATAGCCGAAGAATCAGCTCAATTCCAAAAAGCGTAATGAGCGAAGAGTTGAAACGAATCGGAGGCAGAGCTCCGGCGGTGAAACCTAACTCCGAGGATCGGAAACCATCGACTGCGTCGTCTCCTCCCGCCGGAAAGAAGGTCGTCATCAAGAGCGCCGATATGAAGGAGGAAATTCAGAAGGAGGCCGTAGACGTTGCCATCGCGGTACACTTCTCCCTTTCCCTCATTTTCACACATGTATCAACTGTTAATTTCATTTTTAATCGGGAACAATTGCTTGAAATACGGTGTGTGCCCTGAATGTTCATGTAGGCGTTTGAGCAGTACAGTGTAGAGAAAGATGTGGCGGAGCAGATAAAGAAGGAGTTCGACAAGAAACATGGCCCTACTTGGCATTGTATCGTCGGCAAAAACTTCGGTAATTTTCCTAATCATTTTCCAGTTCTCGCATCATTACGTTTCTACTCAAATTCGATCACGGTGATGATGATCTTTTAATTGTTCTTAGTTCAAGCTTGATTGATGATTCAGGAAGCTCTTTGCGGTTATACTGACTTGTGATTTCCTTCTTTATCCATCAATTGCTATATGTATTCTGTGATTTAGCTTTTGCCTTTCTTAATTTGTATAGATCTAGGTTTGAATCGCACCAAATCCTTCTCAATTTATCTCTCTAGATTTTACATTTACTAATGCTTGGTAGTCCATTGTTTTTTGCGTGCAAATGTATGTGCATAATATGTATACATGTGTAAAGAATTTTTATATGCTTTACTACTAAATGGCTGCCACTTAGAACATAGCGTGAGAACTGTCGGAGAAAATACACATAATTCGAGTAAAATACAAACTAATATCCGACCGAGGCACACAAGTCTCGTGCTTTTTAAGGATATTCAAGCCCTTCTGCAGTTGGCTACGCCTTGAGATAAATGCAACAAATTTTATTTTTGACTTGTCCCTTCCATGATACAGTAGCCAGATTTAGTCGTTTGGTTCACACTAATTTTGCTCAAGTAGTAGAATCCAAAACTGCACCAAGAGAACATATTTATTTGCTAATATGAAGTATGTATATATGAAAATATGAATGATATACGAAGCTTGTAGGAGGACCTATTTATAGGTTCCCAAAACACACAAGATTGAAGACACAATAAATGAAAAATAAATACCAAAGATTTTGAAAGTTACAAGAAGATGAAAGGACATTATGAATGAGCACTAACCCACTAAGGGCATGTTTGATAACCACTTAAAAATTAAGTGCTGAAAATTTAAGTACTTAATTTTAAGTGCTAAAAATATTAGAAGGTTGTTTGATAAAATTGTGCTGAAAATTTAAGTGTTGAATTTTATTTTGTTTTGTTTGATAAGTACAAAATTTGTATGCTAAATATTGTTTAATTTACATAATTACCTTTAAATCAAGATAATATGGAGAAAAAAAAATTAAGACCAAAATAATAAAATCAGGGTGCTATTTTATTTTTTTTAAAAAAAAATATATTAAAATTAAAAGTAAAAATTAACCAAAAAATATATAATATTATGTATTTTTTATGCAGTTTGATTGCTTAAATTAAATTATAACAATAATTTAAATATAAAATAAAATTAAAACCCTAAAATAATCCAAAGTTAATCCAATTTTCATTAAACCTAATCCTAATTAAACCCTCATAGGGGATCAATGGTAAAATGGTCAAAACATAATTTTTTTTAAGTGAAAAATAATGGAGTGCATTAAGCAAAATGAAATAAGTGAAGGGACCTTGACTTAATTTTTTACTCACATTTTGACTTAATTTTTAAGTTAATTAATTAAGTAATACTAATTGTATTTATCAAACGAATTTAATTAATTAAGTACTGAATATAATCAATTTTAAACACTTATTTTTTTATCAAACATGTCCTAAGATAGTGGGAGACTTGTTCCATAACTTATGAAACTCCAAAATAAATAATTCAATAAATAAATAAATAAAATATATATATTAAAATGTAACAACAGGAACTAAGGGCCCCTTTGATTGTCAGATTAAAAACTGAATCCGTTAAGTACTTATCAACTTAAGTGTCTTCGGTAAAAAATTGAAGCAATCACTTAAAATTTAAGCATCTTAATATATAAGGAATTAGGCACCACTCAAAGAAATTTCAACTTTAAAGTGATATGAGAATCACTTTAAAGTTGAAGCAATCACTTAAAATTTAAGTATCTTAATATATAAGCAATTAAGCACCACGCAAAGAAATTTCAACTTTAAAGTGATATGAGAATCACTTTTTTTTTTTTTTTTAGCAATTATCACTTAAAACCATCAATTATTTATCTATCACAACCACTATTAAACATTTTTACTATAAGATCCTCGAAATAAAGTTACATCTTAAATTGAGAAAAAATATAGAGAGAGATTGTAGAGGGAGAATGTTTTAACAAGAGAAAGTTGTAAAGATCATTTTAGAGACAAAGCTTGGCATAGAGAGAATTTTTTTGAGGCTAAAAGTATTAGAAAAAAAGTGATTAATACATTGAACACTTAACGAATTCAATACTTAGTGCTACTGCTGGCCATGATAAGATATATATATATACACACACTAGTGTTTGTTGCACACACGATGTGTGTGCATTAATTAAATTTTTATTAATGACATCTATTTTTTACTTTTGATAATTACTAACATTTTGTTAAGATATTAAAATAAAATTATACAAAAAATAACTACTGATGTAAACTCTAGCAAAGTAATTACTAACATTTTGTTAAGATATTAAAATAAAATTATACCAAAAATAACTATTGATGTAAACAATAGCAAAGTTATTCTTTATTATTTGAGGGTACCGCTTGTGCAATTTATGACCCTCAAAAGAGGGAGATAGCAAGTGTCAAGATGCAAAACTAATCGTTCCCAATCCAATGGAACCATTCCACTGAAAGTTTAATGATGTCACAAGTTGGTGTGGATACTTCACTTTGGCACAAAAGATTTGGGCATTCCATCACCATAGGCTTTTGTTTGATTGACAACTTCACTAATTCTAGAAGAGAAATCTGTGATGGTTTCTCCTTCTTTCATTCAGAGATTTTCGAAATCTCTTCTAAGAGTTTGAAGTTTTATGGCCCGAACTTTGACGGTACCTTGAAACTCGTCTCACAATGTATCCCACGCCGTTTTTGCTGAAGTAGAATCATGATTCTTGGAATAATTGAGTCCGAGACGGCGAGATGAATTTTGGATAATGCATCGCCATCTCTTTTTAGCCATTTTTTCATCGGAACTGTTGCAGATGAATGAGAACTTTTGGTTATGGGAGGAGACCTTTCGGTTGTAGGTGTCGAAGCAGTATCTTTCGTAGATTCCGTTTCTTCTTTTGAAGAATCTACGATTTTTGGTATGCCGCTTTCAACTACCTCCCACAAATCGTAAGCTCGTAAGATGGTTTTGAGTTTGATGCTCCAAAAATCATAATTCTCTCCATTGAATACGAGAATAAGTTGGCTTGAACTTGTGGATGCCATTTGATGAATTTGAACTTTGCGGAAGTTGGATTTGTGCAGAGTTGTGCCGGGATTGTGCTGTAGTAGTCCCGACTTTATGCCGGAATAATGCTACAGTTGTTCCGAAATAGTGATCGACTTGTGCTCTTGATACCACTTGATAGAATTTTAGTGCATGATAGACTGATAGTAATATGGATATGGAAAAAATGGAAGAGAATAAGATAAGAAAATGAGAGAAATCACTTATTTTAATATTTTTTTCTCACTTGGAATGGAATACAATACACTAGCAATTGCCATGTATTTATACATATAAGAGTATACACACTTTGAATTTATTTAAACACATGCTAAAGACCAGTTGACTAAATTGAAAAATAATTTTCTTTACCTACTATGGAAAAATCTTATTCAACTTGTTTGAATGGAAAAGTTTATTTGAATGCATGAATGAAAATTAAAGCATGTGCTCTATTATCGGTGATTACAAGGGTGTTTGTGAAGGTTGCCAACTTGGAAAGATGCATTGACAACCATTTCCTATGGGCGAGGCGTGGCGAGCCCATAGTAGTTAAAGGCGCGCCTGGGCGAGCGCCCAAGCGCAAGGCGCGTCAAGTCGCAGGTACTGCGCCTCGCCTAGGGTTAGGCGATGACCATTAGTAAGTCGCTCGCCTTTTGAGCCTGGGCGCCAGTCGCGCCTATCGCTTGAAGCGCGCTTTGTGTTTGTCAGTTTTTTCCCTCTTATTTTACTTACTGATTTACGTAGCCCTAGCCCAAGCTATCAATAAATACCCAGATACCAGCCTCCAACGCACAATCGGCCTACCACATAGCATCGCAGAGCTCCTTAATCTCCTTCGGTTCGCCCAGATTCTTCGCGCAGGTCAGGTTAGTTCTCTGATTCGAATTTCGAAAACTTCTTCTCCTCCTTTGAATCTTCTTCTGCTTCTCCTTCTCCTTCTCCTTCGAATTCATGTCCTCTGTTCTCTCAGCCTCGTCTCCTCTATTGCTGCTGCTCCAGGTCAGGTGGGTCTTCGAAACTTTTTCTCCTCCTCCTTCAAATGGCTGCTGCTGGTAGTGTTATTTAGTTATTTACTTATTTATTATGTGGTGTGTTTGTGAGTGCTATTGTTTATTTAATTGTTTATTTAGTTATTTACTGTTTGTTTAATTGCCATGCTCCAGACCAATAATCAACTTCTTCTAATCATCTTCTTCTTAGGTTTTTTTTTTTTTTTTCTCTTATTATTTGTTTGTTTAATTATTTATTTAGTGTATTTCTCTCATTATTTGTTTATTTAATTTATTTTTATTATTATTTGTCTATTTAATTGTTTATTTAGTTTATTTCTAATATTATTTTTTTGTTTAATTCTTTATTTAACTTATTTTATAATTGTTTGTTTAATTGTCCCTTTTGTTTATTAGTATATTATTTGTTTGTTTAATTTAGGGTTTTAAATTTAAATATAATTTTCTCTTTTTTTTTTGGCTATGTTGTTTATTAAAACTCAAATTAAATGACAAGTGAACAATCAAAAGATAAACCACTCAAATTAAATTAGTATAATTTTCAATTGAATTTATTTGAAAATTTTATTAGTTAATTCTTCTTATTTATGGACTCACATACGACTTGTAAGTGTGTTTTATTTTTTATAATTGAAATTTAGTTATAGTTTTACTTCTTGATTTTAGATTTACAATATATTAGTACTATAATTTTTTTATTTTATATTTTAATACCGTGCGCCTGACTTCGCTCAGGCTAGTGCCTCGCCTTGCACCTAGGCTCCGAGACACCTTGTGCGCCTCGGTGCGCCTAGAGCCTTTAACAACTATGGGCGAGCCTCACAAAAGCTTCAATGGGTGCACACCGATGTCTGTGGTCCGATGAGAATGACATCATCGGACAACAGTAAATATTTCATCTTGTTCATTGATGACTACTCAAGAATGACTTGGGTTTATTTTCTAAAGGAAAGATCCGAGGTATTCTGAACCTTCCAAAAATTCAAGAAGTTGGTAGAGAACCAAAGTGGTTGTCAAATTTAGACACTCCGGAGCAACAACGGCACCGAGTACACTTCCTCTGAATTTAATAAATTTTGTGGAGAAGAAGGTGTACATCGGCAAGTCACCGTTGCGTATACGCCACAGCAAAATGGTTTTTCAGAAAGGAAAAACGGAACGATCATGGATATGGTGAGATCCATGATTAAAGACAAAAACATGCCTAACAAGTTTTGGGCTGAAGCTGTCTATACTGTTGTGTATCTTCAGAACAAAAGCATCACGAAGGCTGTCCTAGATATAACTCCTCTTGAAGCTTGGTTTGGACACAAGTCCTTTGTCAAACATTTGAAGGTATTTGGTTGCGTTTGCTATGTGCGTGTTCCAAAAGAGAAACGGCACAAGCTAGAAGCAAAGGCAGAAAAAGGCATCTTCTTGGGTTATAGCTCTCAATCAAAGGGCTATAGAATACTCAATTTGCAAACCAATAAAGTTATGGTTAGCAGTGATGTCACATTCGAAGAAGAAGCTTCTTGGAATTGGGATGAAAATAAAGAGGATAAAAAATTGGTGGAAATTCCTCCTTATCACCAAAATCCATCTCAAGTCCAAGACGTTGAAGATTCGAATTCAGAGTTTGATGAAGACGAAACAATTCAAACTCCGACACTATCTTCTCCAAGAAGTGGTGAATCATCATCGCCAGAATCCCCTCCAAGAAAGATGAAACGCTTGTCCGCGATATATCGAGACTCGCAAGAAATAAGCGAGAGTTGTCACTATGCAGTTCATGAGCCAACCAATTATGATGAAGCTGCTCAGCATGAAGAATGGTGACTTGCAATGAAGGAGGAGATAAAAATGATTGAGAAAAATTAGACGTGGGAGCTGGTAGAAAAACCAATTCACAAGGATGTTGTTGGAGTCAAATGGATTTACAAGACAAAAATAAATCCTAATAGTTCAAGTCAGAAGCATAAAGCCAAATTGGTAGCAAAAGGTTTCACACAACAATTTGGAATTGACTACAATGAAACTTTTGCCCCAGTCTCAAGACAAGATACTGTGAGGACCATCTTTGCACTTGCAGCCCAGAAAGGATGGAAGCTTTATCAACTCGATATAAAATCAACATTTCTCAACATATATCTTGAAGAAGAAATCTATATTGAGCAGCCACCAGGTTTTGTGGCAAAAGGAAGTGGAGAAAAAGTCCTAAAGCAAAAGGAAGTGGAGAAAAAGTCCTAAAGCTCAAAAAGTCTTTGTACGGCCTAAAACAAGCTCCACGAGCTTGGTACAATAGAATTGATTCCTATTTCACAAATTGTGAATTTAGGAGTCCAAGTAAGCCTACACCTCACGTAAAAGTGCAAGGACATGATATCCTGATTATCTCCATGTATGTTGATGATCTCATTGTTACAGGAAGCAACACCAAAATAATCGACGCGTTTAAGGATGATATGAAGAAGGATTCTGAGATGACATATCTTGGCTTAATGAACTATTTTCTGGTCATGGAGATAAGACAAAGTGATGAAGGAATCTTCATTTGTCAAGAAAAATATGCCAATGGTCTGCTAAAAAATTTCAAGATGGAAAATTGCAAGCCTGTGATGACCCCATTGGTCACAAATGAAAAATTATTGAAAGAAGATGGCGCGCCCAGTGCAGATGGAAGACTGTATAGAAACATGATTGGCAGTTTGTTGTATCTAACAACAACTAGACTAGACATCATGTTCGCAACAAGTCTACTATCAAGGTTTATGCAAAATCCAAGCCAAGTTCATCACAAGTCAGCAAAAAGAGTACTCAGGTATGTCAAGGGCACTAATGATTTTGGAATCTGGTATAGACCAACAAGAAATGCATAATTGATTGGTTATACTGATAGTGATTAGGTTGGATCACTAGATGACATGAAAAGTACATCTGGGTATGCATTTTACTTTGGAAAAGGTGTATATTCATGGCTCTCACGAAAGCAAGATACAATAGCGCAATACACTGCAGAAGTTGAATATATTGCAGCATGCGCTGCTTCAAACCAAGCTATTTGGGTTAGAAGAATTCTTTCAGACATGGGAGAAATTCAACAGGGTCTTACAAAATTGTACTGTGATGGCAAATCATCAATTGCTATTGCAAAAAATCCAGTCCAACACCGGAAGACCAAACACATTAAAATTAAATATCATGCTCTGAGAGAAGCTGAAAGCACTGGCGAAATTAATCTCATTCACTATGGTACAGACGAGCAAGTTGCAGATATATTTACCAAGGCTCTTCCAAAAACAAAATTTGAATTTTTTAAGAAGCAAGCTTGGAGTACATGGAAAATACAACAAAGAGGAGTAATGGAGCACATGCTTTAATTTTCATTCATGCATTCAAATAAATTTTTCCATTCAAACAAGTTGAATAAGATTTTTCCATGGTAGGTGAAGAAATTTATTTTTCAATTTAGGTAATTAGTATTTAGCATGTGTGTAAAATAAATTCAAAGTGTGTATGCTCTTATATGTATAAATATATGGCAATTGCTAGTATATTATATTCCATTCCAAGTGAGAAGAAAATATTGAAATAAGTGATTTCTCTCATTTTCTTATCTTACTAGTTTTAGACCAGCATAATATGCGAGTCGAGAAAAAATTATATCAGTATATATATTTTTTATTTGAATATTACACGTACAACAATTGATTGTTTAATTTATATTTAATTTATCTTATGAAAGTATGAAAAAAAAAGTTAATGCTGAAAAATAAAATTATAAGCTAAAAAACAAATAATGTCAACCTCTGAAATAATTATTGTTCATCACTCACATTTATTTTTAGAAAATAGTATATAATATTTAAATAATCTCCTAAAGGATTTTTAAAATTTTCTATTTTCTTTAAATAATAATTTTAAAATAAGCTAATAGGTCTTTTTTAATATTGTTTAAAAATTATATGTAACTAATTGATGGAGAGAGAGAATTTTATTAAATGGTTGGAGAGGGAGAGGGAGAGGGAGAGGGAGATGAAGAGATAAGGTTACGTATAATTAGTTATAATGAAAATAATCTTCAATCTAAATATGAATTAATTTCAGTGAAGGTTCGTGTGATTGTCATTGGGAAAACTTACAATGATATCTCTTGTCATTTGGAAAATATTTTTGACCCTCACTTTCTTTGATATTAAATATAAAATTATATATTTATCCGTGATACTATATTATTAAAATGTTAATTAAAAATATCTAATAAAAAATTACTCTTATAGCCCTCTTAAAAGAATTACAACTTTGGTTTTTAAATTCTGTTTATGTAAATATATTTATAATTTTTTTTTAATACTTTTGAGATCAAATGATGGTTGCTATATTTTTTTAGTATTTAAAAAGTACTTCGTGCTGATTTTTTAGAATTTAAAATTATTATGAGAATTAAAAATTGTTGATTTATGTTATATATTTTCTATTCTAACCTTTTTTTTTTGGATCAAACGATAGTTTTTTGAGTACTTAAAGAATATTTGCTGCTGAAATTTTTAAATTTAAAATTACTCAAATAATTAAATATTTTTTATTTGTTGAAGTTTTCATATGAAATTTTATTTACTAATACTTTCACTCGGTTAAAATACATTAGGCTTGTGGATTTTCTATTTGTAATTATAATTATTTTTTGAAATTAAAATAATTATATATTTTAATATTATTATTATTATTATTATTATTTTATTTTTTTTGTGAAGTTTTCAAAATGCTTGAAGGAGGTTTATTGATGAAAAAGGAAAAAAAAAAAAAAAGTATAAGAACTTAGGAAGAGGTGATAATAATTAATGAAAAAAATGAAAAAAAATGAAAATTCACTAAAAAACTTGAAAGAGTCATTCTCAAACTTCATTGAAAGTTTCTCTCTCCTTCCACTTTTATATATTAGTATTAGATTAGATTCTCTTCCATTTTTTCCATATCTATATTACTATCATGCAATAAAATTCTATCAAAAGCAAATTTGTAATTAATCCCTGCTGTCCTTCGCTCCTCGCACCTAGGATGCTTGCACAGATTCTTGACACCTGGGGGATGGATCCTCGCAAAGAACTTCTGACGTAAGAGTAAGTATCTTTTGAGAAGATAATATTGAACTAATTATGAATCCAATCCAAAATTATGTCTGCCTTACCTCACGCTAACCTGGGTTTATATAGCCCTTCATATGGCGGGAAGGAGGGGGAGAGAGAGAGAGAGAGTCTGCAATCATAATTCTGTAACTTCTGTTATCAGTGTAATCTTGATTCTGTTATCCTCGCGCCCTCCTGGCGTGCGCAAATCCCATAGGCGATATCCGTGTGACTCCCTCTAACGAACTTTTTGCCCGGCTTGCCCCTTGGACCCGACCCATGTGTAGATCCGGGTTTTGGGTTCCCGTGGGCTTGTCCTGGGCGTTCTGTTCTCTCTTAGGGCTTAGGCCCGTTAGCCATGGGGCTCTGGGCTTTCTGACCCACAGAGACCCCAGACCCATTCAGAGGTCCTTGGATCTTTCTGTTGCACGTCCCATGACCAAGGTCCATGGTCTCCCTTTTTATATAGTATGGATATATGTATGTAGATTTTGCAATGGATTTATTCACCAATATCAAAACCTTATGGTTAAATGCCAATAGGCAGACTCTGGTGGAGCCAATGTCCATATGTGATGTTGTGATCCCTTCTGGTTTCAGTTGCTTTTTATCTGCTTGTTGCTTAATCTTTTGACAAGGGTGAGTACTGAAAAATGTAGTGAGAAGGATTAACAAGATGAAGCCTGCTAATGATTTATATGAGATGGAGCAATTTGAGTTTCGCTTTATGGTTCCAAGTTTTCCTGAGGAAACAATGTCAAATATTAATTACAATCAAAATGGACAGATCACAGGTTATTCATATAAATGATCTCTTCATCCAAAAGAAATTCGTAGAGGGTTAAGAAAATTTGGTTGGAGAGATCTTATTCCATCGGTCTCCTGAAATATAAAATTTAAGAAAATGGCGGGAGTTTTCATGCACTAAGCTGCCCTTACCTTGATTTTGAATGTGCAAAACAAACTCTATTTTTAGTTTTAGACAATGCCTAGGGTTTAAAGGAGGTTCACAATCATAGAGGCAATATATTGATGCTTGAAGAAGGTGTTGAATGATCCCACCCCGATATCCGTTCGCAGCGGTTTGACAAAATTCACCCTATGCGTGAGGAGGTTTGTCGCTTATATAAGCTAGGGGCAATACTCCTCTTTGAAGGCATCTTTTGAGAGTGAGTTAGATCCCTTGAGTTTCTACAGAAGTTGACAAAGCTAAGCCTTGGGGGTTTAGGTTCTTCATACTAGCTCTAGGGCAAATAGAGGGGAAAAAAAAAAAAAAAAAAAGGGAAATTGAGAATCCTCATTGCTTTCTCATATTCTGTGTTCTTAATTTTCTCACCTTGTTTGGTGATGAATGGAAAGTGGGGCTGTTTTTTATTTATTTATTTATTATTATTAAATAATCGTGGATGAGGAAATTTAAAATAATAATTATTCCTACTAATTTACTATATTACTTTAAAAACTGATGGGACAAAATATCTAATATTAAAGCTGATTATTGTAAACTCCAGACCTTCCTTTCATTTCCTCCCCTTTTTTGGAGGGATGGGGTTTCCTTCCATCTTTTTTTCCCATTTTCTTCCCTTCTTATTTTCCCTTGATACCAAACAAATAAAATCAATCTTCCTCCTTATTTTTCATTCACCTCTTTCTTTCTCCTCTCCTCTATCCTACCAAACATACCATTAGAACCATTTTGACCTTCATTTTCAGAATCAAGATACAAACTCCGAGATGATTTTTTTTTTTCCCCGAAAATTATTATAATCTCCTTGAAATAGTTCACTTATAATTTTCTATTGCCGCTTTTTGCTTCTCTCTTTATTTTAGTTGTTCGAATAAGTTTTAGTCATTCTATTAATATCAACTAGGTTTTTTTCGGAGGAACCTCGGCGGAGCGCTTTATTGATACATATAAAGAATACAAAATTCAGAAGGGGGCAAGGCTTGACCTCTAAAAAGAATCAAAATAACAAAATAAAATAACGAAAATACAAAAAAATTCAATCATAAAATCATGACTTAAAAATTCATTTGATTTTTTGAATGTTAAGGAAAAGAAGCCTATCTAGTCTTAAAGTATCCACGAACAGTTGTCGGACATTTTGATTCAAACCAAAAAGTTCAATTTTCCACCACTTCTAGCTTAGCTAACAAGTCAGCGACCGTGTTAGCTTCTCTGTAGCATTGCGAAATAGAAGCATGAACCTTAGAGTCAAAGTTCCTTTATATTCCTAATCAACTAGGTTGAATCCATCCAATTTGATATCAACTAAATGTTGAATTTGTATTATGTTAATATCAGTTGGCTTGTATTGACCGTTTCTCATTGCATTCTTTGTAGGTTCCTACGTGACGCACGAGACAAACCACTTTGTCTATTTCTACTTGGATTCGAAAGCAGTGCTGCTTTTTAAATCTGGGTAAAAGCCTAAACTCAGGTGGATATGCCATGAATTGGCTTTTTATGTCTAAAAATTGGAAACTCGTGTTCACTTAAAAGGCATGTAGCTGAAACTCTTATATGCTTAAATTGTATATCTTTTGTTCATTCTGTAATGTTGAGAGTTTGGCAAATATAATGACAATGTTGCTGTACTGTGTTTTTTGGTTTTTAGCCATTTCAGGTTTGTTTTTCTTGTCTTAAGGGTCTGTTTGTTTGGGTAAGGTATTTTGATAAACATATTCCATTTTGAGAAGGATTCTGTGAAATTTTCTTAACAAAAATTTTAGGTTTTTGCACTTTGGTCCTTTAAAGTTTTGGAGAAATCTCACTTTAGTTCCTGTATTTTTAATTTGAACACATTAAACCCTGAAGTATTCAGATTGTGTCAAGTCAATTCAAATCGGTGACTCTGCTATGACAGTAATTAGTCGTGTGTCAAACACGAAATAAGCTACGTGGGAGAATTCCGTCTTAAGAAATGACGGAATGACTAACTTGACACGATTTTGATATTTTAGGGTTTAATGTGTTCAAATTGAAAGAGCAAGGGCTAGAGTGGGATTTATTTGAAACTTCAGGGATTCAAAGTGTAAAAAGCTCGAAAAATTTACAATTCCTTCCTCAAAATGGAATACTTCAAATACCTCACTGAAACGGTCCATCAGAATGGGCATATGTGCGATGTTGTTTTGAATTCAATAAGGCAACGTTTGGTTTTGTGGAATTGGAGTTTTTGGGCTGGAATTAAAAAAATGAACGCATGTAAGAACCTAGTGATTTACGTGTAAGATTCCACATTAAAAAGTAATAGAATTTTTTTTTCTGATCTATAAAAAATCATGTGGTTACCGTTAGGTTTTTTGTCTAACTATTTTGAACTACGTGGACTCTCAAACAATCTTTGAATAAGAAAATTGTCTCTTGTTGGAGTTTGGAGTGAGAGTAATGAAGAGAATAGAAAGTAGTTCGTAGTTGCGAACCAAACAAGACACCATTCTCTTGTTTCTTTCATAATATTTTTTAGGGAAACTTTTTGATAGGTCTGAAGATTTCAAAAATCACTTTCTAGGTCTTATCTCATATCTCATGTGTAAAAATCACTATTACAGGACCCCATAAAGTGGTGTTTTTATGAAATGGGATCTTTGGGGGAATTTTCCTATTTTTTATAATTTAGAAGAATAAAAGCGAATTCTATAGGAAGGAAATTGAATATTGAAGAGTAATATGCAATCTCATAACTTTGCCTTGACTAGGTCGAATTGATATATATATATATTCATTTTTTTTTTAATAATTAATTTATATATTTTTTTATGTTCAAATTTGAGGGCTATATAGTAGAGTTGATGTTCCTAGTCCGTCCTTTTTACATAGATTGTTCGTTCATATCGTTGCCATAAGCCCATATGTATAGTTGTGACCCAATGGGCTTTCCTGGATCCGCCAATTAATCCCAAAAGCGCGGGAATTCCCCCCTCTCCCTCTACCTGCGAGTTGAATCGTAAAGCGCTCTCTCTCAATTTCTTTGCTTAGTTCCTGTAAGTGCGATCCTCAATTTCCTGTAATTTCTTCGCTTAGTTGCATACAAAATTCTCTTAATCGCTGAATTTTAGGGTTTGGAGAAGTATACTTTTTGCCTATTCAATTGCATTGTATTTGTAAACTGTATGCTTGAATCGTAGTTGTTGCGTCGCCTGATTTTGAATTATGGATTTCCGTTAGCAATTGAGTCGTAAATGTTGCCGTTAGAGGATGTTCTGAAGCGTATTGGTTTGAATCGTTGTTGCGTAGGGCAGTCTTTGCCATTTTCGTTCTCTTTACTGATCATAATTGGTATTGTGAATTTCCGTTCGGAAAAAGTTTTTGTTAATGTGTGTTTAGGTGCACCGATTTAAGAATTACAGTTGGTTGCTGTATGTTGGGTTTGAGGTCAGGTTATAAGTGTGAGTGAAATTCATGAGCTAACTTTTGGACTTCACAGATGCCCCTAGTATTAGAACCAGATTACAACACGCCCAATAGCCACAAAGGGAGAGATTTTGTCGAGAGTTAGCCGACCGAAGGCCCGATATATGAGGGGGAGATTGTTGGGTTTATCCCACATCATAGGATCTGGAAGAGGTTGGTGTGAGGGAAGGCCTCACTTCATGAGTTAGAATTTGGGATTGAGAGAGGTTCGAGACCACCGTACACTGTACATTGATTCTAACAGTGTAAAAACTATTTTGTCATCTTGTGCTTTATGATTTATTGTTTTAGGTATCTTTTCCACAGAAAACCAATGCTGAAAATTGGTGAACCAATTTAGAGTATTTACGATGATGATGATGATGATATATTGATATTATCAAATCTCGGTGATCGCGACAACATTGACTCCTGAGTCCTGATCTTTCAGTTGAGTAGAATTTCCCCGGACTAAGTGGCGGAGAATATGAGGAGACAACATAGAGCGAAATCTGTTCCATTTGTTAGAGAGAAGTAGAAATAACTGTCATTAGGTACATAATTGGCTTGACTGAAACTTAAACTAACTATTGTGTCTTAGAAATTATGGCAAACCATCATTTGTTTGCATGTGAATGTTTCCTTAATATCTTAGAAATTCTTGCCAACCATCATTTGTTTCCATGTGATTGCCCTCATTTACCTAACTTAATTGTCCTCTTGGGCTAATGCACATTTATTTTCTTTCTTTCTTCTCCCTTTTTTTATTTTTTTATTTTTTTCCCGTTTAATTTTGCTACAAATAGCATATCATAGCCTAAGATGACTTTCTTCAGCATATTATTTGAATAAGTTCGAGTCATCCATGTCTCCCATGTTAGGATGAGTCTCTCTTATAAAAACATTTTTTTACTCTTTGAAAATGAAAATAGCCTAAAGCCCTTATTGGGAAGTTGGTGATCAAGATATGAGACTAACAGTGTCTAGTATTACCATAAAAAATTGAAATCATCCATTTACTAATTTTACTTCTCAAAAACTACCCATCTGAGAAATTCTTCTCCTTCCTTGTGTTTTACTGTTTCACCTCCACATGCAAATTCTGTACTTCCAACCAGGTCTCTTGCCTTTGATGACTCTTCATCCCAGTCTGTCTTGTATATCGCTGTTAAGATTGAAACTGCACATGTCACCTGGGCTGCTAAAAGCCCATAGCAGAGACCCAAAAATCCTAATTTCCATACAAATGCCAGAGCCATGGCCACTGGTGCTCCCACCAAGTAGAACGAGTAGAAGTTAATCACTGCACCAAGGCTAGACCTGGCGCTTCCTCGGAGAACCCCACAGCTTGTGGTTTGTGGACAGTTTGCAAGCTCGCATAGCCCAATTATGGGCAGTGCAGCCATTGTTAGTTCTAGGACTTCATTATCTTCAGTGAAGAGTCTTCCCCATGGTTCCCTACATAGAGTGGTCAATAGTATACCAATCGTAGAGGCTAGTAGAGCTAGTGCTATGGCTATGACCGTTGCCAAACGGGCCTTTCCTGGCCTACTTGCTCCTAGTTCAAAGCCAACTCGGGTTGAGACAGATGCACTAAGCGCGGATGGCATAGTGTACATAAGAGAGGTAGTTTGTATTACTATAGCTGATGCTGCTAGGGCTACATGAGGCTTGTAGAGATATCCAGCTAGTAGTGTCATTAACTCATACCACCACCATTCTAAACACACCGCCATACAAGTTGGTATAGCCAGCCGGAGTAGCATTCCCCAATCATCCCCTGGTGAAGTTGTTGGATGTACTAATGGCTTACGCAATGGATCCTCTAACCCGGGCTCGAGGCGGCGCGAGTATAGCATGTAGCCAAGAAGGAAGAACAAGGTATTAAAGTTGGTGATGAAGTTTGATATAGCTATTCCCCGGACGCCTAGTTGGAGAGTGAATGCTAAAAAGATGGTGATTGGGATGTTTAGAAGTGTTGCAAGCATTGTGCACCATGTCAATGGCCATGTTATTCCTTTACTACGCAAATATATACGTAAAGGGTGGAGAAAGCTATTAGCAATAAGATCTAGGATGGTATAGCGGCAATACAAGCTGGCAATGCTTGTTATTTTTGGGTCTTGGTGGATTTTAAGCATGAGAGGCTCAAGGTTGATCCATAACAATCCAATGGGGACTGATGCAGAGAGTAACATGAGGATTGTTCTTCGTAGAGTGAGGGAGACTATGTTTAAGTTTCCGGAACCAAAAGCCTGGCTACATAGTGGTTCCATCCCCATTGCTAGGCCTGACAGAACCGAGTATCCGGTGATGTTGGTTATGCCAATGGCTAGTGCCCCGCCTGCTAGCTCGATGATTCCTAGCCTTCCCATGCACATCACCAGAATCATGTTTCTGAGGTAGCCCACCAAGCCCATGGCCAATATTGGGAAGCCTAGGTCGGTAATTTTCTTCAACTCTTCCATCACCTACAGAAGTCAATGATCAAATTTCTTATAGTTTTACATGGAACAAACGTTCTTGAACTTTTATGAAGTTCTTACCTCCTGCATTGTCGGGTGCTTTTGGGTGTGCCCTGCTACCATCTTTTGGCTTATTCTCGTTTTCCCGTGTTGTGAAGTAGGTGGGAATTGGGAGTTGGGGAGGAGATTATAATGCCACAGGAAAAGATGCTAAGGGCTTTTATAGAGGTGGGAGGTGGTTGAAATACGAGTATATGTACTTACAAGCTACAACCTACTGAAAAAGAAAAAAAAGTAAAAGTAAAAGCAAGGGAGTAGATGTATAGAAATCGATTTTGGTCTCGTAATATCAAAAGGCATTCCCACTCCCCTATTGGCTACAAACTATATTTTGTCATTTTGTCAAATAAGTGAAAGCATATCCATATTCTCTCCCTAGAAAATCATGCACAAATAGTTATATTACCTAAATCTTTTATCTACCATCACATGTAAATGTTTCAGTGGTCAAAAGTAATAAGAACATTGCTATTATAAGGCCTACAACTATCTAATAGTCTATCATGAATAATGCAGGTAACATTCTACAAAATCTACTCCATAGATAGGCGAAGGCAGTCCAGTGCATGAAAGGTCCCGCCATTGCAGACTGTAGGGAGGGTCAGACATACGCGGTCTTATACTGCTATTGCGGGCTTTGGGGAGAGTCAGACATACGCAGTCTTGTCCTTATATACAAAGAAGTTGTTTCCAGGATTTGAACTTGGGATCTCCAGGTCACAATGGAGTAACTTTACTATTGTATCCAAGGTGCACCCTCAAAATCTACTCTGTAGATACGTACGAGAAAAAAAGAGAGCACGCCAATACACAAAAAAATATCTCTTTGATTACTCTTAGAATGACTTCTTTTTTGGCATGCATAGCATTTTTTTTGTGCTCCTTTTTTATTTTTTTTTCTGGCTAAAATATGCAGTGTTCATATTGAAGTTGATCACGCATGACCCAGGTGGGCGTGCCTTTAGAAATTCAAATACCTTTAAGAAAATGATTCCTTACGCCAAAGGTATTAGGATCTGTAGTCTTTTTCATGGAGGACATTATAGGAATTAGGCCTCCTATAACCTATGAAAAAGATGGGGGAAGGGCCTACAGAAAAGGATTTAAAGTTGTGGTTTAGGTCCATGTCACATACTAGTTGGAGTTCTTGACAAAGGCAAAAACTTTACAGCCACATGTACTTGGTGTGATTTTGTTAGTAAATCCAAAACACCCCAGGAAAGTTCCTCTTTCTTTTTTCTACAATTTGTACTAGTATCCCAAACCTCCTTTCACTAGTAGATCATGTGTCCTCTTTCATGACTCATGACCATGATGTGGTTTTTCTGATTCAAGACCAAACTTTAAACTGTTCTAGAATTTGAGCAATTAGCATACCGTTTGGATTTTCCTAATCATTTTTCCTCTTTTGGGGTTAATTGTATTTTGCCAGTTCATAATCAATTTGTGTACTAAAGTCAAGGACCTGTTGTATGTTAGTGGTATTTAAGTATTTTTGTTAATTTCATTAGGTTTAGGTTTAACGTAAAAACTAACTTTTGCACTCTAGGGAGTAAGAAAGTGCCAATTTTTTTTTTTTCAAACTATAGGGAGTAAAATGAAAGTGGACCAAAGTACAAAGGAACAAAGTGTAATTAATCTTTTTATTTATTTTTTATTTTTTGGTACAAATGGTTGGGAGAAAGGGTTTTGAACACTAGGGCCCCATTTGGTTATTGTTTCCGTTCCCTGATTTTTGTTCCCACTCTCAAAATTTTGGAATTAATGTACAAAAAACGTTTTTGGTAAACATGTTTCTGTTCCCAAAATTTTGGGGGTAATTTGGGAGTAATTTATAAATTCTTTGAAAAGTTGAGAAATAAAAAAATATTGATTCCTATTTATTCACACAAAACTATTTCCATCACCACCCTGCCGGCCACCATCACCTCACCATACATTTAAAGGAAAAAAAAGAACTAATGTTGCAACTAAACGTTTCTTGTTTTTGTTTTCATAAATTTGAAGGAAATAATTTCAGGGCAATGGCCGTTACCAAACATGTTTTCATTCTCGGAATACTCCAAAACGGTAATCGAATTCTCATCCTAATTTATTTTTGAAAGTAGAAACAGAAAAACAAAAACACTAACTAAACACCACCTAGACCTCTTACTAAGGAGACACACCAGATAACCGCTAGATTTCAAGTATGGGATAATTACCTTTTAGTTACAAGTACTGATGTACCATAGCAAAAAGATTCAACCTATGTAATGAAAGCTCTCTTTCCATCACATCTACATGAAAGTTGAACACCCTGCATGTGCATTTAGTTAGACGAAATGACACCGCAATTAATATATATATATTTTTAATAAATATAAATATAATGATAATGATGATTATTATTCACCACTTGTTCTTTTAGCAGATATCATTTGAGTCACTTCTTCAACCATATTAGAGATGGATTGGTGGCTAAAAGTAATGCCTGTGCGGTTGTTAAGAGGAAAAGGAGCCCATCTACAACGGTCACATCTCTCCATCTCCACAAAGTTTGTTTACTAATGTTGTCCTGTAAGTCTCAGGCATTAATAATAATTATGCATCATAGAACTTAGAACACCCCCCAACACATTCCTTATTTTCCTCCCACAATGAATGATCTATACAAGTTGAGCCTACTAACTCACTTAGGCCATGTTCCCTGATTGCTTCTAAAATTTCGAGATTAATGTACAAAAACATGTTTGATGAACACGTTTTTTCTCTAAAATTTTGGAAGTAATTAGAGACTATTTTCTGAATTCCTAAAAAATCTGAGAAACAAAAAAAATGATGATTCCTATTCACTCTCACAAAACTATTCTCACTATCATCCTACCTGTCATCACTCCCGACAACCACCACCCTTCCGGCCATCATATATTTAAAGAAAAAAGAACAAATGTTGCAGCCAAACATGTTTCTTGTTCTGTTTTCATAAATTAAAAGAAACAATTTTAAGACAATGGTCGTTACCAAACATGTTTTTATTTTCGGAATACTCCAGAACATATACAAAATTCCAATCTCATCACATCCCAATCCCAGTTTCAGTTTATTGGAAGTAGAAATAGAAAAACAGGAACACTAACCAAACACCTCCTTAGGGAATGTTTCGTTGTCTTTCAATTTTCGAATTGGACATAAATTGTTACATTTTTGTTGTTTGGTTGTAAAAATTAAAAACACTAAAATTAATTAGCTAACTGAAAAAGGCAATCCAGTACACGAAGGTTCTTGTCATTATTAAGTTTGGGAAGAATCAAATGTTGGAATTTTACCCCTGCATACAATTTTTTTTTTAAAATTTGAACATGGGATCTCCATATCACAATTAAACAAACTTAAACTTGCCCTCAAGATTTGTTATATTTTTGATGTTCTTCTATCATGTAATTGGAGAACGATATAATTAAATAGTTTAAAGTAATTTCCAAGAATTGTATATTTATTTGTTTAACCAAATATATTTAAATTTAATTAAATTACAGATAAATAAAAAAATATACAAATCATTTCACCAAAACATAAAATAATTCCTAAAATAAAATAACTAAAACAACCAAATGGGTTCTTAAGGTCGGTTTGGCCGTTTTTCAATTCTACCATTTTTTAATTAATCAATTTATAAATTATTATATTTTGGTATTTCCTTTTAAAACTTAAAAACCCTTGAAACTATTTTTTTTTTTTTAAATTTTAATGCTATTTTCTCGTCTAACTAAAATAAAATAAAAGATAAAAAAGTAATTGTATTTTTCTTTGTGCAACCAAACCGTGTACAAAGAAATTGTATTTTTTTTTTTTAGGGTAAGGTGTGTCCGGACCGGCTCACATGTGCCTTGACTAATCACTTTCTTGGGTGATTTTAAGGGCACGCTCCCTTACATCGGTCTAATGTATTCATGATTCAATTCAATATTTAATTAAGGGAGTGTTCTTTAAAAGAGTCGAACCCTGATTAACAAGAAAATGAAAGACTTAGGACTTGTTTGATACTCAAATTAAGCACTTAAAACTTATTATATTAAACACTTAATTAATTAAATTTATTTGATAAATGTAATTAAAATTACTTAATTAATTAAATTAATTTAAAAATTAAGTCAAAATTTAAGTGAAAAATTAAGTGAAGATCCCTCAACTTAATTCATTTTGCTTAATTCATTTGGTTTCTATAAAAGGTAAATAATTATAAATAATACTTCATACTTGTTTTGAATTTTTTTTTTTTTAACTGTTATTTATTTTTTTGTAAAATTTGACTTTCTCTGTTTTTTTAAATTTTTTTAGTTTAATATTTTTTTTTTGTTTTTTTTGTTTTTTTTTTTTTTTTTGTTTTTGTTTAATTTTTATTTTTATTTTTATATTTTATATTTCACTTAATTTCGTTGCAATTTTTTCGAATTCCTATTGACATTGCTGAAATATGTTGATGCTTAATTGTTTATATGTTCTACGTGTTTTATCGATTTAGTTGATTGAGAAATAAATTCCAGGTTCAAATTTTTTTTTAATCTTGATTCAAGGGTAGTTATGTAAATTAAATAACTTTCAACATTCAAATTGTGTAATTATCAAACAAAAAAAAAAAATTCAGTACTCAAATTTTCAGCATTTAAAATTTAATGTTATCAAACAACTTTCTTAAATTTTTAGCACTTAAAATTTAAACACTTAATTTTCAGCACTTAAATTTTCAGCACTTAAAAATTAAGTGATTATCAAACATGCCTTTAGTATTACTAACTGAACTAACACTTCTTGGATAACTCAATCATAGTCTTTTACCAAATAAATATGATTTTAAAAAAAATGTTACTGAAATTGAGCTTCTTTCAACTTATTTACGAAACCCAACTAGCTTGGGGATGTGATCCCTGGGTTTTGAAACCCAGTATCGCGAACACCGGCTTCCAAAAGGGGTTCCTGTATACCCGGTGTTGCATACCCGTTTTTTTTTTTTTTTTTTTTTCAAACATTGTATCCGGTGTTCACATCCCGGGTACATGATCCGGGGATGTGATCCCGGGTCCTAAATAATTAAAAAAAAAAAAAAAAGTGGGAAACGGGCTCTCTCTCTTGTTCTTAAGGGCCCGCCTGCATGTGTAGAGGGAGAGAGAGAGAGAGGTGAGTCCCGTTTGTAGAGAGAGGATAGAGAGAGAGAAGGATAGTGGCTTGATCATTTGGTAAGTTGGAGAAAAAAAACGATGGGATATTTAAGAAAAAATAAATAAAATTTAAAATTTAAAAATTTAAAAAATAAAATACAAATTAATTACAAAATTGTGTTGATTACATATCCTTTTATATATATATATTGTATTTTATATTTGGTATTGATGCATTCACTTGTAGTTACAGGTCCGTATTGAAAAAGTTGCATGTTTTTTAGATGGACATGTGGCTTCGTTAGAATGAACTTACAACGTGTGGTGATGAGTTTTCGATATATATGTAACTTTTTTGAAATGAACCTGTAATTTCTTTGAATATATCGCTATATATTTTAATTAACTTTAATTATAATATTAAATATAAATTCAACACTAATTAATGTTAATTAAGTAAATTTAATATAATTAATATGAAAAATTATAACTTATAAATAATCATAGTCCACAAGTTGCATGATCAGGTAGTTTTTATTATAACCTCTAAAAGTAAAATTATTGGTGGAAGATTTATTAATATTGATTTTTTTTTTTATCTTATTTTGGTTAAATGTCTAAATTTTTTATTATTTGAATTTCTCTTTTTTATTAATTTAAAAAATATATATATTCATTAAATTAATAAATATATATTTATTAAAGAGGCTCGATTTCAATAATATTTTTTTTAAATCATATTTATCTGGTAAATGAGTCGACTCAATCATGCCGAAAAGTCAATTCATTCAAAATATAATAATTTAGACTACCAAACAATAATTACATGCCTTGGATTTTTTCTCTTCACTTGTGAGATTTGAGAGCTAGAACTAGAAGCAATTGGGATAAATTCCCCCTACACCCCTTCAACTATACTATTACGAGAATCCCCTTAATTTTTAAAACTACATAAGACATTCTTGAACTCTTTGGTTAAATGACACTCAAATTCGCAGTTCATTTTTCTTCCGTAAATGCCCTTGGAAAGTCAAAATTATCAATGTTGACCATCTTGACCAGTTTCTTCTCAATTTAAATATCTATATTACCCTCATTAATTTCATTCGTTGACCAAATTACTCTTATTTCTTTTTATTTCACGTGTTCATCTTTTTATTTTTTTTATTTTTTTTTGTGTGTTCATCTTCCCCAAATCCCTACCACCACCACATCCTCCGAACACCACTACCGCCGAACACCAACAAAACGAACATCAAAACTGCCGAAAAACACCACCAAAATGAATAACACCGCCGAATCGAACACTACCACCGATGAATACCACCAAAACGAATAATACCGCCGAATCGAACACCACTACCACTGAACACCACCAAAACAAACATCACCACCGCCGAATCGAAAACGAACATAACTACCGTCGAACAATACCATCAATTGAACATCAACACCGCCGAAAAACAACACCGTCGAATCGAACACCACCACTACCGATTTGTAATCGATTATGGGGACTGCGACAAAAATAAGCACAAATTCAACAAGAATTGATGAATTTTGAGAAAATTTTGAAAAATAATCCACCAAAAATTTCACCAATAGTGACCTAACTCAGAAGCAAACAACAAAAAAAGACAGCAAGAGAGAGAGAATTACTGAGTTCATTCGACTTTTCCTCTTCCGTAGCAGATCTTCTAGGGCTCAATTGAGAGAGCCAATTAGAGGAGTGGGAATTATTGAGGAGGAAGAACACATTGTCGATTTTCAGATCTTGGTTGAAACCAGATTTGGTTCTTCTTCTTCTACTTGCTTCTGTTCATCGACGATCGTTGTCTATTTATAATCGATTCATCGTTGATTCCAATCGATCGTCGATTGGATCATTATGTTCTTTGACTGTGATTACAAATCGATCTGTATATGTCCAATTTGGTACTCGATTGCGGGGATGGCGGTGTGAAGTTGGTACTCAATTGCGGGGTTTAGGTTTAGGTTTTGGTTTTGGATGCGGTGGATGGTGGCGGTGGTTAGGTTTAGGGTTAGGTTTTGGTTTTGTGGCCACGGAAGGTTGAAGAAGATGAGAGAGAAAGGGGTTAGGCGGTTGTGTGGTGCTCGGTGGTGCAGAGAAACAAAGAAGGAGAGGAGCGAAAAAAAAAAAAAAAAAAAAGTGTAGAAAAAAAGAAGAACAGGAAAATGGGCTAAGGGCAATTACGTTATTGCACATCCTATTTTTTTTATATATAATTTTTCTATTTTTTACGTCTGTTTTAGTAAGGGCAAAGTGGGCAATTCATTAAAAATAGCTCCGGCAGAAGTCGCCGTGGTAATTTTGAAAGTTAGGGGGATGTATGTGAAATTTCACTATAATTGAGGGGGTCTAGGTGGAACTATCCGAAGCAATTGGAACAGTAGATTCCGGTGTGGGGCTTTCCTTCCAGTGTTACACATGGTAGGCCCCACCAATTCGTAGGTGAATCCAATTCATGGTATAAATAAAGGGTTAAAAGTGCATTTTTACGCTTTAATAGAGCCTGCTGATATAATGCACTAACCACCAATTGTAGTACAACAGATGGTTTTATGCTTTTGTTCCGTGTCCCACCCTCAAAATTGGTAGCAAACTAACAGAAGCACCACAGATGTTTACCACCCCACCACGCATCACACCCAAACCAACAATTTCAAATTTTAAATAAATAATAAATAAAAACGGTTAGATTAGATGTATACCAAATCCAAAATTGAACCATAAATCGTCAGTTTTCGGTTTTTTAGAAGTCGGTTTTAAATTGAACCGTTTAATTTTATAAAAAACCAAAAACGAAACTACAAAACTGTGAATCCGTTATGGTATATGTTTATTCATTTTCTCTAGCAACACAACTTTGTAAAATTGTAAACAAAAATGTAGCTAAAATATAAAACATAATTTTCAAGTAAAATCAAAACTATACACAAAATTATTAATTATTACAATAAACACTCCAGACATAATTAAAATACAACGAATAAAGTTTACATGTAACAAAAACAAACAAACAAAATGAAAACCAAAAAATAGAAGTGAAAGTGTAAATAAATATATATAATAGTGTGTGTATTTATACTTTGTAGGTAAAAGTGTAAATAAATAAAAAAGTAGGGGTAATACATATAAAGAAAAATCTAAAATAGTGGTTATGCAGTTCGGTTTTATAGTTTCTATTCCAAAACCAAAACCAAAATTAAAACCGTCTTAGTTCGGTTTAGTTCGCTTACCCGCCAGTTCGTGTTCAATTGCCGTCCGTAAGAGGCCATGAGTATTGATTTTTTTCTTCCTAGACCCTAATTTATATATGTTCTGCTTAATATAGTTCCATTTGTCTTAAACCATAATCATGATTGTAGCATGTGTAGTGAATCTTCCTTTAACTAGGTTGTCCACATTTCTTAGTCTAACTTCATGAAATTGCCTAAGCTATTAGAGGCTTATAGATTGAGTCATATATATATATATATATATATTGATTGAGTGCATTGATGGTTTATCTTCATTTTTACTACTAAAGTACTAATTCTGAAGTCAAAAAAAGTGATTTCATGAACATGATCCACAACCATGTGAGAAGGTAGGCAGAACTGAGATCACAAACGTTGAAAGTAGTTACTAATCAACTTCATCATCCACATGACATGATCCTAACAAAGAACAAACCTTAAAATAAGCAACAAAGGCCCCTACTATTTTCGTTCCTTGATTTTTGTTTTCGCTTTAAAAAAATTTGGGATTAATGTACAGAAACAAAAAAAATGTTGATTCCTATTCACTCCCACAAAACTATTCTCACATCACTTGCTGGCCCCTACCACCATGCTAGCCACCATATTATGTGATGGCACCTACACAGTTCGAGGCGAGCTTAGTTTAATCCTTTGTTTAAAAAGCAGTTAACACTACGGAAAGACTCTCGTTGGGTTACTTAATATATTGGAAATATATAATATCGATGTAGAGAGAGAGAGAAAGACAAATTGAAGGAGAGAGAAAATGGAGAAGCCAATATTTTTCTCTATATTTGGAGAACCAAATATGCTTTATCTAAAATGGGCAATGACTTAGGTAATCTCTTGGAGCTTAATTAAAAATTAATGTCAATCTATTTTCACTAAAAATCTAGTACAATGAGACTATTGGAAATGTTCTTAGATTGAAAAACGGTTATTGTTCTCTATATAATAATTGTAAGATATTTAATAAAATGTAATCTTCATTTTATAAATCAGGACATTTAAGATATTTCTGCCCTTTGGAGACCATTGGATTAGATTCAAGGGTCGTGATCATAAAACTCTCAACAAATAAATAACAATCAATGTAGATCCAACGGTTGAAAAGCAAATAACATTTTAAATTATTTTATATCATTGTCCCAAAATATCGCACACAAATTTATATAATAATTTGGGACAAAAAAAAGTTTGGAGCGCTAAAAAAATTCACACCATCAACTTATAAGATGGTTAAATTAAATAAATCAATAAATAATTTTCGATACACATATAAATTAGACAATTAATATAATATTTTAGGCACAACAAATATCTACATTATAATAAAATAAAAAATAGGGTAAAATGGTGCAATTAAGCGCTTAGGTACACAAGGGAGGGATGATACAGCATTGCCCTATCATTGAAGATCTTTATGAGAGAATGGACAACTTTAGCTTGGGTCATTATCTATCATCATATGAGTCTTCTTGATGTAGATGGTTGTTTTTTGTTTGGTCATTTTCTTTAGCCCCATTGTTAGGCCCTCATAGTTTCGATATATTGTTTGATCAAGCAAGGGCTTAAATTCCGTCCGTTCTATCAATATCCAACTTTGACTAACATATGGGCTTAAATTCTGTCCATTCAAACAATATCTAACTTTGACTAACATATTTGCAATTTAGGTCAAATTAAACCCAATTTCAATTATGAGAGACCAAATGTGTCGAACACTAAATACAATACCGAACATATTTATGAGGTACTAAAAAAATCATTTTTCCTATTTTTTGTAGGGTAGTCTTGGATCTCTCTCAACTCTAAAAATTAGTTCATGAGATGAGACTTTTCCTCAAACTTATAATCTGACCACCAATCTCATCCATATTCGATATGGGATAAATCCAACAATTTTATCCTTACACATCGAGTTTTTGGTCGACTAACTCTCGATCAGTCTTTGTTTTTGTGATTACTGAGTTAGAATTGTTATAACCTCAGTTCTGATATGTCATCTCAAAAAGTAATTCATGAGACATTTTTCTCACGAGCCTCATGGTCTAATAAAGTTTGAAGCTAGTTAGGGCCTTATAGTTTTGATGTATTGCTTGGTCAAGCAAGGGCTTAAATTCTGCCCCGTCTACCATACTTTTTTTTTTTAAATTGCACTTTTACCCCAAAAGTTCATAACTGGTTCCAATTTGGACTGTAATTTTTCAATATTGCTAAATTAAAGTATATTAATTTTGCTTGATATGTCCAATTGTTTTAATTCCCATCAAAATCTCATCAGAAATTGCTAATTCTTCTTGAGGTTTGGCCTGAGTTGACAAATAACTTCTTAGAGACACTTAAATGAAATTGCAATTGAAAATTCTGGGTTGAAATTGCAATTAAGTGTTAATTTTTCTGTGCGGAAAATGAGATTTAGCATATAATAAATCTTGGCGTTCTTGGGATGGGAACCCATGCCATAAGGAAGAGGATAAGATAAGTGGGTAACTGGGAAAAAGTAAACAATACTGTATTTTTGTCAGACGAGCATTAAAGTTTAAACTTTTTTGAGAGTATTTCCAGCAGTTCACTTTCATTTTCTCTGGTTGCAATCATGCGATGGTAGTGATAGGGTTTACAATTCGTATAATAGATCATTACACGATAAGAGTAAACATAAACACGGCACGATAAGTATATCGTGTCAGACTATCTAAAAATGGACACGACATGAAAATTATCGAGTCAACACGACACGACAAGATAATTTTTCGTGTCACACGAAAACATGAAACCTATTAGGTAAACACGATACGATTAGATTATCTGATAGATTTTCATTACTCGTTAACTTATCCATTACACGTTAACGACTTATTAAGTTGACAACATGTTAACAAAATTTATTTACAATTTTTTTTTTATAATATTGGATAATTTGGGGGTGTAAAAATAATTTATTAAATTAGCGGGTAACCTGTTAGGTCTCAGGTTATCGTGTAACCTGAACACACGAAATTATTATTGTGTCTTATCGTGTAACCTATCGGCTTATTAGATCAACCTGATAACCTGCACTATTTCTTATCGTGCTATCGGGTCTGACACAATAACGACCCGATACCTGATAAGCAAAACCTAGACCTGATAATTTTGTGTCGGTCTAATGTTGTGTTATTGTGTAAATATCCATTTTGCCTGCCCTAGGTAGTGGCTGTGGCATTTATTCGGCAAAATTATATTTTTGGTCCTTAAATGAGTTTTGTCAATATTTAGTTTCTCAATCTTCGGTGTTGGTTTGAATCGCACAAAATTAAAATCCAACAACTAATTCACGCTCAAAAGACGTCTCGTAAGATGAGGATTGTCCTAGGCTTTATTTATATACTATATAGCTCATGATTAGGTAACACAAGTGATGTGAGATTCAACACGCCCCCTCACGCACATGGTACATTTTGATAAATCACTGCGAATAGATATCAAAGAAAGGGCATAACATTGATGGAGATTCAACAGTTGTTAATGATTTTAAATAAAAAATAAATTGTGTTTAGTCCGGTGGTCTTCTAGCTAGGGATAATAATTCAACCCGAATCAATGGTTACCGAATCAAAATGAACCGAATGGTTCAGTTTTGAAACCGATTAAATGGTTTTGATTTTGGTTTTGAGATAGTAACCATAAAAAGCGTGACCGAACTGTGTAATCGAACTGCTAAACCGACATTATATATATATATATATATATATATATAATAAAATAGGACGGCTTTTTGGCTGACTAGGACAAACTTATGATTAGGACAAACAAAATATGACTAGGACAAAAAAAATATTGACGTGGACAAACAAATGTTGACTAAGACAAATATAAAAAAAATCAATTTTAGAAAAAGGTTGACTTAATTTTCCTTAATTAATTTAATTACATAATTGAACAATTATACAATTCCTTAATTAGATATAACAATTAGTGAAAATATAAAAAGCACATTAATTAGTGAGAATTGATAAATTAATATAAAAAATGAATGGTTTATTTAGTTACAAAAAAAGAAACATGTATTTTTTTTATATATTTCATAATTCTTTAAATATCTATATAATAAATCAAAACGGGTATATTCACGGCTGTCGGATGAGAGACAAAACTCTTGACATTTTAAGGCCAAATGATCTTTTCATTTTTTATTTTTTTTTTAAATTAGGGCCATAAAAGAAAACTGGGTTTGTTGAAATGAAAATAATTGTATATCATTAATTGATTTTTGGCTGAGTAAGACAAACTTATGACTAGGACAAACAAAATATGATTAGGACAAAAAAAAATACTGACGAGAACAAACAAATGCTAACTAGAACAAACATAAAAAATAAAAATAAAAAAAAATCAATTTTGGTAAAAGGTTGACTCAATTTTCCTTAATTAATTTAATTACATAATTGAACAATTATACAATTCTTTAATTAGATATAACAATTAGTGAGAATATAAAAAGCATATTAATTAGTGAGAATTAATTAATTAATATAAAAAAGAAATGGTTTATTTAGTTAAAAAAAAAAGAAACATGTATTTTTTTTATATATTCCTTAATTCTTTAAATATCTATATAATAAATCAAAACAGGTATATTCACGACCGTCGGATGAGAGACAAAACTATTGACATTTTAAGGCTGTATGATCTTTTCATTTTTTTTTTTTTAAATTAGGGTCATAAAAGGAAACTGGGTTTGTTGAAATGAAAATAATTGTATATCATTAATTGATAGGATTTGTCACCTATAACTAATCATCTTAATTTCTAATCGTGTATCACTTTTATGTAAACAAATGGCTAATTAATTCTTAATCCTTAATTGCCTCTCAATTTTATGGAAACAACGACGCTTAATTCCCGTAATCCTCTCATTGTCTTTTTTTCTCCCTAATTGTAAAAACATAACACCGAGATTTCTCTCTAAACAAATGCATCTCTCTCAATCTCAATGACTTCTCTCTCAGCACAGAGGTTTAATTCTTGATTTTTGACTCATTTTTAATTTTCAATAAATCTGACTCTCTCTTTTCATTTTTTTTTTTCTTTTTTTAATTTTAAATCTTACTCTGGTTTTTGATTCATAGGTTTTGAAACCATCACCTACATGTTGCAGGTAAATCAAATTTAGCTTTTCCTTTTTGGTGTTTTATTTTTTCGTTTGCTCTGATATGGTCACCACCAACTGTTTCTACTTTTGTCTTTTGGGTTTTTTCAGATTAGTCTCACCCAAACCATTCATTGTTTTAGTTTTTCAACAATAAATTTTGCATGTTGGCTTCAATTTGGTTGGATCAAATGATGATGAGTGGGTTTTGGCAGGCCCAATGTAAGGATGTAATGCGAAGAATGATGCTACATTGTTTTATGATCTGCTTCGTGTTGGATCTACAGAGTATTATATCTCTTGCTATACTTCGAGAATTGAAGCAAGGAAAGATTTATGTGTTTTGTTGTTGAAGGATCTATGTATTGCGTGCTCAATCTTCTGTTTTTTTAGTTTGAAAATTTAGTGCTTCAACGTTTTTCATCTCCTTTGTTGATCATCATTTTTGGCTTTTAATATATTGATTTGATGTGTTTTTGTTTCCATGTTACTGTCAGTCACTTTTGCATCTTGCAAATTTCCACGCCACTTTAGCTCCTGAGTGTTTGGGAATATTGTATAAACAAAACAAATTATGGTATTTTTTTTAAATATCGGTTATTGTTGTGTTCACTTGAAAAATGAGAGTTGAGAACTTGGGAAACAAATGGTGTTTTGTCATTTTTTTTTTATATATTTGTACGTATATTATTAATTTGTGTTTAATTGTAGTTCATTGGAATTATTTGACAATGAAAGAAAACTTTAACAATTTGATGGTTCTTTTATCCAATTTCAATAGTTAGCATTGTTTTTGTATGGATTTTTGACTTTCTATACAATTTGTTTGTTTTACTTTAAAATATGGTTGTAAATTATTACAATTCTAATTGATTTTTTTTTTTTTAAATTAAGGTTTCTTTTTCAGTCCATGGCAGTGGCAGTTGGCGGTGGCAGTGGCGTTGTCATTGAGAGGGTGGGGTAAGGTTGGATATAAATATAATTATTTAAAAAATTGGGTAAAAATATATAATTTTAAAAATAAGGGGGAATTAATCTATATAGGCTGAATAGTTAAATTAGATTTGAATGCAAAATGACCAAAATACCTCCATTATTATTGAATAGTAATTGGAGCAAAATTGGAACAAAATTGAAATGTCAAAGAACCAATGTGTCTATTTCCAAATTTGAGAGTCCAATTGAGTAACAGTTGCATTTGTGAGGGATCAAAAGAGTCATTAGCCTGAATAGAAAAGAGAATTTATGAAAAACTCTATATAGTATATAAATAGTATGAATTAGTAAAGAATGTATAATCTTCTTATTTTACATCGATACATTTTTTAATTTTAATTATTGGTTATTAGTGATGTTCAACTGTTAGTTATTATTGATATTCAAATTAAATAGGTGCATGATGTTAATATCGGTTGTTACTTATTGTTAATGTTTAAATGAAATAGGTCAATTCTTTATTTTATTTTTGTTGTTTTACACCCGTGCCTTCAGGCACGGGTTATACGCTAGTATATATATAAAACAGGACGGCTTTTTGGTTAACTAAGACAAACTTATTACTAGGATAAAAAAATATGACTAGGACAAACAAAATTGTTGACTAGGATAAACAAATTTATTGAGTAGGACATTTTGCAGTCTTAAGTTAAGGAATATATAAGGAAATTAAATTTGTGTAAAAGGAAATAAAGTTATATTAATATTATTTTTGGCTTATAAAAAATATATATAATGATAAAAATATACATAATTTTTTAATTAGTTAATTTTCTCTCTCTATATCTTAATTCTCTCTCTCATGGCCTTAAATAGAGACACCAAAATTAATTAAAAAAATTAGTCATTTTTTAATTTATTATATTATAGTATATTATATAAAACATGACGGTTTTTACTGATTAGGATAAACTTATGATTTGGACAAATAAAACATGACGGTTTTTATTGAGTAGGACATTTTGCGGTCTTAAGTTAAAGAATATATAAGAAAATTAAATTTGTCTAAAAGGAAATAAAGTTATATTAATATTATTTTTGACTTATAAAAATATATATAATGATAAAAAGATATATAATTTCTTAATTATTTAATTTTCTCTCTCTATCTCTTAATTCTCTCTCTCATGACCTTAAATAGAGACACCAAAATTAATTAAAAAATTTAGTCATTTTTTAATTTATTATATTATAGTATCTATTATATAAAACATGACTGTTTTTGTTGACTAGGACAAACAAAAATATGATTAAGACAAATAAATGTTGATTGGATATTTTGGCGACATTAGTTAAGGACCATGAAAGAAATTGAATTTGCCGAAATGGAAATAATAGTATATCATTATATATAAAATGATTTATAAGGATATGCATATTAATTAGTTATATATTTTAGGAAATTAAATTAATATAATATTGATTACTTATATATTTTAGTTAAGAATTTGGTGGTATTGGTATTTATAATATAAATTAGATAATTTAAAGGAAATTGAGTTTTTCAAAATGGAAATAAGGTTATATATATTAATTAGTTATATAGGATATAATAGGAAATGATATTATAATTTGGTCAATTTTAAAATTGTCTTTAATCTATTTTTTTAATCAAATTAATTAAACATTAATTCACTCTCTCACTCTCACAATTTATTAACCCTTTTTTTTTTCCACCGATTATTCCATCTATTTTTGTCAATTGCTACTCACGCCTCTCCCTACAAAGCTAGCTCTCACTTTCTCTCTGTTTCTCCTCTGCTGCTCCTCTTCTGACCATCGTTGCTGCCATTACCGGCCACAACCGTTTCTTTGTCGGGTGCGGCTTTGGCTTGGTAGGTTAGCTCTGTGGGTGTTTGAGGTCTAATTTATTGGTTGTCTTCGCTGTTTTCTAATGTTATTAGTATGTTGAGTTTGTCGTTAGCTCCTGTTGCTATTGCTATTTTCTATGGTGAGGAGATCAATGGGGTCAAGGTATTGGCCATGTTAATGGCAATTTGGGGATTTGTCTCTTATTTGTACCAGAATTATCTTGATGATCATGGAGATGATCATAAGGTTACAAAAATTAATTTGGGTGCATGACGGATTGAATCACCCACCCAAATCAACTGTATGTTTTATTTGTATGGTAAGGATTTTAACTTAAAGTCAATTTGAAAATTATTAAAGTTACAATTTTAATTGTATAAAATTAGTTTAGGTTATGCAGGTGAAACTGAAGAAATAGTTGTATAGAATTATTGGTTTTATCTTGAATAAAAAGTATTCAGTTATATCTCATTATTGTGACAATTAACAATTAGTTGTTGAAGTTTTATATTTTTTTCTTTTTTTAGTCTTCTAATTTTATTTTAGTTGTGATGACTTATATTATGTTTTTTTTTTTTGTTATTTCCGGTGTGATTTGTTTGGCACACTTTTTTTAGTCTTCTACTTTTAGGTGTAATGACTTTGATTTGATTTTGTTTGGGTTTCTTTATATTCATAAAGATGTTCTTGAGTAATTGAGCTATTTGTGCCCAAATGTAATTAAATTTTTTTTTTTTTTTTTGTTACTAATTTATGGATTGAGTTTATTTGTCATGTTATTTTTTAATTATTGATGAGATTATATAGATTTAATATTTATTTTTAATTTGGTTTGATTTTTAGTTTGACTGTGTGATATGATTATACATAAAAAAATCAATTTTATTTTACATCAATATAATTATATTTAGGGATGCTTACCACCAATTTCCGAATTGATGTGGAAACTACCAAATGAACTTAATTGATTTTTATTTTTTTTTGCACCGATTACTCCTACTGACATTTCGTGGACTAATTTGCTACTATTAATGAATTGTTATATTCTATAAATGTTGTAACCACTAAAAGTTTTGAAAGTTAAGTGCTATATGGATTGTGAGTAATAAGTATATGTCAACCATTTTTATTTTAGGATATGAAATGGTGATTATTATCTATTTAACCCATATTTTCTATTTTATGATTCTTTTTTTGGATTACTTGCTATATATTTAATTAGTTTTTCGTTTTATATTCTTTTGTTTTCCGATTGTTCATTTTCTATATACCCAATAAATTTTTATATTTTTTATTTTTACAGGTTTAAATCAAAAAAGTTAAGGTAAAGTTTTGTTGGTGAAAACTAAAGTGGGATCATAGAGAAAGTAATGCAAGTTTCTTTCCTATTTTAAATTACAAAGTTCTTTTTCTATTTTTATTTTTTTAATTTTAATCATTTCCCATGAAACTATGTTTTGATTTTTGACTTATTAATGTTAGGAGGTTCCATCTTAAAACCATATGGTGCTAAGAAGAGTAACTCTTTTCTCATATATAACACTTTGAGAAGTCTCATTTGTCCAATGTGGGATTCTAACACCCACCCTCATGTGCAATCCCGCTTGCACGTGAAGCAATGCAATCGGATGATTCTAACACCTACCACGTGCAACCCCACCTTGCACGTGATGCAAACAATCGGGGACAAACAAACGAGACTTTCTAAACTTGGCTCTGATACCATGTTAGGAGGTTCCATCTTAAAACCATATGGTGCCAAGAGGAGTAACTTCTTTCTCATATATAGCATTTTGGGAAGTTTCATTTGTCCGATGTGGGATTCTAACAATTAATTATTTAGTTGTGTAGGCGAAACGTAGTATTGAAATACTGAGATTTGAATAAGTGGTAAGTATTTTTCACTTTGATTTGTTTTGGTTGAACTTATGCATAATTATGGTATTATTTGATAGCTGAACATGTAAGTTATTGGATATTAATTATGTTGTATTTGTAATGTTTGTTATTAGTTGATGATGGTATCTAAATATTAATTTTTGTTGATATTTTAATAAAACAGGTATAAAATGTTGTACAAATAGAAAAATTATGGCAATTTTTTTTTTAAGTTCAATATTTTTTTACTCCCGTGCCTTCAAGGCACGGGTTATACGTTAGTATATATATATGTTATAGAGTGAATTGAGCTAAATTTAGTTTTTTTTTTTCTTTTCTTAATTTCTTCCGATATTTTAGTTATGTTTTTGTTTATATAAAAGCAATAGTTTGCAGTTTCGCGTTGGTTTTGATTTTGTTTTTATATAAAATTAAAAAATCTTAATATTTCTCGGTTTCATTTTTGCTTTGCATAAAATTAAACGGTTTGGATCATTTTATCACTCCATTAAACTTAACATATTTTTTCCTCTTAAAGTGACACATGTTCAGAACAACTTTTTTTTTTTTTTTTTTTTAAATTATTAGTAATATTTTTAATTTTGCAAGAGTAATATAAATATAGAGATTTTTTTTGGGTACATAAAAGTGCAAACACAAATCCACATATCCATTTACACCTTTTTTGGCCAAGAAGTCAGCAATTTGATAAGGAATTCTATGTTTTTTTAAAATTAATATATATATACATATTTTTATTTTTTTTAAAACATGGGCATGATTGCATGAAGACGGGAAAACAGTTGGCAATTACGTGGCAACGGCAAACAGATCAAAGAGCAGTAATTAAACCAAACTCGTCGCCTAGTCGGATTGACCAAATCCTAATCGGAAATATCTAAAGTTGAGTACGACGTTGTCCATTCTTCCTCCACTATCGGCCTTGATACTGTTACAGCCGGAAAATGTTTTGCCGGCGAATTTGTCATAAGAAGCTTCTGAGCTCCGGCCGCCGTTGGTGGTCAGCTTCTTACACCACCCACCCTTCGCCGCCTTCGGGCGTGACCTCCGGCCGGAACCATCTAGCTACAGGGTTCTGGTCGCAAGATTACATCCCTCGTCAGGAATCGACGTTGTTTTGCCCAGCTCGGAAGCTCAATACTGTGAGTTCCCTGTTTTCCAATCGCGTATAGGGAGATTGAAATTTAATTTGTGCAGAATCTATGCGAAATCGAGGCTTAGATGAAGAACTTCAGAGTTGGCAAATACCCATGTAAAAATTTTAGATTTTTATGCTGGTTTCTCTTTTATTTCAATTTCAAATCTCTATTTCATGTAACCAAACACCACCTGAAATTGGACACTCGAATCTCCACTTCACTCCTACCTACCAAACTTGGTGATTAAATTAACTTAGATTATGATACTGTTTGGGTGGCAGATTGTGTTTCAATTTGGTTTCATTTGTTCTTTTTTGTGATACAATTCCAAGCTACTATGCACTTGCTGGTTTATGAATTTATACTTTCAAAAAAACAAAATTATAACTGGACATTTATCTTGATTTTTTTGTTTGTGGGTTTGTGCGTCTGCAGCCATGTATGAAAATGTGTCGTTTTTTGACTCAAGCTATGGTCGATATTCCAGTTGGCGAGGTAGTTGATGTGCCTTTGGCACAAACCGGTGAAGGTATTGCCGAATGCGAAATTCTCAAATGGTTCGTGAAAGAGGTGAGTAAATTGTTTCCGTCATTGAAATTTTGTGTACCCCCTTTCAGAAGCGTTGCCTTTTCCATGGTCTTATGTTTAAGAATCCAATCATTGTGATTTTGTGTTCTTTTATGATGTTTTGGTATGTTGAATCCCAAATCGCTTGTGTTACCTGATCGTGACTATATATAAAGTCTACAACAATCCTCATCTTACAAGGCATCGTTTGAGAGTGCCTTGGGCCCATTTGTTTTCCTACATGGTATCCGAGCCAGGGCCCTTATTTGATGTTGGCTGTGTTGAATCCCACATCGATGTTGGGTCCCCCTGATATCCGTTCGTAGTTGTTTGTCAAAAGGTCCACCTTGTTCGTGAGAGAACGTGTTGAATACTTGAATCCCACATCGATGTTGGGCTCTTCTCTCTATATCCGTTTGCAGTGGTTTGTCCGAGTCTACCCTACGCGTTGGGGTTTGTGTTGAATCCCACATTGCTTGTGTTTCCTAATCTTGAACTATATATAAAGCCTAAAGCAATCCTCATCTTACAAGGCTTCTTTTGAGAGTGAGTTAGGCTCATTAGGTTTGAACATGGTATGATCAAATTCGATGTTGTTCTGTAATTTATTTCCTTTCACATTATATAATTGGATCATTTGTTGGAATAATTGAATGCTGATCGTATTGTTATGTCAGGAGGATGAAGTTGAAGAATTTCAACCACTTTGCGAAGTGCAAAGTGACAAGGCAACCATCGAAATAACAAGCCGTTACAAAGGCAAAATTTTTCAAGTTCTCTATGTTCCTGGAGACATTGTGAAGGTGAATTCAAAATTACCCGAAGTTTGAAACTTTATTATTGACTTGTCATTAAGATTATGTTGCATCTTTGCTTTATTTCTTGTGATTTTCTGGTTCTGTTTGGGTGAATTACTTCTATGTATCCTTTGTTCAGATGGCGGGTAGTTTAGATATGGTTCATTTGGGTTCTTAGGTTGTTCACACTCCCTTCACCATTGGGTATTGAAGTGTAGGTAGGGTTTCAATCAACTATCGTCATATAGAGAAGTTCGAATAACTTTTTTAGGCTTTGGAATTACCATTTATCCTCTATAAATTGGTTGTGTTGGGGCTTGTTTGGTTTCCTATTTTTCAAACATATCTTTTAACAACACAACTCTGCTAAATCCCATATCGCTTGTGTTACCTGATCCTGAGATATATAAGTCTAGAGGTAATCATCCTCTTCCAAGGTGTCTTTTGCAAGTGAGGCCTATTAGGTTTTTACATGGTATCAAAGCAACTCAAAAACGATTTTCAAAATACTCGATGTGCCCGATCACCTACTTTTAATATTATCCTTTTATTATTTCATAAATTTGAGTTTAACTATATTTTTATTTTATTTTTTTATTTTCAGTTTTTAGTTCTTTGCTGATTCTATCAACCACATATTCACTCAACTCAACTAATATCATTATTGGCTCTCTCTTTCAACATTGTGTTTAATTGATCCCATCACTTTTATTTTTCTACTCCTGTTCCTAAATAAATGTCCTACTTTCCTTTTTAGGATGTTCTAAAATAATTGTTCACTTTCATTTTAAAAAAAAATGGATTTATCACTTTCCCAAACTAACCATCTTCTCAACCACTCATTCAATTTTTTTTTTTCAAAAAAAAAAAAACAAACAAACAATTCTACACTTCTACACATTTTCCAACAAGGGAAATATAATAAAGCAAAATATATTTAACCAAACAATTTCTCACAATAATCAAAACCCGTTTTTGAAAACTAAAGTAAACTGCAGCTTATAGCTCGGACTAATATTAGGTAAATTTAGAAGTAGGTAGGTACTTATTGGTACCTAATTTCATACATATTTTTAAAGCTCTTTCAGTGCCCTAAATTTGCAGGTTGGAGAAACTCTTCTTAAAATGGCTGTTGGTGAATCTCATGTTCACAGTGAGGCTTATGATGGGTCAAAAAATGTGAAGTCAGAAAATTCTGAGATATGCGACTCAGATGGTAAGACTCCAGCTGTTAAAAGGAGTAGTAATCAAATTGGTGCTCTATCTACGCCTGCTGTACGCAATCTGGCAAAGCAATTTGGCATAAATATAAATGATGTCCATGGGACTGGTGATGAGGGAAGAGTTTCAAAAGAAGATGTCCTTAAATATGCTGCCGAAAGAGGAATTATTGAGGATGTACGGCCAAAAGAGAAATATCATGATGCATCGTATGGGTTGGAATATGAAGATAAGACGGTTCAACTGAGGTATATCCGGTTTAACAGAACCCTGGAATGCATTTAGTTTTGAATAACTTGGAATTTTCACGTCAATCCCACTTTGAAGTGTCACGGCTATTCTCCCGGCTAAAGATGGGTCTATTATATAATGTTCTTAGTTTTGTGAATTTTTTCCATTTGCCTGTAGAAGCTGTTCCTTTCCATTCGCTACTCTGACTAAACATTGGCATCACTCACTCTTTAGATTATTTTTGTTGAATCCCACATCACTTTACCTGATCCTGAGCTAATATATAAAGCCTAGGGCAATTATCCTATTACAAGGCGTCTTTTGAGAGCGAGTTAGGCCCATTGAATTTCTACATGGTATTAGAGCTATACTTTTGTTTGATGTTGGACTCGTTGAATCCCACCTCAATGATGAGCCCCCCGATATCCGTTCACAATGGTTTGTCAAAGTTCACCTTGCGTGTGAGGGAGTGTGTTGAATCCCACATCGCTAGTGCTACTTAATCCTAAACAATATATAAAGCCGGGGGCAATCCTCCTCTTACAAGACGTCTTTTGAAAGTGAGTTAGGCTTATTGTTTATCTATAATTTTACCGTATTTTTATCTATCCCGAGTTTGTTTGCTTATTTTGTTTCTTTGTCTGGTTATTTTTTTCGAATATTGTAGCATGTATTTTGCACGTTTTTTAAATATATTGGCCAACCCTGTCGCATTCTTCTTTTTGCAGGGGATTCCACCGTGCAATGGTGAAATCCATGACTTTGGCTGCAAAAATCCCTCATTTTCACTACGTGGAAGAGATAAATTGTGATGCACTTGTGGAGCTAAAATCATCTTTCCAAAAGGAGAAATCCGATCCGGAAGTAAAACACACTTTTCTTCCCCTCTTGATAAAATCGCTTTCAATGGCGCTAAGTAAATATCCGTTGCTAAATAGTAGTTTCAACGAGGAATTGCATGAAGTCATCCTTAAAGGTTTGTTTATTTCAACTCCGTCTACCAGTTGTCACTATCCTTTAAGGTAGTGTTTGGTTGTGGGGAATTGAAGCCTCCAAAATTGGAATTAGAAATGAATGCATGAGAATTTTCAAGCTTTCGCATGCGTTCAATTCCAATTCCGAGGCTCCAATTCCATTAACCAAACCCTACTTAAGTAGCATTTATTTCATGGAATTGGTGCCCATTCCAATTCCAAACCTGCAATTATGTGCAACCAAACACCACCTTAAGGTATTCCATGTTTGTTTTTTGATGAGTAGAAAATGGTATAAATTTATAGTTATAGATAACATGTTTGCTTATTTGTGTTTTTTTCGAACCCAGTTGACTCATAGCGTCGAAGTTCATATATATATGAACGTATTCAAAGTAAATACATGGGTTATATGCTATTCTTTATTTTATTTATTTTTATTTTATTTTACGGTAAAGTTTGTCAGGGCCAGCTTATACACACCACAACTAATCACCGCCCTGGGCGATCTTAAAGGGTGTACTTCCTCATATCGGCCTGGTGTATTCAAAATTAAATTCAAGATTTAATTCTTGGATTGCTCCCTAGGAGAGTCAAACCCTGGTTGGCACCTTTGCCAACCGGACTAACACCTCTTGGGTGATTATATGCTATTCGATGTTCATTAATTAATCTGATATTATTTATGCATTGCTTTCTCTTGACAATCGTCGTCATTTTCTATTTGTTATCATAGGTTCTCATAATATTGGAATTGCCATGGCTACTCCATACGGTTTAGTTGTACCAAACATAAAGAAGGTTCAATCACTTTCCATTTTGGAGGTTAGTTCTTTCAAACTTTGAATATGTAAAATTTAATGCATATTTCTTCTTTTTCATTGTTTTACAATTAAGATCTTTGCTTTGCTTTCTCTATTATTTTCGCCTTTGTTATTGTTTGTTTGAATGGGATTAGAGCTCTAGAATTGAAATTAGAAAAGAGAGCATGAAAATTTTTAAAAATTGTATGCGTCCATTCAATAACCAATTCCGTGGCTTCAATTCGGTGCTCCTAAACACCACCTTAAAGAAGATATCTCGATTCTTTCCCATTTAGGGTGCGTGTGTTTGGGTGGAAAAAAAGATGGATAAGAAAATAGGATGAAAAATGAAAACAGAAAATCTTGTTTGGTATGGATAGAAAATGGGAGGAAAAAGAAAATAGGAAGGAAAATGCACAATGTTCAAAGCAATTTTTTTCCACACAAATTTGGGAGGAAAATGAAGGCGTAGGGAGAATTTTTCAAGAAGAGATTACAATTACCATTATACCCTTGATTATAGAATTTTTAATTTATTTTTGTAATATATGAAGGTAAAATAGTAAATTACATTAAAGTGAATTATTTTACCTCGTTTCATTTTTTTTCCATAACCAAACAACAATAAGGAAAATAATTTTCCTTTCACAATAAATTATCGTCTCATTTTTCTTTTCCTTTTTCTTTTCCATCCTCCCAATCAAATGTTACCTTAGAGCAATTTTAGCCTAGTTTGTTTAGTGTTTCCATTCTCATTTCTGCTTCTAAAAGACTTGGGATGGACTAGTTCCCAAATTTCTGTTTCTGTTTTAAGTTTTGTGAGAACAGAAACACCAACACCAACGGCTCATTTGGTTCCTTCAATTCGTAAATTGTACTATTTCTCAAGTAGGCAATTTATGAATTGTTATATTTAGTGTTTGGTTGTGAAATTTAATACACTTAAATTGGCTAGATAACCATTTTAGTTTTAGATGTAGTTCTAGTTTCAGATGCTATTTTCTTGTGTAATTGGAGTATTGTAGCTAAAATGATTAACTAAATTGAAACAATTGTATGTTTATCTGATCAAACAAACAATATGTAGATTTTTTTAAAATCATAGGCCAATGGAGAAGTAGACAAATGAATTCATAAAAAATAAGATAATTCATAAAATTGGACAATTTAGATGACCGAACGGGCCCTAAACAAGCTTCACCTTACATTATATATATATATATATATTATGGTATAAATAAATAATTACTTCTATTAATGGCAGCCTGAGTATATCTGCAATAGTTAGGGTTTCTTTTTGAGTTCCACAGTAATGAAGATAATTAAATAAAAACAGTGCCTAAAGCCCCATTTCTTTAGTGTTTCTGTTCTCAAATTTCTGATTCTATTCCTATAGATTTGGGAGCAGAAACACTAAAATGAGAACATAAAACTATGTTTCTGTTCTGCTCTTAGAATTTTATAACAAATTTCTAAAAACGGAACAGAAATCTGAAAACAGAATTTAAAGTCCTATTTTTAATGCCTTCGCAGATAACGAAGGAACTCTCTCGATTACAACAGTTGGCTTTGGCTAACAAGCTGAGTCCCGACGATATATCTGGTGGTACAATAACTTTAAGCAATATTGGAGCAATTGGAGGGAAGTTCGGTTCGCCGCTCATAAATGTGCCTGAAGTTTCCATTATTGCCCTTGGCCGAATCCAGAAAGTTCCTCGTCTTACCGATGATGGAAATGTGTATCCTACATCATTGATGACTGTAAGTAGTGATCGGTTGATTCACATTGTACAGTTGGACATTTCCGTAATCCTGCCACTTCAGAAAACAGTGATCCTGTTAAGCTAGGTGGCTTTTGTTTAGTGTCTCTGTGCCAATAAAGCTTGGTACAGAAACAGAATCACTGACCAGACTTGCACATAGGCACCAACATATCCAAAATAGCCTAGGTAGTGTTTGGAAGAAGGATATTGGAGCCTCACAATTGATTTTAGACATGAAACGCATAGAAATTTTGAAGATTTTTTTTTTCGTTCTTAGCTCTAATATGGAGACTCCAATTTCATATAAACCAAACACTACCTTTATCAAATTGGGTTTATTGGACCATTCTAAACATGATTCATAGAAGGTAAATGATTTTTGATTCTATAGAAATCCAATGGGCATAACTCACTCTCAAAAGACGTTTGAGAGTGAGTTAGGCTCAGAGTAAGGTCTTTTGTCTGATGTTGGATTTGTTGAATTCCACATCAATGTTGGGCCCCCGATATCCTTCCGCAGTGATTTGTCAAAAAGTCCACCCTACGTATGAGGGGCGTGTTGAATCCCACATCAATGTTGGGTCGTTTTCCCGATGTTCGTTCGTAGTGGTTTGTCAACTCCACCTTGCGCATGAGGGGTCGTGTTGAACCCCACATCGTGTTACCTGATCCTGAGCTATATACTTACAAGACGTTTTTTTGAGAGTCAGTGAGGCCAATTGGTTCCTACAGATTCTTTCAATAATAGATGCAAAATTTGATCCATGTCTTGTTCATCTTGCTTTGTCAGGTAAATTTAGGTGCTGACCATAGAGTTCTGGATGGAGCAACAGTTGCCAGATTCTGCAACGAGTGGAAGCTATACATAGAAAAGCCAGAGCTGCTCATGTTGCATATGAGATGAAACCTTTCAGAAAAATTCCAATCACAAAGGCACCATATGGTTGGTAATGTTTTTTCTTCTCTCTATCTCTCTCTCTCTCATTTTTTATTTATTTATTATTAATTATTTTTTTTGTATCATTAAAAAAACTACTTTACCTCACCAAAAAAAAAAAGAGCAAAAGCCTATTTGATAACGGAGAGGTGAAATATTTGGAGAAAGAATTTGATGTCGAGGAGAGATTTATATAATTTTTTTGGGGTGCATTTGGGTGAGGTATTTGATTTTGAGAAGCGATTTATAAAATTTCTCAAGAAATTTAGGTGGCCTTTGGTTTAGTATTTTTGCTTTTGTACTTCTACTTCCAATAAACTGGGATGAGAATTCTGTTGCCGTTTTGGAGTATTTTGGAAATAGAAACATGTTTGGTAATTACCTTTGTCTGGAAATTTTTTCTTTTAATTTATGAGAACATAAACAAGAAACACGTTTAGTTGCAACATTTGTTCTTTTTTTCTTTAAATGTATGGTGGCCGGCGTGGAAGTGGCGGTGGCCGATGGGTTGATAGTGGGAATAATTTTGTGGGAGTGAATAATAATCGATATTTTATTTCCTTAGATTCTTAAAGAATTAAGAAATTAATACTAAATTACTCTCAAAATTTTTGGAACTGAAACGTGTTTATCAAACATATTTTTGTATATTAATCCCAAAATTTTGGGAGCGGGAACAAAAATTTGAGAATGGAAACTGTAGCCAAACAAGGCCTGACGAGACCCTTATTGAAATCAAATTCCCAACTACAAATATCAGGCCCAAATACACCCTTAAAATTTTCTTTAAGAAAATTTTATAATTCTTTCTTTAAAATTAAATTCCTTCTTCAAATATCTCACGAAAACACCCTAAGAAGGTCTTTGATTTCGAGAAGAAATTTTAAGCTCCGTTTTAACAAAATTTCTCAAGAAAAGTTTACAAATTCATCAAATATCTTTTTGCCTGAAGGGACCAATGTCATATTTTACTTTATAAAAATACTTTTTTTTTTTTTTTTAAATGTACTTTCTGAATTGAAAAACAAACATTGATTTTATATATATATAGTTTTTCTTCTTTTTGATTTTTTTTTTTTTTGATTTTTATTAATGTTGCGTTATGATTTCAGGGCGCAGACAGAGATCTAGGAAGAGATGATGAACAAAATGAGAGGCTGATGTTTTTGCCTGAATTGTGCGCTTAAAATGGAATATTGTAAACAATTTCTTCCTTGAAAAGAAATAAAAAATTTATTGCTTATAGAGAATGAAAGCAGGCATTGCATTTGTGTATGTATATATTTGCAATTGAACAATGTTCCTTATCTTTTTTGGTTTTATTGGACTAATTTATGTGTATCTCGATTAATCACCTCTCAAGGTGATCTTAAGGGCGCACTCTCTCACACTCTAATGTATTGAGGATTAAATTTAAAATTTAATTTTTGGAGTGTGCTTCAAGAAAATCGAACTCTGGTTAACAAGAAAATGAAGCACCTCTACTTGTGAACCTTATTGACAGCTTTTGGGTAAATAATGTTAGTTGTTTAGGTGGCGTTTGGTTAGTGTTCCCATTTTTCTCAACCCAACTGGAATGGATTGGGTTGAGAATTATATTTTTTACTGGGAACAAAACTGCATTTGGTAACAACAATTTTTTTTTGTACTGGGAACAGAATCATGTTTGGTAACGATATTATCCTAAAATTGATTTTATGAATTACCCCTAAAATTGATTCAACCAAATTTTCAAATTCAACCAAAATTTCCAAATCAAGAACCGACCTTAAAATTGATTTTATGAAATTCAACCAAACCCCCAAATCAAGAACAATCTTAAACCAAAATCAAGAACGAACTCTAAATCAAAATCGAGAACCAAATCCTAAATTGATTTCGTGATGAAATTGAAATTGAAAATCGAAATAGAAATAAAAAAATCGAAATCGAATTCGTGATGAAATCGAAATCGAAATAAAAATCGAAATCGATTTCGTGATGAAATCGAAATCGAAAAGCAAAATCGAACCTTAAATCAAGTAACGAAATCGACATCTGGGACCAGATTTGTTCGATAGGTTGGGATCGAAATCACAACAGTGAGCTTCGACGAAGACGACAATGGCCGGTTTGGATGAAGATGATGATGGCCGGTTTGGTGAGCAATCGAAATCACGACGACGGTGAGCTTTGACGAAGACGATGACGACCAGCTTGGTAAGCAATCGAAATCACGACGACGGTGAGCTTCGACGGTGGACGGTCGTGAATGGACCACGGCGGCAAGGAGGAACCAATGGAGGAGATGGAGATGGCATGGGATGATTTGTTTTGATTCTCATTAACAAATCAAAAAATTCTAAATTTGTCCCAGATATTGAGTTAGGTTTTTTTAGCACAATTTTTTTTTTTTTTTTTTTTTTTTTTTTTTTTTTCATTTCCTTTAGATTTTGAGAATCAATTCTCATTTTTTGGGTTGGATTAGGTTGAGTTTTGTGTTGCCAAATGCGTTCCCGAAAATCAATCTCAGAATTATTAGGTTGAATTGGGTTGGGTTGGAATGGAAAGAGTTAATGTTTCTCTTCTGATTATGAAATTATCCCTATAGTATATATTTTCAATTTTGATTTTTAGTCTTCAATTTTTGAACAACCAAAGTCTGTCTTACTGTTTCTTCTATCTTTCATCTGTTTATGTTGGCTTGCACTTGTGTCCATCAGTTGCACCTCTAAACTATATTTTATTTTATTCTTTATCTTTTTAATTTGATCAAATTAAACTTTAAAGTAAACAAATTGTGTTAAGTCAGTGTCTTTGTCATTTTTATGACGGAATTTACTCATGTGGGTAATTCTATATTTGATACTTGACATGATTTTGATATTTCAAAATTTAATGTTTTAAATTGAAAGTATATGGACTAAAGTGAAATTTCTCAAAAATTTTATGGGTACAAAGTGCAAAAATCTCTAATTACTACTTTTATCTTAGATTTTTATTGTGTTTTTCTTCCGAAACTCAAACAACTTTTCAAGAAGTATCCAAAATATAACATCTTAAAGTCTTAAAAAAAAATTGTACACCATCTCTTACTAAAAAATATTAATGACAAAATTACCTCTACTAAAAAGAAATCTAAATAACTAATTTATTCTTTTTTATTTTTATTTTTTTACTCTCTCTCTCTCTCACACACACAAACAACCGAGCTTGTTCATCCTCACTTTGCAGTTACCACACCTCCGCCTTATCGTTCGATTGTCACCGTTGCCATCACAGTCGTCTTCGTAGCCAAATCTAGCCTCTCCATCTCCCTCTATCACCCTGTTCATCGCTGTCACAGCCAAATCGTCTTTATCGCCTCTTTGTTGCCATCGCAAGCAAATATATGAGTTTTTTTTTTTAGTGGATTTTTTCTATATTCAGTAGAATTCAAAAAATTCAATAGAATAACATTTATTGATTTTTGGTAATTAATTTATTTTTAAATATAATTTTTGCATTAAATAATTTTAATATTTTAAAATTTAATTCTTTTTATATTTTAAAATGTTCCAAAAAATAAAATAAATTCAATGGAATGTATGCAAGAGTATTTAGGGTACTTTAAAAAAATAATATATTTCAAATAAAAAATAAAATTCAGTGAATTTTTTATTAAAAATTAAAATTCGGTGGAATAACAAAAAAAATCCGCGAATCTTACAAAGTAAAATTAAGTGAAATGTAATAAGGGTATTTATGATAGTTTAATTTTTTTTTATATATTTTTAAGGAAAATATAATTAAGTGAATTTTTTTTTATTAAAAATAGTATTTAAGTGGAATTTGAAAAACTAAGTGAAATTATAGAAATATGATTTTTTTTTTTTTTTGTTCTAGAAGCTTTAATTTTTTATTTTTTTTTGGCAAAATGTCATTTTTTTGTAAATTCTGCAACACTATATAAGGGTAATCTAGGAAGATCATATTTATTGGAACTTTTGGACTAGGCCAAAAAGACCATGTTCGTAAAAAGTTATTTTTTGATAAAATGGGATCCCACAAATAAATTTCCTTTTATTTTAGGTAGTGTTTGGTTTGAAGGAATTGAAATTAAAAATGAAGTCAAATAAATTTCAAATTTTTGCATTTTAATTTACAATTCCATTTTGGAGGATTTAATTTTCATGAAACCAAATGATAACTTCATGAATTTATTTATCAAATTTGCACGTTTTGTCCAATTTTGCTATGAAAGAGTATAAAGGTAGGGGTGAACATTAGCCGGGTTGGACTCAACCTAAAATATAACAAAAAAAAAAAAAAAAAATGTAAGCTCAAGTTTGGCCTTATAACCGGACCCTACTATTATGTCCAAATCCGGCCCTAAACAAAATTTTTCAAACCCAAGCTTGATCCTAAACAAAAATGGTTATGTCCAAATTCAATTCGAAAAATAAACGTGCCTAGATTTTGGGGCCTAATCTGGCCTATGGGTTCAAAAATCAAGCTTGAAATCTTAAAAAAAGACAATGAACTTGGCGAGTTGGGTGAGCCCCCGGATGACCGCCCCTATATAAAGGTAATTAAAATTACGGGATTCATGTTGAAACAATTGAAAGCTTAGGGACCCATTTAGCATTCTATATAAATTTATGGTGAGGGGATGTATTTTACCATTACGAAGTATACGAACACCACCACCCCTCTTCGTGTCATCACACCTCTGCCATTCTCTCTCTCTCTCTCTCACACACACACACGTGGCCATAACCGCTCTCGTCGCGTTTGATTTTCAATTCAAACTCCCGCCGCATCCAAACTGCAAATCTCTCTCTCCACTGAAATTTGAATTTCAGCCTCCTTGGATTCACAAATCTCTCTGCAATGTTCAATCAAGCGATCTCATGCCGCACCCAAATGCCGCTCTTGCTCGTCTCTCTCTTCCTCGCCGTCTCTCCAAAACTCTTAAAATCAGGTAAATTTTGAATCAATTTTGTGATTACAAACGTGCCGATCCGTATCTCCTTTTGTTTTCTTACTTTTAAATCGATCTTCGATTTGTTGCAGATAATGTAACAGTGCCAAGTTTCGCTTTCAGTTGGTTGGATAACAATGACACATTCATGGCGGGGAATATAGCCAATATACAGGTTAAAGTTTTGGGAAATTTCGAGGCTCGAAATTACAAATATGCATTTAATCCCAACATCTCAGTGAATGATAAGTTGGGCAATAGTTCTTATATATCTGGAGTTTCTTCACATTTTGGTCTCGAAATTGAAAATTGGAGGATTTCGTTCATGCCTATCATGGTTGGATTGTTCAATGTCCTCGTTACCGATGATAATTTCAAAGTATTTGACTCGTCTCTGCATTTTCAAGCTACTCCAGGTGTTTTTTTCATTTTGGTTTTTGATAACTGAAGCATTGATCATTTTCGTGTTATGGTTTGTTTGGTTTTAACAATTTTCACTGCGATTGCTTTTATATCTAGTTTTTAGTCCATGAATGGGATTGTGCTGTTCATATTTTAGAATAATTTGATGAAGTCCTCGTATGTTTCCTTCCATTTTTGCTATCTCTATCCGATCATTTCAAAGCTGGTGGAGTGGTTGGTTTAAAGCTAAGAAATACAATACAGGCGCGCATATGACTGTTGAATCCCACATCATTTGTGTTACTGGATCCTAAGCAATCCTCCTCTTTCAAGGCGTATTTTGAGAGTGAATTAGGCTCATTGTTACAACGATAAATTTAAAAAATATTGGGATACGGGTACATCCAAGACATGCCTAATAAATATTATATTCTTTTATATGTTTTTATATATAATATATTTAAAACAAAAATAATCGCGAAAATATGAAGTACATTAAGTAAAATATTTATACAAATAATATAAAATAGAAAAATTTCAAGATGAATGTTATATAAAATAGAAAATATCATTCTTAAGTTTTAAATAATATGAAAATTAGTGTTTTTGATGCGCCTCATGATCCTCTTATATGCTGATACGTCGGGATACGCTTTCGATACTTCAAGATATTTCGTTTCTACATGACACATGGAGAATACGTGTCCAATACGTATCTTTGGACCGACACATGTGTCCGTGTATGACACGGGTACGGCTAAAGATAAGAGAAGTGTTCGTGCTTTCAAGAAAGTTGAGCTTCAAAATGCATTCATTTCAAATTCCTATTCCAAGGCACATAGGATCCTAAACTTTCTATTGATCGACAATATTTTGTAGAACCCACATCACTCTGATTTATATTATAAAATTAATTGTCTAATACATAAAATCTATAATTTAGAATTTTAAATCACATAATTTTTTAATTAAAGCATACCATTAGACTCGGGTACTTACTAGTAGTAAATGTAGGATAATCAACATTTTTCGTGCTCAATCTGATGTTAGCTATTGTTCTCTGACACTCATACACAATAAAAGAACGTACAAACAAATCATGTTTTCAATGTCATATCTCTCTCATAAAATTCAAATCATATGTCACATAGTCACATGATGGTACTCTTATGTCTTACTAGAATTTTTGGATTCTAATATTTTTTATCTAATTTATAGGGCAACTTGATTTTTTATTCATAAACAATATTTTAGTTACCTTTAGTTATGATATGAAATACAAATACAATATTTAGTTGACTTTATAGATTCAATCTAGTTGATGTTAACTGAAATATTAAAAACTTATTTGAAACCCATTTTTTGTTATTTATTTGGTCACAAATAAAATTCTAACATGTATCACATGATCATTCATTCACTCATGTTTTATGCTCTCTCTCTCTCTCTATATATATATATATCAGACTATATTTGCCATCTCTTATGCTTTTATTATGTTAAAAGGGCATATATATCCATCTGCTGGTGTTCTGTCATGGATGGGTGAAGTGAATGAGTTTGTATCTGGGAACAAAGCCGAAGTTGTAGTACTTCTTAAGGACGCGTTTGGGAACAATGTATCCTCAACAAGTGAAGGATCAAATGCATATAATTTCACACTGCATGCATCTCATGAAAATGGTTCTGCTGCAACTGTGCTTAATGTTACCAACATGGGATTGAATGCATTGGGTTACCTCAGGATTCAGTTTTTAGTGGCGACTGCTGGAAACTTACTACTTCATGTAGAAGAAAACAACCAAACCTTGAATGGCTCTCCTTTACCGTTCAAGGTGAATCCAGGTGATTTCCTTTACTTGGGCTTTTTCTTTTTCTTCTTCCCCTCCCCCCTACTGAAATTTGATATTTTTTTAATGCCCGATCACTTTGTAGTTTAGTAGCAAATCATTTTTTTGTATTTAAAAAAAGTTCCATTTTAAGGAATCGACTCTATGTTTATTTCTGGGTTATTTACGTAGGGTGGTCTTGTACTATCTCAAATCGAGAAGCATCAACTTTTCTCTCACATTTATGATTTGACCATCTGCCCTTTCCATATCTGATCTGATGTGGGATAAACCCAACAATCTTCCATTGACACATTGGGCCTTTGGATTGGGTAACCATCGACCAATGTCTCTCTTCGTGGCTATTGGGTTAGGGATGTTGTAATTAGGGTTTTGATACTAGTGTTAGGTGGTCTTGAACTTCTTTCAACCCCAAAAATTAACTCATGAGGCAAGGTTTTCTCTCACTCTCACACTTTGACCACCAACCTTTTCCACATTTGATGTAAGATAAATCTAACATTTATAATAGTTCCCCCACACTTATAACTTGACCACCAACCTCTTCTACATTCGATGTAAGATAAATCTAACATATATAATAGATCCTCAGTTGTCTGCGATGTAAAAACCATCTTTAAATAGAAAAAAAATGGAATTTTCTAGTTCTTTAATATTAATATTTTAGCCAGTTGTGAAATATTAACAACATACATGCATGGAAACATAATACGGGTTTTCCCAATGCACAAGCTAATCTTGACAGCATAAGACCTCCAGGTCACTCGGGGCAACCCTTACAATTAGCCCTACGTTTACGGTCCCTTTGGAGGGGAAGAAAATAGGGGAGAGAAAGCAGGAGAATTGTCTTTTCTTTATTGTGTTTGGCTGAAGGGGGAGAGATTCACTTTTCATTTTGTAATATGAGTATTATACCTTTTAATATATATATATGTGTGTATTTGTGAACGAGATTAATAAAAGGTGATTTGAAATAAAATAAATTGAATAAGGGTAAAATAATAAAATTAAGAAAATATTGGAAGGAAAGAGTGATTCTTTCCGATTTGGGAGAATTGAGTTCCCATCCGAATTTTCCATCCTCATCCCTCCTCCCCTCCACCCAATCACAAAAATTGGTCCCGTCCCCTTCCCGACCCCCTATCTCCCTCAATCCAAACGGACCGTTTAGTGTGTTTTTTTTTTCTTTCTCTTTTTTTTTTTTTTTTCAAGTAGGAACTTATTTTTCTTCATGGAAACTGATTCTGACTTTTTTTTTTTTTTTTTGGCAGGAGAATTAGATGTATCCAATTGTGTGGCTAGGTGGAATATCGAAACACATTCCTTCCAATTATTTTCCATGATGGAAACTTTTATAGACCAACGAGATCGACATGGAAACCTTGTTCCCGGACTCTATGCGTTTGATGTGGAAGTTATTGAAAAGAAGACAAACTTGTCAATGCCAATAGCAGATTTGCATTTTGAAGAGGATGTTCCGGGGATTCAGTTGTTCTCTTTCAGTCTAATGGAGCCCGGGAGCTTCATGCTTTTGATATCTGATAAGGAGCAGAACAATCTCATCTCCAATGTTCCTTATGATTTTGCTGTCTATATAGGTACTATTATTTGTACAATCTTTGCTTCCCTTACTTGCATTGCATGTTAAATTATAGGCGTGTATATTCCTCAACTTTTGGGGTTTCAAAATTTTCTATTCTATCTACAGAGCAACTTATTTTTTTTTTGTCTTTATCAATTTGTTTTTTCACTAAATTTTTAGTCTTTAGTTAATATTAATTATAACACCCACCATCAGCAGTAGCCGAACTTTGGCACCATTCATCGGACCTATAAGTTGAAAGCCGGGACACGGTTGCCATATCTCCTGCTGCCGATGGTTGGCCGAATGCTGAACCACTGCCACTTGCTGCCAGACCTATATTGACTAGACTACCACCACTGTTGAATCTCTTTTGTTACTTGATCCTGAGTTATATATAAGTCTAGGGGTAATCCTCCTCTTTCAAGGCGTCTTTTGAGAGTGAATCAAACATATTGGGCTTTCCACATAGTATCAGAGCCAGACTTTTTGTCTGATATTGGGCGTGTTGAATCCCATGTCAATGTTGGGCCCCTAGATATCCGTTCGCAGTGGTTCGTCAAAGTTCACTCTGCGCGTGAGGGGGCGTCTTGAATCCCACATCACTTGTGTTACCTGATCCTGAGCCCTATATAAGTTTAGGGATAATCCTCCTCTTTCATGGCGTTTTTTGAGAGTAAATCAGGCCTATTGGGTTCTCTGCAATCACCAACCATCGCATTAAATACAAAATTTATATCTAGTTAAAACATTAATTCGATAGATTCAATGAAGTTAATGTTAACTGGAGGATTAAAAACTATTCGATGGACTAAATAATAAAGATAAAAAAAAGAGGTTAAAGGAATAAAATTGACTAGTTTTAAGGACAATCAACAAGTTTCCCCTAAATTATAAGGGGAAAACTTGTGTTTAGTTTTTCTTGTTCTCTTTCTGGTTTATTATTGAAATTGGTTCTACATTTTAGGTTTCCTTAGGGAGCCTTTGTTTACTGTTTCGTTCCCAAATTTTTGTTTACTGTTTCGTTCCCAGATTTCTGTTTCTGTTGAAAATCTGAAAACAGTTCAACAGATTCCGTTCCCCGAAATTTGTTATAAAATCCTGGGAACAAAAATGTGTTTCTGTTCCTAGAAAACTTGGAGCAGAAATACTAAACCACGGGGGGCCCTCTTTAAACTGTGCCTTACTCATTAATAACTATGCTAAGTTTCCTATTTCTAATTTGAACAGGCTATTGTGATGGCGTTAACAGCATCATCAACGGGTCTGGTCTGAATCATTCTATTGCTGGTGAAGTTTCAAGATTTTCTGTTTTCTTAAAAGATGCATATCTCTATCCTTCGCCGGTCGAATTAGAAAGGCTTCAAGTACAGATTGTCCGCGAATTCGATTCTTATCATGTATTGCCCAGCATTTTCAAGATAAGTCTAAATGGTACGAGAATATGAGTTACTCCCTCCATCCTAAATTTATTGTCTAGGCTGTTCCAAATTAACTGTTACCTTTCCTTTTTTTTTTTTTTTTAAAAACATATTTTGTCATTTTTCCTAAAATAATAATCTTCTTTACCGCTTATTCAGTTTTCAAAAAGTTTTATCACCTTAACACTATTCCAATAAATATAGTAAATTAAAAAATATTGAAACACTACCTGAAACGTTGTGCAAAATCAAATTTATATCATAAATTAGGACGGTATTTTAAAATGTCTTTTCATTAGGTTTACAATTGATTTGAGGGAGTTGATGTATGAGATAGGATTATGGAAATTTTGAGAGGAAAATTCCCGCGTAGAAAATTTTACTCCTCGACTTTCTAAGCGATTGAGTTGAATTATATTTTCTACATATGTAATTTATTAACTAATTTTTAATTATTTATTATTTTTTTATATTTTTTTATTTATATAGTTAAAAATCGATATAGTGCTTTAAGGTTGTTGAATCCTACATCGTTTGTGTTTCCTAATCTTGAGCTGTATATAAAGTTTAGGGTGATTCTCCTCTTTCAAGGCGTCTTTTGAGGTTGAGTTAGGACCATTGTGTTTCTACATGGTATTAGAATTAGACCTCTTATTTGATATTGGGCGTATTGAATCTGATATCGATGTTGGGTCCCTCTATATCTGTTCGCAATGGTTTGGTAAAAGTCTACTTTTGCGCATGAAAGGGCACGTTGAATTTCACATCGCTTGTGTTTTTTGATCTTGAGCTATATTTTATAAAGTGTAGGGTGATTCTCTTCTTTCAAAGCGTCTTTTGAGAGTTAGTCTCATGGAGTCTCTACATAGCCATTGGGAACCCTTGGTGTAACAATAAATTTGGAACAAAGGGACTATTATTTTTGTTATGACCTTTTCACTTTTCATCTTTTGTGTTTTTACCAAGATTTGAATCTAGGTTAATTGCCTTTCACCCCTTCATATTTTGGTGTTTGTTTAGTTTTAACCATCTACCGTAACATTTATATGTCACCCTTTCTGCTCTGGGGAGAAAATCACATTTTATTCTAAAAAATATAAACTAATTTAATTTTCCCTTTTATATATATATATATTTTAATTTTTTTTTGATATTTAAAGATGATAAAAGGGAAAAAAATTACATTTTCTCTCTCTAGCTCTTTTTGTCTCTCTACTCCTATCTTCTTCTTCTTCTTCTTCTTCTTCTTTATTTTAAATAGAGACAATGAAAAAATAAAATTTAAAATAAAGGAAAGTTTTGTCCATTTTATGACCATTTTGGATTGAAAATTTAATTTCCCCTATTTCTTAACATATTTATTTTTTTTAAAAAAAAGATGGTTTCCAAATATATTACGGGTAGAAAAGGGTAAAGTGTAAATTTTTTAAGTAGAGGAGACAAAATAAAACAAGATCAAAATACAAGAGGGTAAAAGACAATTAACACTTGAATCTTTTAAACAGGCAGTCATACCAGAGGCATTAGATATGGTATACCAATTTCTGCTCCAGCACTTCAACCAAATAACAGTGTAAGTTTATTCAGACTTATTGAAGCTTGTGTTCAACATTAATGTGACATTTGTTTAGTGTTTCTGTTCCCACAAAACTTGGAACAGAAATAGAAATCTGGGAACAATTATGTTATGATCCCAGAATTTTGCTCTAGAAATTAAGGAGCAGAACAGAAACATATTATTTTTGTTCTCATATTTCTGTTTTTGTTCCCAGTTTTCATCAAAACTAGAGAAACGGGGATTAAAAGATAGTGAAAGTGACATTAGCTTCCTTTGAATTCAGTCTGTGGGGAATCAAAGAGTTAAGGGTAGCGATTTTGAAGTCGTTTATATCCCCGAGAAGAGCGGGATATATGAAATTCGTGTAACATGTGGAAATATTCCATTGAACGATGGTCGTCCATTCAGAAAAGAAGTAACTGCAGGTATAATTTCACTTCTAATTCCGGCATGTTTAGCGTTTCTGTTCCCATATTTTTGTTCCTGTTCCGCCATGGGAACAAAAAGAGCAAATTTTTGTCCTGCTTTCTGATTTTGGAACAAATTTATGGGAGCAATAACAGAATTGTTCGCAAGTTTATGTTTGCATTTCATTTTGTTGGAAACAGAAACAGAAGTCCTTGGTGATATTGAGTAATTTTTGTTGGTAATGTCTTGCTGCAGGCGAGGTTAATATATCCCTTTCAGGAGTTAGAAAATATGAACCGAAAGTACCAAAGCTGATAAAACACAAAATAGTTGTGCAGCTATTGGATTCGTTTTCTAATCCTGTTCTGTTCCAAGAATCAAAGTTAAAACTGGAGATTGGTTCGATCAACAGATCAGGTTTCTCAACATGGGCGTTTGTCGATGACAAGGGCGGGTTCTATAAAGGCAGTTATTTGGCAAAGGAAGTGGGAACATATGAGATATGTGCTTCGTTTAATGGAGTTCGGTTCTATCCCTGTCCCTTTGGGGTGAATGTGTATGGAAGTAAGTTGTAACTAATTTTATTATGTTTCCTATTACTTTCATTAGTAATAACTATGTCTCCTGTGTGAATTTGAAGTTGATTAATGCATGCATTTGTTCTCATATTTATGTTTCTGTTCCCAATAATTCTATTCTATTCTATTCTCAGAGATGTGTTCTAAAAAATTGGGAACAAAACGGAAACAGGTCTTTTTGTTGCCATATTTCTGTTTTATGGGAACAGAAACAGAATTGTGAGAACAAAACACTAAGGTGGCATTTGGTTAGTGTTCCCACTTTTCTCAACCCAACTGAGATTGATTGGGTTGAATTGGGTTGAGAATTAATAAGTTTCCAACTGGAAACAGAATTGCATTTGATAACGATAATTTTTTTTTTTGTGCTGAGAGCAAAATCGCGTTTGGTAACTACATTATTCTGAAATTGTTTTCTCATCTAAATAAAAATCATCAAAACAAAAAAATCAACTAAATAAAAATTATCAAATCCAAAAAACTCATCGCCAAACGCCACAAAAATTAATATATATATATATGTTCTGCTCTAAGACGAACACATAGGCGACGGACGACGACAAGGCAGGCGACGGACGAAGACGAACGAAGAACCGAAATCGATTTCAAGAACGAAATCGATTTCGTGTTCGATTTCATTCTTGAAATCGATTTCAAGAACAAAACCGAAATCGATTTCAAAAACGAAATCGAAATCGAGAGAGAGAGAGATTACGTTGGAGACGACGACGACGATGGCGATGGAGAAGACGACGACGGTGAGGACGACGACAGAGAAGACGATGGCGAGAAGGAGGAGGATGACGCCTACGAGGAAGAGGACGACGACAAAGAAGATGATGGCGAGAAGGAGGAGGCCAACGCCGACGAGGAAGAGGACGACGCTGACAAGGAAGAACAGCGAAGATGGAAGAACAAAGTGGGATGATCGTGAGAACTTGGGTTGAGTTTTTTGGGTACAAATTTTTTTTTTTTTTTTTTTGTTTTTCATTTTTTTAGGATTTTAAAAATCAATTCTCATTTTTTGTGTTGGGTTGGGTTGAGTTTTGTGTTTGCCAAACGCATTCCCAAAAATCAAACCCAAAATTTTTGGGTTGGGTTGGGTTGAAATGGAATGAAAACACTAACCAAACGGGGTATTGATTTTTTTGTTCTCGTAACTTTCCTTTTTCTTTCTTGTCGAATCCCACATTGCCCGTGTTATCTGATCTTGAGCTATATATAAAGCCTAGCTCAAACCTTCTTTTTTCATGACGTCTTTTGAGAGTGAGTGAGATCCATTGAGTTTCTACATGGTATCAGAGGCATGACTCTTCTTTGATGTTGGGTGTGTTAAATCTTACATCGATGTTAGGCCCTTCTTCTGATATCCGTTCGGAGTGATTTGTCAAAAAGTTCACTCTGCGTGTAAGGGGGTGTTAAATCCCATATTGATGTTGGGCTCTTTCCCCGATATCTGTTTGCAGTGGTTTGTCAAAAATCCATCCTGCGCATGCGGGGCGTGTTGAATCACACATCGCTCGTTCTACCTGATCCTTAGCAATATATAAAGCCTAATGCAATCTTTATCTTACAAGACGTCTTTTGAGAGTGAGTTAATCCCATTGGGTTTCTTCATTTCAAAATTTTGCAAGTAGAACAGAGAACCATTTTTATGTTCCCAGAGTTCTGTTTCTGTTCCCAAAATATTGAGAACAGAAACATTAAAGGCCTGAGATTTTGCATGATTCTTAAATTATTTTGAGCAGAAGCTTTGAATTTGATCCATTTTCACAATATTGTTGTTGCGAAATTAATTGGAATTGTAATTACTTGGGTTTTTATAGGAGAATATTTTCCTAAAGCGTATGATGATATGGTTTCTGTTTGGGAAGATGAATCGGTTGCCCTTGATGTTCTTGAAAATGATTACTTTGCTGCTGGTAGTGCAACTGTTTCTGAATTTTCAAAGGTAAGATCTTTAACCATTGGATTTGTAACAATTAGAAGCTTGGGTATCGTTGTTTATTAATTTTGTTCCCATATTTTTATTTCTGTTTTTTCCAAAAAACTTGGAACAAAAAAAAATGGAAACAATTTTGTTCAGTACCCAGAAATTTGTTCTCAAAAACTGGGAGCAGAAAATAAGTTTTTTTTTTTTCCCCATTATTCTTTTTATTCCCAGTTTTTTGGGAACATAAACAGAAGCAGAGAAGAGAGACACCAAACAAACAAGAGCCAGTGTTTCTGTTCCCAATTTTTTGTTTCTGTGAATAGAAACAGAAATATGAAAACAAAATCTGTTTGTCTGTTCTCTGATTTATAGAACAAACTAGGGATTTCATGTGCCCAGAGTCCCTATATTTAAAAAGATAGTAAATAATAAAAGAATTAACCAATTAAATATAAATATAAAAATTAGAAGGTACAAAATATAATTTAATTTAACCGTGTATAAAATTGTTGGGCGGGAATTTTTCTACTACTCAAATTAATCCCAACCTCTACCCAAAAACATTTAAAAAAAATATTCCTACTTTATCACAAATATTTTTAGGAACAAAACAAAATTGTCTAAAATTCTTGTTTCTGTTCCAAGTTTTCCGGCATAGGAAATAGAAAAATGGGAACAAAAAGATATGTATATATTCTGCTCGCCGAATTCAGTACTAATATTTGGGGGACGAAACAATGTTGTTCCCTAGTTTTATTTGTTTCCAAGTAATAACAAAAATCCAAGAACAGAAACACTAAACATACACCTTGATTTCTTGTTTAATTAACTATGATATTACTCACAAAAGGAAGTACTCAGGAGATTTCTCCATAACACATACTTCATTCATATATATATATATATATATATATTTTACTTTTGCAGCCATCTCAGGGGTCAATTTTACAGTATGGGCGTCTGTTTAGATATACACCGCATAAAGGATTTTATGGAAACGATTCGTTCACATACACAATACTGGATGTAAATGGTAACCTTGCTTCTGCTGCTGTCAATATATCAGTCCTCTGCATCCCTCCCCAATTTATTTCCTTCCCAATTCAACTGCAAGCAACTGAGGATTTGATCAGTCCCAGATTTGGGTAAGTCCCTCTTTTATTCAGTGTTTCTGTTCCCAGATTTTTGTTTCTGTTCCCAAAAGACCGGGAATAGAAACTGAAATACAAGAGCAAAAAAGGTTTTTTTTTTTGATATTTTGTACCCCTAAAGTTTGACCAAAATTCACTTTGATCCTCATGGTTTCAATTTGAACATATAACGCCTTAAAGTTTCTTAATCATCCACAACAGTTCAAGTCTTTATAAACATTACAATTTTGGAGGGAAAACAGTGACCTCTCATGCACCTGAGTCTTGATTGTTTTTAAGAGGCTGCATGGGAAATTCCAGCCTCTTCTTCTCTCCCATTCTCTTTCCCGCTCAAATACTCAGAAATATACATAAAACATAATATATATAATTTTTCTTTAGAAAATTTAAGGAGAAAAGGAAGAGGTTGGAAATACCCATAAAGTCCCCCTAAAAATTGTTGGGTGCACAATAGTTGACTTTTTATCGTCCAAAAGTGTAATGGAGCTATTGATTTGGACTGAAGTGGGATGATTAAGGAACTTCAAGGTATTATGTATTCATATTGAAAATATGGGGATCAAAGTGAAATAATGGTCAAACTTTAGGGATACAAAATGTCAACCCCCAGCCCCCAGGACAAAAAAATATATTTTTTTTTGTTTAGTTCTGGGATTTATAGAACAAATTTATGGGAACAAAACAAAGTGGTTCTAAAGATTTGTGTTATTCGTTCCAAGTTTTCTGTGAACAGAAACATAAATTTGGAAACAGAAGCACAAAACAAACATGGCCTAGAAAATCAATAGATTTAAAAGTTTTATAAGCATTGCTCCTTAATGTTCGACAATAGTTACAAACTAGTGGTGGTCGGGAGGGAGAACTTTAAAAAACAAAAAAGTGATCAGCGATGGAGCCATGATTTTTAATATAGGTAACTTCGAATAATGAAAACCAAGTATGGGTAAAATATTTGATACAATGTTTTCAGCGAGACAAATGAATTTGAGGGGACCTATTTGCTCCTGTCTTTAAATATGAAGGACCAATGTTGTAACTTTTTGTTTGAAATTCTTGTTTGTGTTTTTGCAAGTGGTTTTTCTGGGATTGAGATTATGTATTCAAATTCAAAGGAGAACATTTCTGTGACAGTAAGTGCTCGATTCGGGACGGTGTTTCTGTCTCCAATGCAGATGAGGTTTTGGAAGCCGATATGGAGTGAACTCTCTGTGAAAAATGGTGATGGGAAGACAAAAGACTTGATCTTAGAAGGGTATTTTGAATCAATCAATTTTGCTCTCCAGTCAATCCAATACCTTGGGTACTGCTCAAATTCTACACTCTCCGACTTTCACTTTTACAGTTCTACTGTGTGTGTGTGAGAGTGTGGGTGCTGACGTGAGCGTGCACACGAGAGAGAGAGATTATGTGTGTGCATGTGTGTTTGAGAGAGAGGGAGTTGTGTGCGCGCGCACGCGTGCAAGGAGAGAGATGGCTTAGAGAATGAGTATGTGTGTGTTTGGGGGAGAGAGGAGTGTGTGCGCCTGTGTACGTGTGTGTGAGAGAGGGGGCTTAGAGAGTACAAGAGCGTGTGCGTGCAAGTGTGTTCGCGAAAGAGAGATTGTGTGCTTGTGAGGGAGAGTAGACTTAGAGAGTTTGTGTTTGAGAGAGAGGGACAAGAGTTTGTGTGAGAGAGGCACCTGAGTGAGTGAATGGTTGCACTCCTTGTAGCGTGGTCTTAGATCTCTCTCGATTCCAAAAATTATCGCATGAGGTGAGGCTTTCCCTCATACTTATAACTTGATCACTAGCCCTTTTTACATCTGATGTGGGATAAACCCAAGAATCCCCCTCTTGCATAACAGGCCTTTGGTCAGCACGAATACCTTCGTTTAAGAAAATATTCTTGGTGTAGAAAGTCTCAAATTTAGGATCTTCCGCCGCTAACCCTCTACTAGTCTCTCTCTTTGAACTAGAGTTGTTGTAATCTGAGCTCTGATATTAATATAGTGATGGTCTTGGGCATCTTTCAATTCGAAAAGTTAGCTTAAGATGTGAGACTTACTCTCATAATTATAACATGACCATCAACTCTTTTCACATCCGATGTGAGATAAATTCAAAACTCCTTTCACTCCAGCTGTGTGTGACACAGAGTGATTGTGACTGTGTTTGTGTGTGTGAGAGAGAGAGAGGGAGTGTGGGGGTGTGTGTGTGTGAGAGAGAGAGAGAGTGTGTGTGTGTATGTGAGAGGGGGAGAGAGATTGCATTTATAAGCTGCTACAAAGTTCAAAAGTGCAGGCTTAAAACTACTCATATTTGCTTCAGGGAAGAGAATTTCTATGGAGGTGATACAATAAGAGTCTCCACCAAGAACACAAACGGAATAAACCACATAGATATTCCAATATGGGTGGAACCCATTAATGATCCTCCATTCATTACAACCCCTGCATTCATCATCTTAGATAGAAGCAATAGTCGTGATGATGATGGTGATGAAGAAGAAGAACAAGCACTCATCTTTGATAACAAAACAGACAACTTTGATTTCTTCATTGCTGATCCAGATCTTCCCAATTTTCCTGGTATGTTCTCAATTTTTTTGTCACTCTTTCCAAAAATTTACAAGAACAAAAATAGTTTTTTTTTTGTTCCCTGGAGGTTGAATTTATATTTTTCTGTTCCCACTTTTCTTGGAACAGAACTGTATTTGATAATATTAGTCATCCAAATAAGTGTTAGTCATTTAATATAAACTACATTGAATCTATCAAGTCAATCTACATGTGAATTTGTATTTGATATCATAATTAAAATTAATTGAGATTTTTGTAAGAATGAAAATATTACCAGTACGTATTAAAAAAATACTCTATAAATAAAATTTGAAAATGATAATAAAAAATTGATATCTGGCTAATACTAACCTCACTTGAAATTAGGAAGCAAAAATACTAAACAAACAGACCTTAATTCCCCGTTTGGGGGTTTTCTTTAACCCCACAAGATTACTCTTTTTCATTCTCGGACGAGCATTTGGTAACGGTTTCTTTAAGTGTTTTTAAAAACAAAAAAGTTAATTTAACAGAAAATAAAAAACATGTACGATAGTGTAAAGATTATGTCTTAGTATTAAAACAAATTAAAAAAATGTTAAGAGCCGTCCTATACTAGGACTCCTAGTCCATCAATTTCTTATAATAAAAATTCGAAAAAAACCAAAAAAAACAAAAAGGAACTATTTTTTGCTTTTCGAAAGAAGTACTTAAAATTATGAAGATCAATGAATAAACATAAAAGTGTAGAGAGAAAAAAGGAACGGAGGTTAGGGTTTATTATCTTTGAATGAATAAATACAAGAATACAATAGAAAACCTAGAAAAGAGAGACTTATATAAGAGTACAATGGAAACACATAGAAAGCAAATGAAAGACTATTCCACTCTTAATACTAAATAATAATAACTCTAATATCCCTCCCCCCCCCCCAAACTCACGATATTGCTATAAGAAGTATCGAGAGTTTGCCAACCAAAAATTGAAAACACGAAGTAGAATGTTTTTTGGAGAACAATGCAGCAATTTGCATGGATGATGACACGAAAGGCAAAGTAATAGTCCCATGTTGAAGGTGATGACGCGTGAGATGACAATCGATCTCGATGTGCTTGGTTCGTTCATGAAAGACTGAATTTTGAGCAATCTGAATCGCACTCTTGTTATCACAATACAATGGAGTGGGATGAGAAAAAGAAACACCCATATCTGCAAGTAACCAACGCAACCAAATTATTTCAGTGGCAATGGATGTCATCATATGATACTTAGCTTCCGTGGAAGATTTAGAAACAACCACTTGCTTTTTGCTCTTCCATGAAATAAGAGGATCACTCAAAAATAAAAAAAAACCTGTGACAGACCTGCGATCTGTGGGATCACTAGCTCAATTAGCATTAGAGTAGGCATGTAACTCCAAAGACGAGATCGATGAAAGTAAAAGACTCTGAAAGAGAGTACCACGAAGATACCGAAAGATACGAAGAACAAGAGCCTAATGAATTGTAGTAGAAGTGACAAATTGGCTGACAATATGAACAACATGGGCAATGTCTGGGCGAGTGATGGTTAGATAGACCAAACTGCCAACAATAATACGATATAAGGTAGGATTTGACAAAGAGGCACCATCGGAAGGTGAATAACGAACATTCACCTCTAGAGGAGTATCAACGGTTCTTGTATTAGTAAGGCGAGCATGCTTGAGAATGTCAGCTGCATATTTAGACTGAGAGAGAAGATAGCCTTTTGGAGAAAATACTACTTCAATACCCAGAAAGTAGCGTAAAGCCCCTAAGTCTTTCATTTCAAACTGACGAGATAATTTTGACTTTAAGATTGCAATCCCATCAACATCATCACTAGTAATAATTATGTCATTCACATATAAAGAGAGTAGAATACGGCCTGTAGTGATACACTTTATAAACAGAGCGGAATCAGGATTACTTGGGTGAAAACCAAGTGAAGTAATCATTGTAGAGGATTTCTCAAACCAGGCTCAAGGGGTCTATTTAAGACCATATAGAGCTTTCTTGAGTTTACAAACTTCTTCAGACTTATGAGCAACACCCAGAGGATGAGTCATTTGAACTTCTTCTTGAAGATCGCCATTCAAGAATGTATTTTTAACATTCATCTGAGAAATATGCCATTGACGAACAGATGTAACGGTAATAAGAAAAATGCGTACAATTGTCATTTTTGCAACTAGAGCAAAAGTCTCCTCATAATCCATATCATATTGCTGAGAAAATTCCTTAACAACCAAATGAGCTTTGTACCGCTCAACCGAACGATTAGATTTAGTTTTAATTTTCTAAACCCAATGAAAACTAATTGGACTTTTACGAGGAGGTACAAGTACCAAATCCCATGTATCCGTCTTATATAAAGCAGAAATTTCCTCAACCATAGCCTGTTGTCAAAGAGGATCAAGTGTTGCCTCTTTATAGGATAAAGGCTCAGAGAGACAGTGAATAGAAGCTAAAAATGAAGCAAAGAATTTGAATAACAAGAGTAAATAAAATATGGTATATTAGTGGAGTTATGAATGCACTGAGGATAGTGATGAGGAGAATCCACAATCTGAGCAGATTCTTGGTCAGTCGTCGGAGGAAAGGGAACGCTAGAAGTATCAGTACCTATAGAACTACCAGTGTGAAAATGAGGTGGGTCTCTATTTGTAGTGCATAGGTTTGAAGAAGATAAACTTTCTGTGTCATCAGAGAAACGATCAATGGGAATGGGGTCAAATTTAGTTTAAGTTGTGTATACTAGAAGGAATAGAGAAGAAAGTATATGCTCAAGAAACACAATATGACGGGGCACATATAGTTTTTATGCAATTGGATCAAAACAACGATATCCCTTTTGTTCCTTACCATAGCCTAAGAAAACACAAATGACAGAACGAGAAGATAACTTACCATGCTCTACTCTCGGTCGAAGAACAAAACAAGTGCACCCAAATACTCTTATGGAAGAATAATTGGGAGCATGACCATACAATTTTTCAAATGGAGACAGACTTGAAGAATGAGAGGATGAGATCTTATTAATTAGGTTCACTGCAGTAAGGACTGTTTATCCCCAAAATACAATAAGAACAAAGGCAGGCAGTAAGAGAGAACGGGTAGTTTCAACAATGTGCCTATGTTTCCTTTTAACGACACCACTTTGCTCAAGAGTGTCAGTACACGAGGTTTGGTGAATTGTTCTATCTAAAGCAATCAAGTTAGTAAAAGAATTAGAAATGTATTCCCCACCCAAATCACATCTAAAGCACTCGATAACAACAGAATATTGGGTCTTAACATGAGCTCGAAACGTTTGAAAAATACCAAAAAACTCAGAACGACGTTTCATAAGGTAAACCTAACAATATCGAGTGTAATCATCAGTGAAAGAAATATAATATCTGGACCCCCTTTTTGTAGCAATCGGGGAAGGTCCCCACACATTAGAGTGAACCAGATCAAATGGTGTAAGAGAAGAAGAAATGATTCGATTAAAAGATAAAACATAAAATTTTGTCAGTTTACAATCACTACAATCAGAAATATCACAAGTTGACAAATTCCCTAATGCTCCTATAGATATTAAGTATTTTAAACGAGATGCTGAAACATAATTAAGACGAGAATGTCATTAATAAAAACTAAAAGATGAAGAAGTCAAATAAAAAGACGACAAGTCAACACCGGAAGCTGCAACACTTAGTACTCGTAGCTCATCCAGTATATATAATCCCCCTTACCTACGGCCTGTCTCAATTAGCTTCTGGGATTGCAGATTCTGTATATGACAAGTAGTAGAAGAGAAAAAGACTGAGTAATCAGAATCACATAATTGACTAACAGAAACAAGATTCAGTGCAAGATTGACAATATGATAAACATTTAAAAGAGATAACCGAGATGTGATAATAGAGCCAATGCCTGCTAACGGCATCGGAGTACTATTAGCAGTGATAACAGATACAGATGATGTAGGATTTAAAGAATCAAATGATGATAAGTCAAGTGATATATGATGAGAGGCTCTAGAATCTAGAACCCCATATAAAGGAAAACATACCTGAAGAATTAAAGGGCAACAAACCTACTGAAGATACATCAGACATAGTATACGACTGTGTGGCAAAAAACTTCTGAAATTACTCAGTAAGGACGGCCATTGTGCGATTAGAAGATGTTGGGTCTTCAAAGCCAAACGAATTTAATGATGACGGTACGGTTGCTTCAGTGTTAAGCTGTGCTGTAAGGTAGGTTTTGAGATTAATTGTCAGATTTCCACTGGGGAGGCGACTGCTGCTGCTGCATTCTACTCAATTTAGGGCATTAAGCTTTTCAATGACCTTTCTGCTTACAAAAGTTACATTCATTAAAAGCAGACCTTAAATAGGGCTTGTTTTGATGATTAGGAGGTGTTTTGAGACTTGAAGCGTATCTCATCGGCCAATAATTCACTAAGCACTGAGTTAACAGAAGTGGACTACGGTGTAAAATTGTCCCACGAAGTCCCTCAAAATCATCATGTAACGTCATAAAAAACTGGACCAAACGTTGTTCTTCTCTACGAGCAATGTACGGAGTACATACTCGTAATTCTACACATTTCGTAAGGGCTAATTGATCTCAAAAATCTGTCATAGCGGAGTAGAATTCCTGAATACTCATATCATTATGTTTTAGTGCTCGAATATTATATTCCAATTGGTATTGTTTTGTAAAGTTAGACTGTACATACTACCTTGATAGATAATCCCAGATCTCTTTGGCATACTTATACTTTGCCAATTATATATCAATTGAATGAAACAGACTTGTTAATCCAGATGATAATTTTCAAATTGTTTGCCTCCCAAGTGTCTAACGAAGTTATATAATCTCTAGCCTTTTCATCTTTTGGTTTAACCAATGTAACACTAATATAATCCCACATCTTTTTGTTTTTGAGAAAATTTTTCATCACATAATTCCAATACAATTTTTTTTTCTCATTCAGTCTTACACTAATAGATTGAAGCAAGTCATCTCTCTCAGAAGCCATTACAAATACCAACAAGAGAAACAAAAGAAAAAAAACACAGATCTAATGTGATTGAGAAAGAAATTCGCTGCAGAGAAAACCAAATCAAAGTTGCGCAGAAGCGAAATTGTACGTACATAAAAAATCATAGTCGTACGGACACTGGATCTGTATGAACGCTAGATCTATACGAAAGTCGGATTCATATGGACTTTGGATATGTATGAATGCTGGATCTATACGAACGTCGGAATCGTACGAATGCCCATGAGATTAGGCTCTTGATACCATGTGAAGATCAATGAATAAACATAAAAGTCTAGAGAGAAAAGAGAAACGGAGGGTAGGGTTTATTATCCTTGAATGAATGAATACAAGAACACAATAGAAAACCTAGAAAAGAGAGACTTATATAAGAAAGATTTAGAAAACAAGTAAAAGACTATTATACCCTTAATACTAAATAATGATAATAACTCTAATAAAAATCATTAGGAATGACAATTCAACCCGGACCAACAGGTAATCGAACCAAATGGTTCGGTTTGGAACCGCTTAAATGGTTTTGGTTTTGCAATTGAAAATTGAAGTGATTTTAATTTTGGGATAGTAACTGTCAAACCGAATTGTATAACCGGTATTTTAGATCTATTTTTATTATATATATTATCGTGATTTTTTATTTATTTACATTTTGACCCCTAATATATATATGTTATAGGGTTAATTGACTTAATTTTTGTTTTTTCATAATTTTTTTCGGTATTTTAGTTATTTTTTATTTGCATATAAAAAACAATAGTTTGCTGTTTCGGTTTTAGTTTTGATTTTATATAAAATTAAAACACTTTAACGGTTTTATTTTGGTTTTGCATAAAATTAAACGGTTCGGTTTCAAAATCGTTTTTTTAAAAACTGGCGGTTTTGGTTTTGGTATATATCTAGCGTTTTTCGTTTTGTTTTCTAGTGAAATGGGCCCAAAGAACCATGCCACCCCTGAAGATCATCTCGATTTTTTTCTAGAGTAACTTTTTTAAGTATAAAGCAAACACTAATTAAAAAAAAAAAATGGTTAGCAAACGGGACCTAATAATTTATTAGAATATGATTTTGAAATCTCAAACTTATTTACTCTGTTTTATTTGGTCTTCAGGAAATGATTCTGAATTTCTGGTGATATTTTCTGTGGAAGTAAACTGGGGATTCTTATCAACGAAGCTACCAGCAGAGCTGATAAATTCAACAGAACTGAAGCTGAGGAGTAGTTATCAATGGCAACCTCTTCAGACATTTGTTACAATTTCCCACCATTTTAAGGTCAAAGCAAAAGGCATTAGATTCAGAGGAACAATTGCTGAATGCAACTCCATCATGCACCATTTGTCATTTCATGTTAGTTCCCTTTTAAACAATACTCATACTCCTTTCTCATTTAGTTTTTTTCTTCAAGTACTTCTTAAAAGAAAATAAATGAATTTAACAAAAAATAAAATAAAATAAAATACCTTTACTTAAAAGCAAAAACAAAAAAGCCGAACATGTGTTTGATAGCTTAGGGTTTTATCCTAGTGTTATCCTAGTAAGTGATTTTTTTAACCTAAAAAAAATCATCAATGATTGTAAAAATATGATGGAGAGCTCTTAATACATCGATCTCTCAAATTATAAATATCGGGAAAAAACAAGAAACAACAATTTAAAAAAAAATACTTAAAATTATATTTTTAATTTTTTTTGTGCAAAACAAACGTCACTTTAAAAAATAAATATTTTTTTGAGAGTATTTTCTAAATTCCTTAAAAATATGAGAAATAAAAACAAAGTTGATTCCTATTCATTTCCATAAAACTATTCTCACCACTACTCCGCCGGCTAAAAAATATGTATATCTATTGTCATACATTTAAAGAAAAAAAAAAGAATAAATGTTATAATCAAATGAGTTTCTTTGTTTCTGTTCTCATGTCTCTATTCCCTGAATACTCAAGAACAGAAACAAAATTCGCATCCTAGTTTATTAGAGGTAGAAACAGAAATGCAGAAACACTAACCAAACTCCACCTAAATTGCTCTATAAATAAGAAAAAAAAAGTTCAAGAACGAAATTTAGAGGACTGAAGTTTCATAAAGATATATTGGTCTTTTCACACCATCTCCTTTCATTCCTCTCCAAATCTCCTCAATTTGGGGGATTTCCTATATAGTTTCGACTCGACTTATGGTTATTGAAATTTGTTTTGGACATATTTACCCTTCTATTTATTTCATTCCTTGAAATAATGCTTCAGAGGTGAATTTATTGGTTTTTATTGAGCAGGGTGGTGAACATGGTGCTTTTTTAACAGTGACAGTAAACGATCTGGGAAACTATGGCTGTTCTCCAGATTGCTCAGACATGATTTCAGTGCCTTTGTTTGCAGAAGCTACAATGAACCTAATAAGAAAACGACCCATGACTTCATTGCTAGCTCATAGTAAGTTAAATTGTTTTTCCAAAGTTGCTCTTTTTAGATTATTATGTTTGGTTTATAATTAAGAGAAAATATAATTTAAATATATCTGTTGAATCCCATATTGCTTGTCGTATCTGATCCTGAATTATATATAAAGCCGAAGGTAATCCTCCTCTTACAAGACGTCTTTTGAGAGTGAGTTAGGCAATTGAATTTCTACATGATATTAGAGTCAGGCATACTTTTGTCTGATGTTGGGTGTATCGAATCCCATATCAATGATGGGTCTCCCATTATTCGTTCGTAGTGGTTTGTCAAAATCCACCCTGCGCGTGGGGGGGTTGAATCTCACATTGATGTTGGTCCTTTCGTAGCCTTACCCTTGTATAGTTGTATACAGAGAGACGATTTCTAAGGTTTGAACCCGGAATCTATAGGTCACAAGTAGAGTAATCTTACTATTGTTCCCAAGGCTCACCCTCATATATATATATATATATACACACACGCTCACATATTTACACACATATGTACACACACACACACATATATATTAATTGGGTTAAATACACTTTACCCCCATGTGGTTTAGTTCATTTGCACTTTACCCCCTGTAGTTCAAACGTCGCCATTTACCCCTTGTGATTGTGGACCTAAGTGCAATAGTGACTCCGTTAACGGAAAGGTCAAAATGTCGATTTTACCCTTATTTAATTATTTACTTTTTTTAGGGTGTAAAGTGCAATTAACCCAAAGGCTTTTATAACCTGATGGAGCGCTCTCTCTCTAGTATCTAATTGAGAGCCTCGCTTGCTTCTCTCTACCGCCGCCGACCTCGCCACTTCGTCGTTGTCCCCGACGACGGCCTTTTGTCTCTACCAAACTCGCAATTGCCGCTCTTCTTCCTCCCATTTCTCAACCTTCGATGGCGATGACTATGTAAGTGAATTAGCCGTCCCTCCCATCGACACCACCTCCATCAATCGATCGCTCCAATTCCTTGCCAGATCTACACGGTGTACGACTTCAATGGTAATATTTGATTTTTTTTCTAGATTAATTTTTGTTTTCGTCCATTACGGAGGGGATTCTCATTTTTTAGGCAACCTTGCGGTGGTTTTTTTTTGTGTTTCTAGTTTATGTTTATGTTTGTATTTCTGGTTTTTGCTTCTGTTTCTAGTTTAAATTCATCATCTTGTGATTTTTTCAAACTCAAGCAGATTAAGGTTACTCTCTCTCCTCTCCCTCTCTTTCTCTCTCTAATTTTGCATACTTGTTCTTGTCTGTGTTTCTTTGGTTTGCTTGATACATTCAATTTTGGTATCTTCGCATCCAGTAGTTTATACATAGCCAACCTTCACGTTTCGATTTCATTTTTGTGTTTTTGGGTTCTGAGTAATCCAAATTAGCCTATTTTGTAATCGACTTTCATAGAGGTGTTCGACGAAATGCCTCAATGAAAGTGTTTTGTAAATGGGTGCCTTCACTTGGTTGGTGCCGATCTCTGCCTTCGTCACTCAACTTCGTCGATCTCCACCTTCGCCGAACAAACTTGCCTTCGACGAACTAATCTGGTTCTCTCTCTTTCAGTCTTGAATCTCTTGTTAAAAAAATTATTGTTGAATTTGTTTGTTGACGATTTATTTTGAAATTGCTGTTAAATTGAATCTCTTGATATAGATCTTGTTAAAAAAAATGGATTTGCCGAAAAATTGTTGTAGAACAGATCTGGACCTCCAATTTCCCTTTTTTTTATTTTTTTTATTTTTTATTTTGAAATTGCTTGTTCTCTGGCTGCCTTCATTCAGATTTACCAGAAATTTCTTTGTTGCCTGCTCTAATTCATTTAACACCTCAAATTGATGAATTGTTTGGCGGTGGCGTTCAATCAGAGGTCCCATTCGGTGTCTTTATCTTCGGCGTTCAATCTCTGCGAATTTCTGGAACATATCAAAATTGGGGGCTATGGCAGTGAGGATGAAGGAGGAGGGAGAAATCAAGTGACTTAGTGAGAGCTTTCGTTGAGGAAGAGAAAAAAAAAAATTATTTTTGGAATTGTTTCTTGTTAAAAAAATTGTTGTTGAATTTGTTTGTTATTTGATTTTTTTTTTTTGGATTTGTGCGTTTCATTTCTGATATGTTAATATTATATATGGAAAAAGTTTTATATTTCTGATCTGTTGATATTATATACGATTTAAAATTTAGAGTCTTAGATTTTTTTTGGTCGTGAATCTCTTGATATTATATACCCAGAAGAGAGAGAGGGGAGTAGCAGAGAGAGTTTTTTTTTTTTTTGGGCCAAGGAGTTGCATAGAGATGAGTTGCAGAGATGAAGAGAATGAATAGTGTCTAAAATACACATTTGACCCTTAAGTTTATATAGAAAATAAAATGACCCTTAGAAAGATGGATTTATTGTTAGATTTTAATTAAATTCAATTTCATTTAACAATACTTCAAGGAAGAAGAAACAAAATACACAATAACCCTTCAAGATATTGAATATTATATAGAGAAATATGGAGGATAAAATGGGAACAAGAAATCAATATTTTGGAGGGAAAAAACTCAAAAAACATGGTCATCCGTGAAGCTAGCGCGTGAGCCGCACATTTGTCAATTTTAACAGAAAGTGTTAGATTTGCACTTAGGTCCAAGATCACGGGGGGATAAGTGACGACGTTTAAACCGCAGGAGGGTTTAGTGTAAATAGACCAAATCACATGAAGGTAAAGTGTAATTAACCCTATATTAATTAAATTGTAAGAAATTGTTAGTTTTGAAAATATTATCTTTATTAAAATGTGTTAAAAATAGAAGTACAGGTGATATGATCTGGTCTATTTAATTTTTTGAAAAAAAAAAAAAAAGAGCAGAATTGGTTAAAAATATATGCAAGAGAAAAATGTGAATAGAGAAAAAAAAAAGTATTTTTTTAAAATAATAAAATATAATATATTAAGTGAAGTGATTGATTGAAAACTGTAAAAATTGTTATGTTAAATTGTTTTTTGAACCATATTGTAAAAGTTGAAATTCTCAAAAATGCATCCTAATTGTAAACCAAATAACACCTTAGTGTTTCTGTTCCCGAAAAACTGTTTTAATTTTTCTCTTGCATTTCCAGAAGAACTTTATGAAAACAGAACATAATTGTTCCTAGATTTCTATTTTTTTCCCAAGAGCAAATTAATGATTTTGAGTTTTCTTACTTGTGGTTGTGTGCTGTTGCAGCTTTAGGAACAGCTATAGTGATAGAATCGATTCTGGTGTTCTCGCTTGGCGTTCTACTTCTATATTTCATATGGAAATGTGCATTTGCTCTTATACATGAAAAAAGGAAGGTTGGTGTTGCGGACGTTGAACTCCCGACGATAAATAGTTCGAGCGGACAAACTGTAAGTATGCCTATATGCACTATAAATACGGATTTCGGAATTTTTCACCATAACTCTACTTTTTTACGTGTTTATAACACATAAACACCACGACCCAAACCCATTCAATGTATTTGCACTAAAATGGCAGTCCAGTGCACGAAGACCCTTGCCATTAAGGGATCTAGGGAGGGTCAAATATACTCAAACCTTACCTCTACATACAGAGAGACTGTATCCAAAATTTGAACACGGGATCTCTAGATCACAACGGAACAATATTACCATTGTACCCAAGGCTCACCCTCTATGAAGACCGAACTAATTATTATTATTTTTCCTTTCTATAAAATTAATTTTAAATATTGTTATCTCCTATTTAAGGATAATTGAAAGCTTATTTGTAAGTATTTATATGAGTTTTTGCACTTTGCACCCTTGAAGTTTTGGAGAAATTTTCACTTTAGTCCCTGTACTTTCAATTTGAACGTATTAAACCCTGAAGTATTTAAATTGTGTCAAGTCAGTCCAAATCGGTAACTCATCATTTTTATGATGGAAATGATACGTGTCAAACACGAAATCACCCACGTAGGTGAATTTTATCATAAAACATGACGGAAAGATTGGCTTGATACAATTTAGATACTTCGGGATCTAATGTGTTTTAATCGAAAGGGCAAGGACTAAATTAAAATTTCTCTAAAACTTCAAAGGTGCAAAAAGCTCTATTTATTTATATATACGTTTTTGTTAATAAATTCTCTCTTTTTGCACAGTCAAGCCCGCGTGTATCTGAAAAAGTAGTGGAGTTTGGCGGATGTTGTCCGAGCCCTTTCCTGCGCCGTGGCCAATCTTCTAACTTCCGGCAGAGGTATATGTCTTATGATCCTATTAATAACATTTATTTAATAATAATAAAAGAACTTCAGGTCGACATCTCCTGAAGTTCATAATTTTATTGATAACGTTTTTTTAAAAACTTTTTAACATAATAAAAAAAATAATTCAACGGAATGTATCGTCTTAATGTTATCCTTACGAAGAAAATTTCTCAACCCTTAAAAAAATTAAAATAAAAAATCATAGATGACTGAAAAAAATTGGGTTGAGGGTCTCAAACAGATCTTTTAAACAATGCATAAGATTTTATCCAGAAGTTTATATTTTATGATTTTAACGAGATTTTTAGCTCCATTTGGATGGATAGATTTAAATTTAAAGATTTCCAGTATTTTCATTACAATACAAATATTTACTAATTAAATTCAAGATAATTCGTCAATAGTCCCCATTAAGACGGATTAATCTACAATTTATCTAATTTTAATTATAAATTTATTATTAATTCCTTAATTACATTTTAGCTCCGATATTTTCAATTAAGGTTTACATCGTTGGTCTCTGTCGTCGCCTATCATCGGACCTCAGGCCTCCGATCACCGAAGTCCAACCATCAGGCAATATAATTTCTTTTAGCTATATGTAATTATTTTTCAGTTACATGTATCTATTTTTTTAAGTGAATTTTTTTAATTACATGTAACTATTGTTTGAATCTATTTTTTAGTTATATTTTTTAAGTGTATTTTTAATTATATTTTAGTGTATAATTAAATTATGTGGCTCTTTTTTAGGATTTTCCAGCAAATATCCCGTTAAATTAAATAAGACTCTTGGAGATCCAAATTAGTATAATAAATTTCAAATAACTTATTTTATCGAATCATTGTAAATCTTTTAGTATGGACTATTATTTACATGATTTTAGTTTGCTGATATCCATCTCTCGTATACATTCTAGATTTTGAGTTTTAACCTTAAACAATTTGAAATTTCAGGTCGATCCATCGAATTGGAAACGAAGAAACTCCTTGACCGAGTCCGATTGTTCGTTTCAAATCAAATTTTTTGTGTCTTATTTAGATGGTGTTTGTCTACGCCAAGGCTGCCCTAAGCCGAAGCCGCCATAGCAATTGCTATGGACCCCAATTCGATAGGGGCATATATGTGCTATCCTAATTAGAGCATGGACTTCGCTTAAAATCCTTATTCAAAAAAAAAAAAAAAAAGTTTTATTTTTTAAAACACATTGCCCGTTGAATTTATCCACTGTGGGAAGGACACCAATTTCATATTTCGCTACAAGCCCATTTAATTTATTTATTGTGTCTTATTGATATTCTTAGATATAAAAAAAACAAGATTTTAAGCATTTTTTTTTCAAACATAAAAAAAATATATATATATATTCTTTAGGCTCCTTGATTTTTTATAGGGTTAATTACACTTTACCCTCTTGTGATTTGGTCTATTTGCACTTTACTCCCTTATACTTCAAACGTCGCCACTTACCTCTTCTGTGGTTTATGGACCTAAGTGCAACCCTCACTCCACTAACGGAAATCGTGGAATGTCGATTTTACCCTTCTTTATATCTCAACACTTAGAAGTTTCTTCATGAACCCTACTCACTTCTTATCCAAGCTTTCAGCCTCTGCACCTTTGTTCCTCACTTCCTCAAGAGCTACCGCCTCCTCTCTTCCTTCTCAACCTCCGTCCACACCCAATCTTGCTCCGAACATCGTCCACCCTCCACCTAAATCATCTTCACAAATATCATTTGCTCAAATATCCTTTGCGAGTATACTAAACAAGAAGATTCGCTTATTTTCAACCCCTGCTCAACCCTAACGGCGATCTCTGCCTTTGTGCCGCTCAACGTGACCGATCTCTGCCTTTACCGGATGGATCTGCCGATCTCTGGTTCGTCCCTCTCTCGCGTGATCGTCCTCTTTTGGTGAGTAGTTAGGGCTTCGATTTGGCTTTGAATGGTTAGGATTTCATGAATCCCATAGTCTATGTTTATGTTCTGCAATTTTTTGTTCCCAAATTTGTTTCTATTTCAATTTCGATTTGGCTTTGAATGGTTAGGGATTTCGTGAATCCCATAGTCTGTGTTTATGCTCTGCAATTTTTTGTTCCAAAATTTGTTTCTATTTCAATTTTGATTGAGAATCTTGTTGAGAGATTTCAAGACTCAAAAAATCACTTTCTAAGGACCATGTCATGTGTTAAAAAATTACTATTACAGGACCCCGCAGATTGATGGTTTTATGGAATGAGACCTTTCACTAAATATCCCATTTCGATTTGGCTTCTAATGGTTAGGGATTTCCTTAATCCCATAGTCTATGATTATGTTCTGCAATTTTTTGTTCCCAAAATTTGTTTCTATTTCAATTTTGATTTGGCTTTGAATGGTTAAGGATTTCACGAATCCCGTAGTCTATGTTTATGTTCTGCAATTTTTTGTTCCCAAATTTGTTTCTATTTCGTTTAATTTTGTGTTTGAATGGTTGATTGCAGGTGTTTTTTGGTGTTCGAATGGTGTTCGATTTCGTGTTCAAGCATTATATGATTTGGTGTTTTTGGTGTTCGATTTCGTGTACGAATGGTGTTTGATTTCATTCGATTTCAGGTACGACCGTTGCAGGTTTGGACAGGTAACTATAGAGTTGCCTGCAGCTCCCTCCATGCTTCTTTAGGTACGACCGTTAGACTCTATTCCATTCTGATAAGTTGGATCGTAAGCTTACCTGTTAGAGAAGGGCCAATTCCCAAACAAAATTTGCATCTGTTTTGATCTCAAAATTTGAGATACAAAAACCCTTTTTTTTTGGTTTTACTGCTATGCTGCAAGTTTTGTAGAAAAACAAAAAACGGAGACAAAAATATTGGGGTGGCATTTGTTTACTGTTTTTATTCCCAGGTCTTTGTTTCCTGAAAGCTTTGAAAAAAAAAGAAGAAATATGTTTCTGTTCTAGGTTTTTTGGGGAGTAAAACAGAAATCTGGGAACAGAAACAGTAAAGAAACGCCACAGCACTATATAATATTTGTATTCTTTTGGATTCCTTCGTTCTGCAACTGATGCAGCTTACATTTCAATGTTTCTATTTTGGGTTCATGTTGGTATCATTCAGCCACATTTTGCTTGAAAGTTTGAACCGTTGAAGCGATAAGACAGAAAGAAGTTGGAGTAATGGAAAACATCTATGTGCTCCAAAAAAGAAAAAGAGAGATTGTAATGCAAGCAGACGATTGAACGCGCCCCGATTTTCCAGAGAAAACCAAAAACAAATATATAGATAGATATATGTTTATATACTTGGCGCTGGTAAAATGAGAAGGGTTTCTAAAAACGTCGATTTTCTCATTAAAATATACTTAAGCCTGTTTTAGAAAATGAGTCGCCACCTAGCATTGGGTTTAAATGATGTGCTAGGTCACCATATTTTTCTTTTTTGAAAATAATTTTAAAAAAATGGCTTAAGTAAAATTTGACTCCAAAAATAACATGGTCTAATTAGAGATTCGTTTAAAGAGTTCGGGGGTCAGTTACGCTCGAGGAAGGTGTCAAGCACCCCAAAACGCCCGTCCAAAGACGGTACCTTATCCGATTAAGTCCAATTAGAATTTAGATCCGAATGTTTTTATTTTATTTTTAAATACTCCTTATATACACATATACACATACACACACATTGAGGGAAGTGATATCCCTTCTAAACCTAGACCGTTCTGATTGAAGGTTGAAAATTTTCCACCTCGTATTGTTAGCACATTATATTTAATACAAATTAAATAAAACACCCGCACACACGCATCGAGGAGAGTAATTCCCTTCTAAATTTAGCCATTCAAATTGAAGGTTGGGAATTTTCCACCTCGTATTGTTAGCACATTATATTTAATACAAATTAAATAAAACACCCGCACACACGCATCGAGGAGAGTAATTCCCTTCTAAATTTAGCCATTCAAATTGAAGGTTGAGAATTTTCCACCTCGTATTGTTAGCACATTATATTTAATACAAATTAAATAAAACACCCGCACACTCGCATCGAGGAGAGTAATTCCCTTCTAAATTTAGCCATTCAAATTGAAGGTTGGGAATTTTGCACCTCGTATTGTTAGCACATTATATTTAATACAAATTAAATAAAACACCCGCACACACGTATCGAGGAGAGTAATTCCCTTCTAAATCTTAGCCATTCAAATTGAAGGTTGGGAATTTTCCACCTCGTATTGTTAGCACATTATATGTAATACAAATTAAATAAAACACCCGCACACACGCATCGAGGGGAGTAATTCCCTTCTAAATTTTAGCCATTCAAATTGAAGGTTGGGAATTTTCTACCTGGTATTGTTAGCACATTATATTTAATACGAATTAAATAAAACACCCGCACACACGCATCGAGGGGAGTAATTCCCTTCTAAATTTTAGCCATTCAATATTGAAGGTTTGGAATTTTCCACCTCGTATTATTTACTCAAAATAAATAAATAAATAAATAAATAAATAAATAAATAAAAAAAAAATAAAAAAAATAAAAAGAAAATAAAAAGTAATAAATAAATAAATAAATAAATAATAAAGAAAGAAGAGAAAAAAAAAATCTAATTTAAAAAAAATTAGTATAATAACAACTAAAAAAAAATAAGAGTAAGATTTACAACAGATAAAAATTTACCACCTTCTTGGAGATTTTTCTTCTTCAAAATTACAATAAAATGAAAATAATATTATTTTCTTCAAAATGTTTCTCCAGATTTTCCCTCTCCCTTACAAAAATTTCTCTCAAAAAATTTCTTCCCCTCAAAAATCCTCTTGCGAAAAATTCCCCTCCCTTTCTCTTGTGATCCTTCTTTTATTTATAGGAAGGATTTCTGAAAAATCCTCCGACAAACGCGCGAAAAAGAGGGGAAAAAGGGGGTGGGTGCACCGAAATTTGGTGCACCCACCCCCTTTTGGGTGCACCAAAAATGGTGCACCCAAAAAAGGGGGGGCTGGCCCCCCTGCTGGCCGCATGTACGGCCAGCTGGTCGCACGTGCGACCAGCCCTTGGTGCACGTGCGACCTTTGTGCAGCCCCCCCATCCCCGTTCGGTCCAGACCTTTCTCGTTCTCGTCTGTTTCTTGTCCATTTTGTTCCGAATTAACGCGTTTTTATTCCACTTCGAAAAATCTACAAAACCAAAATAAATAAATAAATAAATTAATTACTAATATTTAATTTACTTAAGAGATTAATAAAACTTAATTTAGCAGTATTAAACCGTACAAATACGGTACAATCAAAATAAAATAAATAGAAAAATAAAATAAAAATAACTATAAAATAAAGTATATTTTTTTGCGAAGCGGTCAAAATACCGTGTCTACAGCTGCCCCTCTTTGTCATGCAAGTCCCACTTGCTTGACAAAGATAAAAGACCACGTCATTTTGATCGTCCCATTTTATCTTTATTTATTTATTTTTATTTTTAGTGTATTTTCCAATAATAGAACAAATAAAATAAAATGATTCATGACGAATACGTGTACGTTTAGAGTAATAAAAGAATACTCATGACGATGTTCATGATAAACAAATGTCCGTTTAGAGGATTGTTTAGAGTAATAAAAAAATGACTCTTGACGATACTCATGACGAACACGTGTCCATTTAGAGGATCGTTTAGAGTAATAAAAAAAGTGACTTCTGACGATACTTATGGCGAACACGTGTCCGTTTAGAAGATTGTCTAGAGTAATAAAAAAAAGACTCATGACGATATTCATGATAAACAAGCGTCTGTTAAGATAATCGTTTAGAGTAATAAAATAATTCATGACAGTACTCATGACGAACATGTGTCCGTTTAGAGGATCGTTTAGAGTAATAAAATAATTCATGACGATACTCATGACGAACAAGTGTCTGTTTAGAGGATCGTTTAGAGTAATAAAATGATGACTCATGACGATACTCATGACGAACAAGTGTCTGTTTAGAGGATTGTTTAGAGTAATAAAAAATGACTCATAACGATACTCATGACGAACACGTGTCTGTTTAGAGGATCGTTTAGAGTAATAAAAAATGACTCATAACGATACTCATGACGAACACGTGTCTGTTTAGAGGATCGTTTAGAGTAATAAAAATGACTCCTGACGATACTCACGTCTGTTAAGATAATCGTTTAGAGTAATAAAATAATTCATGACAGTACTCATGACGAACATGTGTCCGTTTAGAGGATCGTTTAGAGTAATAAAATAATTCATGACGGTACTCATAACGAACATGTGTCTGTTTAGAAGATTGTCTAGAGTAATAAAAAAAAGACTCATGACGATACTCATGACGAACAAGTGTCTGTTTAGAGGATCGTTTAGAGTAATAAAATGATGACTCATGACGATACTCATGACGAACAAGTGTCTGTTTAGAGGATTGTTTAGAGTAATAAAAAATGACTCATAACGATACTCATGACGAACACGTGTCTGTTTAGAGGATCGTTTAGAGTAATAAAAAATGACTCATAACGATACTCATGACGAACACGTGTCTGTTTAGAGGATCGTTTAGAGTAATAAAAATGACTCCTGACGATACTCATGACGACCACGTGTCTGTTTAGAGGATTGTTTAGAGAAAAAAAATGACTCATGACGATACTCATGACGAACAAGTGTACGTTTAGAGGATTGTTTAGAGTTATAAAAATTATTCATGCCCCAGCCCTCTTGGCCAGGGGCTTAAAGAAAGTTCAAGAGTATAAAATATGCCCCCACTTGTGACTGAGCTAGAATGAGAGAGCAAAGATATAAATGTGCCCCAGCCGAACTCTCAGATGACCGAACATTTATAGATTGCCTGCGTACCTTAGTATTATGCCGAGGATTAAGTTTGGCGTAGTTCACTTTTCGCCCTTTTCAGGGCAAAACGCATACCTGGACGCTCATTTAGAGCTTTGGAACTTTTAGTAATAAAAGTTTCTAATTTGAACCGGAAGGTAAGAAGTCTTTGTGAGAGAGAAATCCATGCTTCCCTGCCCTTTGAAAACCCTGTAATTGGACAAAAAACACATGCAACACGAAAATTTAGTTTGAAAAACTTGTCACTCTTGACGACTAGCAATTCCATCCCCCCCTTTTCCGTCGCAATCTCTCATTTGATGGCGCTTGACTTTCTCGGGTCACGGGACACTATCGGGAGATTTTTCCATTTTTGAATTTAGAAGTCTCGCTTTTCAACTGAGAGTTCGACATGCTTCAGGGTGATGCGACAATTTTTTTTTTAGTTCCCTTCGACTCAAGGGAAGGCCCAACATACCTCATCGAGGTCTCCTTGGCTTGCTCGACTGGATTCTTGTCTTTTCAAATTAGTAGGTGCTTCAATGCTTGGGGTTCTAATACTCCTGCATGCTCTGTGTTTTCTCAAGTCCTGCAAAACTGATTTAGTCCAAAAATGGGTAAATGTCGAAAATTACTAAAATGAGTACCTTCAATACCCGATATGATTTTCTGTGAGATATTGAGTCAAGAATGTAGAGGAATATGATTCTAATACATTTTCAGACCACGACCAATGTTTCTTTTCTCAAATTCTAATTCCATTCAAATCCATCAAGTTCTGATTCCAAAAAATATCATTTGCCGCTAATTTGGACCGAGGCGAAAAATATGAACAAATCTATCTATCATCTTTCTTTCCTCTTCAAATCTCTTCCACATTTATACCAATACTTCTTGTTCGGTTATCCCACTTTTCGTTTTTCCATTTTTTTTTTTCTCTTTTTTTTTTTTCTTTTTTCTTTTTTTCTTATTATTTTCTTCTTTTTTCCCTTTTTTTTTTCTTTTTTTTTTTTATATCGAACTTACAATGATTTAGGGACAGCCGAGCTTATCAATGAACTTGATTTTCTTTGGAAATTGAGACCTTCTTGCAACATTTGAAAGTTTCTTCATTGGGATCATTGGCGTGAGATGATTGTATTCCCTTTTTACCATTGAGTAACTCAGACAATAGGCAAATCGGGATATTTACACCCAGTTTCATCAATCACTAAAGTACCACCAAAGATAGTTTGATTAGCTTGCAACAATATATCAAAGCATCGTAAGGACAATGGATACCAATCTTTGACTTTTGAACCCCCCGGTACTTCTGGAATCGCTGACGAATTTGGTTACGGGCCTTTTCAGATTTCACCATCGTTTGGATAAACATAATCTTCCTTTGATTATAGTCCCATTGAATCGTGGTCTAACTTTGTATTGAAATCACACATTCACATCCTCACTCAGTCACATCACGTACAACATATGCAGGCAATTTTGGGCACCTGAAATAGTAAGATTCAAACATTAGACCACAGTTTTGAATAAACAGTATTGCATTATTGAAATTTTAAAAGTCATTACAGAGCAAATCCTTTTCCATCCAAAAGACCAACGGGATGGAAAGGTGAGTACGCAAAGATTTTCCAATTTTATCAAAACACCTCGCAAATTTAAAGCAAACAAAAAAAAAACAGTTTTGCAGTCTTTAGATTTTTTCAAATTGAGCCTTAGGCACATGACTCGCTCCCATCTCCACCAATATTTTGGTAAAGATTGACTTCACCACCCCTTGAAGGTGCATACTCAGGCAACGGATTCTGCTGACAGTTTAGCGTACCGGCCTCAGGTTTTTTAGGAAACGTGATGGCTCCTGTCCGTATAAACTCCTGAATTTTGTTTTTCAGCTGAAAGCATTGTTCAGTCGCATGTCCTCTGGTTCCTGAGTGGTATTCACAGAAAGCATTTGAAGAAGCTGCTTTACTCCCTGGTTTAACTTCGTAGAATGGAAGGGGCGTCAGCATCCCCTGCTTTAAACAATTCCGGTACAACTCGGTGATCGAGACCGGAAGGTCTTGTAGCTCTCTGTTGTCGTTCTGGAAATTTCCCCCAGTAGCATGAGGTAGAAGGTCTTGGTGGTATTGGGTTCCTGACCTTGGAGTGCGGTTAGGAATTTGAGGTGGGGTGTTCGGGCGTGGTTGATAGGTATGGTAAGAGGGTGTTGGGTAGGCTTGAGGGTAATATTGGGGAATATGGTTTTGATAAGGGGGAGGTACATTTTGGTAATAGCGCGGGCGGCTTTGGGAATAGGGTTGGTTTTGAGGATAATTTTGGTTTTGGCGATTTTGAGGAGGGTAGTTGTGATATTGGTTGTTCTGGTTCGGGTAGTTCTGGGGACAAGAAGTTTGGGGGTAGTTCTGGTAATGGGTTTGCCGAGGGGAAACGACAACAGTTACTTCATTTTCTTTCATCTTTGGCGGGGCTGACCTTTTCGTCAGATTGGATTGGGCCTCTTCAATTTTCCCGCTCCTTATTCCTTCTTCCGTCACCTCGGCCTGTTTGATCGCATCGCCGAAAGAAACCACTGCTATGCTCGAGAGATCTCGATAGAACGGCGGTGACTGAATTGACTTGAATATCTCTAACTGAGCCTCCTCGCTCAGCTTAGGGACAACTTTGGCAGCCTATTTCCTCCAACGAGCAGTATACCTCCGGAAACTTTCGTCTTTACTTTTCAGTATCTGGTAGAGGGTATTGCGGTCTGGCGCGGCATCCCTATTGTACACATATTGCTCACAGAAGGCCTCTACCAGATCTTCAAATGTTTTAATCTGTGATAGCTCCAGGGTCATGTACCAGTTGAGAGCCGGCCCTTTCAACGATCTCCGAAACATCTTTAGGCAAAGGTCTTCGTTCCGAGCATGAATTCCTAACTCCTCTTTGTAAATGCTGACATGCCATTCTAGAGGGCCAGTGCCATCATATTTTGTGAACTCTGGAACCACGAAATTTTCCGGGTACACAATCCCGGGTGGTGCTAACAACTCCTTGTACGTCGCTTTCCTGGACGGCTTCTCCTTTTGCCATTCTTCCATAGTTTTTTCCAATTTCTCCATTTTTAGAAGCCAAGCCGGTGGAGGGCCATTCTCTTCTTTGTTTTCAGTTTCAATGGCCGGGGCCGGTTGGCTATCATTTGAATTGTTTGGTGGAGCAACGACCCTCTCCGGGTGAATGAGGATCTGCGGGGCGGCGGGGGCCGAGCCCTCTGGCGAGGCCTGATAGACATGCCCCTGGATGGGATATGTCGGAGCTCCATAGGCGAAAGGATGAGGGCCCATCTGAGGTCTATAGTAGACCGGTACTGCAAAGTTCGGACCGACGTGGTTCGAATTCGGCCCTGAGTTCTCCATCCCGATACTTGCAGGGTTTCCATTTGGGGATTCAGTCACAGGAGTCCCGTTGGACGGAGGAATAGGCACCTCCTGAGGTCGGCTAAGTTCGTTGATCCTCTCCATCAACCTGTCAATAGTTTCCTGCATCTGAGCTATCAGGGTCGTTCGGGAGATTCGGGATTACTTTCTGATGTCATCCTGGAATGAGTCTGTGCTCGACTGCGTGTAAAGATCGGACTTCGAAAGGGGGGAACTGGATTTGCTTTTCTGGGACCAATTTTCTTTGTTTTGTCCTTTCCTTTTTCACCTACAAAAAAAAATCATTTTTTTTTAGTTCACGTGGGTCTTAGGTGGCCTTAAAGCCCTTTCTAATTCGAAGATTTCAATTTCGGTAACGACTAATTTAAAAAAAAATTATTTTTTATTTATTTATTTATTTTTTTTTTTTTTTTTTTTGTCGTTCTCTACCGATATTGAAAACTTTGAACTTGTTTGTTTTTTTTTTTTCTTTTTTTTTTTTTTTTTAGGACTTCCCCAGACGTCATAAATCCATCAAGTACAAAAAACCCTTTCTCGTCTTGTATCATAGAATCCTGAGAGGATAATATGGATACAAGACAGTTTTGTTTTTGTCAGAGGATTTACAACGATATAAGGGCCTGAGAGGAAATAAGGGAAAAAAAAAATATATATATATTTAAAAAAAAAAAAAAAAAAAAAAAAAAACACAACTTATTTACTGAATTGAGGGAAAAAATAAAATAAAATTTAACATTCGGACTTTAGATTAATTGGACTTATTCAGACATATTGGGCTCGACCCTCAGCCGTCCCCAGTGGAGTCGCCAGCTGAACGCGCCCCGATTTTCCAGAGAAAACCAAAAACAAATATATAGATAGATATATGTTTATATACTTGGCGCTGGTAAAATGAGAAGGGTTTTTAAAAACGTCGATTTTCTCATTAAAATATACTTAAGCCTGTTTTAGAAAAATGAGTCGCCACCTAGCATTGGGTTTAAATGATGTGCTAGGTCAGCATATTTTTCTTTTTTGAAAATAATTTTAAAAAAATGGCTTAAATAAAATTTGACTCCAAAAATAACATGGTCTAACTAGAGATTCGTTTAAAGAGTTCGGGGGTCAGTTACGCTCGGGGAAGGTGTCAAGCACCCCAAGACGCCCGTCCAAAGACGGTACCTTATCCGATTAAGTCCAATTAGAATTTAAATCCGAATGTTTTTATTTTATTTTTAAATACTCCTTATATACACATATACACATACACACACATTGAGGGAAGTGATATCCCTTCTAAACCTAGACCGTTCTGATTGAAGGTTGGGAATTTTCCACCTCGTATTGTTAGCACATTATATTTAATACAAATTAAATAAAACACCCGCACACACGCATCGAGGAGAGTAATTCCCTTCTAAATTTAGCCATTCAAATTGAAGGTTGGGAATTTTCCACCTCGTATTGTTAGCACATTATATTTAATACAAATTAAATAAAACACCCGCACACACGCATCGAGGAGAGTAATTCCCTTCTAAATTTATGCCGTTCAAATTGAAGGTTGGGAATTTTCCACCTCATATTGTTAGTACATTATATTTAATACAAATTAAATAAAACACCCGCACACACGCATCGAGGAGAGTAATTCCCTTCTAAATTTATGCCGTTCAAATTGAAGGTTGGGAATTTTCCACCTCATATTGTTAGTACATTATATTTAATACAAATTAAATAAAACACCCGCACACACGCATCGAGGAGAGTAATTCCCTTCTAAATTTAGCCATTCAAATTGAAGGTTGAGAATTTTGCACCTCGTATTGTTAGCACATTATATTTAATACAAATTAAATAAAACACCCGCACACTCGCATCGAGGAGAGTAATTCCCTTCTAAATCTTAGCCATTCAAATTGAAGGTTGGGAATTTTCCACCTCGTATTGTTAGCACATTATATGTAATACAAATTAAATAAAACACCCGCACACACGCATCGAGGGGAGTAATTCCCTTCTAAATTTTAGCCATTCAAATTGAAGGTTGGGAATTTTCCACCTGGTATTGTTAGCACATTATATTTAATACGAATTAAATAAAACACCCGCACACACGCATCGAGGGGAGTAATTCCCTTCTAAATTTTAGCCATTCAATATTGAAGGTTGGGAATTTTCCACCTCGTATTATTTACTCAAAATAAATAAATAAATAAATAAATAAATAAAAAAATAAAAAAAATAAAAAGAAAATAAAAAGTAATAAATAAATAAATAAATAAATAATAAAGAAAGAAGAGAAAAAAAAAATCTAATTTAAAAAAAATTAGTATAATAACAACTAAAAAAAAATAAGAGTAAGATTTACAACAGATAAAAATTTACCACATTCTTGGAGATTTTTCTTCTTCAAAATTACAATAAAATGAAAATAATATTATTTTCTTCAAAATGTTTCTCCAGATTTCCCCTCTCCCTTACAAAAATTTCTCTCAAAAAATTTCTTCCCCTAAAAAATCCTCTTGCGAAAAATTCCCCTCCCTTTCTCTTGTGATCCTTCTTTTATTTATAGGAAGGATTTCTGAAAAATCCTCCGACAAACGCGCGAAAAAGAGGGGAAAAAGGGGGTGGGTGCACCGAAATTTGGTGCACCCACCCCCTTTTGGGTGCACCAAAAATGGTGCACCCAAAAAAGGGGGGGGCTGGCCCCCCTGCTGGCCGCATGTACGGCCAGCAATGATGCTGGTCGCACGTGCGGCCAGCTGGTCGCACGTGCGACCTTTGTGCAGCCCCCCCATCCCCGTTCGGTCCAGGCCTCTCTCGTTCTCGTCTGTTTCTTGTCCATTTTGTTCCGAATTAACGCGTTTTTATTCCACTTCGAAAAATCTACAAAACCAAAAAAAAAAATAAAAAAAAATTAATTACTAATATTTAATTTACTTAAGAGATTAATAAAACTTAATTTAGCAGTATTAAACCGCACAAATACGGTACAATCAAAATAAAATAAATAGAAAAATAAAATAAAAATAACTATAAAATAAAGTATATTTTTTTGCGAAGCGGTCAAAATGTTGTGTCTACAACGATGAAAATGAGGACGGCGACGAACACGGTCGAAATTGAAATCGAAATCGAAATAGGGTTTCAATTTTAAAATCGAAACCAAAGAAGACAACGCGGACGAATGAACGCCATTGATGCAGACGAAGAAGACGAAGAAAAGGATGTCATTGATGGATGAGGACGACGACGAACTAGGCGAACGAACGATGGAGGATGACAGAAGACGCGGAAGATGATGACGAACAACGCCATTGTTGTTCTTTGGTTGGATTTTGACCTATTTCCCAGAAACTTGTTTTATTTTTTGGTTATTGATATGATGAATGCAAATTCAAGAATTATTAGGGCCCATTTGGGTTTTCATTGAATTCGTTAATTGTTCCATTTTATAGTTGGTGGTGTTTGATTTCATGGAATTAGACCTTTAGATATGAAGTATGTAAAAATCTTTAAAAAAATGTCAATGTCAATTTTAACACTTGAATCATGCGCCACGTTAATTTATGAATTGTGAATTGATATTTTATTTTGGTTTTTATTGTAAAATGTTAAATGAATGTCTGCTGCAACTCTACTGGTATTTGCTTAATATTTTGTTCTCAAATTTTTGTTTCTAGTACAGTGATGTTTATAATTTTTAATTTGAAGTATTTTAATGGGATATGTATTCGACCACATTTGTATTTTTTTTTTCCGAAATCACCACCATAAATACTTGAAGAAGACATAAAAAATAAAAATATTAATTATGGATGAAAAAAATAAGTGAGAAGTGTTAGTTTTGTGCAAAAAAATTAGTGAGAATAGTTGGAGTTATATAGAGAAATATGGAGGTAAAATGGGAATAAGGAAAATGCATTTTGGAGAGAAAAAATACAAAAAACAAACTCATCCTTGTTGCAGGCTCGTGAAGCCCAAATCTGTTAACTTTGGCAGAAAATATTAGATTTACAGTTAGGCCCAAGAGTATGGCGGAGGTAAGTGGCGATGTTTAAACAACATGGGGCAAAATAAAAATAGACCAAACCACAGGGGGTAAAAGTGTAATCAACCCTTTTTTATATTATTAGAGATTGGGGTGTGCAACGGATCGGGTCAACCCGTCAAACCCGCCCAAACCACCAAACCCACACCATAAAAAAACAACCCAATACTAACCCGCGCATTGAATGGATGTTAAATCTTAAAACCCGCACATGTATGGACGGATTACGGTTTGACCCACGTTATTACGGGTTCAACCCGCCCGCCCGACTAAACATAAAACGACATCGTTTTAGATTTTATTACTTACGTTTGTAATTTTTTTTTTCTATTTTTGTGATGGTTTACGAATTACATTATAGGATTTTTTATTTTTTTTTTGTTGTTTTTGAGTTACTATAATTTTATCGCAATTTTTCTACAAATTTTTGTAATATAACGGTTTTTCTTCTCAACAACATTTATTATATTTCAAGAGCAATCTATGATTTTAATTAGTCTAACCCAAAAATAGGCTCAACCCGTACACTATTGGGTAGCCCACAATTTAAACTAACCAACCCGTACAATCCAACCCCGTCCCAACCCGCACATCATTGGGCGGTCTGCGGTTCAAACTAACTCAAACCGCCTAGTATTGGTTTGGTTCGCGGTTTTGGCTCAACCCGCCTCAATCCGCCCACTGTCCACCCCTAATTAGAGATTGACAAAGTGTATATTTTCCTACACATGTGAACGGGGCGAAAGTGTAATTTTTAATTTAACAACTAAATTAACAAATTAAATAAATACATTTTAAATTAAATAACGAAATTAAAAAATGAAACTAACTAATAATTTATTTTAAAACAATAGGTTGATATTTAATATTTTTCTAATTGAAAAAATTTCAAGGGCCAAAGTGTATATTTTCGTACACATGTGAAAGGGGCGAAAGTGTAATTTTTAATTTAACAACTAAATTAACAAATTAAATAAATACATTTTAAATTAAATAACGAAATTAAAAAATGAAACTAACTAATAATTTATTTTAAAACAATAGGTTGAATATTTAATATTTTTCTAATTGAAAAAATTTCAAGAGCCAAAGTGTATATTTTCCTACACATGTGAAAGGGGCGAAAGTGTAATTTTTAATTTAACAACTAAATTAAACAAATAATAGGTATTTTAATTTTATATTTTTCTAATTATCAAAATTTAAGGGGCCAAAGTGTATATTTTTAATTAAATAGCTAAATTAAAAAATTAAACTAACTAAAAATATAATATGTTGATTTATATTTTCCTACACATGTGAACGGGGCGAAAGTGTAATTTTTAATTTAACAACTAAATTAACAAATTAAACAAAATAATAGGTATTTTAATTTTATATTTTTCTAATTATCAAAATTTCAGGGGCCAAAGTGTATTTTTAATAAAATAGCTAAATTAGAAAATTAAACTAACTAAAAATGTAATATGTTGATTTATATTTTCGTACACATGGGGCGAAAGTATAATTTTTAATTTAACAACTAAATTAACAAATTAAATAAATACATTTTAAATTAAATAACAAAATTCAAAAATGAAACTAACTAACAATTTATTTTAAAATAATAGGTTGAAAATTTTATATTTTTGTAATTGAAAAAATTTCAGGGGCCAAAGTGTATATTTTTCTATACATGTGAAAGGAGACAAAGTGTAATTTTTAATTTAACAACTAAATTAACAAATTAAACTAACCAACTAATTAAACAACTAAACCAACAAATTAAATTAACAAAACAAACAAACTAACTAATAATTTATTTTAAAATAATATATTAAAAATTTATATTTTTCTAGTTGTTAAACTTTTAGGGGTCAAAGTGCATATTTTTTTTAATTAAATAGCTAGAGTAAAAAATTAAACTAACTAACTAACATTTTTTTTTAAATAATATATTATTTTATATTTTCTTAAACATGTGAAAATGGTCAAAGTATAATTTTTACTTCAACAATTAAATTAACCAACTAACTAACAAATAAAGGTAAAAAATATACTAATTAAATTAACAAATAAATTAAAAAAACGTTAAAAATATACTAACCTGTGAATAGAGGAGTAGAAGTCTGAATAGAAGAAGTGTAACTAGAACAAAAAATATCAAAATGAAGAACAAATGAGAGAAGGAGGAAATGAAGAAATGTGAATTTTAATGAAATCCGGCAAGTGATATTTATAGGCGAAGTTGTGCACATATACCGAGATTTCAAAAATTCAAAAATTCAAATTCAAAAGGGAGGGGGGAAAGAAGGCAGCCTAAAGGCTGCCTTCTTTGCAGCTTTGGCCGGTCAAACGACCGGCCAAAGCAAACGGCGACCAGCCGTGGTGACGGCTGGTCGCCGTTTGTTGATCCCGCCCTTCACAAGGGCGGGATTAAAAATAAGATCCCGCACTTGTGAACAGCGGGATAAAAAAAAAAAAAAAAAAAAAAAAAAAAAAAAAAAAAAAAAATCGATTTCGCCCTTCACAAGGGCGAAATGCATTACTAAGGTAAATAAGTTAAAAATTATTCTCTTTCAGTAATTTTTTTTTTTTTTTAATATTTAATAGGTAAACAATTCTGTTTGAGAGAACTGAAACTTAAAAAAAAAAAAAAAACAATTGATACAGTATTTATAGAGGGGTTGTGATTCATTAATTAATTATAGTGGATTTACTCTAAAGTATATATGGGCTTTTGGTGCCCAAAAGAATTAGGTAACGGTTTTTTTTTTTTTTTTTTTGGGATTAAGAGATCTTAGAGAGAGAATAGCAAGATTTTGGTTTTTAGGCTACCAAACACACTTTTAATTTTGGGTTAATAGCACTTTATCCCCTTTAATTTGGCCAATTTGTATTTTAGTCCTCTGCAGTTTGAAAATCATTACTTATCCCCTGTGAACAGATATTTATTACACTTACCTCCCTATATCAGGGAGGTAAGTGGTTTGAAAATCTAACCACAGAGAGAGTAAGTGACGATTTTCAAATCATAAGGGAGTAAATGCAAATCGGTCAAATCACTGGGGGTAAAGTTTAATTAACCCTTTAATTTTTTTTATTTATTTCAAAAAAAAAAAAAAAATGTTACCAAATGATGTCTAAATATTTTTGTTCCAAATTTGTTGTTAGCTTGTTACTATTCTAATCCTGATAGAGAAAACATTTAGAAAGAAGGAAAGGGTTCACTTACCGGTTTTACAAGTTGCGGATGAAGTCGTAGATGTGGTGGTTGATCTCATCGGCCCTTTCTTGGTTAATAAAATGTGCTGCCCCTTCAATTACTACTACCTCCTTCAACAAGGGCACGTCCTTTTGAAATTCGCCGTTGTGTATGTACTCCTTAATGCCGGGGATGTGGTAAACCAAATCAAACTCCCCAATGATGAACTTTGTGGGCGCTTTCACTTTTGCCCCCGTCCAAGGTGCCGAAAGTTCCCAATTTCTGCAGTTCAAGAGAAAGAAGTTGAACAAAAAAACAACTTCGTCGCAATAAATTTCGAACACTTTATCTCCAACTATAATAAAGATGCCTGTACCCGTACGTAAGCATGTGTTTGGATTGAGAGAAATGGGGAGAAGAGAAAATAAATTTGTACATGTTTTCTCTCCATTTCTCTTGTTTGATAATTCTGATTGGAGGAAAATGAGGAGATATGAAGAGAAAAATTGTTGAGAAACTTTCCCTGCCAAATTGAAAAGATTTGGAGAGAAAGTGGACAGAATTGTAGATTATTTCTTATAATCACAATAAAACGAAATTAAACAATAATTTTAATTATACATGATTATTAGGACATAACAATAGAAAAACGGTAATCGAAAGTGTACCTGTCTTAACCATCGCAGGAGATTGAATCTGTCGTAACGAATTACTAATTAGGTCTTTCTCCTTACGATCTAAATTTCGTGGTGGCGGCTCTCAATGGGAAGAAATCCTAAATCTAGACTAGGGAGGGGACCTAATTATATATATACTAGAGTTTCTCTTTGGGCAAATAAATTTATCAAATCATTTATTTCACATAATATCCTCATGCAATTAAATTAATTTGCACAATAACCTCATTTGGGCAGGTGAATGTACAAATTAATCTGAAATTTTCCCATCAACAAAATAGGAATTCGAAAACTTGTAAATTATGTTGTTTAAATCACTTTGATAAAATAACCTCAACAATTCACAAATAAACGTTCTATATTGGAAAAAATTAAGTTATATTGCTCAACAATTAAATTAATTTGCACAATAACGCCCTTTGGGCAGGTGAATGCACAAATTAATCTAAAAAAAATTTCATCAACAAAATAAGAACTCAAAAACTTGCAAATTATGTTGGTTAAATCACTATGGCAAAATAACCTCAACAATTCACAAGCAACCATTTCAAAATGGAAAAATTAAACAATATTACCCAACAATTAAATTAATCTGTACAATAACCCCCTTTGCATAGGCGAATGCACAAATTAATCTAAAATATTTTTCATCAACAAAATAGGAACTCGAAAACTTGCAAACTATATTGGTTAAATAATTTTGGTAAAATAACCTTAATAATTCACAAGAAAACGTTCTAAATTGGGAAAACTGAAGTTATATTGTCCAACAATTAAATTAATCTGCACAATAATCCCCTTTGCACAAGTGAATGCACAAATTAATTTAAAAAAAAATTCATCAACAAAATAAGAACTTGAAAACTTACAAATTATGTTAGTTAAATCACTTTGGTAAAATAACCTCAACAATTCACAAGCAACCACTCCAAATTGAAAAAATTAAACAATATCACCCAACCATAACAGTGCATATTAGCGACATATATGCATATGATCAAAACAAGATGAAATACGTTACAAAATGTACTTTCAATAATCAATGAGCAATTATAGTTGCGAGAATTTGAATAACAATCTTACTGTACTTTGAAACTAATTATTAAATTAGTTTTTATAAAGAATAAAGAAAATTAAGGGCTTGAAAATTGTAAAATTATAATTAATTATAATTAGTATTTTTATGGACTCCTTAATATGAACCTCAAAGTCGAAAGTTGCAACTAAAAAAATCTAGTTGGTTGAGATATTATATATATAGGCCCATATACAAAATCAATATCTATATAATGAGTCTAAATCTAGATCACTTCCAAGATATTCTAATCACAGTGATAGTGTTTCCGATTCAAGGCATTCTTATATGTTCACGAATAATTTATTCATATTAGTAATTCCATCAAACTTGTTAATTAATAAATAATTAATGGCCCAACGGGATTATCAGAGTATATGTATGACCTGTTAAACACTTTAAAGCTCAAGTAATACAAAAAGAAATCCATACGAAATTGCACAAAAATAACTCAGTACTTTTCTACCATTCCAAAAAGCAAATATATTACCCCAAACATAGCCCAAATTCGAAAAATGAAAGATCTCATTTTCGTAATAACCAAATTAGTTATTAACATCCACTAAAAATCCTGAATACATATCATACAGCTGATTATCTACGACCACTTTCAATAGTAATCTATTTAATTTAGCTTCTATCAGGTTACCAAAACAAAATAAGGATATAATTCTTTCAATCATGTCACTCATTATGTAGATATTTCACAAAAATAAGGAGTCGATCCATTCTAGGATTTTTAACCATTAAATACATGAATAAAACAACTATATGGACAATAATCAAAACAACCAAATTTACATAACCTCTAAACTTTAGGGATTAATTGTGTAATTAACTTTTCTTACTAGTTTCAGTTCATTGCATTTCAAAAAATAACATATAAAGTTAATAAAATATCTTATACGTTTAAATTGAAATTACTTGGAACAAGTGAGATTCTAGTTAAATTTTCGGGATACTTAGTGTCAAAACCCCTAACCCTAATTTCAATCATCTCTGTCATACCACTTGAACGTTGCCACCCTTCGACTTTATCAAATAAATGTCGACGTTCTTATCAGGAGCAAAGTGGACTTTTGACAAATTACTACGAATGGATATCGGGTGAAAACCCAACATTAACGTGAAATTCAACACGCCCAACATCAAACAAGAGTCTTAAAGTAGAAAACCCAATCTCAAAGAAAACCTTAGCTTAGGATTAAGTAACGCAAGTGGTGTGGGATTCAACAAAGAATAATATCCTAAAAATAAAATAAACACACAATTTATAGCTCATTCTGTGGGCCATATGCAACTATCCAATCATCTAATCCGAACTAGGGTCACATCTTCATGATCAATTGAAAAGTTCTTAGGATATGAAAAAGATTTTGGGATGCTTCTTCATGAGCTAAGATAATAAAACTCAAAGCATGAGTTGACTTCTTTCAGCCCTCATATTTGCCCTTTAAAATAAAGGAGACAAACCTCATTTTTATACGAATAATAATTTATCATAGTCTATTAATCATATAACCAATCTAAGAAAGGATATATGGATTATCCCTATAATACTTACTTATTAATTTACAATTAATAAGAACTACTCAGGTAGCATGGATTTTTTTTTTCTACATATATATATATATATATATATATATAGCAATGAAGCAAGAGGGTGTATGGAAAAAAAAAAAAAACAATGTCTAATTTCTTTTATAATTTCCATTATTAAAAATCAATTCAATTATCTAAAATAAGACAACAATTAAACTAAAGTGAAATTTATCCACTTTCTACTAGAAGATTAGCACTAATCAATAGTTAATAGGTATATGTTCATAATCTATTTACAGCAACAAAACAACTTTCTCAAATATATCAATATGTTGACTTATTAATGCCTAATTTTTAGCAGTAGGTCGCATTTCATATTCCTCTATTTAACTTTCAGATTTGTATATTTCATATTCATCTATTTAACTTTCAAGTTTGTAATAAGAGATTATGATATTAGAATATAACTACATATATTCCACTATCACAATCTCTAAATGTAATGAGTATTAAATGGAACACCTCGAAATATAACTAAATGTAATTAGAGAGTAAGTCAAAATAATCTCAATGTTACAATGTCGTTAAATTATGATACTATAATTTTCTTTAGTATAAATTTGAAAATTAAATGTGACAATTAAAAATAATTTAATCATAACTGCTAAAATAATCCACCAAAAAAAAAAAAAAATAAAAAAAAAATAAAAAAATAAAATTGATATGCTCTAAGTGATATCAAGAAATTATGATTAGAAAAGTTAGACAATTCACGATCAATCATAAAATAGAATTCAATTCAATAGCAGGATTGTTTACTATTTCACTTTTATTTCATATTAATCAAAAAGGCAAATACTAAATGATATATAGAAAAGCCAAGAACAACAGATCTGGACAGTTGAAAAATAATAAGATATTTCAAGAAAAGTTCAGTAATAAATTAAATCACCATAGACAAGCTAAAATCATAAGGATGATATCAAAATCCAAATCGGTTGCAATAGATCTACACAATAATTTGTCAAACATATTTCTATTTCTGGAATACTTCAGAACAGAAACATAATTCACATTTCATCTCATTCCAAATTATTGGAAGTTCTCATATCATATTTCATTCAACCCAAAATCTAAAAAATTGAAACAATTGAAATTATTAAACTAGTTTTTCGTGATTTAAAACTAATTAGGAGAGTACACATCTATATATCTTAATCTAGGGAGAGTGAGTACTACAATCCTGTTTCAAATCATCCAATATAATTTCTGTAAAATGTTCAATAGAAAATCATGCCTAAAAATAATTTTAAGCTAATTAAATCACATAATAAGTAATAATTAACTAAAAAATATTTTTAATTCTCCAAAAATAAAATAAATTTTACAAAAAATTATAGGACATGAAAACAAGTGCACAGGAAAAAAGGGGACTCAAAACAAGTCTCGGAACATGCCTCATGCGCTCACACTCTCCTGTTGCGCGAGTGGGGAAAGTTCGGACTAGCTGGAGGTTGTCTTCAACCTCCAGTCGGGTCTGAACCGGATCGTTTCGACCCGATTGTTTAAAAACCCTAAAATGCGTCGTTTTCTTCAATACTTTTGTAGGTTTATGTATATTTATGTATGTTTAACATGTTTATAGCAATTAATTGAAGAAAAATCAATAGAATAGTACCTAAAAATGAAGAACAAATCGCGGTTTTATGGGTTTCTCACTCCTCCATGGCCAAAAACCTAAAACTCGATATTAATCATTATTTTCACCGAATATTATATGAGTTTAAACCTAACACTAATTTAAAACATTTCCATGATGTTTAATTGAATCAAAACCGCATCTATATCCCTCGATTTTAGAAACGAATCTCGGTTTTACTAGGGTTTTAAAGCCGAAAATTAAACCACGAAATACTTCCTAATTACACAACCAAATAACATGTATAATATATTAAATTAAAGCTTGAATTAAGAGGAATAAAAACCCTAAGTTTTTACATTCAATTGAAGCAAAAAAATACATGAAATCACGGTCCCATGTTTCGGTTTCGGGAGTTTTCTAGGGTTCATATCCATAATTTCAACCATACATGATTATTAGGACACAACAATGGAGAAACGACAATCGAAAGCGTACCTGTCTTAACCATCGCAGGAGATTGAATTTGTCGCAGCGGATTATTAACTAGGTCTTCCTCCCTATGATCTAGATTTCGTGGTGGCGGCTCTCAATGGGAAGAAACCATAAACCTAGACTAGGGAGGGGACCTAGTTATATATATATATTAGGGTTTCTCGTTGGACCCTCTCATAACGGGCTTCAACGAAATCCTAAACCTACATTTGCCACTTAACTGAACTTCTACATAAAAGACGCCACAACCCAAATCAAAATATGATCACTGATTATTTGGGATGTTTAAATAATAGACTATCCATTAACCTGTTTTTGTAAAACAATTAATTCAATTAATGTTAGCCCATAAAATATTTTAACAAGAATTACTGTAGAAACCTAATGAGCCTAACTCACTCTCAAAAGACACCTTGTAAGAAGGGGATTACGATAGGCTTGGTATATATATCAAGATCAGGTAACACAAGTGATGTGAAATTCAACACATGAATCCGCCCCCCACGTGCAAGGTGGACTTTGTGAAACCAATGCAAATAGATCTCAGAGGAAGGGCCTAACATCGATGTGAGATTCAACAATTACAAAAAAAATAAAAATAAAAATAAAAAAAATACTTATTTACTCGTTTTCATTTTATAAATAGGAAAAAATAGTAATTTGGCTTGACATATTATACTTTCTCTTCTTTTCTCTAAAATAGATTTCCAAATAAAATTTGAAAGTTGAATTATGTTTTCTTTCCTTCTTTTGAAATCCTTTCTCTTCTCTTCATTCTCCCTACTTTTATCATTATACACCACTTATTAAAAGGCAATAAAGTTTAAGGATGTATTGGTCTTTTCACACCATTGCTTTCATTTCTCCCCAATCTCTACAATTTGAGGAAGAAAAATATGCTTCAAAATTTTAATGAATTTTCCTCAAATCTCCATATTTTCCTTCTTTTATCTCATTAAATTTTACCTAACAAGAAAAATGAAGAGATACCATATTTTTTTCTCTTCTTTTCTCTCCATCCAAACTAAGCCTATGAAGAAATACAAGAGGATTCATGTTGAGTGAAGATATACTTGGTGAAAGTGGAATATGAACAGGAAAGTGATTCTTTCACCATGTATGTATAAGTAATAACTAATTCAAACTGTGAAACTGTGAATGACTCATTAAACCGTTTATTTAGATTGTTTGATTGTACCCGGTACTTGAATAATTGTGGTAAATTAGGGTATGTTTGGTTTAGAATTCAAAAACATCTCCAAAAATTTGAAATCAATTTAAAATAAATGTGAAATCTTGTTTGGCTAGGATAAAAAAAAATTGTAACTAAAATATTTACTAATAACGTGGAAAAAAAATATAAGCTATGCGCTTACAATAATATGAGGGGGCAGAGAAAGAGATATGTAACTAATTGAAAATTTTTTGCGTGAGAGAGAAAAAAAGTTGAAAAGCAAAAAGAGAAAGAAAAAAAAATCCAAAAGTGCAATTATTAGTAAATTAATAGAAGTATATATTCACACTAAAAAAATGGTGATGTGAATGATTGAAAATTTTGAAAAAATAAAAATAAAATTATTTTTGAGTTGTGTTGTAAAAAGTAAAATTGAATTTTTCGTTCTTGAAAAACAAAGAACATATTTTGGAAACCTAAACCAAACATGCCATTAGTAATTGTAGATAGAAATTAATTAATAAATAAAACGTTTTTCGTTTGCAACACCATAATTTGAGAAGTAGAAACAAAACTTACAGATCAAAAGCTCGGTAGTAGTTCACTCCACCAGTGAAGCCGGTCTTCTCAAATTTACTAACGTAATAATCGATATCTTCTTCAGACAACCAATTTGGCAATGTTGTTGGAGAGTTAGACGAATCTGCAAGCCCTTTACCTTTAGGAAAATAAAACGGACTCGGTTTGCGAAAAGTAAGGAAATGTTCTAGAACTTTTTTAACGCCGATTTGGGCAAACTCGGCTTCTATATCTCCAGTTCCCTGAAACATGGTTTCAAATTCCGATTGTCAGACCAACGGGTTCTAATAAATAAACAAAGGATTATCAAAGTACACACGGTTGATTTAGGGCCTATCTGGTTTAGAATTCAAAAACAGTTTTGTGGAAATTTTGAAAACAGTTTTCAAACACACATTTTGATTTATTTATTTAAAAAAACATTTAAAAAAATTAAAATAAGTAATGTGATGTGGTTGATTGAAATTGTGAAAACAGATTATTAATGTGATTGGTTAAAAACGTCTATACGTGAGAGGAACATGTGAGTAGAGGAAAAATAAATAAAAAGTAATTTCGTTCAATATTAACAAAATGCGATGTGAATTGAGATTTTTTTTTTTATTGTGTGTGTGTGTAAAATAGTTTTGATTTATGTTATATAAGTAAAAATAGTTGAATTTTTTGTTTTCGAATAGTTTTTAACCAAACAGAGCCTTAAGAATTTGGAATTCTAGAATACTTGGAAAATCATGAATTCTATTTCACATCTAGGGAACTCTAAACTCAATATTCATTTCAAAATTTCAAGCCCTGCTTGTAAACTATCACAAATGCAATATGATGGTAGATTTTTTTTTTTTTTTTTGTATACCCACGACTGTCCTCACAACCACACAGGACGTGAGACTAATCTCGTTCGGAGTGCGTGACTGTCCCTCCCAATAAGTGTTTTTCCGCAAGCTCGAATTCTTGACTTTGCAGAGGTCCCAACTGCTTTAACTTAAGCGGGTCTTACCACGAGCTAATCTTTAGAGATCGGAAAAATGAACATATAACAAAGCTCAAATCAGATCTAAGGGGAAGAGAAAATGTTCCGAAAGCTCACTTGAATCTAAAACAGGATTTAAAAATGAAATCTCTGTTTGAATTACTTTAAAATGGAAATCTTAGGTTAACAAGGGGAATAATCATATTGTGAATTACTTTATTTCTATATCTCTCTGTTTAAGCATGAATATTTAATTTACATGTTGTTTGGTTGAAGAACAATTCATAATTTATCTAATTCTAAAATGTTCTGAAGAACAACCAAAAGCAGCACGGTGTTATAAAGCTCATGCTATGTGTGGGATCCGGGGAAGGTCAGACGGTCTAATCAGTCAAAATCAATTGCTACAGCATCCATCGATTTACCAAAAACAGAAATAGAAAGTAATGCCAACAAATCAAATCAACAAGGATTCTCACTAGAACTGAAACAATTAGGTAGGAAATTGCAATATTATGTATGCATATAAGGACACAGAACCTGAAATCTGCAAATGTAGTGATCATCGCCATAGATACCACGCCACATCTGGAGGGGCTTCATGCTCGGATTCCTGGGAAGAAATGGAACGCTCAAGTTCACCAGACCCTTGATTTTGCCAGGTCTACACAAATCGAGGTACCAGGCCATATAAGCACCCCAGTCATGCCCCACGACAAACACCTTGTCTTCGTCCGGCGACAGTGCATCGATGAGGGCCACTACGTCGCCGACGACGTGAAGGAAGGTGTACTTGGCGTGGTCATTGGTAGGTGCTCCGGTGGTGTCTCCGTAGCCGCGGAGATCCGGAGCCACCGCGCGGTAGCCGCGACTCGCCATGTACTGGATTTGGTGGCGCCACGAGTACCAGAGCTCCGGAAAGCCGTGGAGGAATAAAACCAATGGACCTTGACCGAGCTCGGCTACGTGGAAGTTCATGCCGTTCACACTTACGGTCTTGTGCTCGATCTTCTCCATAGCCCTCTCTCGATCTCTCTCCCCTCTCTCGATCTCGATGTCGAGTCGTCGACCAGTCTCCTTGTGTGGTTTTAAAGGTTTATACAACTTACGTGCCGTCGATTTATTCAACACCACAGACTATTGTCTTTTAAAAATTATCGTCACACTTTCCACAATTTATTTATTTATTTATTTATTTTTATTTTTTTATAATTATACCTAATTGTTCCCGCGCCTATATAAAGTTTGAGACTAATCTCACTCGGGATGTATGGTTATTTTTTTCAACAACTGCTTTTCCGCAAGCTCGAACCTCTAATCTTGTAAAAGTATCTCAATTACTTTAACTCAAACAGATCTTACTACTTCAGCTACATTATGTTGATACATTTTCATCATTTTAATAAAGCACTATTTAATTCTCCCTATAAATTAAAAATTAAAAAAATATATTATATTAATAATTTTATACTTAACAATCTTAAAATAATTAAATAACAATTTTAAATTGTAAAGGAGATTTGTGATTTTAGACAAAATGACGAGGTAATGGTATAAACCTATCTTTTAAAATTGTAGATTTCTTAGGGAAATTGCACTGCTCACAAAGTTTCAATTGTGAAGTTTATGTTGGGTGACCAAAACGAATCTTTCAACTACAAAGGTAATATTAAATGATTCATTAAAAGTGTTAGATTCTTGTCCCACATTATTTATTTGAGAGTTCACACACCACTATATAAATCAAAGGAGTTATTCGACTTAGTACCATATGGTTTTAAGTTGGAACCTCCTAACATGGTATCAAAGTCAAGGTTATGGATCTCTTTTTCCCTTGTAGTCAAATCATCCGTGCAAACCGGGAATTGCACATTTCTCATCATTCCCTCGTAATCAAATCATTCAAGTAAACCGGGAGTTGTACTCAAAGGTGAGTGTTAGATTTCTATCCCACATTACTTATTTGAGAGTTCTCATACCACTATATAAATTAAAGGAGTTAATCTACTTAGAACCATATGCTTTTAAGTTGGAACCTCCTAACGAAAAGTAATGATGACGATTATAAAAAAATACCTTATAGCTGACGTGATCAATAAATATGTAATTTTGACTAATTAAAATTTAAAATATATTAATTGCAAAAAAAAAATTTGAGAGGTTGTTTAGATATTGCGTAGATGTTTTGGACACATGGTAAAATTGTGTGTCTATCGGGTGGCCAAAACTAGGGATGTCAATGGTCCGGTTTCATATAAAATCATAACCAAAACTGTTAGACGTACACTAAACCAAAACTGCAATCAAAATTGTCGATTTTTTTTTAAAACGATTTTAAAATTGAATCATTTAACTTTATACAAAATCAAAACTAAAATCGCGAAACCATTTAAGATTTTTCAATTTTATAAAAAACCAAAATCGCGAAACCGCGAACCGTTATTTTTTATATATAAACAAAAATATAATTAAAATATAAAACATAAATTCCAAAAAAACAAAACAAAACCACAAAACTATTAATTGTTGGGATGGAATAAAGTGAGGGTGGCGGTTACAATACACACAAATGAGAAATCTAACCCTATCATATATATATTAGGGGTTAACCTATAAATATTGAAAAAATAAGGGTATCGATTTTGTGATTTGATTTCGCGGTTTAGTTTCACGGTTAGTATCCCAAAATTAAAACCAAAATTGTTTCGGTTGTTAATTTTAAAACCAAAATCGCAACTAAATCATTTAGCCGGTTTTCAAACTAGACCGTTTGGTTTGGTTCATTCAGTTACCCTTCGGTTCAGTTTTTACTGCCACCCCTAGCCAAAACATCTAGGCGGCACTGAAAAAATTTCCTACATTATAATTTTATTATTCATTGGGTTACCGTACAACTTGATCAAATAGAATTTTTTAATAATCACCTTAGCAACAAGAGAGGAGATGCGATATTATAAACACATCACAAATATATTTATATTGGTGTCGCCAAATAATATACCAAGTTCTACAATGTTTTAAAAATAGTTGAACTTCTAAATGCGTTTAATACCTTGTAAATCTGTATCATAAATCAAGAATTTTTTTGTTATTGAAATACATTTTTATTAGGGTTGAGATTGATTTGAGAGAAATGAATATATAAAATTAGATTGTAAAAGTTTGGAGAAGAAGCCACCTAAAAAATTTCACACCCCTTAAATTATATTATTTTACATTTGTTTTTAATTGACCATATGTATATATATTTTTTACTATCTTTTCATATTTTTAAATTAGAAAATCTATACACCGTCTCCAGGCACTCTAGGCACGTGGAATCTCTAGCTTAACTATAATTCTTGTACATTTTGTCGAAAAAAATATTCTCAACTTTTTTTTTTTTTAGGTACATAAGAGAAACAAAAGTCCTACAGCTCACGATCAAACATCTTTTCTTTCATCTCGGCCAGAACAAGCACCACCATTTTATCCAGTTGGTTTTCTAGATCTGGATATTTCTGGTCTTGTCCTCCATTTGTTCTTATAGGTTTTAACTTCCAATGGATATCTTAAAGGTTTTGACTTTCAACCTAATAACTTTAGGTTTAGGTTGATCACCTTAAAACCTGCTAACATCAATGTTAGATCGCTTTATCTTGAAAAAGTATAAAAAAAAAATTACGATTTTCTACATCCATGGCCTAAATTTTTTCACCACCTCATTTTTTTTTTAAGAACTTCGATAATGCGAGAAAATTCTTTATTAAAAAAAAAACTAAACCATTAGGAGAGCGTAGACTTCACTGATTGGAACGAACAAATATTGGGAGTGCATAAATGTAAATCTCAAAGTATAATTAAAATAAAAGAATGAAAATATAACCACAAAAATGTAATCTAAACAATATCATTTAGCCTTGAAATCACTTTACTCAAATCAACATCTAACACTTAAATAACTTTATTTAATGTTTGGTAGCGTTAGAACATATAAAATGAAAAATAGGAGAATAGTAAAAAAAATCACGTCACCGAAATTAACATTCAACTAGAGGTACACGATTGAAATCACCGACATTGTACGACCAAACAACCACCACATTTGGACACAGAGAAAGAACAATTGTACAATAGTCTCAAGCATCACTTTCATTCAATGGGAAGACCTTAGGAGAAATTGGAGAACTTATGGATGAAATCCTGAATGTATTTGTTGATCTCATCAGGCTTTTCTTGGTCAAGGAAATGGGCAACTCCTTTCATCACCACCACTTCCTGTAAAAAGGGCACATCCTTCTTGAACCCACCCTTGTGTATGTAGTCCTTCATGCCTGGGGCATTGTATGTCAAGTCTAGGTCTCCAACAATGAATTTTGTTGGTGTCAGGATTTGGTCCAACCAACAGTATGGTCCGAATACTCTCGGATCAGGGATGAGAAGGGTATTGACCCTGTTTCCTCACGTGCCATAGCCGGGTCGGAGGACCGATCGAGTACGATATTGAGCCTGGGTCTTGGTTTCCTCCAGAGCTCCTTGCCGTTGTCCGGGTTGAGCTCCTCGTCGTCACCTGCACAAGGGATGGCCGGGTTTTTCCCAGCGTGTCCCCTCCGGTGTGAGAGTAAGAATCCGGGGAGAAATATAGGTCGGAGAGTCACTGTTACCTCAACTTGTCTGACTGATCTGAGGCAAAGTCTCTCTCTCTAGAATGGTTTTCTCGTCCTTGTAAAGTGTGGATGAAGCCTCCTATTTATAGGCGAAAGAGTGGTTGGCGTAAACAGGATTAAGACTTTAAGCTCGGATTACCGGTAAGCAGTCAGGCGCATGAGCGGCACGACGGATTAGAGCTGTGGGCCTGGGCCTTGGGCCCATTATTGTTGATGACGAGGCCGGCGTCCGTCCTGCCGAGGTGGTAAGTCAGGTCGGCCCCATGCGAGGAGGTCGGATTGGGCGCTCCGATCTCCCGTAAGCTACCGAATAGAGATCAGCCCGGGCTGCCTATACACTGGGCTGATACGAGCGATAGTGTCGTGACGGATATGACCTTAGTGGCTGACACGTGGAGGAGGCCCGACTTTACCAACATCGGTTTCCCCCCAAGCCTTTGCGTGGAAGTGGAAAATGAGACGTTGAGGGTTTAGCGATTAGGCCTCAGGGAGTGGGCACCTGTACTGAAGGATAGAGCGGTCGGTGGAACCGGGGTAACACAGCCCGATCGGGCATGTCCATTGGCGTCTCCTAGAAGCTAGACCGACGTGTCTGATACGCATTTTGTCTTATCGAGGAAGCCAGACTGTCAGTCCGTCCAGATGCGTGACATGTGGCTGCGGCGCGGGAATCGGAGTTTTGCGAGCCCTTCGATGAGACGCGACATTTGGACTTCTCGGCACCCTATAAATATGCGACCCATTCTTCAAATTTTCTCACCAGATTTTCGCGAAAGCTTTTACTGACCTCCTGAGCACAGTACTCCTCATGTCCTTGTTTTATTTTTTTCCATTTTCATCTTCTTCTTTTTTCATGTCTTTTGCTTCTAAGGCCGACTGGTCGGGGAGTAGCGCGTCCTTAATAGACGTGATAGCCGCATACTCTCTCGGCGTCCAGATGGAGCTAAGCTCTTCTGCGACGGAGTCGGACCTCGCCGTCCCCTCGGCCTCCGGGTTGGAAGGTGCACAGGAGCCCGCCTTTAGTGGACGTCTTCGTCCGAGGAGTCTCAGGGTGAGATCGGAGCAGGGGCACTCCCTACGGTTGGTCTGTCCCGTGGGTCTAGGAGGACGGGTCGCGAGGTGGGCTCCTCCGGTGGTTCTGCGGCTACCAGACTGTCTACATCCGAGCGCCCTCCCCAGGCGAGTTCGACTTCACGTGGATCAGCCTGTATGGTTCCTCAGGGTGCTCCGGTCTGGGAACTAAAATTCGAGCTTTTAGAGAAAGCGGTTCGCAGGCTCCACAATAAGTATGCGATCCCCAGCTCGATAGTGCTCCGGGCAGCTGGGCCGGACGACTGAGCATGCGACCCACCCGAGGGGTTATCACGGTCTACGACTAGCAATTGCAGGCCAGACTGCGATTTCTCATCTACCCTTGGGTGAGGGAGGTCTGTTGGGACTTGGGTCTGTGTTCGTCACAGCTCTCTCCCAACGGTATCCGCCTCATTGTGTTGTTCCACATAATTTTCCTGGCCGAGGGAGTGACACCGTCCCTCGACCTATTCTACACTTTATTCCTGGCGAAGGCCATGCCTAACGGGAAGGGCTGGTTTTATCTATCAGCCCGACGGAAGTTCCTCAAGGGCTACTGGACTCCATTAAAGACTGGAAGCTAGGGTTCTTTTCTTGGGAGGTACCGGGTGGGAGTCCGACGAGAAGCCATCGTTTGATTTTTCGATATAGAGGCACTGGGGAGATCTGGGTAAACCTTTCAGGTCGGACCTCATTACCCTCACCCCGGTTTTAGATCTAACGAGCTTTTTTTTTCGTTCAGTGACGAGAAAACGCCAGCCCAACGCGGAAATCTTACAGGAGAAAGAGGTGATCCTTCGGACGTCGTTTACAAACGTCGGTCCTCTGCTCACGTCGTGTCTATACAATATCTACTTTTGGAACAACCCGTTTCTGCCGGCGTCGACCCTGAACCTGGAGTCGCAGAACGGTAAGTGCGTTAAGCTCGTCTCGGTCATTTTGTTTAACTCGATTTATTTTCCTTTCTGCTGATTGGATTTGTATGTTTGCTTGTTCTTTAGTGATGGATCTGGCTGCGATAGCCCATATGGCGAAGAGAGACATGGACTCTCGGTAGGCCGCCCGAAGCACACCGGCCAGATCGAGGACTGAGGAGACGGGGCTGGCTAGTCAGGTCAGGCCTGCCCCAACGCCGAGAAGAGCCGAGCCCCCGGTGGCGGCAAGGGCCGAGCAAAAAGAGGTCACCAAGGAAGACCTCGCCCCACTCGTCAGAAAAGATAAGGGAAAGAGGAATGTGGGACATCTGATGCGCCAACTGTCTAACATAAGAAGAGCTGCCCCACCATCTCGGCCCAAGAAGAAGGGCAGCCACATGGGGATGGAGAAGAACCGAAATTAATCATCCGAACAAGGCTCTATCCTGACTAACTGGCGACATAGAATGCCATCATGCTGATGCAGTTCACGATGTGAATGGTGCCGCCGGCGGACAGAAGGAGATTCGTCGACAAGTCAGATGCCAAGATCTACGCCAACATGAATTGGCACACACTCTCGGTAAGCGATTATCCTCGGTTAGTGTTTAGTACTTGGGAACTTTTATGTTTTTAATGACATTGTTGTTGACCGTGCAGGTGCTGTTTGTCTTACTGGAGGCCATACTCGCCTGCACCAGTCCATCCAAACGCTCGATGCGCTTATACAAGAGAGGGAGAATGACATCCAACTGCTGGAAGATTACAAGAAGGAGGTGGATCGGGTAACCGACTAGATGAGCCACCTTCACAAGGAAAACGAGCGAATGCGCGCGGAGAAGGAGACTGCCGAGACGAAGGCCAAGGAGGTCAGGCGAGCCGAGCACGTGACCCGGATAAAGCTTGAGGAGCTTCGGAGGGACCAAGAGGGCGAGTTTGAGAAAGCCTGATACGAGGTCCGAGCTGACGCGGTTGCCCTGTACAAATAAAGCGAAGAATTCACCGGGCTCCGGGACCGCATCGTCGTTAGTGTGATCGGGATCGGTTTCTAAGGAACGATCAACTCCTTGTGCCAACAGTTCTCGGAGGTGGACCACACCAAGCTGACCCTCGTGCTAACCAGCGAGAACCTCGCCGAAGCCCAGGCCAAGTAGGATGCCGAGCCTAGCCGACCTTCCGGAACCCACGAGGAAGAGACCGCGGGAGAGGCCACCATCGAACAGCCCACCATCCCATGGTGACCAGCCCACTTAGCTTTAATTACTTCTTTTTCTCTTTTCTTTATTTTTGTACGGACTAGCACATAGCGGGCTTGTAATTCGCGGGCAGTAGCCCCACCACTTTTGTAAATTTTGTTGATATGAATATAATATTCTTTTGCTCTTCTTTCTCTTGTGTCTTCTTTGTTTGATGATTGCCGATGTCTTCAAAAAAGAAATTTTAATTTTCACAAGTGGTAAAGGTTTGCCGAGCTGGAGCACGACTCATGTGCTCGACAATCCTTACAGTCCTTGCCCCCCAGTCGACCAGGAGAGCTCGCGCTCTTTCGAGCTATGGTGGTCCACTAGGTAGTCCCTGATAGTCTTTTATTACTTTGCCCCCAGATGACCAAGTGGGCTCGTGTTTTTTCGTGCTGTGGTGGTCGACTTGGTGTCTCGAGGTCGTCTATGCGAGGTAGGCAGAATTTCATTGATTTTGTCCCCTAGACAACCAAGTGAGCCTATGAGAACCGGGCTGGCTTGGAGTCTTAGCCTGACAAGGCTTTTTGATTTTTTCCCCCAGACAACTAAGTGAGCCCGTGAGAGCCGGGCTGTCTTGGTGTCTTACCGGACTGGGGATTTACGTCGGTTGACATGCGGTGGATGGTGTTTTGTTGAAAATGTAGGTTACTTTGCCCCCCCAGACGATCAATCCAGCTCGTCGCGTGCGAGCTATTGAGGTTATCTTTTGTGGGTGACCGATACAATTTTACCACTTGTTTTGTTGATTTTGCCCCCCAGATGATTTGACCAACCCGGTTTTTTGGGCTTGTTGATCTTCCCCATGGTGCGGCTTTGGATTTTGTATCACCTCAGGTTGATAGCTGGAGCCTGACCAACCTCTGGCTTTTGGCCGGGGACGGCCTGGTTTTGCCCCTATAGGGAGGGATTTTGGGATCATTTCGCCCCCCAGACGATCTGTCGAGCTCGATTTTATCGAGCTTAACAATCTTATCCAGGGTCCGATCTATAGGCGCGTTACTTTGCGAAAAATAGAATTTTGATTGAACTGAAAACGCTTTCCCTTTCATTGACTGCAACTTTTTCCATTACAAATCTTGTGAGATCAAAATACAAAATGTAGGATAAGTTTTATCGACTTCGGTAATCGGCTTTGTAGTAGCGCTTGAGGTGTTCAGCATTCCAGGGGTGCCTGAGTAGTGCCTCTTCTTCTGTTTCCAAGTTGTACGTGCCAGGCTGGGCTATGCTAATTACATGGTAGGTATCTTCCCAGGTTGGTGCTAGCTTCCCAGCATTTTGCTCCTTAGTGGCTAGGGTGACCTTTCTCACGACGAGGTCCCCAACCTCAAAAGTTCGAGGACGGACCCGACGATTATAGTACTGGGCCGTCCTCTGCTGGTAGGTGGCCTGATGGACTTGAGCTCGCTCCCTCCTTTCTTCGAGTAAGTCAAGTCTTAGAGTCAGGCCGATCTTGTTTTTGGCTAGGTCGAATGGGCGGGCGGTGTGGGGAGAAGGTATTCTGACCTCTACGGGGATTACAACTTCTGAACTGAATGTCATCGCGAAAGGCGTCTCGTCGATCGGGGTCCGAGCTATTGTATGATAAGCCCACAACATGGGATACAAGTCTTCCACCCATAACCCCTTTGATTTGTCTAGCCTGGTCTTCAGATTTTGTAAGATAATCCAGTTGGTGGCTTCAACCTGTCCATTGGCCTGAGGGTGGTAGGGGGAGGAGAACTTTATTTTGATCCCTAGCCCGACGCCCAGCTAGGCGAACGATTCGTTATCGAACTGTTTTCCATTGTCGGAGACGATAGCCCTCGGTATTCTAAATCTACAAATCATGTATTTCCACATGAAGTCTCGAATTCGTTGTTTGGTGATCTTCGCAAGCGGCTCAGCCTCAACCTACTTAGTGAAGTAGTCGATGGCGACGACTAGAAATTTCCTTTGGCCGGTCCCTAGGGAGAACGGGCCAAGGAGGTTGATGCCCCACTAGGTGAACGGCTAGGGGCTGGACATCGGTACTAGCTCGGTCGGTGAGGAGTGAGGGTGTGTGGAAAATCGCTGGCATTTGTCACACTTTTTCACGAATTCTCTCGCGTCTTCTAACATCTTAGGCCAGTAATACCCATTTAGGGGCAGCTTTCGAACTAGGAACCTGCCCCCCAAGTGATTTCTGCAAATCTCCTCGTGGACTTCCCTCATAACGTAGTCAGTCTCCTCAGGTCGGAGACACCGAGAATACGAACCAGAGAAGGATTTTCAGTAAAGAACATCGTCGATGAAGACGTACTGTGTTGCCTGGTACCGTACTCTTCGAGAGTGAGCCTGGTTCCTAGGAAGCGCCTCGTTGGTGAGATAGGTCATTATGGGGTCTATTCAGGTCATCCCGGTACTTAGGGCGCATATCATCGTAGGCTCGTTTGAGGAGGCCGTACTCGGCTCAGCGAGAAATTCAACGGGTACCGTCCTCTTGAGTGTGTATTCGACTGCGGAGGCCAAGTTAGCTAGGGCGTCGGTGTGCCTGTTCTCTGCTCGAGGTATTTGCATGACTTTCACCTTCTCGAAAAACGTCATTAGGTCTTTTACCCTATCTAGATAAGCTACCATGCTCACATCTTTTGCGAGGTAATCATCGTTAACCTGATTGACCACGAGCTGGGAATCGCACATTACCAGGAGGGACCTTACATTAAAATCCTAGGCTAATCGAAGCCTGGCCAATAACGCTTCGTATTTGGCCTCGTTATTTATGGCTCGGAATCTGAGCCTGAGGGCATATTCGATCTCTTCTTTACCTGGGGCCACGAGGACCATACTAGCCCCCGAGCCACTCTGATTGGAAGACTCATCGGTGAAGAGTTGCCACGAGTTGGGTCCGAGGTCGTCTTGGGCTTTGGTCAGCTCGGCTAAGCCTCCGTCCCGCCCTGGACTTTCGTTAATATGCTCAGGGTGGCTTGGGTTAGGGACGATCTCCTCCTCGGGGAAGGTCAGCTCGGCTATGAAATCAGCAAGGACCTATCCCTTAATTGTTATCCTGGGGCAATATTCGATGTGGAATTGGCCTAACTCCAAGCTATACTTCATTAACCTCCCTTAGATATCAGGGGAATGGAGGAGGGGCCATGCCGAGCATCGTGCTTATCTGGTTGGGGTTTGCGTCGATGCCGCGCTAGGAGACCATAAAGCCTAGGAACTTACTAGTAGACACGTCGAAAATTCAGCTTCATGCGGTGAGCTCGGAGCTTGTCGAAGCATGCTTGGAGGTGGTCCTCAGACTGACTATTTTTTACGAGCATATCGTCTATGTACACTTCCATCATGCTCCTGATTTCCTCCTTGAACATTTTATTGACAAACCTCTGATAGGTCGCTCCGGTATTGCGGAGGCCAAAGGGCATGACTTTGTAGTAGTAAGTGCCCCGATCGGTGATGAAAGAGGTCTTGCTTTTGTTTGGAGGATACATGGGGATTTGGTTGTAGCCGGTGTAAACATCAAGGAAGCTAAGTCACTCGTGCCTTGCCGTAGCGTTGATCACAATGTCAATCCGCGGGAGTAGAAAAAAGTCTTTCGGGCAGGCCTTGTTTAAATCTTTGAAATCGACGCAAAGTCGCCATTTATTGCCGGCCTTGGGGGCCAGCACGACGTTCGCGAGCCAGTCCAAAAACTTGACCTCTTCCACGACGTCCGATCTAACGAGCTTATCCATCTCCTCTTTTATTATCTTTTTCCGGTCTGGGTAAAATTTCTTCTTCTTTTGGCGAACAGGCGGGTGGTGAACGCCGGCGTGCAGTCGGTGCATGGCAACACTCGGTCGATACTGAGAAGCTCGTTGTGAGACTAGACAAACACGTCGTGGTTTCTTACCAACAGCTCGGTGAGGTCGGGCCGCTCTTTATGGCTTAGCCTAACTCCAATCCTCACCGTTCTCTCTGCGACAGCGGGATGAATGGGAACGTCGATCAGATCTTCGTGGGGCCATGGGATAGGCTCATCGTCAGGCGGATCGTCGATCGGAACGGGCTCCACCCCGTCAGCGAGGACCATGAGCTCCCCGTCCAAACAAGGGGTACACAGCCTAGGCCCCGACTATAATTGCTATTTTTTCTTTAAGGCCCTTCTTGCATAGGACCGCGCGGCTTCTTGGTTTTCTTGTACCTCTCCCACCCCCGAATCCGTGGGAAATTTTATTTTCTGGTGATAAGGGGAGCATACGGCCTTAAGGACGGCCATATCGGGTCAACCCATTATGGAATTGTACAGTGATGGCCTGTCAACGATAAGGAATTTGGACCAGACGGTGGCAACATCAGGGTTAGAACCAACGGTGACGGGCAGAGATACCCAGCCAACCAAACTGACCACATCGCCACCAAATTTGGTAAGCGGGGATATGACGGGCTGCACAGAGCTCGATTCTATATCCATTTTATCGAAGGCTCATTTGAAGAGAACATCTGCTCAGCTTCCTCCATCGACTAGTATCCTCGCTATCTTGAAATGGTTGATTAAGGCTGCAATGACTAGGGCATCGTTATGTGGAATGTGCACCCCCTTCAGGTCGGCCTCACTGAATGAGATAACATTGTAGGAGGCTGCATCTACCATATTGACCTCATAGAATCTCTGGTCCGCCTTCCTCTTACTCTTGACCTAATATCTCTTCCGAGAAGAAGACATTTTTCCTCCGAAACCCAGGCCACCGTGGATGATGTTTATTTCGCCTTCAACTCTTAGATCAGAGTCGTCCCTGGTTCGTTCACCACAGGGCTAAGCCTGGTTATCATTACACTTCCGGCGATGTCCTCGGTGTCCGTCACGACGGTCATTAGAGCCGGCCCTATCCTCGCTAGGTCGGCGAACGTAACTTCTGAGGTAACCTCTGCGAATGAAAGTTTCAATTTCTTCCTTCAACTGGAAGCATTTGTCGGTGGCATAACCGTTGCTCTTGTGGAAATTGCAGTATTTATCAGTCGACTTACCGAGGGGCTTCCCTCTATGGGGAGGTACGTCCGAGAAAAGGCCTTTTTTGGCATTCTCGGTGAAGATGGTCGTAACAGAAGCGATCAGGGGAGTATAAACGACCTGACGGGGACCCGTTGGCGACCTCCGGTCTCCGGGCAACGGGCCTAACCTCCCCTCTGCCTAAAGTCTCCTCGACACTTGGGATCGGCTTGTTCCCTCGTCAGCTCGGGACTTCTTCCTAAGAAGGTCTTCTTTCTCTTTCGTGATCTTGTCGACGAGGTTAGCCTTATAGAAATTGGTGCTAAGGTCAAGTACCTAGCAGAGACTGGAGGCCGGTCTAGAATTCAGGTCATACAGGAGCCTCCGGTGCCTTAGTTCGCTAACGAAAGCATTGAGCGCCACTTCATCAGAAACTCCTTTACATGCGAGGGACTCTATCCAAAATTGATGCACATAATTGGCAAGATTCTCAGTTTCCTCCTGCCTAACGTCGAGAAGGTGAGATGCGGTCTTCGGCCTGCGATGTGACCGGCTGAATCTCTCCATGAACTGCTGCTCGATCTGGAGGAATGTGGAGATTGAGGCAGACAAGAGGTCATTGAACCACGACCTGGCTTGGCCAGTTAATCCGAGAGGAAAGAATTTACACCTTATGGCGTTGGTGGCAGCGTGTATATCCATGTGTGAAACATACACAGAAAGATGATCCAGTGGATCGGTAGTCCCATCGTACTGGGCTACCTATGGTTGAGAAATCGATACGGAACTGCCTCTTTTGTGATTTCCAAAGTGAAGGGAGACCGGACTCCGGCATGAAGCCCGGGGACTCCCCCAATATTACGTATGAGACTGAAGACAGCTTCCATCTCTGCTAGGCATCGTTCTGTCATCATCGTTACCCTCTCCGGGGCAACGATCTGACTGGCGGTAGGTCTGGGCTCCCTTCTGCGAGCTTGTGGTGGGGAGTGGGAGTCCACTTCTCTGATTTGAGAAGATCGATGCTTAGAATGTTCATGGCAACTATACTCCCATGCCGGCAGTGATCCCAACCGGTCCTCTGAATGCCGTGCATAAGCTGATCTTAAGACGGTTGCCGAAACGACGGGAGGGTCAAGATCCTGCTCCCTAAGAGCTCGATTAGCGACCTGAGGCCGAGCCCAAGCCACCTGTCCGTGAGAGACTAGTGCTCGATCACTAGACTCTTGCGGGCAGGCCCTCTCATCCGTGACGTGGAGGTCTGGCCCCCCTTCAACCAGGGGCGGAAGAATACGGAAGAGGAGGATATTGAAGTATTCCTGGAATTTACTGAGCTGGCGTTCTACGTTTTTTAGCCTGGCGGCATCGACGGCCTCGGACGCCTAGCCTGGGCAGAGTCCCTCATTATACCTTTCAGCGTCTGCATCTTCTTCGTTGATCGCTCGGCGGGCAGTGGACCTAGTTTCTGGCCTTGGTGCCCACAACATATCCTCCCCGGGCTGTCTATTCACCAGGTGGCTTATGTTTTCTGATCGGTGAGAGTGACCAGACCTTGTGTTCATCACAGCTTAGCCAAGTAGGTAACTGATGATTTAGAGAAGGCTTTTAGTAGTGCTTCCTACAGACGACACCAAACTATTGTTGTCGGGATTTGATCCAACCAGGAGTATAATCCGAACACTCTCGAATCAGGGGTGAAAGGGGTATTGACCCTATTCTCTTAATTACCGCAGTCGAGTCGGAGGACCGATCGAGTACGATACTGAGCCTGGGTCTTGGTTTCCTTCAAAGCTTTTTACCGTTGTCTGGGCTGAGCTCCTCGTCGTCACCTATACAAGGGACGGCTAGGTTTTTCTTAGCGTGTCCCTTTCGGTGTGAGAGTAAGAATTCGGGAAAAAATATAGGTCGGAGAGTCACTGTTACCTCGACCTGTCTGACCGATCTGAGGCAAAGTCTCTCTCTCTAGAATGATTTTCTGGTTCTTCTAAAGTGTGGAAGAAACCTCCTATTTATAGGCAAAAGAGTGATTAACGTAAACATGATTAAGACCTTAAGCTCGGATTACCGGTAACCAGTCAGGCGCGTGAGCGACACGACAGATTAGAGCTATAGGCCTGGGCCTTGGGCCCATTACTGTTGATGACGAGGTCGGTGTCCGTCCTGCCGAGGTGGCAAGTTAGGTTGGCCCCATGCGAGGAGGTCGGACTCGGCACTTCGATCTCCCGTGGGTTGCTGAACAAAGATCAGCCCGGGCTGCCTATACACTGGGCTGATACGAGCAATGGTGTCGTGACGGATATGACCTTGTGGCTGAGACATGGAGGAGACCCGACTTTACCTACATCAAATTTTACTGGTACTTTGATTTGAGCTTCTGTCTATGGTGCTGTAAGCTCCCAATTTCCGTGTTGGAGGAGAGAGAAAATTAAGAGAGAGAGAATGTAATATCTTTTAGGATTAATGGCATTTTACTTCCCTGTGGTTTGCCTGCATTGCAGTTTATCTTGTGGTATTTTTATAAACAGTTTACCCGAGTTGCTTACTATTTAATTGTATTTATAATACTTTTTTTTTTCCCTGAAAACTTTTATATATATATAAACATGTATACATACTTCATATCAAACAGATTTCCATAATCAGTTTTATAAAAAAATAAATAAATTAAAAACTGGATTTCCAAAGTCCATTTATGTTTAAAACTATTTTTTTCTGACAACAATAGTAGCCTAAAGAGCCGGGGACTTCTATTTCCCCCCCCCCCCCCAAAAAAAAAAAAAAAAAACAGCTTTTTTTAATTCTCACTATTCCCTCAAAAGTAATGGAAACAATTGGAGTTCTTTACCTAAAAGGGTATGAAAAGATCCTAAAATACATATATGGATCCCTTTTGATCTTATTTTCTAAAAAGGGTCTTTCTAGCCGTGTGAAGGCTGATTTCCAATTTTGTTTTTCTTTCTAAAACCAACCTTGCCAAGGTCGGTTTTAGATTTTAGGGGCTGCCACCCCCCATCCCTCATGCCCCTATTCCATCCACGACCCCTCATACCCATCCATTAAAAAAAAAAAAAAGAACCCTATCTCCATTTCATCCCCATATATTAAAAAAAAAATGATTTAGCAAATCCCCAATTCCATCCATTAAAAAAAGTGATTTTCCTCCAAAGGTCATCTTTCTAAAGTAGACAACTTTTCAAGTCCCACCCTTTCTCAAAGATGATCAAAACTCCCATTTTAAGATTTTTGGTTTGAAAAGTCCTGTGCTGAGTTGGCACACATTTCTCTTTTCTTTTTTTGCCCCTTGTTCATTTAAACCTAAATCTAATTTTTGAAATGGGCCTCATTTTCTCTCTTTTCTTTGTCGTCTCTCTCTCAGCCCTAGCAAAGCTCACACTGCCCTCGCCATTGCTCGCACATAGCTCGCCGCTGTCATTCTCGCCTTAGCTCATCGCCATCGCCCTCTCCATAGCTAGCCACCGCCGTCCTCGCATAGTGATAGGTGTAAAATACTTATCTAATTCTAAACCGAATTTGCCAGTTTTCGAGTATTTTATTGAAGTTTGAATATCGTTTTAGCTGTTTTTATTAGTCAGGAGTAGGGACGTAAATAATCGACAAACCGAGCGAAATGGTGGAGAAAAGGGTAGCCAAAAAAATGAAAAAAAGAGGTTTCAAATAACAGCGCAAATCCGCCTAGGCGAAGTATCCACCGCTTAGGCGGAAATTCATCAGAAAGTTGTAAATGCTGAAAAGTTGAAATTCGCCTAGGCTAAGTTTCCACCGCCTAGGCGGAATTCCGTCAGAAGGTTGCAGGGCTGAAGTATTGAAATCCGCCTAGGCGAAGTTTCCACCACCTAGGCGAAAATCCATCAGAACGCTGGAAGTGCTGCACTGCTGTAAATCCGCCTAAGCGAAATAGCTACCGCTTAGGCGAAATTTCGTCAGAAAGAAAGGGGATCAAGAAGTTAGTCCTCCGCCTAAGCGAATATTCTACCGCTTAGGCAGAATTCTAACCGACTTAAACTCCGCCTAGGCGAAGATTCTACCGCTTAGGCGGAAGTCGCAGAACAACCCAAAATATCTGTTTAGATATTTTTGAACCCCTAGGCCTATATATACCACTTTCCCACGTCTGAAAGAGGTTGTTGAAGAACCCTAACCCTAGTAGAGAGCTCTTAAGCTATATTTTGAAGATCAAGAAAGAGGTTCATCATTCGGATAAAGAAGGATCACTTGTGGATCGATCATTAGCGACAGTGAACCGTTTCACTTCCAGATTTGATCGTTTCTCTCTTGTTTTTATCTTTGTAATCACTTTTTCATATCTAAAAATGTTGAATCCTTCTTATTTTGTATGGTATATGGCTAAGATCTTGTAGTAGTAGTTAAATGTTACTTAGGTGTAGTTGAAATCATGTAATCGTTTAGTTGAATCAATTAATGTTACTTTAACGTGTTGTTTGTCTAAATCCGATTGTATTTACCGTTATTCTTGATATTATGCTTGTATTGATAAAACGAGAATACGGGGTTTGACACTCGGGAGAGGTAACCCCGAATTCGGATTAGGGTAAATACAACGTGACTTTCTAACGACTCGGGAGGGCGTTAGAACGTATGCAACCCATGACGTTGGCTCAAAACTCACGCAACCTAGGGTCGTTAAGGCATTGAAGGGGACTTCTTTATTGACACAAAGTCGTGTAATCCCCCATCTTATACTCGGGAGAGGTAGTGGATGAGTTATTGATACAGAGGTTGTCGGATTAGATAAAAACCGTTATAGCTAACTAAATGACATCGATTATGCATTATATGAAAGAGATTAATACCTAAGTAATTAGTGTAATTAGAACTAACCTAATAGATGTCGTTTACCTTAGTATAGTAAATAGAAAACAAACGAATTATGATTGATCGAGATAATATGAAACTATGTAAATCACAATACTCAATCGAATTACACGTATTTCCCAGTGGAACGATATCTGATCTTACAAGATCCATTATATTAAAACTAGACCTCGTATACTTGCGAGTAGTCGATACCGCGAGGACGATGATATGAAATCCTCGACGCGTACACATAGCGAGCCGCTATCCTCGCCTTAGGTCGCTATTGTCGCCGTCGTCATCTCCCTAGCCGTCGTCACTTCATGGCCGCCATCTCTTCTCCGATTTGTTGTCATCTCCACTCTAATTCATCATTACTGTTTTGATTTGGCAGCTCCACCGCTACCTGAATGATTTTTAGGTATTTTTTTTTGGCTTCGATTATTGACAGATCTGACTTAGATCTTTGTTAGGTATTGAAAAAAAATCTACTTTGTTTACCGATATGCTCGAGATCGTCGTCGTGCCCCGATTTTAAGTATTCTTTTTTTTTTGTTTGTTGTTTGCCCTATTGCTGTTGGATTTTCAGTGGATGTTCATTCCTTTGTGTAATTTTTTAAAGTGGTCACGAACGACGGTGAAGAACGGCGGCAACGACGGTGTAGCGGTGATGAACAATTACAGGTATTTTTTATTTTTTTTCCTTTTGCTTTGAATTTTGAGATATGATTATGCATTGAAGAAAGTTGGGTTGGGGAGGATATCTCATTCTTTTGAAAATTCATGATTTCTTGGCTTCATTTGAAGAATGTTGTGGGGTTATACCTCAGTTTAGTAGATATGTTTTTCTTTATAAATGTTCTGAATTTGTTGTCCTTATTGTTTGATGAGATTCATTTTCTAAATGTTTTCGGTTCAAGTGGATATCTAATTGATTTTTTTAGTAGATATCCACTTTTATTTTTTTACCGTTCCTCCCTATTCTCTGAGTTGCTGTGTTCCACCGTCGGTCAAGTGGATATCTACTTGATGGAATAATTACGTGTTTCAATTGTTTTGGTTGCTTGATAAGTGAAGGAAGAGAAATAAAATTGAATTAGAATTTCGATATTATTTAGGATAGTCCAATTAGATTCAAATAAGTTCTAACGATTTCTTGATTTATTTGTCATTTTTATCCTTTGTGTGCAAATATTTTGTGTTATTTTTGAGTTTAGTGGATATCCACAGATTGTTTAAATTGATTGTTTAAATATTTGTGTTGATTTTTTAGTTAAGTGGATATCTATTGATTGTTTTTAGTGGATATCTACTTTTTGATCTTTAGTAGATATCCGTAATTTTAAGTGGATTTTTTTTTTTAAAAACAAAATTGGACGTCTAAAATATTTTCTCTTCCCTGTCAATTTGGATTTTATTCTTTAATTTTATTATTTAAACGTTTTTTTTTTAATTAGCTTTGGAGATTGAAACTCAAAACAAGATCTCGATGTGGCTGAAAAATTGATGCGTGAAGACCGATGAAGATGGAGGGAGTGCGACGATGTGACGATTGGCGAAGATGACGGACGTCAATCGTCTTAATTTTTAGCGGATGTCAATCGTCCTAATTTTCAGTGGATGTCCACTTAATTTTTTTTGTGGATTTCCACTTATGGGTTATAAGTGGATTTATATAATTTTCTAGTAAAATGTAACCTAAGATTAATATTCAGTAGAATTGAAATTAAATTAAGTGAAAAATAATGTTAGTGGATATCCACTCAATAGATATCTAAGTAGATATCCACTTAATTTATTTTTAAAAAATGAATCTAAAGGAATTTTTAATTTAAATTGAACTTAATATTTAATTTTTTATATTTTAAAATGTTCATAGAATATTTTAAAAAATAAATTAAATTTGAAATAAAATAAGGTGAAACATAATTAGGGTAATTATGATATTTTTTGTAAAAAAAATTATTTTTAAGAAAAATAAAATTAATTGAATTTTTTTATTAAAAAATAAAAATTGAGAAAAATTTGAAAACAAGTGAAATTCTAAATATATATATATAAATTTTAGGAGTTTTGAAAAAAAAAAAAAAAAAAAGGCCAAAATAGTATTTTTGTAAATTTTGTAGTTATTGAGGGTAATTGAGGAAGATTAAATATGATGGTACTTTTGGAATGAGCCTAAAAGGCATGGGATCTAAAAAGTTATTTTTTAAACAAATGGGACCCCTCAAAATTTTTTCCTAAAAAAAATAATTTTGGCATTCTTTGTAATCATTTTTTCATACCTTCTTCTCAATTTATTTTTATCCCTTTTTATTAATACTATAATATTTTTTTAATAGTTAGTATAATTTTTTGTACTATAAAAATAGTCACTATAATTTTTTGGATTATATGATAGTCACTATAATTTTTTAAGTCCAAATTTATTGTACTATAATAGTCATTATTATATATTTTTTTAATTTGAACTTCTGAAAAAATTATTGTAGTGTATGGATTACATGGAAAAAATTTAAGTTTGTTAAAAAAATAATAATTATTATAGTATAATAAAAATGGATAAAAATGGGTTGAGTAATGCCCAAACAAGTTGAAAAAACAAATAAATAGAAAAATTACTATTTTGGTCCCCTAGTTTTGATACAATGTCAAATTTGGTTTAGGGGTTCAAGTGAAATTACATAATTTCATTAAAACCCCCCCCAACCAAACCAAATCCGGCCTTGGCAGGGCCGGATTTGCTTTTTTTTTTTTTCCCCGGGGGGGGGGGGGGAAGTGGTAAGTGAAATTATAATTTCACTTAACCCAAATTAGGGAGGGGGTTGGGGACATGATTTGAATCAATATATATATATATATATATATATATATATATATATATATATATATATATATAATTTTAAAGTTTCTTTAATATTTTAAAATTAAAAATGATATATACAAATTAATTAGTTATTGTTGATGTATAAAACTGGTACACACCTCGAGTATGGTCCAGCCGGATGACAAGTGGATCCTTTTGCTGAGGTGAAGTCGTCAATTGAAAATTCTTTGGGTAAGCTATACTGGGTCCTGGGAGGACTGACCTGTTGTGTCCAGAGTTCTGTTTCTCGGGGGGGGGGGGGGAGGGAGGTGGTAAGTGAAATTATAATTTCACTTAACCCAAATTAGGGAGGGGGTTGGGGACATGATTTGAATCAATATATATATATATATATATATATATATATATATATATATATATATATATATATAATTTTAAAGTTTCTTTAATATTTTAAAATTAAAAATGATATATACAAATTAATTAGTTATTGTTGGTGTATAAACTGGTACACACATCGAGTATGGTCTAGCCGGATGACAAGTGGATCCTCTTACTGAGGTGAAGTCGTCAGTTGAAAATTCTTTGGGTAAGCTGTACTGGGTCCTAGGAGGACTGACCTGTTGTGTCAAGATTCTGTTTTTCAAGGGGTGTACCTGCATATAGCTTAGACCGGGATTTGTCCTGGTGAAACCCCTCCGGCGTAGTAATCAGGGCTCAGAGAGAAAAAATACAATAATGCAACAAGTAAACAAATGAGCTCGCGTGTAATATAAAACGTACCTCGGGCTTGCATAGTCCCTGGTATATATAGGAGTTAGAGACGATTAGTCGTGCCTAAATATAGTTGATTAGTCGAAACCCTGTGTTTAGCCAATAATCTGGGGCGTTTAGGAGATAATTGTTGGGCTTGGGATTTTGGGCCCATTTGGCAAAGCCCACGGGTCTTTGCCAAGCCCATGATGGTAAGCTGGTGGAGGAGAATAAAGATCTGTGGAGTCCTGGAGAAAAAAACGAGCTAGAATGGGGAGCCGATTGAGGTGAATGGCTGAGTCGCTGAAGCTGACCGTCTAGGACACGGCATAGAGCTCAGAGCGATACGTCCTTGTAGTGCTTCTCACTCATCCTTGGGTGTGAAAGAGATTCTAGGGAGGAGCCGTGGCCAACGTATGCTCCAGTGTGGCGGTTGCGAATTCCAGAATGCGTCACTGTTACGACGATGGATACGTGGCTAGGTCCTAAGTGCTGACTTAGAGGTACACAAAAATACCTTTCTCAGTTGTGCCCTTGGCCCTGTGCGGCGAGGGAAGCAAGCCGATCAGGGATATCTATCTCTGGATGGAACGAGCATCTTGGAGATTTCGAAGCGTGGAAAACACATTTGATCGACATTTTTCCAAGAGTTAGTTTTTTTTTTTTCTGAAGAGCTTATTCGAAATAGACCTCCATACGGTCAGGGTTTGGGCTCAGGTAGCACATCAAGGCGACCCTGAAATTTTTCAATTTTTAGGACGACAATTTTTCAAGAGTTGACTTTTTCTGGGGAACGAATTTTAAATAGGCCCCTATACGACTGGGATTCGGGGTCAAGTAGCACGACATGGCGACCCTGAATTTTTTCGATTTTTAGGGTGTTTTTTTTTCCTACGGTTAGTTTTTTCTGAGGAGCTAATTTGAAATAGGTTCCCATACAACTAGGGTCCGGGGTCAAGTAGCATGGCAAGGCGGTCCCAAATTTTTTGGTTTTCAGGGCAATACGTGTTCACTGTGAACAAGCCTTGAGCACAGACTGACCTTCACCGTGGAGAAAATTGAGGCGAGTCTCAGGGGGTGCGCTTCGTGGATGGGTAGGAGGGCGAGACAGTGAACCCTTCCTTTTCAAAATTGGGGGGGGGGGGGGGGGGAGGAGGGGGGGCAAAGGTGCCCACTAAATAAAGGAAAATCCGAAAGAGGAAGAGGGGCGTTGTCCCATTTCCTTCTCACGCTGGACTTGCGACTAATACATGCTGGCCCTTGGGCCAGCTGCCCTTCCTCCCTCCCTCCCTTTTTTTTTTTTTTTTTTTTGCATGGGGCAAGGCCTTCCCTTTTTTCACTTAAGCTGCCACCCCTCTCCCTTTTCTATTTTCAACATGGAGCATGGAGTATGAAGGGGGGGGGGGGGGGGGTGCATGGCTCACACATAGATTTTTTTTTTTTTTTTTTTTTTTTTTTTTTTTTTTTTTTGTTTTAGAAGCTTTATTATTATATATATATATTGCACTCGTGAATTTTTTGAGGAGAGAATTTGGGATAGACCCCCATCTGCGCTCAGTCGACTTGAGGCACCACGGCAGGACAGAGGGAGTAGGATAAGACGACGTCGGCCCGAGGAGATGTGGTGAAATTTCTGGACGACACTCCTAGGAGACATTTTTGGAAAAGGTCACCACTAGACCCTGCTAGTTAGGAGTAGCACGGCAGGGGCGGTGCCCGTCGCTACCTAGACTCTACATGCTAGGACTAGCACGGCAGAATGGTGCCGTCAAACCTGATAGTTCTGGTTACAGGGCACTGAGGCTGAACCCTAGACGGTGCCATACACAAGGACGCTGAGGTGGACAGTACTGACGAGGGCCCCCCCGAGGAGGGAAAGATTGACTCCACTTCTCCTTGCATGAACACCCCTTATAACGAGAGCAGAGAGGACTGAGCTCAGACCATCGCTTTTTCAGTACTTAGATTTTGTAGACTCCTTTTCGCTTATTCCTATTTTTCTATGCACGAGCGTGTAAGCTTTTGAGCGGCATAGCCAGGGTACTTTAGAGTATACTCTTTTCTCTTAACGTTTTCGCCAACTCACTTTATGCTTGGTCCTATTTTTAGAATTGTAAAATTTTAAAAATTTTGTTGAAAAAATTTCTCGTCTCTGCCCAGGGCCACAGACCACTAGCCCCCCAGTCCGGGACACGAGTTGATTGTAAAGAAATTGTGTCATGGACTTAGGAAGAGGGTTTCCCAAGGTGCCTGGTCTTTTTGGTCTGCAGGGGTGCAACGCGACGGTTGGACCCCTATGACCGGTCATCGGGGAGTTCTCCGTAATAAGGCTCATTCAAGAACCCTTTTAGGTTATCTCCATTTAGTCCATGCAGGAGCACCTTTCTCTTTAGAGCGTTGGACTTAGTCTATTGATGGGGAGAGGTACTTAGCAGCAGGCCCTCAGACCTGATCAATGCCCAACCCTTGGTGGATGATCTCGATCTTTCCCCAGGTATAGACTATTGACTTCCGGAGAGGGTCTGGTTATCACCCTCGACGCTGAGCACCGGGATGAAGCTTGTGGAAAATTACTCGTAATGCTGAGAATTGGGATGTTGGGTGGAAAATCATCCACAACTTAGGGGGTTGGAATACCGTTGAGGAGAATCATTCACGACGCCGAAAGTCGGGATGCTGATCTGGAAAATCATCCGCAACTTAGGGGGTCGGAATGCTATTTATTGGAAAGAACAGGGCACATTGAACAAAATACCTTCTTTATTTTGATAAGTAGAATTACAACACTTTGTACAAACTAGAAGTTGTTTACAAAAGTGAGTCTTCCTTACAGAAGTAACGCTTTAGATGGTCGTCGTTCCATGGATGCCTGAGCGGCACACCTTTCACTGTTTCAAGATCTTAGGTGTCTGGCTGCATGATCCTAGTGACTCTGTTCGGACCTTCCCAGGTGGGGGCTAGCTTTCTGGCGCCTTGTTCCTCAGTGGCCAGAATGACTTTTCTAAGAACAAGGTCATCGATATTGAAGGAGCGACGGCGGACTTGTCGGTTGTAGTATTTTGCTATCCTCTGCTGGTAAGCAGCTTGTCGAACCTGGGCTTGTTCTTTTCACTCCTTGAGGAGGTCAAGGCTTAGTGAAAACGTGACATTATTCCTGACTTGATCAAAGGCATCAGTAGTTCTGAAAGGCTACATGCTCATTTCCGCGGGGATGACGGCCTTGGAACCGAAGGTCATTGAAAATGACATTTCTTCAGTATGAGTTCTTGGAGTGGTGTGGTACACTCAGAGGACAGGGTAGACATCTTCTACCCACCATCCTTTCGACTTGTCAAGTCTTCGTTTTCAACCCATTCATGATAGTTCTGTTTATGACCTCTACCTGACCATTTGATTGAGGGTGGCCAGGGGAAGCAAAGTTCATCCTAATCCCCAGCTCTGCACGGAAGGTGATGAAGAGGGAGTTGTCGAACTGGGTACCAATATCAGACATAATTGTTCTTGGGATCCCAAACCGACACACTATGTTCTTTTATGCAAAATGGTGTATTTTGTTCTTGGTGATTTGTGCTAATGGCTCAGCCTCAACCCATTTTGTGAAATAATCAATGGCGACGATTAGGAACTTCCTCTGCTCGGTCTTTTGGGGGAAGGGTCTGAGCAGGTCAATACTCCACTAGGTAAAGGGCTATGGACTCGTCATCAGAACTAGTACGGTTGGAGGAGCGTGAGGGTGCAGGAATTTTTTTTGACACTTGTCGCATTTTTTTTTACGAATGCCATGGTATCCTTATCCATTTTGGGCCAGAAGCATCATTGGTGGAGTAGCTTGCTGGCGAGGGACCTACCCCCCAAGTGGTTGCCCCACAATCCTTCGTGAGTCTCGCTTAGGACATATTTGGCTTCTTCTAGATGGAGACACCTGGATTAAGGGCCTGAAAATGACCTTCAGTAAAGAACTTCGTCAACGAGGGTATACCTTGCTGCCCGGTAGCATATCCTTTTGGCCTCCGTCTAGTCTCTTGGAAGGGTACTTCGCTCTAGGTACTACTTGACTAGGTCCATCCAAGTTGGCTGATTAGTGAGCTCACAGATTGTGGCCACTGGATTCGAGGTTTCAATGCTCGGAGTGTTAAGTTACTCCACAAGGATGGGACTTTTAAGAGTCCACTTCACCGCCGAGGCGAGATTTGCTAGGGTGTCAGCATGCTTGTTCTCTTCCCGTAGGATTTGAGACACTTGATTTTTTTCAAAATTTCTCATAAGTGCTCTGACCATTTCCAAGTACGTTGACATACTTGGATCTTTTTCCATATAGCTTCCGTTCACTTGGTTGACCACAAGTTATGAGTCACAGAAGACCAGGAGAGTTTGCACATTGAATTCCTTTGCAAAGAAGAGACCAACGAGCAAAGCTTCGTACTCAGCTTCATTGTTCGTAGCCCCGAACCCGAGTCGGAGAGCGTATTAAACAACTTATTTATCAGGGGCTACTAGAATCATTCCTGCTCTACAACCGCTCACATTTGACAATCCATCTGTGAAGTACTGCCATGCAGTCGGGTCGAAGTTACTTGGGTTGGAGGAGGTTCTCGGGTCTCCTGGAGATGGAGGCCTCTGATGAGCTACTTCTAGATCCTACTGTTCTGGAAAAGTGAGCTCTGCGATGAAATTGGCGAGGACTTGGTCTTTGATAGCCTTTCTCGGCCGATATTTAATATGGAACTGTCCCAACTCAAAACTGTACATCATCAGCCTTCCTGAGACATCAGGAGAATGCATGATCTGCTTCAGGGGTTGGTCGGTCTGAACCATAATGATGTGTGCCTAGAAATATTATAGGAGTTTTCTGGAGGCGATCTGTAGGGCATTGGCCAACTTTTTGAATTTTGAGTATCTGGTCTAAGCATCCAGGAGGACCCTACTGGAGTAATACACCAGGTTCTGAACACCATTTTTCTTTCTCACTAGGGTTGTGCTTACTGCCATTGAAGAAGATGAAATGTATAAGAACAACTCCTCCCCCATCTTGGGAGTACTGAGTAGGAGAGCTGAGGAGAGGTAATATTTCAGATCACAAAATGCAGCTTCACACTCACTTGTTCAGGTGAAGTCCTTGTTCCCACGAAGCACCTTGAAAAAGGACAGACACCGTTCTGAAGACTTAGAGATGAACCGGTTCAGGGCTGCAAGCCTGCCAGTCAGCATTTGGATCTCCTTTTTTGAGCGAGGTGAGGAATGCTGAGTATAGCGATGATCTAGTCCGGGCTGACATCAATTCTACGCTGAGATACCACATAACTAAAGAACTTCTCGGCAGAGACGCCGAAAATGCACTTGGTGGGGTTGAGCCTGATCCGGTGAGTCCTCAGCGTTTCAAAATATTTCTAGAGGTATGCCAGGTGATCGGGAGCTCGCGAGCTCTTCACTTGCATATCATCAATATAAACTTCCATAGTTTTACCAATATCTTCCTTGAACATTTTGTTGACTAACCTCTGGTTGGTGGCTCCGGCGTTGCGCAGGCCGAGGGGTATTACCTTGTAACAATATGTCTTCATGTCCGTGATGAAGGATGTCTTGTTCTTATCAGAAAGGAAAAGGAGGATCTGATTGTAGCCAGCATAAGCGTCCAGAAAGCTAAGGAGCTCGTGACCTACCTTGGTGTCAATGATTAGATTAATTCTCGGCAAAAGAAAGAAGTCATTGGGGCAGGACTTGTTGAGGTCCTTAAAGTCAACGCAGAATTTCCATTTACCTCCGGCTTTAGGGAAAAGCACAACATTGGACAACCAGTCTGAAAATGTCACATTCTCTACGACACCAGACTTAATCAATTTCTACATTTCTTCGTCGATGATTTTCTGGCATTCTGGATGGAACTTCCTCCACTTTTGCTTGACTAAATGATGGTGTGGATCTGCATGGAGCCTATGCATGGCCACTTTTGGATCAATTCCGGAGAGCTCATCATGGGACCAAGCGAATACGTCGACGTTCTTTCGTAATAGCTTTGTGAGCTCAACCCGTTATCCTAGGGTGAGCTTGGCTCCTACTTTGACAGTTTTCTCTTTAAGAGTTGGGTGAATCAAAACTTCTACCAAGTCTTCATGTGGGCGGGGGCCTAGCTCCTCATCTCTGGGGTCATCAATCGGTACCAGGACTTCTTCAGCATCTAGGGCCATGAACTCAGGAGTTGCTAGCTTAGACCCCGCCCCTATTTGCTATTTATTTTGTTCTAGTGCCCTCCAAGCACAAGCGCGTAATTTCTCTTGGTCACCTCTCACCTCTCTGATCCCCTGATTGGTGGAAAATTTCATGACATGATGGTACAGAGAGCAAATGACCTTGAATGCAGAGATAGTCGATCTCCCTATTATAGCTGTTGGCCTAGTGAGCTACCCAAGAGGAGGGGTAAATTGGGTAGTAATAAAAAATTATCAAATAATTTATACTTTAAAAATTAAATAATTAATTGTACCCTAAATTAGTTATTATCTTTATAGCAGTGGATATATATATTCAACTAGGTGCACACCCAAATAACAAAATATAAATAAAGTAAATAAAGTAGCACACCAGAAATTTATACTGGTTCACCATGCTAGACTTGGCTAATCTAGTCCCCTGAGCTCCATGGAGAGTTACACCTACTAAACTCAATAAGATTTCTTTAAACAGGTAGAAACCAAACCTTTACACAATGATTATTTTCACAGGCTCATAATCAACCTTTACAATTTTTTTTTCTCAGGTTCAAGAATAACCTTTTCTTTTTTCCTGGCTCAATAATAACCTTATCTTTTTTCAAGCTCAAGACTAACCTAATCATTTCACATGCTAAAGATCAAATCTAATTCTTTTATACATTAGGCTAAGAATTAAACCTCACAATCACTCTAAGTATCATTTTTCCAGGTAAGGATTGAACATTTACAATTCACTCACAATTGATCCTAATCAGGAAGAATTACACTTAACTCTTTTCAAGAGAAAAGAGTAACCTAACATTTTTGTACTTTGGCAAATATCAAACATCAATCTCTTTACCGGAAAAGATTGAAACTCAAAGCTAACCCTGATTAAACACTCCCAATAATATCTAATCTGACACTCAACTCACCAATTACAAAATTTATAAGTGATTTTTTCACTCGGAGCTTCTACTACCCCAGATAAATTTGAACTCAATTAATGTCCCGATACTAGTGATAGAAAAACATTGAGAATTTTAAAATATGATTTTAAACAAAAACGGGTGGCAAACAATTTAGCACGTAATCAGAGTTTCTCAAGAAATCATTTCAAAAATAATTTTCAATTTAAAATTTAGGAAAACGATTTTAAATATCAAATCTCCAAGTAATAGATAATAATATCAAATAACAATTAATAGCAAATAACTTGAAACGATCTCACTAGGAATCCACCAAATAAATAATGATAAGCAATGAAACTTCAAGTCGACAATCAACAATAATCCACTGCAAAATTTCTCAAGAATAAATCTCAAGAAAATTCTCACAATACTCTCAGTATAATCTTAGAATGACCACTCTTAGAAAGCACTAGAACTGAATAGTTTTTCAGAATTGAATTATTGGGATTATTGAAACCTAAAAAACGCAGGTATATTTATATGGAATTAGAACAAATTCTCTAACGACTAATTCCCATATTTCATGACAAATAATTACTCCAATAGACCCTTTATATCATAAAGACTCAATCCTGGTACAATTCACTTAATTATATCTTTTAAAATATCCAATTTCGTCCCTCAAACTTTTTCTTAATCTCAATTAGATAGGATAGAAAGAATTTCATGAACCAAATTGAGAAATATCCAAAATACTTGAACCATATCTATAAAGATAACAGAATATTGATCATATATCTTAAATTCTATCAGATACCTAAGATATCTCCCATATCCTAACCATAAAATGACAACGTTTTGGATAAAAACCATGAAATTCTCAAATCCTGAAATTGTTCATCGATTAACTGACCAGAAGGTATATGTTAACCACCCGATTCAGGACGTAGCCCAAGCCAAAATCTCTTCGCCATAGGTCGATCGTCCCTTATGTTTTTGTCGACCGGAAGATTCAGATACTTTCATAGGTCGACCGCCCTTTCGACATAACGATTCATGGAGTTCATATTTTAGCCATAAGTCGACCTACCTGTCAACCAAGCAATTCAGAGTCTGAATCATTTTCCCAGCTTCTTCTTATCGGTTAACCGATCTTGTTGGAACTGCTTTCCTTAAAAAAATTTTGCTAAATTTCTTCGACGTATTTTCCCCTCTAACCAATTTCTTTTCTTGGTTAACTCTACTAAATCCTTAAATTCAATTTTAATCAATTATCTTTCTTAAATCAATGTTTTTTCTTCAATTACATAGGAGAAAATATGTTAAGTAATTAGGATCCTATTAAAAATACACATAATTGTAAAAATATTTTGTGTTGTGTGTGATCCTAATTGAGATACATTAAAAGTAAAAATTTAACCTGAGTTGTTTTCTCCTAAGTTCTTCAAAATCTTCAGTCTTTTATCATCCATCATCTTTGTCAGTGTCTTTAGCATCTATTTAGCATTTTTCTCAACTTCTTCATGATAATATCTTCATTGGAACTAATAAACTGAAACACTCAACAAAACCATTAGTTCCACCAAAAACATCAACATTTAATTGTCCAACAAAATCTTAGGATCAACAATCTCCTTATTTTTTATTATGAAAATTAACTTTGATGTTTTTTTTATCAAAATAATATGTAATCACACTCTCCCTAAATCTGAGGACAAGTTTTTAACTCAATAAAGCATAATCATAAAGAGAATCATAAAATATTCAACAAAGCACAAAATACAATCAGTAAATAATTCAAACTCCCCCTTAAGATATTCAATAAAACATCAATAAATTATCCCTCTTTGTCATCTAAAAAAAAAATGGGGAAGGGGAACCATAAAAATCTCAACTACTCTAGGCAAATATCGTTATGCCTAACCATTCCCAAACCACGAATGATTTTCACAAATTGATCTTATGCTAAAGGTTTGGTAAAGATATCAGCAAGCTGGTCGGAGGTATCAATATATTCAATAACAATGTCCATTTTCTGAATGTGATCATGAATAAAATGATGTCTAATCTCTATGTACTTAGTTCGTGAGTGCCGTGTAGGATTCTTACTTAGACAAATAGTACTTTTATTATCACAATAAATCGGTACTTCCTCCATACATATTCAAAAATCATTTAACTGTTGTTTAATATATAAAATTTGAGCACAACAGTTATCAACTTCCATATACTCAGCCCCAGTAGTGGATAAGGTTATCGAATTCTGTTTCTTACTTGACCAAGAAACCAAGGCATGTCTTTACAAATGATATGACCCACATGTGTTTTTTCGCTCGACTTTGCAACCGGCAAAATCAGCGTTGGAGTAACTTATTAATTTAAAATCACTCCCCTTAGGATACCATATTCCTAAGTCAGTCGTCCCCTTTAAATATCGAAAAATTCGCTTAACCGCAATCAGGTGCAATTCTTTAGGACAAGACTGAAATCTAGCACACAAACAAATGCTATACATAATGTCAGGTCTACTAGCAGTTAAGTACAACAAGCTACCAATCATACCTCAATACATTTTTTCATTAACGCTTTTACCTATATCATCTTTGTCTATCTTTGTAGCTTTGCCATGGGAGTTTTGTACTCTTTAGCGCCATTCAAGGCATATTTCCTTAACATCTCCTTGGTGTATTTAGCTTGGTTTATGAATATCCCTTCTTTGATTTGCTTAATTTGCAACCCAAGAAAGAAATCCAGCTCTCCTATCATGCTCATCTCAAATTCAACCTGCATTATCTTGACAAACTCTTGGCAAAGATCCTCATTAGTAGATCCAAAAATAATATTATCAACATAAACTTGTACTAATAGGATATCAGAATAAGTTTGCTTAACAAATAGCTTTATATCACAAGTACCCCTTCGAAAACCATATTCAATAAATTATCTTTTAATCACAAAACATCAACATTATGTGGATTATCATTATAGATAAATATTTATATAATCAAGTCTACTCAATCCATCAAAATCCACAAATTACTAAATTTAGTCAGTATGTCTATTTCATGATACCAAATAATACAAAGCCATTTCAGGATGCATAACATATCAGCTCAATTCAATCCATTTGTATAAAAGATATATTCATGAGTAAGAGCACATTATACAAATGGTCTTATTAACATGCAACAAGTCATTTATAACACTTAGTGTGATCACAAACACTTGATTCATTTTCTAATTCACTTGACATGTTTTAGAATTAAACACATGATAACTACTTGATATAAACACATAAAATCATGTTAATAAGTATTAACTAAATGTGATTCCCAGAATCACCATGCAAAGTTTCTAAGACAACAAGTGAACACATCATATAAAATAGGTCTTATAAATCATCACCAACTTACCTATTTAGCAAGTCGGGAATCTCACTCTTTAATAAATTTAATAAATTTAAACCGCGAGGGGTTAGGAGTACCTTTTATATTTTTCGAGGCAACTTTACTATTTACCTCATTTGTACTGATGATTGCTTTGGGTATATTATTTCTCTTAGCCTGTCTGTATCATCTCAACCTTTAATTATTGTCATTTGATTTTCTGACACTTCCATTTGCACATGTCATTTGTGGCTTCCTGGTGATATTCTATCTTGGCTTTGATAATTCTTTTCTAATTGCACGTTTGGCTTGTGGCTTCTTTGTAGTTTTACATTCTGTCGTTGGTGTATCTTTTTGCTTTGCACACGTCGCTTGTGGATCTTTGGTGACTTCCTATTTTGGCTTTGATATAACTTCTTGTTTGTTCTTTAGGGTCTACTTCCGACATTATGCAATTTTGCACAAGACATTTCAACAGTTATCTTCAGTATCCATTTCATTTTGGATCCATCATTGTTAGACATAAATTTAGGGTTCCTGAATGGACATGATACTTTAAAATGTCCAAACCTATTGCAATAATAACATCTCAAGTTCGATCGATTATCATAGAAAGCACGAGATGTAAAATAAAAATCATTTCTAACAATATCAATAAAACTGTCACTACCTTGTAATGAAGAATGAGACGATGAAACATATCCACTTTACCTAGAATTTTTTTTTTTTCAGAATCTCTCGAAACAAACTTAAGGTCGGATTTTGATTTTTCAAAATTTTTCTTAAGTAAATCGATTTTAGAAACAAAATCTGACATTTGCTTAGAAATCATGTCAAGATTATTTTTTAAAACTCTATTTTTCTTTTCAAGAGAATCTACTTTAGAGAGAATTATTAATTTAAAAAGTAACGTCCAAAAATTATTTTGTACCACAATAATCATCCAAATGCACTTTAGATTTTCGGACACTTTTTCCACCATTTTCAAAAGAATTAATTTTTCTTTTTAAACTCAAGCTCTCTTTAACAAAAAGTAGTATGAAAGAAAGTAATTTTTTCATAACAATATGAACATTTTTATTATCATCATCTCTATCACTACCACTAATATCACAAAAATCATATATGACATTATCATATAAATATCTATCACCATCAAGAGAAGATATACAAAAAACATCATCCATGATATATGCACATGACCGATTTAGTTAGGATGTTAAGCCTAATCGAGCTAAAACCAGCTCTAATGCCAATTGTTGGTCCAGTGAGCTACCCAAGAGGAGGGTGAATTGGGTAGTAATAAAAAATTATCAAATAATTTATACTTCAAAAATCAAATAATTAATTTTACTCTAAATTAATTATTATCTTTATAGCAACAGATATATATATATTCAACTAGGTGCACACCCAAATAATAAAATATAAATAAAAAAAATAAAGCAGTACACTAGAAATTTATACTGTTTCACCAAGCTATTCTTGGTTAATCTAGTCCCCCGAGCTCTACGAAGAGTCGTACCCACTAAACTCAATAAGATTATTTTAAATAGGTAGGAACCAAATCTTTACACAATTATTATTTTCACAAGCTCAGAATCAACCTTTACAATTTCCTTTTCCCAGGCTCAGGAATAACCTTTTCTTTTTCCCAAGCTCAATAATAACCTTATCTTTTTCAAGCTCAAGACTAACCTAATCCTTTCACATGCTAATGATCAAACCTAATTCTTTTATACCTTAGGTTAAGAATTAAACCTCACAATGACTCTAAGTATCATTTTTCCAGGTAACGATGGAACCTTTACAATTCACTCATAATTGATCCTAATTAGGAAGAATCACACCTAACTTTTTTTAAGATAAAAGAGTAACCTAACCTTTTTATACTTAGGCAAAGATCAAATTTCAATCTCTTTACCAGAATAAATTGAAACCTAAAGCGACCCTTGATTAGACACTCCCAATAATATCTAATCTGACACTCAACTCACCAATTACAAAATTTATAAGTGATTTTTTCACTCGGAGCTTCTACCACCTCAGATAAATTTGAACTCAATTAATGTCTCGATACTAGTGATAGAAAAACAGTAAGAATTTTAAAATTTGATTTTAAACAAAAACGGGTAGCAAGCAATTTAGCACGTAATCAGATTTTCTCAAGAAATTATTTTAAAAATAATTTCAATTTAAAATTTAGGAAAACGATTTCAAAGATCAAATTTTCAAGTAATAGATAACAATATCAAATAAAAATTAACAACAAATAACTTGGAACAATCTCACCAGGAATCCACCGAATAAATAATGATAAGTAATGAAACTTCAAGTCGGCAATCAGCAATAATCCACTCCAAAATTTCTCAAGAATAAATCTCATGAAAATTCTCATAATACTCTTAGTATAATCTCAGAATGACCACTCTTAGAAAGCACTAGAACTGAATAACTTTTCAGAATTGAATGATTGGGATTATTGAAACCTCAAAAATGCATGTCTATTTATATGAGATTAGAACAAGCTCTCTAACGGCTAGTTCTCATATTTCATGACAAATAATTACTCCAATAGACCCTTTATATTATAAAGACTCAATCTTGGTATAATTCAATTAATTATATTTTTTAAAATATCCAATTTAGTCCCTCAAACATTTTCTCAATCTCAATTAGATAGGATAGAAAAAATTTCATGAACCGAATTGAGAAATATCCAAAATACTTGAACCATATCTATAGGGATAGTAAAATATCAATTATATATCTTAAATTCCATTAGATCCCTAAGATATATCTCATATCCTCACCATAAAATGGCTATTTTTTGGATAAAAATCATGAAATTCTTAAATCCTGAAACTGTTCATCGGTTAACCGACTAGAAGGCATAAGTCGACCGCCCGATTCAGGACGTAGCCCAAGACAAAATCTCTTCGCCATAGGTTAACTGCCCTTTATTTCTGTAGATCAGAAGATTCAGAGACTTTTATAGGTCAATCGCCCTTTTGACCTAACGATTCAAAGAGTTCATATTTAGCTATAGGTCGACCTACCTATCGACCGAGCGATTCAGAGTCTAAATCGTTTTCCTAGCTCCTTCTCATCGGTTGACCGATCAGTGTTGGTCGGTTGACCGATCTTTCTAGAACTTCTCTCTTTAAATAATTTTTTACTAAATTTCTTCGACGTTTTTGCCCCTTTAACCAATTTCTTTTCTTGGTTAACTCCACTAAATCCTTACATTCAATTTTCATCAATTATCTTTCTCAAATAAATGTTTCTTCTTCAATTACATAGGAGCAAATATGTTAGCTAATTAGGATCCTATTAAAAACACACCTAATTGTAAAAATATTTTGTATCGTGTGTGATCCTAATCAAGATACATTAAGAGTAAAAATTTTACCTGAGTTTTTTTCCCCTAGGTTCTTCAAAATATTCAGTTTGTTAACATTCATCATCTTTGTCAGTGTCTTTAGCATCCATTTAGCATTTTTCTCAACTTCTTCATGATAACACTAGAACTAATAAACTGAATCACTCAACAAAACCGTTATTTCCACAAAAAACATCAATATTTATTTGTCCATCAAAATCTTAGGATCAACAATAGCATTATAAGGCTACGGTCTGTCCACAATTAAGAACTTGGCCCATATCGTCATGGACCTTGGACTTGTCCCAGTCGTGACAGCTAAGGAGACCCATCCGAGGGAATTGACCACTTTTCCCCTAAAACCAACTAGGGGGGACTTAGTGGGTTACAGAGCACCGGCCTCTGTCTCTAGTTTGTTGAAGGCCCATTTAAAGATGATGTCAGCTGAACTCCCTTCGTCGACCAAGATGCGCTCCATCTTGAAATAATTGACAAGGAAAGTAATGACTAAGGCATCATCGTGAGGCATATGTATCCCCCCTAGAGGTCAGCCTCACTAAAGGAAATAACATTATGTGGCAGCATATACGGTACTTACTTCATATATGTCCTCGTTCGCTTTTCGTTTGACCCTTCGCTCATGTCTCTTTCTAGAAGATGATGTTTCACCTCTGGAGTCGGGTCCACCACGGATGACGTTGATATCGCCATCCACGCACTATTGATTATCCCCAACCTCTGTCCTTGAGGACTGTAGACGGGGATGATTTCCTGTCTCCTCTAGGCCTGAGGCTCTACAGGCCGTTCTTCGTTAGTGGGGTGCTCTTCATTCCCTTTCCAGACAAAATTCCCAAGATAACCTCTTTGGATGAGGGCTTCGATTTCCTCCCAGAACTGGAAGTAATCTTCAATAGAGTACCCCCGGTCCCAGTGGAATGCACAGTACTTGGCCATTACCCTTCCGAGTGGCTTTCCTCTTGGGAGTGGTAGAGGAGAAAAGAAATCCCGTCCTGAATTCTCCATGAAGATGGCGGCCACCAAGGCCGTAAGCGGGGTGAACCCTTGTTGGTGATGCCCTATGGGAGGAAGTGGTCCCCTCTCCCTTGGTAGGGGTCCCAATCTTCCTTATGCTTGTAATCTTCTTGAGCCTTGGGGTGTAATTTGAACCTCTATTCCTTAGTTCTCTTGGCTGGTTTACTCCTTCCCACTCTCTTTGGGTTGCAGCACGGAGGTCAGCACCATGAAATCTAGTCCCACGGTTTAAAGATTGATCGAGAGTGGGAACAGGGTTGAAGTAGATGTATTTACTTCTCGATTAAAATGTTCAATGTAATCTCCCAAAGATTTAGTGGGCTCCTACCGAAGAGTGAGGATATGAGCCACTGTCCTCGGCCTCCGCCAGGAGTGGCTAAAACGAGTCAAGAATAACTGCTCGAGTTCCCTGAAGGTGGAGATGGATGTTGGCCTCAAACTTTGGAAACACGTTCTCATTGCACCGGTGAGGGTGATGGGAAAGGCTCTGTATCACAAAGCTACAAAGGTCATTTGCATATCCATATGAGACTTGAATGTAGACAGGTAGTCAAAGGGATCTAAAGTCCCATCATACAGACTCATCTGAGGTTGAGTGATGTGACTTGACGCTACTTCTTCTAGAACCTCGTCCACAAAAGGAGAACTCACCTTTGGAATAACACCCAATCCTACCTAGCCTTATCGCACCTCCTGGAGACGAGCTTCCATGTTGCCAGGTAAAGCTCCACAGTCTCTCCTGCTCGGGGCTCTCCCTGTATCCAACTGCCCGTAGCTCGGGCCACAGGGTGATGAGAAGAAGGTGAGTAAGAACCAACTTCATGCTCACTTTGACCTCTGTGATCGAACTTGACTGGCCGATGAAGAGCTCGACCATTTAGGGACACCGACAAATCCCTTGGCTCAAATTCGTCTAGCGGATGAGGTGGAGATCTCGACATTGCATGGGGCCTCCTCATGTCCTAAAAACTTAGGGTTGTGAGACAGAGGATGGCCCTCGGGCTCCTGCCCATTTGGAGTATCCACGAGAACATCGCGGTCTTGAGGTGGCTTATTGGGCACTGTAGTCTGGAGAACTGGTCCACCCTGAATAGGGGGAAACGATAAGTGCTCGAGGAGGAGCTGTACACAGGGCTTGAACTCTTGCATTTGGTGTTCAAGGAGATCAACCATGGATGCCTCCATGGCTTTCGAGGTCTGTCCCGTAGCCCTAGGTGGCAGAGTTGACGGTCCTGCCTGGTCTTGGGGAGGGCAATTATTCTCGTTGGTGGTAGTTGGAGAGGTGCCCTTAGAGTCCTCTACATATCTTCTCTCTTTTATTCCGGGTCTGTCTGTCTAACCAAACCTTGTGATAAACCAGACTCAACCGAAAAAAGAGTAATGATCAGGGGAAGGCTTTTAGCATAGATCCCACAGACGATGTCAAACTATTGGTGTATAAAATTGGTACATACCTCGAGTATGGTCCAGTCGAATGACAGGTGGGTCATCTTGATGAGGTGGAGTCGTCGGTTGAAAATTCTTCGGGTGAGTTGTACTGGGTCCTAGGAGGATTGACCTGCTGTGTCTAGAGTCCTACTTCTTAGGGGGTGTACCTGCAGATAACTTAAAACGAGATTTGTCCTAGTGAAACCCCTCTCGTAGTAATCAGTGCTCAAAGAGAAAAGGTACGTAATACATCAAGTAAACAAATGAGTTCATGCGTAATGTAAAATGTACCTCGGGCTTGCATAACCCTTGGTATATATAGGAGTTGGAGACGATTAATTGGGCCTAAATACAGTTAATTAGTTAAAAACCATGTGTTTAGCTGATAATTCGGGGCATTTAGGAGATAATCGTTGGGCTTGGGCCTTTGGGACCATTTGGTAAAGCCCACGAGCCTTTGTCAGGCCCGTGATGGTAAGCTGGTGAAGGAGAGGGAAGATCCGTAGAGTCTTAGAGAAGAAACAAGTTGGAATAGAGTGTCGATTGAGGTGAACGGTTGAGTCCCTGAAGTTGGCCCGTCTAGGACACAGTGCAACACTTAAAGCGGCACATCCTTGTGGGGCTCCTCGCTCCTCCCTGGGTGCGAATGCGATTCTAGGGAGGAGTCGTGGCAGGTGTATGCTCTAGCGTACCAGTTACGGATTCCAAAATACGTCCCTATCACTACAACGACAGAAACGTGGTTGGGTCCTAGGTACTGACTCAGAGGTGCCGAAAAATACCCTCATCAGTTATATATACAAATTATAAAACTATAAATATATATGTTACGAACACAGTTTGTGTACAAAAAAATCAGGTTTATTTCGTGTACGGATAGTCCCATATTTTGTTAACTCCAAATTGTCAAAAACATTACGCTGTAAACGATTCATAAATAACAAGAGGGCATATTCGCCGATGCTATTCTTTATAGTCAAGTATCGAGATCTAAAAACTCTGCGTTCGTTATGCAACGGGGCTCCAAAAAAGGGAACCCAGGACAATGGGTCATTCATCAATGATTTGTATTTTCTCGTAAAATTTATTTTATGTTTAGAAATTAAAAATTATATATTTATAATTGATGAATGAAGAAAAAACAAATCGCTTAAAAAAATCTCACTACCTGTCTAATTTGTATATATAATTTTTAATTTTCAAATATAAAATAAATTGTGTGTAAAATAAATTTGATTAAATTACATTAACAGCTAAAAAAATGAATTAAGGAGAAGGTATGAAAAATTGATTGCAAATAATGCCAATTTTTTTTTAATGGATGGAATTGGGGATTTCCTAAATCATTTATTTATTTTTAATGTATGGGGATGCAATGGAGATGGGGTTATTTTTTTTAATGGATAGGTATGGTCGGATGTGGATGGGATAGGGGCATGAGAGGTGGAGGTGGGGGAGAGGCTGCCATGGTGGCAGCCCTCAAAACCTAAAACTGGCCTTGACAAGGCCGATTTTAGAAAAACAAAATAAAAATAAAAATTTGGAAACAGGCCTTCATGAGGCCGGAGAGACCCATTTTGGAAAATAAGATCAAAAGGGACCCATATGTGTATTTTAGGATCTTTTCAGACCCATTTAGGTAAAGAACTCAAACAATTGCTTTTTTAATTCTCTTTCTTCCCCAAAAAGCAAAGGAAACATTATAAGGTTTAGGATTTGATGGCTACATGGGTGGTATTTGTATTTTGCATTAAACTTGCTCCAAGTTTCTAAAAGGTTGACATTTTCGTTCATTTAATTTTTATTTTCTGCTTTTATTTAATTGGCTATTTTATTTATGGGGAAAAATACCAAAAGTCTACTTAAAAAACTAAGGCCATGTTTGTTACCGTTCCCATCCCAAAAATTCTCATCTCATTCCCAGATTTTGGAGATTTATGTTTGGGTATAACATTTGGTAAATCTGTTTCCGTTCCTATTCCCTTCCCAAAACCAAAAATCTTTCTCACTTTTTCTTAAGAAGTGAGAAACAAAAAAGGTTGTTTATCATAATTCTCATCCCATTCCCAACCAAAAAAATGCACGGCCGTCTTCTCCATCCTTCATCACCTTTATCTGCTTTTTCTCCATCCACCATCGCCTTCGTCGTCTTCATCTTCTCTTTCTCTATCGTCTTCGTCTACTTCTTCTTCAATTGTGTTCTTCGTCCTCCTTTGGTTCATCGTCCTCCTTCGTCCTTCTTCTTCTTCAACCGTGTTCGTCGCCATCATCTTCACTTCGTTGTCGTCCTCATCTTCGTTATCTGCTTAGGATTTCAATTATGAAATCGAAATCAAAATACGGTAAAAGACAGGTTGTACTTCCTGATTTCGATTTCGATTGGGGTTTAGGGTTTGATTTCAATTTCAATTGGAATTTAGGATTTCGATTTCGATTGAGGTTTAGGGTTTGATTTCTTAATGATTTATTGATTGCGATTTAGGGTTCGTTCTTTATTTCTTGGATGAAATCGTTACCAAACAAGATTCTATTCCCATATCCAAAAAATAATTGTCGTTACCAAACACGATTCTGATCCCAAGAAGGAAACATAATTCTCATCTCATTCCCATCCCACTGTATGGGATGCGCACGAAACGACCTAAATCTACAAAATAGCCGCACAACATTTTATTTTTGCACCTAATAGTCTTACAAAAAATGCTACTTTATACCAAATAGTCCTGAATTTTTTGAATTAATGATTTTATCCTTCCTTCACTATTTCTTTATTTTTCCCTTGAACTCTCTCACAATTGCTCATCCTTGTATGCAACCGATTATTCCCACTCAACTGTTCACTACTGTCGGCTAGATTTGGCCGTTCTTTCTCAAATCGCGACCAAATCTGTGGTAGGAGCAACAGATATTGATTCGATCTGCTTGTTTGAAGGAGGCGATTCAATTTGATTTTCACCTTCGAATTTAAGAGATTGATTCGGTTTGGTGAGTTAAAAGTTTTATGATTTGTATTTTTTTTTCTTTTTGAATCTAGGGATCTATTTTACCTCTTTGATTCTTCGACTTTTGTCATTAGATTTTGATTCTCATAGATTCTTGTATTCTTTTGCCCATACCCGCTTTCCATTTTTTCGATCAAAAATTTTTCTTCGTTGCCCTTTTAATTTTCCTTGGAATCCAAACAAATCGAAAACCAACTCTATCAACCTTCATTGACGATTTTACCCTTCCTTCACTACCCCTTCATTTTTCCCTTGATCTCTCTCACGATTGCTCCTTCTTGTATGGAACCGATTCCTCTCACTCTACTGTTCCCCTCCGCCGACTAGATCTGGATGCTCTCTCTCAAATCGCGGCTAGATCTATGGCAGGAGCAACAGATATTGATTCGATCTGCTGGTTTCAAGGAGGCGATTCGATTTGATTTTTACCTTCAAATTTAAGAGATTGATTTGGTTTGGTGAGTTCAAAGTTTTGTGATTTGTATTTTTTTGTTTATTTTCTAATCTAGGGTTCTGTTTTACCTCTTTAATTCTTCAATTTTTGTCATTAGATTTTGATTCTCATAGATTCTTGTATTCTTCTGCCCATACTCGCTTTCCACTTTTCTGATCAAACCCTTTTCTTCATTGCCCTCTTAATTTCCCTTGGAATCCAAACAAACCGAAAACCAACTCTATCAACCTTCGTTGACGATTTTACCTTTCCTTCACTACCCCCTCATTTTTCCCTTGACCTCTCTCACGATTGCTCCTCCTTGTATGCAACCGATTCCTCTCATTTCACCGTTCGCCTTCGCTGACTAGATCTGGCTGCTCTCTCTCAAATCGGGGCTAGATCTGTGACAAGAGCAACAGATATTGATTCTATCTACTGGTTTGAAGGAGGCGATTCGATTTGATTTTCACCTTCAAATTTAAGAGATTGATTTGGTTTCGTGAGTTCAAAGTTTTGTGATTTGTATTTTTTTTGTTTCTTTTCTAATCTAGGGTTCTGTTTTACCTCTTTGATTCTTCGACTTTTGTCGTTAGATTTTGATTCTCATAGATTCTTGTATTCTTCTGCCCATACCCACTTTCTACTTTTCCGATTAAACCCTTTTCTTCATTGCCCTTTTAATTTCCTTTGGAATCCAAACAAACTGAAAACCAACAAATAGTTCAATTCAACAATAGCCTCGTGGGGATCCTCAATGTAATCACGTTTTTCTTTTTGATCCCTATCCTCGTCGTTGGCATATGGCTCTCCCGGTGCCAACAATTCTTCCAGAATAGATTGATTTGGTTTGTATTGAGAAAAATCAAATATATAAATGTATAGAAATAATGATCAATTTGAATGAAAAAAATGGAATATAACACGATCCTGTGTTATTTTCAACACGAGATCGTGTTGAATATAACATGATGACCGGCGGCCTTGAACTCGTCGCCTTAAACAAATGTATGAGAGAGAGAGAGAGAGAGAGAGAGAGAAGGGACTTGTCCTATGCCCCTGGTGGAGTGAAGTTTATTTATCCCTTTTAAAACATAAATTTATAAGTAGTCTCTCAATTTGGGAATTTTTATTTTTTTTTCGTTTAAAGTGAGAAATTATTATTTCAACGGAAAAAAATAATAATTTCTCATTTTCTAATAATAAATTTGTGTAATAATAAGTTTTTTAAAGTAATTATTTTATTAATTTTATTGTGCATTTATTAAATTTATAAAAAACACATCTCATCATCCGAGCAGGGTGATATGGTAAATTCAATAAATACACAACAAAATTAGTAAAAGAGACATTCGGTGGGAGGTCCTTTATTTTACCCTTAATATTTAAAAAGTCCCAGAGGTGAAAACAACTTGTGTTTTAATCTCACCTATTTAAAAACGGTAGAAGCCCACTACACGCGCCTGCATACGTGCGATTACATGTAATAACTTTGTGTGTAAATTTTTATTAGATGTAACAAATATTACTGTATTTTGTAACATGCAACTAATTTGTGTATACAAATTTGTTAGATGTAACAAAAATCACAAAAAATATATGTAATTAGTTACATGTAACTAAATGTATACAAATACATGTAACTAATATTAAACTAATTTTTGTATGTAATATTTGTTAAATGTCACAAATATTTCATAGATATATGTAATTACAACATATAACTAATATTATATAAGTACATGTAACAAAAAATACATAGATACATATAAAAATACAACAATTATTAAATTATAACTAATATTCGTTACATGTAACTAATATTCACTATAATACGAATTTACTCACCAAGTTCTTCCCACAATTCTTGTAATACGGGACTAAAATTCAAGCGAAATTCAACTTAAGGGACTAAATCAAAACTTATAAATTAAACGGGACTTTTTTAGAATTAAGTCTATTAGTTGGGACTTCCGGTTGATTAATTATCCCCTAGTAAAATTACTTTGAAAAAAAAAACTTATTATTACACAAATTTACATAATAATTTGTATTTTTTTCTAAATTTAATAAATACACAACAAAATTAGTAAAATTACTTTTTAAAAAAAACTTATTATTAGACAAACTTATTATTAGAAAGTAAAAAATTCTTATTTTTTCATTTAAATAATAATTTCTCACTTTAAATGAAAAAAAAAAAAAAATTGCTCAAGTTTTTTTGAATAATCATATTTACATGTATCTTATTAGAAATTGAGAAGCGTCTTCTTAGAAGCTTCTATTGCTTCTAGATCAATAAGTTGTTAAGCTAGTTACAAGTTGTTAAGTTTGTTATTTTTAGTTTTTACATGCCTATAAATAGTTGTTTCTTTGTAATTGAAAATCAATGAGAATGAGTATATTTTTCATTCCATTCTTATTTCTTCATTTGTAATATGGTATCAGAAGTATTTTTTTTTTTTTTCTTTCATTCATCTGCTGACAAACAACAGATTTGCTGAAGAACCCACCTCTATTCATGGCTCGTATGGTGGTAATCAACAACCCACTACCACTAACAATCGATTTCAGCCTCTTACCCCTCCTTCTTCTTCTACCACCAACCAATCTCAACCAGATTTCTTATATGTGGACAATACCGGCAATCCATTTTTTCTACATAGCGGTGATTATCTCGGTTTAACACTTGTTTCTCAAGTTCTTAACGGTTCGAACTACAATATTTGGAATCGAGAGATGCGTATGGCTCTCGATACCAAGAACAAGCTTGGTTTTGTGGACGACACTCTTCGATAGCCTCATTCAGACGATCTCTCTTCAAGTGCTTGGTCTAAATACAATAGCATGGTTATTTCCTAGATTCTCGATTCTGTTGACAAAGACATCGGCCATAGCCTTCTCTACATGGCCACTGCTGAAGAAGTTTGGATTGATCTTCATGCTTATTTTCGCTAAAGCAACGCTTTCTGCATTTTTTAGCTCAAGCAACAATTGGCTGCACTTTCTCAAGGTTCTCTTGATGTCAATCCCTATTTTATGAAATTAAAAAGTCTTTGGGATGAACTCAAGGATTACCAACCAACACCTGTTTGTAATTGTGGAGCGATGAAATTATGGACCGATTTTTAGTAGCAAGAACATGACTCTTTCACTGCTGTGTGTGCTCAAATTTTAATGAATGATCCACTTCCCATTGTGAAAAAGACTTTTAACCTTGTTATACAGAAGGAACGACAAAGAACCATCAGATCCACCCTTCTGAGTACCGATTCCATGGTATTCCAGGCTTTATTTCTCCCTCTCGCTGTCGTCGCCATTATTTCAGATAAACTTGCCCCGTCGCTGCTTCGAACCAATGCCGCAATCATGTTCTCTGTTCTCACTGTGGAAAGTTAGGGCACAAAAATGCTACTTGTTATCAATTACATAGATACCTACCTGGGTATCAGACCACAACCCAACCCTCCATAACTATCAACCAAAACTCTTCAGCCCATTCTCCTCATTTTCTTCAGCCCACCAATTTAGCCCAACAGCTCATTCTTTGGCTCAGATGTCTACTTCTCATCAGCCTTTTTTAAATTTCAGCCCAGCTGGAATTAATACACCTCAAGCCGACTTAATTTTGGCCCAACAAATGAGATCTCTTCCATCCAAATCAGATCCTGTGAATTTTTTCTCAGCACCATCCAATGCGCACAGTATTGGAACTTCATCATCCTCTACTCTTTCCCCTGATCAATGCCAGCAGCTGATTTCCTTTCTCCGCACTCAACTTAATTAAGGGTCCCTCAATACTCCGCCTGAAACTTCATTACCCAGCTCCATACCCTTAGCCTCAAGCTTTGCTGGTATTATTTTTCTTTCTACTTTTTCTATTCGTTCTCATATACATTCTGGTCACTGGGTTCTTGACACAGGTACAACCCACCATGTTTGTTGTGACATGTCTTTATTTTGTACCTCCCTTACCTTCTACAACACTCACCTCCACCTTCCTAACGGTCATCGTGTTAAAATCTACTGTATTAGATATGTGCAATTGTCTGAGCATCTTATACTTTTCGATATTTTATTTGTGCCTGATTTTAAATTCAATCTTTTGAGCATAAGCGCCCTCACTCAATCTCTACATTGTTCAGTAATTTTTTTTCCTGATTCTTGTACTATACATGACCTTATTCGGGGCTCAACGATTGGGAAGGGTAGGCGTGCAGGAGATCTTTACTTCTTAGAGTTAGGAACTTTTGATTGTAATACTCCAAGTTTACCTAGTTGTTCTATTTTGCAAACCGACTTTGTAATGTTAAAACATTCTATTTGGCACTACAGATTGGGTCATCCATCACTTGTAAAACTTCAAGTACTACATAATCAATTGTGAATTCCTAATTCATTTTTCAATTCTTTTCCTCCTTGTTCTATATGTCCATTGGCCAAGCAACGTCACTTACCTTTCATTTCCCATAACAACCTTTTGCCTAATGCTTTTGATCTAATATACATTGATATATGGGGTGCTTTTCATGTTCTCACCATCTCGGGGCATTGTTATTTTCTCACCATTGTTGATGATTGCACTAGGACCACTTGGGTTTATTTGTTGCATGCCAAATCTAATGTCAAAACAATTTTTTTTTGGCTTCTTATAACCTGATTTTGACCTAATATAATATTCCAATTAAATTTGTCCGCTCAAATAATGCACTCGAACTTGCTTTCATAGATTTGTGTTGATCTAAAGGCATTCTCCACTATTTTTCTTGTGTTGAAACTTCTGAACAAAATTGTATTGTTGAACGTAAACATCAACACATTCTCAATGCTACTTGTGCCTTATTGTTCTTGTCACAAGTTCTTATTTGTTATTGGGGGGATTATGTTCTCACGGTCGTTTACTTAATCAACCGTACACCTTCACCCTTGCTCTCTAACATAACCCTTTTTGAGTTATTGAATCATTCACCTCCTTCCTATAGTCATCTCCACAGTTTTGGATATCTCTGTTATGGTTCCACACTCACTCAACATTGATAGGTGTAATTTATCTATATATTTCCAAATCAATTTTGGTAGTTTTCGAGTATTATTATAGTGTTTTAATATGTTTTAACACGTTTTTATTTGTTTTGTTATAAATAATATGTTTAGGATAAAAAGGGATGAAAACGATTTATAATCATGCAATTCGGTAGAACATTGATGGAAGAACAGAGGAAAAACAAGCAAAAATGACATTCAGGACTGCAGCTCCACTGCTGTAGCGGTCAATCAAGCAGAATGCTTCTGCTTGACCACCACTGCAGCGGTCACATGGCAGAAGCCTACTGACTTCTCCACCGCTGTAGCGGTCTGACACCAGATTTTGTTGCTATTTTGGGATATTTTCTAGGATATTTTGGATCCCATATGTATCGCCTATTCTCCCAACATAAACCCCATGTTTTTGGGAGTGTTTTTGGAGGTCCAAACCATATCAACCAAGAGAAGACCACAAATCCAAGAAGAGAAAACGATCTCAGAGCGATTTTAGCATCGGTTCTTCAGATAATGGCTAGTCTCCTTATTTCTCTCTTTATTTATTAGTTTTGGTTGATAGTTTTGTTTATGTTTAGCTTGTGTATTGTTGCATATAGGGCTATGACCATGTGTAGCTAAACATATATTGTCTAGGGAGCGATTTGTTTATAAAAACGTTGTTTGTTTAATCTTTATTTTGTTATCAATTTTTCATCAATATTCGATTGTTTTTATTGTTTTATTACAATCATTATATGATTGTTATAGTATTGTGGTTGGTTTGAGAATACGAGGTTTGACACTCGGGAGAGGCAATCTCGGATTCGGACTAGGGTTTAAAACACAACGCGACGATCTAATGACCCGGGAGAATATTAGAAAGTATGCAATCCGTGAAGTTAGGGCAAGACTCATGTGACCAAGTGTTGTATAGACACTAGAAGGAGACTTCGGCATTGACGCAAAGTCGCATATTCATTCACTTTACACTCGGGGGAGGTAGTGAGTGAGTTTTCAATACCTACATTGTAGGATATATTTGAATGTCATTAGTATAAACTAGATTGAAACGAACACGTTTAAGTGAACAAAGTTAATCCCTAGACAATATATTTCCTCAAACGTCATATTAGTATTATATTATTTTAGTTTAATTAGTTAATTAGTTTAGTATATTATTTATAAAAAATAAAAAATCTAAATTTGAATAGCCCAAATAAAGTTCGGTTATGATAATTACGGTACTTAGCGACAATTTGATCCAATCCCTGTGGATACGACAACCCTACTTTTTCCGTTATACTAAAACTTGACCCGTACATTTGCGGTAAAAGTAGCGACGTAATAATCCTGCTGCCAAGTTTTTGGCACCGTTGTTGGAGATTGGTTTTTAGATTGTTGTTGATATTGTGAGTAAGTAACTTGATTTTAATTTAGGAATTTATTGTGTTTATAATTTTTATTTATAGTTTTGTTTTAATTTGCAAGGTACTTGAAGATGTTAGATCAATAAGTGCTATTGCATTTCTTTCAACGAGATTCCGCACCATTTTATTGTGCTTGGGATAGATATAAGGAGTTGTTATTCCGGTTCCCCCATCATCGTTTCTCAAGGGAGTGTCAATTATTGAACTTCCTTGACGGGTTATTAGCTACAACAACAATATGGGTGGAAGGAGGAAACGGTACCACCTCTTTCGACCAACTAATTGCGGATGAAGCCTATTGGTCGTTGGAAGACATGACGGAGTTTGATTTTCATTGTTGGAATTATTTAACAAGCTACCAATGCTTGGGGGATAGTTCCACCATTTCGATGCCATGGATTGACACACCGGACCAACATGTGGAGTCTTCCCCCACCTTAGAGGAAATGTTCGCTAAATTTATGGGGGAGACTCAGGCTTTCTGGAGGGAGACGAATGAATGTCTCAATGAGCATGGGGATCGTCTTAACAATATTGAGACGACCTACACTGAATTTGATGAGATCGTAAAATCTCTTGAGACTCAAATCGGTCAGCTCATTTGCTTCATTGAGACCGAGTCAGATGCGATGGCACTTAGAGACACACAAGTCACATCCAAATGTGAAAGCCACAGTGTGAAACAGAATGCAAACAAGAGAAACTTGGGTTCATGCGATGTTGATGATTCTAATGAGACGGGAACCCAAGCGTGGATCGTTGATTGTGATTCTTCATCATTTGAGATCCACATTGTGATGCCACCACGGATCCAAGATGATCACATCTACAAGGATCCGATGTGGCTCACTTGTCCTCCACCGCTTTTTGATCCATTCATTCATGCCAATCGAGCACATATACCGGAGAAGAGTCTTGTTGAGAGTTCAAGTCGAGCAATGCCATATTTTGCCAAGCTTGAGGGCATTTTGAATCAAGACCCGTATGCTGTGTTGTATGACACATACTACGGGCGGAAGCCACTCTTTGACAAGCTATTCTCCATGTCTGGACAAGGACAATAAACTAAGCGCTTCTTAGGAGGTAAGCTAAGTCTCAAATAAAGTAGATCCATTACTGCCGATTTCACTCGGAGGCGAGATTGTCTCGCCTCCCAGGTACGTGTTCTAAACCCCCTTCGTCGGCATGCTATATTTCAATTGTTGAGAATGATGATTGGGTCACTGTGGACACTGCCCATTTTAGGTTTAGGGGTGATGTGTAGTATGCTAGTATGTTTTATTGTTGTTAGTTATGTAGTTTAAGTTAATTTATTTTTTAATTGTATGCATGCTTGTTTAATTTAGTTAGTATGTTATTGTTTGTAATAGTTGCTGTGTGTGCTGAGTTTTGTAGTTCGTCTGGGCCATTATCCGGTGATTATGTTATCCCCTAATTGTTTTTTGAGGTCAAGGCTAATGCCCATTCATGTGTGTTTTGTGTGCTTGGCATGTTGTTTTGGTAAAAGTTATTGTGGATCCTAATTCGCATGAGCACGTAGACTCAATGTATAGCTATTCAATTGATTTGAGGCCAATTATCCATTAGCCAAATTCATGATAATTTTAAGGATTCTAAAACCTGATTGGGGGAAACTTGAGGCAAAATTCTAGGTGAGGTAGTTCAGGAGATATGATTCAGACATTCATTTGATCGCTTGAGCCTTTGAAGCTTACCATACAATATATTTTATCCCTCGTTACCTTGTCGAAGCCTATAGGTCATTTCAATTCTGAGCATGTAACAAATATCCTGGCCGATAAAACTTTTTCCAAACCTAAGTCGCTAAACCGAAGGCACAATTTGAGTGAAATCAAGTTAGCATTCGTTTATGCTACTTGAAGTGAGCTGTTGGGTTTTGGGCGAACTTTTCATTGGTTCGGTATTCGAGTACTCACTTATCATTTTTCTTTTGTTTTAACCACACCCGTGAAATTGTAAAAAAACGAATAAGTTTGGGGGTGTGGTTTGTTATTTTTTTTTTTTTTGTAAATATAGTTCTATTATTGCTTCTTTTGACAAGTGAGTACGGAGTTCTTAAATGTATGTTCAGGGTTATTTCGAATTTATCTATGGGAGTTCGAGTGTGATTGTGTGCCAAGCATTGTACTTTAGGTATCGTTAAGTTAATGACATTAACCTATTTTATATTCCCGATATACCCTTGGCCATTTTCCAAAAATTGAACCAAGTTCTATTGATCTTTTTGAATTTCCAAGCCTACATTAGTGGAGAGTGGAACTCAGTCAGACATATGGATATCCTAATCCTTCATGGTATAAGTCGTGAGCTTCGTTGGTGGATAATCCAATCCGGTCTTTGAATAGTTATATAATTGAGTTTTCACACACATACTTGAGCAGGATCTAGAATGACATTTACCATTATCGAATCTTGAAATTCTAGAATACCACATGGTGCATTTTACTCCTGAACTCGATATGATTAGGGGCCGTAGAGGGAAAACATTTTGGTCGAAATAGTTGAATTCAAAACTCGCATGCCATTGTTTGTGTTTTTATTTGTTTTTAGTATTTGTGTAAGTCAATTAATTATGTTTGTTTATTTTAGTGTGAGTGTTTTGCTCGAGGACTTGCAAAATTCTATGTTTGGGGGTATTTGATAGATGTAATTTATCTATATATTTTCAAACCGGTTTTGGTAGTTTTCGAGTATTATTATAGTGTTTTAATATGTTTTAATATGTTTTTATTTGTTTTATTATAAATCTGGTGTTTGGGACGAAAATGGACGAAAATGGTCTATAATTGTGCAATTCGGTGGAACGTCGGTGGAAGAACGGTGAAAAAATAAGCAAAAATGCCATTCAGGACTACAGTTCCACCACTGCAGCAGTCAATCAAGCAGACTATTTCTGCTTGACCATCGCTGCAGTGGTTCGACACCAGATTTTGTTGATTTTTTGAGATATTTTCTAGGATATTTTGGATCCCATATGTATCCCCTCTTTTCCCAACATAAACCCTACATTTTTGGGAGTGTTTTTGGAGCTCCAAACCACATCAACCAAGAGAAAATCACAAATCCAAGAAGAGAAAACGATCTCAGAGTGGTTTTAGCATCGGTTTTTCGGATAACGGTTAGACTCCTTGTTTTTCTCTTTATTTCTTAGTTTTGGTTGATAGTTTTGTTTATGTTTAGCTTATGTATTGTTGAATATAGGGCTATAGCCATGTGTAGCTAAACATATATTGTCTAGGGAGCGATTTGTTCATAAAAACGTTGTTTGTTTGATCTTTGTTTCGTTATCGATTTTTCATCCATATTCGATTGTGTTTACCGTTTTATTACAATTATATACTTGTTATGGTATTGTGGTTAGTTTAAGAATATGGAGTTTGACACTCGGGAGAGGTAACCCCAGATTCGGTCTAGGATTTAAACACAACACGACGATCAAATAACCCTGGAGGGTATTAGAAAGTGTGTAATCCATGAGGTTGGGGCGAAACTCATATGACCAAGTGTCGTATAGACATTAGAGGGGGACTTCGGCATTAACGCGAAGTCGCATATTCATTCACTTTACACTCGGAAGAGGTAGTGAGTGAGTTTTCGATATCTAGATTGTCAGATATATTTGAATGTCATTAATATAAACTAGATTGAAAGGAACACGTTTAAGTGAAAAAAATTAATCCCTAGACAATATATTCCCTTAAACGTCATATTAGTATTATAGTATTTTAGTTTAATTAGTTAATTAGTTTAGTATATTATTTATAAAACAAAAATCTAATTTTGAATCGCCTAAATAAAGTTCGGTTATGATAATCACAGTACTTAGTGACAATTTGATCCAATCCCTATGGATACGTCAACTCTACTTTTTCCATTATACTAAATCTTAACCCGTACACTTGTGCTGAAAGTAGCGACGTAATAATCCTGCTGCCAAACATCGTTCCAAGTTTTCACTCTGTGCTCGAGCTTGTTTTTTCTTGGATATCCCTTTGGTTACAAGGGTTATAAGCTGCTTAACTTAGCCTCTAACACAACTTTATCTCTCACAATGTTGTGTTTTATGAGCTTATCTTTCCCTTTGCCAAAACTCAGTCCATTCCACCCTCCTTAGATATTTTCCATGATAGAGTTCTCCCTTGCAGTTTTTCTCCTACTCACTGTCCTAACTATACTCCTCGACACACGCCTGTGACCACCTCTAACCACCCATCATCTCTTACTCATGATGTTATGCAGCCTGTGTCTCCACCTGTATCTTCACCTTTATCGTCTTCTCCTTTCCCAAAGTCTTCAAGATCTCACAGATCAACCAGACCACCCTCTTATCTTTCTGACTATCATTGTTCCTTGGCTACTCATTCCCAGATTCTCTTACCTCATTCCACTGCCATCCCTTATCTTCCGTTCTTTCTTACCACAAGTTGTCCCCCTCTTTTCGTGCCTACATCTTAGCCATATCTACTCATACTGAACCCTAAACCTTTTCCCAGGCAATTAAGTTTCCAGAATGGAGAGAGGTCATGAATGATGAGTTGACTGCTTTGGATCGGAATGACACTTGGTCTATTGTTTTTCTTTCACCTAAAAAACATCCAGTTGGCTGTAAATGGGTGTATAAGCTCAAGTTTCACATTGATGGCAGAATTGAACGCTACAAAGCTCACCTCGTGGCAAAAGGGTACACTCAATAGGAAGGTATCAACTTTTTGGATATTTTTTCTCCTATTGCAAAACTTGTTATTGTTAAGATTTTGCTTTCTTTGGCTGCTATTTTTGGTTGGTCTTTGACTCAGTTGGATGTTAATAATACTTTTTCTACATGGTGAGCTTAATGAGGAAGTCTATATGACCATTCATCCTGGATATGTTTGTCGAGAGATGGAGACTTTGCCATCCAATATTGTCTGCCGATTACATAAATCCGTATATGGCCTTAAACAAGTTTCTTGACAATGGTTTTCCAAGTTTTCTGGTGTGTTACTACAGGAAGGGTTCTGACAATTAGCCAGCAATCATTCCTTGTTTATCAAACACACTAACAACACCTTCTTGGCATTTTTGGTTTATGTTTATGATATAATTGTTGCTAACAATGATCACACAGTCATAGATTTGAAAGCATTTCTTCATGATCAGTTCAAACTCAAAGATTTGGGGGATCTTAAGTATTTCCTAGGTCTTGAAGTGGCTAGATCATAGTATGGGATTTCTGTTTGTCAGCGAAAATATGCCTTGGAACTGCTTTCCGAAACTGGTTATATGGGTTCTAAACCTGCCCCTATACCAATGGAAGCAAACTTGAAATTGTCAAGATGATGTAGAGTTGCTTGAAGATCCCACCAGTTATAAACGTTTGATTGAGAAGCTTTTGTATTTAACCATCACTCGTCCTGATATTTGCTACGCCATCAATTGTCTTAGCTAGTTTATGCAATCACTACGAGAACCTCATTTGAAGGCTGCTGTTCTTATTCTTCAATATATAAAAGGTACTCCAGGGTAAGACATTTTTTTCTCAAGTAGCTCCACCATTTAGCTTAGCGCTTTTGCTGATTCAAATTGGGCTATATGCCTAAACTCACGGCGCTCAATCAGTGGTTTTTGTGTTTTTCTTGGCACTTCTCTTGTGCCCTGGAAGTCAAAGAAACAACACACCATCTCTCGTTTGTCTACCGAAGCTGAATACCGTTCCATGGCAAATACAACTTGTAAAATTGTGTGGTTGCTTACTTTGCTCAAAGACTTAAGGGTCACTCACCATGGACCAACTCGATCGTTTTGTGATAACCAAGTTACTCTTGATATTGCAGTAAATCTAGTTTATCATGAGCGAACCAAACATATAGAGATCGATTGTCATATCATTTGTAAGAAGATTCAAGCTGGACTGCTGAAAACTTTACATGTTACCACTCAAACCAGCTTGTTGACATATTCACAAAGGCCCTTCATCCGCATCAGTTTCGATTTCTTCTCGGCAAGATGGGAGTTCATAATCTCTATTATCCATCTTGGGGGAGAGTATTAGAAATTGAGAAGCATCTTCTTAGAAGCTTTTATTGCTTCTAAATCAATAAGTTATTAAGCGAGTTACAAGTCGTTACGTTTGTTATTTTTAGTTTTTACATGCCTATAAATAGTTATTTCTTTGTAATTGAAAATCAATGAGAATGAGCATATTTTCCATTCTATTCTTCTTTCTTCATTTGTAATATATCTAGTATTAACAATTTGGTTTTAATTTCGAGAGATACAGATGATTGTAATTTTTTCTGAATAAAATAAATACCAGTAACAAATATTACACAAGTATATGTAATAGTTTTTTTATAAGTAAATACATCTAATATTGTTACATGTAATTATTAACTTGTAATTAATGTTAGTTATATATAACTAATATTCACAGATCACTCTTCAAGTTCGTTTTATGCTCTACAATGCTTGAATACGCGTGGGACTAATACAGAATTAAAAATTAAGTTAAGAGACTAATTATAAATTTATGTTTTAAACGGGACAAATAAAAGATTATACCTACTATTTGGAATTGGCGGATTATCTTTTTTATTTGTGTAAAATTTATAATTATTTTTTATTTTTAGAAAGAGAAGTTTATTTTGTTGACGAAAAACAAATAAAATAGTCAACTAAATAAAAGCATAAAATAAAAATTAAATGAACGAAAATGTCAACCTTTTAGAGACTTGGAGAAAGTTTAATGCAAAATACAAATACCACCATCATGCAGCCATCATACCCTAAACCTTATAATATTTCCTTTGGTTTTGGGGGAAGAGAGAGAAATAAAAAAGCAATTGTTTCCTTTGCTTTTTGGGGAATAGCCAAAAAAAAAAACTGTTTTTAGGGGGGAGGAGAAGTGCCCGGCTTTTTAGGCTGCTATTGTTGTAAAAAAAATAAATAAATTTAGTTTTAACCATAAACGGACTTTAGTAGTCAGTAATTTTTTTTTTATGAAACGAATTTTGAAAGTTCGGCTTTTAATAGCTAGATTTTTAAAATCCGTTTTATATGAAGCACGTATATATATTTATATATATAAGTTTTCAAGAATAAAGTATTATGAATACAATTAAATATTAAGCAACTCCATTTTATTGCTTTGAAATAAAGTATAATGGTTAAATAATTTATATAATTATATGAAAAACTTACCCTCATATTAAATTTGACCGACCCAACAGAAAGTCACTAATATAGTCTTAAGCTACTTGTTTGAATAGTATAGTAAGCACAAATCTTATACAAAAACTGCGCCGATAAATTTGTGTTGTCAAATTTGTGTTGTCAATCTCATTATGTCAAAGATTAATAAAGTAGAACTATTCATAAGAAATCCAATAGAATTTCGCAGAGAGTCAAGATCGAACTGAGAAATCAGAGACTTTAGGCAAAAATTGAAAACGGGGCCCCTAATTTTTAAAATATATTATTAAAAAATACTAATAATTCTTTTATAAATTTAAAAAGTCAAAAGAAATGATAGTTGATATAGTGATCGAAGATTGATATTTTTTTTATTTGACGTACTAATAAAAATATTGTGAAAGAAAAAATATAAATGGATCAATTTGAAGGGGATGCCAAAAATTTGAACCCTAGGGCTGGCCCTGTAGAGAGTTGAGGAAAAAAAACTATGTTAGTGTGTTTATTTATATATTTATTTTTAACTATGTTTTTTAAAACACAAAATAAATACTGCTTGAAACTACGTTGATAAATTTGACAGAAGAACTTACAGAACGAGTGCACGGTAATAGTTCAATCCACCAGTGAAGTCACTTTGATCATATTTACTAACATAATAATCGACTTCTTCTTCAGATAACCATGGCAGCAATTCAATTGGGGGTATCGGGGGAGTTACCAAACCCTTTACCCTTGGGTAGGAACAGTGGACCTGGATTTCGGTATGTTAAGAAATTCTTTAGAACTCTCTTCGTACCCATTTGGGCAAACTCGCCTTCTATTTCTCCAGGCTCCTACAAAAACCAAAAAAAAAATTTGAGTGAAAATTAGGTTAAGATTTTCTCGTTGTTGTATCACAAGCATTCGGTAGAAGCGCTCCATTTAGTGTTTGATGTAGTAGTCAACTAATGCGACGGATCGACCTGTGGTGATTTAAGGCGGCGTGTGAAAGGTGTTTTGGCGGTGTTTACGGTGGTGGTTTGCTCGTCTTGTCAAGACGAAACTGATGGTATAGTGGGTGTTGAATTTGAGTTGATATTGAAGCTTGTAACAAGCAACGAAGGTGACGGCGGTGATGTTGGTGCCGTTGAACTACTTTTGACAAAACAAATCTGATGATAATGATGAATATGATGTGGGGGTGTTTAATGACGAAAACGAGGTGGGCAACAACGTGACGGAACACTTGAAAAGATTAAAATTGAGAAAAATTTAGTAGGGACATGACTAAGACGGAACACTTGAAAAGATTAAGATTGCAAAAAAATTAGTACGAACATGACTAGGAAGAAATAACTCTTGATACTATCTTAGAATATTTGAGAGGTGAATTTTGAGAGACTAGTGTTGACTTATTATAAAGATACAATTACATATATAAATATAAAATCTCTCTCTCTCTCTCTCTCTCTCTATATATATATATATATATAATAAATTAGAACTGGTATATTCACGGCCGTCGGATGAGAGATAAAACTCTAGACATTTTAAGGCCGGCGGATCACTTTAACCTACATATAAAACGAAAATAAAAATAAATAAAAATTAGGGTTTATGCTCTCTTAGATGACTCTCTCTCTAGCTCTCATTTCCACCCGACTCAAGCAGTGGGCTTTATTTCTCGCCGACACCTCCACCGCCATCCACGCCATCATCATTCACTCACGAACTCAGCTACTAAGGCACGAACTGCCACTGCCTCGCCTAATAAAAAATTAAGGGATTTTCCTCCAAAAGTCCCATTTTTAAAGTAGACAACTTTTTAAAAACTCAACCTTTTTGGAGGGTGGTCAAAACTTCCATTTTAAGTTTTTTGGCTTGAAAGGTTCTATGCTGAGTTGACAATTTTTTTTTTGTTTTCCTATTTTGTCTCTCGTTTATTTAAATCTAGCCCTAATTTGTTTATGCCTCACTCATTGCGCTCTCTTCCTTCCCGTCTGTCTCTCTCAGTCGCTCACGTCGCTCTCGCTATATCTCGCAGCCACCACTCTTACCATAGCTCGCCGTCGTCGTCCTCTCCTTAGCTCGCCGATGGTCTACGGTTCTTCAAAACCGTAAGTCGCTGTCGATAGATCTGGCCAAATTGACCAGATCTAGGTTAGATCTGGCGATGAACGGAAAAAGAACGAACGAGATGACGATGAAAAAACAAAGGCGAAGCATGAAGTGTGATGACCGAACTCGATCGTTGTTCAGATCTACAATGAGATCGTCGCCTTTATCGCCATCGCCCTCTTCCTCGCCGTCGTCGCCATCATTGCCTGAACGATTTTAGGTATTTTTTTCTGTTCTTTTTGTTTTTTCTCTTTGAATTTTGATCAGATCTGATCAAATGAACTCAAATGATTGTTTTCATTTGAGTTCTCTCATTTGAGTTGGACCAAATCTAGCCTAGATCTAACTAAATCTAACCATCACCAGTCGATTCTGAATTTTGATGGAGAGGCAGTGGCACCAGCGTTTTTCGCTATTACCTACCCGTCACCCTGAATTTCTATCTTAAGGTAATTTTCCATTTCATCATACATAAATTCCTTTTGATTGCTGTTTGTTTGTGTTTGCTGTTGCATCGGTTGCTGTTGCTTTATGATTATACGGCTTGTGTGAACGATTTTAGGTATTTATTTTATTTTATTTTTTCTGGTTGCTGTTTGTTTGGTGTTGCTGTTGCATTTGGTTGCTATTGCTTGTGATTATACGATTGTGTTTTGATTTAGCTAATAGAGATAAGTGCTTATCCATTGATTGATTCTAGTTGATATCTCCTGACTGATTTTGAGTAGATATCCGCTGACAAATTTGGAATGTGTTTTGTGCATAGATTTAGTGGTCTTCATTTTTGGATAGCTCTAGTGGATTTTCACTTAGATTTCTTCAATAGAGATTTTTTAATTATGTTCTTGTGTGTGTGTGTGAATTTCTGATCGATTCGTCTTAGTATATTCGTCTTGACACACTTTTTTTTTAGGTATTTTTTGCTTATTTTTTGTCTTCATGTATGGTGGTTCATCCCATTTTGTTGAATGTCACGGGCTTGAACGAGGAAAGTTCCTCATTTTTCATGTTATTATTCATCAAACATTGTCAATAGAGGTAAGTGGATATCCACTGATTGATTCTAGTGGATATCTACTGATGATTCCAGTGGATATCTCTTGACTGATTTTGAGTGGATATCTACTGACAAATTTGAAATGTTTGATTGTTTATCAAACCTAACGAAATAAAATTAGTGGATATCCACTAATTTTTTTAGTGGATATTTAGTTTTTCAGTGGATGTTCATTGCTTGTATAATTTTTTAAAGTGGAATTTAAAATTTTGCATACCTCATGTTTAAATGGATTTCCACCATTTTTTAAAATATTGATTAGATTTTCTTTTTTTAAAAAAAAAAAAATATTTCATATTTTGAATTGTTGATTTATGGATAAATTTGATTTTTAGTAGGTATCCGTAATTTTAAGTGGATTTTAAAAAAAAATTGTATGTTTAGAATATTTTCTCGTCGCCGTCAATTTGAATTTTATTCTTTAATTATATCATTTATATGTTTTTTTTAATTAGCTTTGGAGATTGAAACTCATAAAAAGCTCTTCATATGTGGCTAAAAAATTGATGCTTGAAGACCGATGAAGATGGTGTGACGATTGGCGGTATGACGATTGACGAAAGATGACGCACGTCAATCGTCCTAATTTTCAGTAGATTTCCACTTAATTTTTTTTGTGGATTTCCACTTAGGGGTTAAGTGGATCTATATAATTTTCTAGTGGAATGTAACTGAAAATTAATATTCGGTAGACTTTTTATTTTCTGATTTCTCTAATTCTTTATATTTTAAAATGTTCATAGAATATTTTAAAAAATAAACTAAAATTAAAATTAAATTAAGTAAAAAATAACATAAGTGAATATCTACTAAATATAATTAAGTGGATATCCACTTAATGGATAAGTGGATATCTACTAAATATAATTAAGTAGATATCTGCTTAATGAATATTTAAGTAGATATCCACTTAATGGATAAGTGGATATCTACTCAATATAATTAAGTAGATATCTGCTTAATGGATATTTAAGTAGATATCTACTTAATTTATTTTTAAAATTATTTTAAAGAAATTTTTAATTTAAATAGAATTTAATATTTAATTTTTTATATTTTAAAATGTTCATAGAATACTTAAAAAAAAAATTAATTTTGAAATAAAATTAAGTGAAAATATAATTAGGGTATTTATGATATTTTACAAAAAAATTTATTTTTAAGAAAAATAAAATTAATTGAATTTTTTTATTAAAAAATAAAATTTGAAGTTTTGAAATATATTAGGAGTTTTGAAAAAAAGAGCCAAAATGACATTTTTGTAAGTTTTGTAGCCATTAAGGGTAATTTAGGAAGACTAAATATGGTTGATACTTTTGAAATGACTCCAAAAAGTTTGGGACCTAGAAAGTTGTTTTTTGAAGAAATAGGACTCCTCAAAAATTTTTCCTAAAATTAAAACCCTATCTCAATTTGGGGAGATGAAAAATAATCTTAGCCTCCTTCACTTCAGCTTATCTCAATTCGGGTTTCAGAGGTTCTAGATCTTATAACATGCTAACCCTATCTCAGCCTCCTTCATTTCAGCCGTTGCACATATTCGAAAAAAAATTGTCATTGCCCTTGCTGTCATGCCATCGTCTCTCTCCTCCTACTTCAGATCTGAAGGTAAAGTTTCATTTTATTATTTTTTCGAACATCTAGAACTTTGGTATTTGATTATTGTATTTAAGAACTCAGATATGATTTTAGTTCAAACTCAAATATGATTTTAGTTCTTGTGTTTTGATTGTGTGTTTGCTTATTGATTTCAATAGCATTTTCATGTTGTAATTAACTATTGTTATGTACAACAATTTGATTTTAATTTTTCCATTTGGTTAATTGATACGGTGTAGTTTAGTTCATGAACTAATGGGATCGTTTTTCAAATATTTAGGGAACAATATATGTCTTATTGTATGTAGATAATTTCTTCTAATTGGGTTGTAAAAATAATTATTCCGAATTATTTTTTGTACGTGAATATTTTTAGGCTAAGTTCATATGTGTTGATGGGGATGAGACCGTCCCGGTGGAATCTGTGGAGTAAATCAAAGGTGGTTGATTTTTTTATGGGTTGAGTTCTCACCCCCTTAGAGTGAGTGATTTATTTTTTATTTGTTTCTTCTGAGTATTATACCAATAACTATGGTTAAATTTGTGTCCTATGTTTTCAATTTGTGTTTTGTGAACTTAACAAATAGGATTGCATAAGAAACTCAACCCTTATTTTTGTCTAGGTGCCATAGACATTTGACGACGTGCATCTATCTTTTGCCTATTTTCTGTGGATTAAAAACGACCATATTGAACACTTTGTGTTGGAAGCATGATTCCACTTTTGTGTCCACTATTCTTTTGAATTTGGTTTGCTCATTTTCAAATTTATGATAGTTGACGACTGTAATGTTGTTTGATATGCAACTCGGATTTTCGTCAAGCATGGAAGGACTGGAATGGGTGTGGTTTTTTTCAAACCTTGAATCCGGTGAGTTCTGAATTATCCGTGAAACAATTTGTTGAGTTGGTGAGAAAATAAAATAAAATGAAACACAATCGATTGTTGATTATTCATCTCAAGTTGTTCTGAATTATTCGTGAAACACAATCTATTGAGTTGGTGAGAAAATAAACAAAATAAAACACGATTGTTGATTATTCATCTCACCAAGTAGTAAAAAGAATAAATCGAAAGCCAAATCTAATAAAAAATCCTAATCAATTCGATAAAATTGGTCGAACCAACTTCGGATTTTCTCTTATTTTTATTGAATTAATAAGAAAAATCAAAGTAAAAGTGAGAAACTTTTTTTTTCTTTTCTTCTTATCTTTCTCAATTTCTCTCGCCTAGACTGTTTTTGAGAATTCTAATTAATCCGATTCTATCAATTTGTGTAAAAAGAACAAAGCCAAATTTAAGCAAAATTAATTCACTAAAATTGGTCAAACTCGCTTCATATTTTCTCTCATTTTTATTGAATTAATAAGAAATATTGAAGTAAAAGTGAGGAGCTTTCTTTTTCTTTTTTCTACTCTTCACATCTTTGGACACAAAATTGGGACGAAGGAGTTTTTAGGTATGCTTGAATTTCTTTCCCCAAAATTGGGTTGGTTTTACGTAACCTTACATTGGTTCTTAGTTTTCCTTCATTCGGTAATTAGAACTCGATTTAAATCGCACACATTTGGGCATTTACGGTATGAATTTTTAACTTGGGCTCTTATTTTTTGTATTTTTTTATATCTAATTGGTGATTTTTGTATTTCTTTATAATAGGGGTACTTAAATTTAGTTTTAATGCATTTCACATACGAAAATAGAAAGGGACAAATTATTTTAAGTTAGTTTGACATTGTTATTGTTCTTTTTCTTTTGATTGTTGGATATCTACTCACTTTATTTTAAATTTAGTTGACATTGTTTTTGTTCTTTTTCCGTAGGTTGTTGAATATCTACTCACTTCATAGTTTTTGTAGGTATGGGACAATTTAATTGACTTATTATTTGTTGTTGGCCGCTTTAAATGAAAGCATGATTTGATGAATTTGGATACTTATTAATTTATTTTTTTCCAAAAAAGATATCCAGGTTCATGACTAGAATGATAATGAAAATAACGAAGATGGGAATCAAGTCGATAGTAAATGAGTAGAAGGTTAGTGTACTCTTATTATGCTCATTATTGGTAGTGTAGGAGGTCTAATCCATTCCATTAATCTAAATTAACGATTATTTCAGGCCTATATCTTTGTTATGAATCTTTTTTTGTTTTTCTTTTGCTGCTGTCTTTACTTCATTGTGGATAATTCTGTGTTTAAGCAATGATGTTAGGTGTAAGTGAAATAGAAATATATAAACAAAAAAATATTGAGAATGAAAACACTAAGCAAATGCCATCTAGAAAGTCCATAATTTGGTATATATAGTTCTCATGTGTGTTTTGTGATCTTACCAAATAAATAAATAAAATAATAGATTATTAGTTTTTTTTTTTTTTTCGTACTATGAACATTTTAAATTAGGTTAAAGAATTAGGATTAATTTAAATTTCCTTCTTTCTCTTCAATTGGCAGGTTGATTACACAACATCAATGATCGTGATAATGTTATAAGAATATTTGCACTTGAGGTAATTATATCCCAAATAACCCTATGTTCCATTTCATTCTTTGAATAATGTTGCATTGGGAAATTTTGTACGTTGGCAATAGGCAATTTTATCTTTTTAGAGAGCTTATCCAAGTGTTCAATAAAATCAAGGTTTATATTACTTATACATGAATTATGTTTTCAAAGAACCCACGTTAGATATTTTGGGAGTTTTGTTTATTGCATTTTTTCAATTTTAATCTTTCTCCTTATTGTTAGGTGTTAGACTTTCTTGAGTTGTTCACTTTGTTGCTGACTTCTTTGTTCATTGTATTATTGAGCTTATTGGATGGTCCCGGTGATCTATCTTTAGTTGTATTTTTGTTTGTTCAATTTAAGATGTTGTTTGATGGTGTTGTTTTAGTTTTTTATTTTATTTGAAATCTTTCGTGTTTATTATGTTCATTCATGTAAGGATCTTATGTTTTTTAGCTGATTTTGTGTGGCCAATATTTTGATGGTTTTATTTTGTGTTGTAAAGTGCATCACTATTATTTTGTGTCATGTTTTTTTTAGATCACATATTTTCTTTCAATGGTATTTTAAATGTTATTTGAATAATTTTTTTTTTTCATAAAACTATATTACATACGTAGATTTTTATTTTATTCCAAACGTCGTTATGATTTTATTTTGATTTTCAGGTTGCAACCCCATTGATGTGACGTGAATGCTTGAATTCTAAGCAGAAAAATCGATCAAGTATGTTTTATCTTACAATTTAATAGATCGTCATTAATTAATCAAGGATTTCTAAATATGGGTTTTTAGTTTTTGAATTATTGGTCTAATATTGTTTATTCTTTTTCAATTAGGTATTTTTTTCCAATTGTTTGATGGTCAATTTGATATTTTATTTGAGGTTTTGTAATTGCCGAACATTGAAAATCTTTTAGACATTGAACCTTTTAGCGTTGACATTTTTACTATTTCTCATGTTTAGAATCAGAAGAGATAATCATCATTCATTGGCAAAAGTCACATTGACATATGTCCATTTTCCAGTGTATACTTCTCAAATTATTCATTAAAATTTTTTATTATAAATCTCCGAGCTACTAAAATGGGTGTAATTTTAACGGTGTACTTTTAACTCTCTATTTTGGAAATTGTTAGTTACTATAGATACTATGATGAATTAGATGCTGAATGTTTTACGCCTGTGCCTTTAGGCACGGGTTATACACTAGTGTATATATATATATATATATATATATATATATATATATATATATATATATATATATATATATATATATAAGAGGGTGGTTATGATAACTCTAGTTGGGTTAGAGTTTAGGTGACTAGGTTAACATAATGGGCCAAGTCCATACACATATTAACAAAAGTTGTTAATAAGTAATGTGGACAAATCAAATCAACCGAAAAATGGAGATATCTCATTTTCTTGACAACCAGAATTCGACTCTCTTTGAGAGCACTTCAGGAATTAAATCTTGAATTTAATCTTACATCAGACTGATGTGGAGGAGTGCGCTCTTAAAATTGTCTGGTGAAGTGAATAGTCGAGGTGCGCGTAAACTGAGCCGGACACACATTACCGTATTAAAAAAAAAATGTATGCATGTAAAAACACAGAACCTGAAATCTGCAAATGTAGTGATCATCGCCATAGATACCACGCCACTTCTGGAGGGGCTTCACGTTCGGATTCCTGGGAAGAAACGGAAAGCTCAAGTTCACCAAACCCTTGATTTTGTCAGGTCTAAACAAACAAAGTTACCAGGCGATATAAGCTCCCCAGTCATGCCCCACGACAAACACCTTGTCTTCGTCCGGCGAGAGTGCATCGATGAGGGCCACTACGTCGCCGACGACGTGAAGGATGGTGAACTTGGCGTGGTCATCGGTAGGGGCTCCGGTGGTGTCTCCGTAGCCGCGGAGATCCGGAGCCACAGCGCGGTAGCCGCGACTCGCCATGTATTGGATTTGGTGGCGCCACGAGTATCAGAGCTCCGGGAAGCCGTGGAGGAATAGGACCAATGGATCTTGACCCAGCTCGGCTACGTGGACGTTTATGCCGTTCACACTTACAGTCTTGTGCTCGTTCTTCTACATAGCTCTCTCCCGATCTCGAAAGCCGAAAATAAATTCAGTCTCTTTTTGTGCTTCTTCTGAAGGTTGAAATCATGGATTTAAAATGGGTTAATTGCATTTTACCTCCCTATAGTTAGGTCATTTTGCACTTTATCCATTTGTAGTATTTTCGTCACTACTTTATTCAATGTGGTTAGGCCTTTATTGCACTTTATTCCCCTCGTAGCACAACACTTTGCCATGTAGTTAGGTCTACATTAAGGGGTAAAGTACAATAAAGCCTAATTACAAGAGATAAAATAACGACGAAAATATCATAAGAATAAAGTGCAAAATGAACTAACTAAAGAGGATAAAGTGTAATTAGCCCTTTTAAAATTGTCGATCTCTTGGGAAAATTACACTATACACCACAAACGTTTAGGGTATTTGTCATTTGGTATCCTCAAGTTTTAATTAGGGCAAATTACATTTTTTGTCCTTTTATTTACAACGTGTTTTTTTATGTGGCCTGTAATTTTTTTTTTTTTTCAATGTGCTTCTCCTTTGCGCCCGATTTTTTATATGATCATTCTGTTAAATATTAAGGTTAATTTGGACGGATTTTAATCACGTGAGTCTTAAAAGAAGAAGAAAAAAAAAAGAAGAAAATTATGCTTTTACCCTTAAAAGATGGCATGTGAAATTCACATGACCAAAATTCATCCAATCTAATCTCAATATTTGACAGAAGGGCCACATAAAAATTTGGGTGCATAAAGGAAGACCACATTGAAAAATAAATAAATTGGAGGGTCTCATAAAAAAATAGATTGCAAATAGCAGCACAAAAAATGTAATTTGCCCTTTCAATTATGAAGTTTATGTTAGGTGATCAAACAGAACCTTTCAACTACTAAGTAATATTAAATGATTAATTAAATGTAATGATGATGCTAAAAAGAAAGTGACTAATAGACACAAAATCGCGTGATCATTAAATAGCTAATTTTGACTAATTAAACTTTAAAATATATTAACAAAAAAAAAAAAAAAAAAAGTTTTTTTATGAAAATTATGTTTTCGTTTTGAAGTATTCTGGGATTCTGAGAATAGAAACATATTTGGTAACGATCATTGTCTTGAAATTATTTATTTTAATTTATGAGAACAGAAACAAGAACACGGTTGATGGTGGGGTAATGGTGACCAGAGGTAGTAGTAGAAATAATTTTGTGTGAGTGAATAAGAATCAACATTTTTTGTTTCTCAAATCCTTAAGAAATTCAGGAATTACTCTCAAATTACTCAAAAAAAATTGGGAATAGAAACGTGGTTACCAAACTCTTTTATGTATATTAATCTCAAAATTTTAAAGGCAAAAATTGAAATCGGGGAACGAAAACAGTAACAAAGGATAACAATGTTAGTTTTTGGGAATTTATCAACAACACAAGATATGCGATATTATAAATTTATCATAAATATATTTATACTAGTGTCACCAGAAGTGATATAATGTTTTAAAAAGGATAAATTATCTTTTAAATTCTTTAAATATTGACACGTTTCTACGTAGTTGAATAAATTTATTGTGTGTCAGTTTAAAATCATGTAATTATGCACTCAATTTTAATCGGTTACTCTGTTACATGTGCAGTGCACATCTCACTTAATAGGGGTATTTTGGTCTTTTAATTATTTTTTTCCTTTTTTTTTTATCTCTCTCACAGACCTGCCTCTCTCCCTTCTTCTCTCGACTCCATCATCGTCGCCGCTGCATATTCAGAGGGCAAGGTTCAGTTGGTGATTGACGAACGATTTAGCCACGGAGGAAAGAGCAACTGCGTTGTTTGGGATCGATTTGAGGAGGTAATGGTCTTCGACAGGATTTTCCTAAGGTTTTGGGGATGAACCAATGTCGAGAAGAACCCTAGGTTTGTTAGGGCCGAGAAAATTGGGGAATTCCAGGTGTTTTTTCAGCCATTCAGATCGCTTTTCGTCCAATCAGAAATTTTGGGGCTGGGTGTGTACGGTTTTGAAGGATCTTGCTTCTCGTCGTCGCCTATGTTCTTCTTCAACATCGCGTACTTCTTTATCGTGTCCTTGCTCCCCTCCGACGTGCTACGGAACAATAACAAATCCTTCAGGTTCCATTTTCTGTACCAGGTGTTTTAGGCTGAAAATGCTGAAGTAGATGAAGAGGACGATGTGTCTTTTGTGTTGGGTGTGTTGATTTCTGATTCGAACAGAAAATTGGAGACTCTTTAACGGGGATAACAATCTTGTTGATTTGTATCTGGTGTTTGAATTCGATTTATTGCGTGTTCGTTCGTCCTCTTCCTCGTTGATCGGTTGTCTATTCTTTATTTGTTCTAATGCCGCTGAGAAAGGATCGAAGTCCTTCCTCTTGTTTCGCGATGATAATGCTTCTCTCCATATTCTCTTCGCCGATCGAGGCGATTTCGGGGAATCATAGACTACAGTCTCGGGATAATGCAACCGTGGCGAAGGTTTCAGAGGCTTGAATTTTCCACCATCGAAGAGTTCGTCGGCGGAGAGAGAAGTAGAGAAAAACAGGGTACGACACAGGATTGAGAGAGAAGACATGAAAAATAGAGGAGGGTTTGAATGGGTAATTGCGTTTTCTAATTATTTGAAGAACATATTAAGTTCATTTGGTGTCTCTCTCATAATCTCCGTGTTTGTGAAGTGAGAGAGAACTTCAATTGATGAAACCAAAAGTGAGAGGATGAGAGAGAGATGATGGATGTGAGGATGAGAAATGAATAAAAGAATGAATAAAAGAAGGGAAAAAGATTTTTTTGATCCTTGAAAGATGGTTATAGTGTCTAATTGGACCTTAAGATTTGAAACGCAACACATTTGATCTCAATATTTGAAAATTATTCCAATTTGGCCCTGAGTCCAACGCTGTTAGCAAAAATTGGGGAAAATGGACGGAAACAACACGTGAAAAGCACATAATTATTGGCTCAAGGGTATATGCGTAATTTTGCAATACAAACGTCCCATTTCATCAGTTCCAAGAAGACATGTCCATAACGTCGTTCCTTTCCAAGGCAAACAACGGAGCTTTGAAAACCGAAAGAACGAAGGATAAACTTTTCGTTTGAAATCTATCTGATAACGACCAAAGTAAGGGCTTTTGATCAAACGATTGGAGCAAAAAATAAACGGTTTTCGAAACAACAAAGGGTTTTTGATCAGTTGATTCTCATTTCGCTTGTGACAGTCGAAAGAAGAGGCCTTTGGGATGACATACAAGTGAACGATTGAAGCTAGGGTTTCTGATGACGCTAAGAACGAAAGATTTGGAGAAGTTTGGAACTCCAATATACAGTAAGTAAAAAAAAATGAACGATTTGTTTCTTAGTTCAAAAAGGTGAACGATTTCTGTCACACCCCACCCCAGACCCCTGTCACCCTAGGGCCGGCGTGACGTCGACCTGACATCACCTAACTGACTAGACAACCACAATTATTAATTATATACAACAAATGATGAATACAACATATACATAATTCCACCTGGTAGGGACACACTGTCCGAAAAATAAGAATAAACAAAGTTCGAATCTCCTGGATCTCACTTAGATTCATCTTTGACACCTCTCCCGAAAATTTATCAATCAATATAACTCCATCGCATGACCTGCATAACTCTATCTAGCGCCAGTAGGGGATCGACCGACTCCTAGTTATTTTACCTGCGAGTGTACTGCCTTCTTAGTAAAAACCTTTTTCAATATTAAATCATTTTACAACATCTAAATGAATCACGCGTAAGTATGTAAATAACGCGTAACTAGTAAAATTCTCCATAATATAAGCAATGGAAATAAACCCATAAGTATAAGTTTTATCCAAATTCATCTAATATAAAATCATACCAATCACCAGAGTAAATAATATATTACCTACTATAAGTAAAATACCACATCTCAAACACACATCTCAAATACACACACTGGCCAGCCCTAGTGATCGTTTTAACCTTACGATCGGGAGTTTGCAACGGTACCGTACCATCCGTAAGATATGCCTTCCTACGAACATCCATCACTCCGCCGAAGTGGATAATTACTACGCAGTATAAATGTCTAATATCACTCTGCCAAAGCAGATAAACATCACTCCGTCGAAGCAGATAACATCACTCTGCCGAAGCGGATAACATCACTCCGTCGAAGCGGATAACCCCACTCCGCCAAAGCGGATAACCCCACTCTACTGAAACAGATAAATATTATGGCATCGTTAAATCAAATACAACATCATCGATTCACAACTTAATAAATATCGTCTACCTCTTTTCCTCAAAACTAACTTTTAAATCCAAAAATCATATTTCACACTTCTTTTTAAAGAAAACGTCTGATTTTATCTAAACCACTTTTTCACCTTTTTTTTTTTTTTTTTTTTTTAAACCAGACATTTTTTTTTTTAGAAAAACAGATGTTTTCTATTCTCTTTTAAAAACACTGTCTGATTTCACCAAATCCAACAAAAATTCATTTTCAACTTCATTTCGAAAACTCCCCGAAATCTTCCGAACATCCAGTTTACCAACTTACCCAAATCCGGCTTGATCCGTATCATTTATAAATTCATACAGTTTCAGTAAATTCATATTTCATCATGTTTATACATAGAAAAATAGTTTGGTAAGTAAGCAGTACACTCACCTGATGTTCCGCTCCGAAAAGCTTTTACCGACTATACTCCATCGCTACTCCGGTGTCTGCGAACCTATTAGTGACAGGGCCTAAATTAATATTTTAGGAAAAAAATAACCTAATCATGCAAATGCAGACCCTACGTTCCAGATTTTCCCATTTCCCACATTTATTTATGAAAATTGTTATTCGATCAATTCCATTCCGTTAAAAATTTTACTGCATAAAATTTAGTAATATGAAGGGTCCCCAAATTTATTATTCCGGTTACTAAATTTTAATACTAGAATTTAATTTAACAAGACTAAAATAAACTTAACGAAAAACGTTACCCGTTCCGAATCGTTCCTGAGTCGCGAGATGGATTTAGGATTTTGTTAGGGTTATTGGTGTAATTTCCCCCCCTTTTTTTTTCTTTCTTCCCTTTTTTTTTTTTTTTTTTTTTTTTTTCCCTCTTCTTCTTTCTTCCCTTTTTTTTTTTTTTTTCCTTTTTTTCTTTTCTTCTGCTACTTATTCCCGTTTGCTGATCGTCGAGCATCACCACCGCTCCACACCGCCGGCCACCAACCAACCAACCTCACACACACCTAACCGACGACCGCACAACATACATACACCCACCACACACATAACCGATCCACACCGCGTCGACCACACACCGCCGGCCTACACACACACACCTGACAACGGCGACGCTGCGGCGACAACGCTTACCTACCCACGACTCAAGTTGAACGATGGACTGAACGACGGACCAAACGTACACCCACACAAAACAGACTGAACAGACGGCCACTACCCACGTCGACCGGACCATTATCGACCCTCTCTCTCTCTTCGTTTTTTGTTTCTGTCCTGGGACTCGCCGCCGACCGACCCTGCTCTGGTCACGCCACACATCCATGAAGACAGAACACCCACGATGCCGAACGGAACACACACCCAAAACTGAAACCCATATTTTCTCTCTCTAACACTCCGGCCGGCAACCCCCACTGCCGGCGACGTCACACAAGCAACCCACTGTCGAAGGAATTTGAACGACAGCAGCACCCAAAACCCACACCAGCAGACTCTCTCTCTCTCTCTCCCGCTCCTTCTCTCTCTCTTCTTCTTTGCGAATTTTCTCATCTCTCTCTCGATTGTTTGGATTATTCTCCTTCCTCTTCCCCATAATTGATTTGAAATACATGCATTTAGATTTATACGCATGAATTTAGTGGTGTTCTTCCTATCCCTCGCATTGCCATGTCGCTGGTTCTCCTCTGTTTTTGCCTACGGTTTTCACTGTACACCATATATATATATATATATATATATATATATATATATATATATATATATATATATATATATATATTTGTGTGTGTGTGTGTGTGTGTGTTTTTTTTTAAAAAATTGTTAAATTGCTCTTTTGTCCCCTTATTCTTTAACTCTTTTTTTTTTTTTTTTTAGTTCAAATCAATACTTAAAAGTTTCAAAAATTGAAATTTCACCCTTAACATTTTAAATTTTTAGATTTTACTTGACAATTTGCATTCCAAGTTTAGTATAAATATTTCTATATTTTCAATTTGACCCAATAACTTTTAATTTGATTTTTAATTAACATCAATTTTACCCCGAAATTTTCTAAATGCTCCAACATGAAATTTAAAAGGGCGTATGCGCTAAATCGGGGTCTTACAATTTCTTTTCTGAACAATGTGTTGATGAATATTTTAATCATCCCGTTTTGTGTTCTTAAGTGTTCTTTATTCAGGCTGTGTTCTTTATTCATGCTGTGTTCTTTATTGTTCTTTATTCATCCCGTTTTGTGTTGGTTGTTTTATGTGTTTGTGTTGGTTTATGATATGCATGCTCTTTATTTTATTCATGCCAATGTGTTTGCTTACTGCTGATGTATATAACACATTTATGTTGTCAGGGAGTGGTTCTAAACTGTTTTCACTCAGGGTGTATCATGGGGGTTCCTTTATACAGGAGCCCATTGTTGAATATGTCATGATGAGCTATTTCGACTATGCATCTAGGGATAAAATGACAATACAATCACTGAAACAATTTGCTGCATTATTAGGATGCCCCAATGATGCTACATTTTGTATTTGTTTATATGGATTAGATCTGTTGGGGGGGGGGGGGGGGGGGGGTTGGCTACCATTAAAACTGATGCAGAGTTCTTAGATGTAATTAACACTTATCCAGACAATGAAGTGGTTGAAATGTTTGTGGAGGGTAGTGGTAAGGATAAAGTTGTCGACTCGACTGTGATTTCAGAGTCCGATGATGAATCTGAATATAATGAACATGATTTTACCGATAGTGAATACGAAATCAATGTGGATGATGAATTGTTTGATGTTTGTGTTGATAAATGGGCTCAATTGGGTTGAATCCAGTGATAACATGAATAGTCAATGTGAGTCGGATGATGACGAAAAAAGTAAGAGAATCAAGTTCAATCCTGAAACGAAGGAAATTAAATTCGAATTAGGTATGGTTTTTAGTACTTCTAAAGAATTTAAACAGGCGGTAAGAGATCAAGCAATTAGATGGGAAAATACATTAGGTTTACTAAGAGAGAACCTAAGAGAGTAAGGGCTGTTTGGAAAGAAGGGTGCCCTTGGGTTATATTCGCATCTTGTACATCTGGAGAAACAGGGTTGGTTGTGAAAACTTATCAACCTCAGAACCAATGCTCTAGGGACTTTCGGAATAGGCATATAAATTCTAGATGGTTGGCTAACAAATACATGGAAAAGATTAGAATTGAGGGACCAAAATGGGGGTTGAAAGCCTTTAAAACGACTGTCCAAAATGATCTTAATGTTACTGTGTCTAAGACACAAGTCTATAGGGCTAAGAAAAAGGCTCTTTTGGTTATTGAGGGCAGTCAGGAGTATCAATATGAAAAAATTCAGGATTATGTTTGTGAACTTAGGAGAACAAACCCCGGGTCCACAGTTCGGTTACATGTTTCTGATCCGGATTGTGATGGTAAAGTTAAATTTGAGTGTTTGTATGTGTAGACACGGCATTTTGACCGCTTCGCAAAAAAATATACTTTATTTTATAGTTATTTTTATTTTATTTTTCTATTTATTTTATTTTGATTGTACCGTATTTGTGCGGTTTAATACTGCTAAATTAAGTTTTATTAATCTCTTAAGTAAATTAAATATTAGTAATTAATTAATTTATTTTTTTTGGTTTTGTAGATTTTTCGAAGTGGAATAAAAACGCGTTAATTCGGAACAAAATGGACCAGAAACAGACGAGAACGAGAGAGGTCTGGACCGAACGGGGGTGGGGGGTGCATTAAGGTCGCACGTGCGACCAAGGGCTGGTCGCACGTGCGACCAGTTGCACTGGTCGCTGTAGCGACCAGGACTGCTGGCCGCATGTGCGGCCAGCATTATTGCTGGCCGCACATGCGGCTAGCAGGGGGGGCCAGCCCCCCCCTCTTTTTTGGGTGCACCATTTTTGGTGCACCCAAAAGGGGGTGGGTGCACCAAATTTCGGTGCACCCACCCCCTTTTTCCCCTCTTTTTCGCACGATTGTCGGAAGAATTTTCAGTGATCCTTCCTATAAATAGAGGAAGGATCACAAGAGGGAGGGGAAGAAAATTTTGAGAGGAAAAATTTTTTTGAGAGAAATTTTTGTAAGGGAGAGGAGAAATCTGGAGAAAAATTTTGAAGAAAATAATATTATTTTCATTTTATTGTAATTTTGAAGAAGAAAAATCTCCAAGAAGGTGGTAAATTTTCATCTGTTGTAAATCTTATTCTTATTTTTTTAAGTTGTTATTATACTAATTTTTTTTTTTTTGTAAATTAGATTTTTTTTTTTTTTTTTTTTCTTCCTTTATTATTTATTTATTTATTACTTTTTTTTTTTTTTTTTTTTTTTTTTTTTTTTTTTTTTTTAAAGTCAATAATACGAGGTGGAAAATTCCAAACCTTCAATTTGAATGGCTAAGATTTAGAAGGGAATTACTCTCATCGATGCATGTGTACGGGTGTTTTATTTAATTTGTATTAATATAATGTGCTAACAATACGAGGTGGAAAATTCCCAACCTTCAATTTGAATGGCTAAATTTAGAAGGGAATTACTCTCCTCGATGCGTGTGTACGGGTGTTTTATTTAATTTGTATTAAATATAATGTGCTAATAATACGAGGTAGAAAATTCCCAACCTTCAATTTGAATGGCTAAATTTAGAAGGGAATTACTCTCCTCGATGCGTGTGTACGGGTGTTTTATTTAATTTGTATTAAATATAATGTGCTAACAATACGAGGTGGAAAATTCCCAATCTTCAATTTGAATGGCTAAATTTAGAAGGGAATTACTCTCCTCGATGCGTGTGTACGGGTGTTTTATTTAATTTGTGTTAAATATAATGTGCTAACAATACGAGGTGGAAAATTCCCAACCTTCAATTTGAATGGCTAAGATTTAGAAGGGAATTACTCTCCTCGATGCGTGTGTGCGGGTGTTTTATTTAATTTGTATTAAATATAATGTACTAACAATATAAGGTGGAAAATTCCCAACCTTCAATTTGAACGGCATAAATTTAGAAGGGAATTACTCTCCTCGATGCGTGTGTGCGGGTGTTTTATTTAATTTGTATTAAATATAATGTGCTAACAATACGAGGTGGAAAATTCTCAACCTTCAATCAGAACGGTCTAGGTTTAGAAGGGGGATCACTTCCCTCAAATGTGTGTGTATGTGTATATAAGGAGGATTTAAAAATAAAATAAAAACATTCGGATTTAAATTCTAATTGGACTTAATCGGATAAGGTACCGTCTTTGGACGGGCGTCTTGGGGTGCTTGACACCTTCCCCGAGCGTAACTGACTCCCGAACTCTTTAAACGAATCTCTGGTTAGACCATATTATTTTTGGAGTCAAATTTTACTTAAGCCATTTTTAAATTATTTTCAAAAAAGAAAAATGTGGTGACCTAGCACATCATTTAAACCCAATGCTAGGTGGCGACTCCTTTTTCTAAAACAGGCTTAAGTACATTTTAATGAGAAAATCGACGTTTTTAAAAACCCTTCTTGTTTTACTAGCGCCAAGCATACATAAACATATATATATATATATATATATATATATATATATATATATATATATATATATATATATATATATATATATATTTGTTTTTGGTTTTCTCTGGAAAATTGGGGCGCGTTCAGTATGTGTGTTTGGCAACTTGTAAGCAAGGGTACTCGATGTGTAGACCTATTATAGGTGTTGACAGGTGCCATCTTAAGGGTGCTATTGGGGTTCAATTGTTGGCTGTTGTTGGCATAGATGGGAACAATAATATGTTTCTAATTGCCTATGCTATTGTAGAGATAGAGAATAAAGATTCGTGGACTTGGTTTTTAGCATGTCTAGATGACGATTTGAAGCCACACAGGCAAGAAGGCTTCACTATAATTTCGGATAAGCAAAAAGGACTGTTGTGGGCCATTGATAACATTATGCCTTTTGCTGAAAATAGGCATTGTGTTCGGCATTTGTTCAACAATTTTAAGGTTAAATATAGGGGAAATGTCTATAAGGACCTTGTGCAGAAGGCTGCCCGGGCTACACTTCTAATTAAGTTTGAAAATTGTATGGAAGAATTGGGTAAATTGGAGAAAGATGCACTAACGTGGTTCGATGATAAGCCACCTAAGCATTGGTCTAGGTCTCATTTCAGTGTTCTCCCAAAGTGTGACATTTTGTTGAATAATTTATGTAAGAGTTTCAATGCATTTATTCTTGAAGCAAGGGAAAATGATATAATCACCATATTAGAAGCTGTAAGAGACCTTTTGATGAACCGGATGACAGTGAACAGAGAAAGGGCAAAGAAGTGGACAAGTAAAATTTGTCTAAAAATTCAAAAAAGGTTAGATCTTGTTAAGGATAATATCAGCGGATGCATTCCACAGTGGGCTGGGGGTGATAAATTTCAAATATCTTGTATTAGGGGTAATCAATACAATGTGGATTTGGAGGCCAAGACGTGTTCATGTAGAAAATGGGATTTGACTGGCATTCCTTGTACACATGTAGTGTCGGCCATTGTCTACAAGGGCCTTGATCCGGAGGAGTATGTGAGCGAATTTTATAGCATAGAGAGATACTTGAAGACCTATTCCCCGATGATCAACCCAATGAATTCTTCTGATTTATGGCCAAGCAGTGGACTGCCAAAAGTGAAGCCTCCTTGTTTCACAAAGCAAATTGGAAGGCCAAAGAAAATGAGAAGAAGAGAGCCCAATGAACCTCAACAAAGTCAAACAAAGTTGAAGAGGAAATATGTAGTTACATGTTGTATATGTGGACAGTCGGGGCACAACAAGCGAAGTTGTAAATTGGCTAAAGAGAAAATGGTATGAACATTTAAAACTTTCAATTAATTTAATATTTTCTCTAATTACTTTAACTTCAACTAACATATTGGACAAGCTGAAGATGCTGCTGGAGCTGTTGCTGAAGATGCTGCTGGACGGGGTGAAGATGCTGCTGGAGTTGCTGAAGATGTTGCTACAGCTCTTGATCAGGTATGATGTGTGCTATGTTCTCTGTTTTTTTTTTTTTTTTGGGTGCATGAAACTGTTGATTGTTACTAGTTTTTCTTTCGGTCTGTAATTGTTTTGTACAGGTTTGATATGCTGCAGCTGCAGCTGTTTCAATCTGTCATTGTTTTTGGATTTCGGTCTATTTTGGGGGTTCATTGAGAAGAACTGCGGCTGTTTTTTTTTTTTTTTTGGTATGAAATAGATGTATGTTGCTGTTTTTGTTTGGTGGTTCTGTATAGATTGGGTATGAAACTGCTGTTTTAGGGGTTCATGATGGCAACTGCAGCTGTTTTTTTTTTTTTTTGGGTATGAAACAGATGTATGTTGCTGTTTTTGTTTGGTGGTTCTGTATAGATTGAGTATGAAACTGCTGTTTTAGGGGTTCATGGATGGCAACTGCAGCTGTTTTTTTTTTGGGGGTATGAAACTGTTGTATGTTGCTGTTTTTGTTTGGAGGTTTTGTATAGATTTGGACCCCTATTAAAGGTTATGTATTAGAGGTTAATCAATCATGTGTTTTTGATCCCTTAACGTCTTTTTTTTTTTTTTTTTTTTTTTTTTTTTTTTTCAGTGTTTGGATGATCAACACTGAAAATTAAGTTATAATTGTATGGTTTTTTCAGTGTTTGGATGTCTTTTTTTATCAACACTGAAAATTAAGTTATAATTGTATTTTTTTTTTTTTTTTTTTTTTGTGACTTAAAAAATACAAAATTACAATTCATTAAAAGAGTTTCATTAGGAAATAAAATACACAATACACCATTAGTTAAACAAAAAAAATAATAATCAAACTAGGGTTCCTTTCCAAATGAGAACAAACACCACCCATGAAACAATTAATGTTATCTATAATTTCTTCTCCTTATTCTTCCTTCGGTTATTCTCTTCTTCTAAAACATTTATTTTTCTTAATAATCCCGGTATTATTGCCGCTGATCTTGGACACATAGGAGGATCAACCCACCAGAAATAGCCACAACCTCTAGCCTACAAAATGAAATTAGAATTTTATTTTTTAAATATTTCATAAAAATTGGTATGAAAAAAAAAAAAAAAAACGTACCTGGTTGTAATTTCCACAAGAATAGAATCTTCTTCCGGGATTATGTGTAGTCCAAGATGTTGCCATTTTCGCTTTTCTTCCACAATTACAAATGTGTTCACTCTCCATTTTGTTTTTTGGACAGAATAAACAAAGAAAAAAAAAATTGAGTTCTAAAAGATAGAACAAGAGAGATGGGTAGAGGGCCAATTTATAGGCACATGAAATGCAGAAAATCGCGGGAAAACTGAACAGGTATGGACATATATGGAGGGAATCAGTTGGGGGTACTTAAATGACCGAAATGCCCTAGAAGTAACGTTGACCGTTACTTTGACTTCACAGATTCGTCTTCAAGGGTCAAATTGAAACGATTTTCAAATGTTGAGATCAAATGTGTTGAGTTTTAAATCTTAGGGATCAATTGGATACTATGACCATTTTTCAAGGACCAAAAATGTATTTTTCCCATAAAAGAAAAAATAAAAAAATTAAAAAAAAAAAACTAAAAAGACAATTCTACCCTTAAAAAAAAAGCATGTGCATTGTGCATCACAGGTTTTCCGTTAGTTTGGATAAAAAAAACTAATAGAAAAACCAACTAAAACTGAATGAACACTTATAGAATTTAAACTGAAACACAATAAACATATTGGACTAAATAGAAACTTGTCAATAGTTATTAGATTTAAAAGGTAATTTATTTTTATTTTTTTAAAAATATTTTTATTAGAGTTGAAATTGATTTGAGAGAAATGAATGTATAAAATTAGATTTATTAAAAGTTTTAGGGAGAAGCCACCCAAAAATTTCACACCCTTAAATTATATTATATTTTGTACTATTTAAGTTATACATTTGTTTTTAATTGAACAATTTTTTACCATTTACCATCTTTTTATATTTTTAAATTAAAAAATTCAAATAGTGCCCTTAGACACGGTGAATCTCTAGTTTAACTATGATTATTGAGCATTTTGTCGATTTCTTTTTTCATAATTTTTATTTTTATTTTTGGTACATAAGAGAGACAAAAGGCCTATGACTCACGATTGAACGTCTCTTCTTTCATCTCGGCCAGAACAAGTGTCTCCATTTTATATGGTAGGTTTTCTAGATGTTTCAGGTATCGTTCCCTATTTGTTCCCATTTTAGCTAGGAAATCCGCACATTTATTATTCTCCCTTGGTGTGAATTGCACCGTGTGGTTGTTTGAGGTCAAAAAAGTGTTTGCAATCCTCCACCCTAGCATTGAATTGGCTAGTTTCATGGCAGTGATAATTGATTAGCGCAACTGCGTCCATTAAATCCATCTGAACAATAACTCTAGGATGCTTTCTTCTTGCAGCTATCAGAATTTCGGTATGTAGGCTTCTTAGTGTAGCCTCCAAACTTCTTGACTTCAAATGGATACCTCAAAGAATTTGACTGCAACCTAACAATTTTTTTGTTGATCACCTTAAAAGCTAATAACTTTTACCTTGAAAAAGTATACAAAAAAATGATGACATTTTACGTCTATGGCCTAAATTTTGTCTCCACCTCATTTTTTTAGGGAATTTTTACGATTCGAGAAATTTTTTTATTAAAAAAAAAATGTTATAAGGGGAGCGTAAATCTTATTGATTGGAACAAACAAAAGATGGGGGTGCATAAATGTAAACCTTAAAAGAATAATTAAAATAGAGGAATGAAAATATGACCACCAAAATGTAACCTAAACAATAGCATTTAGCCTGAAAATCACTCTACTCAAATCAAACTTTAGGTAGTGTTTGGTAGCGTTAGAACATAGAAAGAAAACCAGGAGAACAGTAAAAAAAAAAAAAAAATATCACATTACCCAAATCAACATTTAACTAACATAATTTTAGGTAGTGTTTGGGTATACAAAATTGAAACCTCCAACATTGTACAACCACACGACACGACGTTAAAACCCATAATCTGGAAATATTTCGTTAGAATATCTGGGTCATGTTGACTGATTTTTCTTTTATTATTTTAAAAAAAATTCTTGTATTGATTTATAAAGAGGGGGCATGTAAATTAAAAAAAAAAAAAAAACACAACATTTTTCTTGTATACCTTTTCACACAAACAGGAGAATAGCCACAAAAATCACTTTACTTAATTGAAAGGCAGTATTTGGTAGCACATAATTCAAAAATCCAACATTGTACAACCAAAAAACACCAAGTTAGAACACAGAAAAATGAGAGAATAGTGACAAGAATCACTTTACCAAAATCAACATTTAACTTTAGATAGTGTTTGTGTGAGAACCCATATTGACATTATAAGAAAAAATTGTCTGATATATAAAGTATCATATGTGTTACTATTAGTATCTTGACTTAAACATTTTGAACCACGTCGACTTGGTCCAACAGTTATTAGATCAGCGGGTTATATGGGGGGTTACAATTTGGGTGCACAGAATTGAGACTGCCAGCTCTGTACGACCAAACAACAACCACATTTGGACACAACGAAAGAACAACTGTACAATAGTCTCAAGCATCACATCCATTCAAATGGGAAGACAGGAGGAATCAGAGAACTTATGGATGAAGTCAAGAATGTGTTCGTTGATCTCATCAGGCTTCTCTTGGTTAAGAAAATGGGCAACTCCTTCCATCACCACCACTTCCTGTAAAAAGGGCACATCCTTCTTAAACCCACCCTTGTGTATGTAGTCTTTGATGCCTGGGGCATTGTATGTCAAGTCTAGGTCTCCAACAATGAATTTTACTGGTACTTTGATTTGAGCTCCTGTCCATGGTGTTGTAAGCTCCCAGTTTCTGTATTAGAGGAGAGAGAAAATTAAGAGAGAGCAATGGAATATCTTTTAGGATTAATGGCATTTTACCCCTTCCGATTTGCCTAAATTGCAGTTTATCTCGGTAAACATTCATCCCCCTTGTGGTTTAAACAAAAGTGTAACAATTAAGTTAACATAATTGCATGAAATGACAAATTTATTCTTACAGTAAACTCGACCCGACTCGACTCAACCCGACCCGACCCAATATACATGGAGTCTTTGTTGTGCGGAAGCGTGTCGGGTGGACCCAACACAGAACAAATATTATGGGAGATGAAATGAAAACACACACACTCACAAACAAGAACACAAGTTTTAACGAGGTTCGGCAATTTCGCCTACTTCTCGGGAGCAACTATGGAACTTCTTTATTTGACAATAAAATACAAATAAAGAATACAAAACAAGGTCTTAAAACAACTTAAGACACTTGTGCAAAAATTCACTCAATTGTGGCTATTGAGGAATTGAACTCTCTCTCTTAATGTACTTCTTCAATTGAGAGATATTGTTTTCATCAATTGTGAGATGATTTTTCTTCAAAGCTCATGGTCTCAATTTATAGGGAATGCTTGAGGCTCATAATCTAGTGTGAATAAGATCCTTAGTGTGAATAAGATCCTTAGAACCTTCAACAATTGAGGTAGCCACAATGTTGGAATCAATTGTTGGAACCAATTTTGAATAACTCCATCTACCATTTTTGACCCATTTTTCTTCTTCCCTTTCATACCAAACAAATGTGTGAAAAATCTATTCACACCATGAAAAATGTTAGCCCAATTTTGTTGACAATCAAGCCAACAACCAACAATCTCCACCTTGGCGAGATTTTCAAATGCCACCATCACCACAACGTTAATATGAATTCTCATACTACACCTCCAATAGAACCAATAGTTGCTCCTCCAAAAATCATACTTATGTATGAACAATATTGGCCAAGTTTAGGCAGTGAAGAAACTTGGCGCTTCCAACGACTTTCGTCAACATATCTGCAGGGTTATCGACTGTCCCAATCTTCGTAAGAAGAATAACACCTGCATCAACAATTTCTCGAACAAAGTGGAATCGAACATCAATATGTTTGGTCCGAGCATGATGAACTTGGTTCTTCGCTAGATGTATTGCGCTTTGACTGTCGCAATATATTTCCACCTGTTTCTGATGAAGACCCAAGTCTGAAATCAGTCCATGTAACCAAATGGCTTCCTTCATGGCTTCTCCAGCAGCCATGTATTCAGCTTCCGTGGTAGACAATGCTACAGTGGACTGCAAAGTAGACCTCCAACTGACTGGACCATTAGCCATGGTAAATAAATACCCGGTAGTAGACCGTCGCTTATCCAAATCACCAGCGTAGTCTGAATCCACATATCCAATGAGAAATCTTTCGACTTCCATTTGATTTCTCGCAAATTTCAAACCCACATCCTCAGTACCTTTGATATACTTCAAAATCCATTTTGCAGCTTCCCAATGCTTCTTTCCTGGATCATGCATGTATCTGCTAACCATACTAACAGCTTGAGAAATATCAGGTCTTGTGCATACCATTGCGTACATAAGGCTTCCAATCAAACTTGCATATGGTACTTGAGCCATATACATTCTTTCTTCATTTGTACTCGGTGACAGTTCCGCACTTAATTTAAAGTGAGGAGCCAAAGGTGTATTAACCGGTTTGGTATTTTCATCTATATCAAATCGATTTAGTACATTTTTCAAATACTGTTTCTGTGTCAGCCACACAGTCCCAGCCGTTCTGTCACGAGTAATTTCCATGCCCAAAATTTTCTTGGCTTCGCCAAGATCCTTCATTTCGAATTCCTTCCGAAGTTGGGCTTTCAACTTCTCAATCTCCACCAAACTCTTAGATGTGATTAACATATCATCAACATATAAGAGCAAATAAATGAAGGTATCATTTTTCAATTTACGGAAGTACACACAATGATCATATTGACTTCGCGTAAAATTATGTACCTTCATAAATTTGTCAAATCTCAAATACCACTGTCGTGGAGATTGCTTTAAACCATACAGGGACCTCTGCAACTTGCACACCATTTGTTCTTTGCCAGCAACTTTGAAACCATCAGGTTGCGACATATAAATTTCCTCATCCAAATCTCCATGTAGAAAAGCAGTTTTCACATCAAGCTGCGCCAACTCCAAGCCAAATTGTGCGACCATGGCAAGTAAAATTCGAATGGAGGAATGCTTTACAACTGGTGAAAAGACTTCATTGTAGTCAATCCCTTCCTTTTGAGCATACCCCTTTGCAACCAGTCTTGCCTTGAATCTCACACTGTTTTTCCCATGAAAGTCCTCCTTCTTTGCATATACCCATTTACTCCCAATTGCTTTTTTTCTTTTTGGTAACTCTACGAGTTCCCAAGTCATATTCTTATGGAGAGAATCCAATTCTTCATTCGTGGCCTTATTCCATTCCACACTTTCAGAACTTTGCACAGCTTCTTTATATGTGGTTGGAATATCTTCACTGACAATTGGTAGGGCATAAGCAACCATATCTGCAAACTTGGCTGGTTTTCGAATTATTCTTTTTGGTTTGCTAGCTGCTATCGATTCTTCAATTTGTGGAGGCCTTTGAGGAGAAGGCTCCACCTCAATTCTATCTTCCGTATCCCCGTCATTTTCATCATCTGAAGAAGTGTCTTCTGAAGGAGAATCTACTGGACTTTGAATCTCCACTTGCTGCACTAGACTGCCTTTTTTATTCTCTTCATTCGACACTTTCTTCTTCATAAATTTACTTTCATCGAAAGTAACATCCCTGCTCAAGATCATTTTCTTCAATGCAGGGCACCATAATCTGAACCCTTTCACTCCACTACTGAAGCCCAGAAATATGGCCTCCTTTGCCCTTGGATCAAGTTTGCTATCTTCGGTCACGTGAAAGAACGCCGAGCAACCGAAGATACGCAAAGAATCATAATCTGATGCAGGTGATCCTGACCACACTTCAATAGGAGTTTTTTCATCAATTGCAGTAGAAGGCAGACGGTTAATTAGATGACATGCATAAGTAACCGCTTCTGCCCAAAAACTCTTCGTCAAACCGGAATTGGATAGCATGCACCTTACTTTTTCAAGTAAAGTCCGATTCATACGTTCCGCTACACCATTCTGTTGTGGAGTGTTTTTCACAGAAAAATGCCTCACTATTCCTTCTTGTTTGCACAAGGAATAAAATGGATCGGACGTGTATTCACCGCCGTTGTCCGATCTCAACACCTTGATCTTCCTTCCGGTTTGATTCTCCACCCTCTTCTTCTAAGCCAAGAAGATCTCTAGGACTTGATACTTGTGTTTCATAGTATACACCCAGAGTTTTCTTGAGAAGTCATCTACAAATGTAACAAACCAGTGCCTTCCACTCAAAGATGCAGTCTTCGTTGGACCCCAAACATCAGTATGCACATAGTCTAGGATCCCTTTTGTTTTGTGGATGGCCGTGCCAAATTTAACTCTGGTTTGCTTGCCCAGCACACAGTGCTCACAGAAGTCCATCTTACAAGTCTTGGCACCCTTCAAAAGACCCTGTTTTACTAGGCCTTGCATGGCCTTCTCTCCAGCATGCCCAAGCCTCATGTGCCAAAGCTTGGTTGTATCAATAGCAGTTTCTACGGTGGCAGCTCCACCGATAACAGTCTTTCCTTGTAAGAAATACAAATTATTTCTCCTTAGGCCTTTCAAGACAACCATAGCACCTCGTGTGACTTTCAACGATCCAACTTCCATGATGACTTTGAAACCATTTGATTCCAAAGCACCCAAAGAAATTAGATTCCTCTTCAAATCTGGTACATACCAGACATTGGTCAGATCCCTCGTGGTTCCGTCGTGCAGCTTCAATCGGATCACGCCAACCCCTTTCCTTTCACACGTATGATCATTTCCCATAAGAACTGATCCACCACTACCGAGATCCAAACTGGTGAAACAATCCGTATCAGGACACATATGATAGGAGCACGCGGAGTCAAGAATCCACTCGTCTGAGCCAACTCCAGCTGTAGTAGCCAGAGCAAAATTTGAATCATCATCTTCAATTTGGGCCACGTTTGCATTTGTATTACCCCTGTTTTTCAGCTTGGGGCAATCCTTCTTCCAATGACCCTTTTCACGGCAAAAAGCACATTCATCCTTTGCCGGAATCTTCCTGCCATTTGATGAAACTCCTCTCGACTTGGAACGAGAGTTGTTTCTACCTTTGTTGTGCTTTTTGGTCTCCGATCTGCCCCTCATCATCAAAGCAGTAGATGTATCAGTTTGAGACACCTTGTCACGTCTACGAACTTCGTTATTCATCAACGCGTCTGATACATCCTTGAATTTCACCGAGTCTTTTCCGTAGATCAAAGTGGTTGCCAAGTGTTCGTATGAATCCGGTAAGGAATTCAACAACACAAGGGCTTTGTCCTCATCCTTGATCTCTTCATCCAGGTTCAATAGATCGGCAATCAACTTGTTGAAGTCATTCAAATGATCCATCATAGATGTACCTTCTTGGTATTGAAATCGGAAAAGCTTTCGCTTCAGATACAACCGATTCTCAATACTCTTTGTCATGTACTTTTCTTCAAGTACTGTCCATAAGTTCTTCGCCATCGTTTCTCTCATTACAAAGTATTTGACGTTCTTTGCAAGACAGAGACGAATAGAACCGCACGCCATTTTGTTGATCTTCAACCACTCTGCTTTCTCCATAAAATCTGGTTTTTCCTCCAAGGTTATTTCCAAACCCTGTTGAACCAGCATATCCATCATCTCACATTGCCACATGCCAAAACTGTTTGTTCCATCAAATTTTTCAATATCAAATTTGCCATTTGATATTGACAGTTTTGTTTGTGAACTGGAAGAGGTTGATGGCGATTCAATCTCCTCCGTTTTCGATTCGATCTCCGCCATAATCCCAAGCTCTCAACCGGAGCTCTGATACCACTTGTTGTGCGGAAGCGTGTCGGGTGGACCCAACACAGAACAAATATTATGGGAGATGAAATGAAAACACACACACTCACAAACAAGAACACAAGTTTTAACGAGGTTCGGCAATTTCGCCTACTCCTCGGGAGCAACTATGGAACTTCTTTATTTGACAATAAAATACAAATAAAGAATACAAAACAAGGTCTTAAAACAACTTAAGACACTTGTGCAAAAATTCACTCAATTGTGGCTATTGAGGAATTGAACTCTCTCTCTTAATGTACTTCTTCAATTGAGAGATATTGTTTTCATCAATTGTGAGATGATTTTTCTTCAAAGCTCATGGTCTCAATTTATAGGGAATGCTTGAGGCTCATAATCTAGTGTGAATAAGATCCTTAGTGTGAATAAGATCCTTAGAACCTTCAACAATTGAGGTAGCCACAATGTTGGAATCAATTGTTAGAACCAATTTTGAATAACTCCATCTACCATTTTTGACCCATTTTTCTTCTTCCCTTTCATACCAAACAAATGTGTGAAAAATCTATTCACACCATGAAAAATGTTAGCCCAATTTTGTTGACAATCAAGCCAACAACCAACAGTCTTAAGCTACTTGTTTGAACGGTATATCAAACACTATTGTCAATCGTCATCATCTAAAAGATTAATACAGTAGAACTATTGATATAAATGATCTCTTAATCTAAAAGAATTTCGTAAAGAGTCAGGATCGGCACCAAGAAATCAGAGGCTCTAGGAGAAAATTGAAAACAAGGCTTCTCATTTTTGAAATATATATATTTTTTGAAATACTCATTATTCTGTTGTAAATTTAAAGAGTCAAAGAAAAGATAGTTGATATAGTGATCGAACCAATATTTGACATGGTACTAATAAAAATATTTTGAAAAAAATATATAAGGCTGAATTTGAAGACGACCCCAAAATTTTGGGTGCCCAAGGCGACCGTTTTGGTGGCCTTTCCCAGGGCCAGCTATGTAGAGAGTTGAGAAAAAAAAAAAAAAAAAAACTATTTCAAAGTACGTTTACCTATTTATTTACATTGCCTGAAACTACGGTAATAATCTTGAAAGAAGAACTTACAGATCGACAGCTCGGTAATAGTTCAATCCACCGGTGAAGCCACTTTGATCATATTTACTAACATAATAATCAACTTCTTCTTCCGATAACCATGGTGGCAATGGAATTGGGGTATCGGGGGAGTCGCCAAATCCTTTACCCTTGGGTAGGAAAAGTGGACTTGGATTTCGGTATGTTAAGAAATTCTTTAGAACTCTCGTCGTACCCATTTGGGCAAACTCGCCTTCTATTTCTCCAACCTCCTACAAAAAGATTAATCGAGTAAAAATTAGGTTAAGATTTTCTTGTTTTTGCATCACAAGCATTCGATAGAAGTGCTCAATTAAATGTTCGTGTTTTTTTTTTTTTTTTCGGTTCCTAGAAAACGTGGATTAGGAACCAAAATAGGGAATAAATGATAGTTTGTTTCTGTTCTATTCTCATATATTTGTTCTAAAAATAGAGTGTTTACATTACTAGCATTTGAATTTATTAATGTTTTTGCTTCTTTTTTGTTCTCATAAAACATGGATTAGAAACCGAAATATGGGAACAAGGGATAATTTGGTTTTGTTCTATTCCTGTAAATTTGTTCTAAAAAATCTAGTGTTTACATCAAACGCATTCGTTTTTTTTTGGCGTTTGTGTTTTTTTTTCCCGTACTTGTTTCCATAAAACATGGATATGAAACTGAAATATGAGAACTACAGATAATTTATTTCAGTTTTATTCTCAGAAATTTGTTCTAAAAATCTAGGAATAGAATGACAACATATTTTTTGTGTATCCGGATTTCAATTTATGTTCCAATTTTATTTTATTTTTAGAATAGAAAACAAAAAAACAGAATTCTGTTTTTGTTCCCAAAAAACATGGAATAGAAATAAAAATATGGGAACAATTCGATTCGATTTTCCTAGAAGAAAGAATTTTTGTGAACATGCTGTATTGATTGTCACCAAATGAACACCAAATGAAAATGATATATGTTTAGAGATTTTAACTATTCCCAGAAAGAGTACATCTGACTTTTTCAAACTGTTTATGTTCTGTTCTCAGAATTTAGTTAAGGGAATAAAACACAATTATTCCCACGTTTCTGTTCCTGCTTTCCGGGAAAAGAAACATAAATCTGGGAACACAGGCCACCTAAGTGTTATGAAAGACTGATCTATTGTTCTTCAAATGGGCCATTAAATTAAGCTCAATTTCATATGCAGCCACTATCAAACAATCACTAAAATACATATAATATGATTAGGAACCCAATAATTAATTATCCAAAAGAAAGATCCCCCTCATAATTACTTCCAATGCTTCCAAAAATTAATTTAAGGTTGCGTTTGGGTAAGAGATTTGGGGGAGGAATTTTATTTAGGTAAGGGATTTCAAAATAATTTTTTAACAAATACCTTGTTTGGGTATTGAGTAGGAAGGATTTGTAAAATATCTTCAAGTGTCAAATAGTGATGAAAGAGAGGATTTAGTAATCTTTTTGAAATAGGTGTAATTTCACAAATCCTCCTAAGAGAGAATTTCATCAATCTTCCTTCTCCTTCGCGACTGAACCTCTCGCGACAATTGAGCCCTCTTCTCCATCGCCGTTCTTCTTCTGCTATGAGCCCTCCGATCTTCGTCTTCTTCTTCGTTGACTGCAATTTAGGTGCAGGGCTTCGCCATCCTGAGCCCTCTTCTCCATTGTCGTCCTTCTTCTGCTCTGAGCCCTCCGATCTTTGTCTTCTTCTTCGTTGACTGCGATTTAGGTACAAGGCTTCGCCATTGTCTTCTTCTTCGTCGCAGTCGTATGCAGGGCTTCGTTTTCATTTATTTTTCATGTTACTTGTTCAATTTGATGTAGATCTAAGTTTGTTTGTTTCAATTTCTACCTAGATCTAGGTTTGTTCTTCCAATTTTTGGCTAGATGTAAGATGGTTATTTGTTAGTTTGTTCTTTTGGTGAATAAATTAGGATTCCTTTTTCTATCTAAATCTAATGGTCTTTACCTATCTAAAGAAGGGAATTGTAAATTATACTATCAAATACTTCAGATCAAATAATTATCCAAACAAGAGATTTATTAAATGATGGGATTTCAAAATTCTGAATATTGAAATCCCATCATTTAACAAATCCCATTAATTTGTCAAATCCCTTACCTAAATGCAGAAAAAAAAAAAAGAAGACAAATTACACTTTTAGTCCTCCTACTTGTAACCATTTTTTTATCTAGCCCTCCAACTCTTGTTTTTAGCAATCTGGTCCTCCATTTTGTTTTTGTTAATAATGGATATTAATTTAGACGGAAGCTCACCTAAGATATTACAAAGATGTTGGAGGAGAGAGATCATGGATGTGCGATGGTTTTAGTATCTCTTTCTCTTCATAAAACCACTAGGGAAGAGACCGCACCCTGTCTTTAATCTTTCTCCTCCGGCGGTTTCGGATATCTAAGAAGAGCTTGTGTCTAAATGAATACTATTATTAACACAAGAACCTAGTAAAATTTGAGCAACAAAATGGAGGACCAGATTGCTAAAAATATGAGTTGGAAGGTCATATAAAAAAATGTTTGCAAGGAAGAGGATCAAAAGTGTAAGGTGGCGATTGGTTAATGTTTTTGTTTTTCTGTTTCTACTTCCAATAAATTATGGGATGAGGTGGGAATTCTGTTTTCGTTCTGGAGTATTCCAAAAATAAAAACATGTTTGACAATGACCATTTTCTTAAAATTGTTACTTTCAATTTATAAGAATAGAAACAAGAAACATAGTTTGGTTGTAATATTTGCTTATTTATTTATTTATTTTTTCTCTTTAAATGTATGGCGGTCAGCAGGGTAGTGGTGGTTGGCCGACGGGTGATAGTAGAAATAATTTTGTCAGAGCCAACAGGAATTAAGAATTTTTTTGTTTCTTAAATTCTTAAATAATTCAAAATAGTCCAAAATTAGCTCCAAAATTTTGGGATACCAAAAACGTTTCTGTGAATTGATCCCAAAATTTTGGGAACGGAAGAGGAATTAGGGAACAGAAACAGTAACCAAAGGAGGCCTAATTTGCCCCCCAGTAAAACAGATATATATATATTCAGTTCTTCACACTTGAACAGATCAACTCAAAATGGATATCTAGGACATTAGAAAAATTAGCAAATCAAGCAGATCAGACACACAATTAAGAGAGAGAGACAGAGAACCTGAAATCTGCAGACATAGTAATCATCGCCATAGAAAGCGCGCAAGGTCTCAAGGGGCTTCCTGTTAGGGTTTCTGGGGTTGAAAGCAACGCTCATGTTGACGAGAGCCTTGATTTTATCGGGCCTGTAAAGGCACAACGCCCAGGCGATGAGTGCGCCCCAGTCGTGCCCCACAACAAACACCTTCTCTTCATTCGGCGCCACCACCCCAATCAGCGCCGCGAGGTCGCCGACGACATGGAGAGTGGTGAACTTGGAGGCGTCGCCGGTGGGCGCGCCGGTTGTGTCGCCGAATCCGCGGAGATCGGGCGCGACGGCGCGGTAGCCGCGTGCCGCCACGTACGCCATCTGGTGGCGCCACGAGTACCAGAGCTCCGGGAAACCGTGAATGAAGAGGATTACCGGGCCTTGCCCCAGTTCTGCCACGTGCATGTTTACGCCATTGATGGCCACTGTTTTGTGCTGTATTCCCTCCATCTCTCTCTCTCTCTCTCTCTCTAAAAATGTGCGTTGCTTCTTCCGTTTCATGTGCTATAAAGAGAAATTTGTAACTTTGCACCCCCCCAAATATTTGATTAATATTTCAATTCCATCCCTTTAGTTTTAAATTTTCAATTCAACCACATAACATTCTAAAATTTTATAATCTTATCGCTTTAGTCCAAATTGGCAACACTATTCACATCCACCTCATAGACAAGGGTAAAATTGAAAAATGAATATGAAAAATTCCCTTTTTCGTTAAAATCGACTTTAAGGGTACGTCCGGTATGTAAGTTCAAAATAATCATTTATATTTGACTGTATTTGTATATAATCAGTTACAAAAACATGTAAAAGTAATTTGGTAATTTATTAATTTTTATCAATATTTTATTAAAAATTAACTATGATATCTGTAGAAATTTAACGGGACTAAGGCATGTTTGATAACCATTTAAAAATTAAGTGCTAAAAATTTAAGTATTTAATTTTAAGTGCTGAAATTTTAAGTGCTGAATATATCAGAAGGTTGTTTGATAAAATTATGCTGAAAATTTAAGTGCTGAATTTTTTTTTTGTTTGATAAGTACAAAATTTATATGCTAAAAATTGTTTAATTTACATAATTACCTTTGAATCATTTGAATCAAGATAATATGGAGTGGAAAAATAATTGAGACCAAAACAATAAAATTAGGTGTCATTATAAAATATATATTAAAACTAAAAGTAGAAATTAACCCAAAAATATATAATATTATGTAATTTTTATGCAGTTTGATGGCTTAAATTAAATTATAACAATAATTTAAATATAAAATAAAATTAAAACCCTAAAATAATTCAAAATTAATCCAATTTTTATTAAATCTAATCTTAATTAAACCCTCATAGGGGATCAAGGGTAAAATGGTCAAAATATATATATTTTTTTAAGTAAAAAATAATGGAGTGCATTAAACAAAATGAAATAAGTGAAAGGGTCTTGACTTAATTTTTTACTCACATTTTGACTTAATTTTTAAGTTACTAATTATATTTATCAAATAAACTTAATTAATTAAGTACTTAATATAATTAGTTTTAAGCACTTATTTTTTTTTTTTATCAAACATGCCTTAAAGTCATTCTCGAAACATACCTTGTAAAAGTAGAATTACTCTAGACATTCTATATAGTTCGGGATTAGGTAACACAAGTGATAAGGGATTCCATATACCCCCTCACGCGCCGGATGGACTTTAACGAACCACTGCGAAAGGATAACGGGGGGTCTAACATCAATGTGAGATTCAACAATCCCAACATTAGACAAGAGTATTCTCTTGCAAGTCTGGTCTGTTTCTCCCCGATATGTTGAGAAAAAAAATGTTAGGAGACTCCAACTTAAAATCGCATTATATTAAGTGGAGTAACTCTTTTCATATATTGACTACTTAGGAAAGCCTTATAAATTTGATGTGAGATTCTAACACCCACTCTAATGTGTGGCTTCATCTTGCACGTGATGTGATAAAAAACAGAAAAGACAAGACAAACATTCAAACAATTTACGAGAAACAAATAAGACTTTTCAAACCTAACTCTGATACCATGTAGAAATCCATTGGGCCTAACACACAAAAAGATGTCTTGTAAAGGGATGATTGTTCTAGACTTTATATATAACTCATGATCGGGTAACACAAGCGATGTGAGATTCAACAATATCAAACGTAAATTTTACATAAATTCAAACTAGATAATATTAATTGAAGAGTTAAAAACTTATTCAAATCCTTAAAAAAAAAAAAGTAAATTTTACATAAATTCAATCTAGATGATATTTATTGAAGAGTTAAAAACTTATTCAAATCCTTAAAAAAAAAAAAAGTTCGAGGATAAAAAATTGCAAGTGACTTGTTTCAAGGACAATCTACTAATTCACCAAAAATACATTTATTTGAAAAATAGAAAGACCAAAAATGAGAAGTTATCAAAACATTATGGGCGGAAAATGTAATTTAAAAAAAAAACAAATCATTGTAATAATGAGATAGAGCACATGACAAGCCACGCTGTTTGGTAGGGGTGTTCAAAAAACCTGACGAACCGAAAAACCGAACCAAACCGACGAAAAAAAATCGAAAAAAAAACAAACCAACAAAAAACCGCTTGGATTGGGTTTTTTTGGACCGAAAACCGGAGATCCGGTTCAGGGACCGGTTTTACACATCTTGACCTGCGGTTTAAACCGCGCTGAACCGCATGACATAAAACGACGTCGTTTTATGTTTCTCTATATATGCATAATTGAACATCAGCAAACCCTAGAGAGCTCATTCCAGATTTTTGGCCGCCGCCTCCATTGCCCGTCTCTCCCGTCTCCTTCTCCAGTCCAGGCGTCCAGGAGGTAGGTATGCGTTCTCTCTCTTTTCGAATCTCAATAGATCTTCAACTTTTAGTTTGATTTCTTATAGTGTGTCATTTGATTTCATCGCAAGGACAGAGGAGCGTCTTCTTCTGTTAAACACTTGAACAATCCGACGCTTTTAGATCGTGAGACGGGCCTTCATTCCTCAGATTTATTTTTCGGTTAGTATCACTCTCCAATTTCTTCTTTTTATGTGCGCATATTTGATGGTTGTCAACTTGTCATCATGTTTGATCGAAACCCTAGTGCTCTAGTTCGATTTCATCTCTAGCTCTTCTTCTTCTTCTTCTTTTGTTGAACGATTGTTGCTGCTGTGTTGTTACAGATCTTGAGAACCAAACGATCGCAACCGGAGTTGAGATCTCCCTCAATTGAACACAGGCGTTCTGCGTTCATTCCTCAGATTTCTTTTTCGGTGAGTATGATTCTCCATTTTTTTCTGTTTATGTGCGTATATTTGATGGCTGAAAAATGTTGATGACACTCTTGACATTGTTATCAATGAACTTAGCCTCTATTTTGCAAGGATGAAATGGCTGTTGTTGTTGCTCACTGCTCTTATCTATTTTATTTTTTTTGGAGTTAGGGTTTTATTTGTAAGTATAGTTTTGTCAAAGAACAAATAAGATGGGGGTCCATAAGTGTCGCTATACTCCCCAAGATGTAAGATGATGATAATGGGATAAGATGGGGTGTAGGAAACAAAGTATTAAAATTTTGAATCCTATCTCTTGTGTTCTGTTTCATTTCATGGTGACTCCCTAAGGTTCAGGCATAAAATTCCCTAAGCTTTTATGCACAAAAAATGGAGAAGTAGCTCCAACACAGCAATCTACAGTAGATTGAAACAGCTGATTTCAGATGAATGCACTACGTCCTCCCCTTCGGCTATGCCTATCGTATGCAGTGTTGATCTTGTCAATAAGCTCATTCATCGTACTACACGAGAAGATAAAATGATGATCACTGTCTAAATTAATCATGCACTACATCCTTACTAAAAACTTGAAAGAAAATTGAATGAATCATACCTTGAGCAGTTAGTGAACATGGCCAGGTAAGTAATCAGCATAGTGTCGCTGTATTCCTACATGAAAAATATAAAATTGGGGACAATATGATTGGTTAAATAACACCATATATATTACTGCAACCTATAAAAACAAAATAGTGAAGGGGGGAAGGCAGAAGTAAGAGGACCAATCATGCCCAGTAGTTCTTAGAAAACCCCAAATTGGTTCGTTCAAATAGAAATAACTTCAACTATCACTCTGCCTAGCAGTGTCTAAATCCAATTAAATTAAGAATATTTTCAAATGCTAAGCAGATAATCATAACATTTTAAAGTCACTTACCAACTTGCTGCTGTGCTGTTACAGATCTTGAGAACCAAACGATCGCAACCGGAGTTGAGATCTCCCTCAATCGAACACAGGCGTTCATTCCTCAGATTTCTTTTTCGGTGAGTATCACTCTCCATTTTTTTCTGTTTATGTGCGCATATTTGATAGTTGTCATCATGTTTGATCGAAACCCTAGTGCTCTCATCATATTAGTACCATTCTATTTTGTTGACGTTGGATTTGGATGTATAAATTAATAGGATACGCCTATATCTTTGTTTAGTTTCTGTTTTTGTTTTCTTAATTGTTAGATATTTGATGGCTGAAAATGTTGATGACACTCCTGCCGTTGTTACCAATGATGAACGCCCACCACAATGTAAAGGAAATAAGAAGTCTTTCGTTTGGAAACATTTCACAGAATTGAAATCTGAGGTTGGTAAAGGTCCTAGGGCAGCTTGTAATTACTGTTCTAAAGATTTTGCATGTGATTCGAGAAAAAATGGAACTAAGACAATGGCAGTTCACCTAAAGCAAAGATGTGATAAATACCCGTATAGAGTCCCGGATCCGAAACAAACAAAAATTGTCTTTAAAGCGAAATCGGATTGTAGTGGTGGTGGTCAATTATTACCATGGTCTTTTAGTGCAAAGGATTGTAGAAAAGCACTTGCTAGAATGTTAATAATTGATGAATTACTATTTAGGTTTGTTGAAAATGAAGGATTTAAGGACCTTATGCGTGTTGCTCAACCTATGTGGGTGAATATTCCTTCTCGCACTACGATTGCTAGGGATTGTTTGGGACTTTATAATGAGTCAAAAGAGAAGTTGAAATCTTTTATGAAGGGTAAGAAAGTATGCCTAACAACCGACACATGGACGTCTTTGCAAAATTTGAATTACATGTATCTTACCGCGCACTTCATTGATAATGATTGGAAATTACACAAAAAAATCCTCAATTTTTGTTTAGTTCCAAATCATAAAGGCGAAACTCTTGGTAATGCTATTGAAAATTGTTTACTTGATTGGGGAATTGGAAAATTTCTTACCATAACAGTAGATAATGCAAGTTCAAACAATGGTGCAATTAATTTCTTGAAGAGAAAGACCAAAAATCGGAAGGGTATTGTATTAGAACATGAGTTTCTACATGTTAGATGTTGTGCACACATTTTAAATCTAATTGTTTGCGAGGGGTTAAAAGAAATGGATGAGTCCATCCTCAAAATAAGAAATGTAGTGAGACATGTGAGGTCATCCCCATCTAGATTGGCAAGTTTCAAGATTTGTGTCGAAAAAGAAGGTATTGATTGTAAGAGTCAAGTTTGTCTTGATGTGCTAACTAGATGGAATGCTACTTATTTCATGTTGGAGAGGGCAATTAAATTTGAAGTAGCGTTTGACCGATTGGTGGAAGAGCGTACACAAATGAATAGAGTTTTTGATGATGATGATGAAGAAGATGATGTAGTTGATGTTGAGAATGTGAGAGGAAAAAAGGCTAGAAGGGTTTTGGGTCCACCAACTAGTGGGGATTGGGAAAAAGCTAAGTTGTTTGTAAAATTTCTTAAATTATTTTACAATGCAACTTTACGGTTTTCCGGTTCCTTATTTGTGACATCTAATAATTTTTTCATGGAGCTTATGATAATCCAAAATGGAATAAGTAACTTGGGTGAAAATTCCGATGCGTTTTTACAATTAATGGCAATTGGAATGAAGGAAAAATTTAACAAATATTGGAAACATACCGAAAAAGTAAATCCGTTGTTGCTTGTGGCGGTTGTTCTTGATCCTCGATACAAGTTAAAGTATGTTGAATGGTGTCTTGGGGAATGTTACGATAAATCCATTGTGCTTGAGTTGATTAATAAGTTGCTACGATGTCTAAATCAATTGTATGCTTGGTATTCTGAAAATGGGACAGTTAATGTAAGTGAATCCCAAGAAAGGAGCGTACCCTCGATTGATTTAGACGTGGAAGAAGAGGATGAACGTAAATCTTTCGTTGCCAAATTTCAAAAACACCTAATAGAAGAGGGTGATATGAGTTACAAATCGGAAATGGATAAGTTTTTGCTTGATTCTTGTGAGAAGGAGAGTAATAATTTTGATATATTGGGGTGGTGGAAGATAAACTCGTCGAATTATCCGATTCTCTCTCAAGTAGCGAAGGATGTCTTAGCCATTCCCGTATCTACCGTCGCTTCAGAATCTGCTTTTAGCACCGGTGGACGCATTCTTGATCCATTCCGAAGCTCATTGTCACCGAAGTTGGTGGAAGCATTAATTTGCTCTCAAAATTAGTTGCGGTGGTCAACTCCTATCAATCTTCGAGAAACAATGGAACAAGTTGAACAACTTGATCTTATTGACGTGGAGGAAGGTAATAAAAAATCGAAAATGTTTGTTTACAATTCATAGTTTCTTTTCATTGTTAATGCATTAATTTCTCTTCTTTTTTTAATTGTAGATCTTGGTCAACATTTTCTTCCGGAATCAGAGATTATTATCGAGTAACGGATCATCCAATCAGAGATTATTAACTAGTAAGTAATTACTGTTAATTTTTTGGGACTGTTGGTAATATTTTTTGACAGCAGTAGCTGCTGTTTATATTTTGTGACAGCTACTGTTTTTAATTTTTTGGGAGGCTGCCAACAGCTGTTTTTTTTTTTTTTTCAGTAGGTAGTTTTTTTTTTTTTTTTGACAGCAGTAGCTGCTGTTTATTTTTTGGAACAGCTACTGTTTTTAATTTTTTGGGAGGCTGCCAACAGTTGTTTTTTTTTTTTTTTTTTTTTTTTCAGTAGGTATTTTTTTTTTTTGTTTTTTATAAATTTTTTACAGCAGTAGCTGCTGTTAATACATTTTGGGACAGCTACTGTTTTTAATTTTTTGGGAGGCTACCAGCAGCTGTTTTTTTTTAACAGTAGGTAGTTTTTTTTTTTTTTTTTTGGGACAGCAGCTGTTATATTTTTTGGGAGGCTGTTGTTAATTTTTTTTTGAGGGCAGAGACTGTTATTTTTTTGGGAACAACAATTGTTATTATTTTTTGGGAGGCTACTGCTAATTTTTTTTAACAGCAAGGACTGTTATTTTTTTTTTTTGGGACAGCAGTAGTTGTAATTATTTTTTGGGACAATAGCTGTTATTATATTTTGGGACAACAGCTGTTGTGTTTTTTTGGAGGCTGCTGTTAATTTTTTTGGGGCAGCAGGAGCTTTTTCTTTTTTTTTGGGACAGCAATTGTTATTTTTTGGAGAGGTTGCTGTTAATTTTTTGAGACAGCATGGACTGTAAATTTTTGGGGACAGTAAATATCCATGCTGTTATTGTATTGTTGTGCTGTATTGTTTTTGTTGAATTGCCCATGCTGTTATTTTTTTTTGGGCTGACAGTGCTGTATTATATTGTATAAGTGTTGTTATTTTTATTTTTCTTTGGGCTGTCATGTGCTGACAGTGCTGTGTTGTATTGTTAAGTGCTTTTATTTTTTTTTTGGCTGTCATTTGTTGACAGTGTTGTATTGCATATGTTCCTGTTATTATTTTTTGGGATTGTCATGCTAATGGTTTGGTGTTGTAAGTATTTTTAATTTTGTGCTGTAAGTATTTTTAATTTTGTGCTGTAAGTTTTTTAAATTTTGTACTGCTGGAAGTTCAAATGTGTTACTGTAAGTTTTTTTAATGTTGTGCTTCATTGTAGTTCAAAAGTGGATTGTAAGTTTTTTTAATTTTGTGCTGCATTGTAATTCAGATGTGTTGGTGGTGAATTTTGTTATGTGGTAAAGTTTTTGATACATTGTAGTTTTTGGACTATTAATTATCGAATTGTATTTTACGGATTATTAATTAGTGAATTATACTGTTATAAAATTGGTAAATGAGCTTAAATTGAATTTATATTAATTCACTAAGGAAATGGGCTGATGGGCCGTGCAAAAAAAATGCTCACGAAAATTGTATCAGGCTCAAAACATGCATAAAAAACTCACGAAAATTGTATCAGGCCCAAAACATGCAAAAAAAAAACTCACGAAAATTGTGTCAGGCCCAAAACCGAAAACTGCACCGAAACCGACGGAAACCGAAGTGGCGATTTTTTCCACCTACTGAAACCGAACCGTTAGGGAGCGGTTTTCAGTTTGTGAAAACCGAGATTTTCGGTTTAGGGACTAAAAAATGTCAAAACCGAACCGAACCGAACCGTGAACACCCCTACTGTTTGGAGACGGCAAAGCATATATAAGATAGCAATGCCACGGAAAAAGCAAAAGAGGGATGGACCCACATACTTGTACGTAACCTTTAGCTGTTTGACACTTTATACCCCTAATCTTTGGTTCTCTTCTCACGTCAGTTTTTCAAGATTTGGATTTCAAAAAATAATACCCCAATTTTTTAAATCCTACCGCTTCAATCCAATTAGCTAACCCTAAACATCATTGCCTTCATATTTTTTCATTATATTTTGTTTAATATTTTAATATGAAAAAAAAAGTCTAAATAAAAATATAAGAACAATTTTTTTTTTCATTTTTGTTTCCTAAGATGAAACAGTTTTATATAAAAAAATCTATTTCCGTTCCCAACTAAAATAGAAATATGAGAATAAACAATACATTTTTATTTCAAAATAAAACCCCATTTTTTTCGCATTTTTTATTTTTATTTTTAAAACTGAAATAAGTTCTTTCGTTTTTTCATTTCTGTTTTTATTTTGAGTTTGTTTCATATTTTTATTTTTATTTGGAGAACTTTTTTGTTGGTTAGTTTTTGTTTGTAGAATAATTTTTTGTCTTTTGATTTTTGCTCTCATTTTAAATATTTGAATATTAGTTTGGAATAATTTTGAGAGTCATAGACATGGCATTTTGTCCCGCCAATTTATAATAACCAATTGTTTGCCAAATCATTCTACACAAATTCTTATAGGATAGGATTCACAATCGAAAGGCCTTACTTTAAAATCTCAAGGCCCCATTCCGCCAATTTGGACAAATTTCCTCAAATTTTAAAAAATGTGGTCTAAATTAAAAAAATGGAAAATTACAAGTCAATCACAATTTTAGCGTGAAACTACCAATTAAACCCACATCTTTAAAAATAAACAAAATAATCGCAATTTACTAATTTTTTGAACCATCTAGTCCCAAATTTTAAAAAAATGCGAAAATTATATGGCAAAATTGCTCCTGCATGATTCTCATGTTTATAACTTCTTTATTTAGAAGTTTCACACAAAATCATTTTATTCAAATCAAAATAACTCTTATTGTACATATATTTTTTTTTTACGATATAATTATATATTTAGATTTATCTCAATAAGATCTTTAAAATGATATCACGTTCAATATTTTTTTTGATTAGTTTCAAATTTATGTTCCATTCAACATGGATGTTACATATAACATTATTATTACATGGATGTTACATGTAACATTTACACTCGTTACGATATTCGATTCAATACAAGTAATGTTACATTCTACAGGCAATATGTTCTTTGTGTATAGAATGTAACATTACCTGTAACATTTCTTATTTATTGTCAATAAATATATCATCATTTACGTGAGAATATGGTGTCTGTGTTGAATTGTATTTCACGTAGATGTTACATGTAACATCTTACAATTCGTAGAAAACTAAAAAATCTAGAAGCATTCATGTGGAATGTAATGTCACGACCCGTCCCGAAATCCTGACATCTCGGGCTGGCGTGACGACATCATGACATCACCGAAAACAACCAACTAACTATCTATTACACGACAATATGCATATATATATATAAACCATCATCTATATGAAGCTATACATATTTTGTTATGGGAACACATCCGTTCCCCAAATATACTGATATCAAAATATAATACCATGAATCCCCTTACAGGTTCGCCTCAGAAAGTTCATCTCAACTCTCCACATGATTCCATCGTAGGACTCTACCTAGCGCCAGTAGGGGACCGACTCCTAACTGCTTCACCTGCGAGTGTATTGCCTTCTTAGTAAAAACATCTTTAATAATAAAAACTTATTCCACAACATCTAAATGGATCAAGCGTAAGTTTATAAATACCACATAGCTCGTAAAATCCCTAGTATAAAAGCAGGGAAAATAAAGCGACATAATTAAGTTCCATTCAAATCCAACTAATATAAAAATCATACTAATCACCATGATAATAAATATCAAATCAGCCAATATACGTAAAATATCACATCTCAGGCACACATCTCAAACACACTTTTTAAGCACACAACTCAAACACACACCTCAAACACACACTGGCCAGGCCTAGTGATCGTTTTAACTTCACGATCGGGAGTTGCAACGGTATTGTACCACCCGTAGGATTTGTCTTCCTAACGAACACCCATCACTTTGCCGAAGCGGATAATCACTGCGCAGTATAAACGTATAACATCACTCTGCTGAAGCAAATAAACATCACTCCGCCGAAGCGGATAACATCACTCCGCCGAAACGGATAAATACTATGGCATCGTCTAATCAACAACATCGTCAAATTAATAGCATTATCATCAAATCACAACTTAATAAATATCGTCTACTCAACATCGTTAAATCACCACGTCTATCTCTTTTCCTCAAAACCAACTTTTAAACCTAAAAAAAAACAGATTTCACACTTTCTTTTAAAGAGAACGTCTGATTTTATCAAAATCGCTTTTCCACCCTTTATTTTTAGAGGACCAGACATTTTTAGAAAAACAGGTGTTTTCTATTCTTTTTTAAAAACACCGTCTGATTTCACCAAATCCAACAAAAATTCATTTTTAACTTCATTTCGAAAACCATCGAAATCTTTTGAAAATCCAGTTTACCAACTCACCCAAATCCTGCTTGATCCATATCATTTATAAATTCATACTGTTTAAATAAACACATATTTCATCATATATATACATAGAAAAATAGTTTGGTAAGAAGACAGTAAACTCACATCGATTTTCGAACTGCAAAACTATCACCGTCCAAAACCTACTGGGACGCTAGCGCCTGCGAACCTAACAATGATAGGTCTAAATTAATATTTTATTTAAAACAACCCTAATATGCAATGCATGACCCTAAGTTACCTAATTTCTCATTCCCCAAATTTAGTTATGACAAAATATTATTTCGTTCATCTCACTACGTTAATATTCACTATACAATATTATTAAAATTAACTGTTACAAAATTATCGTAGCGATTACAAAATTTAATACTAATACTTTAATTCGACGGAATTAATAATTAATGACTAAAATATTAACCAACGGAATCGTTATCTGTTCCGAATCGCCCGTCGGCCTTTTTTGGGTTGTTTGTGTAATTAATTATTTTTTTTCCTTTTTCCTTTTTTTTTTTTTTTTTTCTTTTTCCTTTTTCCTTTTCTGCTTCTGTTTCAGTTCGCAATCCCGATGACCGACGCCGAAGAACTCTCGCCGCCAACCAAATCTCGCCGCCCCACCAACTCTTTCTCTCTCTCCGTCAACCTTCACCGTGGGCGATCAACACACACACCCACAACAGCAAAGCAGAGCACACATACACACGCACACTGTCGGATGAACAGGACACATAGGCACACTCGCCGGAGGGACAACGACGATTACACACACACGCGCACACCAGTTGAACGACGAACACATACACAACGAACGATCGACGACGATCACCTACCACCAGAGCAACGACCACTCCGCCACCGCCGATACACACATACACTGTCTCACCGTCAACGACCCCCCGCCCACAATCGTCGAATGAACAATTGAAGACATACCCACACCCAGACTAGACTGAACGGACGAACCACGCACACGCCCGACCGCACAACAGATATCACCGCTGACGAACAACGACGCCTTCTCTCTCTCTCTCTCTCATTTTTTTTTCTTTTTTTCTTTTTTTCTCTGATTTCCTTCTGTTTTTTAGGCTCTCGATCCTTCTTACATGAATGAAATTGCTTATATATGCATGAATATGGTGGTTGCGTTTGATCCTAGCTTGCCACGTCAAATTCCCTTTCCAGTTCTTTGCGTTTCTAGATCCCACTGGCTGTCCCTTAACATATATGTGTGTGTATATATATAATATCTTACTCTCAATTACATTAACCACCCCTGTTTTCCTTTAAGTTTTTTATTTGAATCCCCATTCATGTTTTAATTTTCCTTAAAATCATAAATTCACCCCTTAAAATTTTTATTTCAAATTGAAAATAACACATTCTATCCCATTTTTTCTAAATGTTCTAAAATGCGGCTAATGAATATGCATGTGCGGAAGTTAGGGTCTTACATGTAACATGAATGTGAAAACTGAAAATTAATGGACAAAATAATGAATTTGATATTGTTTTGTGTGTGAAATGTAATATTGTCTGTATTGCCTGTAATATTTCCTATTTACTGTCAACACATATATCTTTTTTTGCGTAAGAATATAACATTGTCTGTGTTGAATCGTATTTTATGTAAATGTTACGTGTAACATCTTATAATTCATAGAAAACTAAAAAATTTGGAAATATCCATGTGGAATGTAACATGAATGTGAAAATTGAAAACTAATAAAAAAAAATAATGAATTTGATATCGTTTTGAAGATCTTGTTTAAACGAATCTGAATATATAATTATATTATAAAAAAAAAATATGTACAACAATAGTTATTTTTATTTTTATTTTTATAAATAGTTATCTATTACTTAAATTACCTCCACAAGATAAAGATGTATTATGTAGGTGCAATAATTTGGGGCATTTTCGTCACAAAAATGGCAAAAAGACCGCTAAGTTCATGAAAAAAATAATGGGTATAATTGATAGTTTCCAACCATTTTTGAGATCTCCAGGTAAGCGCTGCATTAAAAAAAAAGAGTAAACTTAATTGTTAGGCCTTAACACAGTGCTTAAAGCATTCAATAATGCCTCAAATATTGACTAGTCAATCTTAAGTCGTAATTGGGTCTCTTTTGAAAGAAGAGTTCTTAACCAAATAATTGTTTATTAAAAAAATAATTTCTGAAAACGGTATACTTCAAACTTATTTACCGGAGTGGTGTAAAACGCATTACCGAAATGCGTTTTTCAAAAAACGCATTTTCAAAATGCGTGTTTAAATAGTGGATTTGAAAGGTTAAAAACGCAATACCGATTTGCGTTTTAAAAAAACGCAAATCGGTTTTGCGTTTTTCAAAGGCCCAAAAAAAAAAAAAAAAAAAAAGTTAAAAACAGAAAATAAAAAAGGAAAAACGCAAAACCGATTTGCGTTTTTTAAGAAACGCAAATCGGTTTTGCATTTCTTAAAGCCCAAAAAAAAAAAAAAAAAAAACGCGAAAATCAAAAAAGAAAAACGCAAAACCGATTTGCGTTTTTTAAGAAACGCAAAACCGATTTGCGTTTTTTAAGAAACGCAAATCGGTTTTGCGTTTCTTAAAACCAAAAAAAAAAAAAAAAAAAGGCTCTGGAAAAGAAAAACGCATAAGTGTTCTGCGTTTTTAAAAACGCAGAACACTTATGCGTTTTTCAATTACCCTAACCCCACCACCGACAGCTTCTTCTTCCTCACTTAGTCATTGCCGTTTTCACGTTTTCACTGCTACGGTAAAAACACAGAAGAAGAAGAAGAAGAAGAAGGAGGGAACTGCAGCCGATCCGCCGTCGCCGTTTTCGTCGTCTGTCGGGTATGTAACACGTACACGATATATTTTTTTTTTTTTTGTTCGGTTATTTTTTTTTAATTTTTTTTTTCGAAAATGTAGATATATCAGCCCTCCGTCGCCGTTACCCACTCTTTCGCCGCCGATCTAACTCATTCAAGGCTGTTCGTCTCATTTTGGTGAGTAAACCAATTTTTATTTTTTTTTTCGGTTTTTTCGTAATGTAGATCTAGATTTATATAATTTGAAAATAATTTTTTGGTAATGTAAATCTAAATCTGTAGATGTAAAACAATTTTTTTCTTTTAGTGGTTTCGTTTTTTTTTTTTTTTTTTTTTTTTTTTTTTTCCGATTTTTTTGGTTTTATTTTGTGTGTATGTGTGTGTGTATATATATATAAGTATTTCGGTTTTTATGAGGTAGATTAGATAATTTAATTTTTTTTAGTAATATAATTGATAATCATAATAATACGTTACATGTTTTATTTTGATTTGTGAAATTGTAGTTGTTTGAAATGGAGAATGTTACATTATATTTGTATTGGGGTGGAAAGATATTGGAAGGAACTGAGTTTGGAGTGTCATATAGCATGTCTACGGTCAAATCGTTGGATGTTTGTCGGGGGATTACGTTAAACGAATTAATTGCGATGTTACGACCATATATCTTCGAGGATGGAGTTGATGGAACTTTAAAGTTACAATGTAGGTTGCCGATAGCTACTATTGGTCCTGGAAATTATAGACATATGTTGTATTCAATCGGTGACGATGCGGCATTAGACCATGTGCTTCAATTACCTCTTAGGGTGCCTTCACTACTTGGTGTTGAGGTGTATGTGGAGGTAGAACGAGCTTTTAATCACGCTCCAATATTTTCTTCTCAACCTGGTCTTTTTACCCAATTTTTAAGTCAAAATTCCAATCCTCATGTTACCACGTTATCTCCTATGTTTGACCCTCAAGTTGTTCAATCCAGTTACACTCACCGGTCGCCTTACATTCCTGAAGAATATCATCCCCATATAGTGACTGATCATGATTCAGGCACCAGTTCTGCCGCTCCACCGCACGAGAATGTGGAGGGTGGGACGAATACAGTCGATAGTTTTCACGATGTTGAACAAACAGAGTTAGATGGTGCTTTTGCGTTAGAGGAAGATGAGAATGGTGGGGATGAAGATGAAGATATGGATGTCGAGCCGACAATGGATGGGAGTGAACAATTACCGTTACATAAGGTTCCTTCATTCTATAATCAGTTGGAATGGGGTGATGATGATGATATGGCAAAGTATGAGCCAAAGTTGCGAAAGAATTTTTGGACCCCGGAAATGGACGAATTTAATTGTGGCATGGTCTTTAAGGACAAGAAATATATTCAGAATGCCGTGAAATATTATCATGTTATAAAAAATAAAGAGTATCGTGTGGTAGAGACGAACCAGAAAATTTGGTCGATTAAATGCAAGCATGGTTGTGGGTGGCGGATGCGGGCGACTCTAAAACAGAGTCACGGAATGTTTCAAATTACGCAGTACAACGGGCGACACACGTGTTTCTATAATCATACGGCATTGGATCATGGAAACTTGGATTCGGGTGTCATTTCTGACATGATACTTGGACAGGTCGAAGAGGATCCAAAAGTGAAGATGGGTGTTATCGTTGCGTCCGTGAAAGAGTCTCGAGGATTCACTATCTCCTACCGAAAGGCTTGGTTGGCTAGATCTAAAGCCATCGAGACCTTGTTCGGCGATTGGGATGAATCGTATCAAAAGTTGCCGAAATTCATGTCGGCATTGCAGCACTTTAATCCTGGGACAATTGTCGAATGGAGTATTGTTCCGACTACTGCAGTTGGTTATTCGACATTCGACATGGTCTTTTGGGCATTCGAACCTTCTGTGGTCGGATGGAGATATTGTCGACCTGTCCTCATGATTGACGGGACCCATCTGTATGGTAAGTACGAAGGAAAGATCTTGATCGCTATTGGGATGACACCGTCCAATAAGTGTTATCCTATGGCGTTCGCGATGGTACCGACGGAGGACCACCGCTGTTGGTCCTGGTTTATTTTGATGCTGAAGCGCCATATTGTTAAAGACCGGCCGGAGGTCACGTTGATATCTGACAGACAGACTGGCATTCTTAGTGCAGTAAGAACTTTATGGCTTAATCAACCAAACGAGCCCGCTCGGTATCATCGATTTTGTTTGCGGCATCTTTGTAGTAATTTTAATAACATCTTTAAAAATCAACAACTAAAGGATCTTGCGTGGAATGCGGGTGCTGCAATACAAGTTCGAAAGTACAACGCTATCATGGAAGAGATTGCGAAAATAAAAATGGGGGCGTATACATGGTTGGATAACGTAGCCAAAGATAAATGGACCAGGTCACACGATAATGGTAAACGTTGGGGCGTGTTGACAACCAATTATGCCGAAGTATTCAACAACTGTTTGAAAGGTGCAAGGAATGTCCCAATTACAACTGCCGTTTCAATAACTTTCTATAGGTTGGTCAAATACTTTTATCTCGGTCGACAGGAAGCTCTAAAGGATATGGGCATGGGTTTGAGATACGTAAAACATGTTGTTGAGAAAATTCAGAAATCCCAAGCGAAGTCTAAAACATACGACGTCCAAATATTCAATCGGTAAGGTTTTCTAACTTGCAATTTATTAATTAGTAATATATATTTTTTAACTGATCATCTAATTTGATTTATAAATATATTTAATAATAGGGAGAATGCACGTTACCACGTGAAAACGAGAAAGACGTTGTCCGGTGGTATTGTTACACACAAAGTTACGTTAGGTGATAACCCTGATTGTACTTGTGGGAAATATAAGACTTTCAGATATTCATGCTCACACATGCTTGCGGTGACGGAGTATTGTGGCACAGATGCGTTTCGCTACATCGCTGATGAGTACACAATAGCAAACTTGTTGAAAGTTTGGGAGTCATCATTTGAACCGATCATTCACGAGGACTATTGGCCGATGGTTAACTTTCCGATCCTTCTTCCTAACAAGAATAGACTTCGAGTTGTGAAGCGCGGACGACCTAAATCCACTCGCATTCGAAACGAAATGGATGTGTCGCAGCGGACAATGACAAATCAGTGTGGGTTGTGTTCTCAAACTGGCCATGATAGGCGAACATGTCCATCCCGACCCCAATGAGATAACAATTGTAATGGAGACAACAATTTTTATTTTTTATTTTTAATTTACTTTATGGTTGGAACAACTTTAGTATATTGTGTTGTATTATATTATCGTTTAGTATATTGTTGTTTAGTATATTGTCGTTTAGTATATTGTCGTTTAATATATTTCGTATATTACTACTTCATATTTTAGTTTCAGATTATTACTGCTATGGCTGAGCCTGGTCCCGTCGATCAGTCGTTGCTTTATTTGCAGAGAGACCACAGATCTGGGACTGTCTGGGAAGAGCGCGGAGTGCAGGTCATATTAAAAAAATATTTACCCAGTCTATTCAATTTTTTTTTTTATTTAGTAATTTTTAAATTAATTGTCTTTTAATTTATATTTCAGCATTCTTCTCGGCTTGATTGCTCTGGAGCCGGACGGTTTCCAGGGGAATGGACGAACCATGTACCTGGTCGTGTGGTACAATTAATAGAAGCCGTCGGACTTTATGGAGCCTTTCGGTTAAAGAAAAAGCAGTTAGACCACGCATTGATTACGGCGTTGGTTGAGAGATGGCGTCAAGAGATGCATACATTTCATCTACCGATTGGTGAGATGACAGTGACACTGCAAGACGTAGCAGTGTTATTTGGGCTGCCCGTGAACGGACGACCAGTTACCGGGTCTGATGACACATTACCGACCGTACGTTGGCAGGAACTTTGCCAAATCCTACTTGGTCACGCACCGCCGGAGGACAAAATCAAAGGAGGTTGTCTGAAACTGAAATGGTTACAGTCCACTTTCGATCAAGTACCCGCCGACGCCGATGAGGACATTATGCAGTGTTACGCTAGGGCGTACTGCCTGATATTGATCGGGACAATATTGATGCCTGATAAATCTAATAATTTGGTTAAGTTAGCGTACTTACCATTGTTGCGTGATATGTCTGGGTCGCATCAATATAGTTGGGACAGTGCAACTTTAGCGGTACTGTATCGAGAGCTGTGCAAGGGAAGTCGTAAGGAGACGAAGAAAATTTCAGGGCCCTTATTTTTATTACAGTGTTGGGCATGGGAACGACTCCCGAGACTACGGCACGTGTCTCTCTCTACTACCGGTGATTGGATGGGTGACATACAGATAGGGGACATGAGGTTCCCAGGCGCCCCTTGGGGGTCTCGGTACGTTATTATATAATAAAATGTTTAAGCAATTCAAATATTTCATTTCATGTAGTAATAATTAATTTTTATGGCTGCATACAGTTGGAAAGTATCATTCAATTTAGATAGCGAGCCGATGCACGTATTGATTGTGTATCGTGATAGTTAGATCGTCTACAAGATTATGAGGTCAGTTACAGATTTACGTAAGATGTTACTAATGTTTTATATATGATTATATTTATCATTTAATTAATTTATTTGTATGTTCTTTGCAAGGTTATTTGGATGCCGTATCCAACTGATCTCTTGAACCAATTACCACAATATTGTCGTGATGGCGAAGAAATTTGGATGGCGTCTGTGCCCCTGATATGCTACGAAATTGTAGAGTATCATTACCCCCATCGCACACTACGACAGTTTGGTTTTTGCCAAGGAATTCCCTGGCTGAGCGACACATATAAAGATATGCATTTCAATAGCCGGAGGGGAAAATTTGGCACAGACTGGTCGATAGTGCACGGGGCACATATACGAGCATGGGATAACCGGCGACCACCAGATTTAAGTAACCTTCAGGTTGGTACAGATGTATTTGATGATTACATGCCTTGGTATTGGGGAGTCACAAGGCGGTTCATAGTGAACCCATCTTACCGACCAAACTTCGGCTATCATGCAGTAGGAGGTTGTCCGACGATAGAGGTATAATTTAATTAGAACATATATTTATTATTTTGTATAATGTTCATTTACTTAGGTGTAATTAACTTTATGTTGCAGGAACCCGATATTTCAAACCTGATGCGAATGAGTGAACTTGCAATTGAAACAAGACAACTAGAGGATTTTGAACGGGTTACATACTTATCGCGCGACATTTGTTCCCGTGCCTATCGTCGGCAGTTGCCACACCAGATGCCTAGTCCGGGACACCAGATGTCGAGTTCGGGACACCTGATGCCGAGTCCGGGACACCAGATGCCGAGTCCGGGACACCTGATGCCGAGTCCGCCGTTGGATACGCGAGATCAGCCGTTGGATGACGACGCCAGTGCCGGACCATCTACCTACGGGATGGATAATTTCTTTTCAGATTATGGTACCGAACTGGGCGTCAGTTCCGGACGGTCAGTGAGTAACACATTTGTCACCCCGATGATGGATGTTCCATCATCGAGCTCAGTATCTGTTCCTCGTGTGACACATGGTGTACCCAGAGGAATTGGAAGACGCGTGTCACCAGTCCCATGGGAGCGAAATGATGAATATTTGTTGCCCATCGTGGAGGAACCAACATATCCATCTACTATGGACTTGGGACACATTACTCAAGTTGATCATCTCCAGACGGAGGACACCGAAGAACTTCCACTTCCTTTACGGTGGCAACGGAGAAACATCAGACGTAGGGGGTGTGGTACATAGAAAGTCAATGACGACATGTATTATAAATTTGTAAAAATATATTATATATTCACATGTAATTTTATTTTAATTTCAATTAGTGTAACTTTTTTTTAAAAAAACGCATATATTATTTTTGTTTTTTTTGGAATCATTTCATACTAATCAAAAAATGGTTCTTCTAAGCCAAATATGAATGAGGAAAATGGTGGGAAAATGGCGAAAAAAAAAAAAAAAACGTTCTTGGAAAAAAAAAAAAAAAAAAAAAAGAAAGAAAGAAGAAAAGCTTTCAAAACAGGATTTGCACACTGCCGAAGAACGCACTGATCGTTCCGTTACTCTCTTTTATCTTTTTTTTTTTTTTTTTTGAAAAACGCAGAAGCTTTATGCGTTTTTCCAACGTTTTTTTTTTTTTTTTTGGAAAAACGTAGAAAGCTTCTGCGTTTTTCAAACAATTTTTTTTTTTTTTTTTTGAAAAACGCAGAAAGCTTCTGCGTTTTTACTTTTTTTTTTTTTTTTGGGCTTTAAGAAACGCAAAACCGATTTGCGTTTTTTAAAAACGCAAATCGGTATTGCGTTTTTAACTTTCATATCCACTATTTAAACACGCATTTTGAAAATGCATTTTTTGAAAAACGCATTTCGGTAATGCGTTTTACACCACTCTGGTAAATAAGTTTGAAGTATACCGTTTTCAGAAATTATTTTTTTAATAAACAATTATTTGGTTAAGAACTCTTTGAAAGAATACTTCAAATTGAAAAGTTTACAAACTTAAATGAAAATTCAAAAAATTGCAAGAGAAAAGAAATGATCAAAGGTTAAATCAAATTTAAAGCATAAGTTTTAACATCACAATGTATTCTTGGGGCCACCAAAATTGGCCTTTCAAAGCTCCAATTAAAAGTTTCAAAAAGTTTAAGGGTCAAAATTGAAATTTTTAAAAATTTGACTGACACCCCCACAAAATTATTCTGATTTTTTATTTATTTATTTATTTTTAATTCAAGTGCTTATAGGAACCTAATTTCGTTTTTCACAATTCAATTTTGAGGAAAAAAACATTTGGAATAAAAACTTTCAAAAAATTCCAAAATCGCCCGAAAGTATGAATTATGTAATTTTGATTAAATTCATTAAACAGTTTAATGAAAACAATAAATAATATTCTTGATTAAAGGACACTTAACCTAAACCGTCACTAAGTAGTATTCTTACGGTAATAAAAGGAGATGAGTTGCTTTATAGACCCAATGAAATATCGCAAGTACACAAAACGTTGTAATAGACGGGATTCCTTCATCGACCCGACGAAATGCAGTCAAACAAAAATAATATATTAAAAAGAAAAAAATACATTTGATGTTACCGAAAATTGGTAGCACAGTAAATTTGTAATAAGTCATTGCGATCCTTTGTTCCTTGCTCTAGTTACACTTGCACAAATTCTAATATTGAGGGGAGTATATCCCCATAAAGAACCTCCAGTATAAGAACAAGTATTTGTAGATAATATAATACTAAAATAGATGTACGTTCCAATTTAACCCCTCTTACCTTACACAAACTTGGGGTATTTATAGCTCTGCACATGGTGGGAACTAGGAGAGAGGGAGTATGCAATCATGAATATGTTTCTAGAGCACACTCCTGGCGTGTTCAGATTCTTAGGCGATATTGGCATGATTTCTCTCATAAACATCCTACCCAACTCACTTCCCAGACTCAACCCATGTGTAAATTTGGATTCCAAGTGTTTGCAGGCTTGACCCCGTGTATATTGTTCACTTACATGTCTCTTACCCATTAATCGCAGAAGTATTAGGCTTTTTGACCGGATGAGGACTCAAGTGAATGTATCATTGAGCGAACACTGTAATGTTTCCAATTCCAACTCAGTGAATGGATAATTGAGTTTTCCTACTCTGGACTCCAGATGTGGGGCTTGAGATTGGTGGCATTGGAAGTTGGATTTTATGGTGATGTAGCCAAAAATCTCTGGCACATTGATAAGGATCTTCTCCAACATGTAAAACTGATTACCTGTAAAACCAATTAATTCAAAGGGGACACCGGTGTAGTGTTAGCCAAAGAACATCCGGCGTGAGAATAAGTCAGTCTGTTATAGGGTATTATGCAAAAGACCGAATGTAATTTATTAATGTGATACTTTCCCTTATTTATAGATTTAGTCATCTCCCACTTTGTTGCTACAAGTTGGGAGTTACGTTCTCTTGGCTTCCCACTTTGTTACTATTTAGTTGAGAGTTACGTCCTTTTGGCTTCCCACTTTATGGATCCATGCAAGGATCACCAATTTGGACCAACTTCCATGACCCCACTCTTTTTGAACATTGAGCCTCTTTATTATGCTTGCCCAGAGTAACATGTGGCTTGTTGTGATGGGTTTCTTCCGAGCTATGTGTTGGGTCGCCTATAGTGGGCTTTTTCCTAACTCGATTTTATCAGCTAGATCTTTTTCGTTCTTGGGCCTAAAATATTGGCCCAATTTCTTTATCAAGCTTATCTTAGAAAACTAAATATAGAAGCAAAAGTTTCTCCCGCATCATTTGCCCCCTTGACCTGAGTGTTGATTCGAAGAAATGAGACGAAAGGTCATATTTTCTTTCTACACTTAGTTAGTGCTCCGAACCGATTTATCCGTTCGTTTTTACACTTACACTTGGTGCTTCTTATCCCTACAAGTGTTACATTTTGAACTAATTTTTCAATTCGTTCATACACTTGGTGATTTTTATCACTGAGTGTTTATTTGACAAACTGAACGGTGTTGTTCGTTTTATACTTTACACTTGGTGATTTTTATCACTGAGTGTTTCTTTGACGAACTGATCTGTGCAGTTCGTTTATTATTTTACACTCGGTGATTTTTATCACTAAGTTTTTCTTCGACGAACTGATCTGTGCAGTTTGTTTATTACTTTAGACTTGGTGATTTTTATCATTTAGTGTTTTCTTTGACAAATTGATTTATTCAATTTGTTTTACACTTTACACTTGGTGATTTTAATCATTGAGTGTTTATTTGACGATCTGATCTGTTCAGTTCGTTTTACACTTTACACTTGGTGATTTTTATCATTGAGTGTTTTTTTGATGAACTGATCTGTGCAATTCATTTATTACTTTACACTTGGTGACTTTTATCACTAAGTATTTCTTTACCAAACTGATCTGCTTATCTCGTTACGCAATTTTACACTTGATGTCACTAAGTGTTTCTTTGGTGAGTTGATCTCCTCAGCTCACTTATTGTTTTTACATTTAGTGTTGTTATCACTAAGGTGGCGTTTGGTAACCGTTTATATTTCCATTCCAGCAGTGAGATGAGAATGGGATGAGAATTTTATTTCCTTCTTGAGAGTAGAATCGCGTTTGGTAACGATAATTTTATTTATTTATTTTGGGAATAGAATTGCGTTTGGTAACGATTTTATCCTAAAACCAATATTTTTTTTTTTTTTTTTTGTGAGTTTTTTTTTTTTTTTTTGTCGGCGGTCGCCAGCGACGGTGGCCGGCCGGCGACGGTTGCCAGAGTTTCCTAAAGATGGCCTGCGACGGTCGTCGGAGGTTCCTGGAAGTGGCCGGCGACGGTCGCCGGCAGTGGCGGGTGGTGGTAGGCCGGCGTATGAATAGTGCCCAATGGTTTTGAGAATGGAATGAGAATTATGAGAAACAACTTTTTTTTTTTTATTTCTCATTTCTTAAGAAAAAAATAGGCACAATTCTCAAATGAGAATGGAATGGAAACGAAAACAAAAATTACTAAACGCTATTCCCAAACATAATTCCCAAAAATCTGGGAATGGAATGAAAAATTCTGGAAAGGAATGGGTTACTAAACGGGACCTAAATGTTTCTTTGCCGAGCTGATCTGCTTAGCTCGTTACGCAATTTTACACTTTGTGATTTTTATCACTATAATTGTTTTATTTTCGAACTGATTTGTTAGTTCGCTTTGCCATTTGTAGTGGGAAGACATCATCAGACCCATCTTTTGTCGTTGGGGAGGTATCCTCTGACCCTGAGAATTTGTAAGCGGGGAGGTATCCTCTGACCCATCTTTTGCCGCTGGGGAGTTATCTTCTTACCTGAAGAATTTGTAAGCGGAGAGGTATCCTCATACTCGTCTTTTGCGTCGGGGAGTTATCCTCTTACTCATGGAATTTGTAAGTGGAGAGGTATCCTCAGACCTGTGTTTTGCCGCTAGGGAGTTATCCTTTTACTCAAAGAATTTTTAAAAGATGAAGTGTCCTCAAATCCATAGTTTGCCACCGGAGAATTATCCTCTCAACCGGGGAATTTGAAAGCGGAGAGGTATCCTCAGACCCATCTTTTGCCGTCGGGGAGTTATCCTATTAACCAAGGAATTTTGAAGCAGGGAGATATCCTCAGACTCATGTTTTGCCGTTGGGGAATTATCCTCTTACCCGGGGAATTTATAAACAGGGAGGTATCCTCAAACTCGTCTTTGTTATGTTTTTCTCTTATTCTTTATCCTCCTTCATAACTTGTTTGTTTGTTGAACGAGTTATGAATGTGAAATTGGCTTTAAAGAGACAATAGGCTGATAACTCATTATGTGATTGTTCCTCAGGCGTTGACTTCATCACAGAACTTAGTCTCCTTCGCAGATTTTTATTTGATTTAATTTTTTCATAATTGATTTCCTTAGTGGGGGATGAACTCTTCTCCCATTTCTATATCATTCCGGTTACCCCTTTGTTCATAGAATTTGACCGGGATATGTAGCTTTTTAACCTGTTTTATAAGAGTTGTAGTTTCTTGTACGCTACATAATAATCGTTAAAGAACAAATAACTGCATTTTCAGAATGCAATACAAATTCATATTTTTTTAAATATTCGTCAAATCATCTAGTTATGCTAAGTGATGATTCTATCATTCGTCGCACAACAAGTATTTTCTAATCTTTATTAAGGATAAACCAGAAGATTAGCTCTGAATCGATCTAGGATAACTCCTTTAAGCTCTTCTTTCCTCTTTAGTATTTTTATACGGATCTTATCCAAATAATAAAAAGTAAGGGGTGCAAATTGCAATTAAAGAGATTTTCTTGTATTATCTTTGAGGCAAAGTAAAGTTTACTCTTAGCCACTAAATTTATATTTCACATGCAAAGTTTGAGGGTACAAATTGTACTTTTTTATAACCATACGCGTTTTAATGGATTTAACTCAACGGACAGTAATTCCACAGTATAACCGAGTTTATCCAGTCTTGTACACCTTTGGGTGTATTTGAATATTTTGAAGTGCTAATAGCGCAGTCATAACATGTAATTTACTGGAATTAAAGTTATAGGGACCAAAGTGTAATTTTTACTAAATCCTGGGATTTTGAATAATTCTTATCAAATTATGGGGCATGTTCCACAATTATAATTAGAAAATATAATTTTCTCCAATTCTTGATTCATCAAGATGCCATCAAAACTCTAAAATAAACTTGAGGGTATAAACTATAAATATGGATATTATCTTAGGGGCTTTAGTGCATTTAGCTCTAGGTTATTCCCTACTCTTGGATTCAACCAAACAGCAGCAGCCGCATACTGATTCATCAAGATGCCATCAAAACTTTAAAATAAACTTGGGGGTTAAACTGTAAATATGGATATTATCTTAGGGGATTTAGTGTATTTAGCCCTAGGTTAACTTTATCATATCCATCTCATTGACGTTGCAGCTGCCACATTGTTTATCAATAGCATCATTTTCAGCATGTTCATCAGTAATTTCTCCTCCATTCTTTCCGATTACGTCGAAGCATCACTGGAAGTTGGGTGCGGTTGGATCATGCTGTTCAACACTGCACCGACGGAGACAGTTTTAAAGTTCAAATTTCCGGCGATGCTTCGACGGCCCTTTTGTTCTACGCATAGTATGGGGTGACAGCGTTGTAATCAATCGTCTTCCTGTCTTGATGACGACAGAGGATTTGGATGGAGACGACGGTGGAGTTATCGGAAATGAACAAAGGTTACAAATCTGGATGCCGACGGTATTAGGAGCGTCGGATCTAGAAGGCTTCGGACGCCGACGATGCGGCGATGGAGGCGCTGAAGATGAACAGCGGTGTCTCCAATGGAGATATCATGAGTTCCGGCGTTCCGATCCTTGTCGACGGATTTTCTATCTCTCTCCTCTACTAGTGCGACAAATGAAGCTACCGATGATACCATTCAGGTTTAGATCGGAGACTGATGTTGCGATTCAGGCCAGATCGGCTTTGATTAAGATCCGAGCGGTTCAGGCCAGATCGTCTTAGATTTTGATCCAAACAGTTTAGGTCGGATCGGAGGTGCAACGGTTGCGATTCCTCCATTGCCTCCTTCGTCTTCCTCGCGGAGATTAATCCCAACGAGTTCGCATCTTGATCGGCAACGTCGCCAATAGTGGCATCGGGATTATCGTCATAGAGCCCTGGCACCATGGCTTCCGTCATTTCGATAATGTCTCCTTCCCCCGTGAAGGATGGTGGCTAACCCGAGTTTGTCGATTTTGACCTCAACATGGTCATGGTTGCAGATGGTATTGTTGCTCTTGGTTGGGTGGCCATATTTGGTGTTGCCATTGAAGCACCAAGTCGAAAGAACAGATTGAGAGATTCTTGAATAAAAGGTGAAATCGAGCATGTAAATCTTTTTGCTCATTTTCCACGGACGACACCAAATGATGTAACCAAAAATTTCTGGCATGTTGACAAGGATCTTCACCAACCTGCAAAACTGATTACCTGTAAAACCAATTAGTTCAAAGGGGAGACCGGTGTAGTGTCGGCCAAAGAAATTTTGGTGTGAGAATAAGTCAGTCTGCTTTAAGGTATTAGGCGAAAGACCGAATGTAATTATTAAAGTGATACATTCTCTTATTTATAAATTTAGTCATCTCCCACTTTGTTGCTACAAGCTGGGAGTTACGTCTTTTTGGCTTCCTACTTTGTTGTTATTTAGTTGGGAGTTACGTTCGTTTGACTTCCCATTTTATGGATCCATGCAAGGATCACCAGCTTGGACCAACGTCCACGGTCCAACTCTTTTTGAGTATTAGGCCTCTTCATTGTGTTTGCCCAGGGTAACTTGTGGCTTGTTGTGATGGGCTTCTTCCAAGTTATGTGTTGGGCCACCTATAGTGGGCTTTTTCCTAACTCAATTTTATCAGCTAGACCTTTCCTATTCTTGAGCCTAAAATATTGGCCCAATTTCTTTATCAAACTCATCTTAAAAAGCTAAATATAGAAGCAAGAATTTCTCCCGCATCATATGGTTTCCAGAATACCTAATACATTCTCCTCAAAATAGGGTGAATATCGTGAAGCATGAGGGGGAAAAGAGGAGAGAGAGCCTCTGCCTGGACCCCCATCAATTCTATTTTGGACAACACCCTTTCCTCAAAATTAGATGTATATCATGGAGCTTGGGGATGATATGGTTTTTGAGACTCATAATAATTTTGATATACATTCAGCCTCGGGCTATCATTATAGCACTGATAGTCCTCCCACAGGTAGGTATCTGAATATTAATTATACTCAATTGACAGGTAAAATGGAACAAGATAAACATGTTCAAGGTAAAATATAGGGTATTGCCAATTGAGCAAGAATTGAGTGGTTGAATGAGATTGATTTTGGCAAAACTAGATATGTCATCAATCACCAAATAGTTAAAAATTAATAAAAAAAGATAAATTATTTAAACTAGAGCGTATAACCCTATTTCCTTGATTATTAGTGTAGCTGAATCTAGGAGCCCTAATTAATCATTTTGATCATCACAAAGTAACAAAGAAAAAGAATGAAATATACAAATACACACACACACACACACAAAAAAAGTAGGATAAATTAATAATTAGTCCTGCCAATCCTTGGAAATGACACCAAAATTTGATCGCTCAAATAGAAACCTAGTTTTAGGTGCAAAGTATTGCAGAACATATAGCCTTATTTCCTTGATTATTAGTGTAGCTGAATCTAGGAGCCCTAATTAATCATTCTGATCAACAACAAAAAATATTCACAAAGTAACAGAGGAAAAGGATGAAATATGGAAAAACACAAATAGATAAAAAAAAAAAAAAAAAAAAAAGAAGATAAAATTAATAATTAGTCCTACCAATCTCTGGAAATGACACCAAAATTTGATCGCTCAAATATAAACCCAGATTTAAGTACAAAATATTGCAGTAGAGTGTACTTGAGTAAGAATTTAGAACCACACGGATTGGATTGTAATTATTAATTTTTTTTCTTATTTTTAAAATGAATTTAATAAAATTAATTTTCGGGTTTAATAATAAAAATATAGAAAAATATCTAAATTAAAACAAGATATGTAATAGATTTGGGTTAGGGACATGTATGTGTTCTTCGATTTGTCTCATAAATTTCATTCCTCTAATTTAATTCTTTGTGTAATTAAATAATTCTAGGTACAAGTCAAACTTACTGTGAAAGATGAATTGATCACTTAATAGGCATATATATATTATCTTTACGATTCAATTCCACCATTAACTAATCTAAGTGAAGTAATCATTTGGTATAATTCATCCAATTAAGTCTTATCGGATCCAATGAAAACATGTTGTAATACTATTAGATATAAACTATATGTATTAAAATTAACACCATAGTTTTAAACAAATTCAGATAAAAACTTCTATAAGAATATTTAGAACATAAATTTATTTAGAACCATTATCCTTGTTATACAACCTTACACACAAAAGAAATAGGAAAATGAATGAAATAAAAATGAAATTTACATGATAAATCTAATAAACAAATACAACCCTAATTCGATTTGGGAGCCTTAGCCACTCATGGAGTGGATGAATGCCATGAATCTATTCCTTTTTCTTGATCCGAGCTCTCAATCTTTTTCAATGGAGTCTTTCTATTCCAAGAGAATGTTCAATAATGTTCAAGAGAAAGAATAGTTAATGAATGACATGAAGGAAAAAAAAAAATGAGAGATATTCCAAAATGGCCAAAAATTTGCTTTTCATTCTCCTCAATTGTCTTAATTGTAATGGTTCCCCAAATTGGGGAACCGTTACAGCATTCCCGCGCATGGGTTGCGGGCGTGACCTACCGAGTCGCGGTCGGGTCGATTCGCAGATTGCAGATTCTACTCTAATTTCGCCATTTTTGACCAGTTTTTTTCGGATTTTTTTTTTGTATTTTTTTTTATTTTCGAGCTTGTTCCTGCAAAATAATAAATTATGTTATTACTAATTAAAAATTGATCGAAAGACTAAAAAATTATAAATTTAGGGTGAAAATTTGTACAAAATTGAAAACGATCAATATGTTGATTTCATGTTTTCACTTTCTCTCTTTGTTATTTTATTGTCATGAAAATTTGATAAATATTTTTCTTCATTTTTCATTTGGCTGCTTCATTCATAGTTTGAGTTTTAGTTGTCTAATTCCATTAATTAATATTTTATTGGATTATAGACAATTAGTCCCCTTTAATTGTTAAGTTCAGAATTAGTCCCTTAGTCTATTTTTAGGTTTAGTTTAAGTCTCACGCGTGCTCATGTATGGTTTTTGGAGCGTAAAGAGATCTGCCTTCTCATTGATTTAGATCGTTAATCATTTGTTTTTGAATTCTGCTCTATATATAGCTTGCGTTTTGGGATTCTCTTGTATTCTCCGTCAATTTTTGTGTCATCGAGCTAGGGTTTTGAAGATCTTGTATTCTCTTGAATCAGGAGCTTGACTAACAATAAGCGAATCGATATTGTAAGTGACATCTATCGCTTCTTGCTCTGTGTTTTAGTGATCTAATTATTGATTGTTAATACTTTACGGCGCACTAGATCTTTGAATTACGATAAAATTTGATTGTGTTCTTTATAAAGGATCTAATTGATTTGTAATCGGATCATTAAGTTTTTTGCTTGGCGGATGAGATGCTTTTAGTAACGTGATATGCGTGCTGGATAAGTGTGATAGGTAATAGAGTTAATATAAGCTAATCTACTAGAATTCACAAAATAAAATGTTAAAACAAAACGTTCGATACAATGCTACGAAATATATTTTGATGTACTAAGTTACATGTCTCCAATATGTTAGATGTTGAGAACTTTTTAGACACATGCTACTAAATGTATTCATGTTTTCAAATTTCAGTAACATGTCTCCAATACATTTGCATGTGCGTAATTACAGGCAATCTGTGTAATATTAGTTATATGCAACTATTTTGATACAGAAAAAAATTAGAAGCACACATACCTCTCGGATTTAGTACCAAAATGGTTAATAGTTTAGTTACATGTACATACGTTATGTACAAAAACTGAGAAAACAATGCATATACCGGGGAGTTATAGGATGAAATCATTCAATATTGTTACATCCAACAATTATTAAGCACCTGTTTCAAGAAACCATTCAATTTTAGCTACATGTAACAAATATCACACACTTCCCCCCCCCCTAAATCGTGTAATACTAGATACATGTAACTAATATTATAGATACATGTTGAGAAAATAAGGAGCAGTCGTGTTAGAGTACTTGGATGTAACTACTATTATGCTTTAAAAAATCAATCGATTGTCTTTTTTTTTTCTTCGATTTTTTGCATGAAATGATCGTAATATGTATGTTGAAATACTTTGTGTGCTCTAGTAGTCACAAATAGAGTAAAATATTGAAGAACAGACGCAAATAGTCGTAATCGATTCTTTGCATGCATGCGGTTTACCTCTTTTTGGAGCATAATGTGATTCCTCTTTGCCAGAAGACTTAGATATTGTGCTTTTTCTTGTCATTTTGGAAGAACAACAGAGGTTTTCGCCATAGATTTTCCAGGGTTTTGATTGTAGAAGAAGACGGTTTGAGAGATTTTTGGATTTTTCTCAGACAGTAGGTGAGTCAAATGGTTTTTGCGTGGAGCTACCTTTTATTGGCAACCCCCATGTGTCTGCACATCCATGGGTGCACAAGACACATCATGTAACTTCTAACAGCCCCACTCTCATTTCTTAATTTACACATTTTGGCTCCTCTATTTTGGGTATTTCGTGTTTTTCTTTCAAAATTCACTCCATTAAGTTATTTCTTACTTGTGTAATGTCTAAAAACACTCCCAAATACCTTCATCCACTCTCAAAAAAGAATCCAATGTTTGTCATATTCTAAAATTGGAGTGGAGGAAGTAATTTCAACCTTAACAACATCTTTCCCTAATTAAATGATTTTTTTCTATTTTTATTAAATTGAAAAGAAATACATGAAATTAAAACATTCAACATTTTATTGGATTCCCCAATTTGTGAAAAAAATGAGAGATTGCTTGCCAATTTGATGAATTTCTAAAAATACCCAAACTGAGGGGTCAAAATAGATTTTTTCCAAACTCTTTGATTTCTTCAAAATTGGCCTTTGGAAACTGAAATTTATTGATTAAAACATGATATGCTCTGGAAAAGTTCTTTCAATTATATCAATTTAGTCCAACAATAACTTTTACAAGCTTTTGATTTTGACCCCGAAATTTTTTCTTTGGCTTTCTAAACCTCAATTGGAGCTTCGATTTAAGTTTTTCAAGAATTAATGATTGTTAAAGATCTAATTGGAATAAATATGGTCCCCTTTAAAATTTGATTTAAAAGTTTCTAAAATTCCAATTGAGCCCTTAAATGTTCTAATTCGACAAATTGTCTTAATTGGCTTACTTGGGGGCCCAATTGGGATTATGAGACTATCATTTAACTTGGTTTGAGATAAATTGAACTTTTCAAAGATTAATTTTGAACTCCGGGTTCCAATATCAATCTTTAGAATTTTCAATTTAGTTCCAAAACTTTCAAAAGGCACAATTTTGTTTCCAAATCCCTAATTGGATAACTTTTGACCCAATTGGACTTTTTGAAACATTAATTTTAACCTTGGAGATTTAATTTATTATTTCAATTTTCCAATTTAGCCATTAAAATTTTTGATTGCAAAATTTTAGCTTGAATTAATTCTTGAAACCTACGAACTCTCCATTTCCATCTGGATATTTTTTGAAATTCATGAATACTTGGTTTGGCAAAATCATTATGATTTTTATTTTTTTTGTATTTTTACTTCGCAAAGAAATGCCATTCACTTGCAGGTGGGCAGTGCAGTGTCTATATAGGAATAACCTCGTGGGTTGAGGAAGGGGGAACGAGTATTGGGTTGGGCAGGGGATACTGGTTGGGATGGTTTAGGGGTCCATAGTGATCAATAAAAAAAATAAAAAGCGTTAAAATAATAATTTGAAAATAATTTAGGGGTGCGTACCGGTAGGTCCTATTTCGCAATTCCATATACCGATCTAACCCATGTGTTTTTTTTTTTTGCACCAAGAACTCTTTTTGCCAAATCCTTGACCAAAATATCTTTTAACTTCATTTCCTCCCCCAATTCGTTCGCAGCCGCAAAAATAGATCTCCACTGCAACCAACATCTCCACCGTCGCCGATCGACTCCACTATCACTGTTCGTGTTTACCATTGCCGTTGTCGTCCGTCTTTGCCGTCGATGTCGTCGTCTCTGTTCACCTTCGACGTCACCGTTTGTTATTCAAGCTTCGTCGTCGCCGTTTGTTGATTCAAGACTCAAGATTCACGGTTTGCCGCCGTCGTCCAATTGACTCCACTGTCACTGTTCGTGTTTGCTGTCTCCATCGTCGTCCGTCTTGGCTGTCAATATCGCCGTCTCTATTCACATTCGACGTCACCATTCGCGATTCAAGCTTTGTTGTTGTTGTTCGTTGATTCAAGACTCAAGATTCACAGTTCGCCACCCATTCATCGTTGTTGAACTGTTGCCGTTCGCCACCCATGCATCCCTATTTCATCGTGCAGAATAAGAGTTTCAATTAAAAGCGTTAATTACATTTTTGCCCCTTCATTTAATTTTAGTTTCATTTTTTTTCCTTTTTTTTCCTACTTTCATCCTTGAAAAACTTGGGTTTCAAATAAAAGGTGTTAGTTACATTTTTGCCATTTTATTTAATTTTAGTTTCTATCTTTTTTTTTTTTTTTTTTTGCAGTTTCATCCTTGAAAACCTTCACCACTGTTTACAATATCCTGCATGTTGAATGTAACATTTTCATCATTCTCAAATTTGATAAAAATGAAACCGAAATCAATTTTTAGAATTCAACAAATTGGCTCCTCCCAATTGTTTTCAGTGTGTGTTGAATGTTACACTTCCTAAATTGCCAAAATTCAAAATTCAAAGTACGTGTTGAATGTAACACTGTCTAGTGTATTGAATATAATATTATCTAATATTCTAAACAATTGACCCCCCATGTGTTTTAGTTTGTATTGAATGAAACACTGTAATATTGTCAATAAAATCAAAATTCGGAATGCGTGTTGAATGTAACACTGTCTAATCGTGTTGAATGTACCGTTGTCTAATATTCTAAAAAATCAATTTTTAAAATTCAACAATTGACCGCACATTGTTTTCCGTATATGTTGAATGTAATACCGTCTAAAATTGTCAAAAATTCAAAATTCAAGATGCGTGTTGAATGTAACATTATCTAGTCGTGTTGAATGTAACATTGTCTAATATTCTTAAAAATCAATTTTTATAATTCAACAATTGAACCCCATTGTTTTCAGTGTGTTGAATGTAACAATTTGGATGTAACACTGTCTATTCTTGTTTTGAACGTAATCTGATTGAACCAATTTGTTTCGGAATAATATCACACATTCATGTCCAAAACAAAATGTAACATTGTCTGACTAAAACCACATACCATATGTTTAGGGTTCCCGAAAATCCCCAATTGTTTTCGGTGTGTGTGTTGAATGTAACACTTGTCTAATCTTGACAAAATTCAAAAACCCTATGTGTGTTGAATGTAACACTCTCTGATCTTGTCAAACTATTCAAAAACAATATTTTTGTTGAATGTAACACTTCCTAAAATTGCCAAAAGTCAAAATTCAAAATTTTAAAGTGTGTGTTGAATGTAACATTGTCTACGTGTTGAATGTAACACTGTTTAATATTCTCAAAAGTCATTTTTTTAGAAAATTTAAACAATTGAAACCTATTGTTTCTCAAAAATCATTTTTTTAGATAATTCAATAACATTAATTACATTTTTTACCCCTTATTTTATTTTAGATCAAACCACATACCACATGTTTTAGGGTTTTCGAACCCCCCAATTTGTTTTCAGTATGTGTGTTGAATGTAACACTCTTTGATCTTATCAATTTATTCAAAAACAATATTTTTGTTGAATTTAACACTTCCTAATATTGCCAAAAGTCAAAATTACTGAAGACAAAACAAAAACAAAAATTCATGCGTGTTAAATGTAACACTTCCTGATATTGCCAAATTCAAAATTCAAAGTGCGTGTCGAATGTAATACTATCTACGAGTTGAATGTAACACTTCTAAATGACTAAAAATAAAAAATTCAAATGCGTGCGGGATGTAAATTGCCTGAATTACACATGGGATATAATTAACAATCAAATTGAAACTATATAAAAATCAACAATCGACAGTGACGAAACATGAATCAAAAATCGAAAACGAGAGACGATTGAATTGAATCGAAGCTAACAATTTTCCAATGGTCGTTGATGGAGAAGACCCTAAAAATCGATTTCTGCATATGAAAATCAAAATTGAAAGAAAAAAAGAAAAGAAAAGGATTCTGGAAATGGAATCAAAATTGTCGATTTCAATCGATTATGCAAAATTGATTCTAGATGAAATAATCGAGACCAAAATCGTCGTCCCCTGAAAAACCAATTATGCAAAATGGAAAAATCAAGACCTAGATGAAATAATCTAGATGAACTCACGGAATCAACGAACTCACGAAATCATTGAATAATAAGCAACGAATATAAATATGTAAATAGATATCAACGAACTCATGAAATACCGATCAACAATGGCAGCGACGGTTGAACGGCAAGGCAGAGAAGAGTTATGGATCTAGAACCGAATAATCTAGAAGGCTAGGGTTTTGGCTGGCGACGAATTTCGAAGGAGGCACTGTTGAATGCAACGGAGCTGAAGGCGCACTTGGATCTGGTGGGACGCTTCAAGTGCTCGATGAGGGAGTGCGATGAGGAGGTGATATGGAGGGGGAGGGTGTTCGTTGCCAGTGAGGTGGCGGCGATGGAGATGGGGGAATTGGTGGAGATGGAAGAGAAAGAGTGATTTTGGGAGAGAGAGTAGGGTTAAAATGAGTTGGAGCAAATTGATAATTTAACATGTACGATTTTTTAAAAATGGGATTAATCAGTTCAAAAAATGATTAGGATGAAATTTTTTTGTTCAATTTTAATTAATTGGTATTTATTGGTACATGGAAAGTTAAAACAATAATTTTCTCAATAATTTATTTATTGGGATAATATCATTTAAACCCCCTATATTTTTAATATTCCAAATACACTGTACTAAGTTTCCAAATTACCATGAGAACCCTTCGCTGGAGTAATTATTAATGAAATGACTATACTATCCTTACTCGTTATCTAGAATAAAATGAAACATAAAATTGATAAAATAATATTAGTTAGTGAATTACCACAATACCCTCAGCCCATTAGTCTTAAAATATTAGAACATTGGCTTGCCTTGGATATCCTTGAGCTTCTTCAAACCATTGAAGAAGAAGATGATCGACCGGGTCGTGAAATTTCTGACGGTTGAGTTCACCCATCTTGAGAATTGGTTCGTTCTTTTTTATTCCACCATGAAAGACCTGTCATGGTGGTTGAAGATCGATTTTCTCGTGATCTTAGTTGCCGGAGAACTGTAATAGATGGTTTTAGCTTATATTTTTGAAGATCCATGGTCTAGCCAAAGGTTTGGATTCTATCGGCTACTCCGAGGCCAAACAAATGGATCTCCCCGTCGAGAAGAAGCCCTAGAAATGAAGTCAATTCTACATTGTAAGAGGAAAGATCGAAAGCTTCGATTGAAACCACCGGTTCCTAGAACAAAGGATTGATTTTGCCGGTGAATATCATCGAAAATAGAATCACCAATCTGACCAGATCTGGAATCTTCTAATCGTTGGAAAAATCATGGGGTCTTTCGATTGTTTCATTTTCAAGCCCTAAGTTGTTATTTGTTTCACGATTACCGACAAATCCCAGCTCGCAAATCAGATTAGAGTAATGCGGAAGTGGTGGAGATGGAGATGATGTCGGAACCCTAATTGTGTTGGTTGGATAGTATAAGAAAGTGATATTGACGTGGTAAACACCCGTGAAGACGTTGACTATTATTAGAAATTGAAAAGATCTATTCCATAGATGCTTCTACAACTTCTAGAAGAAATGTTTGTTAAGTTGTTATATTGTTGAAGCTTGTTATTTTTTTGTTATTTTTTCTTCCTATCACATCTATAAATAGATGTTCTTTGTACTTGAAAAAATCAATGAGAATGAGATATTCCATTCCATTCCTCTTTATTTTCTAATATGGTATCAGATGTATTTTTTTATTTTCTTTCATCACCTTGCTGATCAACAGCAGCTTTGCTGTAGAACCACCTCTATTCATGGCTCGTGGAGATGGTAATCCACAACACACCACCACTAACAACCGTTTTTAGCCTTTAACCCCTCCCTCTTCTTCTACCACTACCCAAACTCAATTAGATTTTTTCTCCATGGACAATACTCACAGTCCATTCTTCCTACACAATGGTGACCATCCAGGTTTAACCCTTGTTTCTTAGGTTCTTACTGGTCCTAACTACAATACCTGGAACAGATCTATGCGTATGGCTCTCAATACCAAGAACAAGCTTGGTTTTATTGACGGCACTCTTTGACAGCCTCTTTCAGATGATCCATCTTCCGGTGCTTGGTCCCGCTGCAATAGCATGGTCACCTCTTGGATTCTCAATTCTATTGACAAAGATATCGGCCATAGCCTTCTCTACATGGCCAGTGCTGAAGATGCTTGGACCAATCTTCATGCTCGTTTTCGCCAAAGCAATGCTCCTCGCATTTTTCAACTTAAGCCACAATTGGCCGCCCTTAGTCAAGGATCACTTGATGTTACTCTATATTTCACAAAATTAAAAACTCTTTGGGATGAACCCCAGGATTATCAGCCCGTACCTATCTGTAATTGTGGAGCGATGTAATTTTGGACTAATTTTCAGCAGCAAGAACATCTAATGCACTTTCTTATGGGCCTCAATGACTCATTCGTTGTTGTGCGTGCTCAAATCTTGCTGAACGACCCTCTTCCCACAGTGAGCAAGGTTTTTAACGTTGTTATCCAAGAAGAACGCTAAAGAACCATCGACTCTGTCCTTCTGCCCCACGATTCGATGGCATTTCAAGCTTTATCACTTCCTCTTGTCGCCGTCGTCGCTCCCAATTCTCGCTACAATCGCTCGTTGTGTTCTCACTATGCAAGGTAGGGCACACTGCAACTGTTTACTATAAATTACATGGATATCCACCCTCAAACCCGACCCACCCACAAACCCAAAACCCATCTGTTTCCCACCAAACCAACCGGACCTCATTTTTTTCTCCTTAGCCCAACCAAAACCCTTCTAAGCCCACTCCACTGGCCCATTTCCCATCTCTACATTCTAGCCCAGTTATTTCTCCTCATATCCACTTAATCTCGGCCCATCAGCAAAATCATTTCAAGACCCCAATTTCCTTCTTGCAGAATGAACAGCTTTCTTCGGTACCAAATGAGCAACAAAATACTTCATTTTCCTCTATTCTTTCTCCTGATCAATGCAAGCAACTAATTTCATTTCTCAGTACTCAGCTTCATCAAGGGACGCTCGACACTCTGTCTGACACTTCCTTGTTCGACTTCACACCCTCGGCTTCCAATTTTGTTGGTACTTTCTCTCTTTCTATTTTTTCTATGCATGCTCATACAAATTATGTTCAGTAGGTTCTTGACACGGGTGCAACCCATCATGTTTGTCACACCCCACCTCGGACAACCGGTCACCCTGGAGTCGGCGTGATGTTGACACAACATCACCTGGACATCCAACCAACTAGAAAACGACACTGTGCGTACACAACTATATTTATCACATATACATGCCATATACATCCTCTCATATGGGGAATACACCCATCCCCAACTATAATAACAACAAAAATTATAATAACCATGAACCTCTCACAGAGTTGCCTCAAACAGCTCACCTCAAAACTCCCACATGACTCTATCTAATGCCAGTAGGGGACCAACTCCTAACTGTTGTACCTGCGAGTGTACTGTCTTCTTAATAAAAATATTTTAGTTGGATCAAACATAAAATGGATAAATATCACATATCACAAAGAAAAACCTCTTTTTCCTATCACCACCGAAAACAATATATATATATATATATATATATATATATATATATATATATATATATATATATATATATATATATATATATATATTTGTAACATCTCAACTAAGCAGTAAAAATCAAATAGAACATCACAGCAATAATATAGTATAACGCAACCGAAATAATAGATATATTAACGTAAATAGATACACCAAACCAGTATAAAATAAAGTATGTATAATTGCAAATTTACTCAACTCATTCACCGTATATGACAAACACCACACCACACTACACCACCTCACACCACCTCACATCACATCACATCCTGACTAATCATGTGATCGTTTTAACCTTACGATCGGGAGTTGCAACGGTACCGTACTACCCGTAGGATATGCCTTCCTAGTGGGACATAACAACGCTCTACTGGACTATGTTAAGCAGGTGAACAACGCTCTGCTGGACTATGCCAAGCAGGTGAAACAACGCTCTGCTGGACTATACCAAGCAGGTGAACACCGCTCTGCTAGATTATGTCAAGCAGGTGAATCTCCAAACACCAACATCCACCTCACCTCAACAACAATAACCCATTTCCACCTCAACAACAACAACTCTGTCCACAATCAATTTTCACCCTCTTTAAAAACCAAATAGATATAACAAAACATTTTTCTACTTCTTTAAGAAAACCAACGCAATCCACATTTCAAAAACACCCAAAATCACTTGATCCATATAAGTTAGAAAATTCGTCCAGTTTTTAAGTAAACACATTTTTTTTCATCATATATATATACATATATGTATACATATATGTATACATATATGTATACATATATGTATACATATGTATACATATATATATACATATGTATATATATATGAAAATAGATTTACAAGAAGACAGAAGACAGTATACTCACTTGGTGATCCACTCCGAAAAGCCTTTATTGAATATACTCTACCGTTCCTCCGGTGCCTTCGAACCTATTAGCGACAAAGCCTAAATTAAAATCTTAGGTAAAATAACCTAATCATGAAATGCAGACCCTAGGTTTCGTAATATGCCATTCCCCCTATTTTATTATGTAAAAATACTATTCGACTAGTATTGTTTCGTCAAAGTTTACCATTTAAACTTTATTCATGTGAACCGTCTCAACATTTATTATCGCCGTTATGACATTTTTAAGCTAGTAATCTAATTTAACAAATATAAAAATTAACGAGAAACGTTACCCGCTCCAAAATGGTTGTTGATCTCCTTAAAATTTCTTAATTATTGTTCCTGCTCTCTCTCCGCCTCAACGAAAACCCTACCACCTCAGCGAATAAGCTCATTCCGTTATCTATTTTACCCACTGACGCTCTTCTGCCTAGGCCTAAGCTCCTCCTCCTAGGCGAACACAACACTCTTCCCTCTATCTCTGATTTGCACACTAACCCTTTTTCGCCGAGGCAAACGCTGTTCCGCCTGGGCGAACTCGCCATCGTTTGAGCTGTTATGTTTTTTTCCCTAAAACCATCCATCTCCCTCTTCCTCTCTCTCTTCGCTAACTTTGGCGACCACCTCCCATGAACATCTATACACACACAACACACACACAATACACACAACATTAGGCATATACACACATACGGCAACACCACTGTCGGAACACATGCACACATAGCGTCACCAAAACAGAAACAGAAAATAGGGAACACACACCTCCACTGGTCTCTCTCTCTACCTGTTACTTATCGCCGGCCAACTAACCGACGGCGACACACAAAATCCGGCAACGTCGGTGACGATCAAACCACGCACCACTGCCACCTTCGTCAGACCATAACCCACAAAACCCACGACACACATACATACCCAACAACACACACACATGCAACAAACACGACAACCCACCGCCGAAATATCACCATCCATACTCATCATACCCGCAAACACGCATACACTGCCTAATAATGGAGAAAATACACCCACACACATACACGTAGCACACACACATAGAAAAAACACACAAATTCACTATCGGTGAACCACAACAACTAACCCACGTCAACTGCCTTATGTCTTTCTCTACCGCCGACCCACCTTTCTCTCTCTATTTCTCTGGATTGTTTCTCGATTCCTCTCCCCGATCTTATCCGTATATATATATATATATATATATATATATATATATATATACATAAAATATCTTTGTTTTAATTACTCATTCCTCCCCCTATTTTCTTAAGTTTTTTTTTTTAATTAAACCCAACTCTAATTTTTAATATTTAAAAATTTACAATTTAACCCCTCAATTTTTAAAATAATAAATAATATCATCAACCCCGTTGTTTCCAAAATATTTTTACACGCGACTTAAACTATGCGTATATCAAAGATAGGGGTCTTACAATGTTTGTTGTGATCTATATTTATTTTGTACTTCTCTCCCCCTACACAACACTCACCTCTACCTTCCTAATGGTCACCATGTTAAAATCTCTTGTATTGGGTCTGTGCAATTGTCTGAGCATATTCTACTTTCCAATGTCTTATTTGTGCTTGATTTTAAATTCAATTTGTTGAGCATAAGTGCCCTCACTCAATCTCTACATTGTTCAGTACAATTTACCTCTAATTCTTGTACCATACAGGACCTTATTTGGGGCTCGACGATTGGAAAGAGTATGGGTGCAGGAGATTTTTACCTCTTAGAGTTAGGAATATTTTATTGTAATTGATAGGTGTAAATTGCCCCTATATTTCCAAACTGAATTTGTTAGTTTTAGAGTAGTTTTATAGTTATTTTTATATGTTTTTATTTTTTTTTTGTATTAAAACAAGTGCGTGGGGTGAAAAGGTATGAAATCGGAGCATAAATGATTAATTCGTATCGAGAACGGTCAGAGAACAGTGGAAAAATGAGTAAGGCGGCAAGATTCTGCAAACAAGCTCACCACCGTAGCGTCCAGACCACCGCCGCAATGGTGAAGATGCTGAGAAAGACCAAAGGCCACTGACGGACCATCACCGCAGTAATGAATCCCACCACCGTGGCTGTGAAGAAGCAAAGAACAAAAATAAGCTACTGACCACCCAGCGCAGCGGCAGTAAAATCCACCACCGCGGCGGTGAACCAGCAGAAATTTTTTCCAATCTACCGCTTACTCCACCACCGAGTCGAACCTTAACCGAACTACTCTACCACCGCAGCAGTGGCCTCTGCGCAGTGTTAGATATTTATTTAGATATTTTGTCTATTTATACCTATTTCCTCATTCCTCTTTTGCCTTTCCCCGGCCATTAGGGCCTTCCTAGGGTTAGATAGAATAGAGAGAGAGTTTTGGAGAGTGCTCATTCAATCCCGTGGAGAAAGATGAAGGAGGAGCAATCGGATTACGATTTTAGTGCTAAATCTTCGGATATCGGCTAAGTTTTTCCGTTTCTCTCTTTATTTTCTTCATTTTTGTAGATTATTGAGCATGTTTAGCTCGGTTTTTGTTTTTTATATGGTTAGGGCCACAAGCTAAACATAGATTGTAAATGGGGATTAACATTTTATTTATGAAAATGTAATTTTGGTTAAGTTTATGTTTCGTTCTTGGTTGTTCTTCATATGTTTATTGTGTGTGCCTTATTGTTTATTTATCGTGCTTGGATTTACATATCGAGAATATGGAATTTAACTCTCGGAATAGGTAACCCCGGATTCGGACTAGAATAAAATAATGCCACAATCCTATAACCCGGTCGGGGTTTCGATTGTGGACAATCGATGACGTTGGGTCAAGACTTATGTGACCTAGAGTCATTAAGATGTTGAGGAAGACTTCGGTGTTGACGCAAAGTCACGTATTCCCTCGTCTTACACTCGGGATAGGTGACGGGAGAGTTTTAGAACTGAGATTGTCGATAGGGTAAACACAACGCGATGATCCAATAACTCGGGAGAGAGTTGGATTATGTGCAATCAATGACGTTGGGGCAAGACTCACGTGGCCTAGAGTCATTAAGACGTTGAGGGAGACTTCGACATTGATTCAAAGTTGCGTATTCCCCTGTCTTACACTCGGAAGAGGTGGCGAGGGAGTTTACGAACCGAGATTGTCAGATACGCCGAACACCGTTAATGTTAACTAAAACGAAACCAAACACATTTAAGTAAATAACGTTAATCCCTAGGCAATCTACTCCCCTAAACAATCTCAAATTCGTATTTATAGTATGGTTACTTAAATTAGTATTTTAGTTTAGCATTAGTAATTAATTAAATTCATATTTTTGTCGCCTAGATAAAGTCGGGTTATGACAATCGCGGTACTCGATAGTAATCTCAACCAATCCCTGTGGATACGATACTCGACCGAAAGGTCCATTATATTAAAACTTGATCCGTACGCTTGCGGTGAAAGTAGCAGCGCATTAATTTGCGGCCACCAAGTTTTTGGCGCCGTTGCTGGGGATTGTCTTGTTGATTGTTATCGATATTGCGAGTAAATAACTCGATTTTAATTTAGGAATTTCTGTTGTATATGATTTTCATTTGTAGTTTTGTTTTTGTTTTCCTACAGGATGCTTGAAGATGTTAGATCGACAGGTACTATTGTGTTCCTTTCATTGAAACATCTCGCCAGTCTTCTGGGCATGTGTCGGGCTGAGGACATTAAACCAAACACTTCTTGGGAGGCAACCCAGGGTCACAAATAAATTAGATACATCTCCGTCAATTTGAGTCGGTACTGTCATTGGGATCGCTGACTGCTCGTTTTGGACATCACTTGTGTTGAGTTGGTGGTGATATGTAGTATGTTTTAGTATGTATTTATGTTTTTAGTTAAGTTTTACTGCTTTTATCATTTGCATGCTTGTTTAGGATTAGATTGTTTAGTTTAGTTGTTGTTTTGTGCTGAGTTTTGACGTCATCTGGGCCTTTACCCAATGATAACTCTGTCCCCTGATTATTTTGAGGTCGAGCGTAATGCTCATTCATGTGTGTTCTTTGTGCTTAACGTATCGTGCTAGTAAAAGTTATTGTAGATCCTAAATGCACGAGCACGTAAACTCAATATAGTACTATCTAATTGATTTGAAACCGATTATCCTTCAATCAATTTCATGATAATAGGGATTCTAGAACTTGATTTGGGGGAAATTCGAGGTGAAATCCTAGGCGAGGTTGTTTAGGAGATATGATTTAGGCAGTCATTTTGTCGCTTGAGCCTTTTGAAGCCTACCATGCAATATCATTATCCCTCGTTACCCTGTCGAAGCCTAAAAGCCGTTTCAATTATGAACACTTAACATATACCCTAGCCGATTGATTTTTGTCCAAACCTATATCGCCGAATTCAAGGCACGATTTGAGAGAATCAAGTTAGCAGTTGCAAATGCTACTTGCAGTGAGCGGTTGGGTTTAGGGCGAACTTTATATTGGTTCGGTATTCGAGTACTCACTTGTCGTTTTTGTTCATTTTTCACACACCCCTTAAATATTTCAAATCAAATGAGTTTGGGGGTGTGTTGTGTAGTTAAAAAAAAAAAAAAAAAAAAAAAAAAAAAAAAAAAAAAAAACATTTCTTTTTTGACATGAAAAGTGAGTATGATGTTCTTAAACGTTTGTTCAAGGTCGTTTCTAAATAAACTATGGGGTTTTGAGTGTGAGTGTGCCAAGTGATGTGCCTCGGGTAATGTTAAGTTAACGACATTAACCCGTTTTCCAATTCCAAAGTACCCTTGGCCATTATTCCAACACCGAACCGACCCTAATGATCTTCATGAACCTCCAAGCCTATATTAGTGGAGAATAGATCCCAGATCAGGCATATGAATTCCCTATACCTTAAAGGTTTTAGTCATGATCTTTAATTAGGAATAATGTCATCTAATCAATGGATAGTAGTATATTTGAATTTAATCACAGACACACTTAAACAAGATCTAGAATGGCGCTTACTATTTTTGAATGTTGAAATTCTAGAATGCCACATGGTGTGATTTATGCTTGAACTTGATAGGAATGAGGGCTGATGAGGGAAAAATCTTTCGGCCGATAGATGATAATAAAAACTTACACATTTTTGTTTTTAGTGTTTTTCGCATTTAGTTTTCAATTTCGTAATTAGTTTTTATATTTTCTTGTATCGTGTGGTTGTTTTGCTCGAAGACTAGCAAAATTCTGAGTTTGGGGGTATTTGATAGGTGTAAATTACCCCTATATTTCTAAACCGAATTTGTTAGTTTTAGGGTAGTTTTATAGTTATTTTTATATGTTTTAATATGTTTTTATTCGTTTTGTATTAAAACAGGTACATGGGGTAAAAAAGTATGAAATCGGAGCATAAACGATTAATTTGTATCAAGAACGGTCGGAGAACGGTGGAAAAATGAGCAAGGTGGCAAGATTCTGCAAACAAGCCCACCGCCGCGGTGGTGAAGATCCTAAGAAAGACCAAAGTCCACTGACGGACCATCGCTGCAGTGGTGAATCCCACCGCCGTGGTTGTGAAGAAGCAGAGAACAAAAATAGGCTACTGACTATCCAGTGCCGCGGCGGTAAAATCCACCGCCGCGACGGTGAAGCAGCAGAAAGTTTTCCTAATCTATCGCCTACTCCACCGCCTAGGCGAACCTTAACCGACATACTCTACCATCGCGGCGGTGGTCTCTGTGCAGTGTTAGATATTTATTTAGATATTTTGTCTATTTATACCCCTTTCTTCCTTTCTCCTTTGCCTTTCCCCGGCCATTAGGGCCTTCCTAGGGTTAGATAGAATAGAGAGAGAGTTTTGGAGAGTGCTAATTCAATCCCGAGGAAGAAGACGAAGGAGGAGCAATCGGATTACGGTTTTAGCGCTAAATCTTCGGATATCGGCTAAGTTTTTCCGCTTCTCTCTTTATTTTCTTCATTTTTGTAGATTGTTGAGCATGTTTAGCTCGATTTTTGTTGTTTATACAGTTAGGGCCACGAGCTAAACATAGATTGTAAATGGGGATTAACATTTTATTTATGAAAATGTAGTTTTGGTTACGTTTATGTTTCGTTCTTGGTTGTTCTTCGTATGTTGATTGTGTGTGCCTTATTATTTGTTTATCGTGCTTGGATTTACATATCGAGAATACAGGATTTGACTCTCGGAAGAGGTAATCCCGGATTCGGACTAGAATAAACAAACGCCACAATCCTATAACCCGGTCGGGGTTTCGATTGTGGACAATCGATGACGTTGGTTCAAGACTTACGTGGCCTAGAGTCATTAAGACATTGAGGAGGATTTCAGCGTTGACGCGAAGTCACGTATTCCCTCGTCTTACACTCGGGAGAGGTGACGGGGGAGTTTTAGAACTGAGATTGTCGATAGGGTAAACACAACGCGACAATCCAATAACTCGGGAGGGAGTTAAATTGTGTGCAATCAATGATGTTGGGGCGAGACTCATGCGGCCTAGAGTCGTTAAGATGTTGAGGGGGACTTCGGCGTTAATTCGAAGTTGCGTATTCCCCCGTCTTACACTCGGAAAAGGTGGCAGGAAAGTTTACGATCCAAGATTGTTGGATACACCGAACACCGTTAATGTTAACTAAAACAAAACCAAACTCATTTAAGTAAATAACGTTAATCCCTAGGCAATCTACTCCCCTAAACAATCTCAAATTAGTATTTATAGTATAGTTACTTAAATTAGTATTTTAGTTTGTATTAGTAATTAATTAAATTCACATTTTTGTCGCCTGGATAAAGTTGGGTTATGACAATCACAGTACTCGATAGTAATCTCAACCAATCCCTGTGGATATGATACCCGACCGAAAGGTCCATTATTCTAAAACTTGATCCGTACACTTGCAGTGAAAGTGACAGCGCATTAATTTGCGGCCACCAGTAATACTCAACGTTTACCGCATTGTTCTTTTTTACACACCAAATCTGTAATATCGAAACATGCTATTTGGCACTATAGATTAGGTCATCCCTCTTTTGTAAAACTTCAAGTATTACATCATCAATTGCAAATTCCTAGTTATTTTTTTTAATTCCTCTCCTCCTTGTTCAATTTGTCCATTGGCCAAGCAACGTTGTTTACCATTTATTTCTTATAACAATCTCTCGCCTCATGCTTTTGATTTAATACATATTGATAGATGGGGTGCTTTTTATGTTCCAACCATCTTGGGACAACATTATTTTCTCACCATCATTGACGATTGTACTCGGGCAACTTGGGTATATTTATTGCATGCCAAATCAGAGGTCAAAACCATTTTTCCCGCCTTTTATCACATGATTTTGACACAATATAATATTCCCATAAAATCTATCCACTCAGACAATGCACACAAACTTGCTTTCATCGATTTTTTTCATTTCAACGGGATTATCCACTATTTTTCCTGTGTTGAAACTCCTAAACAAAATTCTGTTGTTGAACAAAAATATCAACACATTCTCAATGTTGCTCGTGCATTATTATTCCAATCCCAAGTTCTTATTTGTTATTGGGGGAATTGTGTTCTCATGGTCGTTTACTTAATCAACCGCACACCTTCACCTTTACTCGGCAACAAAACTCTGTTTGAGTTATTGAATCATTTACCTCCCTCCTATAGTCATCTCCACAGTTTTGGATGTCTCTGTTATAGTTCCACACTCACCCAACATCGTTCCAAGTTTTCACCCTGTGCTCGCGCTTGCGTTTTTCTTGGATATCCTTTTGGTTACAAAGGTTATAAATTGCTTGACCTAGCTTGTAACACAATATTTATCTCTCGTAATGTTGTGTTTCATGAGCTTATCTTTCCTTTTGTCAAATCCAAAACCATTCCACCTTCCTTAGATATTTTCCATAACAAAGTTCTTCCTCGCAGTGTTTCTCCTACTACCTCTCCTGATTATACTCCTCACCCAACCACTTCTACCCTTCCATCCTGTCCTATTCTTGATATTATGTCTTCTTCTTCCTCTTCACCTTCTTCCACTTTCCCAAAAGCCTTACGACCTCAAAGACTAACCTGAAAACTGTCCTATCTTTCTGACTATCATTGTTCTTTGGCCACTCATTCACCTAGTTCATTACCTCATTCCACTGCCCATCCGTTATCTTCTGTTTTTTCTTACCACAAGTTGTCTCCTTTTTTTCGTGCCTACATTTTTGCTATATCTACTCCTACCAAACCTCCTACCTTTTCCCAGGCAATTAAGTTTCCGGAATTGCGGGCGGCCATGGATATTGAGTTGGATGCTTTGGCTCAGAATGAAACTTGGTCTATAGTTTCTCTTCCCCTTGGCAAACATCCCGTTGACTATAAATGAGTATATAAGCTTAAGTTTCACGCTGATGGCAGCATTGAACACCACAAAGCTCGTCTCGTGGCAAAAGGCTATACCCAACAAGATGGTATCGATTTCTTGGATACTTTTTCTCCTGTTGCCAAACTTGTTACCATTAAAGTTCTACTCTCTTTGCCTACTATTTCTAGTTGGTCTTTGACTCACTTGGATGTCAATAGCGCTTTTATACATGGAGAGCTTACTGAGGAAGTCTATATGACAATTCCACCAGGATATGTTTGTCGCGAGGGGGAGACTTTGCCATCCAATGCTGTCTGTCGCTTGCATAAATCTTTATATGGCCTTAAACAAGCTTCTCAACAATGGTTTTCCAAGTTTTCTGGTGTGTTACTACAGGTAGGGTTCTCTCAATCAGCCAACGATCATTCTCTGTTTATCAAAAACACTAGCCATGTTTTCTTGGCACTCTTAGTTTATGTTGATGATATCATTGTTGCTAACAATGATCAAAAGGCAGTCGCTGATTTGAAAGCTTTTCTTCATGATCGGTTTAAACTTAAAGATTTGGGGGATCTTAAGTATTTCTTAGGCCTTGAAGTAGCTCGATCCAAATTTGGGATCTCTATTTGTCAACGCAAATATGCTTTGGAACTCCTTTCCGAAACTGGTTACATAGGCTCTAAACCTACACCCATACCAATGGAAGCAAACTTGAAATTATCTCAAGATGATGGGGATTTGCTTGAAGATCCCCCCCCAACTATAGACGATTGATTGGGAAACTTTTGTATTTGACTATCACTCGTCTTGATATTTACTATGCTGTTAATCGTCTTAGCCAGTTCATGCAATCACCACGAGAACCCCATTTGAAGGCTGTTGTTTGTATTCTTCAATATATAAAGGGTACTCCAAGGCAAGGCCTTTTCTTCTCCAGTAGTTCCAGTATTCAGCTTAAAGCTTTTGATGACTCAGATTGGGCTACATGTCCAGACTCCCAACGATCCATTAATGGACTTTGTGTTTTTCTTGGAACTTCTCTTGTGTCCTGGAAGTCCAAGAAACAACAAACTATCTCTCGTTCTTCTGCTGAAGCTAAATACCGTTTCATGGCGAATACTACTTGTGAAATTGTGTGGTTACTTGCCTTGTTTAAATATTTCAGGGTTACTCACCATGGACCGACCCTATTATTTTGTGATAATCAAGTTGCTTTTCATATTGTAGCGAATCCAGTTTATCATGAGCACACCAAATATATTGAGATTGATTGTCATATCATTCGTGAGAAGATTCAAGGTGGCTTGCTGAAAACTTTGCATGTTATCACTCAAAACCAACTTGTTGACATATTAACCAAGGCTCTTCATCCGCATCAGTTTCGATTTCTTCTTGGCAAGATGAGAGTTCATAATATTTACTCTCCATCTTGAGGGGGAGTATTAGAAATTGAAAGAATTTATTCCATAGATGCTTCTATAGCTTCTAGAAGAAATGTTTGTTAAGTTGTTATATTGTTGAAGTTTGTTGTTTTTTGTTATTTTTTCTTCCTATCACATCTATAAATAGATGTTCTTTGTACTTGAGAAAATCAATGAGAACGAGATATTCCATTCCATTCATTTTTTCTATTTCCTAATAACTATGCTCTCGAGAATGGCGTATAGAGTGAGGTCCGATTGAGCGAATAAGGAAGAGTACCTGGTGACATCCTTGCGGACAATCCAGAAGACTTCCGACTTAGTTGGCTTTGCCGTGCTGGTGCGGAGGATCTCAGTGCCGTCTCGCCAAACGCTAGTGATGCGATCATACTACTCTCACTTGCATGAGACTGGCGGTCGGCCGCTAGCGGAGCGCAAGGAGAGAATAACGGGACGGGGTTGGGTGGAGATCGGATGGCAGGGGATGGGGCAGCTCGAAGTACTGCTGCTGTCGAATTTTGTTGCGATGAATGAGCTTTGGCGTTGATTTGATGAAGCAGTGGTCTAGGGTTTGGAGGTGGTGATGTTCATCGGCGATAGTGGTGATTTGAGGAGAGAGAGAGAGGTGGTAAAGTTCATCGGCGATGGTGGTGGTTTGTGGAGATGCAGATGGAGATGAGATGAGGGACGAGAAAGAAGAACATCGAATAGCCTAATAAGAGGAAAAAGAAAAAATAAAAAGGGAAGAAAAAAAAAAGAGTTTGGAATTTAATTATATTGTAAGGGAAATTTTGTCTTTTAAGGGTAATAGGTAGGGAAAGTTGATTTTCGGAATCTGAAATGAACATAGGATGTTAGTGTATTTTAACCAAATAGTTCAAGAGGTCTCTCAATAATTTTTTAAAATTGAAAGGATTCTTGTAGTTTAAGTGAATACTTAAGGGGTATAAATGATATTAACCCTTTATTTATTTGCAGATGTATATCAAGAAAAAAATGACTACATTTAGAACTCTCTCTTTTTCTTCCACTTTATTAAAATTCCATTTATCAAAATTCATCAGTAGATGAATTTTTATTTTTAATTCATTTTTACCAATTTAACTCTTAAAATAATAAAATATGGATGGATTTTTATTAGATAAAAAATGTGTCCCTATTCAAATGATTTTATTTTTACTTCAATTTTACTTTATTTAAATTTTGATAATGTTCTCCAATCTGAATTCTCCAATCTGAATACCAAATAATAATGTTCATCTCTTAATTTTATTTCACTTAATAAATTAAATATAAATTTTTATTTTTGCAAAAAAAAACTAAGTATAGTATCATTTGATCTAAACCCTGTGACCTGTGTCATGTCAAATTTAATCAAATAATTATTTTTAAATATTGATTAAATATATATATATATTTTAAATAAAAATAATGTAATAGTTAATTTTAAAAGTAAAAATAAGACGGAATTAATTTATTTGAATTGGGTATTAAAAAGAAGGAAAATAAAATTTAAAAATATTTATACATACATGTATAGATATAGAGATATATAGAGAGAGAATTTGAATTACCACTCAAAAAATTCCACCAAAATTTATTGATTTTTGGGTACCATTTCATATATTTTTTGCAAGAAGAACAATACAATGCAAGAGCTTTAATGAAACTTGATACTACAAATTTCAAGATTGATCAAGCTCTTCGGGATTTATATATTTTTATAATATTTCATTTTTTAAAAAAAATAAATTTTGAAACTCCTATTTTTCATTTTCTTTTCTCAATAAATATGCACACGTATCATTCTCCATGCATATTTAAGGATGAAATTACAATTCGTACCCCCACTCTTCTCGGTATTTTGTTTTTACACCTTCATCATCCCGGAATCATATGGGATGCCGGCAGTCTTCACCCAGTCGTCGCCGCCGATAAACTTTCCGGCAGTGAAGGTCTCGGCTTCCTCGGCGGTGATCTTCTTGATACCCTTCCATCTCACTCTCTTAGCTTGATTTGCACCAGGTCCTTTGTTTCCAAACTCGCCGAAGAAGCAGGTGGCTTCGCCGAAGGTGCCGGACCACGGCGCCCATCCTTCAGGAGAGATGTTGCGGTCGATGTCGGTCTGCATCACGATGGTCCTGGAGTACTCCTTCCATGGGCGACCAAGGTAGGACTCTGCCGGAGGAACGATCTTGTAGAATGCCGGGTCGGCGGAGATGTGGCCGCCCTGGATAATGATTGCGCCGGTGGATCGCTTGTCGACTCTTCCTTGGGCGGTGACGCTGCAGATCTGCTCGTCGAGTGGCGCCTTGACGATCATGGAGCAGTTCTGGAAGACCGATGAGGCGTCGCCGAAGATGATATCGATTGTGCCGCTGATTTTGCAATCGCGGTAGAATTGGCGGTAGGCGTGAGCGAAGAGGGTGTTCTGGAAGCCGTCCATGGAGCAGCGGTAAAAGATTGACATGTCGGAAGAGGATCGGAGTGCGACGGCGCTGTGAGCATCAGCTCCGGCGGAGTTCACGAATCCGATGTCTTTCGCCATGAATCGAGCCCCATCGATACCTGAAATTTGTTTTTTCGAGACAAAATTTTTAGATATTGATTTATGTGAGATGATACTTTTTGATTAGTCCGGTTAGTAAGAAAAGATGTCTCTTTCTAATCAAAATCCGATCATCCTGATTTTGAGAATTAAATATTAAATTTAATTTTGAATGTACCAGAGCCAATATTAGGGAGATCATTGAATTTTTGAGGAGGCTTACCGACTGTGGCAGTCTCATAAGCAGCGATTCCGTCGAGGTAGCTCTTGCTGCCGTTGATAATCGTTTTGTGGGCACCTTCTCCGATGAAAACCACGCCTTCCGCGGTCCTGGGAACAATGACATTCTCGTTGTAAACGCCGGCCTTAATCAAAATCACGAACGTCTTGTTGGCTGGAACAGCCTTCAAAGCCTCGTTGATCGTCTTAAATTTTCCTTTCCCGTCCTGAGCCACCACGGCATCAGCCTTGACTGCGCTCACCTCGGCCTGGAGGAGTCTCCTCTGAGCATGACTAATCCACGATGGGAGACCCAAAGTAGAAACCCTAGACTCATCGGAAAGCAGCCGGCGGCTCAATCCGGGGATCTGCATAACCGAAACAATCTCCGACAAATCGGTGATCATCGCGAGTCCGTTGCTGGACAGTTCCCTCGACATTTCCAGGAGCTTCTTCATCTTTTCGCCGGAATCTCCGGTGGTGTTCTGGAACCCGTCGAGGCAGGTCTCCTGGTACGTGATTGCGCCGCTGAGCCATGTCTTGAGATCGGCGACGTAGCTGCTCAAGTCGGACACCTCGAATCCGTCGACCTTTTCGAACGACCTCCTCAGATCATCAATCGACGTGTTGAGTAGCTTCTTGCAGACCTCAAACGCCGACCGTGTCCTCGGATCCTTCGCCGCCTCTTCCAGCAACGACGAGTTCGCGATCGCGTCGTTAATGTTATCGATCGTCACCTCAAACGCGATCTTCACCAGCTCCTTCGGGTCCGTCGTGTTCTCGGCCTTCGACAGACTTTCGGCGCAGGTCGCCTTGTAATCCGTCGGCTGACAGATCGCCGTGACAGCCTTGTTCGTCGTTGCCACTCCTCCGCCGTTCGATCCAGAACCCTCAGACTTGCCACTGTTGCCGGTCTGGTCGTGCTTGGTAACGCCGACGGCAACCGCCACGACAAGAGCAACCAAAAGAATGGAAGATAAACCGATGACGGTCATCTTCTTCTTCCCGCCGGAGCCATCGCCGAAACCCATTTTTGAAGAGAAAATGAATTGTATTTTTTTTTTAAATTTATTTATTTTTTAAAATTTTCCGTCAATATAATTAGAGAAGAAAAAAAAGATAACAGAGCTCTTATTGGGGGGTGGGTGGCTCTTTTATTGTGGAGTCTCAATTAATTAAAAACCCCTTGGGCTCTGATATTTTTTGAATTGTGAAAGTGGAGTTATATAAATAGTGTTTGGAAATACCGATAATTTTAGTAAATAAAATTGGAGGTTAAGAAAATTCTTAAAAATAGGGGGCGGTTTTAATTTATTGGCTCAAAAAATAGCTTTGGTCATGTTCTTGTGGCCATGTTTTTCGGATTTTAGGTATTTTCTTTTAATAATTTTAATGTGCGGTCAAAATTTATTACATATATGTGTAAATTTATGACTCAGTCTTAACTTAACTTACAGTTATATGAGTTTGAATTAGATGATTTTTGTTTTATTATTTATTTTAGTTAGTTAAACACATTCCGATTTTATTCTTCTGTTATTTGTGTCTCAAAATTTTAAGCGACATGTATTAAATTCAGTATAAACACAAGACAACTTAAATTTATCTCATTTTCTTTCAATTTGTAATGCACAATCTACCAGTGTAAGATGCATAATTTGAGTATTATGTGCGCGAATAAAAATTATAGAGATAGTTTTAAAAAATATTAAAAAAAAAAAAATCAAACTTTTACTTTTGGACTTTTACCTAATCTTGGCCATCAAAAAATTTATGCTTAAATTTTGTTATTATTTGAGGAAACTTTATGAGAGTTGGACCATATATAAACTAATGTAATAGTGTGGGAATAAAGTAGTAATAAAATAATATATAATTTAGTGATTGAATTGGAATTGGAAATTCTCTATGTACACTATTTTTTTTTTTTAAATATAAATTTTTTATTTTAAAAAATTTAAATAATTTTAAAATTAATATTTAACTCTTTTCAAAATATTTTTTTATTTTTTTAATCCCTTTTCTTTTGATAAAATTTATTACCCCTGCCGGCCACCCCCTGATATATCTCATTTCCCCACGGCACCCCCTCTCTTTATATATCTTATACCTAATTGAGCAAATATAATATTTTTATTTTATTTTTATAATTGAGAAGAGAGAATGTTTTTTTTTTTCTATATGTACAAATATACAGAAATAATATATGGATATTCAAATTACAAATAATACTGAAACATTAAATTTACAAAAATTAAATCAAATTAATAATATAAATAAAAAATATAATATAAAAAAATTATGGACATTAAATTTACAGAAATTAAATTTATTAATAATCCTAAAATATATTAAATTTACAAAAATTAAATTAAAAAAATATGAAGAAAAAAAATACAATATATGAAAATTATGGATATTAAACTTATAAAAATTATGGAAATAATATATGCATATTAATTTTAGTAATAATAATGAAATATTAAATTCAAGAAAAATAAATTAAATAAATAATATAAAAGGGAAAATGTATAATAAATGAAAATTATGCACATTGATTTTACGAAAATTATAGAAAAAATATATAGATACTAAATTTAATAATAATACGAAATTATTAAATTTATGAAAATTATAGAATTACTATATGCACATTAAATTTAGTAATAATACTAAAATATTAAATTTTCATAAATTAAATTAAAAAAATATAAAAATAATAGATGGACATTAAATTTAGTGATAATACCAAAATATTAAATGTCACACCCCACCCTCGACACCCTTCACTGTGGGGCCGACGTGACGTCGACATGACCTCACATGAACGTTAAACCAACTCATAGAACGACAATATAAATATAACAATATACAATCATCTAAATATGCATATACAAATTTTCTACTATGGAGACATACCCGTCTCCCAAAATAAGAACTACAAAATAAATACCATGAACTTCTCACAGGTTCACCCTAGACAGCTCATCTCCAAAACCTACACTTGACTCTATCGTAGGACTCTATCTAGCGCCAGTAGGGGACCGACTCCTATCAACTTCACCTGCGAGTGTACTGCCTTCTTAATAAAAACATTTTAAATGGATCAAGTATAAAATATATAAATATCACATAGCACAATAAAAAATCCATTTTTCCTGTCACCACAGAAAACCACGTATATATGTTTATAACATTTTAACTAAGCAGTAAAAATCAACCAGAACGTCACAACAACCATATAGTATAACGCAACTGAAGTAATAGATATATCATCGTAAATGGATACATTAAGCCAGTACAAAATAAAGTGTATATAAATGCCATATACAACAAAACACCATATACGACAAAATACCACATACGACACTACATCACACTACACCTCGCCACACCACATCACTCCACACCACACCACATCACACCACACCTCGACTAGCAATGTGATCGTTTTAACCTCACGATCGGGAGTTGCAATGGTACCGTACCTCGTAGGATATGCCTTCTTAGCGGGATATAACAACGCTCTGTTGGACTATGCCAGACGGGTGAAACAACGCTCCGCTGGACTATGCTAGACGGGTGAAAATCTAACACCAATCTTCAACTTACCTCAACAACAACTCATTTTCATCTCAACAATAACAAACTCTGCCCACAATCAACCACCTCATTAAATCAATAATATCATCATCAAACTACAACTCAATAAATAATCAACGCTCTACCAAAGCAGATAAAATCAACAGTATCGTCAAATCAATAACAACATCTTCAAACTGCAAATCAATAACATCGACCTCTATCTCAAAAACTGATTTAATCCATATAAGTTATAAATTCATCAAATTTTAAGTAAACACATTTATTCCATCATATATATATATATATGAAAATAGATTTTTGCAAGAAGATAGTACACTCACCTGATTATCCGTTTTCGAAAATTTTGACCGCCTATGCTTTACCGGTACTCCGGTGCCTACGAACCTAATAGTGACAGAGTTTAAATTAATATTTTATGTAGAAATAACCTAACCATGCCATGAAATCCTATTTTTCGTAATTTTCTATTCCCCGCATTTTCTTTTGGAATATTATCATTTAATTTACATCGCTCTGTTACGGTTTACTATATAAACTTTGTTCATATAAACGGTCTCATTATTTCCTATCGCCATTTCAATTTAGACAATTAAATACATATATTAAAGAAGTTCGAAATTTTACATTTTCCGAATTTTTCCGTCGGTCGCAAGATTGGATTTTAGATTTTATTGGGGTGGCTTTTGTATTTTTCCTCTTTTTTCCCCCCCCTTTTTTTTTTTGTTTTCTTTTCCTGTTCATGTTTGTGTTTTCCGTTTGCGTTCAGCCCACCGAAGCCACTACTGTCGACGAACTAATTGAACGGATAAGCACACACACATGCTCGCTCACTTACTGCTGGCGACACCCCTACATCGATCACACACCCTACAACGGAATACCCACACACCGCCAACGCAAATTACACACACCCACTGTTTTCTCTATCTCTTTACACTCCACTCTGGCGACATCCCACATCACCATGCATGTACACACAACAGACACTGAACACACAACCATCCACCGTCGGACCAATCCAAACGATGGCACAACATACACCCCACCGACAACACACACGATCAACGACGAGCACACCCGAACCGGAACACTCATGCCACCGTCACCACTGGTCCGAATAACACACACACACACAACCGAACTGATCAGCACACACAAAACCACCGGGAACACACCCATACGCGCCGACGAACAAAACACATACACTGCCTCGCCTGAACGACCGCAACAATCACCTCCACCGCCAACGCCGTCAATCACCGACTGACCAAACTCACCACACACATATATATAGCAACACACACAGGACAGCGCACACAACCCATGAACAAATAAAAAACAAAGCATACACACACACACACACACACACATTTACAGGAGTGACGAATACACCGTTGAACGGACGGAACGCATACTCCGATCACATACGCATAACGAAACACACACAAATACACACTCCGAACAACGATACCCACTACCAACCGAAACTCATTTCCTTCTCTCTTTCATCGGTTTCGGTTTTGCTTCTCTTCACTGCCCTTGTCTCTCATAAATGTAGGGATGGACATGTATATATATATATTGAAAAATAGAGCCAACCCCACCAATCTACTGTTCCCCCATCACCGTTTCTCGATTTTTCTTCTCCCTTCTCCTTTTTTTTTTTTCGATTGCGTTTTCGTTTAATTGCACAGCACACACACACACACACACACACACACACACACATACTATTTAAATTGCACTAACATCCCCTCCATTTTTACTAGGATATTAATTAAATTCAATTCTAATTTTAAATGTTTGAAAATTACAATCTAACCCTACACTTTTAAATAACATAATTAATAGCGCTATCCACCCCATTATTTTCAAATATTATTAAAATGCAACTAAAAATTATTTACATCTAAAAATCGGGGTCTTATAACTCTTCCCTCATAAAATAAATTTCGTCCCGAAATTTTCGTCAAACCCATAGGAATTAAATTTTTTTGGTCAACATAATAGTACGTCAGACGCACACCACATGATTGCGTTAGTCCCACTTCATTTTAGAACAATTGGTTTCTATGTAGGGTCCCATAATCACAAGTCACCGGGGTGCATTGTGTATATTGGACTACGTACTTATTTAAAGTCTCTTTCGTCAAATGGGCATCATTAGGAACACACAGTTTATTTTCAATCATCAAGACTTCATCATTATTTTTGACACGATCGTCAGCTTTGTGACCATTTCCCACTTTATCTCTAATCTTTTTCAACTAGACATCTGACTTTTATGCTTCTACAACACGGTCGATCAATGTCGATTCCAAAATCAGAGTATCAAATAGCGTTGCCATCTAACCAACCGCCCACTACACTCATAAGGCCACTCAATACATGATTTAGTGTAAACAACCTGAATGTACACAACCCAACTTACCAATTTCCGACTTAAAGCATTAGCTCCAACTTTGGTCTTTCCTGAAAAATAATGGATGGTGCAATTGTAGTCTTTGATTATTTTTATTCAACGCCTCTACCTTAGATTTAGCTCCTTTTTGAGTAAGCAACTATTCTCAACTCTGGTGGTCGGTGCATATCCCACAAATCTCATCATACAGGTAAAATCACTAAAACGTCAAAACAACTACAATCACTGCCATTTCCAAAAATTTCTAGTTCTAGGTACACTTTTTGGCCTTTCTCATTAAACCATAGCTTTAATTTCCTTTGGATTCACGTAAATACTATTTCTCAAGATCACATGTCCCAAATTTACGACTCGATCTAACCAAAACTCACATTTACTGCACTTGGCATACCATTGTTTTTCTCGCAGTATCAACAACACAATCTGGAGATGTTCTACATGCTTTTCTCTACTCTCGACCGGATCACCGTTTTCACCACGTCACAGTCCCTGACCTCCAACTGGTAATATTCTACTCAAAATTTAACACCTTGATCTTTCGCAGTTGATTAAACAACCCATTAATTTTAATCGATGAGTTACCAACACTGGGTCTTCATGGAGAAAAATACCAGGTCTAAGTTAATCGTGAGTTAACAGACTAATTTATTGTAATGACCCAGTTTCCCAGGGCCGTCACACGGCTTCTCTTATAAAGACTTCCTACACCTGAAACTAGCTCACTTAAATTCCCCATACTTAGTAAATTGTAATTACGAACTAAGTGCAATCACTCTTCTACTTCAAATTAATCCAATTATTTTTCTACACAACGGCAACCACCTTTAAAGCCCCAAGGTTATAATTTAAAATCCCAATTTCTCATATTTTATCAACACGATTATATTTAGCCAACTTAATGAGCCGAACGTTCAATTCATTAAACTTATGGAACTTATTTTACAACGACTACAATTATTATTCATGCTTATTGATAACCCGACAATTCCTTTCCCTAGCTACTACAATATCCACCCCTGAACTTGTTCTGACTGGTGCCCAGCACCTGCGTAAAGTATTCTAATATCCTTTCTTAACACCTTTCTAATCTCCTGAGCCAACTATCAAATTGACTGGAGTAATAATTACATCTTTCCCAAAAATACAAACTTTGATTTATCTAAAATTCATAAGGTAACTTCTTTTTGAAACAATCACAGACAACTCCTACGACACGGACTATAGTTATACACACTTACTATCATCACAGACTCAAAATTCTCGGCTACCTTCTCCACATTGTTCATTAGTAAGTTTATTGTATTTACCAGTTCCACAAACTTTTGCTTTGCCTGCCTATCAACTCGGAACGTACTACCAAATTAAATTATTTTCTAATATCGCCACAGTTTTCTCACATCCTTATTTTTTAACTAATATGAACTCTCCTATTGTTTTCATAATCGGACTTAAATGCGTTCTGCTATACTATTGAATATTTTAACAACTAGCACATTAGGTGCTACTAATAGGTCTCAACCTCAAGTAATACGCATATGATTGTTTCTCATTTAAAATATCACATGCCCAACTACTAGTACTCTCATAATCGTGATCCACCCATTACTACTATCATCAACACAACATCACTCGAATCCACTGATTGACAATATCACCATTTTGTCGCATCACTACTTGCCAACAAGATAACCAACCATGCATGATGCCAATGCACTAACTAATGCAATGAAATAACTAACACTCACGTATCGAACTCACCTATCGACACCCTATCTCATGTTCCCTACTGACTAGACAACTGACACATCTTCCTATCTCCCTATCTCATGTCCCCTACTGACACAACAATTGACAAATCTACAGAACCTATAACCTAGACTTTGATATCAAAATTGTCACACCCCACCCCCGACACCCTTCACTGTGGGGCCGGCGTGACGTCGACATGACCTCACGTGAACGTTAAACCAACTCATAGAACGACAATATAAATATAACAATATACAATCATTTAAATATGCATATACAAATTTTCTACTATGGAGACACACCCATCCCCCAAATATAAAAATAACAAAATAAATACTATGAACCTCTCACAGGTTCACCCCAGACAGTTCATCTCCAAAACCTACACCCGACTCCATCGTAGAACTCTATCTAGTGCTAGCAGGGGACCGACTCCTATCAGCTTCACCTGCGAGTGTACTGCCTTCTTAATAAAAACATTTTAGATGGATCAAACATAAAATATATAAATATCACATAGCACAATGAAAAATCCATTTTTCCTGTCACCACAGAAAACCACGTATATATGTTTATAACATTTCAACTAAGCAGTAAAAATCAACCAGAACGTCACAACAACCATATAGTATAACACAACTGAAGTAATAGATATATTATCATAAATGGATACACCAAGCCAGTACAAAATAAAGTATATATAAATGCCATATATGATAAAACACCATATACAACAAAAGACTACATATGACGCCACATCACACCACACCTCGCCACACTACATTACCCCACCCCACACCACACCACACTACACCACGACTAGTCATGTGATCGTTTTAACCTTACGATTGGGAGTTGCAATGGTACCGTACCCCGTAGGATATGCCTTCCTAGTGGGATATAACAACGCTCTGTTGGATTATGCCAGACAGGTAAACAATGCTCCGCTGGACTATGCTAGACGGGTGAAAATCTAACACCAATCTCCAACTCACCTCAACAACAACTCATCTTCATCTCAACAACAACAACTCTGCCCACAATCAATCACCTCATCAAATCAATAATATCATCATCAAATTACAACTCAATAAATAATCAACGCTCTGTCAAAGCAGATAAAATCAACAGCATCTTCAAATCAATAACAACATCGTCAAACTGCAAATCAATAACATCGACCTCTATCTCCAAAACCGATTTAATCCATATAAGTTAATAAATTCATCAAATTTTAAGTAAACACATTTATTCCATCATATATATATGAAAATAGATTTTTGCAAGAAGACAGTTGATCGCACCTCATTTTGTGCGATCTAATACCACTAAATTAAGTTTTGTTAATCTTTTAAATAAATTAAAATATTATAAATTAAGTTGTTTTATTTGTTTTTGTAGGATTTTGGAAATGGTACAAAACCATGTTAATTTGGAGCAAAATTCAGAGAAAATGATCAAACGGATAAAAGTCGCGATTTTCGGTACTAGAATCAAGACCACTGTCCATTGTTTTGGACATAACTAATTATACAGTTGGCATTCTGAGATGAAACAAGTTTCATATGAAAGTAGACTCTTTAAGCTTTCCAACGACTGGTTATAGAGCCAAATCGGAGTTCGTATGAAAAAGATACAACCGTTTGAAGATGGTCCTTCTGTGCAGCCACATAGTGCTGCGGGTCAAACCATTTTGACCCGAACCCGGCCCGATCCGGCCCGACCCGCGCCCACTCCGGTGGACAAATTCCACAACAACCCCATTGGCCTCCATATTTGATTTTTTGCACCCCTAACCTCCTCTTTTGACTCAAATTCACCCCAAAACTCACATTTTTGATTCTATAAATAGAAGGGAGGTTTGAGAGCAAAAAGAATCCATATTCCTACTTCATTCTTAGAATAGTTGTAGTATTTTCTTATTTGTTTTTCTTTTATTTCATTTTTATTTTTGGAAGGGAGAATAGTTTGGGGTACAAAGTGTAAATGGTGTTTGTGAGGATATTATCCGAGAAAATACCACTCAATGCAACAATGAAAAGCTAACTTCCTTCAACCAGGTTAGGATTGTGGTATTGTACTTTTGAATTTATGTAATATTGTATTTTTCTTATTTAAATTTGGATTTCGTATAAACAATTGTGTGGAAGGAATTCCGTTCGTAAAAATGAATTTAATTATAATTGAATTTATTGTCAAAATGTTCTTGTAGAGATTTTGATTTGAATTCAATTATTGCTAGAACATTAAATCTTGCACCTGTGGTCTTGATTTAATGGCCACACAATCGTATTCTTGGGGATTGATTATTGGTCTGGATGGTTTATGCCTAGATTTTAATTCACCTTAGATTAGTTTAATGTAGGAATTAAATACCGAAGATAGATCATGCCGGAGAATAACAATCCATATATTTCTGAGTAGTTCCGGCTTGTAGTTAGGAACACTCGTTTATATAAATCCGATTTAAATAGAAAATACGAGAAAAACATAATTCTCAAAATACTAACCCCACAATTCCTATCCTAGTTCTTTATTTTATTTTTATTTTAGATTTAATATTTTCTTTTCTTATTTTAAAAAAATCAAAATTGTTTTTACTAAAGAAAGAAAAGTAATCAGAAATTGATAATTACAAGACCGATCTCTGTGGTTCGACACCCTACTTGAACACCGTACTACATCAGTATCGCGGTACCAATTTAAGGGTATTATTTTTGAGCGATCAAATTTTGGCGCCGTTGCCGGGGATTGGCATCGCTAATTATTAATTTTTGTTATTTTTTTTCCTCCATCTGTATAAATTCATCAATTTTTTTTCTTGAGTTTTATTTTTTCCAGGTTAATCGAGATCCAATCTTTTATTCCAGATCTTCAAGCAAGGATTCAGTTTAATCTGTTTAAGTTTTCTTTAAAAAAAAAAAAAATAACAACAAAAAAATTAAAAAAAAAAATAAAAAATTCAAAAAATTATTATTAGAAAAATTAGTTTATTAAATTGTTGACAGGTAGGCTGGGCCTCCGTCATTCATCTTTATTCTGTTATCTGGTAGGCTGAGCCTCCTATTCGCATTTATTTATTTTAATTTTTTTTTTCTTAACTGGTAGGCTGAGCCTCCAGATTGCTTGTTGATATAATTGTTTTAATTTGTTAAAAAAATATAAAATATAAAAAAAAAAAATTGGATTTGGGTAAATGGAAAATTACTTTGAGAGATTTGCCATTTCGTTTGCAGATTCTCAACAATATTTTCTCTCAGGACCCCAACCTGACCTTTACTCATGTACCGCAGACCAAAATCCACACCATCTCACCAATCAATTTACGTACAATTACCAAAATCCCACAGACCTCTATAATAATGTTTATCTCGATCCATATTATTCGCCGCCTGAGTCTAATCAATACTCGAATAATTATGGATGGGATCAACAATATTATAGTGAGCTTTCAGGGTCGTATTGTTACGATCAATCATTTTACCAACCTCAATGTCAATCATCGTTTTCCCAAGAAGCTAGGAATTCTGAACCCACTGTAATGCAACAAATGCTAACAATCTTGAAAGAGCAAAACCAATCCCTAGTAGAGACTAACCAAGCCTTAGCAGAGGAACGCCAAACCTTAACGGAAAACCACCAATCCTTAGTAGAGCAAGGCCAAATCTCAGAAAGGCAAAACCAAATCTTGGAAAGGCGAGCTCAATCCTTGAAAAAACAATTTGAAGAGATAGATTGGAAAGAAACCCTAGTTAGGCGAATCATTGAATTAGTAAAAGAGGAAATTGCAAAAAATGGTCTAGAGACTGACATTCGGGTAGGTGATAAGAAAAGTGGTCTAGAGCACGAAAGTGAATTTAGAAAGTTGTCAAAAGGACCACAGCTAAGCAAAATTGGTGAGGAACCCAAACGATATGATCACGAGTTTGAGCCATTTTGGGCTCAACCATTACCAGTTTGTGAGGCAGAAAAAAAAGTAGGGAACAAAAGTGATGGTGAGCAGGTGAGCGAAAAAGTAAAAAATACGTACATGGAGGAGATCAAGGTAGAAAGTCATAAGGAAAATGAGATCCAATCATTCGAGACACATTTGGGTAATCTTCCTTTGATAGGGACATCCATTATACCCTTACCACCGCATCCAAAAATTAAGTCATATCTTTTTGATGCAGTGGACCAACCGTCAAACCAAACCACAAAAAAATCATGCCTTTTTGTTTGGATTGATGTAACTCAACTTCTATTTGGGGGCCTAATAAAAAGACCACCAAGTAAGTCCCAACGAAAAGAAATGGGATTTGATCCGGGAAAGAAGTTAAGAAATTTGAGTGTCGGCCGCTATCCATCACTAACCGACTGGAGAGTAACTCAACAGAAGGTAAGAAGTGGGTTACTTCACTACGGTTAGTGGGGTTAAGACACTCAACGTCCGGCTAAAGACGTTAAAATTAGCGCTGAGTGGGAGGCAACCCACTGTTGTGTTAGTTTTCTAATTTTAGTGTTTATATTTGATTTAATAAGATTTCTTTGAGTGTTCTATCTGACAGATTTACGAGCAGTCCACACCGACTCAGTACAAATAAGCAATTCTGATACGTCAGGTTGTATCTCTCCTTGCTAATTTAATTTTATCATTTTCACATTGAGGACAATGCAAGATTCAGGTTTGGGGGGGGGGGGTAAAAGCTTGTATTCTTTCTGATATTTTATTTCACACTTAATTTTGTCAATCTATCATTTGATAACACATCTATCGGGTACAAACTAGAATTTGCTAAATAATTATTGGAGCAGAGCACTGATTTTTAAAAATATTTCATTTTTCGACGCTTACATGCATGCTAACTTTATTTTATTTTAAATTTAGTACATGAGTTAGTTTACTGAATTTTGGTAAGAAAATAACTTATCCCTAAAGTTAAAAAAAAAAAAAAAAAAAAAAAAAAAAAACAAATAAATTATTTTTTTTTTTAAAAAAATAAATAAATAAATTGTGATACTAATAAAGATTTTCTGTCTTAGTAATGAACTTTCGCTGAGTAACCGGACCTCTTGCCTCAGTAAGCTTTGAGTGTTCGCGTAAAAAGGGGAAAACAATTTATTAAGACGATAAGAGGCTTGTTAACTTCGAAGCCTAAGTTGTTCGAGTTATTAAGCCTGAAAGGTGCTTTAACACCTAGTGCCCCGAGCCAACTGGATTGGGATCATTGGTCCAACACTCGCTACACGGACATCTTAGAAAGCCCAGTGGGGTTAACATTGCACATGTCACTTATTTAAAGAAAATTACTTATAAAACAAAAAAAAAAAAAAATTATTAAAAAAATATAATTAAAAAAAAAAGAAAAAAAAAAAAAGAAGAAACAACACCGATATAAACAAATATTTTATTTTTTTTTATTTTGGGAAAAGATTGTTTGAATTGTACAAAACCAGTTGACTAACTACATGTGTTAAATTCATTATAAACGAGAGTTGTATATATGTCGTGGGTACAAAAATGAATATTGTTAAAAATCACGTGCTATGAGATTAATGACTATTTCAATAACTCTTGTTTGCCTTTGATTTGATATGTTAGCATTGGATAAGATTGATAGAAATTTTGTGAGAGATAATATGCACGAAAAGAGATTTTGAGATGTTTGTGGGTAACATCACTGTAAACCCTCACGAGACTATACTCGTCCACTAGGGGTGACCTAGGGGTTTAAAGGCTTATTGCATACGCTAAATGCAATCGTGTTCCCTACGAAAATGGCTTTTTATTTAATTATTATATTTAGTTTTGCTCGAGGACTAGCAAAATTTAGGTTTGGGGGTGTGATCGCACCTCATTTTGTGCGATCTAATACCACTAAATTAAGTTTTGTTAATCTTTTAAATAAATTAAAATATTATAAATTAAGTTGTTTTATTTGTTTTTGTAGGATTTTGGAAATGGTACAAAACCATGTTAATTTGGAGCAAAATTCAGAGAAAATGATCAAACGGATAAAAGTCGCGATTTTCGGTACTAGAATCAAGACCACTGTCCATTGTTTTGGACATAACTAATTATACAGTTGTCATTCTGAGATGAAACAAGTTGCATATGAAAGTAGACTCTTTAAGCTTTCCAACGACTGGTTATAGAGCCAAATCGGAGTTCGTATGAAAAAGATACAACCGTTTGAAGATGGTCCTTCTGTGCAGCCACATAGTGCTGCGGGTCAAACCATTTTGACCCGAACCCGGCCCGATCCGGCCCGACCCGCGCCCACTCCGGTGGACAAATTCCACAACAACCCCATTGGCCTCCATATTTGATTTTTTGCACCCCTAACCTCCTCTTTTGACTCAAATTCACCCCAAAACTCACATTTTTGATTCTATAAATAGAAGGGAGGTTTGAGAGCAAAAAGAATCCATATTCCTACTTCATTCTTAGAATAGTTGTAGTATTTTCTTATTTGTTTTTCTTTTATTTCATTTTTATTTTTGGAAGGGAGAATAGTTTGGGGTACAAAGTGTAAATGGTGTTTGTGAGGATATTATCCGAGAAAATACCACTCAATGCAACAATGAAAAGCTAACTTCCTTCAACCAGGTTAGGATTGTGGTATTGTACTTTTGAATTTATGTAATATTGTATTTTTCTTATTTAAATTTGGATTTCGTATAAACAATTGTGTGGAAGGAATTCCGTTCGTAAAAATGAATTTAATTATAATTGAATTTATTGTCAAAATGTTCTTGTAGAGATTTTGATTTGAATTCAATTATTGCTAGAACATTAAATCTTGCACCTGTGGTCTTGATTTAATGGCCACACAATCGTATTCTTGGGGATTGATTATTGGTCTGGATGGTTTATGCCTAGATTTTAATTCACCTTAGATTAGTTTAATGTAGGAATTAAATACCGAAGATAGATCATGCCGGAGAATAACAATCCATATATTTCTGAGTAGTTCCGGCTTGTAGTTAGGAACACTCGTTTATACAAATCCGATTTAAATAGAAAATACGAGAAAAACATAATTCTCAAAATACTAACCCCACAATTCCTATCCTAGTTCTTTATTTTATTTTTATTTTAGATTTAATATTTTCTTTTCTTATTTTAAAAAAATCAAAATTGTTTTCACTAAAGAAAGAAAAGTAATCAGAAATTGATAATTACAAGACCGATCTCTGTGGTTCGACACCCTACTTGAACACCGTACTACATCAGTATCGCGGTACCAATTTAAGGGTATTATTTTTGAGCGATCAACAGTACACTCACCTGATTATCCGTTTTCGAAGACTTTGACTGCCTATGCTCTACCGGTACTCCGGTGCCTGCGAATCTAATAGTGACAGGGCCTAAATTAATATTTTATGTAGAAATAACCTAACCATGCCATGAAATCCTTTTTTTTCGTAATTTTCTATTCCCTGCATTTTCTTTTGGAATATTATCATTTAATTTACAGCGCTCCGTTACGGTTTACTATATAAACTTTGTTCATATAAACGGTCTCATTATTTCCTATCGCCATTTCAATTTAGACAATTAAATACATATATTAAAGAAGTTCGAAATTCTACCTTTTTCGAATTTTTTCGTCGGCCGCAAGATTGGATTTTAGATTTTATTGGGGTGGCTTGTGTATTTTTCCTCTTTTTTTCCTTCTTCTTCTTTCTTCTGTTTCTGTTTTCTTTTCATGTTCCTGTTTGTGTTTTCTGTTTGCGTTCAGCCCACCGAAGCCACTACCATCGACGAACCAACTGAATAGATGAGTGCACACACACACACACACACACTCTTACTCACCACCGGCGACACCCCCACATCGATCACACACCCTACAACGGAACACCTACACACCGCCAACGCAAATTACACACACCCACTACTCTCTCTCTCTACACTCCACTCCACTCCAACGACATCCCACACCACCATGCATACACAACACATACTGAACACACAACCATCCACTGTCGGACCAATCCAAACGATTGCACAACACACACCCCACCGACAACACACACGATCAACGATGAGTACACCCACGCCGGAACACTCACGCCACTGTCACCACCGGTCCGAATAACACACACACACAACCGAACTGATCAGCACACACAAAACCACCGGGAACACACCCATACACGCCGATGAACAAAACACACACACTGCCTCGCCGGAACGACCGCAACAATTACCTCCACCGCCAACGCCGTCGATCACCCACTGACCAAACTCACCACACATACATACACAGCAACACACACACACGACAGCGCACACAATCCATGAACAAATCAGAAACAGAACATACACACACACACACACACTTACTGGAGTGACGAACACACCGTCGAATGGACGGAATGCATACTTCGATCACATACGCACAACGAAACACACACAAAACACACACAAACACACACTTCGAAGGACGATACCCACCACCGACCGAAACCCATTTCCTTCTGTCTCTCCTCTGTTTCGGTTTTACTTCCCCTCACCACCTATGTCTCTCATAAATGTAAGGATGGACATGTATATATATATATATTGAAAAAGAGAGCGAACCCCATCGATCTACTGTTCCCCCCTCACCGTTTCTCAATTCTTCTTCTCCCTTCTCTTTTTTTTTTTTTTTTTTTTTTTTTCGTCGTTTGCGTTTTCGTTTGATCGCACGGCACACACACACACACACACACACACACACATATATATATATATATATAATATTTAAATTGCGCTAACCTCCCCTCTATTTTTACTAGGATATTAATTAAATCCAATTCTAATTTTAAATGTTTGAAAATTACAATCTAACCCCTAAACTTTTAAATCACATAATTAATAGCTCTATCCACCCTGTAATTTTCAAATATTATAAAAATGCAACTAAAAATTATTTGCATCTAAAAATCGGGGTCTTACAATAATTTTTTTTTTAAAAAAAGATAGAATTACTATATGCACATTAAATTTAGTAATAATACTATAGATATAAATTCACAAAAAAATAAATAAATTAAAAAACGGTATAGAAGAGAAAATATTGCAAAATATAATATGCATAACTTATTGGTATTCAATTTATGAAAAGTATGAAAATAATATATAAACATTAAATTTAATAATAATATTGAAGCAATAAAATTACAAAAAAAATAAAAATAAAAGAAGGTATAAGAAAATATTATAGAATTTAATATGCATAAATTATTGATAAATTTAGTAATAATACTGAAGTATTAAATTTACAAAAAAGCAAAATAGAAAATAATGTAAAAGTTAAAATATAATGTTTTAAAATTATCCCTCATAATTTTACTAAAAAAATATAAAAATAATATATGGACGTTTAATTGAGTAATAATACTGAAATATTAAAATTAAAAAAATAATATAAAAGAGAAAATATAATATACAAAAATTATGAACATTAAATTTATAAAAAACAAAATTAAAATTAAAATATAAGATATTAAATTAAATAATAATACTAAAATATTAAATTTATAAAATTAAATTAAAGAAATTATAAAAAGAGTGAATATAAGATACAAAAATTATGGACATTAAATTTCATAATAATATTGAAATATTAAATTTACAAAAATTAAATTAAAGAAATAATATAAAGAGAATATAATATACGAAAATTATACATATTGATTTTACAAAAATTTAGAAATAATATATGGACATTAAATTTAGTAATAATACTTAAATTAAAAAAAAATATAAAGGAAAAATATAATATAGAAGTTATGGACATTAAATTTACGGAAAATACAAAGCTAATATATGGAGATTTAGTAACAATAAAAAATATTAAATTTACAAAAATTATAGAAATAATACATGGTATTAAATTTAGTAATAATTCAAAATTATTAAAATTATACTAATTGAATTAAAAAATAAATAAACATAATTTATTGACATTAAATTTAAGTAAGAATACTGAAATATTAAATTCATGAAAATTAAATTAAGAAAATAATATAAAAAATAAAATATATTATAAGGAAATATGGACATTAATTTTACAAGAAATTATAGAAATAATATATATTCACAGTAGTAATATTGAAATATTAAAACATTAAATTTACGAAAATTAAATTACAAAAATAATATGAAATAAGAAATATAATACACGAAAAGTTTAGACATCAAATTTATGAAAATTATAGAAATAATATGTGGATATTAAACTTAGTAAATGTTGAAACATTAAATTTATAGAAATTAAATTACAGGAGTAATATAAAAGAGAAAATATAATATATAAAAGTTATATACATTAAATTTATAGAAAAATAATATATGTACATTAAATTTAGTAATAATATTAAAATAGTAAATTTACATAAGTTAAATTAAAGAAATAATATAAAAGCGAAAATTACTATTTGTATAATATTAGTTACATGTTACTTAATTATATGTATTTGTATAATATTTGTTATATCTAACAAATTTTGACATACAAATTAGTTAATTTTATAAATTATAGTAATATTTGTTACATCTAACAAATATTTCATATACAAATTAGCTATATGTAATTGCACAAGTGCAGACGTGTGTATTGGACTTTCTACTTTTTTCAATACGCGAGATAAAAACACATGTTACAATTGTATATAAAACTTTTTTTAAAATTAAAGATAAAATAAAGGATTTGCCAATAAAATTAAAAGAAGACAGTGAATCTCTTTAGTCAAAATGAATGGAATGATACTCTTAACACTGAAAAGGAGAATCAATTCTTAAAATAGGAGAAGTAAAAATAATGAATTAGATTCATTTTATGACTAATTTACCCCTCTATTTTTAACCATATTACTTTATGGGTAATTAAAGGAATCCAACATGATTTGCCTGATAGAAAATGGGGCATAATTTCCTCAATCATTAAGTCGCACTTTATTCAACCCCCACCACAAGTATTTTTTCAAAAAATCAAATCGGAATAAGGGTACATTTGGTAACGCCTAAATTTTAAGTATTGAAAATTTTAAATATTAAATTTTAAGTATTGAAATTATAAATGCTGAATATATAACGTTGTCAAAATGTTAATATTTTCAATTTCAAAAAATTTATCACTGTACAATTTTTTGTTCCTAAATTAATTTTTACAACTTTATTTTTCTAAAATATTCTCTTTACAATTTTCTATCTCTATTTTTTCTCAAATTAGTATTTTCTCTATTTGTTATTTTTTGTATACAACTTTTTCTATAAGACTCTATAGTATTAGTGTAAAATACTGATTGTGATAATTATATATTTTATGGTATTAAGTGAGAAATGTTAACATTTAAGTAAGTCACATCACTTAAAATCTTGAATAAATTTTTAGTGATGTTTATATTTTAAGTAGTTGCCGTTGTGAAACATAATAATTAATGCATTCTAGAGAGAAAACAATTAGATTGTTTTTTGTTTAATTCTTAAAACTGTGATTTAAATTCTCCCAATTAAAAATAAACATTTTTAAATGTATCACATATTTTATAACTTTATATGGGAAAAAATTGCTTATTTTGGTGAAAATTTGTTACCAAAATGTAATTTTTAAGATTACAAGATTTTTATTGGAAGTTAAAAATTGATTGCATGGTAAACTGGAAACAATTGAATGTATTTTTAAATTTTCCAGGAAGTATTTGATGATATAATTAGGGGTGTTTGTAAGTGTATACTCCTTTTTGCTGACCTTACACCGCATAAAAAGAAAATTTAAATTAAATAATATTTTACCCTTAAAATTATTTGACACATGCATCTTTTTATTTTGAACACTTCATCCCTAATCTTTCATCCCCTTCTCCATCTTTTTCTCCTGTGATCCACCGCCATTTGTTGGTAGCTGTTTGCCGTCGATGGCCATCTCTTCCCCCCTCTCTCTCTCTCTATATATATAGAGAGAGAGAGGAGAAGAGGGACTGGGGAAACGGTCGGGGGTTGATCGGGGTGGGGCGTGGAGACACTATAGCAAAATTCATTTTTAGGAATACTAAATTTGTCCTAATGTTTAGTATTTTAGGCCACATTAAGTATTGAAATAATTAAAAATTGTCTCCTATAAGTCTGTTCCAATAACTTATAAGGATAATTATTTTGTCGCATTACTTTATATTTATTAGGATAATTTTTTATTATATATTTTTTAAAATGTGTCAAATTAAATAAATATTATAAGAACGCTATGATTTAGTTGTTGATGCCAAAAAGTGGTGGCGGGTTAACAGTATGGTCCGGAAGGATATCGGGGGCACATGACTGCTGATAGTGTGATTAACTGGGTGAATTTAGGGGTGATGACGATCTCCGAACTGAGCTCCACTTTTCTACTCCGAGCACCTGCACAAAGACCTACCGGGATTGTGCCCGGTGAAATCTCTCCGGCGTGAGAGTAAGTATGTGGGGGAGAAGGGCAAAAAGTATTGTGATTTTAGTAGAAAAGACGTACCTTTGGGCAGCGGGTGCCCTGGTGTATTTATTGGCGCCGGTGCTCGATTAGTTCCGCGAAATTAAGGAGCCGAGCTCGGGTTAATTAATCTAATTCACTGGGCAACCAATGAGCAAGCGGATTAGTTCTCTAATCGTCTGGACTGGGCTTTTGAGCCCATGTGTAGAGGCCCACGGGCTGGAATCTTATGACGGCTTGGTGGGGTCCTGAGTGTGGAGATGGTGAGTAGAGGGTGTATGAGTTCGTCAGTCTGAATCGTAGTTTATCGGCCTGGATTTCTTCATCAAGATGATCCTCAGCCCGACCCGGGGGGCGTCCCAACTTAGCACTTGAGGGGATTTTAGCTCCCAGCTCGGCATTGAGGGAATTTCTGCTTTTAGTTCGATTTTAGGAGGATTTCAGTTCTCAGGTTTGCCGTTTTCCTATATTTGGGCGGGAATTAACCACGTAGTACACCTGACGAGATTCCCCTATATCAGTTGCCCCCTAAGTCCCGAGGTTGTAAGTGGAACGTAACGGGCTCGGGATTTCGAAGAAGCAAATTGTGTATATTAGGTTAGTGGAATCAAGAAGGCGGAGAGGGTACGTAAAAAGATCCCCTGGGGGGGAGAAGCGGCTGCAAGAAAGATTGGAAGGAGTGTAGTACGGGCTGAGGGATGTGGGGTTTGTCAGCTCGGCACTTCGGCGGTCCGAATTAATTTGTGCTGACCAGCAGAAGTTTAGTGTGGGGTATGTTCGAGCTGGGAGTACGGATGGTTGGTAGCTTGGATACCCTTAGTGCCCCTGTTATTTTTTAAGGTTTGGAAGTGTAAGCTTTCCCCCTTTCGGAGTTTGTCCGAGCTGAGAGTACGACAGTTCGTCAGCTCGGACAATTCCAATGCCTTGAACTTTTTCTAAATGTGGGAAGTTTGAGCCTTCCCCATTTTTTAATTTGTCCAAGCTGAGAGCACGGCAGTTCGTGAGCTCGAACATTTTTAATGCCTTGGTTTTCTTTTGATGGTTGGAAGTTAGAGCCTTCCCATTTTTCAATTTGTCCGAGCTGAGAGCATGGTCGTTCGTGAGCTCGGACATTTTCAATGCCTTGGTTTTCTTTTGATGGATGGGAGTTGGAGCCTTCCCATTTTTCAATTTGTCCGAGCTGAGAGCACGACAGTTCGTGAGCTCGGACATTTTCAATGCCTTGGTTTTCTTTTGATGGATGGAAGTTGGAGCCTTCCCCTTTTTCAATTTGTCCGAGCTGAGAGCACGGTAGTTCGTGAGCTCGAACATTTTCAATGCCTTGTACTTTTTTGAAGGGTGGGAATTTTGAGAGCCTTCTCCTTTTGATTTTGTCCGAGCTGAGAGTACGTAAGCTCGTGAGCTTGGATATTTTCCATGCCTTGAATTTTTTTGAAGGGTGGGAAGTTTGAGAGCCTTCCCCTTTTTGATTTTGTCCGAGCTGAGAGTATGTAGGCTCGTGAGCTTGGACATTTTCCATGCCTTGAACTTTTTTGAAGGGTGGGAAGTTTGAGAGCCTTCCCCTTGTTGATTTTGTCTGAGCTGAGAGTACGTAGGCTCGTGAGCTCGGATATTTTCCATGCCTTGAACTTTGTTTAAGGGAGGGAAGTTTGAGAGCCTCCCTTTTTGATGTTGGCCGAGCTGAGAGTACGTAGGCTCATGAGGTCGAACATTTTCTATGCCTTGAATCTTTTGAAGGGTGGGAAGTTTGAGAGCCTTTCCCCTTTTGATTTTGTCCGAGCTGTGAGCACGTAGGCTCGTGAGCTCGGACATTTTCCATGCCTTGAACCTTTTGAAGGGTGGGAAGTTTGAGAGCCTTCCCCCTTTTGATTTTGTCCGAGCTGAGAGCACGTAGGCTCGTAAGCTCGGACATTTTTCATGCTTTGAACTTTTTGAAAGGTGAGAAGTTTGAGAGCCTTCCCCATTTTGATTTTGTCCGAGCTGAGAGCACGTAGGCTCGTGAGCTCTGATATTTTCCATGCATTGAATGTTTTGAAGGGTGGGAAGTTTGAGAGCATTTTCTCTTTTGATTTTGTCCGAGCTGAGAGCACATAGGCTCGTGAGCTTGGACATTTTCCATGCCTTGAATTTTTTTGAAGGGTTGGAAGTTTGAGAGCCTTCCCCCTTTTGATGTTGTCTGAGCTGAGAGTACGTAGGCTCGTGAGCTCGGACATTTTTCATGCCTTGAACCTTTTGAAGGGTGGGAAGTTTGAGAACCTTCCCCCTTTTGATTTTGTCCAAGTTGAGAGCACGTAGGCTCGTGAGCTTGGATATTTTCCATGCTTTGAACTTTTTGAAGGGTGGGAAGTTTGAGAGCCTTTCTCTTTTGATTTTGTTTGAGCTGAGAGCATGTAGGCTCGTGAGCTCGGACATTGCCCATGCCTTGAACTCTTTGAAAGGTGGGAAGTTTGAGAGCCTTCCCTATTTACACGTGGCATATGATAGGTGTAAATTATCCATCTATTTCCAATCCAAACGTTGTTAGTTTTCAAGTATGTTTAGTATGTTTTAATATGTTTTTATGTATTTTTGTCTAAATCAGGTGTTTGAGGTGAAAAGATATATAAACGGATAAAAAACGCTCAAATCGGATCAAGAACGGTGGAAAAAGGGCGAAAATGTGCAAAGTCGGTACAGGTGCTGTAACTTCAAGGCTATTTTGGACTATTATGCAATCCGATTTTGGAAACACTCAAAACATGGAAGTTGTAGATCATTTTCTTAGCTTTCCATAGGTTTTTGAATCACCTCAATCGGAGTTTGGATGAATAAGTTACAGTCAAAATATATGAGCAAACTTGCAATAACTTCGCCTAGGCAGAAATCCGGCAGAAAGTTAACCAACCTTCCTACAGTAACTTCGCCTAGGCGAAAACCACTGTGCTAGTTTAGAAATTATTTTAGATATTTTAGGATATTTTGATCCTAGTTTTATCCTCATTTCATCTCCATTAGGCTAAGGGACCTCCATAGACTTTAGGAGGATAGATTGAGAGGTTTTGGGAGTGCTCATTCAAATCCTATGGAGAAGATCAGGTTGCAACGAAGGATGAGCGATCTCGGAACGTTTTTAGTGATAAATCTTCGGACTAGGTTAAGTTTCTCTTGTTCTTTCTTTTATTTCTTAACTTAGGATTGTTGTTTGAGCATGTTTAACTTAGTTTTCATTGTATAATCGGCTATGGCCATAAGCTAAACGAGTTTTTGTCTAGGGATTAATGTAATTTATAAAAGTGTTGTTTTGTTGAGTTTGTGTTTGGTTAGCGGTTGTTCTTCGTTATTTTGATTGTGTTTGCCGTATTGTTTGTTTATTATGCTTAGATTTACAAATCGAGAATACGGGGTTTGACAAATTCTGGATTCGGATTAGAATAAACAAATGCCACGATTCTATAACCCGGTCGGGGTTTGGATTGTGGACAATCAATGATGTTGGGGCAACACTCATGTGACCTAGGTCGTTAAGACATTGAGGGGGACTTCTTCGTTGACTCAAAGTCGCGTATTCCCTCGTCTTACACTCGGGAGAGGTGGCGAGGGAGTTTCAGAACGAAGATTATCGATAGGGTAAATACAACGCGACGATCCAATAACCCAGGAGGGAGTTGGATTGTGTGTAATCAATGACGTTTTGGGCGAGACTTACATGACCTAGGGTCGTTAAGACGTTGAAGGGGACTTCTTCGTTGACACGAAGTCTCATATTCCCTCGTCTTACACTCAGGAGAGGTAACGAGGGAGTTTACGAACTGAGATTGTCGGATAAGTCGAACGTCGTTAATGTAAACTAAAACGAGACCGAACACGTTTTTGTAAATAAAAGTTAATCCCTAGGCAATACTTTCCCTAAACATCTCATAGTAATATTAGTATAGTTAATTTAATTAGATTAATTAACTTAATATTAGTATAATTAATTTTATTCAATTTATCTTCGCCTAGATAAAATTAGGTCATGATAAACGCGGTATTCAATTATAGTCAAAACCAATCCATGTGGACACGATAACCCTAACTCTCCCGATCTATACTAAAACTTGACCTTGTATACTTGCGAGTGAAAATAGCGGCGTATTTTACGCGCTACCAAGTTTTTGGCGCCGTTGCCAGGGATTGTGTTTTTGGTTATTATTGATATTGTGAGTAAATGACCAGATTTTACTTTCGACATTTCTTTTGTGTATAATTTTTTTCTTTTTAGTTTTTATTTTTCTTTTCTCATAGGGTGCTTGAAGATGGTAGATCAACAGGTACTCTTGCAATTCTTTTAACGGGATTTCGAGCTATTTTACTGTGCTTGGGATCGATACAAGGATTTGCTACTCCAGTTTTCGAATCACAGATTCCCGAGGGAGTGTCTACTATTGAACTTCCTCGACGGGTTACATGCCACAACCAAAATATGGGTTGAAAGAGGAAACGGTACCACCTCTTTCGACCAACTAACCACGAGCGAAGCCCATTAGATGTTGGAAGACATGGCAGCCTTTGATTATCATAGTTGCAATTCTACAGTGCCATGGATTGACACTCCGGACCAATACGTTGAGTCTTCTCCTGGCCTGGAAGAAATACTCACTGATTTTATTGGGGAGACTCAGACATTTTGGAGGGAGACGAATGACTGGCTAAATGAGCACGAGGATCGTCTCAACAACATTGAGACAATTTGCATTGAAATCAATGCGACCGTAACATCTTTACAGACGCACATCGGTTAGCTTATCTGCTTGATTAAGTCGAGTCAGACGTTGTGGCACCTGAAGATTCACAAGCCAAATCCTATTGCGAAAGCCACCACGAGGAACCGGAGATAAGCGGGAGGTACTGGGATAAGATCGACGGAGATTCATACATTAAGTATTGTGAATTTTTACCGTTCGAATTCCAGTTGGTGACGCCGCACTTGATCCAAGACAATCATATTTTTGAGGATCCGATGTGGCTCAATGATCCTTCGCCTTCACTAGCAACGTTCTTTCATGCCTACCAAGTACATGAGCCGGTGAGGCATGTCGTTGAAAGCTTGAGCTATACATTGCCACATCTTGCCAGTCTTGAGGGCGTACTGAACCAAGACTCGTATATGGTGTTGTACGACACTTACTACGGGCGGAAGTCGCTCTTTGACGAGCACTTCGGCATGTCAGGCTGACGACCATAAACCAAGCGCTTCTTGGAAGGCAACCCAAGGAAAAGAATAAGTTAGATCCATCATAACCGATTTGATTCGGAGGCGAGAGTCTCTCGCCTCCTAGGTACGTGTTCTAAACCCTAGTCTACATTATAATGCTTTATCATGACATTGGGATCGTTGACTAGGTTATTATGGGCATTTCCTGTTTGAGTCAGATGTGATGTGTAGTATGTTTTTAGTATATGTTTTAGTTAGTATGTTTTATTGTTTCTATGTGTGCATGTCTGTTTAGGATAGTTGTTGTGTTATGTGCTGAGTTTTGACATCATATGGGCCATTACCCAATGATGAGTCTGTCCCCTGGTTATTTATTGAGGTCGAGCGTAAAACTTATGCATGTATGTTCTGTGTGCTCAACGTTATGTTTTAGTAATAGTTATTATAAATCCTACTTGCACGAGCATGAAAACTTATTATATAACCGTCTAATTGATTTGAAAACGATTATCTGTCACCTAAATTCATGATATTAGGGTTTTTAGAACTTGATTTGGGAGAAATTCGAGGCGAAATCCTAGGCGAGGTAGTTCGGAAGACATGATTTAGGCATTTATTTTCTCGCTTGAGCCTTTTTAAGCCAACCTTGTTAAATCATTACCCCTTGTTACCCTGTCGAAGCCTAATAGCCATTTCAATTCTGAACACTTAACCAATACCAAATGACTGATTAAACTTTTTTCCAAACCTAAATCGCTAAACCAAAGGCACAATTTGATAGAATCAAGGTAGCATTCATTATGCTACTTGAAGTGAGCGGTTGAATTTTGGGTGAACTATTAATTGGTTCAATATTCGAGTACTCACTTGTCAATTTTTCGTTCATATTTCACACACCCCTTAAATTGTACAAATCAAATAAATTTGGGGGTGTATTTGTTAAAAAAAAAGAAAAAAAAGTCAAGTGTACATACGGTTTTTATTTTTGTTTCTTTTTGACAAGTGAGTACAAAGTTCTTAAAATTATGTTTAGGGTTGTTTCAGTTATATCTATGGGGTTTCGAGAGTGAGAGAGTGCCAAGCGATGTGCCTTGGGTAACGTCAAGTTAACGACGTTAACACGTTTTTTTTTTTCAAATTTACCCTTGGCCATTTGTCCTGAATCGAACCAAGACCTATTGATCTTTTTGAACTTCTGAGCCTACACTAGTAGAGAATAGATCCCGGGTCAAGTCTATGGATTCCCTATACCTTTGGGTTTTTTCTGTCATGCACTTATATGGTGGATAATCCAATCCGATTAACGGACAGTTATATATTTGGGTTTTTAAACACACATACACACTTTAGCAGGATCTATAACGACATTTACTATTATAAATGTTGAAATTCTAGAACATTACATGATGTATTTTATGCTTGAACTTGATAGGATTGAGGGTCGATAAGGGATATTTCGTTTAGCCAGTAGATGATACTCAAAACTTGCACATATTTGTTTATCGTGTTTTTCATTTTTCATTTTTAGTTGTTATATTTTCTTTTATTGCATGGGTGTTTTGCTCGAGGACTAGCAAAATTCCGAGTTTGGGGGTATTTGATAGGTGTAAATTACCTATCTATTTTCAATCCAAACGTTGTTAGTTTTCGAGTGTGTTTAGTATGTTTTAATATGTTTTTATGTATTTTTATCTAAATCAGGTGTTTGAGGTAAAAAGGTATGTAAATGGATAAAAAACGATCAAATCGGATAAAGAACGGTGGAAAAAGGGCGAAAATGTGCAAAGCTGATACAGGTGCTGTAACTTCAAGGCTATTTTGGACTATGATGAAATCTTAATTTGGAAACACTCAAAACATGGAAGTTGTATATATTTTTCTTAGATTTCCATAGGTTTTTGAATCACCTCAATCGGAGTTCGGATGAAGAAGTTACAGTCAAAATAAATGATAAAACCTACAGTAACTTCGCCTAGGCAAAAATCCGGCAGAAAGTTAACCAACCTTCCTGCAGTAATTTCGCCTAGGCGAAAACCTCTGTGCTAGTTTAGATATTATTTTAGATATTTTAGGATATTTTGAGCCTAGTTTTATCTTCCTCTTCTCTCCATTAGGCTAAGGGACCTCCATAGACTTTAGGATGATAGATTGAGAGGTTTTGGGAGTGCTCATTCAAATCCTAAGGAGAAGATCAAGTTGCAACGAAGGAGGAGCGATCTCGGAACGTTTTTAGTGATAAATCTTCGGACTAGGCTAAGTTTCTCTTGTTCCTTCTTTTATTTCTTAACTTAGGATTGTTGTTTGAGCATGTTTAGCTTAGTTTTCACTGTATAATCGGCTATGACCATGAGCTAAACGAGTTTTTGTCTAAGGATTAATGTAATTTATAAAAATGTTGTTTTGTTGAGTTTGTGTTTGGTTAGCGGTTGTTCTTTGTTATTTTGGTTATGTTTGCCGTATTGTTTGTTTATTATGCTTAGATTTACATATCGAGAATACGAGGTTTGACAAATTCCGGATTCGGACTAGAATAAACAAATGCCACGATTCTATAACCCGGTCGGGGTTTGGATTGTGGACAATCAATGACGTTGGGGGAAGACTCACGTGACCTAGGGTCGTTAAGACGTTGAGGGGGACTTCTTCATTGACTTAAAGTCGCGTATTCCCTCGTCTTACACTTGGGAGAGGTAGCGAGAGAGTTTTAGAACGGAGATTGTCGATAGGGTAAATACAATGCGACAATCCAATAATACGGGAGAGAGTTGGATTGTGTGCAATCAATGACGTTAGGGCGAGACTCACGTGACCTAGGGTCGTTAAGACGTTGAAGGGGGCTTATTCGTTGACACGAAGTCTCGTATTCCCTCGTCTTACACTCGGGAGAGGTGACGAGGGAGTTTACGAACTGAGATTCTCGGATAAGTCGAACACCATTAATGTAAACTAAAACGAGACGAAACACGTTTTTGTAAACAAAAGTCAATCCCTAGGCAATACTTTCACTAAACATCTCATAGTAATATTAGTATAGTTAATTTAATTAGATTAATTTACTTAATATTAGTATAATTAATTTTATTCAATTTATCTTCGCCTAGATAAAATTAGGTTATAATAAACGCGGTATTCAATTATAGTAAAAATCAATCCTTGTGGACACGATAACCCTAACTCTCCCGATCTATACTAAAACTTGACCTCGTATACTTGCGAGTGAAAGTAGCGGCGTATTTTACGCCCTACTAGCATACATGTGACACGTGCCCCCCATTAAGACTTGCATGGTAAGCCTGTGCTACCACCGTTGGATGGACGCCACGTGGCTGTGGAGTTTTAATCAACGCATTCCCAGCCGTTGGCTTGGGTGACCCTTCGTCTGGGCACACTCCCTTTTTATAAATGGTGGCCCCTGCATTTATTTGATACTTACGAAATTTCCAGAGCTCTTTCTTTTTCTCGGCATTGGTACCTTTTTTCTCCTTTGTCCGAACAAAATGTCGGGATCTTCTTCTTCTTTTTCATCTTCTGGCTCCGCTTCCAGCTTGGGATCTAACTCTTCGGAACGGTCGTTTGGCATTTTCCTCCAATTCAGGGTGGAACGGCGTCCTGCTCCGGGAGACGCCTCTTCGATTGCCATAGCCAGGATCCACAAAACGAGCGGTACTATCCTATTATGCTTGGAAGACCGTGCGGTCGCGGTGAGCTGTGCCGACGAGAGCGATGGGGCATCTACATCGCTTGATGCTGGGGTCGGAGTCCCTCCCGAAACCATCACAGTGGTGGAGATCCACACTGGCGTCTCCATTCCCAGGCTACTTCATGAAAATGAGGTGCACAAAGCTAGGCCAGAAAAACTGTTCATAAAAGTCCCGCTCTCGAGTCCAGTATGGAACAAGAAAACGACCATGACCGTGGAGTCCGTCCTCTGCTACCGGAGTGAATATTTCTTCCAGGAAGAGGTCACGATCATTGTTCCTAGGCCCGACGATTGGGCCTGCATGCCACCAGCTGGTTTTATGACCTTCTACAAACAACAGTTGGAGGCGGGTCTTCGATTCCCTCTCCACTGGTGGATCAGGGCCATCTGTGAGGAGTATCGTTTGTGTCTGTCACAAATTGCTCCGAATGGTATAAGGGCCCTGGTGCCATCGTATATCATCTTCCGGGCCGAGGGACTCGAGCTGAGCATTGAGTTCTTCAGGGCTCTTTTTTTCTCCAAGCCACTCCCCCGGGGTGCTGGGTGGTGTTACATTTCGTCCAGATCAACTTTCTTGAAGGACCTGGATTCTTCCATTCACCGATGGAAGCACCAGTTCTTCTATCTCAGAGAGAGCGGTTGGCAATCCTCCCGAAAGAAGAAGGAAGGTACCCCCTCTAGATGGAATGAAGAAAGGTCGGTAAGGCTGTGGTCCCTTAGGGGGGAATTTTTTATTTTCGGATCTATTATCACCGTCATACTAACACCTTTGCCTTCATGATTTTATCCAGCTAAAGAGCCACCAAAGAGGAAAAGACTGGTACTGAGTAAAGAAATTGCCTAGCAGAAAGAGAAGGTCTTGAGGATCGTCTTCAAGGATGTGAACACCCTGATCGCTTCTCACCTCTTCACACCCTATTGATATTTGCCACCGGATATCCCAGTCGTACTTGATTTCCCTTTTGATTCAGACAACGGTAAGAGGTTTTTTGCTATGTCAATTCTTTACACTTGGGAATTTTACGTGTGTTACGCTCGATTCACGCAGATATTCTTGTGTAGAACCGGATACTGCCGGCCTGGACAAAAGAATTTCTAAATATCTTGTTCAATATTGCAGCTATGGACAAGGCAATGGAGATCCAAAAGCTCCTTGAGAAGAAGGCAAAAGAAGTTGCCGAGGAGGCGAAGACGGCTGGTTCCGAACACGCTGGAGGATCCCAGGCCCTCCAAACCACCTAGCATCCTCAAATGCCAGCTTGGATCCGATCCCCTGCCGTACCCGGGGTCGTTATAAGAGATACCCCTCAATCAAAGTCGGGTTCTCGTCAATCCGTGCACACCTTTAGTGGTGACTCATTTCCCCGCTCTTCCGACAAGGGGAAGAGGAAGGCCCATGAAGGGAGGAAGAAAAAACACAAGTCCTTGAAGAGGGCAAGGTTTGTGCCTGGTGCTTTTTTCGAGTTGACAGTTGACGGATCCTTTTTCGGGGTTCTGAACACTGGGCTTCTGGCCGATCGTGCGTTGCTAAAGAGTCCGGAGGTGATGCCGGGCTATCTCTGTCGCATCACGCCTCCTAATGACAAGAACTTGATGGAGGAGGAGAGTACTGGCACCCTCATGCACTAGGCCATCTGCGATCAAGTTTCGGTAAAAAACCCTCCCATAGCTCAATTTCCGTCTTACTTTTTATGATCAAATTTTTGTAAGCGTGACAATTTTACCGTCCTCATGCAGTGTATGCTTCGGATGTCAGTGGTATTTGACCTGATCTCTGAGAGCGCCATGGAGGAGTCTATGCTGAGGTTGAAAAATAATGCTGCAGAAGCGAGGGCGAAAAGATTGAACGTTGACCTTCAGCTCGCCACCCAGGTGGTAGGGAGTAGAAATATCGCCACTACTTACACTCGCAAGTATACGAGATCTAAGTTTTTGTATAATGTGAACGTTAAGATCGGGTTATCGTATCCACAGGGATTGGTGTCGTTACTATCGAATATCGTGGTTGTTGTGACCTAACTTTATCTAAGCAAAAAACAAATGTATTTAATTAATTAAACTAATACTATTATATTCTAAATTAACTACACTAATATGCTAATATGTTTTAGGGTGAAAAATTGCCTAGGGATTAATATGTTTACAAATACGTGTTCGATCTCGATTTACTTACGTTTACGGTGTTCGTCCTATTTGACAACTTCAGTACTTAAACTCCACTGCCACTTTTCCCGAGTGTAAGACGGGGGAATACATGACTTCGAGGCAACGAAGAAGTCCCCCTCAATGTCTTAACGACCCTAGGACACGTGAGTCTCGCCCAGCGTAATTGATTGCACACAATCCAATTCCCGACCGGGTCATTGGATTGTGCGTTGTATTTATCCTTTCGACAATCTCCGTTCTAAAACTCCTTCGCCACCTCTCCTGAGTGTAAGACAGATGATATAACGTGACTTCGTGTCAACGAAGAAGTCTTCCTCAATGTCTTAATGACCCTAGGTCGCGTTAGTCTTGCCCCAACGTCATCGATTGTCCACGATTCAAACCCCAACCGGGTTATAGAGTCGTGGTGTTTGTTTACCCTAATCCAAATCCGAAGTTTGTCAAAATCCCGTATTCTCCATTTATCTAACTAAGCATAATAAACAAACAATACGATAAACACAATCAAACTACAAAGAACAAACACAAAGGCAACACCGAAATCATACGAACAACGTATTTATAAATATAGTGTTAATCCCTACTGTCACGACCCATCTTGAAATCCCGACATCCCGGGCTAGCGTGACGACATCATGACATTACCAAAAACAACCAACCAACTATCTATTACACGACAATATGAAGCTATATGAAGCTATACATATTCTGTTATGGGAACACACCTGTTCTCCAAATATACTAACAGAAAAATATAATACCATGAATCCCCTCACAGGTTTGCCTCAGAAAGCTCATCTTAACCTTCCACACGACTCCATCGTAGAACTTTACCTAACACCAGTAGGGGACCGACTCCTAGCTGCTTCACCTGCAAGTGTACTGCCTTATTAGTAAAAACATCTTTAATAATAAAAACTTATTCTACAACATCTAAATAGATCAAGTGTAAGTTTATAAATACCACATAGCTCATAAAATCGTCGGTATAAAAGCAGGAAAAATAAAGCGACATAATTAAGTTCTATTCAAATCCAACTAATACAAAAATCATATTAATCACTATGATAATAAATATCAAATCAACCAATATACGTAAAACATCACATCTCAAGCACACATCTCAAGCACATTTTTTAAGCACACAACTCAAACACACACCTCAAACACACACACACTGGCCAGCTCTAGTGATCATTTTAACCTCACGATCGGGAGTTGCAACGGTACTGTAACATTCGTAGGAATGCCTTCCTATGAAATATCCACACCCCTTTTGGGGATAAATATTATCTACACCCCTTACGGGGAGAACTATCCACATTCCATGGGAAGAATTCACACCCTTACGAGTAGAATATAAACCATACCCCTTTCGGGGAGAATTTCCAAAATTACATTTATTCAAATCACACCCCTTACAGGGCAGAATTTCTAAGCCACGTTTTTCTCTCTCTTTTTAAAAGTATCACCCATTTAGTAAAAATCATTTTTCCACATTTGGTTTTAGAAAACCAAACATGATTAGAAAATCAAATATTTTTCCACTTTCTTTTAAAAAAACAACCAAATTTCACAAAAATCCATTTTCCTCAACTTACCCCAAAATCCAATGAAAATTATTTTAAATCTATCTTTTTAGAAACCAACACAATTCCCCGAAAATTCATTTTACCAACTCACCCCAAAACCTGCTTGATCCATATCATTTATAAAATTGTACAGTTTCAGTAAACACACATTTAATCACACACACAGACACACACAGACACACACACACACACATATATATATATGTATGTATACATAGAAAAATAGTTTGGTAAGAAGACAGTACACTCACCTCAATTTTCGCACTGCAAAACTATCACCGTCTAAAACTTACCGGGACGCTAGTGCCTGCAAACCTAACAGTGATAGGTCTAAATTAACATTTTATTTAAAACAACCCTAATATGCAATGCATGGCCCTAAGTTACTTAATTTTCCATTCCCTAAATTTAGTTATGAAAAAATATTATTTCGTTCGTCTCGCTACGTTAATATTCACTATACAACATTATTAAAATTAATGGTTACAAAATTATCGTAGCGATTACAAAATTTAATACTAATAATTTAATTTGATGAAAATAATAATTAACGATTAAAATATTAATCAAAGGAATCGTTACCTGTTCCGAATCGCTCGCCGGTCGAGAAGTTGATTTTTTGGTTTTCGGGTTTTATTTATTTATTATTATTACTATTTTTTTTTTTGTGAAATCATTTTTTTTTTTTTCGGTTCTGTTTTGAGTTCCTTGGTTCAATCGATCGGCGTCGACGCCACTCTCACTCCTTGCTCAGCCGACCGCCGTTGACCCTCTCACTGTTCACCTAGTGAACAGAGCACACATACACATACACTGTCGGCAAAGCAGAACACACAACACACCATCACAGTTGGCCGACGACAGACGACCGACCACGCACACGCCTGTCGAACTGAAACAATCACACACATGCACACACACCAGGCCAAACGGCGCCACCACACAACCCCACACAGTCGCCGAACAACCAGAACACACCCACTGCTGGCAACCCACACACTCGACGATGAACCGAACGCACACGTCGGCGAATGGCGATGATCATGCACACACTGTCGGTGGACAGAACACACACCTACACACTCACAGTAGACCGACGACGATGGCCTATTACTCACTCACCTGAAATCGACAACAACACACACACACACGTCGACACCCCTACACACACCCGCCGAACCGATCAACGCAACCCACCGTCTGCAACGAACACAACACAACAACCCATCGAACGACAACATCCCCACGCCACCAGACGAACAACGACACACTCCGGCGATAATCGGAACACACACCCTCACCCATGCAGTCGCCGATCGAACTCTCTCTCTCTTTTCCTCTTTCTATTTTCTTCTTCTTTTGAGGCTCCATCAAAATGTGTGTGTATGGGTTGCATGTATATATGTATATATATGTATATATGCATGATAGAAGTGGTGTTTCTTTGACCCCAAATGCTGCCACGTTGATCCCCATTTCCTCACAATCATGTATATATATATATATAATCTTTTTCCCAAATTACATTAACCTCCCCTAAATTTCCTTTAGGTTATTATCTAAATCCCAAAATTTAAAATAAATATTTCTAAAATTACTAATTGACCCCTAATTTTTTTTTTTTTAATTTAAATTAGAAATGACACATTTCACCTCATTATTTTTTAAATGTTCTAAAATGCGGCTAACGAATATGCATGTGCGGAAGTTAGGGTCTTACAATCCTTCCCTCCTAAAAGAAATTTCATCCCGAAATTTTAGTTACCTTGATCGAATAAGTGCAGTTATTTATCTCTCATCTCATCTTATCGCTCCCACATCGCCTCCTCTACCGAATGACTATGCCACAACCCTTTTACTAATGGAATCGTTTTCGTCCACAACACCTGATCTTTAAGTTCTAGACTGGCTCCTCAACGTATGTAAAATCTTTTTCCAACTCGATTGGCTGAGAAGTTAACACATGTGAAGAATCTGGCACATATGTCCTAAGCATCGACACGTGGAAAACGTCGTGTAATCTGGACAATCCTAGGGGTAAGGCAAGTCGATAAGTTGTCGTACCAACCCGTTCTAAAATTTCGTATGGCCCGATATACCTTGGACTTAACTTTCCTTTCCTCCCGAATCTGATTATGTCATTTCACGGGGATATACGCAAAAATACATGATTGCCCACTTCAAATTCCAATTCCCGCCTATGCTTGTCAGCATAACTCTTTTGGCAACTCTGAGTAATTCTCAATCTTTCCTGAATTACCTTTACTTTGTCTGCGGTCATTTGGACTATACCTAGCATCAATAATTTCTTTTTTCCCACTTCAGTTCAGTCTGTTGGACTGGAGTCCTGTATTTTCTGCTATCGAACAGTTCATACGATGTCATCTCAATTGCTTAATGGTAGCTATTATTGTAGGCAAATTTCATTAATGTCAAATAATCATCCCAACTACCAGGAAATTCCAGAACACAACCCCTCAACATATCCTCCAACGTCTAAATCATACGCTCTGATTAACTATCAGTCTAAGGATGAAAAGCGGAACCTAGAGTAGTTTGGAGACACGGCCAAAACTTCAAAGTAAATCTCGGATCTCTGTCCGATACTATGGAAACCGGCGCACATGTAGTCTAACAATTTCGTTAATATATAATTGGGCATACTTATTTAGAGAGTACGTCGTCTTTACGGTTAGAAAATAAGCAGATTTAGTAAGCCTATCAACAATCACTTAGATGGAATTATGCCTCTTTTGAGTATGGGGCAATCTCGAAACAAAATCCATCGTGATATGCTCCCATTTTCACTCTAGAATAGGTAGAGACTGCAATAACCCACTTGGACGTTGGTGCTCGATCCTAACTTGCTGACAAATGAGACACTTGGCAACAAATTCAGCAATTTTTGGCTTCATTCCATTCCACTAATAGTGTGCTCGCAGATCCCGATACATTTTGGTGATGCCTGGGTGCATTGCATATGTTGAGCTATGTGCTTCCTCTAAGATATCATTCTTCAGATTGGCATCATCAGGCACACACAGTCTATTTTCCACTATCAAAGCCTTATCGTTATCCCTAATATGATAGTCAGCTTTGTGACCATTTTCCACTTCATTTCGGATCTTCTTCAATTGGGCATCCGACACTTCTATGCTTCTATAATACAGTGGATCAGTGTCGGTCTCAAAGTCAAAGTCGCTAGCAACGTTGCTGTCTAACCAACCGCCAACTAGACTCACAAAGATCTCAACTCGACATATAGATTAGTATGAACGGATCTTATGTGCGCGATCGAACCTAACGATTTCTGACTCAACGTATCCGCTATAACATTAGCTTTTCCCAGGTGATAGTGGATAGTGCAATCATAGTCTTTAATCAACTCTATCCAACGTCTCTGCCTCAAATTTAATTCCTTCTAAGTAAATAGATATTTTAAACTTTGGTGGTCAATGTAGATTTCACACGTCTCGCTATACAAGTAGTGTCTCCAAATCTTTAAGGCAAATATAATCGCTGGCAGCTCCAGATCATGCGTCGGGTAATTTTGCTCATGATTCTTTAGTTGTCGAGATGCGTATGTGATTACATGATCATGCTGCATCAAAACACATCCTAGCCCTTGGTGGGACGCATCACTATAAATCACAAAACCACCCCTTCCATCAGGAGGGATAGTATTGGTGCCGATATCAATCTACTCTTCAACTCCTGGAAACTCTATTCACATTTGTCAGTCCACTCAAATTTGGATTCCTTGCGGGTCAAATGAGTCAACGGGGCCACTATAACAGAGAATCCCTATACAAATCGTCGATAGTGACCCGCCAATCCTAAAAAGCTTTGAACTTCAGTCACACTTTTCGGCCTTTCCCATTGGACAACGGCTTCGACTTTCCTTGGGTCCACTTGAATACCATCTCCCAAGATAACATGCCCCAAGCATACAACTCTATCCAACCAAGACTCACATTTACTGAATTTCGCTTACAATTACCTTTCTCACAAAGTCTGCAACACAAACTTGAGATGCTCTGCATGTTCTTCTTTATTTGGGAGTAGATTAATATATCATCAATGGACACGATAATAAACTGATCTAGATAGGGTTAGAAGATTCGATTAATCAAATCCATAAAAGCAACAGGGTCATTTGTCAGTCCAAATGACATAACTAAGAATTTATAATGCCTATACCTCGTACGAAACGCCGTTTTCGCTACATCACTGTCTCTGACTCTCAATTGGTGGTATCTTGATCGAAGATCTATTTTGGAAAACACCTTGGCCTTCTGCCATTGGTCGAACAGATCATCAATTCTAGGTAATAGGTATTTATTACGAACCGTCACCTTATTCAATTGTCGATAATCAATATACATCATCAGTGGGCCATCCTTCTTCTTTACGAATAACACTGGGGCTCCGTGGGGAGAAACACTAGGTCTAATAAACCCGCGGTCTAACAAATCTTGCAAGTAAATTTGCAATTCCCTTAGCTGGATAGGCGCCATACAATATAGTGGAATTGATATCGGAGCAGTTCCCATAAGTAACTCAATAGTGAATTCCATTTCCCTATCCTCTGGCAAACCTAACAATTCTTTTGGAAAAATATCGGGAAAGTCTTTGACCACTAGGACATCTGCCACCTGAACTTTATTCTGCCTGGTGTCAATCATGTGCGCGAGGTATCCCTAACATCCCTTCTTTAATAACCTCATGGCCTGTAGGATTGAAATCAAACTGACTGGGGTAATGATTACATCTCCCAAAAATACAAACTCTAACTCGCCTAAGATCTGAAAAGTAATTCCCTTTTAAAACAATCTACCGTGGCATGATAATCGGATAGCAAATCTATACCTAGTATCACATCAAAATCATGAATACTCAAGGGTAGTAGATCTACTAATAATTCTCTATCACCAATCTGAAGTGAATTGTTCCTATACGCACTAACTATCAATGCGGACTCCCAGTTCTCGGCTGCTTCCCGCACTTCATTCTCTATCAATTCTGTTGCGTTTACCAATTTCGCATAACTTTTGATCTACCTACCCGTCAACCTAGATTTCTAAATTAAATCTTTCCTAGAATCGTCTATACCTTGTCTCTTCCGTTTTTTACCAAATTAGGAACAAATCAGGATATGGTATCAAATTTAATTTCATACTGTCGAATGGTCATCTCTTCTTGTTTTAATAATATGAACTCCTCCTCTAATAAAGTTACAAGGTTGCCTTAGTATTGCCTAGAAGGCAGTTTTATGCACACCCTTGGAGGTTGTATGCTAGGATAGAATCCATGTATCACAAATAGTAGCGCAATGTGTTGCGTCGTCCTATAATATCAATAAGTGTTGTCTAATAATCCAACTTAAGTGTGCTCTGTCACACTATTGATTTAATAACAAAAACATTAAGTGCTATCGACGGTGAATCCCAATGTCAAGTAATACGAATATGTTTACTTATCACTTATGATTTAACTTTTAAAACCACTAGCACTCCCACAATCGTAATCTATCCATTACCACTACCGACAACACCACCCAACCCATCAACTAGCAGTATCACAATTTCTTCTCACCATTAATTGCCAACTTTACAGTTATTCCTGCCAACGAAAACGAGACTAAAGAAAGAATGTGACCACTTCGATCAGTGGTCAGGCTCTCCGATTATCTACTACTAATTTACTATATGTTAAGGGAGGGCCAACAAGATAAACAACAATGCACGATGCTAATGTACTATCTAATGCAATGCAATAACTATCACTCACGTACTGAACCCACCTATCGACACCCTATCTCAAGGTCTACCACTGGCTCGACAATTGACACGTCTACAGAACCTATAACCTAAGCTCTGATACCAAAATTGTCACGACCCGTCCTGAAATTCCAACATCCCGGGTTGGCGTGACGACATCATGACATCACCAAAAACAACCAACCAACCAACTATCTATTACACGATAATATGCATATATATAAATAAACCATCATCTACATGAAGCCATACATATTCTGTTATGGGAACACACCCGTTCCCCAAATATACTAATAGCAAAATATAATACCATGAATCCTCTCACAGGTTCGCCTCAGAAAGCTCACCTCAACCCTCCACACGATTCCATCGTAGGACTCTACCTAGCGCCAATAGGGGACGGACTCCTAGCTGCTTCACCTGCGAGTGTACTGCCTTCTTAGTAAAAATATCTTTAATAATAAAAACTTATTCTACAATATCTAAATGGATCAAGCGTAAGTTTATAAATACTACATAGCTCGTAAAATCCCCGGTATAAAAGCAAGGAAAATAAAGCGATATAATTAAATTCCATTCAAATCCAATTAATATAAAATTCATACTAATCACCATGATAATAAATATCAAATCAGGCAATATACGTAAAACATCACATCTTAAGCACACATCTCAAACACACTTTTTAAACACACAACTCAAACACACACCTCAAACACACACACTGGCCAGCCCTAGTGATTGTTTTAACCTCATGATTGGGAGTTATAATGGTACCGTAACATTCAGGAATGCCTTCCTACGAAATATCCACACCCCTTTTGGGGAGAAATATAATCCACATCTCTTACGGGGAGAATTATCCACATCACATGGGAAGAATTCACACCCCTTACGGGGAGAATATAAACCATACCCCTTTCAGGGAGAATTTCCAAAATTACATTTATTCAAACTACACCCCTTACAGGGGAGAATTTCCATACCACGTTTTTCTCTCTTTTTAAAAGTACCACCCATTTAGTAAAAACTATTTTTCCACCTTTGGTTTTAGAAAATCAAAAACATTATTAGAAAATCAGATATTTTTCCACTATCTTTTAAAAAATGACCAAATTTCACAAAAATTCATTTTCCTCAACTCACCCCAAAATCCAATGAAAATTATTTTAAATTTATCTTTTTAGAAACTAACACAATTCCCCGAAAATTCATTTTATCAACTCACCCCAAAACCTGCTTGATCCATATCATTTATAAAATTGTACAGTTTCAGTAAACACACATTTCATCACATATATATATACATAGAAAAATAGTTTGGGAAGAAGACAGTACACTCATCTCGATTTCCGCACTGCAAAACTATCACCGTCCAAAATCTATCGGGACGCTAGCGCCTACGAACCTAACAGTGATAGGTTTAAATTAACATTTTATTTAAAACAACCCTAATATGCAATGCATAGCCCTAAGTTACCAAATTTCCCATTCCCCAAATTTAGTTATGAAAAAATATTATTTCGTTCGTCTCGCTACGTTAATATTCACTATACAACATTATTAAAATTAACGGTTACAAAATTATCGTAGCGATTACAAAATTTAATACTAATAATTTAATTTGACGAAAATAATAATTAACGATTAAAATATTAACCAAAGGAATCGTTACCTGTTCTGAATTGCCCGCTAGTCGAGAAGTTGATTTTTTGGTCTTCGGGTTTTATTTATTTATTTATTATTATTATTATTAATTTTTTTGTTTTTGTGAAATCATTTTTTTCCTTCTTTTTTTTTTTTTTTTTTTTTTGTTTTGAGTTCCCTGGTTCAACCGATCGGCGTCGACGCCACTTTCACTCCTCGCTTAGCCGACGGCCGTCGACCTTCTCATTGCTCACCTAGTGAATAGAACACACACACACACACACACACACACACATACTGTCGGCAAAGCTGAACACACACACACCCCATCACAGCCAGCCGACGACCGACGATCGACCACCCACACGCCTGTCGAACTAAAATGATCACACACATACACACACACCAGACCAAACGGCGCTACTACACACCTCCACATAGTCGCTGAACAACCAGAACACACCCACTGCCGGCAACCCACACACTCGACGACGAACCGAATGCACACGCCGGCGAACGGCGACGATCATGCACACACTACTGGTGGACAGAACACACACCCACACACTTACAGTAGACCGACGACGATGGCCTATTACTCACTCACCTGAAATCGAGGACAATACACACACACACACACACACACACACATGTCGACACCTCTACACACACCCGCCGAACCGATCAACGCAACCCACCGTCCGCAATGAACACAACACGACAACCCACCAAACGACAACACCCCCACGCCATCGGACGAACAGCGACACACTCCGGCGACGATCAGAACACACACCCTCACCCATGCATTCGCCGGCCGAACACTCTCTCTCCTTTTCTCTTTCTGTTTTCTTCTTCTTTTGAGGCTCCATCAAAATGTATGTGTATGGGTTGCATGTATATATATATGCATGATAGAAGTGGTGTTTCTTTGACCCCAAATGCTGCCACGTTGATCCCCATTTCCTTACAATCATGTATATATGTATATATATAATCTTTTTCCCAAATTACATTAACCTCCCTAAATTTCCTTTAGGTTATTATCTAAATCCCAAAATTTAAAATAAATATTTCTAAAATTAATAATTTACCCCTAAATGTTTTTCAATTTATATTAGAAATGACATATTTCACCCCGTTATTTTCTAAATGTTCTAAAATGCGGCTAATGAATATGCATGTGCGGAAGTTAAGGTCTTACACCTACTACGATCCATATTTAGCTATGGCCATAGTCGCATTTACAATGAAATAATAAACTAAACATGCTCACATGATCCTAAGATAAAGAAATAAGGAAAAACAATCGAAGAACTTAGTCTCGTCTAAAGATAAACCGCTAAGAACGCTCAACGATCAAATCGCCGTCTTCTCCACTTCGGGATGTGAGCTTCACCTCAAAAACTCCTAAACCATAGCCTAAATATAGCTTAAGGTGCCCAAATGGCCGGGGGGGACAAGAGGAGGGGAGAAGAGTGGGTATTTATAGACAAAATATCTAATAAATATATTTAGGCTGTGTAGAGGCCACCGTCGCAGCTGTGGGATTTAGCACCGCGGTGGTAAAATTTGCACCGCGGCGGTGGAAGTTCAACAAGATATTGGTCTTCTCAGCATTTTCACCGCCACGGCGGTGGTCTGGACGCCACAACGGTGGGTTTGTTTCACAATATTGCCTCCGTGCTCATTTTTCCACCGTTCTTTGATCGCTTTTGGTTCGATCTTATCATTTTCGCTCCAGTTTCCTATCATTTTGCCCCACACACATGATTTATACAAAAAGTATGAAAACTAATTAAAACATAATAAAATACTATATAAACGCACAAAAACTAACTTAATTCGGTCTGAAAATATATAGGTGGATCACACCTATCAAATACCTCTAAACTTGGAATTTGGCTAGTCCTCGAGCCAAACACACACATGAAAATGAAAATACACAAACTGAATTAAATAACAAACAACCTAAAAACAATCTAAACATAACGACATGCGAGTTTTGACTTCTTCCAACGGCCTATTTATTTTTGTCCCTCAACAATCGCCAATCATATTGAGTTCAGGCAGTAAAACACATTATGAGGTTCTAGAATTTCGACATGAAATAATGGTGAATGCTATTCTAGATCTTGTAAACGTGTATGTGCGTGACTCAATAATATAACTATACAATGACCGGATTGGATCATCCACCAACGAAATTCATGACTTAGATCATGAAGGATTAGGATTTTCATAGGCCTGATTAGGGTTCACTCTCCACTAGTGTAGGTTAAGTAGTTCATAGAGATTAGAAGGACTTAGTTCAGTTATGGATCATTTGGCCAAGGGTAAATTGGAATAGAAAACGGGTTAACGTTACCCAAGACTCAACGCTTGGCACATTCACTCTCGAACCCCCATATATGGATTGAAAAACAATCCCGAACATGCATTTAAGACTGACGTACTCACTTGTCAAAAGAAACGGAAATAAAAAACCATATTTACATTTGATTCATTTTTTTTTTCTATTTTTTTTTTCTTTTCAATGAACACACCCCCAAACTTATTTGATTGCTACAATTGAAGGGGTGTGTGAAATACAAATGAAAAATGACAAGTGAGTACTCAAATACTAAACCAATAAGAAGTTCGCCCTAAACCCAACCACTCACATCAAGTAGCATTTACAATTGCTAACTTGATTCACTCAAATGTGCCTTTGAATTCAGCAATTTAGGCTTGGAAAAAGATCCACTGGCCATGGTATTAGTTTATGTGTTCTGAATTGAATTTGCATTTAGGCTTCGACAGGGTAACGAGAGATAAACATATTATAAGGTAGGCTTAAAAAGGCTCAAGCAACAAAGCGATTGCCTAAATCACGTCTCCTAAACTACCTCACCTAGGATTTTGCCTCAAGCTTTCCCTCAATCAAGTTCTAGAATCCTTAATGTGTCATGAATTTGGTTAGTTGATAATCGTCCTCAAATCAATTGAAGAACGATACATTGAGTCTATGTGCCCGTACTAATTAGGATCTAAAATAATTTTGACTAAAAAGCATGGTCAAGCACACAAAATACACATGCATGGGTATTACCCTTGACCTCGAAAACAACTAGGGGTAGTTTTCATAATCGGGTAATGGCCCAGATGAATGCAAAACTCAACATATAACAATAACACACAAAAACATAAACACATTCTAATCTAACACACATGCAATACGAGAAAACAGTAACACATAAACTAACATGCTACACATCACTTTCGAACTTAAAACGGATAGTGTTCTCAGCGATCCCAATTATCATTCTCAACATATGAAAATTAAAGCATGCTGATAAAGGGTGTTTAGAACACTTACCTGGGAGGCGAGAGGATCTCGCCTTCGATTCAAGTCGGATGTAATGGATTCAACTTATTTAACCTTGGTTTGCCTTCCAAGAAGCACGTGGTTTAATGTCCTCGGCCAGACATTTTCAGAACGCCCTCAAGATTGACGAGGTTTTGCTTTGGATGCCTCAATCTTTCAACGAAACACCTCATCGGATTATGTGCGTGGCCCCGCACCATAAAACGGTTTGGAATCCCGTCAAAAGGGATGCATCAATACGTGTCGATCTAACATTGCCAAGTACCCTGCATTAGAAACAAAAACAAAATTACAAACAAAAATTATATACAAAAGAAATGCCTAAAGTAAAATTAAGTCATTTATACACAATATCAATAATAACAACTTCGCTAATTACTGCCAATATGATACACTTGCTTCTCCTATCTAAAACTTAAGCCTATGGCCGTTACCGAGTTTCTCCAGCAATAATATCGAAACAATCCTTGGCAACGGCGCCAAAATCTTGGTAGGGCATGAAATAGACTCCGCTACTTACACTAGAAAGTATACGAGGTCTAAGTTTTAGTATAGTATGATCGTTAAGATTGGGTTATCGTATCCATAGGGATTGGTGTCGTTACTATCGAATACCGCGGTTGTCGTGACCTAACTTTATCTAGGAAAAAAATAAATGTATTTAATTAACTAAACTAACACTAATATATCCTAAATTAACTACACTAATATGCTAATATGTTTCAGGGTGAAGAATTGCCTAGGGATTAACGTGTTTACAAATACGTGTTCGATTTCGATTTACTCACGTTTATGGTGTTCGACCCATTTGATAACCTCGGTATGTAAACTCCACTGCCACCTCTCCCAAGTGTAAGACGGGGGAATACATGATTACGAGTCAACAAAGAAGTCCCCCTCAACGTCTTAACGACTGATAGGTGTAAAATACTTACGTATTTCCAAACTAGTTTTGTTAGTTTTCGAGTATATTTATAGTTATTTTTATGTGTTTTAATATGTTTTTATTCTTTTTGTATTAAAACAGGTGTGTGGGGTGAAAAGGTATGAAATCGGAGCGAAAACGATGTGATTGAACCAAAGCGGACGAAGTTACGGTGGATAAATGAGCAAGGAGGAAACATTGTGAAAGAAGCCCACCGCCTAGGCTGTGAAGATACTGAGAACATTTCCAAGTCCACCGCCTACGTTTTCGCCTAGGCGGTCACCAAACCTGCAAAACTGGTACAGGTACTGTAACTTTAAGGCTATTTTGGACTACGATTCAATCCTATTTTAGAAATACTCAAAACATAGAAATTGTATATCTTTTTCTTATCTTTCCATAGGTTTTTGAATTACCTCAATCGGAGTTTGTATGAAGAAGTTATAGACAAAACAAAATGCAAACCTCCAGTAACTTCGCCTAGGCAAAAATCCGGCAGAAAGTTAGCCAATCTAACTTCTCCTAGGAAAAGTTTCCTTCACCTTGGCGAAAACCTCTGCACAGAATAGATATTTTGTAGATAGTTTTTGGCCTATTTAAACTATTATCTCCTCATCTCTTTCTTCTTCTTCAGCTCCTAAGGCCTTAGGCTATATTTAGGGTTATAATAAGGGATTTTTGAGGGAAAGTTCTCAACCCGAGGTGGAGGATCAACGAGGAAGCGATCGATCGACGTTTTTAGCGGCAAATCTTTGGATATCGGCTAAGTCGCTTGTTTCTTCTATTTGTTTTCTTTATTTTGGTAGTTGTTGAGCATGTTTAGCTCATTTTACATTGTATAAATGGTTATGACCATGAGTTAAACATGGATTGTAATAGGGATTAACGTATTATTTATGAAAATGTAGTTTTGGTCGAATTCGTGTGTTGCCGTGTTTTCTAGGATTATATACTAGTTAAGATATATTGAGAATATGGGGTTTGGCACTCGGGAGAGGTAACACTGGATTCGGACTAGGGTTAACACAACACGACAATCTAACGACCCGGGAGGGCGTTAGAAAGTGTGTAATCAATAACATTGGGCTGAGACTCACATCACCTAGAGTTGTTAAGACGTTGAGGGGGACTTCGGCGTTGACATGAAGTCACGTATTCCCCCGTCTTACACTGGGAAGAGGTGGCGATGGAATTTACGAATCGAGATTGTCGGATACGCCGAACGCCATTAATGTTGACTAAAACGAAATCAAACGCATTTAAGTAAATAAAGTTAATCCCTTGGTAATCTACTCCCCTAAACGATCTCATATTAGTATTTATAGTATAGTTAACTTAATGAGTATTTTAGTTTAGTATTAGTATTAATTAATTATATTCTATTTTGTCACCTAGATAAAGTCAGGTTATGACTATCGCGGTATTCGATAGTAACAACACCAATCCCTATGGATACGATACCCGACCGAAAGGTCAACTATACTAAAACTTGATCCGTACGCTTGCGGTGAAAGGGCAGCGCTTATTTAGCGGCCACCAATGACCATAGGTCATGTGAGTCTCGCCCAGCATTATTGATTGTATACAATCCAACTCCTGATTGGGTCATTGGATCATGCGTTATATCCACCCTATCGACAATGTCCATTCTAAAACTCATTTGCCACATCTCTCGAGTGTAAGACAAGGGATATAACGCAACTTTGTGTCAACGAAGAAATCCCTCTTAACATCTTAATGACCCTAGGTCGCATGAGTTTTGCCCCAACGTCATCGATTGTCCACGATTCAAACCCCGACCGGGTTATAGAATCGTGGCATTTGTTTACCCAAATCTGAATTTGGGGTTTGTCAAAACCCCGTATTCTCCATTTATCTAACTAAGTATGATAAATAAATAATACGATAAATACAATCAAACTACGAAGAACAATCATAAACGAAACACCAAAATTATCCAAACAACATATTTATATATAGTGTTAATCCCTACTACAATCCATATTTAACTCGTGGTCATAACTGTATAAAAAATAAAATCAAGCTAAACATGCTCACAATATCCTAAGTTAAAGAAATAAGGAAAAATAATCGAAGAACTTAGCCTCGTCCGAAGATAAACCGCTAAGAACGCTCAACGATCGATTTGCCATCTTCACCACTTCGGGATGTGAGCTTCACCTCTAAAACTCCTAAACCCTAGCCTAAATATAACTTAAGGTGCCTAAATGGCCGGGAGAGACAAGAGGAGGGGATAGGAGTAGGTATTTATAGACAAAATATCTCAAAATATCTAATAAAAATATCTAGGCTGTGCAGAGGCCATCACCGTGGTCGTGGGATTCAGCATCGTGGCGGTGGAGTAGGTTGGTTTGTTGATCGTCGCGGCGGTGAAAAAAGTGATGGATTTAAAAAAAAAATTGCTGGTTTACTACAGAGGTGGTGGAAGTTCATCAAGATATTGGTCTTCTCAATATTTTTACCATTGCGACAGTGGTCTAGACACCACGGCGGTGGGTTTGTTTCACAATATTGCCTCTGTGCTAATTTTTTCACCGTTCTTCGACCGTTTTTGGTTCGATCTCATCGTTTTCGCTCCAGTTTCCTATCTTTTTGCCCCACACACCTGTTTTAATACAAAACATAAAAAAACTAATTAAAACATAATAAAACATTTTATAAATGCTCAAAAACTAACTTAATTCGGTTTGGAAATACGTAGGTAGATCACACCTATTACCAGACCCATCATAGCCTACAGGCCCCGTACATCCTTGTTATCCAAGAATGGGATGTTCAAAGACAGAAGGCCAACCTGGAGAAGAAGGTGGAAAAGCTGGAGAAGAAGCTGAAGAAAGAAGAGCAGCTCAGAGGGAAGGCCTTCCGGAGAGCTGAACAGAAAGTCGTCGAGGATTACAAATTGAGCGGAGAGTTCGCGAATCTGAAGTACGAGCTTGCTGCTGAGTACATGGATGATGGTCAGAAGGCCACGATCCTCTTTATTTAGAGCCACTTTCTAGAGTTCGACTGCTCGGGCATTGGGATAGAGTTTCTACAATAAGGTGAGCTGGCAGTGGAGCGAGCAGGAGAGGGGGCTTCCCAAGAGAAAACTCACAAGGCCAGGGTTAAAGAAGTAGGAGATGAGGAGGCCGAGGGTGATGAGGACACCACCGTCAATGTTGTGGACGTCGAAGGTGTGTCCGGAGAAGAATAGGTCCCCAGCCCGGACTTTTTTTTTTGAAGACTTAGAATTTTTTTTTTGAACTTCTTTTATTTTTATTTTTTGTTATGACTGTGTATATGGGCAGGAACCCCACCGATGTAAGCCTTCACTTTTTTTATGAATATAATACACAATTTTTTTTTTGAGCAATTACTTGTCCCAAATTCCTTCTCACATCTCCTTCCTTCTCTAGGATGTAGTAGGTGGATCTAATCAACGTGCTTGGGACAGAGTTGCAGACTTTTACCCTTTCACTCTTCCCAAATCTTGTACATGTGTTGAGTCCTTGCAGACCTCAGCTTGACACTTCATTTGCAAACGTCCAAATTCATGGTTGCTCTTAGGACGCAGCTCAGTAAAATACTTACACTTATTCATTTTTTCTTTTGAAATCTTTTTTGGTCAAGATTTGTTACGGTTGTATTCACCCTGCCCCCCCAGCCTGTAGTGGAAGTAGTTTCACTGCTCGTACTATGGGCTATAACATGACTCGTTGTATTCCAGAATATCGCTTGGGTAGCAATTTGTGTTTTTTTGGAAAACCATTACATTGATATCAAAATACATTATACTTGGTATGAAAAGGAAATGACTACAAAATGACCTCAATCCTATTGTGGTATTGCTTGAGATGGTCGGCATTCCATGGATGTTGCAGTGGAATGCCTTCCTCGATTTCGAGCTCGTAAGTGCCTGGTCTTGCAACTTCGACAACGCGGTAAGGTCCCTCCCAGTTGGAGGCTAAATTTTCCTCATTTTTCTCCTTAGTTGCTAGAGTAACCTTTCGGAGGACTAGGTCTCCAACTTCAAAATGGCGCGGTCGCACCCTTCTATCTTAGTATCGAGCTGCTCGCTGTTGGTACGCTACTTGGCGTACTCGAGCGTTTTTCCGTCGTTCTTCTAGAAGGTCCAGGTTGAGGGCCAGCATAGCGTCATTCATTTGGGGGTCCTGATCCTTTAGTGACGTTCGGAAGGTTAATCCATTCTCCGCAGGAATTACAGACTCGGATTCGAATGTCATCGCGAACGGTGTCTCTCCGGTTGGGGTTCGAGAAGTAGTATGGTACCCCCAAAGAACTGGATAAAAATCCTCCACCCACCTCCCCTTGGCCTTGTCAAGCTTGGTCTTTAAACTGTGCAAAATTGTTCGATTTGTGACCTCGACCTGGCCATTAGCTTGCGGATGACCTGAGGACGCAAAGTGTTTTCGAATACCCAGGCCAGAGCAAAAAGAAGCAAACAAAACGTTGTCGAATTGATTGCCATTATCAAATACGATTGCTCTTGGGATTCCAAATCGGCACACCATCAATTTCCAGATAAAGTCCTGGATTTTCTCTTTGGTGATGTAAGCTAAGGGTTTGGCCTCTACCCACATGGTGAAGTAATCAATAGAGATGACGAGGAATTTTCTCTGACTGGTGCCCTGAGGAAAATGGCCCAATAGATCTATTCCCCACTGAGCAAAGGGCCATGGGCTCATAATTGGCACCATGGCGGTTGGTGATAAATAAGGGTAGGGGCCGAAACGTTAGCACTTGTCATATTTTTTTACGAACTCACTCGCGTTGTCCAGTATTTTTGGCCAAAAATACCCTTGGCAGAGCAATTTGTCAGCCAGAGCCCTACGCCTTGAGTGGTTGCCACAAATTTCCTCATGGACTTCTCTTATGATGTAGTCGGCTTCTTTCTGCCGTAGGCACCAAGAGTATGGTCTAAAGAAGGAACGTCAGTAAAGGATCCCATCCAGAATGCAATACCTGGTAGATCTGTATCGCATCCTCCTTACCTCGTTGCGATCATCGGGTAGCGTCCTGTCTTCCAAATATTTTGGAATTTGCTCCATCCAAGTGGGATGGTCGTTGAGCTCGCAGATTGTTTCCATCTGGTTAGATATCGCTGTTCTTGGAGCATCCAGGTACTCAACAGGCATGCCTTGCTTCAGATTCAATGTTACTAGCGAGGTCAGGTTCGCTAAGACATCAGCGTGTCGGTTCTCCTCTTGGGGTATTTGGGATACATGGATTTTTTTGAATTTTTCCATCAGCGTTTTGACTCTTTCGAGATACGCAATAATATTGGGATCCTTCGCCAAATACTCCTTGTTGACTTGATTGACGACTAGCTGAGAGTCACAAAAGACAGACAACGTTGTTACATTAAATTCCTGGGCTAAGCGGAGACCAGCCAGCAGAGCCTCGTGCTCTGTCTCGTTGTTAGTTGCTCTGAATCCCAGCCTCAAGGCGTATTCTATCTCTTCGTTGTCTGGGGCAACAAGCACTATCCCTGCCCCACAACCATTGGTGTTAGACGATCCATCGGTGAACAGCCTCTACGTTTCTAGACCGGCATCTGGACTTGATTTCCTTAGCGCTCCACTTCCTTCCACGATTTTAGCTTCCGGGCGGGCGGCAAGTGGCTCGGGGTCCTTAGGGAATGTGAGCTCGGCAATGAAATCCACCAGGTCCTGGCCCTTGATGGCTGTCCTATGGCAGTATTCAGTGTGAAACTGACCCAGCTCAAGGCTGTACTTTATTAATCGTCCCAAGATATCTGGTGAATGTAAAATTAGCCTTATCGACTGGTCCGTGAGGACGATAATCTCGTGGGCCTGGAAATATTGTTTCAACTTCTGGGAAGCCACAAGTAGGGCATAAGCCAGCTTTTAAAATTTAGTGTACCTTGTCTCGGCATTCAAGATGATCCTGCTAGAGTAAAAGACCGGGTGTTGAACACCGGTGTCATCCCTTACAAAAGCAGCGCTAACTGCCATCGCAGATGCAACAATATATAAGTACATAGTTTTTTCCTCATTTGGGGTGCTGAGCAGAGGAAAGATAATTTTTGAGCACTTAGAAAGTCGATTCACACTCGTCTGTCCACCCAAAGTTGTTGTTGCCTCTTAGCACTTTGAAGAACGACAAATATTTCTCCAACACTCTAGATGTGAAGCGATTGAGGGCAGAGAGTCTTCTTGTTAGCATCTGTACCTCCTTCTTATTCCGAGGAGAGGCCATCCTGAGGATCGCATGTATTTGGTCAGGGTTAGCATCGATGCCACACTCGGAGACTATGTACCCCAGGAATTTTCCCACAGAAACCCCAAAAATACATTTGTTAGGGTTGAGCTTCATGCGGTGAGCCCAGAGTTTTTCAAAGCAGTTATGGAGATGTTGGGTGTGGTCAGGGGCCCTCTTGACCAACATGTCGTCGATGTAAACCTCCATTGTTCCCCCGATCTTATTCTTGAACATTTTATTCACCAGTCGTTGATAAGTAGCTCCGGCGTTGCGCAAGCCAATCGACATTACCTTGTAGTAGTATATACCCTTATCTATAATGAACAATGTTTTGCTCTTGTCAGGGGGGAACATTGGGATTTAGTTGTACCCCGCATAAGCGTTAAGGAAACTCAGGCGCTCGTATCCTACTGTGGCGTCTATGGCGATGTCAATCCTGGGTAGGGGGAAGAAGCCTTTCGTGCATGCCTTATTCAGGTCTTTAAAATAAACGCCGAAGCGCCACTTATTACCAGCCTTGGGGTCTAGGGCAACATTCTCCAGCCAGTCGGGGAAATTGACCTCTTCGACGACACTAGACTTAATCAATTTATCCATCTCCACTTCAGTTATCTTTTGGCGCTCCGGATGAAATTTTCGTTGCTTCTATCGCACGGGAGGATGGTATGGGTCAGCGTGAAAGTGGTGCATCACCATGCTTGGGTCGATCCCCCGTAGCTCGTCATGGGACCATGAGAAGACGTCATAATTTATTTGGAGGAGCTGTATGAGTTCAGTTATCTGTTCGGACGTGAGAATAGCTCTACTCTTGACAGTTCGTTCTTCTATGGTTGGATGTATGTAAATCTCCTCTAGTTTTTCGTGGGGTCGGGGACCGACCTCCTCCTCTCGTGGATCGTCGATGGGCACCAGCACCAGCCCCTGAGTCAAAGCCATGAGTCCGGAATCTCCGAGCTCTGGCTCTACCTTTGATTGCTATTTTTTTTTCTCTAACACCCTCCGAGCACAAGACTGAGAGGACTCTTGGTCACCCCTCACTACTCCCACACCTCCCTCCGTGGAGAATTTCATCGACTAGTGGTATGGTGAGCAGACTGCCTTGAGGGTCGCCACCGTGGGTCGACCCATGATTGCATTATAGGGAGACAGCCTATCCACGATCGAAAATTTGGTCCAAATAGTTGAGGCCCGTGGATGGGCCCTGACAGTGACGGGAAGTGAGATCTACCCAGCAACTTTTACTATGTCCCCACCAAAATCGACTAGAGGGGTTGTTGATGGCTTCACCATGCTGGGGTCCACATTTATTTTCTCGAACACCCATTTAAAGATGATATCAGTGGAACTACTACCGTCCACTAGGATTCTTCCCATTTTGAAGTGATTGATGAGAGCAACAACGACAAGGGCGTCATCGTAAGGGACGTGTACATCCTTGAGGTCTGCCTCACTGAACGAAATAACGTTGTGCTCTGCAGCATCGATCGTGCTTACCTCAAAGATGTCTTCGCTTGCTTTTCTCTTGGCTTTGTGCTCGTATCTCTTCTTGGAGGAGAGAGTCTCCCTCCCAGGCTTAACCTACAATGGATGGCGTTGATCTCTCCATCAACCATTTGCTTGTCACTGCCCCTGTCCCCTTCTAACTTGGGAGAAGGGTGACTTCTATTCCTCCTTCTCCTACAACCTCTATGCTCGTTGATAGGTGTGAAAAATCTATCTATTTTGAAACCGAATTTGTTAGTTTTCAAGCGTATTAGTTATATTTAATTGTGTTTTAGTTTGTTTTAGTGTAAAACAGGTGAAGGGATGTTAAAGGGCGATAAAACAAGTGAAAACGGTGGAGAAACAATGGACAAAATGTGAAAAATAGGGTTTCGGTGAATGAAGACCACCGCCTAGGCGGAAGTTCTACCGCCTAAGAGGAAAAGAGGTAGAATGTTGGAGTGCTGAAGTGCTGAACCACCGCCTAGGAGAGAAAACATTAGATTATTATGCCAGCAGCCACCGCCTAGGAGAGGATCCGATAGAAGCTTAACCGACTAAAGCTACCACCTAAGCGGTGAACCATCGCTTAGGCGGTGACACTCTGCGCATAAATATCTATTTTTAGATATTTTGAAGATATTTTTCAAACTTTGTCTGTTAAACCCCTTTCTCCCCTAATTGTGAAAAAACCCTTAGAACCCTAGAACGCTAGAGAGAGGACCGGTTGATATTTGGAGAGCTTCTTCTACCTTAGTTAGGTTTAGATAATTTAGGAAGTAGATTAGATTAGTTTTAGAGAGTGTTCTTGGCAATTTCTTGAAGAGCTAGAAGCGGAAGTTCATCAATGGAGAAGAGGAAGCTCGGGAGGATTGTTCTTTGGCGAAAGTGGACTACTCCACTTTGAGATTTGATTTTTATTCCCTTGTTTCCATCTTTGTACTTAATGTTTATTGTTTATATTGATGATCTCCTCTTGATTTTATATTGTATTGGCTAAGAACATGTTAGTTTAATTAGAGATTAGTTAGGGATAGATGTAGTTGTGTAAATACTCGTTTGGTTTAATGTACGTTTCTTTAACGGTTGTTGCTTTTAAATCTGATTGTGTTTATCATTTGATGATGATCTTAGTTTTCTTGTAATGGTATTAGGGTTGGATTTGAGAAACTAGGGTTTGACACTCGGGAAAGGTAACCCTGGATTCGGACTAGAGTAAACACATCGTTACGACCTAACTACCCGGGAGGGCGCTAGTTAGTGTGAAATCGATGACGTTGGGTTAAGATTCATGCGGCCTAGAGTCATTAAGACATTGAGGGGGACCTCTTCGTCGACACAAAGTCATGTATTCCACCGTCTTACACTCGGAAAAGGTGGCGAAGGAGTTCACGAACCGAGATTATCAGATACCTAAACTCCGTTATTGTTAACTAAACGAAATCAAACATGTATTAAGTGAACAAAATCAATCCCTAATTAATCAACTTAGTTAGGATTAACCCACTAATTGTAGTTTAGCTTAGATTAATTTTAAATCATTTCTTTAATCGTCAGGATAACATGAGACTACGTAAATTGCGGTATTCAATTATTCACACTTTTCTCTGTGGGAACGATATTCGATCTTCAAGATCCACTATATTAAAACTTGGACCTCGTATACTTACGAGAGTAAGTAGCAGTGTATTTCACGCCCTACCAATCGTCATGGGGGTCACAGTCTTCCGTTCTGGGAGCCCGATCGTCTATTTAAACATAGCGACCAAGGTATCCTCTACTAATGAGGGCCTCAATTTCTTGCCGGAGTCAGAAATAATTCTCGATGGAATGCCCCCGGTCTCAATAGAATTCACAATATTTATCCACTGACTTCCCCATTGGTTTTTCGCTAGGGGGCGGAGGAGGAGGAAATAAATCCCTTCTCGCATTCTTAGCGAAGATGGTGGCCACCGAGACCATGAGCGGTGTGAAGTTCTGTTGGTGGTTCTCCTGGGGTAGGAACGGTCTCCGATCCCCGGGCAACGGTCCCAGTCTTCTTTCTGCTTGCAGCCTCTTGGACCCATGATGTCTGCTCGGCCCTTCTTCAGCCTCTCCTTTCTTATTTTGACCTCCTCCGCGATCCTTTCAGGCTGCTTCCCTTTCATCGGCATTATGGAATCTCGTACCTCTCTCCAGCGTAGTGTCTAGATTAGGAGCTAGGTTAGAGCAGAGGTCATACATGAGGTGTCGATGTTTTAGGCCATCGATGAATAAGCTCATTGCGACCATGTCGTTGGGCTCATCGCAACCGATGATCTCTTTATAAAACCTCTCTACATAATTTCCCAATGATTCATCAGGTAGTTGCTGGAGCGCGAGGATATGGGCCATGGTTTTTGGCGTACGCTGCGATCACCCAAATCACGAAAGGAAGAGCACCTCAAGCTTATGAAAATTAGAGATGGATGCTGGGGCCAAAGTCCGGAACCACGCCCCAACAACCCCCGTGAGGGTGAGGGGGAATGCCTTGCATCTCATTGTTATCGAGGCTGTGTGTAGGTCTATGTAGGACCTGAAGATGGACAAGTAGTCCGCCGGATCAGTGATCTCATCATAGAGGATTATTTGGGGGTGGGTGTATCGTGCGGGCAGTGGTTCCTCTAGAATTTCATTAATGAAAGAAGATCTTACCTCTGAAGGAAGCCCAATCGGGCACCTAGTTCCTCGGATCTGTTGTAAGGCTGCTTGCATGTCAGCTAGACGCATTTCGACCACCACCTCGGCCCTTGGTGGGACTCGAGCTTGACTAAAAATGGTGCGATGTTGTGGCTGTCAAGGCGGGGAATGTGAGTCTACCTCCCAAATTTGCCGGGGATGATAGTCAGACGACATGGTATGACTGTGAGCGGAGGGAGACTCGGTACAGTCGCCTCTCCTTCGCCATGGTGGAGGAGGTGACAGGGATCCCGAGGCCTCAGGAGGTGCTAATTCAACCTCCTTTCGACCAACATTGTGGGTCCGGGGCCTTGGGATGTGCTCGTCAGAATGGATGATACGGTCTTCAATTCCGATCGCTCGTTTCTCTCGACCCGCAACCTGGACTGCCGAAAGACCCATTGAAGGGGCCAGCGGTAAGCGGGCTAGGATGATCTAGAAGAAGGTTTGGAACTCGCCGAGTTAGCATTCCAAAAGATCGATGCGGGCTTCCTCAAGGGCCCTGGAAGTCTGCCCAACAAACTGCCCTGTGGGAAAGATTAGACCTACCTGAGCGGTGGGCTGCGTTGTCGAACCTACCGTCTCAGATGGCGGGATGGCAGGTTGGTGGAGACTCTCTGCAGATGTTGTAGGGGAATCCGACTTTGGAACCCTCAACATATTCTGTACGGATAAGGGGGGTGGATTACTACTGGTGACAAGCACTTGGTCGGCCTGGTAGATTTCCTTCCCAAACCTTGTGATCATCAAGTCTTAATCTTGTGGGGAGCTGATGATCAGGGGAGGCTTTTAGTGCGTTCCCACAGACAGCGCCAAACTATTGATGCCAAAAAGTGGTGACGGGTCAACAGTATGGTCCAGAAGGATATCGGGGGTACATAACCGCTGATAGTATGATTAACTAGGTGAATTTCGAGGTGATGGCGACCTCTGAGCTGAGCTCTACTCTTCCACTCTGAGCACCTGCACAAAGACCCACCGGGGTTGTGCCTGGTGAAGTCCCTCCGGCGTGAGAGTAAGTATGCGGGGGAGAAGGGTTAAAAGTATTGTTATTTCAATAGAGAAGATGTACCTTTGGGTAGTGGGTGCCCTGGTGTATTTATTGGTGCCGATGCTCGATTAGTGCCGCAAAATTAAGGAGCCGAGCTCGGGTTAATTAACCTAATCCGCTGGGCAGTCAATGAGCAGGCGGATTAGTTCTCTAATCATTTGGGCTGGGCTTTTGAGACCATATGTAGAGGCCCACATGCTGGAATCTCATGACGGCTAGGTGGGGTCCTGAGTGTGGAGATGGTGAGTAGAGGGTATCTAAGTTCGTCAGTACGAATCGTAGTTTATCGGCCCGAATTTCTTCACGGAGACGATCCTCAGCTCGGCCCGAGGGGCATCCCAGCTTAGCACTTGAGGGGATTTTAGCTCCCAGCTCGGCATTGAGGGGATTTATGCTCTCAATTCAATTTTAGGGGGATTTAAGCTCTCAGGTTGGCCGTTTTCCCATATTTGGACAGGAATTAACCACGTAGTACACCTAACGAGATTCCCCTATATCATCAGTGTCTCAATAAAAAATTTAAAGGATACTATTTACAAATTATTACTAAAATTGTCGTCCTAATATGTAGTTTTTGTGGTAGTGATGGTGGGGTGACGGGTTAGTGAAAGTATTTTAAAAACAAAAAGATAAAAAAAAATAATAAATAAAATTAAGGGGTGCGTACCGGTGGCTCCCATTTTACAATTGTGCATACTGATCCAACCCAATACCTTTTTTTTGGACTGTCCACTCCTTTGTGTAATTACTGACCGTAATACCCCTGCAACATGCCGAATATGGAATGTTCGTGACCCAAGTTTTACGGTGCATTTAAAAGCCCGCACAAAGGTATCCCGCAAAAAATGGGGCATATTGCGTGACCATCTTCGAAACAAAAACCAAGATGTTATCTGCTTTCATGATGTCGAAAAATGAAATTTACATCATATTAATCATAAAAAAATCCTCTTCCTATCAATATGCTATTCATGTTATTTGGCCGAAGAAATTTATTTCCATGTGGGTGTTACATTCCACACTCAAAGAATGTGTTGAATGTAACATCAACGGCCGTATGTTCAAGGTTGCATGTTGTCATACATTCTACGAATCACCTAATCGTTGCCCTGTGCCGCCTCAATCAAATCACCCGTACTCCATGTGAAGTGTATGTGAACGTTTTCGATAATGGCGCGGTTTCCATTTGCAGACTTTTTGCCTTCCATTCTCATCCAAAAACCCTAGAATCTTTCGCTCTTTCCATATCTTCTCCCGCGATTTCATCATTCTAACTACCCTAAAACCTCTGCCATTCCAAAAGATAGTGAATACTCGACGAAAGAGGCGGACCGTGAACCCTAATACTACTGCTACCATAGTGAACCTCATGGAATCGGGTAAGTTTTCTCAATTGTGGAATGTTTGCTTTGGGATCGGCTCTGTGCACAATGAACCACTATTTCTGCGTCTTTCTGTTTGTTTGATTTAGGAAACTTGACATGCATGAAGTGTAACGCACCAAAACTCTAAAAACAAATGACCTATGTACAATATTTTTTACTCTGTTTTGTTATGTTTACCTGTGTTTAGTCCCGTTCCGTTTTTGTGATTTGATTATGCTTCCTGTCGTTGTAAATGCATGTGTTTTCGGTTTGGGTTTTTTGGTTATTTACACATTTTATTGCTTGTGTTTGATGATTTTCTGTGTATTATTTCTGTTTACAACATTGTTGCGCTCTGTTTTGTTATGGCTACATGTTTATGGTCCTGTTTTGTTCTTGTGCTGTGGTTGTGCTTCCAATCCTTGTAAATGTATCTATTTTCGTTTTTTTTTTTTTTTGTTTATTTAAATTTTTAATCGCTTGTGTTTTGGGATGTGTTTTGGGATGTTTTGTGTATTAGTTTTTTGTTTATATCAGTTGCGCTATGTTTCCTTATGCTTACATGTGTTTTTAGTCCTTATGTTTCCTGTATGTCATCGGAGCATAATGTTAAACAAATTGCAAACATGTGTTGAATGTAACATTGTCTTTATATTGAATGTAACATTGTGTTGAATGTAACACTGTCATTATGTTGAATGTAACATTGTGTTTAATGTAATACTGTCATCGGACCATAATGTTAAACAAATTGTAAACATGTGTTGAATGTAACACTGTCATTATGTTGAATGTAACATTGTTGTTATATTGTTGAATGCAATACTGTCATTGTGTTGAATGTAAAGTTGTTGTTATTTTTTTTTTATTCCAAAATATAGAGGGCATGTTTTAATTCAGAAGTGTGTTCAATTCATGTTGAGTGCAACATTGTCTTGATCTTAATTTGTGTTTTCGGATGAAGCGGTTTCCATAGAATACACGCAACCCGCTGCGCTGACGAATGGGTCTAACATTTCTACTGTGCCATCATGTAGTTCATCTGACACAGAAGCACCCGTTTCATCACCATTTAGAACTGTAGATTCGCTCCTTTTGGATAACCCGAGAGCTAAATACCGGGCAAATCTATCACATTTTTGCTATCTTGTTTCCATTCTTCACCTCTGTGATCCACATACTGAACTCCTTAGACGGACGCCATTTTGGAACACAATGTCAACGCTCTTCCCTGGTAGATCGGCGAATCAGACTTTTAACAAAACAAATAGCTTTTTGTGCGAATATCATAGTTACATACCAACTGCACCGAAAAGCCTTCAAAATGGGGCCCAAATTAGTGTCGTTCACGCCTAACGAAGTGAAATTGATATTTGGCTTTACATCCAGTAGCAAACAAATACCAAGACGGTATGCCAAGAAGGGTAAATGCTTATTTATCCGTCATCGGCATTTGAAGACTAACCGATTGAGTGTCGTTCAGATCAAGAACATGCTGATGGGGATTGTGGATAGTTATGCTGAGGATGATGTTGAGAATGTTGTGCGATTACTCTGTCTGCATCTTATTGCAACATGTTTTTTTGCAAATAAGGGGTAATCGTATAGTCTTTCTGATATAAAACTCGTTGAGGATTTGGATGCGCTTTCATCCTATAATTGGGTTGAGCGTGTGCATTCAAACTTAATGTCTATGATAGAGGCTGGGTGCCAGATGCCGTCGTCAGTCATTGGTTGTGTTATCTCACTACAGGTTATTTTTTTTATTTTTTTTTTTAATCTAACTTATTAAATACTGTCAATTTTTGTTGTTGTCCCTTGTTTTTGTTTCTTAAAATCAGTTTTGGCTGTGCGAGCACACTAACATTATTTATGTTGTCCTCGAGCGCGTGACGTTTATACTACGGTGGGGCCAGTAGAATATGATTGAATTGACGACTATTACATCCGGACTGCGATTGTGTGACCTGGTGAAAACCAAGTATGTTGTGTATGATTCTGATACATTTCGTTGTGTGTTGAATGTAACGGCCATGCTGTTTTATTGATGAATGTCATATTTTCAAGTCAACGAAGGTTAGCTAGTTGAGACAATAGCTGAAATACAAGTAGGTGTCGTGTTGCTAGTGCATGGTGATATTGCAGAGTTCGATACCAGAACAAAGGGCAAGGGGAAAGTCACATCGTCAAGCGAATTTCTGTCTTTTGACTTGGGTATATCACAACCGTTTAATGATGCAATTACTGACTTTTGTGGCGGTTCACAAAACTTAACTGAGCTCGTTGAGCGAAATTGCCAACTGACGTCTAAAGTAGATGCGTTGAGGAAGTCTAGGAGACATCTAAAATTGAGGAAGGCAGCAAGGATTGGAAAACTAAGAGCAAAGGTACGAGAGTTGAAGGAGCAAATATAATAATTGCACGGAGACCTCGTCGAGTCAGAGGTGCATGTGATTACACAAAATGAACGCCATGAATCTGAAAAGAAGATTCTTGAAGAACAATTGGTTGAGGCTGTTGTCCATTCTGTAACAGAATCAGTCGAGGAGAAGCGAAAACATGAAAAGAACATTGTTGGTGTGTCTGAATTCTATCAAATGGAACTGGAGGATAGGGATCATGTTATTATCCAGCAGGCTGCAAAGATTGTATGTCAGGATGATCCAGGGATGGTCCTTCCCTCGCGACGTGGTACGCGAATGAGGAATCGACCACCAACGCCCAATTCGCTCGTTAAAAATGTAAAGAAATATGTGAGGACACGAAAGACTGGGGAGGACTCTGTTCATAAGTATGTTGTACCTGTTAGAAAGCAGCACTGATTGAAGCAAAAAAATGATAATCTTTTTAGAGATATGGTTGTTCACATGGGTGAGCCTTCCGTATCTGGTGCAGTCGCTGCTGAACCTCGTGTATTACCTCCCTGAGATGAGCCTGTTGCTCGTTTGTTGGTCCCAGCTGATTGGGAAAAGCTTGAGTTGATTATACGCACTGAAGGGTCATCGTGAGTATTTTATTTGTATTTGTATTCTTATTTGTACTTATACTGACACTATATGTATCTCAATATCCAAAACTTTGAAAATCCTGTAGTCCGAATGTATAGGGCGGTGAGTGGATGGATGCTCAATTATCAATGCGCAACATTCTTGGGCTATTATGGAAACACCAGTTGACGAATTTTATAAGTACACTTTTGTTCATCCTGAAACACATTTTGTGTGTTACATTCCACACCTGTTGAATGTAACATGATCTATGTTGTTAAATGTAATATGCTCTTGTGTTTTGAAATGTAGCATACACCTGTAAATTTTGAATGTACACAATGTTTTTCATTCCTAAGAATGCACAATACGTGTTACATTCCACATGTATTGAATGTAAGATGTTATGGTGTGTTGTTGATTGTAACATGCTATTGTGTTTTGAGAATGTGGCATGCACCTGTAAAATTGAATGCAACGTCTACGTTAAGAACCCTCACAAATCCACTGATTCGTTGTTGCGTCTTTGTTTATTTTGTTTTGTGTAGGTTATCAATGCGTATATGGAAATTATGTGGACCGAGCAGTGTAAGGTTGTCACTCAGTTTCTTGATCTACCTAATTCCTCATTTTTTATAAACAGTGTATGCTGGGTGAGTGTTAGGGGACCTATACAATTTTTGTTTATGTATTTTTACTCGCTAATTTGTAACGCCATGCCTACCTGCTTTTGTTTATATTTTATACCTTTTTTGTTCCATGCACTTACCAAACCTGGATTCATCACAAAGTTTCTGATTGCCTTAAAGAAATTCTGGATCCAAGTATAATACAAGCGTTTTCATCCAACGTTCGATATGTGCATTTTCATCTATATAGTGATAGGTCGGGGCCTGAATCGGGACACTGAATGCTTCTCGTATGTGATAAACAAAAATTAACCTGGAATCATTATAATTCTATTGACTTGAGATAGCCAGGATCAATTGATGTTTATTACGAGAATGCTAAGAAAGTTGTAAGTTTTGTTTCAAAAACTTTTTTGCACAAAAAAATACGAAAAAACATTCTTACGTTTGGTTTTAATTCTGACAAATTTTATACATCAACGCGTTAGTTTCAAAAAAAGATAAGCAACATAGGCTGAAGCGTGCGAAAATTTCCAATGTTGCTGAAGTACTGAATCAGAGGATGTCAGTGTAAGTGCACCCCCCTTCCCCAATCAGTTGTGCTACCATCTCGTTGATTTATATGACCGTATTATTGACTGTTGTTTCGTATTGTACGTATGCAGTGCTGACTGTGGGGTATGTGTGGTTTATGTGATGAAACAGCTATACAATGCACAACCAATCAATGTCAATTTGGGCCCTGAAGATTTCGGAATGGAACGATCTGCACTTGTGCATAGGTTCCTTAATGATCCACCCCGCTCTTGGACTATCAACACAACTTTAGCTAGGAAACTTAATGAAAAAACATCGCAGTGAAAATGCATGGTGCCTTATTAACCCCCGGCCCACATTGATCCCCACTAAGAAAACTGTGTATAAGTGATAGTATTTTATGTTTTTTTTTTCCTTATATGAAACAATTTAGTCCGTTGTTTTTTGACATGTTTTGACGTACTGGTTTTGACATTAAATTAACTAATGCATAATGTCTTGTCGAAAAAAAAATCTGTTGTTGATATGATTGTCTTGTCACCAAAGTGATCTTGGAAACGTACTTTTGAAATGCACTTGGTTGTTAAATGTATTGTTGTGGTGTTTAATGTACCAAGTGCTTACATTACTGGATGTGCCATTTTGTTGTTGGATGTAGCATGACTATGGCTTTGGATGTTACATTCAACATTCCTTGTGTGCTTCCAATGTAATGTCTGTATACAGCCCACTGCTTTGACTATTCGTGTTGAATGTAACATGGATCTGTGCCTGAGTGTTACATTCAACATTCATGTGTGAGTTTTTTGATGTACCGTGAACATACACCCATGATTTGACTGTGAGTGTTGAATATAATGTGGCTTGCCAATATTACATTCAACATTAATGTTGCGTGGACTGTACACATGTACATACAAACACGGGGTTGACTGTGCATGTTAAATGTAACATGGACCTTCCTGTAATTGTTGAATATAATATGTCTTTGTCCTTGGATATTACATTCAACATTTATGTGTATGAGTTTTTGATGTATCATGTGCATACCCCATGATTTGACTGTGTGTATTGAATGTAATGTGGCTTGCCAATATTACATTCAACATTTCTTTTTGTGTGGAATGTACACATATACATAGCCATACGGGGTGTTTATGGTGCATGTTGAATGTAACATGGATCTATACCCTGATTTTTGCATTCAACATTCATACGGTGTGTGTTTTGATGTAGCATTTGCATGAACCCCATAGTTTGACTGTGTGTGTTGAATGTACTATGGCTTGCCGATATTACATTCAACATTCCTTCGTGTGTGTAATATCCACATGTACACACAAACTCTGTTTGTGCTATACGTGTTGAACGTAACATGGCTCTGTCCTTGGATGTTACATTCAACATTCTCTTCTGCGTGCGTGTTATGCATGTATATGTAACAATTACAAATGGTGTGTTTAGTATAACACAACTTTGCTGATGTTACATTCAACCTTTCTTTTTGAGTGTGGAATGTAACATGAACATAAAAATCGTGGTTTGATTTTGCGTGTTGAATGTAACATTACTTTGACAAAAAATGTCCCATGCAGAAACATTATTTATGATGTTAAAAAGATCTAACATGCACATAATAAAACGGTTTACACACTTGCGCATTTTTTTTTTTTCTGACTGTGATATGAATAAATAGCCCAATATAAAACTGTTGTATATAGCAAGGAAAAAAAAATGTAACTATCCCTAAAAAATGAAGACCCTATATGTTTTATCTCTGTTGGGGGGAATCTACAAGAAGTAGATTTTATTTTGGTACGAATGAACAAAATATTCAAAGTCTCTATCTTCCCCTCTATTCGAGTGGTATTTTGCATGATTTCCTATTGTGTCTCCCCATTTGATTGCATCTCCCACATTTTCTTTCTTTTACCTCTCCATGGGATGCAATCTAAACTTTCCTTGGACGTCCCGGTTGTTTCCTTGATAAAGGGGGTAAGATAATTGCTTCACTCTCGACCGATATTGGTCGTTCCATTATTGGTATTGCATATATGCCTCTTGAATATGTCTCCCGATAAAACCAACTTCGAAAATAGTCCTCTATGTATCTGAATGTTGGTAGTCCACACTTGTTTATAGCAGCGAATGCATGTGGGCATGGAAAACCTTTTATCTGCCCCTGTCGACATGAGCATGACTGTCCCTTGGTATCAACTAAGACAGAATGGGCTGAATGAACCTCAAACACTCCATTACCTGATGAACTAATGTTCCAAGTTCGTCATTTATTCAGCATTTTCGCACATTCTCCTAGTGTGGCGTTATCTCACCTTGTAGCGTGTTTGCTTCGTCCCTCATCTCTGTCATTAAGTCCATCCACTTTATCCTTATCTTGTTAATCAATAAAATTGCCGGAATGTGGCCAAAATTTACTTATCCAAGAATTAAAACACTCTGCTAGATTGGAAGTCATCTCACCATATCGTTTTTCTTGAAAAAAATGCGTTACTATATTTAATGGCTGACAATTCATAGATGAATATCTGCACTTTTATGCCCCCTGGTGCATTAGTTAATCGTATAACAGTTTGTACATTTTCGGTATATGTGGGTATGCCAATCCATTCAATTTTTGGATCATCGTTTCCTTGAATACCATACTTGTGCCGGTCATCGCATCCCTCAAATTCATTTTCAGATGATACAGGCAGTATCTGTGATGGCAATGTGTGAACACGTTTTATATCCCTTGCAAAATCCCATTGTGCCGGTCGGAAATGAATGTGATCACTATATCCAGCTCGACGATCTTCTTGAGTTTTGATAAAAATCAGTACCAATTATCATCGTTCTCTGCACCAACAATGGAGAACACAATTAGGAACATCCCTGCATAAAACGACGTCCAGTGGAATAAATTCATGTTGAGTGTAACAACAAAATGTTGAATATAACATTATTACATGTACACAAAGTTGAATGTAATATTGTTATGTTTGAAAAAAACATAGTTTATATACATACCTTGATTCCCGTCCTTTGCTATTGCTGCTAGTAAATTCCCCTTGTACGTGCCAGTCAAGAATGCGCCGTCGAGAAACAACATGGGACGGCAAAAACGAAAACCGTGTATGCACGCTTGGAACACAATGAATATTCTCTTGAAACACTTTGTGTCCTCGTTATATTCTAGCCTGAGATGACTACCCGGGTTTGTCTCTCTACATTTCTCAATATACCATCTTAATTGATCGTATGACGACGAGTAGTCACCGAATATACTATTCCTTGTTTTTTCTACCCCTATCCATGCATTCTGATATGATATATCTAGTCCATATTGTTTCCTAAAACTCTCAACAACATCTACTAGGCGAGTTTTTGGATTTTCACGCACCTCATCAGCCAAACACGACGATATAATGTTTGAACTCAATCGTTTGTTCTTATTTGTTCGAAATACAGCACTGCATGTGTGTTCCTTTACTAGACTATGAATGTAAAATATGTTATTTTCTCTCCTTACGCGTCCGTGCACAAACCACGGGTAATTTCTTTCTTCTCACAATGCGTATGCAGCCGTTACCCGTGTCTTGTCGTTTCTAAGGTACTGAAAATTAAATCCCACTTCTACCACATATTTCAGCAATGCCGTGCGAAATTCGCTTGTCCCTCCCCAGAATTTTTGCCCCTCCTCTTGTATGCCATCAGCCCATTTTTGGGATAACAACGTTTTGTCGCTGGAAATTTGTAACATACTACTGTAACTACCTATATAGTCCATTTCAGCTTTACTGTTGTCGCTACTACGATCGGTTACAGGAACTATCGTACATGATGATGCGCTGGTAGACCCGCTTGAATCACTAACTTGCCTTTCCACACACACTTTAATCAGCTCAATCTTCATAATCCCTGCTAGGAAAAACATTTCCTAGCAATCGTCCTAGTCGTCTAGCATGCATTTCGGATGCCCCGGGAGTGAATATGACAACTCAAACTTTCCGTTGCGTAATTCTGACCATTTATTTTCATTTTTTGACGCAACTCACCGATGTCACAATCATCCCTCATCCTCATCACTGTTGTCACATTCTCGTATTTGCACAGTAATGGGATTGATAATGTCATCTTGTTCAATAAAAAACATAATCCCTGTCAATACAAAATGCTTATGCTGCAATACACCTGATCATAGATGTTGAAATGTACAAATCCATGATTAGGTATCGTGTGTGTGGAAATGTAATACTCACTGATTCTTTAAAAAAAAATGTCAGTAGTAATGTCAAAGCTGATCGTGCTGTGTGCGTGTGGATTGTAACACTCATGTGCTGTGTATGTAAAAACGACATACCTGATAGTGGATGTTGAATGTAACATCCATGCATTGTGTCGTATGCAGCGACACACTTGATCATGGATGTTGAAATGTACAAATCCATGATCGGGTGTCGTGTGTGTGGAATGTAACACTCATTGATTCTTTTAAAAAAAAATGTCAGTAGTAACGTCAAAACTGATCGTGCTGTATGCATTTGGAATGTAGCACTCATGTGCCGTGTATGTAAAAACGACATACCTGATAGTGGATGTTGAATGTAACATCCATGCATTGTGTCGTATGTCTGGAATGTAACATTTATTGTTACTTTTCAAAAATGTGCAAACCGTAGCGTACAAATGATTTGTTGTTGTGTGTGCATGTGGAATGTAACCCCACCATGTTAACCCAACATCTTATTAAAAAAAAATGACAGCAGTAATGTTAATGGATTGTGTTATGTGCATGTGGAATGTAACATCCTCTGTTATATATGGTCACCGATAAATGTGTCGTGTGCACACACACATAGGTGTATGCGTCAAACAAATGATTTTTACGTACCTGTTTCGATCTGTAGCTCTGAATCTATGAAATTGTGACTAATTGAATATCGACAATGCTCAATCAGTGATTCTTCGACTTCGGCTCTCTCAATAGATTTTGAAATTCGTAGAGCTCGACCTGTTCTTCTCCGATCTTTCTTCTCTACATTAATTTTCAAATTAAAAAAACCCTCAATATGGGGAGGTCTTGTATTCCCAACTGAATGTACCGTTTCATATGGTAAATTTGATCTATATTTGGAAAAATCTGTTGCGAAAATAGAAGGGGGTATATCGGTAATCCATTACCGGCGATTCTCGAGGAACAGGATTTCCTTGTTCAACTACTATTACTGATGGGAGTTATCGGTCTACTGTTAAGTTCTTTGGCTTGATCGGTAACAGAGAAATTAAAACAGTAGTTATTGGTAATTTTCTCTAAAATTAATTTTAAAAAAGGTGAGATGATGATTTTAAAATTATTTAGATATTTTGTAAACGAAGAGTGAAAATTTAGGCAAAATGGATGTGAATATAGAATTACCCTTTATAGACCTTAAATTAGCCATAATCATAATAGAATATGATAAAAAAGACAATTGTGACCTCATAGGAATCTATCTTCCACTTTATTTCTACTCAATTATCACTTGTTATCTCCAACATATCCCAAAGGAATCAAAGTACAAGTTGGGAGGCTAGAGGTGCTTTTTAGATTTTTTATTTCCCATTTTCTTTTGTTTTATTTGTCTACCTATTTTTTTCCTTCTGATATTTTTCTTTTACAAATTATAGTATTGCCACCCAAAGTTTGAAAGCAGTAGCAATCAAGTCCCTCTACTAATTTTTGTCAATAAATTAGATGAATTTTGACCGTAAACTCAACACATGACAATTATTTACTGACAATAAGGGGCGATTTCACTTCCCTATTCTCTTTTTCCGCCCATTTTCTATCTATTTAGGATAAAATAAAATTGAAAGGCAATACATAAGAGAGGGAAAGAGAAGTCGAGTTTCTATATTTGCCATTAGATAATGACCGCTTATACGTTCCATTGTTTGCTTGTCACAGGTCATCTTAGGGCGAAAAAGTTTGCAATCAAAGTGGATACTTGTTCTTGATGGTTAGATTATCTTGTTGATCGCCTGAGTTTCAATGCACAAGGCTCCCGCTTTTTCTAGAAGAAAACAAGGACTCCCCAATCTTTTCTCCAACAACATAGGGAAAAACAACCTCAGCTGAAATAAAAAGAAGTCTCAATGATTTTATGAAATTCTTTCCTAAACTCAACAAAGCCCCAACCCTAATAGATGTGACCACTTCTGTCCCTTTTATTGAAATAAGTTAACCTATAGAACATTACTATCATTTCGAAACTTTAGGGACTCGATTGTGACAGTTGAAAATTTAAGAATCGATAATTGCGACTACATGCAAACTTTTGGGGCCAATTGGTATTAATATACCCTTTTATATAAAGGGGTCTCCTCAGAAGATCTCCACCCAAAAAAAAAAAAAAAAAAAAAAAAAAAAAACTTGAGATTTTTTTTTCGTATAATATACTCTGTGGCATGGCACTTCAAGCAAATTTTGTGAAGGTTGGATTAGAAAGTTTTGCATTATTCGACGAAGTGTTTGGGCGAAAGAAGAAATCTCTTGCTTCGTCGCCTAGTCCTCCAGCACCAGAACAACAGAATTGCTTGTACAAATATGTTCCCCAACAACCCAATATTCATCAGGTGAACGTTGTTTCTGGTAGAGAAAACAATGAAATGATTGCTAACGAGCACAAAAATTGTGCTATGGCATGATGATTGTGGAAAAATAGGTAGAGAGAAAATGTTTGAGTGTGTGTGTAGGTGTGTGTTTAATTAGGGTTTTGGGCTATGGCTAAAGTTTGTAACTTCTTGTAGATGAAATGCTAATATTTATTTGTTATGATTTCCTCCCTAGTTTTTGTCTGTTTGTGTACATCACGAAGAATAAATTGAGCATGAAAATGTGAGATTTGGGATGCTAAATCAAAATGAACTTTGAATGGTGATATATAGGGTTGGTCATGGGTACAGAGGCCAGCCCAACCCTTTTAATCCATCAATTATTTTTCAGAGCTTGATGTTTAATTAGCTCATGGACAGGGGTAGGATTCCAAGATTTAGGCCTGCTCGTTTTTAGGGTTGGAATTGGACATTGCCATTTTTATTTAAGACCAACCTGGTCGACCATTTATTATTATTATTATTATATATAAACAACAAATTAACCCTAATTTTCATTTTCATTCCATTATCAATTAAATGTATTTTAAGAATCTAATCTTGAAATGAATGTACTTTATAATTTTAATTGTTATTTTAGTGATTATTTTTTTAATTAAATAAAAAAATTATAGGGTTGGGCTTGGATTTGAGACATTTTACAGTGAGCAAGTTTGGATAAGGTCATAAGGTCTGATGATAACTTGGGCCTTATAATTTTTTGTAATTTCTTAGGTAGAGTCTGGCCCGAACCCGACCTTGCCCAACCCAGCCCATCACCACCCCTATATCACAAGAATTCTATTTCTTTTATTAGTAGCCAATAAATAGAAAGATGTGAAAATGATCGGAAAATATTATATCTTCAAGTATTCTTGACCGATCGATATTGAAGATTAAATCACACTTTCTACCTCTGAAGTCTACATTTAATCGCAATTTTGCACTATTTAATTTGAAATACATTTATTTCTACAGTTTATTAATTGATCAACTCTATTTGACTAAAATTTCATTGAAAATCGATAATTTTACCATATTCTCATCATTTTTTCTCAAAAGTACCATTATTTAATGTTATTTTGTTTTCCTTAAAATTGACCAATTAGATGTCTTAACACCATTGAACGATTGAATGCAATTCAATACTTCGGGTGTGAAGTGCAATTTTTGAGATCATTGTGTATTTCGAATAGGGAAAATTATACTTTTATCCCAACAGTTTGTTTGGTTGGATGAAATGAAATCAGAGAGGAATCAAATGGGAGAAAGAATGGAATACGAGAAAAAACGAAATAGATTTATCAATGGAATCACTATTACGTTATCTTGTTTAGTTGTTATGGTATGTTTAAAGGAATAAAATAGAATAATACTCTTTCACATATGAGTTTTTAGATCAAATTCATTTACAAATATATCTAATAGTAATTTACTCTAAAAAAGACTACAAAATATGAGTAGTCCCATATAGAAAAAGTTTAAAATCTACCAACAATTAAAATCATTTTGTTCTTAAACTTTGTTTTTGTTTCGAGAGCATAAATAGATTATTTTCTTAAATATTTATTTTTATTTAGGAATAGAAATATATTTTTTGTTCTCAAATTGAGAATTGTAGGTTAAAATGAGGTGAGGTATTTTATGTGTAACCTAAAAAGAAAAAAAGAAAAAAACTACCAGAAAGTATAGAATCCAATTTCATTCATTTTCATTCCAATGGAATTAAAAAATTGATTTAATTGGATAACCAAACAAAAGAATTGGAGTCGAGAGTAGAATTGTGATTCCATTCCACCGCATTCCGTTCAACCAAATGCACCGTAAAAGATTGGAATGAGTGTTTAATTGGTCCACATGCTTCGAAAAATAACACATGTAACCCCGAAGTTTGGGTGAGTCTCTAATAGGTCCAATCATTAACATTCGGTTGAATATTGGATGGACAAAATCATGCATGTGACATTTATTTCAAGGGCATATTTTGCATTTAACACCCCCAACTCTTCCAATTAAGTTCCAACGACCCCCACTTCGTCTTCCACAAATCTTTGTCGACGGACTTCGGAACTCAAAGCTTCGTTGGCAGATCTCGTCGCTCTTCTATATTTCCTCAACGATTGATGGGCATCAAATTCGAACCTTATACTCTCACTAAATCGTTGTAATATGACGTTAATACTATGGTGTCAAATCTACATAGATTTGATTGTAACTGCCAATTTCTTCTTTTCTTTTGAATGGAGAAAGTTTAATTGGGATGCATAAAATTTATTAAAATAGATATAATATGAAAAAAAGCTCAGGTTCGGGTTCGTGCTAATTGATGTGGATAAAATCCGGCCACTTCAACACGTGTTTGTCACCTGGATTGAAGTAGTCACGTCACTAGCGTCACTTCATCAAACGGCCTCGAGAACTCGGTGAATAGACAGCCCAAATGGCTTCGCAGGTCGGCAGTAACGAAAGACTTCGCTAGTTGCCAAGCAAGAACCTCCCCTAGTATCGCCGAGGAAGGGCAGGTTGGTGACGTTCAACCCGACTTGTACCTCGCCACCCGGGCCGGCCTACCATCCTTAACAGGCTTGGCCCATGGGCTTCATCAAAAAACAAACAAAGGACCCAAGGCCCAAGCTTATAACTCTAATCCGCCGTGTCCACCACGCGCCTCACTGATTAGTGGGTATCTGAGCTTAAGACCCTAATTTTTCAGAATGCTAATCGTCTCTTCGCTTATAAATAGAAGGTTTCATCAACACATTTGTGCGTGCGAAAATACGCATAAAAGTCGAGGTAATAGATTTATCTCTCCAAACGGCTTGCTTTCTGTTCCCCTGAGCTCTTACTCTCATGCCGAGAACACCTCGGCCTATCCTATGTACTGGTGATAGGTTGAAGATCAGGCCGAACAACGTCCCCATAGCGGGACAACGGCTTAGATTGCACCTCTGAAAGATTGGGTCCTCCGGCTCGGAGGTCAGGCAAGACAACATCTACCCAGCTTGGATTAAGGATTCCAGTAAAGACGAAAGTCATCTCTAGATCAGTTGCAACTCTCCATGCAAAGAGTGGTCAGACCATACTGCTGGTTGGTCTAAATTCTGACACCAACAGTTTGGCGCCGTCTATCGAAAGTGCACAAATAGCCTTCTCCAAGTCATAAGCTACTCGTTTTACTAAGATTTGATGAACACAAGGTTTGGACCTTCTTTGAGATCAAGGAACCAGAACGCCGCGGTGAATATCAACCTCACTAAAGACATGTCTCGAGCTCCCAGACCAGAAACTAGTGCTACTGTTTGCCACCCAGTCGAGGAAGAAAATATCAATATTGAGGGACTATCCGGTATCCTAGTCCCGACCTCAGGCGTCTGCCCAAGTCAGACTTCTGGGACCATTAACACCTCCAGGCTCGACAATGTGGAACGCCAACTCGGCAAGTTCCAAGATTAATTCAAGAAGGATTGGATCTCTATATTACAGGGGAGAGAGACTGCTCACAAGAGTTCGATGATCGAGTAGTCGCTTCTCACAGACATGTGGCGTGGGTCCGACCGCAGATCAGTAACTGAACAACCAGGGATAGGGATTTTGACCCTCTATTGCGTTGAGGTCCATATCTCAATTGACACGAGGGTGACGATCCAAAGAACGACCAGGGTCACCGCTAGCTTGGGAATACAGTCGCCAGGATTGGTCTGAGCGCCAATTTCGATATATTGGTGAGATAAACTCCCAATCTCCGACACCAACTCAAAGGCGTGAAGCTCGAGCCGCGGCTAGTCATATTGCCATCCCGACAAGAGGGGAAAAAACTATGGAGAGCCGCATGGACGAAATGGAAGCCATGCTCAACCAGATTCGGTGTGCCGGAGGTACAGCCGGGCTTCATATCAGGGTAAGGTCTCATTTCATTGATGAAATTGCAAGAGAGCTTGTTCCTTATCGATTTTCCAATCCCCAGTAACTTAGTATTGTGGGACCAATGACCCCATAGATCATCTTTCCATTTTTGGGTCCCACATGGATATACACGCCGCCTCTAACATCGTAAGATATAAGTTCTTCCCACTCAGTCTGACTGAACCTGCTCGGACGTGGTTCAACGACTTGGCTCTGGCTTCCATTTCCATCTTTCTCGAGCTAGAGTAGCAATTCCTCACCCGCTTCAGTCGATCACGGCGCAGGCAAAAAACTGTAACGCATATTCTCTTCATCAATCAAGAAGCGAATGAAAACTTGGGCAATTATGTCGATAGGTTTTGGAAGGAGTCGTTCTTTTGCGAAGGGGTCTCCGATGCCGTGGCCCTTAATGCCTTTATTGATGGGTTGAGGCATTGAAGACTCTCCTATGATTTAAGTTCAAGACCAACCTTGTTTCTGCATGAAGCTTTCGATCTTGGCACCAGTTACTACAAGGCCGATCTTCTAGACAGAGTGAAGAGGGAGAGAAAAGGACTCTTAAAAAAGAAAGACCGACTTGATGAGGGGTCGAGCTAAGCTCAGGCTTTAGGAAGGCTCCAAACTGAAGGGCATTTGGGGGCCTCTGCTCGAGGACATGAGGTTATCCGCTGGACCCCGCGATTACAGTTTTATACCCTTCACCATCTCTGTGTCTACAATCTTTGTCGAGAACGCTGGGAAGAGAATCTTTCCACTTTCCTCGCCCAAGGATTGTTTTCAGCTAAAGAAAGAAATAGAGGCCCTCATCAAACAAGGTTACCTCAGGAATTACGTCTACTGAACAAACGAAGTCTGGGTTGGGGAAAATGGCCGCCAGGATGAGCACCGGGATTAGTGGTGCAGGAGGAACAATATCTGACCCCCACCCCATGATAATAACCTCGGAGACGATGCCAATCTTAGGATGGACGGTGAGATTAATGTCATCCACGGAGGGCTGGGCCTCGGTGGCGAAACATATTCCTCTCGAAAGAAATATTAAAACAAAGGCAAGATAAAGGCCGAGAAGGATGTGTATAAGGTCAGTGCGGTGGATGTTGCCTCGTACAACGTCATTTATTTTAGCGAAGCCAACCTAAAAGTGGTGCACGTCCCGCACGATGACGCCCTAGTCATTTTCGCCCTAATTAATCACTACAAGATAGCAAGGATTTTGGTTAATGGCAGAAGCTCAGGCGAGATTATATTCAAGTGGGCCTTTGACAGAATGGGCATAGACTCCAATGTAGTTCAGCTCGTAAAGTCTCATTTCGTTAATTTTGGAGACGATATCGTCAACTCCGTTGGATGGGTCTCGCTGCCTGTCACGATTGGATCCAGGCCCAAAATGGCCACCATTTGGTTAAAATTTCTCATTGTGGATAGGTTGTCCCCATACAACGCGATCATGGGTCAGCCCACCGTGGCCACCCTAAAAGTCGTTTGCTCTCCTTATCACCAAAAGATGAAGTTCCCCACCGGTTCCGAGGTGTGTAAGGTCCAAAGAGACCAAGAAGCTGCCCGAGTCTGTGCAAGGAGGACAATAGAGAAGAAATAACAATTACTGTTCGGGCCTGAGCTCGGGGAACTAAGCCGACCTTTTCTCGAGCTCGTGGTCCTAGTCGAAAGAAGCGAGCCTGTCCTGATTGATGATCCCCAAGATGAAGAGCCCGTTTCCCAACCTCATGAAGACTTGCTTGAAGTCTCCATTAACCCCACCATCACAAAATGGACAGTGAGGATAGGAGCCAGACTCAGCCCTAAGTAGCGTGCTGACATTACTGAGTTGTTGAGAAAGAATTACGACGTCTTTACCTGGTCCTACAATGAGCTTCCCAGGATCGATCCCAGTGTGGCTATGTACCAACTTCATGCTGACGTGCACCACCTGCCTGTTCGCCAGAAAAGAATGAAGTTTCACCCAGACTGGTAAAAGATAATTCAAGAAGAGATGGACAAGCTCGTTAAGTTGGATGTCGTGGAAAAGGTCAAATTCCCGGACTGACTAGCCAATATTGTTTTGGCTTCTAAGGCCAGCAACAAATGGTAACTTTGCATGGACTTTAAGGATCTAAATAAGGCTTTCTCGAAAGACTTCTTTCCCCTTCCAAGGATCGACATCGTGATTGATGAAACGGTGGGGCACGAGCAACTCAGCTTTCTCGATGCTTATGCCGACTACAATTAGATCCCCATGTATCCTCCCGACAAGAGTAAGACCTTGTTCATCATGGACAGAGACACCTACTGCTATAAGGTCATGCCTTTCGGCCTTTGCAACGCTGGGGCAACCTATCAAAGGCTTGTGAATAAGTTGTTTAAAGAAGAGATTGGGGAAACGGTAGAGGAATACATCGACGATATGTTCGTAATAAGCATCCGAGCTCAAGACCACCTTAGTTATCTCCAGGCCTGCTTCGATAAACTCCGAGCTCACCATATGAAGTTGAATCCGAACAAATGCATCTTTAGGGTGTCCGCTGGTAAGTTTCTTAGCTTTATGGTCTCACAGCACGGCATTGATGCCAATCCCGACCAGATCAGCATGATGCTGGGTATGGCCTCCCCATAAAATAAGAATGAGGTTCAGATGCTCACAGTTTGATTGGCCGCCTTGAACTGATTCATCTCCAGGTCATCTGAGAAGTGCATCCCGTTTTTTAAGATCCTCAAAGGGAATAAGGCATTCGAATGGAACGAGGAGTGCGATAGCCCCTTCCAAGAGTTAAAGAAGTACCTCTTCTCAACTCCACTACTCAACATGCCGCAGAAAATGGAGGACCTGCTCTTATATGTGGCTACTTTCACTACGGCAATAAACGCCACCGTGGTTAGAGAAAGGCCGGTGTACAGAGCCCGGTCTATTACTCGAGCAAAGTTTTCACCGATGTCGAACAAGGTATATAAGGTTTGAAAAGCTGGCCTATGCTTTGTTGATTGCCGCGAGGAAACTCAGACAATATTTTTGGGCTCATACCATTGTGGTGTTGACCGACCAGCCATTAAGGCAAATTCTCCACTCCCCTGATGTCTCTAGGTTATTGATAAAGTATAGCTTCTAGCTAGGACAATTTCAGATCGAGTATCATCCCAAGACAATAGTAAAGTGGTAGGTCCTAGCTGATTTCATAGCTAAGCTGACCTTCCCGGATAAGAAGCCCACTGTTGGGTAAGAAACTGCCGAGAAGACCTCTTCATCCACTAGCTAGGCCAGTAGATCCCCCAGCTCAGTCGAGGTGTACGTCGACCTGAGTCCCTATTTATGGCAACTCTTTACTAATGGGTCCTCAAATCAGAATGACTCGGGTGTCGGGATGGTCCTCGTCGCCCTAGATAAGGAAGAAATTGAGTACGCCCCCAGGCTCGGATTTTGAGTTACAAACAATGAGGTTGAGTACGAAGATCTCTTGCTCGGCTGAGATTAGCTTGAGAATTCAGCGTAAAGACTTTCCAGGTTTTGTGCGGCTCCCAACTAGTGGTCAATTAAGTCAATGGTGAATACCTCGCTAAGGATCTGAGCATGGTGGCCTACCTAGAGAGGGCAAAGACTCTGATGAAAAACTTTGAGAAACTACAAGTCATGCAAATACCCCGAGAAGAGAACCGATATGCCAATACGTTGGCTAACTTGGCCTCGCCGATGGAATATACCTTCAAAAGAATGGTTCTAGTAGAATATCTATCTGAGCCGAGCATTGTCTCCTCGGATGAGGTCACTACTGTTTGTGCCCTCAGCTCCGATCCGACTTGCATGGATCCGATCGTGAGCTATCTCACCGATGGGACGCTGCCAAAGGACCAATCTCATTCTAAAAAAATATGATACTAGGCAGCACGATACATCCTCATCGACGGTGTTCTATATTGCAAGTTCTTCTCGGGTCTATACTCTAGGTGTCTCCGACCTGAGAGGCCGATTACGTTATGAGGGAAGTTCATAAGGGCATTTTTGGAAACCACTTGGGGGATAGGGTTTTAGCACGAAAACTACTCCTGCATGTTTACTACTGACCTAAAATGGTTGAAGATGCGAGGAGGATTCATGAGAAAATACGAAAAGTGCCAACAATTGGCCGTGCACCTTCATGCCTCGCTAACCGAGCTGGTGTCGATGACCAGCCTGTGGCCCTTTGCCTAGTGGGGCATAGACTTCCTCAACCCATTCCCTCAGGGGACCAACCAGAGAAAATTTCTGGTCGTCTCTATCAATTACTTCATAATATAGGTAGAAGCCGAGCCACTCGCCAGAATCACCAAGGAAAGGATCCAAGACTCTGTCTAGAAATGCATGATTGGCCGATTTGGCATCCCCAAAGACATCGTCTCAAACAACGGGAAATAGTTCAACAACGACTTATTCGTCAAGCTATGCTTTGGACTGGGAATTAACACGTGCTTCTTCTCTCTTGGTCATCCCTAAGATAACGATCAGGTCGAAGTCACCAACAGAACCATTTTGCAAAATTTGAAGACTAGGTTTGACAAATCCAAGGGGTTATGGGTGGAAGACTTGTACCTCGTGCTATGGGCTTATCACACGACACTTGGACCCCTACCGGTGAGACGCCCTTTGCCATAACCTTCGGTTCAGAGGCTGTCATCCCGGTTGAGATTGGCTACCCTCACCCTAGATTGCAACTACCTTTGACTGAGCTAAAAATGAAGTAGGTCTGGCACTTAGTCTTGACCTACTGGAAGTAAGAAGCGAAATAGATCAGATTCATCAGGCAACCTATCAACAAAGAACGACTCGGTACTACAATCGCCAGGTCTGACCTCGATCCTTTGGCATTGGTGACCTCATCCTGAGGAAGGTCACCCTAGCCACCAGCGACCAAAATACTGTAAAGCTTTCTCCAAGCTAGGAAAGATCTTATTAGATCACTCGTGTAGCTCGGCCCCGACACCTACAACTTAGAAACCGAAGAAGAGGTACCCTTGAGGCACCCCTAGATTGCCGAGCACCTGAAACGCCACTATGCAAGAGAAGAGCCATCTCCCTAGATTTGTTAAATATTTTATTTTTTATTTTTGATCTTAGAATCTTGTAATAGAAAATTACAAATCAATGAGAAAGGGTGTTCGGTCCAAAAAATTCTCCGAAGTTGCCAAATTATCAATAAATACAAAGGCAGAGACGAGTAGCCCTCTGTGCTGACTAGGATGGATACGAGTTGCACCTCAACCATTTCTCTATGCAAATATAGAGACTAGATGTCAATCGTCGAAGGTGGAGGCGAGCAGCCCTCTATGTCGACCAGGTCGGAGACGAGTCACCCTCCAGCCCCTTCTCCACGCAAAGGTAGCCCTCTTTCTTAATCTCTAATACATCCTGGAGAAAGACTAGATGTCATGCTGAGGAAACATACTAGTCTGTTTTACAGGTCGGTGGTTTTAGCCTAGAGGTACCGACTAACTGTCACCCTTCGATGGCCTTACACCGTTCGGGACCAAGGGCCTATCCGTTTGCACCTGTTCTCTCACAACCGAGTTGATCTCAAGTGACCTAAAGGGATAGTCCTCCTATAGGGGGAATTGAGATAATTTGAAAAGGCTCTGAAATGGGCTTAACATTAAAGGACTCACCCCAGGTCGGACCTTAAAGGACTCACCCCAGGTCGGACCTTAAAAGACTCACCCCAGGTCGGACCTTCCTTTAATAAGATGACCACAAGAACATGGAGAACTGAGCTCCCATGGTCTCCTGGGGGGCAAGACGATCAGTAGAGGACGAAGGGCTTGTAAACCGATTCGGTCAATCTAGGAATTTCACAAGATAGCACTTCTCAGGTACGGTGGCGAAAAAAACCCGGAAATGTTTTGGATTAAAAAACGCAACTGTTGGGTGCCTCCGTCATATTGATTGCGTTGCATAGGAAACCAAAAAGTTAGCGTGTAATTAAACGACTAATGATGTCTCGCTTGCTGAGGCAACAAGTTTCCAAAATTTATCAAAAAAATTGTCAAGTAAAATCGCTGGGCTGAAGGCAGACACTGAGTCCACAATTTACGAGGCCGGTGCGACTACTCTTTCGTGATAACCAGGATGATAACGTTTATATTGTTTACTAAGGTTCAATAGTGTCCGAGTTGATTAAAGAGTTTATTTTTCAAATAGGTTGAGGTTGTTTACTTCTATTAAGTTGCAATAGTTACGAAAGCTTATTCGTGTAAGTGTGCAATGGTGACCGACTATAAACTATAAACCAAGCAGAAAAGAAAACCTACGCATAAAAGACAAAATCAGAAGATTAAGGAAACTTCATATATTGATAAAAAAATGTGGTTACAAAACTGGGGCTACCGTCCCCGCTCTTGACAGGGCTGAAAACAAAAAGAAAATATGAAAACAAAAGGGGAAAAAAGTTGTTGCTAGTTTTGATGGTTGACTTGGCAAATAGAGAGCTAGTGGGGGGCAGAATTGGCCTAGGCATCGCTTCTAGCTGGAAGGCCTGCCTGATCTCTTGGGCCTGTGCTCGACCTAGCATTCTGCGTAGTTTGGGTTGCTTGGATATCTTCAGGGTTGATCTCAAGCCGGATATTCGTGTAGTCGATGTTAGAGAATTAGCATCGAACAAAATTGATCGTTCATTTGAACTCCAGCTTCATAACATCTACCACTCCAGCCTGGGCCTGCTTCAGTGCGGCGGCCCACTTGTTTCACATCGCCTTGAGTTCAGTATTGGACTGGCTAATCGTTCTGTTTGCTCTTTCCAAGTTGTCCTCGCCTCCTTAGCCAGGTTCTCGTTCCTATTCGTCAATTGTTTGACCTCATCTCGAAGCCTCTCCAGCTTCACTTGAGACTCTTTCAACTTATCTATCAACTGAGTCCTCTCAGTCTCCAACATCCCGCATCTCTCGCTAGCATTGTGGTGGTGCATCCCTAACTCGAATACGAAACAGAGGGCCTGCAAGGGTAAAAAGGTTATGTTGGCTCAGTGGAATATCCAAGAGGGGGGGTGAATTGGGTAATTAAAAAATTATCAGAGAAATAATAACACTTCAAAAATCAAACAATTAATTTTATCGTAAAATTAATTATTATCTTTATAGCAATAAATAAGTGTAATAAGCTCTAAGTGCACACCCAAACAACACAAGATAAAATCAAGGAAAGAAGCAATGCAGTACACACCGATATATCCTAGTTCACCAAGCTACTCTTGGCTAATCCAGACCACCGAACCCCACGGAGATTCGCGCCCACTAAACTCAAGATTCCTTTACAAGTAGGAACCAAACCCTTACAATGATTCTTTTCGCAGGTTCAGAATCAACCTTTACAAATTTCTTTTCACAGGCTTAGTAGTAGGGCGTAAAATACGTCGCTATTTACACTCGCAAGTATACGAGGTCTAAGTTTTAGTATAGTGTGATCGTTAAGATCGAGTTATCATATCCACAAGGATCGGTGTCGTTACTATTGAATACCGCGTTTGTCGTGACCTAATTTTATCTAGGCGAAAAACAAATGTATTTAATTTATTAAACTAATACTAATATAACCTAAATTAACTACACTAATATGCTAATATGTTTTAGGGTGAAGAATTGCCTAGGGATTAACGTGTTTACAAATACGTGTTCGATTCCGATTTACTCACGTTTACGTTGTTTGACCTATTTGACAACCTCGGTATGTAAACTCCACTCCCACCTCTTCTGAGTGTAAGACGGGGGAATACATGACTTCTAGGCAACGAATAAGTCCCCCTCAACGTCTTAACAACCCTAGGTCACGTGAGTCTCGCTCAGCGTCATTGATTGCACACAATCCAACTCTCTCCCGGGTTATTGGATCGTTGCGTTGTATTTACCCTATCGACAATCGTCGTTCTAAAACTCCCTTTCCACCTCTTTTGAGTGTAAGACAAGGGATATAACGCAACTTCGAGCCAATGAAGAAGTCCCCCTCAATGTCTTAACGACCCTAGGTCGTGTGAGTCTTGCCCCAACGTCATCAATTGTCCACGATTCAAATCCCGACCGGGTTATAGAATCGTGGCATTTGTTTACCCTAATTCGATTCTGGGGTTTGTCAAAACCCCGTATTCTCCATTTACCATTCTAAGCATAATAGACAAATAATACGATAAACACAATCAAACTAAGAAGAACAAACACAAACGGAACGTCGAAATCATCCAAACAAACAAATTTATAAATATACCGTTAATCCCTACTACAATCCATATTTAACTCGTGGCCATATCCGCATAAACATATAAATTGAGCTAAACATGCTCACATGATCCTAATATAAAGAGATGAGGAAAAACAATCGAAGAACTTAGCCTCGTCCGAAGATAAACCGCTGAGAAACCCTCTACGATCGATTCGCCGTCTTCTCCACTTTGGGATGTGAGCTCCACCTCCAAAACTCCTAAATATACCCTTAGATATAGCCTAAGGGGCTAAAAAATCCATGGGGGCAAGAGAGTCACCGGCCAAGGGGGAGGAGAGGGGGTATTTATAGCAAAAATATCTCAAAAATATCTAAAAATATCTCAAAACTATGCAAGGCAAATCCGCCTAAGCAGTGGATTCTTCGCCTAGGAGGAGTTAGGTCAGTTCGGTCTGATCACCTAGGCGGTGAAGTAGGCGGTGGACTGGGAGAACATTCTGTTGGATTTTCGCGTAGGCGAAGAAAACTTCGCCTAGGCGAGCGGCTGTCAGTAGGCTATCTTTGTCGTCTGCTGGATTTTTGCCTAGACGATGGAATTTTTGCCTAGGCGGTCGTCCGTCAGTAACATTTTTCTCTTCTCAGCATCTTCACCACTTAGGCGGTGGTTTGGACGCCTAAGCGGTGGCCCTGTTTCATCTTTTAGCCTCTAAGCTTGTTTATCCACCGTAACTACGAACCGCTTTGGTTCAATCTCATCGTTTTTGCTCCAGTTTTCTATATTTTTTCCCTATACACCTGATTTAATACAAAAAGATAAAAATTAATAAAAACATAATAAAAATAACTATAAACGTACTCGAAAAGTAACAAATTCGAATTGGAAATAGATAGGTTTTTCACACCTATCACTTAGGAGTAACTTCTACTTTTTACATGCTCAAGAATAACCTAATTTTATTATAGGGAGAATCACAACCTAATTCTTTTTATACTTTAAGCTCAAGAATCAAAACCTCACAAAAATACTTCAACTATCATTTTCCCAAGTAAGGCTGGAACCTTTACAAAATTCACTCAAAATCAATTCTATTGAGGAAGAATTACTACCTTAATCTCTTTACAGGAAGAGACTAAAAACTGGCTACCCTTTAATTAAATACCCCCAACAGTATTTAATCCGTCACACTACTCACCAATACAAATTGATAAGTATATTATCTCAGTCGGAACTTCTACCACCCCAGATAAATTATAGCTCGATTAATATCCGAAGTTTAGTGATAGAAAAATGTGAGATTGAAAATTTAATTTTAAACAAAATATGAGTAGCAAATAATTGAGCACGTAATCAGATTCAAGAAATTGTTTATAAAATATTTTCTTCAATAAAGAATCAAAAATAATTTCTAAAGATCAATTTTCAAAATTAAACAAGCAATGCAATAAAGAAAGTAATTGGAAAGATCTCACCCAAAATCCGCAGAAAAAAATAAAATAGAGCGATGTTACTTCAGATCCAGTAGTAGTAAAGATTAATAGCCAATGATTTAAGATCGTCTTTTAGAATAGCCCTCACAAAATCTCAGAATGATATCTCTTATAACAACTCAATATGATCTCAACTCTTTAAGCTCTCTTAATCTATGTTAATGATATATGAAAAATGCAGGTCTATGTATATAGAAAATAAATCAGCTCTCTAACAACTAGTTCCCACGTGTCATGACATTTAAATGCTCTGTTAGACCCCTTATATCATTATGATTTAATTTTGGTTCAATTCACTTAATTATAGCTTTTAAATCTTTCAATTAAGTTCCCTAAATATTTCTCATTCTCAATTAAATAGAATAGAAACAATTTTATATACCAAATTGAGAAACATTCAAACTTAATGAACCAAATCAATAGGTTTTAAATAATAGGTGTAGTATATCTTGAATATCATAAAATCCCTGAAATCTCTCACAAATCCCAACAAAAATTGACTTCTTTTATATATGAATTTAGAATCCTTAATATCCTGAAACTGCGCCATCAGTTGACCGACCAGTCAACCGCTCGATTCAGGATGTGGCCAAGCTAAAGATTCTGCGTCCATCGATCGACCTATCTGTCGACTTGGAGATTCAAAAAGTTCTATTTCTTTGCATCGGTTGACTTACCTGTCGACTGATCAATTCAACAAGTTTGTCTTATACGCTTCGGTCGACTTATCAGTTGACTCTTCATTACTAAACACTTTTCTCCAATTCATTTTTAATACTTTCTCTTACGTTTTTGCCATTTTAACTAATTTCTTTTCTCAATTCGCTCCATCAACTTTCTTAAATTCCATTTTAACCATTTTCAAATATTACTTTTCAATAACACAAAGGAAAAAATAATTCCACCTTATCAAAATACACATAAATAATAATTTGTTTTATGTCATGTGTGTTCCTAATTGGGATATTAAGAGTTGAAATTTACCTGAGTTGTTTTTTCTAATTTCTTTAAACTCTTAATTCTTCATTATCTTTATCATCATCATTTAGCATCTATTCATAATTGGTCATCGCATCTTCATCATTGGAACTAATAAACAGAAACACTTGAACAAACCATTAGTCCCACAAAAAAAAATATCAACGTTTAATTGTCTATCAAAATCTTAGGATCAACAGGTTAAGAAAAGATGAAGCATGATAGGTACTACAAGTTTGAAAAGTTCGCTGAGATAAGAGCTTACCGACAACAAGTACTAGTAAAGGTTAGAGGCAAGCCTGCTGTTAGATTTTTTGCCAAGCTTAGTCTGGTCTGCTGGGGGAGTAATATGATGAATGAAGGTTAGGAGGATGACCGACATTTCTTGGATGGTGCGATCGCTCTAGAAGTCTGGTGGTAACGGCAAAAGGCCTCACCGGCTCCTGCTAGGCCTCTTCATGACCCAGCTGGACCTTTGCCCAGTTCCTTTTCTGATGCCCGGCCACTGCCTCAGACACGCCCACTTTTTATTTTCCTTTATCTCTTCTCTCTACGGGGGCCGAGCTTGCTGCGTCCACGGGTATCACCGCTGACCAGGCTGCACTCGGGGTCACTGGTCTCCTAGGTATTGCTGCTCTACCCGTCGTTGCCGAACTAGCGGGGGTCGCCCAAGGCACTGCTTGAGAAGATGGGTTGATGGGAGCCGACTTGGTTGGTGCGGCATGAGCCATGGCCCTCTTTTTTACTCACTGAGGGGCCTCCCTCTACTTCCTCCACGACCTCCTACGCCGCCATTCTTGCTAGCATCTCAATATCATGACTGCAAGGAGACAACATCAGTCAACAAGGAAAATTGCAAGTGTAAATAATTTGAAGAGCAGGGGTAAATGGACTTCTTGTTCTCGAAATCCATTTTTAAGGTCTGTGGTGGCAGGGAAGGATCACTCCAGATATATAGGTCATATAAGGACGATGTGAGAAGAGCCCCGACGTAAGTGAATGGCATGCTGATGATCTTGTCTCTCAGCGTAAGAATTTTTGAGCTCAGCTTGTATCTCTTAGAGTCTGAGCAGACAAAAAGAAGCAAGTCAGGAAAATAGACCAAGGCGAAAAAATTAACTAACACCAGGATGAGAATCTTACCCACGGTCTCCCAGTGCTTTTGGATCAGGTATTCCCACTCATTGGTCACTAGGGAAACCTCCCATCTGGTCCAGCCAAGGAAGACGAAGTTCGACTTCCAATATTTGATAGATTCGGCGTAACCTTTGAGAAACTTTTGCCGGGTCGAGATGTAACACCAGCCTTTTCTCTTGGGCACAAACTTAACTAGAAAGATGGCATGGAATAGCTCAAGGGTCAGATCAATACCCTTAGCCAGACATATCACATAGAAGGCCACTACCATCCGCATGCTATTGAGAGTGAGCTGTGACGGGCATAGCCTGAGAACCCAATAGACCTCCCTCACCCAAGGATGCATGGGGGGAAGCGTAGAGCACTGAGCAGTTGCTGATCGTATACCGTTATGAACCCCTCAGGTAGGGCGTAAACTCGGTCATCCTCTTCGAGAACGCACATCTCCATCGTGTTGGGGAACACATACTTGGAGTGGAGGTCTCGAACAGCCCTTGTCGACAGGTCAGTTTTTACCTGCCAGACCAGGGCATCATGTGGAACCTCGCAAATCAACTGACCAGAGGCCGGTCCGGTCCTCGGGGTCTGACCTGACGTAGATGGTTGGGCTTCTGCCTCTAGAGAGGACATACCCTCGATATCAAGCTCCAAAGTTGGATCCGCGCTGACCACAACTCTAGGGACCCTAGACGAGTCCGTTTTACTCCTTACTCTCATCTGTTGAGGCTCGCTGGTCAAGCCAAGAGACTGGGAGGTCCCCACTTTGATTGCCCTGCGGACCCTTTCAAAAGAAAAGGTCATCCATTCAACAAAGACCTTCGGCTCAGTAGCCGCCTCGGGTGCTAAAAGCACATCTGTTTCCTTAACCTCAATAGTAGACGAGCTGAGCTCGATCTGCTCAACTCAGGGCTCAGACACAGTCCTTTCAGATTCAGAAGGGCTGTACCCCGACAAGTAAGACTCAGAAATTGAAGACATGAAGGAAAAAAAAGAAAAGAAAAAGAGTATTGTGCTCTAAGGTCGGGCAGAGCTATCGCGAATACTCTGGTGCAAAGAAATGCAAAGAAATTAAGTGCCTATTTATAAAAAAAAGCCGAGAAGTTGAACCGTTGCGTTAATCAGACGGTGCGCAGAGTGTTAATCCATGCGTCGTCAAGCCATGTGTCATACATTTGATCAATGTGTCTGTCAAGCTTCTTGCGAAAGCCTTGAAATGTCTATCCGAGTTGATCTTTATTACGGGGCTTACTTGTTCTATCGATCTATTTTTATCTCGGTTCGGGTTTTCATCCTCAAATAGACCATGACCAGAACCCTTGCCTTCTCATATTCTATCTCATCGCTAAGGCTTGGGGGGTAACTAATGGTGGTAAAATTCAGCCACCTCTACGTGTCTACCACTTAGATCAAAGCAGCCATGCCACCAGCGCCACTTCATCAAACGGCCTCAAGAGCCTAGTAAATAGACAGCCTGGATGACCCTACAGGTCAGCAACAATAAAAGACTTCACCAATCTCCAAGCAAGAACCTATCCAAGTATCGCTAAAGAAGAGCAGGTCGGTGACGTTTAGCCTGACTTGTATCTTGATGCTCGGGCTGGCCTTCCATCTTTAACAGGCTTGGCCCATGGGCTTTTCCACCAATAAATAAAAGGCCTAAGGCCCAAACCCATAGCTATAATCCGTCGTGTCCCCTACGGGCCTGACTAATTAGCAGGTAACCGAGCTTAAGGCCCTGATTTTCAGAATGCTTATTACCTTCTCTCCTATAAATAGAAGGCTTCACCAACACATTTCTACATGCGAAAATACACACAAAGGTCGAGGTAATAGCTTTATCTCTCCAAGTGACCTGCTTTCTGTTCCCCCGAGCGCTTACTCTTACGTCAGATGGGACACGCTGGGAACACCCCAGTCCATCCTGTGTGCAGGTGATAGGTCAAAGATCAGGCCGGACAACATTCCCATAGCCTAGACAACGGCTCAGATCGCACCTCTAAAAGATTGGATCATCCGGCTCGTAGCTCAAGTCGGATAATACCTGCCCAGCCTGGATTAAGGATTCCGGCGAAGACGAAAGTCATCTCTAGATCAATTGTAGCTCTCCACACAAAGAGTGGCTGGACCAAACTGCTGGTTGGTCTAAATTCAAACACCAGCACTCATGTACTTTGGTTACCCCATCATTTTCTATTAGGTGATGGGATTCTTGTTGCAACAGAAAGAGTTCAACTCACTGATGCACAAAAGAAAGTGATTGATGATGCAAGGTTGAAGGTGTTGATCCCAAGATTTTGATGGACAATTAAGTGTTGATATTTTAGGTGGAACTAACAAGTTTATTGAGTGTTTCAGTGTAAAAGTTTCGTTATTGATGTTATCATGAAATAATTGCTAAGAATGCAAAGAGACAGACAAAGAGATGGACACTAAGAGATTGAATATTCTGAAGAATCTAGGTGAAAACAATTCAAGTCATTTTTTACTTTTCATGTATCCCGATTATGATCACACATGACACAAAAGTGATTTATGTGTGTTCTTATTAGGGTCTTAATTAGTTTACATATTTTCTTCAATGTGAAATTGAAAAAGAAAAATTGACCTAAGAAAGATTAGTATTTAAAATTGATTATTTGTGTCAACTATGTTAATTGAGAAAAGAAATCGATTAAAGGTTCGAAAACATTGAAGATTGGAGTTGAAATATAATTAAGAAGGAGTGATCCAGCACTGATCGGTCAACTGATCACAAGTGAATTGGTCAACCGACAGACAATGGTTGTGAGTTGGAGAAGTCTACAAATCGATCGATCAACCGACCAAGAGAAATCGGTCAACCGATGGCTGAGAAGTGAACTCTCTGAATCTATCGGTCAACCAGCCAGGGTCGAAAAATAGCATGGGGAGCATCCTGAATCGATCGGTCAACCGATCCACGAGGACCGGTCAACCGACCAGCATATGAAAATGACTTGGGATAAAACCTGAAATGATCGATCAACTGATGGTCGATTGGTCGGTCAACTGACTAAGTAGTTTCAGTGTTTGAGGGTTTTTGGGATCTGATCTAAAACTAGTTGTTACTAGCCATTTTTTTTTTTTTTTTTTAATGATATCTTGGAGATATTTTGGGGATTTGAACATATTATAGGTATATCATTTATACTTACATATCTTTATAGATATGGTACACTTATTTTAAGTGTTTATCAATTTAGTCTATTTAATATTTCATATTTTTTTTATTAGAGAATGTGAAATAATTTGAGGACTAAATTGAATGATTTAAAAGTCATATTTAAGTTAATTGAATCAGGATTGAGTAATATTGATATATGAGGTCTATATGAGCATTTAAATGTCATATCTTGTGGGAACTAGTCGTTAGAGGGCTTGTTTCAAATTTGTTTAAATAAACCTACATTTTTCTCATATCACTATATCAATCTATCAAGAACTTTTAGTTCGTGTCCTTTCTAAGAGTTGTTATTTTGAGATTATATCGAGAGACTATTATGAGATTATTCTTGAGAAAAGTTATTGAGAATAAGTGCTGATTATTCTGGCGTTACCGATCTAAGTTTTGTTGCAATTCAATTTTCATTCATTCGGTGATATCTTGGTGAGATTGTTTCAAGATTTATTCTTTATTGTGATTATATATTATTCTGCTCGCTTGGATTTTAAATCTTGTGAAATCGTTTTTGAACTTTAAAGTGCATAAAAATTATTTTAAAATGATTTTTTTTTTGTGGTAATCTAATTACGTGCTTGATTCTGTGCTACCTGTTTATTTTATAATAAGATTTTAATTTCCCCACTTAATTCTATCACTAGTAAATTTGGGATATTAATTGAATTTAAATTGATTTGAGGTGGTTGAAGTTTCAAGTGGGAAGAAACTTATCAATTTTTGTAATTGGTGAGTTTTGTGCGGATTAGATACTGTTAGGAGTATCTAGTCAGGGGTAGCTGAGTTTCAATCTCTTCCTATAAAGAGATTGAGATTTAATCTTTACCTAGAGTATAAAAAGGTTAGGTTACTCTTTTCCGTGGAAAGAGATAGGAGTAATTCTTCCTAATTAGAATTAATTGAGTGTGATTTGTAATGGTTCCATCCTTACCGGTGAAAAGGATACTTAGAGTGTTTTTGGTGAGGTTTGATTCTTAGATTAAGTATAAAAGAATTAGGTTAATCTTTAGTCTGTTAAAAAGATAGAGGTTCTTCTTTAGCCTGTGAATAGGAAATTGTAAAGGTTCATTCTGAGTCTGTAAAAGAATTATTGTGTAAATGTTTGGTTCCTATCTGTTTAAAGAAATCTTAGTGGTTTAGTGGGTGTGAATTTCCATGGAACTTGGAGGACTGGATTAACTAAAAGTAGCTTGGTGAATCAGGATATATCGAGATGTTCTGCATTGTTACTTTATTTATTTATTATTGTTTGGGTGTGCACCTAGAGCTAATTACACTTATCCGCAACTATATAAGAATAATAATTAATTTATGATTAAATTAATTATTTGAAAATTTAAGTGTTGAAAATTAATTATTTGTTTTAATTTTTATAACTACCTAAGTCACCCCCCTCTTAGGTATATCACTGGGCCAACAGAAGGATATGAAGGTGAAGAATTATCTTTTCCAGGCCGTAGATAGATCAATTCTGGAAATCATCTTGAACAAGAGTACAACCAAAAGCATTTGGGATTCCTTAAAGCAAAAGTATTAGGGGACAACACAGGTCTAGTGAGCACAACGACAAGCTCTCCAAAAGGAGTTTGAGATACTGAACATGAAGATAGGAGCGTCTGCGAATGAGTACTTTGCTCGTACTCGTACTGCGGTCAACAAACTGAGAGCTAATAAGGGAAAGATAGACAATGTTGCAGTCATTGAGAAGATTCTTAGATCTATGACACCTAAGTACGATTATGTGGTGTGTTTTATTGAAGAATCAAATGATTTGGATGAGCTACCATTAATGAGTTACAAAGTAGTCTTCTAGTACATGAGCAATGTATGAAAACTCATGTTGTGGAAGAGCAAGCATTGAAGGTTACTTTTGGAGAGTCTTCAGGAGAAAAAAGACGAGACCATGGTGGATTCCGAGGACGAGGAAGAGGAGGAGGCAGACGTAGCTTTGACAAATCTACTGTTGAATGCTATAACTTCCACAAGCTTGGACATTTTCAGTATGAATGTCCAATGAACAAGAGAGGAGCAAAAGCAGACTATGTGGCAGGTAGTGAAGAAATGTTGTTGATGAGGTATATAGATGACAAGGAAGCCACCAAAGAAGAACTATGGTTTCTTGACTCTGAATGCAAGAATCACATGTGTGGCAAGAGAGAGTTCTTCTTAGATTTTGAAGGAAATTTCAGGGAGAAGGTGACGCTATGAGATAAATCAAGTATGGATGTAATGGGTAAAGGTAATGTCCGAATGCTGGTGAATGGTTCTGTACATATTATTACTAGCGTATTCTATGTTCCGGGATTAAAGAACAACTTGATAAACATTGGTCAGCTAGTAGAAAAGGGACTTGGAATCCTCATACAACGAGAAATATGCAAAATTTATCATCCAATTAAAGGGCTAATAAAGTAATAATGGAGATTACAATATCCTCAAATCGAATGTTCAAGTTTTTTGCTCAAACACAACTGAAAGAGGAAGCTTGTTTCAATCCTTTCATGGACGATCCAACTCGACTTTGGCACCACAAATATGGTCATCTAAGCTTCAGCGATTTGAAAATTTTTTAACAAAAAGAAATGGTTAGAGGATTGCCTTGTCTTGAGACCTCATTGAATGTACGTGAAGATTGCTTGGTGGGGAAACATTAGAGAGAACCATTTCCTAAGAAAAGCACGTGGAGAGCTTCTCAGATTCTAGAACTGGTGCATTCTGATATATGTGGACCAATCAGCCCTATGTCCAACAACAACAAAATGTACATGATTAACTTTATTGATGACTATAGTCGTAAAGTTCGTGTTTATTTCTTGATTGAGAAGTCAGAAGCATTAATTACTTTCAAAAAATATAAGAATCATGTTGAAAAAGTGACATTTTACAATTATAACTATGAGGTGAGTCTTTTCCTCGCAATTATAATTTGGTCACTAGTCTCTTCTACATCTGATGTTGAATAAACCCAACACATACATATCTAAAAAAAGAAGGTAAAAATTACAAGAAAAATTAGACATCACACATCTGTAACTTGAAAGAGATGATTAGTTGCTCATATAGTTGTGGAGGAATATCTTTTGTTGAATCACTGAGATAACTCCGTAAAGAACCATAATTGTCATCAATGGAGAATGGTAGAAGACAAGAGCAAATTTTCTATGAATTTTTTGCCCTAAATTTGCCAAGACAACCCCCAACACTTGGGGAAAAAAAATGGTATAATTCGCAGAGAAACAAGTCCATGTCGTGACTGCAATGTCATTCTGTTGAATGGCAACATCCCACTAGGGGACGTCGCACTCACGACAATAAAGGTTGAAGTCGTGATGTCACTTAGTGTGTCATCACCGTTGTGACAATGAGGGTTGCGGCTGTGATCACGGTCAGAGCCATTGAGGGTGTGAATTGATCTATCGCAGACGCAACCTTGGTCAAGAAGCCTTTTTTTTTTTTCAACCATTTTCGATCCAAAATATTGTGTAATCATTGAAATAAATCAATTATTATATACTAACTCATTCATATCACTAACAAAGTTAAAATTAGGATGATTAAACTCGTTGAATGAGAACAACTTCGTGGATCAAAGATTCCAAATGAAGGTCTAATTTCAAATCTTTGAGGTATACGTCACTTTTTAATGTATGACCTATCAGTGGCAGATGCAAGATTTGAGTTCTAGTTTGGTGAACATACAATATAAGGATAGTTTTAAAAACTTTAAAAAGTGACGGGGCAAATATTTTATAGGTTAATTTGTCGTTAGTCCCAATTAGGCCATATAATTCATAATTTATTATATTTTAAATTTAATATTAATCTTTTACCTTGTGTTTTAGTTCTGTGATCAATACTTTCTATTAAGGTTTGCATCGTCGATCGCCGGCGTCACCTGTCACCGCTCGCCGTTTGACCTTATGCCTTTGGTCACCGAAGTTTGTCCACCAGTCGCCAAAATTCTTTTTAATTACATATAACTATTTTTTAGTTACATATAATTATTTTTTTTATTTTTAATTACTTGTAACTATTTTTTAATATAATTTTTAGTTATATTTTTAAGTGTATTTGTAGATATATAATTTTAGTATATTTTTTAGTTACACTTTTAGCATATTTTTCAATTGTATTTTTGACGATCAACAATCGAAAAATTAGTTGAATATAACTAAAAAAATAAATTAAAAATGATACTAAAAAATTTGTTGAATATAACTAAAAAAATCAGCTACCAGCGTTTCGATGATCAACAACCAAAACAGTCAGAATCGGGCATTTGAATTATGGCAGCCGATGGTGATTGCGGGGCGGAAGACAACACAACTTAATTGAAATATTATTATTTTCATAAATTCTAATAGATGTGACTAAAACTAAAGTATTTATTCAATCTGAAAGTTTTTATTAATTTGGTGACTTATATCAATTATCTCAATTTAATATATTTTGCATACCAATACACTAAACTTTGTTTTTTTTTTTTTTTAGTTTTCCTTTGTGGGGGGGATCGTCCTTGGATTCTCCAGTGTAACGTATCTGGTATATTTCAACACTTTGCTGCTTAAGCTTTTAAACTCGTTAAATTTAGGGTATTTCAACTTATTTACCAGATCGTAAATTGTATTTTTAGTTAGTCAATTTATGAAATGTTATTGTTTACATTTAATTATAAGAAATAAAAACACTTAATTTAACTTCCTAACAATTTAGTTATACTTTAGATATTATTTCTCGTGATCCAAGAAGTGTTAGTCTAATTGGTAAGAAGAGGTGTCATATTTCTTTGCTAACCAAGATTTAACTCTTCTGGACCGCACAATACGAATTAAATCTTGAATTTAATTATGAATATACCTAGTTGATGTGAGGGAGTGCACCTCTAAGATCGCACAGTAAAGTGATTAGTCGATGTGCCCGTAAACTAACCCTGACATATTTTACCGTAAAATACATATATATAATTTTTGGTGCAATTGAAATAAAATATGATTTATAAATTTTTAAAAAATAAAATAGTTATATTTTTTTCCCAAACAACTTGTAAATTTAATTATATCACATACAAATAGTGAAATATAGGAATCAATTTATTAAAAATAAAATAATTTAGACAATGAAAAACACATAATGAATCTCTTTTAGTCAAAACGAATGGAATGTTACTTTATCCCTCAAAACAAGAATCAATTCTTAGGATAAGAGATGTAAAAATAAGGAATTAGATTCATTTTATGACTAATTTACCCCTCCAATTTTCACCAAATTCACTTATGGATAATTAAAGGAATTAAATTTGTGTTAGCACATGATTTGCTTAATATAAAATGGGGGCATAATTTCCTCAATCAATAACTCCCACTTTATTCACCCCAACAACAAAGTATTTCTTAAAAAAAAAATAAAAAAATCAAATGATAAAAGAATAAATCCATCTGCAATTTAAATTTTAATATTCTTCTCTAATTAGTTTGAAAATCAACAACCACGAGAGCCGAAAATTATTATTTTTTCTTAAACTCACACTTATGACTTTCTTCTTCGTTTGCATGTGATGATATGCAAGAGGACTAGAGGAGTTGTTGAAAATTTCAAACGGTGATTTAAAAACTAAACGACCATGAGGGCAAAAAATTATTTTTTTTTCCTTAATTTAAAAATTGTGATTTAATCTCAAAATTATCTTTCTGTATCTAAATTTTTAACTTTTAATTTGTAGTTTCGAATTTCCAATTTGATCTATAGATAGGTATGTGAGAAATTTTGGTGAAAATTGGTCACCACAATGTAATTTTTAAAATAGTTTTACAAGATTTTTATCAAAATTTTAAAAATTGAATGCATTTTTAAAATTTTCCAAGAAGTCTTTGATGATATAAGTAGTATTAGGTACACCTTAAATTAGCAATAATCATAATAGAATATGGTAAAAAGACAATAGTACCCTCATAAGCATCTATATTCCCACTTCCTTTCAACTCAACTTTCACTTGCTTTGCCCCCACAACATATCTCAAAGGAATCAAAGTACAAGTTGGGAGGCAAGAGGTGCTTTTTAGATTTTTTTTTTCTTTTCTTTTCTTTTCTTTTATTTCTGAATTTTTCCCTTCTCATATATATAATAGATAAGCATTTGTAAATTCTACTGTTGCCACCCAAAGTTATTAAGCGGTAGCAATCAAGTCCCTCCATTAACTTTTGGCAAAAAAATAGATGAAGACTGATCGTAGATAAAATGCACGACAATTGTTTATGGACAATAGTAGGACTGACAATTCATGGTCTGACACGAGCATAATAAGACATAACACGAACACGACATGATATGTTATCTTGTTATAAAACATGAACACGAATACAATGCGAAATTTATCGGGTTGACATGACACAATACGATAATTTATCGTGTTAAACAATAACGCGAAACTTATTGGGTTGAAACGACACAACACGAGACGATAATTTATGTCGTTACACGATAACACGAAATATTGCACAACACAATAAGATATAATATCACAATAAAGACTTATTTAACCCATTATACATCAAAAACCTGTAAACATAATTTATAAAAGAACAAAACATTAGAAAATTATGTAATTTCAAGAAAAACAAACCACAAAAAAATAATCCACCAATACAATGGAATACAATCAAAAAAAGAAGAAAGAAAAATTGCTTGTACAATGGAACTTCCCAAGCAACATTCACATGAACAATCACCTGTCAACAATTCCATAATTCATGAATTACGGTTTGAGAAAATATTACCCAATAATTTTGTACCGGTTCATGTCATGCTATTATGTGAATATCTGTTTTGGCAACCTTAGACAATAGGGACAATTTCACTCTCCTATTCTCTTTCCTGCCCATTTTTATATCTATCTATGGGAATAAAAAAAAGTGGGTAATACAAGAGAGAGAGAGAGAGAGAGAGATTATATATTGCCATTAGATAAGGACCGCTTATCGACCACTTTTGTCCCTTTTATTGAAATAAATTGACATATGAACTCGAATATCACTATTATTTCAAAAGTTTAGGGGCTCAAATGCGACAATTGAAAGATTAAGAACCGACAGTTGCGACTACCATAAAAAATTTGGGGCCAATTAATATAACACACCCTACTATATAAAGGGGTCCCCGTAGAAGATTTCCAACCAAAAAAACAAGAGAACTTTCTTGTTGAATTTCTGTTCTTACGTATACTTTACTTTGTGGCATGGCACTACAAGCAGAATTTGTGAAGGTTGGATTAGACAGTTTTGCATTATTGGACAAAGCGTTTGGGCGAAAGAAGAGGTCACTTGCTAGGTCGCATAGTCCTCCAGCAGACCGAGAAGATCGTCAGGATTGCTTGTACAAATATGTTCTCCCACAACCAGAAATTCGTCGGGTGAGCGTTGTTTCTGATAGAGAAAACAATGGATTGATGGTGGAAAAGACAGAGAGAAAAACTATTTAGTGTGTGTAGGTAGGGGTGTGTTTAATTAGGGTTTTGGCCAATGGCTAAAGTTTGTAACTTATTTTCAGTATATGAATACTTTTTTTTTCTTTTTCTTTTTCCCTATGCATCTCCATTAATCATATTCTTAGACTATCTTAAAAGTATACTCTCTCACATTGACCTCGTGCATTCAGAATTAAATTTAAGATTTAATTTTTAGAGTGCAATTTTCAAGAGAGTCGAACTTTAATTGACAACGAAATGAGGCATCTCTTATTACCAACTAGATTAACACCTATTGGGTTTTATTATTGTAAACTAATGTGAAAATATTAAAACGGAAGCGAATCTTTCGGATTTGGAAGACCCATTTACAATCTGCTCTTCGTTTCTTCTTTCGTTGGCAAGAAAAATACTAGTAGTGTATTTTCTGATAATATCTGCACACTTTAACCAAGGCTACTTAAAAATTTTAATACCTATTTATAAAGAAAATTCCAAAGGGAGTATCATTTCTAATGGATGTCTATTGAATAGACGTGATCCTTGAGACCAAAAGTTGTACCCATTGACATGGTAGCTATTCATGAAACTTGGGGTCTATGTGGACGCTCTACGGGTTAACCCGACCCGATACATAATCCAACATCTCCTACTAGGACAAATGGGCACCCAATGTGCTTCTATATTTAAACTCATGTATTGTACTCTCTTCAAACATATTAGTGGTGCGTGAGACCGATGAGTATCTTCAAATAATGTGAAAGCATATATTAAGTTTCTATCTAACTAAAATGGCAACATCCCATTGTAAAATAAAATAATCGTACATTCCCCATACCAATTCAATTATATTAAATTAATCATTCCTAACCCCTCTAGAGTTTAAAACTCAGAACATACTTAATCCATTTTTCAGTAACGTACTTACTTTATAAGTAACACGTCTTGTTAAAAAATTACGATGTACGGTACTTAATGGTGACCACCACATGTAAAGCTATTTTTTAAAATAATTATATATATATATATATATACCGTACACCGTAATTTTTTAACAAGACGTGTTACTAAATTGTCTTCCTTTGAGCCTCATGTTACTCAACTTGTGCTTAACTACTTTCCTAGATATATCCCATTAGATTGTATCATTCTTACTCCCTAGCTAGGTGGTCATCTTAAAGCACACATAGTATGATTTACATGCTATGGTATTATACTCACTAAAAAAAAAATTAAAAAATTGAGGATTTCATTCTAAATTACTGTACGAATCTAAATTCAATCACTACATAAGCGATTAACTTGAGAACTTCAAGTTGGTATCTCCTCTAGTATCTACTTAAAATCTCATATTTGGCTATTCTCAAGTTACATAAAGTGCGAAAAACTTTTGTATTTGATTTTTCATAAACCTCATCTTGGCTCATCCAAGGCGACACTATAAATAATTCTCTAATTCAATCTTGAAAATTCTAAAGTATCATATCACAAGCTATCTCAGTGTTGAGGCTAGTTATTATGTGAGTATCCAACTATTTTGCCTAGTGACATCTACCATCATGGTAATAATATATGCTATAGTAAATATCCTAAATAATTCATCATACTTTTAATGAATGTAAATAAAGTGTCAAATTGTAAATGTGTATTGTGATATCAATATAGAAAGTCAATAAGTCAAACATATCTTTTACATTCTATGACGACCGAAACAAATTAGTTTAGAATGCATCACATATTTGTTTTGTAGGGTACACATGGCATACATTAGGCTTCCAATTTCACTTACATATGGTATATGAGCCATCACTGCTTTTTCAACATTAGTTCTAGGACAAAAATTAAGACTCAAGGTACTACTCTTGTCAACAGGAGTGTCTATAGACTTAGCGTTATACATTCGAAATCGTGTAATTACCTTTATGATATAAGTCTCTTGAGAAAAAAACAAGAAATTTCTTAGAATGGTCTCTAATAATTTTAACACCAAATACATAATTTACTTCAACCATATCCTTCATATCAAAAGTAAAGTACAATCACGCTTTAGTGGAGACAATCATCCATATGTCATTTCCTGCCAATAAAATATCATCGACATACAAAGTAAGGATAATAAAACCCTTCTCCAACCGCTTTATATAAACACATTGATCTTCTTCAATCATAAATTAAAGTAATTATGGCTTGATGAAATTTGGGGTACCATTATCTAAATAATTGTTTCCGGACATAAGTAGAATGTTTTAACTTGCACACTTTGCGTTCTCCTTTGTCCATAAAACCAATAGGTTGATCCATGTAGCTCTCTTCATCTAGTTCTTCATTCAGAAAAACAGTCTTAACATTCATCTGAACAAGTTCCAAATCCAAATGGGCAACAATAGCTATAATTAGTTGAATAAAGGTGAATCTAACAATAGGTGAAAAAGTTTCCTCATAGTCTACACCCTCTTTTTGAGTGTAACTTTTCACCACGGGATGAGTTTTATACCTATCATATACTAATGTTCATGTAACATCACATATTCTTTGGAAAGATCTAAATATATAATAAATGTGCAAAGGGTAAAAAATTTGTCTGCCCACCACAGTACGCCATGAGAACGTTCATATAATATTACATATCCTTCGGAGTAATCTAGATATCTAATAAATGTGCACTTTTGAGCTACAGGGCCTAATTTTCCATATGCATTTGATGTAACATGAACATAATCTACAGATTTCCATGGTTGCAAGTGTTCTAATTCTGGTTTAAAACCAGTCGATAACTCATATGGTGTATATGGTACTAATTTAGAGGGCACTCTATTAAGGATATAGGTTGTTGTTAATAAAGCATCTCCCCTGAAATTGATTGGTAGATTAACATGTATCATCATTGACCTAATTATATCTAATAAAGTTCGATTTCTATGCTCAGCTGCTCGATTTTGTTGTGAAGTATTTGGAATTGTCAATTGTCTAATGACGCCTCTATAATCACATAAGTCCTTAAATTGTTTCAACAAATGCTCACATCCTCGATCAGTACGACTCTCGTATCACATTAGTTGATTCTCAACTAATGAACAAATATTTGGAAGGAATCCAAAGCTATTGATTTGCGATAAATGAGATAAATATAACCAAAAACACAAGTAATAATCAATGAATGTGAACAATTAATTAGCATCATGTCGTTCCCTAATATTCTTACGTTCGAAAATGTCAGAATGGTCTAACTGTAAAAGAGATGTAGCTCTTCTAACCTTGCCAAAAGACTTTCTTGCGGTTTTTCCAGCCAAAAGCATGAGTAATTTTTAACTATTTTTTTAAAAAGTACTTTAGGTTTGCCAAATTTTTTCAATGAAAGTGGGGCTAACTCCTTATTTATTTATTTATTTTTAGTTTTGTTTTTCCCCCAAGATCATCATATTTGTTTTTTATAAAATTAACATGTCACTTGGAAAAATAGTTGATATAGTAATTGAAATTAAATTGAGAATTTTTTATTCGACATCATACCAAAAAATATTTTTAAATTAAAAAAATAAAAGGAGAAATTTGAAGAGCCCCAAAGTTTAGGAGTTCAGGTGACACGCTTTGTGGGCCTAGCCTTAGGCCCGCCCTTGCCCGTGCATCAAGATACTGGCTAATTTTAAAAAAAAAAATCAAAAAATATGAAAAGAAATATACAAACATATAAGAGGATGAAAAGAGATGAGAATGCAAAAATTACATAGTTAGACCCAATTACCGCTAAAGTTTTATTTCTCTTTGGACTAGCAATCGAAAATATCAATCTTAATGTTTATTTGATGACCAAAAATGTTTAAAATGTAAAATGTGTCTTAATTTATATAATAAATAAACTATTAAATATAAAATTTAATTCAACAGTGGAAAAAACATCTTATGATAGATGGTTATATTTTATTAATTCAAAGAAATGACATAAATTTAATGGACGGACAAACTAGTTACAAAAAGAAGAATTATTTTCTTCTTTCTTTACAAAAGGGCATAAAATATATGAAGGATAGCAATCCAAAAAGTCTCCGCTTCCATGACGGCTAAGACGATGCCGTATGGTATTATAATGTCTAACAAACTCTTTTCCATATTAAAAAATTAATTTGATCTTCCTCTAATGAAAATGAGATTGACAACCCACAACCCTAAAAATTGAAACCCAAGAAAAGAAAAAAAGAAAAAAAAAAAAAAAAACCTTTACATGAAAATGAGAAAAATAAACAAAAAGAAAAATATTAATTTTACTAACCTCGTGCAAAATAATAGATCACCGCTTCCTTGCATCGGGAAAGTCTTGGAGTTGTTTTAAGTATTACCGGCAAAGGGAGGGGCGGATCAGATCCATTTTATGATCTTGTGAGTGGATCTCGGATGATTTTTTAGTAAAAGTTACCTAAAGCAGATTTTCTAGGGTTATTAAGTGATTAAAATCCTAGATTTTTACTAATGAATTTATCAAGGTTTTCTCGTGCAAATTATACTTAGGCATGATTTCATTCTTGCCTATGTATGAATAAATCTACATGAATGAATGATTATATTCGTGCTAAATGTTTGCAATCCTAGGAAGGGGTAGCTCTAGTAGGCAACTTCTGGACATACCTCGGTTTGGACTTGGTTTCGTAGGATCAAGGGTAACTCGAAATTTTTGGATTGTCCTCAATTTGGAAGTTATAGTTATCTAGGATTATGACACGATTGGCCTTTTATCCTCAAGATATGGATCATTACTCTTAAGACTTAATGATAGAATTTTATTCCTAACAAATGAATCATTGTTCCTAGGACTTAATGACATGCTTGTCCTTTTTTTCCTCAAACAATGGATCATTGCTCCTAGGACTTAATGGCCGACTTGTCCTTTCCATCCCCAAAAAATGAATCATTGCTCCTAGGACTTAAGAAGGATTTAAAATACCTTTGAATTCATGATGTCTCTTTGAGGGTGAATCTATTTTGACAGTCTGACAGGTGAACCTTAATGAGCTTCGTAGCGAAACAGGTTTCGACTTACTTAAGTATTGTTGAAGCTAAATATTGCTTAATGACTTATTGGAACAAACTTACAAGAAAAGACTCTTGTATCATTCTTAGGAATGACACGTAAATCCTAAGGAGACGTGACCCAATGTATGTTAATTATTGGATTGTACAGTCTTGATTCGACTGGGTGACGATACTTTCTTGCATCTTAGCATGGTATCGCGATGTTGATCCCATCGTCATGTCTTAGAGTATGAACCTTTAGACGACTGTTCAATAAAAGGCTATTTTTAGACGACCATTAAGGTGGGGTTTATTTTTTATTTAAAGGTGAATGTATTTATGAGTTTATTAACACGTTTTTTTGTTTTTTTATTTTATAGATATATATTTTTTAATTTCTGATATAAGGGGCATTTATGATTTACATTAGTTTAATGAATTTTTTCTTATTAATAAAAAAATGATTCTTGTTCCTTTCTTGCAACTTGCTCCTTAATCCAATTTTAAAAGCATTTTTTGATTTAAGCAAGCTTGCGACGTGTGAGATAGAATGAGAATTCTTACGTTTATCTATTATGCCCCTATTAGTCCTAGAAATTTTATTCTACATATCTAACATAACAAAAGTAAACAAATGTACATCAGGCAAAAATACAATTTCTCTCCCCAATATAGTGTCCTAAGTACAGAAGGATTTTGGGTACCATTCTATCTTAGGCTTACTATATGTGGTTTTTGGTTTTTCTACTAACGCATCCTAGAAAAGTTTGATTCCCATATCTTCAAACCTCCGACATCCTCCTAGGGGGAACATCCATCTTGGGTTGGTGATCCGAGTGAGGCAAGTTTTGAAGCCTGATCCCAGAGGATAAACCACCTGACCTTGCTTTGACTGACTCATCTTTCTAGTCCTATAGGGTATCGGAGATATGATCAACATGATGAAATCACACGATTTTAGCCCCTATTGAAGACCTCGTATCCCTATGAGGTTTGTGGCTTTGAGTTTTTTCTCATGATATACAATGTAAAGTGGTGCTCATGCATTGGAGAGAGTTTACGAAAAGTAAAATACAAAAATTTAAAGATAGTAATGTAAAATGCAGCAAAGTAAAGATAGTCAATAAATGAATGAAATATAAAACAAAACATATAAGAAATAAAATAAACTATATTTATTTTTTTCTTTATTTACTTTTGTTTTAATAACCGGGAATCATTTATGTTTAAAACCAAAGACATATTTCTTTGACTTTCTTTAATCGTGAAGATAAATTTAGACTACAACTGGGCTTGACCCTTAAAAGTCCTAGCAGAGTCGTTAGCTAACGCATCCCGAATTTTGAAAAAAAGGAAGAAGAGTACAGGAAGAAGACGATTTTTTTTTTTTTTGTTTCCCCCTCTCAAAATTCACAAAAAATTGTTCATTTTAGAAAGCAAGTTTCAAGGGTTTTTCTAGGCGCCGATTTTGAAAACGTTCTTTAAGCCGATATTTATTTAAAATTTAGAGCCGCCACTTAGTATTGAGTTAAATGGTGTGTTAGGTCACCAGGAGTTTTTAAAAAAATCATTTTTCAATTTAAAATGGCCCAAGTTTTTTACTCAAAAACAATTGGTCTTAGCCAGATATTTCTTTTAAGTTCAGAGGTCGTTTATGCTCAGGGAAGATGTTAGACATTCTAAGACACATTCTGAAGACGATACCTAAGTCTAAATGAATTTTTACGTTTAAATATTGTCCAAGTAATTTCCTTCGATTTTATTTAACATACAAATTCCCATTTTTTAACGTTTTTGTCTTCTTCTTCTTTTTTTTTTTTTTTTTTCATGTATTTTATGTTTTAGGAAATAAGAAAATTTTATTTATTTTCAAGCAACAATAGATAAAACAGATTAAATGAAAATAGCTTATTTATGTTTAATTGACGACTAAACCTGCAAAGGTTGTCTACGTATCTCTGTTTTCACAAGGAATTCCGAAACATAATTCACCACAAGGTGATTTTATTTAAACAAATGACCAAACCCGTATGAGGTTGCCTACGTATTCTAGTCTTTATCAAGAATCAAGTCGGAACGTAATTCACCACAACAGAATGATTTTTATTTTTTATTTTTTTAAAAAAAAAGTTTATAAAACATTTTTACAATTTTTTTATTTCTTTTTTTTTTTTTTTTTTTTTTATGTTTTTATTTTTTTAAAAAAAGTTTGTAAAACATTTTTACAAAAATATTTTTTAGAATAAACACACCAAGTATTTTCGTATTGAAAACTCTTATGTGAAAAATTCCTTTTTTATCTTTCAACTTTTTATTTATTTTTTTGCTTATTTATGACAAGACAAAAAAAAAAAACAAAAACATAAATGGTAAGTGGATATGCACGTTTGATTTTGTCAAGAATACTCCAACCGAACTTAGTTGCTTATGCAAATTTAGTGTTAAGGTTTACTTTATTAGTCCAAAATATAAGAAAATATACATTATACATGCTAGTCCTACTTGTAACTAAGAAGACAAAAGCGTTTCTGAAGAAGGTGTACACTTATCCCCGAAGGAATAAAAGTTCTCCTTTTGGCCACAAAGGTCTAGACTTGATAGTATATATAGGGTGTCAGTCCACAAGTCTGAGACATGGGCCAGGCTATGATCTAGGCTAGTGCAGTAATAGTAAATGTTAGTTTTTCGTAGTAGTAGTCCATTTGAAGTTTATTTTAGGTTCATTGAAGTTTGGTTTCATGTGTTCTAGAAATAGCCAAAGATGTTACGCATAAACCATAATGTTATTGATGTTCTTGACACAAAACATGCTATTTACACTTTGTACATGATCAAAGCCTCTAAGAACTACCCATACTATATACAAGTAATATAAAGGTATTTAAACAAAACCAAAGAGGAGTTTAAGAGAATTTACCTAATTTAGGGGCGTGGTCTTTCTCTAACTGTTTTTTCTTCTTCTTCTTCTTTATCTTCTTTTTTCTTAATTGTTCCTCAATTACTTCTTGAGATGTTATTCTAAGAGTCTCAAGAACACCTCTTTGGATCCTTTTTGACAAGATTTAAGTGTGTTTAAGGAGTGTAAAGCTTAGGAAATTCCAAGACCTTCGAGTCTAGAGAGAGAAGGGATGTATCCAAGCCTATTTCTGAATGAAAACAGGTTGGCATTTATAGGCACAGGGTACCCTGTGCATTAGGGAATGCGCAAGCTTCCCCAACCTACTGCATATGGTGTTTTTATGCAAACTATAACCCTTTAATGCCATTTAATGCTAGAGCTAGAGCCATGTGATGAAGATTTACCTAGATTTCCTAGGTAATTATGAGATTTTGGCAATGATCATAAGATCTTTGCAAGATCTTTGGCATTAATGCCCATTTAATGTTTTCACATTGCCATTAAATGCCTATTTAATGTCCGATTGGATGGATTTCGGTTTGGTTTGCTTGGTAAGTACTAGTTACTCTTGGTAACTTAGTTACTTGATTTAGAAAATATCTTCTCCATTTAATACCCATTTACTGCACACATTGAATGAAGTCATTAATGGCCATTCAAGTCATTTAATGCCATGACTTGACCTTGATTTGAAGGGTATTAAATGCATCGATATGATGGAAATTGGTCTGATTAATTTTGTAACCGCTAGTTACTTTGCCTTTAAGATATTTTGGTAAAAACATATCTTTCATTTAATGCCATTGAATGCATACATTGAATTGAACCTATAATGGTCATTTAGGACATTAAATTCTATGACTTGATCATGACTTGATGGGTCTTAAGTACCTTGATGTGATGAAAACCGGTCCGATTAGTTTTGTAACTGTTAGTTACTTCCAAGTAACTAAGTTGTCATCAAGATATTTGCTAGGAAATCGTTAAAAGATCTCCCATTATTAAATGCCCTCATTAATGTCTTCATTAAATGCGATATTTAATACTTGATTAGACCATGATTTGATGGGTCTTGAATGCTTAACATGATGGAAACCAATTTGGTTAGTTTTGAACTATATCTTCAGGCATTAGTTACTTTAAGTAGCTAAGTTGTCATGATGGATTCTTGGCTTAATCAAGGTTTTGGCTTTATTTTTTGGAGATTGGTACTTTAAACAAGAAAATTAAAGCAGTATTTTTGGTGTCAATTAGACAAAATCGGTGATAGTAAAAGTTTCAGAGGTCAAAACGAGAAATAAAGGTACTTGGTAAAAGTTTCTTAAGTTAAAAGGATAGTAACTAATTTAATCATATTAAAAGTGATTTTCATAAAAAATTCAACCTTTAATATTGGAATTTTAGTCCCTCTTAATTTTAGGAATTTCAAGATTGACCAGAAATTTTTACTTATGCCAAATTCACATCGAATTGACAATTTTTATGTTGTCTTATGTTTTGTTGTATCCAATATAATCTAGGGATTTTTCTCCAAAAGTCTCATTTCTAAAGTAGACAACTTTTCAAGTCCCATCCTTTTTGGAGGGTGATTAAGACTCCAATTTTAAGTTTTTTGGCTTGAAAAGTCCTTTACTGAGTTGACAATTTTTTTCCTTATATTTTTTTACCCCTTGTTGATTTTAATCTAGCCCTAGTTTCTTTAAACCTCACTCACTACCCTGTCTCTCCCTTCCCGGCTCTCTCTCAGTCCTAGCAAAGCTCACGCTGCCCTCGCCATATCTCACCACCACCGCTATCGCCATAGCTCGCCGTTGTCGTCCTCGCCTTAGCTATCCTATGGTCTACGGTTCTTCAAATAGCGAGGGCGATAGATTTGTCCAGATTGGCCAAATCTAGGTTAGATCTGGTGACAAACAGAAAAAGAACGAATGAGATGACCATGAACGAGCAAAGACGACGATTTCATTGTAGATCTGAACAACGATCGAGTTCGGTCGTCACACTTTGTGCTTCACCTTCGCCGTCATCGCCCTCTTTCTCGCCATCGTCGCCATCAATGCCTTAACGATTTTAGGTATTTTTTTTTAATTTTTTTTTTTTTTTTTTTTTTTTGTGTTTTCTCTTTGAATTTTGATAAGATCTGATCAAATGAACTCAAATGATCGTTTTCATTTCAGTTCTCTCATTTGAGTTGGACCAAATCTAGCCTAGATCTAACCAAATCTAGCCATCACCAGTCGATTCTGAATTTTGATGGAGAGGCAGTGGCACCAGCGTTCTTCGCTATTACCCTATCCGTTGCTCTCAATTTCTCTTTCAAGGTAATTTTCCATTTCATCGTACATAAATTACTCTGTGTGTGTGTGTGTGTGTGTGTGTGTGTGTGTGTGTATTACTGATTTTATTGCAAATGCACCTGTTCGATTTCATAAATGAATGCTTATATCTGTAAATTTCTCAGGAACCCATTTTAGATATGTGATTTTGGTTTCTTTAAATTTGAATATTGGGATTGAATTTCAGTTTTTTAGCGTTAAGGTTAATGTTTTGCTTATTTTTGTTCTTCATATATGGTGGTTCTTCCGTTTTGTTGAATGTCAGGGTCTTGATCAAGGAAAGTTATTTTTCTCATTTTCGTGTTATTATTCATCAAACATTACTAATAGATGTAAGCGGATATCCACTAATTCATTCTAGTGGATATCTACTGAATTATTTTGAGTGGATATCTACTGACAAATTTTAACTGTTCGATTGTTTATCAGGCCTAATGAATTAAAGTACGTGGATATCAACTGATTGTTTTTAGTGAATATTTAGTTTTTTAGTGGATGCCCATTGCTTGTGTAATTTTTTTAAGTGGAATTTAATTTTTTTCATACTTTATGTTTAAATGGATTTTAACTTCTTCTTCTTTTTTTTTTTTAAATATTGATTGGTTCTTTTTTTTTTTTTTTTTCAAGAAATACTTCATATTTTGAATTGTTGATTTGTGTGGATAAATTTCAAATGTGTTGTGTGGTTTTGTGCATAGTTTTAGTGGTCTTCATTTCACGATTGATTCGTCTTGTGCATAGCTCTTGTGGATTTTTAGTTAGATTTCTTCAATAGAAATATCTTAATTCTGTTCTTGTGTGTGTGAATTTTTGATTGATTCGTCTTAGTATATTCGTCACAACACACTATTTTTTTTTTTGGTTCTTCATGTATGGTGGTTCTTCCGTTTTGTTGAATGTCCCGGGCTTAAACAAGGAAAGTTAATTTCCTCATTTTTTGTGCTATTATTAATCAAACATTGCTAATAGAGGTAAGTAGATATCTACTGATTCATTCTAATGGATATCTACTGATTGATTTTGAGTGGATATCCACTGACAAATTCGAAATGTTTGATTGTTTATCAAATTTAACTAAATAAAGTTAGTAGATATCTACTGATTGTTTTTAGTGGATATTTAGTTTTTTAGTAGATGTCCATTGTTTGTGTAATTTTTTTAAGTGGAATTTAAACTTTTGCATACCTCATGTTTAAATGGATTTTCACTTCTTTTTTTTTTTTTTTTTTTTAGATATTGATTGGTTCTTTTTTTTTTTTTTTTTTAAGAAATACTTCATATTTTGAATTGTTGATTTGTGTGGATGAATTTGAAATGTGTTGTGTGGTTTTGTGCATAGCTTTTGTGGTCTTTATTTCATGATTGATTCGTCTTGTGCATAGATCTTCTGGATTTTCACTTAGATTTCTTCAATAAAGATTTCTTAATTTTGTTCGTGTGTGTGTGAATTTCTGATTGATTCGTCTTAGTATATTCGTCTTAACACACTATTTTTAGGTATTTTTTTGTTTATTTTTGTTCTTCATATATAGTGGTTCTTCCGTTCTATTGAATGTCACGGGCTTGAACAAGGAAAATTAATTTCCTCATTTTTCGTGTTATTATTCATCAAATATTGCTAATAGAGGTAAGCGGATATCTACTGATTCATTCTAGTGGATATCCACTGACAAATTTGAAATATTTGGTTGTTTATCAAATCTAACTAAATAAAGTTAGTAGATATCTACTCATTATTTTTAGTGGATATTTAATTTTTTAGTGGATGTCCATTGCTTGTGTAATTTTTTTAAGGGGAATTTAAATTTTTGCATTCCTCATGTTTAAATGGAGTTTTACCATTTTTTTATTTTTTTTTTAAGAAATACTTCATATTTTGAATTGTTGATTTGTGTGGATAAATTTGAAATGTGTTGTGTGGTTTTGTGCATAGCTTTAGTAGTCTTCATTTCACGATTGATTCGTCTTGTGCATTGCTTTTGTGGATTTTCACTTAGATTTCTTCAATAGAGATTTCTTAATTCTATTCTTATGTGTGTGTGTGAATTTCTGATTGATTCGTCTTGATACACTATGTTTAGGTATTTTTTTTGCCTATTTTGTTCTTCATGTAAGGTGGTTCTTTCGTTTTGTTGAATGTCACGGGCTTGAACAAGGAAAGTTAATTTCCTCATTTTTCGTGTTATTATTCATCAAATATTGCTAATAGAGTTAAACAAATATCCACTGATTCAATCTAGTGGATATCTACTGATTGATTTTGAGTGGATATCCACTGACAAAGTTGAAATATTTGATTGTTTGTCAAACCTAACTAAATAAAGTTAGTGAATATCCACTGATTGTTTTTTAGTGGATGTCCATTTTCTTGTTTAATTTTTTTAAGTGGAATTTAAAATTTTGTATAGCTCATGTTTAAATGGATTTTCACTTTTTTTTTTTTTTTTAAGAAATGCTTCATATTTTGAATTGTTGATTTATGTGGATAAATGTGAAATGTATTGTGTGGTTTTGTGTATAGCTTTAGTGGTCTTCATTTCAGGATTCAATCAATGGAATATCATTCAGAGGCTAAAGACAAGGTTATGCCATCAAGAGTTGGATATATTTTGAGATATGTTCAATGTTGATTTTTGTATTTTTGATTTTTTTTTTTTTTTTTTTTTTTGAATGCAATGAATCTCGAGTCTCCATTTAATTTTCAATGGATTTTATTCATGAGAATGTGGTAAGGTAATGGTTAGTTTGATGGTTGTTCGGTTTTTCAATGTCTCAGTTCATAATTTTAATTTTTTGAATTTTATTTTTTTTAACGTATTTCTACTTGATTTGTTTAGTGAATTTTCTCTTTGATTTCTTCAATAGAGATTTCTTAATTTTGTTCTTGTGTGTGTGTGAATTTTTGATTGGTTTGATAGTGATTTTCATTTTGAGTATTTTCAGTAGATATCCACTTAGATTACTTTAGGTGGATATCTACTTAGATTACTTTTTCAATGGATATTAACTACATTGAATCTGTTTACATGTGAGCAAATTTGTTATCCAATAGAGATTTCTTAATGTATTTTAAAAAAAAAAATTATATATCTTGAATAAAAAAATAAATTTCAGTGATTTTTTATATTAAGAATTAAATTTTGGTGGAATTACAAAACAAATTGAAATAAAATTAAGTGAAATATAATCAGGGTATTTTTTATATTTTACAAAAAAAAATTATTTTGGAAGAAAAACAAAATTAAGTGAAATTCAAAATATATATATATTAGGAGTTTTGAAAAAAAAAGATCAAAATGATATTTTTTAAAATTTTATAATTATTGAAAAGTAATTTAAGAAGACTAAACATGATAGGACTTTTGAAATGAGCCCTAAAAGTTTGGTTGAAAATTAGGTGTTGGATGTGATAGCAAGATTGGATCAGCAATTGCAATCATGTGCACGTACAGACAAGCTGACGTTGTCAAGGTAGCTACCAAGTCGGCTTGTTGCTATTATTTATAAATTCCACAAAGAGGTGCCATGTTCATACACATACTACTAAGGTAGTTTAGTTTTGGACGGAGGATGTAATGGAAGTGGTGGTAATCTTCAATTGCAAAAGGTGTTGGCCATCTTTAATCTCTTATCTGACGTCATCCCTATGACGCCGATTCTTCTGCGTCATCTTGCATACATATAATATGTAGGGCATACGTCGCTTCTCAATCCTACCTAGGCTTATATATATATACACCCCCAAAACCAGTGAACCATACATCTTCATACATATAACATACAGGGCATCCATGGCGAAGCAACTCCTAGCAGACCTTGTAGCCAGCAGTAGCGTCAAGCATGTTCCCTCACAATATATCAGACCCATCCACGACCGTCCAACTCTCCACACATCCGACGACGGCTCCAACAACATACCCCTCATCGACCTCCACGGTCTCCACAGTCCCCGCCGCTCTGACATTATCAAACACATCGCCTTAGCTTGCCAGCAACACGGTTTCTTCCAGGTATATATTCTTTTAATTTTCTTATGCTGCTATCTACATTATCTATTCATTGATTTAATTATAAGGCGAGTTGTGAATAACTCAGATTAAAAACCATGGAGTGCCGGAGTCGGTGGTCAACAACATGCTGGAGATGGGTAGGGATTTTTTCCGGCTGCCGGAGAAAGAGAGGCTCAAGAACTACTCCGATGACCCATTGAAGACCACAAGGCTGTCCACCAGCTTCAACATCAGAACTGAGAAAGTGGCGAACTGGAGAGATTTCCTCAGACTCCATTGTTACCCTCTCCAAAACTTCACCCACGAATGGCCCTCTAACCCCCCTTCTTTCCGGTAACTATTATTGCATCACCCATTCTTACACTACTATATATCTAACCCCCCTAAAGTTTGTGATGCAGTGTACGTGGTGAAACGAGAATTGCAGATCAAAAACTCGTTGATTTACAAAAGGATATCAAAAAATTGAATGGGAAAATTGAAAAAAAAAAAAAAAAACTCAATATTAATTAAAGATAAGCTGTCTAGCGGTCAAAAGATTTTACAAAAAACCCTAAATGCAGAAAATATAAAAATTGCAAAAAGGTCCCTAAATTATTGAAACATTGTATAATTAGCCCAAATTTCTGCGTAAAATGAAAAAAATGCCGTTTTGACCTCAGAAATGATGAAATTTGACTAAAATCACGTCGGGTGCCAGGTAACGCCGGCGTTTGCTTAGAATGCCGTTTTCATCTAGAAAAGTGATATTTTTTTTGTCAAAAACAGTCACAGTTGAATTTTCTGGTCAAACTGGACCTTTTTGGGCCTTAAAGTGACCTCTTTGGGAGAAGAAGTCCCACTCCTGTTGTACTGCATCAGTTTGGCATTATTTCGCTTCTTCCAATAGTTTCGCAATCATTTCACTTTACTCTAAATCGTGATCCCCATTATATTTTGAACAAAAAATAGTCACTTTTCGCTCATGCCACTGTTATTGTTTTTAACATTCCGGTTGCCTCCTTCCCCCTCCTGTTTTCCTCATGTTCAAATACTTTGAAGTCACAAATATATATATATAGATGTGATATAATATATTTTATTGAAAATTTTTAAAGGGTAAAGGAAGAGGATAGAAATGTCCTTGAGATCTTTCTAAAAATAGTTAGATGCACGACAAGTGACGGTTTGCCATCCAAAATTATAGTGAAGCTATTGATTTAGACTAAGGTGTGATCACTAACGAACATTGGGTGTCGTGTTTGAATTGAAACTACAGGGAAAATAAAAGTGTCAAAACCCCAAAGCAAAATAAAAGTCCAATTGATCTTTATTTTGTTTGTTTGAACTTGTTGATTAATTAGGGAGGTTGTGGCGGAGTACAGCACCAATGTAAGAGAACTAGTTCTGAAATTGCTGGAAGCCATATCAGAAAGCTTGGGCTTAGACAGAAACTATATAGACAAGCAGTTGGGTAGCCACGGGCAGCACATGGCCATAAACCTTTACCCACCATGTCCTGAACCTAGCCTGACCTACGGATTGCCCGGCCATAAGGACCCTAATCTAATCACCGTTCTTCTCCAAGATGATGTGCCCGGATTACAGGTTTTAAGTAACGGAAAATGGGTTCCTGTCAATCCAATTCCAAACACATTCATCGTCAACATTGGTGATCAAATGCAGGTAATCAGCAACGACCTTTACAAGAGTGTTCTACACAGAGCCGTGGTGAACTGTGACAGGGAGAGAATCTCAATATCCACGTTTCACTGTCCATCGCCCGATGCTGTGATTGGGCCAGCACCTGCTCTAGTTGATGATTCCCATCCTGCCGTCTATAGGAATTTCACGTACCAGAACTTCTACGAGAATTTTTGGAATAGGGGACTTGCTACCGCAAGCTGCTTGGACTTGTTCTTGGCATCTTCTACTTGATTTTTTTTTTCCCCATCATATTTATTTCAGATGTAATGTTATTGTCTTTTGCTTCTCTATGTCCTTGCCCGTCATTAATAAAAAAATTACAATAAAATGTTAATTTGATATTTGTTAATAAAATATTTTTTTTTTACTTAAAAGTAAAGCTCATGGTCCATTTAAAATCATTTTATTGATTTTTCGTGTGTATTATGGATCCTCATTTTAACGAAAGAAAAAATAACATTTAATATCTCCATCATTTAAATTAATTCCATATTCGATTTTAAACTCTATATTCCGTGATTTTTAGACTTAATTTACATAAATCGAGTGAATAGCATATATTTATACATAAATTTCTAAATTTTTATAAACAGTTGTTTTAAAAAAAAAATCCATACTTCAGTGAGAATCACCACCACCTCTAACCACCATTTCGATCACTCCCACTTTAAGCCACTACCTCATGCCGAACACCACGACAGAGACGAAGGTAATCAAAAAATTTGCCAAAAACGGACAACTAACATATGTTTACCTATGCAAGAACAAACTCACTCAGAAATTTCTTTACTACACCTATATCAGCTTCTACCACTCCTCCTATGATAACGTCTCTCCCTATCTAAAATTTGTAAATTTCTTTCTCCAATTTACTTCCTCTTTTCAAAATCAACATCAAAAGCCAATGAAATTCTAAATCACATTGAATTAAGAGAAAAACCCATGAGAACTGACGGTATCGCTAGCTGAATTTTTCTCATATGTTTTCTCTTAATTCGATGTGTTTAAGGATTTCCTTGACTTCTTATGCTGCTTTTGACAACAAAACTTTAATGATGGAAACAAATTCACAAATTTTAGAACGATAGAGTTGTTATCGTAGACAAGATGGTAGAAGTTGATATAGGCATAGTAGGGAGATTTCTAGTTGAGTTTATTAGTCCTTCCATCTAATTCATTTCCTGTTAAATTAGATGGGATATATATATATATATATAATTTGTCACACCCCACCCCGGACACCCGTCACCGTGGGGCCGGCATGACGTCGACACGACCTCATCTTAACCTCAATCCCACTAGTAAATGACAAGGCGCATACAAAAAATATACGACCACAAAATTCTAACCATATCCAACATCTCTAACTGGGGACACACCCGTCCCTGAATTGTAATAACAAGTAAAGTATAACAACAATGAATTTCTCTCAGGTTCGCCTCAGATGTCGTTTCTCCCAAAATATTCCCGTACCACACCATCGCCGGACTCTACCTAGTGCGAGTAGGGGACCGACTTCTAGCTGTTGTATCTGTAAGTGTACTGCCTTCTTAGTAAAACATTTTTAAAATATTAATACGTTCTAAATATTTCCACAATTAAACATGAATCAAGTATAAGTATATAAGTAATGGAAATAGAGCGATATAAATAAGTTCCATCCAAATCCATCTAGTATAAAATCATACCAATTACCATAATAAATAATAAATCACCAAATATAAGTAAAATACCACATCTCAAACACACGTCACAAACCACCATTCCACTACCACACACATTGGCTAGCCATAATGATCGTTTTAACCTCACGATCGGGAGTTGCAATGGTACCGTAACATCCGTAGGAATGCCTTCCTACGAAACATCCACACCCCTTTTGGGGAGAAATATAATCCACACCCCTTACGGGGAGAAACATCCATATCCCATGGGAAGAATCCACACCCCTTACGGGGAGAAACCACACCCTTTTTCGGGGGGAACAACCATGGCATCGTCAAAATCAAATACAGCATCATCGAATCATAACTCAATAAATATCGTCTACTGAACATCGTCAAATCACCACGTCTATCTCTTTTCCTCAAAACCAACTTTAAATCCAAAAATCATATTTCACATTTCCTTTTTAAAGAAAACGTCCGATTCTATCAAAACCACTTTTTCACCCCTTATTTTTAGAAAACCAAACATTTTAGAAAAACAGATATTTTCTATTCTATTTTAAAAACACCGTCTAATTTCACCAAATCCAACAAAAAATCGTTTTCAACTTCTTTTCGAAAACTATCAAAAAGCTTCCGAAAATTCAGTTTACCAACTCACTCAAATCCTGCATGATCCATATCATTTATAGATTCATACAGTTTAAGTAATCACAAATGTCATCTTGTATATATGGAAAATAGTTTGGTAAGAAGACAGTACACTCACCTGATTATCCGTTTTCGAAGACTTTAACCACCTATTATCTACCGATACTCTGATGCCTGCGAACCTAATAGTGACAGGGCCTAAATTAATATTTTATGTAAAAAAAATACCTAACCATGAAATGCAGGCTCTACTTCCCGTGATATTTTATTCCCCGTATTTTATTATGAAATATTACTATTCAATTAATGGTACTTCGTTACAGTTTATTATATCAAATTTATTCATGTGAACCGTCTCACTATTTCTTATCGCCATTTCAATTTAAACAATTAAATGCATATTTTTAAATAAGTTCAAAATTCTACCTTTCCCGAATTTTTCGATGGCCGCGAGATTGGGTTTTTATTTCTATTGGGTGGTTTGTGCAAATTTTCCTTTTCCTCTTTTTTTTTTTTTTTTTTTTTCTTTTTTTTTTCTTTTTCTGTTTTTGCTGTCTCGTCGCCGCCGCCGAGATCCCGCCGCCCACCACGCTCACACCACCCACGAAGACAGAACACCCACGACGCCTGAACGGAACACACCGTCGGCCTTCACTATCGGCGACCAACCTCTCTCTCCTTCCTTTGTTTCTGCTTCTATTTCGTCTCAGCCGACCAACGACGGCACAACACCCACGCTCCTCACATCCTCCTTACTGGCGGCAACACGCAACAACACCCACACACCCCTTACCATGTACCCACACTAAATACTCATACACAACCGAAATACACACACACGCAAGCACAGGAGCAGAACACACACACACCATGTCCAAAACACACACACACACACTCGCTGGACAAAACCGCACCTCTGACCGAATCAAACCAACGAACCCCTCCCAACGTTGACGATCACCGTTACATGATCAGAAAACACACACACCCATGCCGGAACAGCGCCGTCACTCCGAACCCATCACCGCCGACCAACCTTTCTTTCTCTCTCTCTCTCTAGAATTAGGTGTTTTCTGATTTCCTCACTCTTTGAGGTTTTTTTTTTTTTTTTTTTTTTTTTTTTTTTTTTTTTTTTTTGTCCAGATCATAATTTGGATGAATATATATATGCATGAATTGGGTGGATCCATTTAATCCCAGCTCGCCATATCGATTGGCTCTCGATCCTTCTTCCCTTTTTCTCTTTTTTCTTCTGTTTTCGTTTGATCGCAGATAGTGTATATATATAATTCTTTTCTCTAAATACATTATCTTCCCCTAGATAAACCCCAATTTAAATTTTGATCTATATATATCTATATATATATATTTTAAATTACGAATTGACCCCTTTAAAATTTTAAATCAAATAATAAATTACACCATCCACCCCGTTATTTTTTGAAATGTTATGAAATATAACTTATATCAAGAATCAGGGTCTTACAACCCTTCCCCCTAAAAGAAATTTCGTCCCAAAATTTTCGTCAAAACAATAGGAATTAAAATTTTGGTCAAACCAATAATATTTCGGGTTTGCAATTCATGGTCATATTAGTCATACTTAATTAGTAATCGTCAATTTACCCTCACACATCACAACATTTTCATTTGCAGTAACTCACCCTATATCTAATAACCGGCAAATAGGGTGTACCTAGCACCACCGATCAACTATCGGAAAGAAAAAAAAATCTCATATTTCTCCATGTTTCCGCTGCGCTACTCTGATAACAATATAGTTTGAATACCCCATTTTAATCATAATAGATTGGATCTATCTTATTTCGACAATAATAATTTCTTTTTTTTTTCTTTTTTTTCTTTTTTTCTTTTATATATATATATATATATATATATTATTTTTTTTCCTAACCAACATGTATCTATTCCATCCAGTCAACCGATTCGCAACCATATTCCATCCAGTATTTCAACCAACAAGTTCACAACCAATATCGTAAGCTACCATATTTATATCAAAATTTTCAACACTCTTGTATACGTTTATTAAAAATCACCACAATCTAACTTTAAATAATAAATTTCCCGCAATACGTCAAACGGATCATCTATAGGAATTTCTTTCATGCCTCTATATTTAATCAAGTTCCTGGCAGGGCCACGCATTTCAATTCTATTTCAATTTACCTCAACATGCTTCAAACATATATCCACATATAAATATGAATTGAAGGACATAGATATGTCTCAATTACAAGAATTCGATACATCACAAAAGTCAATAGTTACTGACTGTAAACTATTATACCTTTTATGAAATTTCAGTGACCTCCCACGAGCTGGCTCCGCCTAAAGTTAGTAAGGGTTCAATACATCTAATTCCGTTCTCCTATTTCAGTTCGGTCAATTTGATTGGAGTCCTGCATCCTTTTCATATAGCGCTTTACACGATGCTACCTTGGTCATCAAAAAGGTATTTATTATTTTAAACACATTCCATTAGCGCCACCTAATCCTCCTTGCTACCCGAAGATCCCCAAAACGCAACTCTTCAATATATCTTTCACTATCTGAATCATACTTCTCGATTGACCGTTTATCCACAAATAAGACGAGGTACCAACTTTCAATTTGGCACCTTAAGGAGTATGGAAATTCATCCAGAACGTCAAAATAAATATCCGCTCCTGGTACTACAGTTTCTCCAATAGAGAAATATTACCTGGAATTAGCTACCCGACTTTCTATATTTACAACATGTCGATTCTACGACGATATTTATTACATATAAAACTCACATTTTAAGATATCACTATTCAATACTGCATTTCGAATTCTTCCGTGGACTGTTCATACAACCGTGACTTAATTTGTTTGGATAAAAATTATCTTCCAATTACAGTACGGCAGCAACACTTACTAATTAACAATTCAATTTATTCAAGAGCAACTATCAATTATCGAACGAATAAGTCGCACCGGCATCTTATTCTAACTTTATTCGACACTTATATTGAACCGGTGCCTTATGCAACCGAACAATCCCATCAATGCACACTTAACATACGAATTAAGACTCACCTTTCCATTCTGAAATAGGTAAAGGCTACAATGACTCTCCTTGGATATTAATGTTCGACCTTAATTTTTGCTAACCTACAAGTCACCTAACGCCAAATTCAACGATTTTTCATTCTCTTCCAAACTACCCATAATGCTCCAGCAATCTTGATACAGTTTGATATCACCGGGGTGCATTGTGTATATTGAACTACGTACTTCTTTAAGGTTTCTTTTGTTAAATGAGTATCATTAGGAACACACAATCTATTTTTAATCATCAAAACTTGATCATTATTTCTGACACGATCGTCAGCTCTACAACCACTTCCTATTTTATCTCTAATCTTTCTTAAGTGGACCTCTATGCTTCTACAACACATTTGATCAATGTCGATTTCCAAAATCAGAGTATCAAACAGCAAGTAGGAGACCGACTTCTAGCTGTTGTACCTGCAAGTGTGCTGCCTTCTTAGTAAAACATTTTTTAAATATTAATACGTTCTAAATATTTCCACAATTAAACATGGATCAAGCATAAGTATATAAGTAATGGAAATAGAGCGATATAAATAAGTTCCATCCCAATCCATCTAGTATAAAATCATACCAATTACCATAATAAATAATAAATCACCCAATATAAGTAAAATACCACATCTCAAACACACGTCACAAACCACCATTCCACTACCACACACATTGGCTAACCATAGTGATCATTTTAACCTCACGATCGGGAGTTGCAATGGTAACGTAACATCCGTAGGAATGCCTTCCTACGAAATATCCACACTCCTTTTGGGGAGAAATATAATCCACACCCCTTACGGGGAGAAACATCCATATCCCATGGAAAGAATCCACACCCCTTACGGGGAGAAACCACACCCCTTTTCGGGGAGAACAACCATGGCATCGTCAAAATCAAATACAGCATCATCGAATCATAACTCAATAAATATCGTCTACTCAATATCGTTAAATCACCACGTCTATCTCTTTTCCTCAAAACCAACTTTAAATCTAAAAATCATATTTCACATTTTCTTTTTAAATAAAACGTCTAATTCTATCAAAACCACTTTTTCACCCCTTATTTTTAGAAAACCAAACATTTTAGAAAACAGATGTTTTCTATTCTATTTTAAAAACACCGTCTAATTTCACCAAATCCAACAAAAATTCGTTTTCAACTTCTTTTCGAAAACTATCGAAAATCTTCCAAAAATTCAATTTACCAACTCACTCAAATCCTGCTTGATCCATATCATTTATAGATTCATACAGTTTAAGTAATCACAAATGTCATCTTGTATATATGGAAAATAGTTTGGTAAGAAGACAGTACACTCACCTGATTATCCGTTTTCGAAGACTTTAACCACCTATTCTCTACCGGTACTCTGATGCCTGCGAACCTAATAGTGACATGGCCTAAATTAATATTTTATGTAAAAAAAAAACTAACCATGAAATGCAGGCTCTACTTCCCGTGATATTTTATTCCTCGTATTTTATTATGAAATATTACTATTCAATTAATGGTACTTCGTTACAGTTTATTATATCAAATTTATTCATGTGAACCGTCTCACTATTTCTTATCGCCATTTCAATTTAAACAATTAAATGCATATTTTTAAATAAGTTCAAAATTCTACCTTTCCCGAATTTTTCGATGGCCGCGAGATTGGGTTTTTATTTCTATTGGGTGGTTTGTGCAAATTTTCCTTTTCCTCTTTTTTTTTTTTTTTTTCTTTTTTTTTTTCTTTTTCTGTTTTTGCTGTCTCACCGCCGCCGACCACGCTCACCGATCACACGCTCACACCACCCACGAAGACAGAATACCCACGACGCCTGAACGGAACACACCGCCGACCTTCACTTCCGGCGACCAACCTCTCTCTCCTTCCTCTGTTTCTGCCGACCAACGACGGCACAACACCCACGCTCCTCATATCCTCTTTACCGGCGGCGACACGAAACAACACCCACACACCCCTTGTCACGTACCCACACTAAATACTCATACACAACCGAAATACACACAGACGCAAGCACAGGAGCAGAACACATACACACCATGTTCGAAACATACACACACACACACACTCTCGTTGGACAAAACCGTACCTCCGACTGAATCAAACCAACGAACCCCTCCCAACGTTGACGATCACCGTCACATGATCAAAAAAAGCACACACCCATGCCGGAACAGCGCCGTCGCTCCGAACCCATCACCGTCGACCAACTTTTCTTTCTCTCTCTCTCTCTCTCTAGAATTAGGTGTTTTCTGATTTCCTCACTCTTTGAGTGTTTTTTTTTTCTTTTTTCTTTTTTTTTTTTTTTTTTTTTTTTTGTCCAGATCATAATTTGGATGCATATATATGCATGAATTGTGTGGATCCATTTAATCCCAGCTCGCCACGTCGATCGGCTCTCGATCCTTTTTCTTCCCTTTTTCTCTTTTTTCTTCTGTTTTTGTTTGATCGCAGATAGTGTATATATATATATATATATAATTCTTTTCTCTAATTACATTATTTTCCCCCAGATTTCTTTTACAATATGAATTAAACCCCAATTTAAATTTTGATCTATATATATATTTTTTAAATTACGAATTGACCCCTTTAAAATTTTAAATCAAATAATAAATTACACCATCCACCCCGTTATTTTTCGAAATGTTATGAAATATAACTTAAATCAAGAATCAGAGTCTTACATAATTCTTTTTAATTAATTTATCTTCTTTTTTTCCCGTAATTCATCAAGAATCACCAAAACCTCCAACCACCATCTCAATCAGTCTCACTTCAAGCCACTGCTTAAAGCCAAAAACTACGACAGAGAATGAGCTAATCAACACTTTCTGGGAAATTGGACAACTAACTTTTGTTTACCTAAGTCCAGTCCTTGAGCTGCACAGGACTTTCGCAATTCACTAAACCTCTATTTCCTTTTTCAGGTTGGAATCAAACTCTTACAATCCTTTTAGCAGTTCAGTATAAACCTAATTCATTTTGTATGCTCACAATCAAACCTTTACACTTACACACTATTACACGTTGCCCTTTTCATAAGCTTAGGAAGAATCTTTTTTTTTTTTTTTTTTAGGTTAAAGACTAAGCCAATTTTATTACAAGAAGAATCAAAATCTAATTCTTTTAAAAGGCTAAATATTAAACCTAGTATTTTTCACACGCTAATGATCAAACCCTTACTACCTTGACTAGACCCCGTCCCAAATATATCTAATCCATTCACACTCGCAAATACGAAAAAAATATGAGTTTCTTCCCACAGGAGCTTTTACAAGCTCAAAATAATTATACTCAATTAATGTCCCGAAAACTATGTGATAGAACTACGTGAGAAATAAATTTGATTTAATTTAATTTAAAGCACAAATAATATGTAATATAATTTCGTAGGCAAAAATCGTTTATTAAGATATGCAAGTTTTTTAAACAGGAAAACGTTTTTTTTTTCTAAAACAAATATTCCAAATGATTAGATAATCTCAGAAAAGCACTTAAAATAACTTGGAAATATCTCATTGGGATTCCTTGAAAATAGATAAGATAGCTCAGTGAAGAACAAAATTGATGAAAACTTTTGCGTTCTCTGATCAAGAACTCTTTCAAAATAAAGATTTTAGAAAATATTTCAGCAAATATCACTCCTATTTTAATGCAAAGATTGACTGTTCTTGATTGCATAATTTTGAAAACACAAATTTCTTTATATTGAACTTAAACTAGACCTATAAAGGGTAGTTTCCAAAAGATAAGACCAAAAATGACATTCAAAGACTCCATATATTATATACTATCAAAATTGGTATATTTAATACTCTAAGAAAAACTTGACTTGGTCCCCCAAAACATTTTAAATTCAAAACACTTAAAGATAGAAAGTACTTTTTCTAATTCAATTCAAAGAATTAATTAATATATGGACCAACTTGATAGGGCCTTAATGATATATGACATACAATAGAAGTAAAGTCAAATCCCCCCCCAAAATTTTTTTTTTTACAACGTTTAAATCCATAGGATTTGGGTAAAAGATCTCGCGAAATGAAACAATCAAAGTTGATTGTTCTGATCTTGTCCGACGACCAGCCCTACATCAGTGACCAACCCTACAACGGTCAGCTTTTTTATCATTGCTCCAAATTCTATTGGTCGACCATTCATCATGGTCGGTGGACCGATTCGGTCAGTAAACTTCCCCTTTAACTTCATTTAAGCTAGTGTTTTCGTTAGTTTATCGACCTATTTTGTCAGTTGACCAAATTAGTTAGGCTCTCATTTTAACTCCTTCAAGTTACTGTTTTCATTAGTCGATCGACTCATTTCGTTGGATGAGCGAATTGACCAAAAAAATTATTATTTCACGTGTCAAAAACATTCTCTTACTTAAACACTTTGTAAAAAAAAATATTTTTTTATTTTTTTATTTTAACACTTTACAAAATCTATTAGGATCTTAAATTTATCACTTCAGAAGATAATACACACATTAAATTACTCATTTTAAAGTGTCGTGTTTGATCCTAATTCAAGTTGCATTAAGAGCATGAGAGTGATGAGTTGTTTTTACCAAGTAATACAAAAAAATATTCAAGGCTCCAAAAATCTTTAACGTCTTCACTTTGCACCCATAGCTAAACCCTGAATAATTTTCATAAATTGATCTTCAGCTAAAGATTAGTAAAAATATCAACAAGTTGGTTAGAAGTATCAACATATTCAATAGTAACATCTCCTTTCTGAATGTGATCACGAATGAAATAGTGATGTATCTCTATGTACTTAGTTAGTGGGTGTTATATTGGATTTTTTCTTAAGCAAATAGCACTTTTATTATCACAGTATATAGAAACTTCCTTCATGCAAATACCAAAATCAAGTAATTGTTGTTTAATGTATAGAATTTGTGCATAACAATTACAAGCTGCCATATATTATGTCTCAGTCGTAGATAAGACAATAGAATTATGTTTCTTGCTAAACTAAGTGTAGAAATTTTAATGGGCCTAACTCACTCTCAAAAGACGCCTTGTAAGAGGAGGATTTCCCTTGGATTTATATGTAGATCAGGATCAGGTAACACAAGCGATGTAGGATTCAACATGCCCCCTCACGCGCAGGGTAGACTTTGACAAACCACTGTGAACGGATATCAGGAGGCCCAACATCAATGTGGGATTCAACACGCCCCCTCACGCATAGGGTGGACTTTGACAAACCACTGCGAACAGATATCAAGAGGCCCATCATTGATGTGGGATTTAACACGCCCAACATCAGACAAAAGCTTGGCTCTGATACTATGTAGAAATTTTAATGAGCCTAACTCACTCTCAAAAGACGCCTGATAAGAGGATGATTGCCCTTGGCTTTATATATAGATCAGGATCAGGTAACACAAGCGATGTGGGATTCAACATGCCCCCTCATGCGCAGGGTGGACTTTGACAAACCACTGCGAACGGATATCAGGAGGCCCAACATCAATGTGAGATTCAACATTAAGAAACTAAAGTATATCCCATGACATGACATGTACCACTTATACTTTTACGCTCAACTTTACATCTAGTAAAATCAGTTTCAAAGCGTCATATTCTTTCTTTAGCATAATCTTGGTTATTTCCTTAAACGTCCTGTTTTTTCTTTACATAACACTATTTTATTGTGATGTTCTTGGTGTAGAGAAATTGTCAAAATATCCATATTCATCGTAATACCTAATAATTTTTCCATTTTTAATTTCTCTACCCCTATCACTACGAATGTTAACTATGCATGATTGTTTCTCATTTTGCACACGCTTAAACTTAGAAAATATATATGCCACATGACTTTTCTTAGATAAGAAAAGTGACCAAGTAAGTCTAAGATAGTAATCAACAATCACAAATGTATAAAACTTTACTCCTAGGCTAGCAATAGCATTAGGACCAAATAAATCTAGGTGCAACAATTCAAGACATTTTGATGTGCGCATATGCAACTTCTTCTTGAAGAATGATCTAGATTATTTATCTAATGACATGCATCACATATTTTATCTTTCACATATTTAAGAGCAAGTAATCCATGTCCAAGACTTTTCTTAGACAAATTAGAAATGAACTTCATATTAGCATGCCCAAGATGTTTATGCCATAACCAACTATTTTCAGATAAAATATTTAAACATGATAAATTTTGTTCTGAAAAATCCTCAAATGAACAAGTGTAAATATTCTCAACATGTGATACCACAAGTAAGATACTACTATCACACTCATCCTTAACAATGCACCTATTATTATAAAATAAAACATTATAACCCTTGTTGAGTAATTGACTTATACTAAGCAAATTATGTTTAAGATCATTTAATAATAACACATCCTCAATAGTTGTAGAACCATTATCGATATTACCTATACTGATAATCTTACCCTTGGCGTTGTCTCCAAAAGTCACATGACCTCTGTCTTTCAGTGTTAAAGACGTACATTTAGATTTGTCGTCCGTCATGTTCCGAGAACAACCACTATCCAGAAATCACTTTTTTCTTGCTTAATGATACTTTCAGAATAACATGTGATGAGCACCTCAAATAGTTCCTTAGTGGTATCTAATCTAATTAGGCCCAATCTTGTTAGATGGATCAATGTTCGATCCTTTAGGAACCAATATCTGTTTATCTTCAGATAAATTTTGAAAACATTTCTCATAGTATGCCCCAACACATTACAGTTAAAACATCTAACAAGATTCTTAGTTTCTACAAAGAATTTATAAAATCTCTTTCGCTTAATATTTTTCTAAAAACCAATTCTAGTTTTATCAAATATTTTTCTTGAACTTCCCAAAAGCATTTTTAAATTATTTTAACCACTTGTGAATTTGAGAACAATATAACTTAGATCCAAAATTTTGGATTTCAATTCATTATTTTTAGATTCAAATTTGATCGTTTGTTTGTTAAGTGTGTTAACTATACTTTGTAGAGCATTTATTTAGGAACACTGTTTTTTTATAATTATGTAATAGTTCTTGATAGACATCAAATAATTCATCAAATTTTAAAGGACAAGAATTAGATCATTTAGTTAACTCGTCTCTAGTGGCCATTAGAGAAAGCATAGCTGAGTCGTCGCTACTGGACTTTTCGGAGCTACTTGATTCAGAGTCAACCCAAGTGGCTTTCATGGACTTTTTCGTACACTTTTTCACATTTTTCTTTTCCTTCCGTTTCTTATCTTTATCCTTCTTTGGATCAAGACAATAAGGTTTAAAATTACCGATTTTATAATAATTGTAGCATTCGATATTATTCATATTGAAATTTTTGTTTCTTCGGAATGTTCGTCGGGTCATCCTTGTAATATTGTTGCTAAGAAATGCCACATCCTTTTCTTGCTCACTATCAGTACTTATATTATCATTGTCATCATCCTGCTCAACCTTTTGATCTTTTAGTGCTAAAGATTTCCTTTTGTTGTTCCTAGATCCATCCTCGTATCCACGAACAATTGACTCATAGGTCATTAAGTTACCAATGAGTTTATCGAGCTTATATTGGGTGAGATCCTTAACTTCCTCGATTTTCATTACTTTGGGTTCCCATGCATTAGTTAATGATCTTAAAATCTTCCGCACTTTATCTTGCATAGTATGCGGCTTTCTGAGTGCTCCAAGACTATTATAGACATTGATGAATCAAGTATACATCTTTTGAATTGATTCCGTGTCACCCATTCTGAACAGTTCAAATTGATGGAACAAGGGATTGATTTTGGATTCTTTAACTTGATTTGTTTCCTTATATGTGATTTGCAATGTGTTCGGTATCTCTTTTGTCGATTCTCAACTTGAAACCATGTTATACTCATTTGCATCTAAAGAACATAACAAAAGATTAATAACTTGAGCATTAATGGGTAACTTTTGTTTATCGTTCGAATCAATATTTTCTTTCTTTTTAGCCACTCCATTTTCTTTGAGAATATAGGGACCATCCTTAACAATCAACCGATCCTTAGTTAGTGGCTTGTAAGAAAGTAGTTATTCTAGCTTTCCAGAATATATAACTATCACCTGTAAACAACGAAGGATGATTTATAGAGTGCCCCTTAACTATTGAGTTCATGTAGTGTGCCATGTGATCTTTTTAACTAGGATTTTAAGCCTATCAAGCTAAACTAACACTGATACCAATTGTTAGCCTACAGATCCACCTAAGTGGGGGGTACATTGGATAGTTACAAAAATTTAAACAATTAAGTCTTCGAATACACAAGTTATAAATTTCCCTAATTGATTATTATCTTTTATAATAGCAAAAACGTATTTAATTAAGTGCTCACTCAAACAAAAGAAATATGAAAAACAGTACACATCGATTTATCCTAGTTCGGTAAGCTACTCTTACCTACTTCCAGTCCTCCGAGCTCTACAAGTCTTTCGAAATCCACTAATTCCTTGATTCATTTCTCAAGTAGGAACCAAACTCTTACAATCCTTTTCACAGGTTCAGGATTAACCTAATTCTTTTTATAGGTTTAGAATCAAACCTTAACACTTTCACATTATTACACTTTTTCCTTTTCACAAACTTAGAAAAAACCTTGTCTTTTCTTCTTTTTTTTTTTTTTTTTTTTTTTTTTCAGGCTAAAGACTAACCCTAATTCAATTACGTGAATAATTAAAACCTAATTTTTTAAAAAAACTAAAGATCGAACCTAATATTTTACACAGGTTAAATATCAAACCCTAATTACCCTGATTATACACTGTCCCAAAAATTTATGAGTTTCATCTCATATGAGTTTCTACCACCTCAAAACATGTACACTTAATTAATATTCCAAAAACTATGTAATAGAACTACGTGAGAAATGAATCTGATTTAATTCAATTTAAATCACATATAATATGTAATAAGATTTTACAAGCAAAAATCATTTCTTAAGATATGCAAATTTTTCGAACAAGAAAAAGATTTTTCTAAAATTAATATTCCAAGAAGTTAGATAATCTCGGTAAAACACTTAAAATAACTTGGAAAGATCTCACCAGGATTTCTTGAAAATAGATAAGATAGCTTAGTGAAGAACAAATCCGATGATGAAAACTTTTGCACGCTCCAATTAAGAAGTTTTTCAAAATAACTCTCTTAAAAAATATTTTAGCAAAGATATATTTTTTTATTAAAATAAATAAATAAATAATTAAAAGTCTGATTGTTCTTAATCATATAAATTTGAAAACACAGGTTTCTATATATAGAACTTAAAATAGACCTATAATGTCTAGTTTTTAAAAGATAAGACCAAAAATAAAATTTCAAGATCTCATATATCATAGAATATCAAAATAGGTATATTTCATTCAAAAATATTCTTAGAAAAACTTGATTTGGTCGCCAAAACATTTTAAATTCAAAATACTTAAAGATAGGTGGTGGCCGCAATTAAACGTCGCCACTTTCACCGCAAGCGTACGGGTCAAGTTTTAGTATAGGTTGGGAGAGTAAGGGTATCATGTTCACGGGGATTGGTTGAGAATATCATCAAGTATCGCAATTATCATAACTCGACTTTATCTAGGCAATAAAAATGGTATTTAATTCATAAATACTAATACTACAATACTAATTTATCTAATTATACTAATATATTGGTAGGACGTTTATGGGAATTATTGCTTAGGGATCAATATTGTTCACTTAAACGTGTTCGTTTCAATCTATTTTCATTAATGACATTTATCCTATCCGACTATCTCTGTATCTATAACTCGCTCACTTTTTCTTCCGAGTGTAAAGCGAACGAATACATGACTTCGCATTAACGCTGAGGTCCCCCTCGAACGTCTTTTCGAACACATAGTAACATGAGTTGTGAACCAACGTCATTAATTGCACACTCTCCAACTCCCTCCCGGGTTATTAGATCATTGCATTGTGTTTACCCTAATCCGAATTCGGGGTTACCTCTCCCGAGTGGCAAACCCCATATTCTCGGTATATCATAACAAGCATAATAAACAATACAACACGGCAAATATAATCAGATAAACATGAACAACCATTAACAAAACATCGATTTTATATAAACAACGTTCTCATGAATTCAATCAAACCCTAGACAATATATGTTCAGCTAAACATGAATGTGGCCCTATATACAACTAGAAACGAGCTAAACATATACAAACATTCAACCAAACCTACGAGAGAGAGAAAGAGAAATGAGGAAACTAGCCGTTTATCTGAAGATCCGACGCTAAAACATTTCCAAGAACGCTTCCTCCTTCGCAACGTGATCTTCCCTTGGTCGAATGGCCTCAGAGCTCTCAAGACTTCCCAAAATGTTTATCCCTTTTGTTTGGAAGAGAAGGGATGATATATATAGGCTCCAAAATATCTCAAAATATCCTAAATATCCTAAACTGTCCGTAGAGTGACCGCCTAGGCGGTGAGTATGTTGGTTCAGAGATCGCCGCAGCGGTGGAGAAGGCACTGGAATTGGAAAACAATTTGCCGTTTCACCTCCTAGGCGGTGAGCTTTCAGTAAGAATTTGTCTTCTCTGCATTTTCACCGCCGCGGTGGTGGTCTGGATGCCACGATGGTGGGCTTCTTTTCATAATCTTGCCTCCTTACTTGTTTTTCTATCGTTCTTCCACCGTTCTTAATCCGATTTAACCGCATAGGGACCGTTTTAGTCCTTTTTCATCCCAAATACCTGTTTTATGATAAAAAGAATATAAACGAATTAAAACGTAATAAAACGTACTAAACATACTCGAAATAACAAGTTCAGTTTAGAAATAGATAAGTAATTTACACCTATCAATAGGAAGTGGTCTTACTAATTCAATTCAAAGAATTAATTAATATATGGGTCAAATTAATAGGATTTTAATGTTATATGATATACAATAGTAATATACTCAAATTCCCCAAATTGTTTTTCAACGTTCAAAACCATAAGATTTGGGTAAAAGATCTCGCGAAACGAAATAGTCAAAGTCAATTGTTCTGATCTTGTCAATCGACCAACCCTATGTCGGTTAACTGAACCTTGCAATGGTCAGCTTTTTTACCATTGCTCTAGCTTCCATTGGTCGACCAATCATCTAGGTCAGTTAACCGATTCGGTCAGTGAACTTCCTTTTTATCTTCATTTAAGCCACTATTTTTGTTAGTCGATTGACCTATCTTTTCGATTGATCGAATTGGTTAGTAGGCTCCTATTTTAACTCTTTCAAGCTACTATTTTCGTTAGTCGACCAACCCGTTTTATTGGTTGACCTAATTAACCAGAAACTTTATTATTTCATATGTTAAAAATATTTTCTCATTTAAACACTTTGTAAGAAAAACATTTTTATGATTTTAACACTTTATAAAGCTATTAAGATCTTAAATTTATCACTTCTAACGGTACCACACATTATATTACTCGTTTTAAAGTATCGTGCGTGATCTTAATTCTGGTTGCATTAAGAGCATAAGAGTGATGAGCTGTTTTTACCTAGGAATTAAAAAAAAAACTTTCAATACTCCAAAAATCTTCAATGTCTTCACTTTGCACTCGTCTTGAATCACTTCATAAAACCTCTGTCTTGTAAATTTTCAACGATTAATCTCTTTTTATTCCTTTTTTTTTTTTTCTCATTTAGGACATGAAATTTCTAATTTGAAATCACTCAATAAACTCGTTAGTTCCATAAAACATCAATGTTTAATTGTCCACCAAAATATTAGGCTCAACATCAATGTCGCTTACCTTATAAACTGTATACCCACACACGTTCTAAAGGGCAAAGCACCATATGAGGTTCTCTTTAACAAACCACCTTCCTATACACATTTACGCGTCTTTGGTTGCAGATGTTTTGCATTCACACATCATCATCGTCCCACAGAATTTGATGCTTATTCTATTTGTTGGATTTTTCTTGGGTATCTGTACAGTACCAAAGGTTATCGAGCTTACGACATAGAAAATGAGAAAATATTTCTCTCGGGATGTTATGTTTCATGAACATATGTTCCCTTACTCTACTTTCACTGCCATTTCTCCTACTTCACATTTCTCACCACCATTTACTCCTCCTATCGAACTTAATGACTCTTGGACTTGTGCCGATCATTAACGCGAACAAATCCAAGCGTTCGCACCTAGCCTAGAAGCAGACAAAATCCAGATCCCCCTGATACTAACTTGCCCCAAGCACCCCGAACATCTTCTTCTCTTACCACAACAACAACACCGAGTCCTTTGCCATCACCACCTCTCTCTATTTCATCACTAGCACCTAGGCTACGATGTAACATAGGTGCTTCCGATTATCTTCAACACTACCATGTTAAAGCCTCATTGCCTACTCGGTCTTTCCCATTATCAATTTCGTTATTGGTTGGTCAATTAGGTACTTCTTACCCTTTATCTCATGTTCTTTCCTATGATAGATTATCTTCACTGCACAGGGCTTTTGCTACCTCTGTTTCTGCTGTAAAAACACTAACCATTTTTTCACAAGCTATCGGGGATCTCCAATGGCGTCGATCCATGTAACAAGAACTTCAGGCTCTCCAAGCTAATGGCACCTGGTCTCTATAATCACTCTATCCTGACAAGAAACTTGTTGGCTGTAAGTGGGTCTACAAGATCAAATTCAATCCCTATGGATCGGGTTGAGCGCTACGAAACACGCTTGGTTGCAAAAAGGTACATCCAGATTGAAGGTTTTGATTACCATGAGACCTTTTCTCCAGTTTTCAATCTCATTAATAAACTTCTTCTTCTGGCCACGGTTGCCACTCAATAATGGTATCTTCGCTAGCTCGACATTAAAAATGCCTTCCTCCATGGAGACCTTGAGGAGAAAGTCTATCTATCTTTACCTTGCGATTTCAAACAAAAAGGGGAGACTCAGGTATGTAAGTCGCACAAATCCTTGTGCGGGCTTAAGCAAAAGCCTCCCGTCAATGGTTTATAAAATTTTCCACAGCACTCAGAACTTGGAAGTTTTTATCAATCCAAGTCATATCATTCACTGTTCGTCCAAACTCGAGGTAGAATTTTCACTGCTCTTCTAGTTTGCGTGGATGATGTCATTTTAGCATAGAATAGTCTACAAAGACATTGAAGAAATTACAACTCATCTCATGCAGCAATTCCAGCTAATGAGCCTCAGTGAATTGAAATGCCTTATAAGCTTAGAAATTGCTTTCTTTAGCAAAGGATTTGCCTTTTCATAGCATAAATATTCTCTTTAGATACTAGAAGATGCAGGGGATCTTGGTGTTAAGCCTACCAACACTCCTAAGGAGCAGAATTTATCACACAGCAAGGATGAAGGAGAGTGATTAGTGACCCTTCCTCCTACCGAAGACTTGTTGGAAGATTGATGTACTTGCCAATTACTCGACTAGAACTGGCATATACTATCCATATCCTTAGTCAATAAATGGATAATCATCGCACCCTGCATCTACAAGCAGCTCAACGACTGCTACGCTACTTCAAACAAACACCAAGACAAGGGATTATACTTCGGTAACTAGCCTATTACAATTAAATGCCTTTTGTAATGCAGATTGGGATAAATATAGAGACGCAAGAAGATCAACCATGGGATATTGTGTGTTTCTTGGACATTCATTGATTTCTTGGAAGACTAAGAAGCAAAACACGGTCAAGCGTAGAAACATAATATCACTCCATGGAATCGGCTTGTGTGAGGTGACTTGGCTATGATACTTTCTACTCGATTAGAGCATTAACCACTTGAAACCATCCAAGTCATACTGTGAAATTTTTTTAGCCCATCACATTACGTCAAATCCAGTGTTTCATGAAGGAACCAAGCATATAGAGATTGATTGATATATTGTGAGGGAGACGATTTAGGTCAGGTTGATCAAAACTTTTCATGTTTTCACCTTGAAGCAATCGCTTGACATTTTTACCAAGTCTTTAGGCACTCCCAAGGTTTTTGCTTTAATTAACAAGTTGGGAATATTTAATATATATTCCAACTTGAGGGGGAATGTTAAGGAAGATTTTAAGGATACTAAAAGTTGACCGATATCTTGTATATTATTGCATTGACTTTGTTTTCTTTTTATACATATTTAGATTAAAAAATAGCCATACATTAGCATTGATACTCAAAATCTATATGGATTCTTTCCTGTATATATATTCTTACCGTTATGTAAAAATACAAAGTCACAATCTTATTCACCAATTCATTTTACAAATTCGGTATGTCTAAGGATTTCCTTGACTTTTTATGTTGCTTTTGAAAATTGAAGTTTAATGGTGTAACAAATTCACAAATTTTGAACTGATAGATATGTAATCGTAGACGAGATGGTAAAAGTTGATATCGACATAGTATTGAGTTTATTAGTGATTCCATCTAATTAATTTCTTGTTAAATTAGACAGGATATATATATATATATATATATATATATATATATATATATATATATATATATATATATATATATATATATATATATTATTCTTTTGAATTTTTCATTTTCTTTTTTTACTTCAGCGAGAATTACCACCGCCTCCAACCACTCCCATTTCTAGTCACTACCTCAAGCAAAACACCACAACAAAAATGTAGCTAATCAAAACTTTTGCCAAAATCGGACAACTAACTTTTGTTTACCTATGCAAGTACAAACTCACTCGAAAATCTCTTTTTTACGCCTACTCTTAATTTGGTGTGTTTAACAATTTCCTTGACTTTTAATGTTGCATTTGAAAATATTAAGATGATTGAGAAGTGGTAGAATGAATCATGTATTGATATATGTGAAAAAAAGATACATGATACAACTATATATACATATATTTATTAGGGGAGTAGGGATTAGCGTTTTGCTCTAATGAGCCACATGGGCCAAGTCCATATAATACATTAACATCCCCCCTCAAACTTAAGGCAGTAAGTGATAGGTGAACTTGAGTTTGGAAACCAGAGAGTGAAAGCATGCAGGTGGATGAGCCTTAGTGAAAATATCGGTTATCTGATCAGCTAAACTGACAGATTGTAGACAAACCGTATTTTGGAGAATGTGATGACGGATGAAGTGACATTCAATCTTGATATGTTTTGTATGCTCGTAAAAGACATCATTGTGAGTGATTTAAATAGCACTCCTGTTATCACAATGTAGGGTAGTGGCAGTAGGAGAAAAGATGTCAATGTCGGCGAGTAGCCATCGAAGCTAGAGAAGTTCTTGAGTGTCATAAGCCATAACATGATATTCAGCTTCAGTACTAGAGCAAGCAACCACAATTTATTTCTTACTATACCAGGACATAAGAAAATTGCCAAAAAAAAAAAAAAAATAGTAACCAGTGGTTAAATGTCTGTCAGTGAGGTCTCCGGCCCAATTGGCATCAGAATAAACTTTTAAGACAAGAACAGACTGAGCTGATAAATGAAGCTCATGTAATAAAGTACCCTTGATATACCAAAGAATACGAAAAGCAATTGAGTAGTGGGTGGTCCGAAGAGCGGACAAGAACTAGCTGACTTGATGAATGTCATAGGTAATGTCATGGTAAGTAACAGTAAGATATACAAGGCTTTTAACCAGTTGGCGATATAGAGTGGCATCCTGAAGAGGTAAACCATCGAGTTGGGTAAGTCTAACTTTCGGCTCGAGAGGAGTAGTAGTAGTGGTTGAGTCAGTGATCTCAGCCTTGGAAAGGAGATCCGAGGTATATTTGGCATGTAAGAGAAAATATCTATCAGAACTATATGAGACTTCAAGGCTAAGAAAATAGGTGAGCACGCCAAGATCTTTCATCTCGAATTGTCCACTGAGAAACTTTTGAAGTTCAGAAATACAACATAGATCATCTCTAGTAATAACCATATCATCTATGTACAGTAAGAGCAGGATAATACCGTTGACAGTATAGCGAATAAATAGAGCCGAATCATGAGCACTCGGTGTGAACCCAAACTAATGAATGGTAGTGTTGAATTTAGCAAACCAGGTACGTAGAGCTTGTTTGAAACAATATAGGGCACGACGAATGTAACAAACTTTATTTCGAGGGGCATCCAGGCTGGGAATGGTATGCATATAGACTTCCTCAAGAAGATCCCCATTGAGAAATGCATTTTTGACATCCACTTGAAATAGAGTCCATCTTCGAATGGCGGCGACAACAAGGAGTATACAGACGGATATGAGCCTCGCCACTAAAGAAAATGTCTCTTCATAGTCAATTCCATATTCTTAAGTAAATCCCTTAGCAACAAGTCGGGCTTTATATCGTTCAACAGAGCCATCAGAAAGTGTCTTGATCTTAAACACTCATTTGCACCCAATGGGAGTTTTTTCAAGGGGTAAATCAATATCCCATGTATGAGTTTTGGCTAGGGCCTAAAGTTCTTCATCCTTTGCTTTCTGCCAAAGAAGATTAGTACTAGTCTCCTTATAGGATTGAGGCTCATACAGATGAAGTATAGTGGAAAAGCAATGATAATCAGCAAGATAAGATTGGCGATGAGTTACCTTGGTAGATCTGCGAGAGTGATTTGGAGGATGGCTCTCAAAAGGAGTCGATACAGACTCATCAGACATAGAAGTATCCTCAAGCAAGACCGATTAAGTCAGATGGGTGAGATCAGTTGATGATTTTGGAGCTGGAGCTGGTTCTGGAAAGGTAGGATCAGCTGGTGGTTCTAAAACGGAATGGGTGATATTAAGTGGTGATTCTGAGGTGGACTCAACAGTACCTGAAACTGGATTCTCAGGAAATAACTTAATAGATGGAACAGTTAAGAATCTGGAGTTAGTAATAGTTGATATGTGAAATGACCGTAAGGAAAAAGAACATTTTATGTTCCCAAAAAATGACATGACGAGAGATACGAAGAGTTTTAGAAATAAGAATCCAGCACTGATACCCCTTATGCTTAATACCATATCCAATGAAACAACACAGGTGAGCCTTTGATTACAGTTTGTTGTGTTCATGTAGTTTGAGAATAACAAAACAAGCGCAACCAAAGACTTTGAGTTCAGAATAATTAGAAGGTTTGCCGAAAAGGAGCCCGAATGGGGACTGATTCTAGATTTTGGCAAAAGGTACACGGTTGATTGTGTACACATGGTTAAGGTAGCGTTACCCCAGAAACGTTCAGGACATGATAACGAAATGAGTAGAGCACGAATGGTGTCAAAAATATGTTTATGTTTGTGTTCAGCTCGTCTATTTTGTTTTGAGGTTCCAGGGCACAAGTGGTTGGGGAGCGTGCCATTTTTGTGAAGTAAGTTTAGAAAAAGCATGGTCTTTATATTCTATTGCATTATCTAAATGAAAAAACTTTGATATTCCGAGAGAATTGAGTTTGAACCATAGAAGAAAAATTAGAATATATTTGAAAGAGTTCAGATATGCTTTTCATAAAAAACAACCACGTATAGCGAGAATAGTCATCCACAAATATAACAAAATAGTGAGCACCACCCATTGATGCATGAGGAGAAGTCCCCCAAACATCCGAATGTACTAAATCAAAAGATACAAGAGAAAGAGATTCACGCTCATTAAACAATAAAACTGATTGTTTTGCAAGTTGACAATGAATACAATGAAAAAACTCATGTTGAAATAAACTTAACTGACCACTAAAAATAAGAGAACGCAGATAGTTGGATGAAGTGTGACCTAACCGAGAGTGTCACAATTCTACGGGAGAAAGTGCTAGGATGGATGTAGCTAATTGGTTTGGTGATGGTGAGGATGAGACTTGGAGGTGAGTGAGCTCAAAGAGGCGTCTAACTTTACGGCCGGTTCCAAGGAGGTTTCTTGTCTAGGGGTCCTCCATACGACAACCAGAAGAAGAAAAATGCAATTCAAGTCCAAGATCGTATAGTTATCCAACATATATAAGGTTAAGCGTAAGATTAGGGACCAAATATGTGTCAGGGAGAGACAAATGAGAATTGTCAACATGTCATGTATTGTTGACCAACATATTTGATCCATTAGTAGTGTGAATAGTAGGTGCATGCTCATCACAGGTTTTAGAGGAAAAGATAGAGGCATCAGAAGTCATATGATTGCAATAAGCAGAATCAAAATACCATCAGGATGTACATAGTGTATAGCTGACATGGTTATATTGTTACCAGTTTTATTTAGAGCCTCTGTAAGAGCAGTGCAGAAACCACTCTAATCAGGTGTAGAGCTATCTAAAGCTCGTATAGGCTCATATTTTTCTATTAAGCCCATTAGGAATTGCATAATGTGTGTCTCAATTTGGTACTTTCCATAAGTATCAGCTTCTTTTGTGCATTCCCAGGTTGGCTCAGTGAGAGCCAACTGATTCCACACTGCAGTTGGTGGCGAAATGTTACATCGCCACTTTCACCGCAAGTGTACAGGTCAAGTTTTAGTAGAGTAAGAAGAGTAAGAGTTATCGTTTGCATAGGGATTGGTTGAGAATATTGTCGAGTATCGTAATTATCATAACCTAATTTTATTTAGGCGATAAAAAATGAAGTTTATAACTAATAATATACTAATTCTAAATACTAATTTATCTAATTATACTATATTACTAATATGATATGTTTAAGGGAATGGATTATCTAGCGATTAACTTCGTTTAAAAATACACGTTTGATCTTGTTTGACTTACGTTAACGGTGTTCGAATTATCTGACAATATCTGTATTGTAAACTCATTCACTCCCTCTCCCGAGTGACAAGTGAATGAATATGTGACTTCGCGTTAACGCCGAAATCCCCCTCTAGCATTTTTTTGAACACATAGCCACATGCGTCTTACCCCAACATCATTGATTGCACACTCTCTAACTCCTTCCTAGGTTATTAAATTATCGCGTTGTATTTAAACCCTAGTCCGAATTCGGAAATACCTCTCCCGAGTGTCAAACCCAGTATTCTCAGTATATCATAATAAGCATAATAAACAAGGAGAAATGGCAAACACAATCAAATAACGAAGAACAACCATTAACGAAACACCGATTTCAAAACTACATATTTATAAATATAGTAATCCCTAGACAATATACGTTTAGCTAATGGCCATAACCATATATATAATGATAAACGAGCTAAACATGCTCAAACCATAATCCTAAATTAGGAAATTAAGAAAGAAACGAGAGAAACTAGCCGTAGTCTAAAGATTTGGCGCTAAAACCATTCCGAGATCGTTTCTCTTTTTTCTCCTTCGGGTTTAGTGGAGCATTCCCCCAAAACCTCTCAACCATATTCTAACACTAGGATCTCTCTTATGGACAAATTAGAGGAGAGGAGGAAGATATAAGGCTAAAAAATATCTAAATAAATGTCTAAAGTGTGTATAGAGTGACCATCGCGGCGGTGGTTAAGTCGGTTTGGTCACAGCCTCGGCGATGGACTCAACGGTGGGGACAGAGATCTCTCTGTTGTTTCACAGCCTCGATGGTGGGATTTCAACAAAAAAAGGCCTTCTATGCATATTGACCGCCGCGGCAGTGGTCTGGATGCCGCAGCAATGGGCTGTATTTAAGAATTTTGTCTTTATGCTTGTTTCCCACCGTTTTTCTACCGTTCTTGATCTGATTTAATCGTTTATGATCCGTTTTCATCCCTTTTTACCCCACACACCTGTTTTATACAAAAAATAAATAAAAAACGTAATAAAACGTAATAAACGTACTTGAAAACTAACAAGTTCGATTTGAAAATAGATAGGTAAATTACACCTATCGAATACCCCCAAACTCGAAATTTTGCTAGTAATTGAGCAAAACACCTACACAATACAAAAAAATATAACACTTAATTACAGAATTAAAAACTAAATATGAAAAACACTAAAAACAATAATGTGCAAGTTTTGAATATCATCTACCGGCCAAACGATTTTCCCTCATCGACCCCCAAGCCTATCAAGTTCAAGAATAAATCATACCATGTGGTGTTTTAGAATTTCAACATTCGATGATAGTAAGCGTTATTCTAGATCCTGTTAAAGTGTGTGTGATAAAATTCAAATATACAACTATCCGTTAATTAGATGGAATTATCCCTTAATAAAGTTCATGACTAAAACCATTAAGGTATATGGAATCCATAAGTCTGACCTGGGATTTATTATCCACTAATATAGGCTCGGAGAAATCCAAAAAGATAATTAGGACTTGGTTCGATTTTGGACAAATGGCCAAGGGTATATCGGAATTAGAAAATAGGTTAACGTCGTTAACTTAACGATATTCGAGGCACATGTTTGGCATTCTCACACTCGAATCCCCATTGATAAATTTAAAACAACCCTGAACAATCATTTAAGAATGTCGTACTCACTTGTCAAAATAAACGAAAATTGTACTACATGTACATAGTTTTCTTTTTTTTTCAACTTACCACACCCCCAAACTAATTGGATTATTAGAATTTTGCGGGTATGGCTTAAACGAAAGAAAAACGACAAGTGAGTACTCAAATACCAAACTAATTAAAAATTCGCCCTAAACCCATCCGCTCACTTCACGTAGCATTAGCTACTGCTAACTTGATTAACTCAAATTGTGACTTAAATTCAGCGATAAAGGTTTTGGAAAAAGTTCAATCGACCAGGGTATTAGTTACGTGTTCAGAATTGAACCGGATATTTGGCTTCGACAGGGTAACGAGGGATAAACATTTAACAATGTAAGCTTCAAAAGCTTAAGTAATAAAAACGAATCCCTAAATCATATCTCCCGAATTATCTCGCCTGAGATTTTGCCTCAAATTTTCCCCAAATCAAGTTCTAAAATACCTGTTGTCACGAATTTCGTTGACAAATAATCGTTTTCAAATCAAATAGACAGTTATACATTGAGTTTACGTGCTAGTGCATTTAGGATCTACAATAACTTTTACTAAAACGATACGTCAAACACACAGAACACACATGAATGAGCTTTAAGCTCGACCTCAATAAACAGCTAGGGGACAGACTCATCATCAGGTAATGATCCAGATGAAGTCAAAACTCAGTACAAAACAACAACTAAACTAAACAAACTGATCCTAAATAAACATGCATACAATAAAAACAAAACAACATAAACAAATAATACTAAAATACTCTACATCACTTTCGAACTTAAAACAAGCAGTGCCCAAAACAACCCATCAGCGATCCCAATGACAGCATATAGCATGATAATAAACATGGGAGTTTAGAACACATACCTGGGAGGTGGGAGAATCTTGCCTCTGAATCAAGTCAGCTGAGATGGATCTAATTTATTTTTTATTTGGGTTGCCTCCCAAGAAGCGCATAGTTTATTGTCCTCGGGTCGACATGGTGAAGTGCTCGTTAAAAAGCAGCTTTCGCCCGTAGTACGTGTCATATAACACAACGTACAGGTCTTGGTTCAGTATGTCTTCAAGACTGGCGAGATTTGGCATTGCATGGCCTGAGCTTTCAACAAAACTCTCCACCAGCTCATGTGCTTGGTGGGCATGAAAAAACATTGCTTTCAGCGGCGAATGACAAGTGATCCATATCGAATCCTCGTAAATATGATTGTTTGGGATCGATAGTGGTATCACGATTAGGATCTCCAATGGTGACGAATCACAATCGTCAATCCATGCTTGGGTTACTGACTTATTCAAATAATCATCTGTGAATGCTCCCAAGCTCCTTCTGCTCGTTTTTGGCTCATCGTGGTGGCTTTCGATAAATGTGGCTTTTGTATCTCCCAATGCCACTACTTCTGACTCGGCCTCAATCAAGCAAATAAGATGTCTGTTTTGCATATGCAGAGACATTACAGTCATATCATTGTCAACGCAGTCCGTCTCAATAAAATCAAGATTATTATCGCGCTGGTTAATCCGGTCATTTGATATTCCCTCGGGAAACCATGGTTCAGAAACTAGAATAGCAGCTCATTATAACGATTCCAGGCGCAATAAAATGGCTCAGAATCTCGTTGAAAGAAATGCATCAATACTTGTCGATCTAACATATCCAAGTATCCTGCATAAGAAATAAAAACAAAACTATAAACAAAAAATTATACACAAAAGACATGCCTAAATTAAAATCAGATCATTTACTCACAATATCAACAATAATCTACAACACAATCCTCGGCAACGGCGCCAAAAACTTGGTGGCGGAGTATTACGTTGTCACTTTCACCGCAAGTGTACAAGTCAAGTTTTAGTAGAGTGAGAAGAGTAAGGGTTATCGTTTCCACAGGGATTGGTTGAGAATATTGTCGAGTACCGTAATTATCATAACCTAATTTTATTTAGGCAATAAAAAATTAAGTTTATAACTAATAATATACTAATACTAAATACTAATTTATCTAATTATACTATATTACTAATATGAGATGTTTAAGGAAATGAATTATCTATGAATTAACTTTATTTACAAATACGCGTTTGATTTCGTTTGACTTACGTTAACGGTATTCGACTTATCTGACAATCTTTGTATCGTAAACTCACTTACTCCCTCTTTCGAGTGACAAGTGAATGAATATGTGACTTCGCGTTAATGCCGAAGTCCTCATCTAGCTTTTTTTTTAACACATAGTCACATGCGTCTTCCCCAACGTCATTGATTCTACACTCTTTAACTCCCTCCCGGGTAATTAGATTATTGCCTTGTGTTTAAACCCTAATTCGAATCCGGGGTTACCTCTCCCGAGTGTCAAAGCCCGTATTCTCAGTATATCATAATAAACATAATAAACAAGGAGAAACGCAAACACAATCAAATAACGAAGAACAACCATTAATGAAACACCGATTCTAAAACCACATATTCATAAATATCGTAATCCCAAGACAATTTTCGTTTAGCTAACAGCCATAACCGTATATACAATGATAAACGATCTAAACATACTCAAACTATAATCCGAAGTTAAGAAATAAAGAAAGGAACAAGAGAAACTAGTCGTAGTCCGAAGATTTGGCACTAAAACTATTCCGAGATCGCTTCTCCTTCTTCGCAACGTGTTCTTCTCCTTCGGATTTGGTGGAGCATTCTCCAAAAATCTCTCAACCCTATTCTAACTCTAAGAGCTCTCTTATGACCAAATTAGAGGAGAAGAGGAAGATATAGGGCTAAAAAATATCTAAATAAATATCTAAAGTGTGTGTAGAGTGACCGCCGCAACAGTGGTTAAGTCGGTTTGGTCAAGGCCTCGGCGGTGGACTCAGCGGTGGGAGCAGAGTAGGGATACTCATGGGCTTGGGGGCCCACTAAGCCTGCCTAGCCTGGCCCTAATTTTTTAGGGTTTAGGCTCAAGCTTTAAGCCCATGGATTAGGCTTGGGCTCAAGTTTTAAGGCCCGATTAAATTTAGGGCCGGGCTTGGGCAAAGTCAAAATTTCTAGGGCCGGCCCGAGCTTGGCCCAAGTATTATATATATATATATAATAAAATAAATTTGTCTGCCAATTAATGCTATAGCACGTGAATACTGAATAGGCTTGCAAGTTGCATAAATAATTTGGGCATATCAAATCACACACCACTTTAGGGTTTAGGTTACTAAACACCAACCTTAGCCGCTGCACTCTCTCACTTCTCTCTCTAACTCCCAGGGTCACAATTTCTTTACAGAAATTTCAAGGTTCGAGTTTGCACAGCATGGAGAAGAAAATTCTATGCTCCCTCACCCTCAACGATGACGACGACGACGACGACGACGATAGTACCCCCTCCCTCACTCTCAACGACGACGATGGTGCCCCCTCCCTCACTCTCGACGACGATGGCGGTGGCTTCTTCCTCGCGATGACGGCCGCTAAAGCTTGGATTTTACCCCGAGATCTATCAAGGACGGCGGACGGCTGAAACTTGGCCGATCGTGCCCAGACCCATTCTCCATTCCTCTCTGGCCAATCTCTATTCGTTGTCCGTTGATCGATGATATTCGTTCGTCCGTCGGTCGGCCAATCGATCGCCATCACCATCACTAGTGCTGCGATAACTCAACAGACGTAGATCCGTCGACGGTAAGCAACCTTTCTTCTTATAATCTTCTTCTAAATCTTAGTCCATTGCTTTGGCTCAGGTATACAATTGGTTTGTCTCATTTGTGCAAGTTGATCCAGATTCATTGTTTTAGCTCAGGTATACCACTGACTAATTTGATTCCAACATCGATTAGTTCATGCTTGTTTAGTGTTTTGTTCTGTTGGGAAAAACTATAGGGACGGGCTTGGGCTTCAATTTTTTTGATAGGGCCGGGCTTGGGAATGGAAACAAGGCTCGATCTTAGGGCCGGGCCGGGCCAGGCTAGGGTCCTGTATATTTTTGTAATACCCTAACTAGAACCCGGCCCAAGCCCAACTCATGACCAACCCTAGAGCAGAGACCTCTTTGTTGTTTCACCACCTTGGCGGTGGACTTTCAACAAGAAAAGGCCTTCTCTGCATATTGACCGCCACAGCGGTGGGCTGTATTTCAGAATTTTGCCTTTATGCTTGTTTTCCCACTGTTCTTCTACCGCTCTTGATCCGATTTGATCATTTATGATCCGTTTTCATCATTTTTTTCACCCGACACACCTATTTTATACAAAAAATAAATAAAAACGTATTAAAACGTAATAAACGTACTCGAAAACTAACAGATTTTGTTTAGAAATAGATAGGTAAATTACACCTCTCAGTAGTCATTTGAGATAGGAAACTACTGATAGTTTGTCCAGGTTCTTGGCGTATGCTATGAAGAGCAGAAAGAAAACGATGCCGATTTGAGATGTCTGCCCTGGTGTAGCGGTGCCGGAGAAGATCCCAAGCTTTTTTAGCTGTATGGAGTGTACCAATTTGAATTTTGATCTCTGGAATAATGGTGTCACGAAATCAAGTGAGAATCTGGTGATTTTTGCTATCCCAATCCTCTAAACGGTCAATATATTTGCTAGCGTCTTCGTCGTCCTTCTTCTTGGGTTTAGTAATATCTCCAGTCACGAAACACCACAATTTTTATCCGCAGAGGAAACTAGACATTTCTTGAGTCCACACAACATAATTAGATTCATCCAAAACAATAGTAATAACCCGCGGTAAGTCCGATTCAACCATAGGCGTAAAGAGGGAGGCAAACTGGTGTAAAAACCACAAAAATATAAAAGGAAGTATATCTTGTGAGCCTCAAATCACAAAATGGAGGCCCAAAAACAGAATCAGAATGTCAAACAACCCTAGGAATCAATCCAACTTTTCAGAAAACCGATCTAAAAAAGGCCAAACCGGTTAAAGAAAGGTAGCTCAAAAAAAACCGTTGACATGGTAAGCAATGGTGACGTGGTGATCATGTGGTGGCCAACTGCTGACGTGGCAGCTGATGTGACGGTTACTACTGATGTGACGCTAACGTGGCGTTGAAGTGGCAACTGATGTGGCACTGACTTGGTGCTAAGGTGGCAGTTGACTAAGATTTTGCGCTGATGTGGCAGTGGGTTGGCAAAAACAATATGGAGCAACGCGTGAATTTGGGGCAGAACAATGCAGAAGCTACGCGCCGCGCGTAAGGGCGCGTAAGGCTTCTTAAGGCGCTAGTTTTGGCGTGGTTTGAATCGACTTGTCGAGACCGTTCCAATGGTAGATCATGAGGTGGATTTGGAGCCTTGGTTGAGGCAGTAGATCCCAAAATCCGAGACGACAAAGGGTGATGGTACTGCGGGCTGTTGAAGGCACATGAGGGTGCATTTGGGCTCCGATGGCAGTGATTTTTGTGGCGTTGTGTTCGTCTCTAAAAGACGAAGATAGTGATATGGTGGTTGTTGTTATTGGAGAAAGGATAAAGCCTACAGTAGCGACGAAAGTCTCGGGAGAATAAGGGCGGCGACGGTGGCAGAAAATTTAAAGTTGCAAAAATTTTAGGAAGAACAAGTTCAGGAAATACTTACGCTAATACTATGTTAAGATGATTGAAAAGTGGGGAATGAATTATGTATTGATATATATGTAAAAGAAAGATACATGATACAACAATATATACACATATTTATAGGGGGAGTGAGGGTTAGGGTTTTCCCTAATAGGCCACCTAGGTCAAGCCCATATAACACATTAACACAAAACATAAGTTTAATGGTGCAAATAAATTCAAAAATATTAGGAAGATAGAGATGTCATCGTACACGAGGTGGAAGAAGTTGATATAGGCATAGTGGAGAGATTTATAATTGAGTTTATTAGTTCTTCTGTCTAATTAATTTCCTGTTAAATTAGACGGGATGAATTTATATATATATTATTCCCTGTAATTTTTATTTATTTATTTTTGGTACTTCAACAAGAATCACCACCACTTCCAACCACCATCTCGATCACTCCCACTTCAAGCCACTACCTCAAGCCAAACACCACAACAGAGACGGAGCTAATAAAACCTTTTGCCGAAATCGGACAACTAACTTTTAGTTATGTGTTCAAGAACAAACTCACTCGGAAATCTCTTTGCTACCCCAATATCAGCTTCTACCACCCCTCCTATGATAACATCTCTCCTTATCCAAAATTTGTAAATTTCTTTCGGCAATTTTACCCTCCGTTTTAAAAGCAACATCAAAAGCCAATGAAATCCTAAATCATACTGAATTAGGAGAAAAACTCATGAGGACTGAAAGTATTTATGCTTGAATATTTCTCATATGTTTAACGATTTTCTCGACTTTTTATGTTGCATTTGAAGACATAAGTTTCATGGTACAAACAAATTCACAAATTTTAGAAAGATAGAGACGTTATCATAAACGAGGTGATAGAAGTTGATATAGGCTAAGTACAGAAATTTATAGTTGAGTTTATAGTCCTTCTATCTACTTGATTTCTGTTAAATTAGACAAGATGAGTTTACACACACATATTATTCTCTTTAGGTTGTATTTGGATAAGAGATTTGAAAAATTCAAGAGATTTATAAAATGACAGGATTTCGAAACCCTGTCATTTTACAAATCTCTTATTTGAATAAAATCGAGAACAAAAACAAAAGAACAAAAATCAAGTCCATCGCCAAACAGAAACGTCTTCTTCGTTCAACCATCTCCGGTGATTTCTCGCCATCGCCATTGATACCGAAATTGAGAATGGGTGAAATTGGAACCCTAACTTCGAGATCAATCAATGGGTGAAATTGGAACTCTAACTTGAAGATCAATCTATGAGTGAAATTGGAACCTTAAATTGGAACCAGAACCCTAATCAAACCCTTACTTGAAGACGACGACCGATGAATATGGAGAAGACGACTGGCGAAGACGAACGACAACGACGAAGACGACCACCGACGAAGCCACGACGATGACGAAGACGACCGATGAAGATGGAGAAGATGACCGACAACGAAGACGAAGATGAATGGCGAAGACGAAGACGATCAACGAAGAAGACGACAAAGACGAAGATGAACGAGGACAACGGCGAAGTTGCGATGATGAGAATGAAGAATAGACGAAGTCGATTGACGAGGAAGAGATGAAAACGAAGAGACAAAGTCGATCGACGAAGGATTTAACAAATTCAGCCTGTTTCAAATTGCTTTCAAAATTCCTTCTTCTACCTTTTTTTAAGTTTGAAAGATTTGACAAATCCCTCCCTTCAAAAATCCAAACAAGGGATATGTTAAAAGAGAATTTTAAAATCCTCTAACCAAATGAAATCTCCTAGAAATCCCACACGCAAACATAACCTTAATTTTTATTTTTCTTATTGTTTTTTCATACTTCAGTAAGAATCACCACCACCTCCAACCAATATCTCCGACTTCAAGCCACTACCTAAAGCCAAACACCACAATAGAGACAGAGGTAATCAAAATTTTCGCCAACATCAGACAACTAACTTTTGTTCACCTATGCAAGAACAAACTCACTCAGAAATCTCTCTACTACGCCTATATCAGCTTCTACCACCCCTTGTATGATAAAGTCTCTCCCTATCCAAAATTTGTAAATTTCTTTCTCCAATTTACCCTCCATTTTCTAAAGTAACATCAAAAGCCAATGAAATCCTAAATCGCCTTGAATTAAGAAAACTCTTGAGAACTTATGGTATCCCTAGCTGAATTTTTCTCATGTTTTTCTCTTAATTTGGTCGGTGTAACGATTTCGTTGACTTTTTACGTTGCATTTGAAAACATAAGTTTAATAGTGCGAACAAATTCACAAATTTTAGGAATATAGAATGTTATTGTAGACGAGGTGGTAGAAGTTGATATAGGTATGGTAGTGAGATTTATAGTTGAGTTTATTAGTCATTCTGCCTAATTAATTTCCTGTTAAATTAGATGTGTATATATATATTATTCTTTTTAAATTTTTTTTCGTACTTTAACGAGAATCACCACCACCTCCAACCACCATCTTGACCACTCCCACTTCAAGCCACTGCCTCAAGCCCACCACAACAAAGACGGAGCTAATCAAAGCTTTTGCCGAAATCAGACAACTAACTTTTGTTTACTTATGCAAGAACAAACTCACTTAGAAATCTCTCTGCTACGCCCATATCAATTCTTTTCTCATAAGTTTTTCTATTAATTCAGCGTGTTTAAGGATTTTGTTGACTTTTTATGTTGCTTTTGAAAATGGGAGTTTTATGATGACGTTATCGTAGACGAGGTGGTAGAAGTTAATCTAGGTATAGTAGAGAGATTTCTACAAGAGTTTATTAGTCCTTCCGTCTAGATGTCGACCATTATCCTTTTTAATTTTAATTTTTCTTTCTTATTTTGTACTTCACAGAGAATCACCACCATCTCGACCACCCCCACTTCAAGCCGCTACCTCAATCCAAACACCACAACAGAGACGGTGCTAATCAAAACTTTCGTCGAAATTGGACAACTAACTTTTGTTTACATATGAAAAAACAAACTCATCCAGAAATCTATCTGCTACGCATACGTCAACATCCTCCTATGATAAAATCCCTCTCCCTAAAATTTGTAAATTTTTTCATCTAATTAACCCTCTGTTTTCAAAATCAACTTCAAAAGCCAATGAAATTTGTAATCACACTGAATTAAGAGAAAAACCCATGAGAACTGATGGTATCCATGGCTGAATTTTCTCATATGTTTTTCCCTTAATTCGGTGTGTTCAAAGATTCCTTGACTTTTATGTTTATTTTGAAAACAAAAGGTTAATCATAGAAACAAATTTACAAATTTTAAGAACATTGAGACGTAATCGTAGACGGGGTGGTACAAGTTGATATAGGCGTAGTTGAGAGATTTTTGGTTGAGTTTTTTCTTGCATTGGACGACAGAAGTCAGTTGTCCGATTTTGACGAAAGCTTTAATTAGCTTCGTCTCCATCGTGGTATTGGATTGAGGTGGTGGTGGCCGAGGTGGTTCTTAATTACCCCATTGCATGTTCTTCACCAGAGACTCTAACCTGGGAGTTGTGCCAAGAATGTGTTCGACCATTTTCAAATGCAATTCATGGCCATTACCGACCAAATTCCGTTGATCTCTAACATGTTGTATCGGCTTCTGCGATTCAACCTATATTGACGAAGAAAGGTTGGGCAATCAAGGGTTTTCTTCATTATCTCTAGGTTTTGGCTTCCATTGATCTTGATGTGGGTAAAATCTGACCACCTCCACGTTTGCGCCACTTGGATCAAAATCGTCACGTCACCAACGCCACTTCATCAGCAACGGCCTGAGAAGCCCGGCGACTAGACAGTCCAGGTGCCTCCTCAGGTCGATTAACACAAAGCACTTGGTCGATCGCCAAGCAAGAATCCCCTCCATTATCGCCACCCGGGGCAGACCGGTGCAGTTGTCCTAACTTGTGCCTCGGTGCCCGGGCCGGTCTGTCGTTCCCTTAACATGCTGGCCCATGGGCTTCTCAATCATCGAACAAAGAGGCCCAAGGCCCAGGCCCATAACACCAATCTGTCGTGTTCCTCACGTGCTTGACTAATTAACACCAAACCGAGCATAAGGTCCTATAAATAGAAGGCTTCATCAACACATTTCGACACATGAAAAATACACTGAACAGGTCGAGGTAATAACTTTACTCCGAATGACCTGTTTTCTTTCCCCCGAGCTCTTACTCTCACATCGGAGGGGACACGCTAGGAACACCCCGGCCCGTCCTATATGCAGGTGACATATTTGAGCTCAGGCCGGACAACAACCTAGGACGAAGAACCGCAGGACGGTATCATTCAGCTCTAATAACAGGCCCGACAACGCTTGACCAGATTAGGCTGAAGGCTCCAACAAGGATGAAGATCATCCCCAAATCAATGACAACTCTCCACACAAGGAGTGACCAGATCATATTGTTTGTCGGTCCAATTTCCGACACCAACATATCCCAAAAATTCCCCCCGTTCTGCGACACCATTTTGTCGTTGTTCCATACCAGAGCGTCAGATCTAGCTCCAGTTGCCTAGATCTGGAACTTTCAGGGAAGGTGGTGCCAAGTGGAAGCTTAGGTGGTGAGTGTGGTGGTACTTTGGGTTATCGGCGGCTGTAATTGGATCATGAACCACCATCTTTATCTTCCACCAAAATTACTTTTATAGGAGTTTTTGAGAGAGAAAACGTAGAAGTGTTGTAACCTTCGTCGCTGCTATAAGCAATAGTGGCGGACTCGGCAAACACGGCCGGCAACCCGCAGGAGTGGTTCCGATCGAGAGACAGAGCAGCGTTGGCGACAAATTCAAACCCAGTTCCATACCGATTACCTATCCAGGGACAAAATAGCTTTCGATTGGTCGTTCCTCTCAGAAATCAATTCTAGCAATCTTCGCCATTAAGATCGGAGGAGTTCGTCAACCCAGCAAGTACTGGGTGGGGGCCCTCTGGAGCAAGTCAGACCTAGTGAAGGCTTATCAGAGCAGTGGCAAAATCGAATCTGAGGTCGCGCAACCTATTGGATCGGAGCTGAGGTTTGTGATTGGAATTATTAGGAATTGAAGATTTCAGGTGATAGAGAAGTGGATAAGGGTAAATTAGTTGAATTAGTGGAAATATTAGGTGGAATTGCGATGAATCAAAGATTTGTAGATGGATACTAAAGCAGTGCTGCCGAGAGAAAATTCGGCAAGCTTTTCACCTTTCTTTTTTTTTTTTTTTTTTATTATCTTCCATCCCATATGGATGATCTTTGGCTTAGGAGAATTTTCTAGGATATTGAGAAGATTAGAGATGTATTTATTTCTAAAAAGAAGAGATATGATAAGAATTATGGGTTTAGTTTTGTTAGATTTAACTCATATTGGGAGGCTAAGAAGGAAGAAGGCAATTAATTTATATATTGGGGTTTTAATTTTTGGTCAAAGAATTCTAGTAAAATTTGTTGATTTTGGATTGGCGAAAAGGCATAGAGGTCCTAATGTTGGTGATTCGAGTGTTTATTATAACCGAGACTCGTACCAAAATAATTATTTTAGAAAATATGGTCATTTGGTTGGAAAATATATTTGGGGAGTTACAGAGAAAACGAATGTTGTAAGCGAGGGAGATGATATTTCGATACATCAATAGAAAATTGATAGTACTAATGATGATACAGCTGAAATTGAGGGTGTTGCTCAAGAGACAAGGTGGAGTTGAGTGTGGAACGGAGGGAACTATCGTTGGCTCCCCTGATAATAGTATTGCAATAGAGACTTTAGGCGTGGGCGCAAACTTTTTTTCTCTTAGTGATCGAAGAGATTTAGTCAATATTATCTGTAACAATTCTACTAGCCATTCATATAAAAATTTAAAGAGGAAAAATAGAAAGAAATCTAATAGCACAATTAATTACAATGATCTTATATGTGAAACTTCGTCATATGATAAGAAGATTATTTATTATGCAGAAGCTATTTTTCGAAGATTAGGTATTGCGTTAGAGCTCGAAAGAACTCTAGGCCTAAAGACCAACCTTAAGGGGATTTTGGGGATGTCGAAAATGATGTATAAAGGATATAAAATATCATTTGATATTTGCTAGACTCTTGGAATTTATACGGGCGTTTACTTCAATTTGATGAAATTATAATGTTTTGGTGTAGGACTTGTAATTCGGAATTTTGAAGTTGGGAGGGTGTTGTTTCTGTATTTGAATAAACTTCTTTCTTTTTGAATCTTTGATTCAGAACTGCTGAATTGGTTGTAGTCTGGTCATTCTTGGCTTCTTAGAGTCAATTTGTGGAAAATGATATTGAAACTCTTGTGGGAGTATGTTCGGTGTTTCTTTTCATATTGATATATCGTAGTGTTAAATGTGGCATATAGCTATTGTGTATAGCTTTGGTGTGTAACTTGTTTAGTTTGTGTGGTTAGTTTGGGTTGAAGAAATGTTCGGTTCTAGGATGTAGGCACTGAATAGACTTACCCGTTGGGGAGCTTGTCTTGACTCCGCGACATTGAGTTTTGATAAACGGCATATTTTGTTGACTTGGGGTCTTGCAAGTTACACAGCAACATACTAACATGTAGTAAGGGAGACACTTTCCTTTATATATATTCTTTGTTTATCATAAAAACCATATAGGAAACCAAAACAGAAGAACGAGAGTGATTATAAAAAAAACCATATAGGAAACCAAAACAGAAGAACGAGAATAATATGTGTGTGTATATATTTTGCTCTCATATTTTAGAATATAGGACTAAAAATAACCAATCAAAAAGGTTTTTGTTCAAAATTTTATGTGAAGAGAAAGAGAAATCTGGGAACAAAAACATCTAAACAAACACCAAACACCCTTACCCTTACCAGAGCTTCAATGGACATTCTACTTATTTGCCCTGAAAATAAAATTTATATAAGGACTATTAAAATGCTGAAAACGACAAAATATTTATAAGGTATTAAAACCCAAGAATACCCAAAGCAATTAAAAAAAAAAAAAAATATTAGAGAGAGAGAACAATATATGTAAAATCCTAATGACATGTTTGGTTGGATGGAATTAGAGCAGAATGGAATCGTCATTTCTCCCTTGATTCTCATTTCGATGTTTGATTCGTCACTCGGTATCCCAGAGCCGCCACTTGATTTCTCCACTTGGAGAATTAACATTAAAAGCGATTGACCAAATTTTTTTATTCTATAAAATCCGGTAAAATTTATAATGGGACGGCGACAAGTAATTAGTATTGTTACAAATTAATTCACATTTATTGTAACAACTAATAATATTACTATAGTATTAATATTATAATGGGTGCAACAATCAAACCAAATCACAAATAAAATTATCAATAAGGAATTATTACTAACATTAATATTACTAAAGTGTAATATTAATCAATATTATGGAGACTACTATCATTGTTATAGTAATATAAGAGTGGACATTGATTCGATATTAATGATTATAGTGGCTATAATACTATACTATGAATACTATACTATAATATTATAGTATTATTATAGTATAGTATTATGCGACCCAGTTCTATAGTATTCATTCAGTAATAACCAATAATTATTATTAATATTAGGAATAATAATATTGATTTTATATATACATATAGTGTTTTTCTAGTAACTATAACGGTTGACCAAGTATTAATATTATACAACCCAGTTATACACCATAGTAATACCCAGTTATAAATTACTAATTAGCGAGAAATCGTTTTACTGATGGTAGGTAAAATTAGTTAAATAGATTTTACAATGCAACGACGACCATTTTACTTTGTCGATTTATCGAATCAAATTTACATCAACAAATAATCAAATTTAAATAGAAATTCAATTATCCATATTATCCATTATTTCGTTATCCATAAAATTGTTCTTAAATTTTGAGAATAACTACAATTTTGTTTTCCTTTTAAGAAATAATGAATTCCAATTTAATTGATTTACAAAATAATAATAATAATGATAATGAACTCCAATTCCCAGGATAAAATCCAAATCAATCAAGACTCCAATTACTAATAATTCAAACACAATATATTCTTGGATTATCAAATAACTTCAATGAACTAACAAATATATATGAAATTGAATCGATGAATTTCTGGATTTTTACTGTTGTAAAGAATATCTCGGATTTTATAAAATATATATATATATATATATATATATATTCGATTTTATAACAGTAAATAATAAATACAACTATTACAATTAAATTAAAATTCCTATATAATTTCCGGCAACGTCTCATTTTCAGCGGCCCTACAATTAAAACTGTGGGGTTGTGAGTCAACGCTCAGTAGAACTCCAATCCCTCTAATACATGCATTTAATTAATACAACACAGAAACCACATAAGCATGATTTTCACATAATTTTCACATAATCACCATTATTTCATAAAATTTAACAGTAAAATTCATCAACTATAATAACATAATTCACACAATTGAAAAATTAAATATTGTTGGCCTAGTGAACTACCCAAAAGGGGGGTGAATTAGGTAGATAAAAAATTATCAGAGAAAAAATATTTTAATAATCTAAATAATTAATTTTAATCCTAAATTAATTTTTATCGTTATATCACAGCAGAAATATAAAATCAACTAGGTGCACACCAAACAACAAAAATAAATAATGTAAAAATAACAGCACATCAGAAATTTATACTGGTTCACCAAGCTACTTTTGGCTAATTCAATCCTTTGAGCCCCACGGAGAGTCATACCCACTAAACTCAATATCCCTTTAAAGGTAGGAACCAAACCCTCACAACTATTTTTTTACAGACTCAGAATCAACATTTACAAATTTCTTTTCACAGGCTTAGGAATAACCTCTATTTTTTACAGGCTCAAGAATAACCTAATTCTTTTTAAAACAAAAGTTAAAGGATCAAAATCTCACAAAAAATCCAAATATCCTTTTACCTGGTAGGAATTAAACTGTTACAAAATTCTCACAAAACAATTCAATTCAGAAATAATTATTACCTCAATCTCTTTACAAAAAGAGACTGAAATCAGCTACCCTTAGATTAAATACTCTAAACAGTATTCAATCCGTCACTCAACTCACCAATTAAAAATTGACAAGTGATTTTTTTTACTCGAAGCTTCTACCACCCCAAATAAATTAGAACTCAATTAATATCTCAAAACTAGTAATAGAAAAGTGAGATATTCAAAATCTGATTTAAAAAAAAAAAAAAAAAAAAAAAAAAAGGGTAACACGTAATCAGATTGATTCAAGAAATTGTTTCAAAAATATTTTTTAATAAAAAATCAGAAAACAATTTCTAAAGATCAAATTTTAAATATAATCTAGCAATACTAAATAGAAAATAATTTGGAAATATCTCACCCGAAATCCACCGAATTTTTTTTTATAGTAATGTCACTTTAGATTCGGTATCAGTAATGATTCACAATAAATAATTCTAAAGAATAACTCTTAGAAACTCTCTCAATTCTCAATATGATTTTTCTTAGAAAATCTTAGTATAATACTCTTGATGTCTTTGACTGATATAAAAAACGCATGTCTATATAAATGGGATTAAAATAAGCTCTCTAACGGCTAGTTCTCACTTGTTATGACACTTAATTGCTCTTATAGACTCCTTATATCATAAAAACTTCATCCTGGTTCAAATAACTTAATTATAGCTTTTAAACTTCTCAATCAAGTCCCCTAAATATTTTTCAATCACAATTAAATAGGATAGAAAGTATTACATGTACCAAATTGAAAAATATTCAAACTTAATTAACCAAATCTATAAGGATATTGTTGGTCCAGTGGAATACCCAAGAAGGAGGGGTGAATTGGATAATTAAAAAATTATCAGAATAATACTTCAATAAATCAAATAATTAATTTTAATTCTAAATTAATTATTATCTTTATATCACAGCAGAATTATATAATCAACTAGGTGCACAACAAACAATAAAAATAAACAAATTAAATATTGCAGCATACCAGAGATATATACTGGTTCACCAAGCTACTATTGGCTAATCTAATCCCCCCGAGCCCCACGGAGAGTCGCACCCACTAAACTCAAGATCCCTTTAAAGGTAGGAACCAAACTCCCACAATGATTTTTTTCACAGGCTCATAATCAATCTTTACAAATTCTTTTTTTTCAGGCTCAATAATAACCTAATTCTATTACAAGGAGAATTACAACCTAATTTTTTTTATGCCTTAGGCTCAAGAATCAAAACCTCACCAATACTCCAAATATCATTTTACCCGGTAAGGATTGAACCGTTACAAATTTTACACAAAATCAATTCTATCTAAGAAGAATTACTATCTCAATCTCTTTACAAGAAGATACTGAAACTGACTACCTTTCGATTAAATACCACCAACAGTATTTAATCTGTCACACTACTCACCAATAAAAATTGATGAACAGATTATCTCACTCAGAGCTTCTACCACCCTAGATAAATTAAAATTCGATTAATATCCCAAATCTAGTGATTGAAAAGTGTGAGATTGAAAATTTGATTTTAAACAAAAGATGGGTAGCAAATAATTGAGCATGAAATTAGATTCAAAATATTGTTTATAAAATACTTTATTCAATAAAGAATCAAAAATAATTTCTAAAGATCAATTTTCAAAATTAAACAAACAATGCAATATAGAAAGTAATTGGAAATATCTCACGCGGAATTCACAGAAAAAATAAATAGAGCGATGTTACTTCAGATCCGGTATCAGCAAAGATTAATAGCCAATATTTCTTAAGATCGTCTCTTAAAATAACTCTCACAAAATCTCAGAATGATGTATCTTAGAACATCTCAATATGATCTCAGTTCTTTAATATCACTTCTCTTGATTTTGATTAATGATATATGAAAAACGCAAGTCTATATATATGGGATATAAATCAGCTTTTTAACAGCTAGTTCCTATGTATCATGATATTTAAATACTCTCTTAGACCTCTTATATCATTATGACTACATTTTGGTTCAATTTACTTTATTATAGTTTTTAAAATTTTTAATTAAGTCCCCCAAATATTTTTCAATCTCAATTAAATATAATAGAAACAATTTTATGTACCAAATTGAGAAATATTAAAACTTAATTAACCAAATTAATAGGAATTAAATAATAAATGAAGTATATCTTAAATATCATAAAATCCATGAAATCTCTCATAAATCCCAACAAAAAACGGTTACTTTTAGATATGAATTCGGAATCTTCAATATCCTGAAACAGCGCCTTCAATCGACCGACCAGTCGATTGCTCGATTTAGGATGTAGCCAAGCCAAAGCTGTTACGTTCATCGATCGATTTATCTGTCAACTTAGAGATTCAGAGAGTTCGATTTATCTTCACCGGTCGACCTATCTGTCAATTTAGAGATACAGAGAGTTCATCTTCTCTTACTAGTCGACCTACCTGTCGATTGCTAAATACAGAGAGTTCACACTATTTTGTCCGGTCGACTTACCAGTTGACTTATGCATGATGGATCTCTTTTCTAAACTCGTTTTTAACTCATTCTTATTTACTTTTTCGCCCCTTTAACCATTTTCTTTTCTAAATAAGCTTCACTAACTTCTTAAATTCCATTTTAGTCAATTATAAATATTTCTTTTTAAATACACATAGGAGTAAATAATTTCATCTTATCAAAACACACATAAATATTAAAAACTTTTGTACCATGTGTGTTCCTAATGGGGATATTAAGAGTTGAAATTCACCTGAGTTGTTTTCCCTAATTTTTTCAAGCTCTTAATTCTTCATCATCTTTGTCATCATCATTTAGCATCCATTCATAATTTGTCATTGCATCTTCATCACTGGAACTTAATAAACTGAAACATTTAACAAACCATTAGTTCCACCAAAATATCAACACTTAATTGTTCATCAAAATCTTAGGATCAATAGATATCATAATAAGTGTTGCATATCTCAAATAACATTAAATCCCTAAAATCTCTTGTGAATCCTAACAAAAAAAAAAAAAACAGTTAGTAACGGCTACTTTTAGAATAAAATCAAGAATTCCATAATATCCTGAAACAGTCTTATAAGTCGACCGACCAAGATCACCTGTCCACCAAACGATTCAGGATGTAGCCAAGCCTAAAATTATGTGTCCATCAATCGACTTATCTGTTGACCTAGAGATTCAGAGAGTTCCATTTCTTATCACAGGTCGATCGCTCTATCAACTTATAGATACAGAGAGTTCATATTTAAGTACAGATCGACCTACCTGTCGATCGAGAGATACAGAGACTTTTCCTTTTATACTCTTGTTGACCTACCTGTCGACTCATTGATGCTGGAACACTTTTATCAATTTGCTTTTAATCTATTTCCATTAACATTTTCGTCCCTTTCATCGATTTCTTTTCTCGGTTAGCTCCACTAAATACTTTAGTTCAATTTTAATCAATTATTAGTATTTTTTTTTCAATTACACATTAGAGCAAATAATTTAGCTAACTAGAATCCTATTAAAAACACACATATTTATAAAAATCATTAAAAAAAAAAAATTGTATCGTATATGATCCTAATTGGGATATTAAGAGTTGAAATTTAACCAGAGTTGTTTTCCCTAGGTTCTTCAAATTCTTCAACCTTTTAATCCTTCATCATCTTTGTCATTATATCTTCATTATTTGGAACTTAATAAACTAAAATACTTTAATCAAACCGTTAGTTTCACCAAAAACATCAACATTTAATTGTCCATCAAAATCTTAGGATCAACAAATACATATACTAAAAGAGTTAAAATTCTACCTGAAATTCGAAGTCGGGATCCGGACTGGAAGCATATAGATTTTTTCTCGTCAAAGTCTTTTTCTCACCTAATAACTCAAAACATCTCTATAATATAAATTAATCAAGTCCATATTATCCTGACATTCCTCCTTTGGGCTGACCCTCTTTCTAGAATAAACATCCACTTTGTTATTGTTGTTATCTATTATAATATAACTAATGTATTCTCTTTAGTCATTATCCTTCTTATTGTTATTATCTATTCTTATATATCTCATGCTCCTCTACGTGTAGCTCCTCCTTTCTCTATATCATACAAATTTTATATATATAGGTGAGTGGAAAACATGTGGCCGGTTTTTCTTTTTTTCTTTTTTTCTTTTTTTTTTTTTTTTTTTTATGGCCAAAATCACTTCCTTAATTGGTAAGATTTTGAGAAATTACACGCAATACCCCATTGTTATAAAATCATTTATATTAAACCCAGTAATTACATTTAACTTCAAAAAATTATCAAATATCCTTTATATTATAAATTTACAAAACGACCCAAAATATTAAAATAATATTTTTTTAAAATATAAATTTAACATTTGACTCCAAAAATTATTAAATATATATTGAAACCACAAATTCATAAAATCGTCCTAAAAATATTAAACTTATATATATATATATATATATATATATATATATATATATATATATATATATATATATTCAAAAATATAAATTTTTGAGGTATTACAATCTTTCCCCCTTAAATATATTTTATCCTCGAAATTTCGTTCAAGCAATAAAAATTTAGGATCGCAACTGCACTATTCCGTTAATCACTCGATTAAACCGAAAGTTACCACTACACTCCCGCTGAGCTACTCTGATGAAAATAACAATAATACTAATATATCTTTAAAACGTCATGGTAGTCTCACTGGATTGAGTCCATCACAATTTCACAGGTCCATGACCTCGATAATATTTTTTTTCCCACTTGGCATGACTTTTCAAGTCCATTGTCATATCCCATAACTAACACTTATCAATTTTCACCCAGCATTTCAACCAAGAAATTAGCAACCAACATCATAAGCAACAAATAACCCAAACTCCATGTGGATTAACCCGCGAGACTAAAAAATAATCATCTCCAATATCTACATCGAATTTGCAATAATCTTATAAATACATCTCGAAATACATAAATATATCTCAAACCACATAAATATCCGGATGCATGTAAACATGTCACCAACACATAACTATATTTTAACTACCCAAATATACTTCAAACACATAGCATGAAACTTGGTTTAATGATCATACTCAGATTATGATCTGAATTCGTATAGTTAACGAAATGACATGAAAAGAAATACTCACGTAACATGACAAGTTCAATAATCACGAAAAATGTAAAAAAAAAAAAAAAAAAAATATTATATAAAATCCCCAATCGAATTTCTAAAATACCAATTAAGTTAAAAAATTTAAATTAATATTTCCAAGTATCAATTGGATCCCATTAGTCTCATAATGACCTAACACACCGACTCCACCTAACGCTAGTAGTGGACCAATATCTACCTGAGTTATTTTTATAGGTGTATTGTCTTTGTAGTAGAAAAGCATTTTATAGATCAAATATTTTTTATTTTTTTTATCAAAATCTATTTTCTAATAAAATATTGTCACACTAGACAGTATCTAAATCTCAACAAAAATATCACTATAACAGAACAACCGAATTTAAATCAACTGGTCAATTCACTTGTCTATAATAAAATAATATACTTCCTTGTCAGCCATAGAATCGTTTACCTCACGATCGAGAGTTACGACGGTACTGTAACCTGTCCAACTGTACCATCTAAGTGGATATCAGTGTCAGGATCATTCAATATCTCCAATAGTAGGGGCAGCCACCTGTAGGATTTGCACTCCTAACAGGTCTCAACATATCAACAATATAATCAATCACCTGTAGGACTTACCCTCCTGACAGGTCACGATATATCAACAACATAATTAATCACCTGTAGGACTTATCCTCCTGACAAGTCACACTATATTGTCCTATAAGGCATGCCCTCCTGTTAGGACCAATAACATCCTGCAGGACATGCTCTCCTGTCGAGGTCAGACTATGGTATAGTCGGATAATAAAAACCAATTCTCATATTTAAAATTTTACTTAATCCGCATAACGTCATAAATTAGTTCATTTTAATAAACATTTTCTTTTCACGTTTTAATACAAAAATATAATTTGAAAATTTATCTAGAAGATAATATATATGTTGTCTTCATAATATAAAAAGAATTTATGGATCAAATATATTCATTAAACATAACATTTTAAAATATAATATAAATATAACTACACACTGATCCAAAATAAAATTTCACTACTACTATCGCAATAAAATAGTGCATTGAAATCCACCAACCAAATCATTTTGATATATAGTAAAATACCGCATACATATTTTTCTACTAGCTATAGGATCATTTCACCTCATGATCGGGAGTTATGACAGTACCGTAACCTGTATAACTTTATCATCTAAGGTAGCCAACAGTGTCAGGGCCATTTAATATCCCCAATGGTAGGGGTAGCCACCTGTAAGATTTGTACTCCTCACAAGTCTCAACATATCAACAACATAATCAATCACCTGCAGGACTTTCCCTCCTGACAGGTCACAACAATAACGTCTTACAGGACATGCTCTCCTGTAAGGATCAACCACATCTCGCAGGACATTGCCTCCTGACAAGAAGACAACTATAGCATAGCAGTATAATAAAATCATTTTTCAGCTTTAAAATTTTTCTTGATCCATTTATCATCGTAAAATTGTCCATTTTCACCAACACTTTTTTTCCACAATTTAATACGAAATTATAATTTGACAATTTATATAGAAGACAGTAAACACCTTTTAAATTGATATTTTCAATCTAACGACAATTCATATGGTCCACGGCTAATACGACACTAACTCAGTCTCACTTTACCTACTATAGGTAAGTTACATTAATCATAATCAAGCGTCACCATAAATGTTAATATGTTCAATTTCAAACTATAGAGACTAAATTGAAATAATGGTAACAACACATGGGTGCAAAGTTATATTACTCAAACGCCAACAAAACATAACAGAAACGACAATGCATGCAAATATGGACCAAACCACAACCCTTGCACATATGTATAAGTACCATAGTACGTCTTGTGTTCCTGTAGGATTAATATATCACACCCCAATTATTCCATTAATGAATACGAAACAATAAAGTAAATTTATTATTACTACCCCTTTTTTTTTTATCTTATTTTATTGAATTTTCACAGAGTAATTTCATCGAATATCTTATACTTCAGAGGGGTATTACTTATAAAATAATGGTCAAAAATAATATTTTCAAAATACCCAAGAAAAAAAATTAAAAACTCCATTTTAATAGAATCAAATTATTATTTTTAATATTACTTCATTTATTATTAGTAATGGGTACCCTTTTTCAAAGCAATTAGTGCCATCAAAGAGGAACAACACATCAAAGTAAATAAAGACGCTAGCATATCAATCGCCTTCAACAAAAAATTGTTGTAGACTTGGAAAAAAGGTAGATATTCAAATTTCAAAGGCATACTGTAACTGTTTCAATCTCATCAAATTGGCTTAGAAAGAATGATTAGATGGCAAAACAACCTGAATGGTTTGTTGTGGAAGATCTTCATAAGGAAAATGACCAAAAAGTAATTGAAAGCTAAACACATTAAAAAGTTCACCATTCTTGCACTTGAACGTTTTCCATTTTATTCCAATTATTGTATTGTTCCAAAATATTTACAACTTACAAGAAAATGTGACACATATCGTTCCGAAATCCTTAACCTTGGCATAGAGTAAATCACAAAACCCGCAACTTAATAAGACAAATGAGGTAACCACTACCACGTCTCAATCTAATTCACCTTAATTAACGTACTTTTACATCGCTAACTAATTTGAAATGTCTTCTTCAAAAATTATTAAACTAGACTTATTTTTTAAGTATTACTTCACTTATTATGAGTAATGGGTGTCATAACTCAAGTCTTGAGAAGTCGCAAACCCGCTCTGATACCACCTGCAACGACCCGATTTCCTAAAGTCGCCACTTGGTTTCTCCGCTTGGAGAATTAACACTATAATTGATTGATCAAATTTTTTTATTCTATAAAATCCGGTAAAATTTATAACGGTTTGGCGACAAGTAATTAGTATTGTTACAAATTAATTCACATTTATTGTAACAATTAATAATATTACTATAGTATTAATATTGTAATGGGTGCAACAATCAAACCAAATCACAAATAAAATTATCAATAAGGAATTATTACTAACATTAATATTACTAAACTGTAATATTAATCAATATTATGGAGACTACTATCATTGTTATAGTAATATAAGAGCGGACATTGATTCGATATTAATGATTATAGTGGCTATAATACTATAGTATGAATAATACACTATAATATTATAGTATAGTATTATGCGACCCAGTTCTATAGTATTCATTCAGTAAAAACCAGTAATTATTATTAATATTAAGAATAATAATATTAATTTTATATATACATATAGTGTTGTTATAGTAACTATAACGGTTGACCAAATATTAATATTATACAACCCAGTTATACGCATTGGGTGGATAATATATTATTTGACATAGCAATACCTAGTTAGAAATTTCTAATTAGCAAGAAATTGTTTTACTAATAGCAGGTAATATTAGTTAAATAGATTTTACAATGCGACGACAACCATTTTACTTTGTCGATTTATTGAATCAAATTTACATCAATAAATAATCAAATTTAAATGGAAATTCAATTATCCATATTATCCATTATTTCATTATCCATAAAATTATTCTTAAATTTTGGGAATAACTAAGTTCAAATTTTGTTTCCTTTTAAGAAATAATGAATTCCAATTTAATTGATTTACAAAATAATAATAATAATAATAATAATAATAATAATAATAATAATAATAATAATAATAATAATAATAATAATGAACTCCAATTCTCAAGAAAAAATCCGAATCAATCAAGGCTCCAATTACTAATAATTCAAACACAATATATTCTTGGATTATCAAATAACCGCAATGAACTAACAAATATATATATATATATTTTATAAAATCCGAGAGATTCTTTACAACAGTAAAAATCCAGAAATTCATCAATTGGATTTTATAATAGTAAATATTAAATAAAATTATTACAATTAAATTAAAATTCCTATAAAATTTCTGGTGCCGTCTCATTCTCATCGGCTCTGTAATTGAAATTGTGGGGTTGTGAGTCAACGCTCAGTAGAATTGCAACCCCTCTAATCCTTACATTTAATTAATACAACACATAAACCACATAAGTATGATTTTCACATAATTTTTATATAATCACCATTATTTTATAAAATTTAACAGTTAAGAGTTGAAATTTAACCAGAGTTGTTTTCTATAGGTTCTTCAAATTCTTCAACCTTTTAATCCTTCATCATTTTTGTCATCATATCTTTATCATTTGGAACTTAATAAACTGAAACACTTTAATCAAATCGTTAGTTCTATCAAAAATATCAATCTTCAATTATCCATCAAAATTTTAGGATCAACAAATACATATACTAAAAGAGTTAAAAATTCTACCTGAAATTCGAAGTCGAGATCCAGACTGGAAGCATATAGATTGTTTCTCGTCAAAGTCTTTTTCTCGCCTAATAACTCAAAACATCTATATAATATACATTAATCAAGTCCATATTATCCTGACATTCCTCCTTTCGGCTGACCCTCTTTCTAGAATAAACATCCACTTTGTTATTGTTGTTATCTATTATAATATAACTAATGTATTCTCTTTAGTCATTATCCTCCTTATTGTTATTATCTATTCTTATATATCTCATGCTCCTCCACGTGGGACACTTCCTTTTTCTATATCATACAAATTATATATATATATATATATATATATATATATATATATATATATATATATATATATATATATTATTAGTGAGTGGAAAACATGTGGCCGGTTTTCCTTTTTTTTTTTTGGCCAAAATCACTTCCTTAATTGGTAAGATTTTGAGAAATTACACGCAATACCACATCGTTATAAAATCATTTATATTAAATTCAGTAATTACATTTAACTCCCAAAAAATATCAAATATCCTTTATATCATAAATTTACAAAACGACCCAAAATATTAAAATAATATTTTTTTTAAATATAAATTTAACGTTTGACTCCAAAAATTATTAAGTATATATTGATACCACAAATTCACAAAATCGTCCTAAAAATATTAAACTTATATAAAATATTTTTATTTTTAAAAATATAAATTTTTGGGATATTACATCCATTCTTTCCTTCATTCCGTATCAACCAAATAATTGAATGGAATAGTGATTCCATTGACAATTTTATTACATTCCTTCTTTCATTCCATTTCACTCTCATTCCATTTCGTCCAACCAAATGAGCCGTAATAGGAGATAGAAAACGAAGAACGAAGGGAAAAAATAATATACTCTCCATCTCTGTGAAATAAAAGATGAACAAAATAAAGAGAAGAGCAATTAGTTTGATAACCAAACAGGCCCTAGGGTTTTAATCGCCGCAAAGGTCTTTCAACTGGGATTCTTCTTCTCCTTCCTCGAAAATCTAAGGATCCACAACCGCCGATGTCGAAGACTTCGATCTCATGATCTTCGAAGAAAAAGACGAAGAAACCTTGCTGTCGACACCTTTCTAATAGCAATAAGGCTCTTCGTCTCTTCAAGAAGAGATGAGTATTTATAGCCTTTTTTAACAACAATTTCTTAGAGGAAATCCATTGTTTGTTACTAAATCTGATTTTTTCAAAAAGAAAAAAAATAAAATCAAAGGACGCTTATGAATCGGTATTTTACCCAACAACAAATGAAATGAAAATTTCCATAAAAGTATTCTTTGGTTTTTATTTTTTTCCCCAAAAACGATGAATTTCATACCAAGTGCAATTTGTCTAGTTATTTTTTAACAACAATTTCGGGTGGAAAATTCTGATCTTATTACAAAAAAAAATAAAAATAAATAAATATGAATTTCAAACAATACTCACACTCGATAGTATTTGTGTGAGAGAGAGATGAAATTTGCTAATATACTAGCGACCTATGCCTGAAATCACGGGTGTAAAAAATTGAATTTGATTTAATATTATTTTTCAAATTTAACATATACAAAATTAATTTTTCAGCATCATTAATTTAATATTCATATATTATTTTTATAATTTTCGTAAGTTTAATGTCCATAATTTTTTTTATATTATTTTTAATAATATTATTTATTTAATTTAAATTTTGTTAAATTTATTATTACTAAGTTTGATATTCATATGTTATTTTTAAAAGAATTCGTTAATTTAATATTCAAAATTTTTGTATATTATATTTGCTCTTTAATATTACTTTTTATTTTTATTTTATAAATTTAATATTTCAGTATTATTACTAAATTTAATATCAATAAATCATTTTTATAATTTTTGTAAATTTAACTTTAATAATATATATATATATTATATTTCCTCTTTTATACTATTTCTTTAATTTACTTTTTGTAAATCTAGTGTTTCAATATTATTACTAAATTTAATTAGCATATATTATTTCTATAATTTTCATGAAATTAATGTCCATAATTTTTGCATATGGTATGTTGAATTTAAGGTTTTGATAAACAATTACGTATTGATGTTTATGGTAGAACTAATGACTTTATCGAGTGTTTCAGATTTAGAGTTACATGCAATTGATTAAGAAGAAGATAACATAAAGGGTGCAAGATGAACATAATGAAAATATGAAGAGCTTTGAAGACGTTGATGAAAAATAAGTGAAAATAACTCTTTACTTATATACTCTTAATTCAACCCGAATTAGGATCACACACGACACTTAAAATGAGTTAATTATTTGTGTGTCATGATAAAAGGTGGTAAGGTTAAGATCCTAAAATGAGATATTGTATGTGCTCCTTATGTGAAATAATTTTGATAATTGACCTAATTGACAAATGTGTTTTAAAGTATAAAAGGTTGTGTTTTTTGGCCAATTCGGTCAATCGAGAAAAACAATCGGTCAACTAAGTCAAACAGTGAATTTTGGGGTTATACGAAGTGCTACTGATCTAGTCGGTTAACTGAATGAAGAAGATCAGTTAACCATTTGAAACAATAGCTGAAATGGGTAAAAAGGTGAGCACACTAATCCAATCGGTCAACCGAATGAAGAAAGTCAGTCAACCGTTTGAGTTAGTAGATGAAATGGAAGAAAAGTTGAAGACAATGATCCAATCGTTCAATCACTTAGGTTAGGTTGGTCAATCGACTGTTATAGTACCAATATCTAATTGGAAGCTGGCACAGGTCGGTCAATCGACTGATGTGAATCAGTCAACCAATGGATTCAGTTGGGATTTCTGCTGATTTGGTCTCTTGATAAAAAAAATTCCGTTTTTTATGATTAAAAAAGAGGGATTTCGGGGATTTGAATATAATTGAGATATTAACAACCTATTATATGATCTCTATTGATATGATCTATATATTTTGAGATTCTCTTATTTTAAATGATTTAATACTTCCTATTCTTGTGGTTTTAAATTAAGAATAGTTTTATAGACTTAGATGAGAGATTTGAAAGATATTTTTAAGTGAAATATACTTGAAATGAAAGGTAATGATATATGGGTCTTAAAGTGTCATTTATGGCTTATCTTTGAAAAACTAGTCGTTGGAAGGTTAGTTATTGGTCTATTAATATAGATATGCTGGAATTAAATGAAACACAACAAGAATAATCAGTTTGAGCTTTTATAAAAGTAAGATTTATGTTTACGTTGAGATTTTTATGAGATATTTGTTATTAGTTCTTGATTTAAAGCGCTTGCTGTTTAACGTCACCGATTTGAGTTCTACACGCAACATTGTCATTGTCTTCGATGTTTTTCAGATGAGATCTATCCAAGCTTTTTAATTCGCTTTAAATTTTTATTTATATTAATTTCTTGGCATAGGATTGTTAGAAAAATCATTTTTGAACTTAAAAGTCTGAAAATATTTTTAAGCGATTTTTCCTATTTATCTGATTACGTACTAAATTTGTGCTACCCACATTATTTATTAATTAGTTTTGAATTACCTCACAATGTATCTATTACATGGTAATTATTCGTGACATTAATTGAGTATATTCGTATTGAGGTGGTAGAAGTTCCTTATGGGAAGAAACTTAAATTTTTTGTACTTGTGAGTTTTAGCGAATTAAACACGTTTGAGGTGTTGGACGCGTCATTTTTATGCTCACGTATGACTTACTCGTAAGTACACGAGGTCTAGTTTTAGTATAATATATCTTTAAGATCGGATATCATTCTACTAGGAAATGTGTTTGAATAACTGAATATTGTAATTGGTATAGTCTTATATTATCTCGATGGTTCAAGAAATGTTTTAAATTAAACTAATTAAAAACTAAGTTAAACTAAAAACTATTGAGTTAATTCTAATTAAGTTGATTACCTAGGGATTAATTTCATTCACTCAATACATGTTTGACTTCGTCTAGTTAACAATAACAATGTTTATCCTATCCGACAATCTCGGTATCTTAAACTCACTCGCCCACCTTTCTTGTGTGTAAGACGAGTCAATATGAGACTTCGTGTCAACGAAGAAATCCCCCTCAACATCTAAACGACACTAGGTCACATGAGTCTTGACCGAACCTCATGGATTGCACACTTTCTAACTCTCTCCCGGGTTATTAGATTGTCGCATTGTGTTTATTCTAGTCCGAATCTGGGATTACCTCTCCCGAGTGTCAGACCCTGTATTATCAAAACCAACCCTAATACCTTAACAAGCATATTAAAATTGTAATAGAATGTTAACCACAATTGGATTTAAACAAACAACCATTAAAGTAACATATATTCAACCAAACAAGTATTTACATGAATTACAACAATCCCTAGATAATATTTATCTAGCCTATCATGATTTTACCCATTGAAACTATAAAACAAGAGGGATTCATCACCATTCACAATAAAACTTTAAGTTACAAAGATAGAAACAAAGAACGAAAGATCAAATCTTAAAGTGGAGTGATCCACTGTCGCCAACGATCGATCCGAAAGTGTTTCCTCTTCTTCGATATATTAATCTCCTCGTTGAGCTCTTCAAGAATGGCCCAAGAGCAAATGTCTAATGTTAGGGACATCCCTTGATAAATAGGGGAGAAAGGGGTTTAAATAAAAAGGTTTCAAAATATCTAAAAAATAGATATTTCTTGCACAGAGTCACCGTTGCGGTAGTGAGTAAGTTAGTTCACATCACTGCTAAGGCGGTGACTGACCGCTGTGGCGGTAAGCAAAAATTTAAACTCTCTAGACGTTCACCACCTCAGCGGTGAGATTGGCTTTAAGCACACTGAACTTTCACCGCCTCAACAGTGGTTGACCACTGCGGTAGTGCTTTTTTTCCAATTCTCTATGCATCTCCATCGCCTCAGTAGTGGCATGACCGCGGCGGCGATGGGACTGCTGTCCTGAAACCTTACTTCTTCACAATTTTTCCACCGCTTCGCTCATTTATCACTTTGTTACATCCCTACACCTGATTTACAAAAAAAATAAACAAAAACAACATAAAATATTACTAAAACACTCGAAAACTACCAAAATTCGGCTTAGAAGTAGATAGGTATTTTCAACCTATCAAATACCCCCAAACTTGAAATTTTGCTAGTCCTCAAGTAAAACACCCTATCACTAAAATAAACTAAGAGTACTAACTAACTAACTAACTACTAAAAATGAATAAACTTTAACAAATATGAAATAAACGCATTCGAGTTCCAAGTTCAATCGAAGAAACCGAGTTGTTTCTCCTTCAACAGCCCTCAATCTGATCAAGTTCGGGAAATAACACACACCAAGTGGTGTTCTAGAATTTCAACACTCAATATCAATAAAAACCATTCTAGATCCATTTAAAGTGTGTGTGTGAGAATTCAAATGTATAACTATCCAAACACCAGATTGGATTATTCAATAACTAAGCTCATGAATTAAACCGTTTAAGGATTAGGAAAACCACAAGCTTGAATGGGCTCAACTATCCACTAATGTAGGTTCGAACATTCACAGAGATCAATAGGGCTTGGTTTGGATTTGGAGAACGATCAAAGGTATCACAGGAAAAGAAAACAGAAAATCGTTATAATTGAACGATACCCGAGGCACAAACGTTTGTCGCTATCTCTCTCTCGTAACCCCACACATTTAAAACACAACCCTAAACAAGAATGTAAGAACTTTGTATTAACTTGTCGAAAGTAATGAAAATAAAAACTATATTGACATAGTTTTTTTTAGACTTCTAACACTCCCCCAAACTTATTCATTTTTGTACAATTTTAGGGGCGTGGAAATAGAATTCAAAGATTAACAAGTGAATATACTAATACCGAACCAGTAAAAATTCATCCAAAACCCGACCACTCACTTTAAGTAGCATAAACTAATGCTAACTTGATTTCACTCAATTTGAAACTTAGGCTTAGTGACAATGGTTTGGAAAAATTTAATTGGATAGAGTATTGATACGTGTTCAGAATTGAAAAGATTATCGGCTTCGACAAGGGAATGAGGGATAAAATTTTCAGGTTAGTTACAAAGGTTCAAGCGAAAAAATTGAAGGCCTAAATCACGCCTCCAGAATTACCTTACTTAGGATTCTGCCTCAAGTTTTCCCCAAATCAAGTTCTAGATTCCTCATTTCTGTCATGAACTTATTACTGAAAAATTACCGTCAAATCATTCAGATAATTATGCACTGAGTCTATATGATCGTGCAATTTAGGATCAAAATAATTTTTACCTAATCGACATGCTAAACACACAAAACACACATGAATGGCATCATCCCCGACCTCGATATACAATTAGGGGATAATTTTCATCATCAAGAAATGGCCCATACGAACTCAACAACTCAACACGCAAATACTACTTCATATATAAACATCTCTACATTAAATCTAAATACTAACATACATTCACTAATCTAATCATTTCACATGCATAAACACAAAAAATTTAAATAAAACTTAACAATATGTTAAAATTTACAATGGACATCTAAGCTTTTACAAAGCGTAACTACGCATACACAAAACATCCAAATATAATACATAAAAAATTTTGGTTAAAAATTTTGTTCATCATTTTCTAGAAAAAAAAACAAAAATGGATGAACATCCCCCCAAACTTAAATGATGCAGTGTCCACACTGACTAAGCAGCGAACCCAATTGTAATATATAACATTCATGTAAAAATATTGGGTTTGAACACATACCTAAGAGATAAGACATAGAAGTCTCACCTCCTACTCTCCACCTGGGGGAGCATCATAGCCACCACTGTCACGTCTGAAAGGAAATTGTGGTGGTTGAAAAAGGTACGGCGACATTTACGGCATAGGCGGATAAGCGCTCATTTTTGTACAATTTTAGGGGCGTGGAAATAGAATTCAAAGATTGACAAGTGAATATACTAATACCGAACCAGTAAAAAATCATCCAAAACCCGACCACTCACTTCAAGTAGCATAAACTAATGCTAACTTGATTTCACTCAATTTGAAACTTAGGCTTAGTGACAATGGTTTGGAAAAATTTAATTGGATAGAGTATTGATACGTGTTCAGAATTGAAAAGATTATCGGCTTCGACAAGAGAATGAGGGATAAAATTTTCAGGTTAGTTACAAAGGTTCAAGCGAAAAAATTGAAGGCCTAAATCACGCCTCCGGAATTACTTTACCTAGGATTCTGCCTCAAGTTTCCCCCAAATCAAGTTCTAGATTCCTCATTTCTGTCATGAACTTATTACTGAAAAATTGCCGTCAAATCATTCAGATAATTATACACTGAGTCTATATGATCGTGCAATTTAGGATCAAAATAATTTTTACCTAATCGACATGCTAAGCACACAAAACACACATGAATGGCATCACCCCCGACCTCGATATACAATTAGGGGATAATTTTCATTATCAAGAAATGGCCCATACGAACTCAACAACTCAACACGCAAATACTACTTCATATATAAACATCTCTACATTAAATCTAAATACTAACATACATTCACTAATCTAATCATTTCGCATGCAAAAACACAAAAAATTTAAATAAAACTTAACAATATGTTAAAATTTACAATGGACATCTAAGCTTTTACAAAGCGTAACTACGCATACACAAAACATCCAAATATAATACATAAAAAATTTTGGTTAAAAATTTTGTTCATCATTTTCTAGAAAAAAAAAAAACAAAAATGGATGAACATCCCCCCAAACTTAAATGATGCAGTGTCCACACTGACTAAGTAGCGAACCCAATTGTAATATATAACATTCATGTAAAAATATTGGGTTTGAACACATACCTAAGAGATAAGACATAGAAGTCTCACCTCCTACTCTCCACTTGGGGGAGCATCATAGCCACCACTGTCACGTCTGAAAGGAAATTGTGGTGGTTGAAAAAGGTACCGTGACATTTACGGCATAGGCGGATAAGCGCTCATTTCAATGCCGAGGCACTCGCAAATGAGCCAGTGGACTTGATCTTGATTAATTGTATAATGATCCCGGAAAGTCCGAGCTTAGCAATTTGGAGATCTGTATTATATTGCGCTTGGCGAAGAATGTCATTGTCGAGCTGGACATCATGGATCTCCTTATAGACCCTCTCCTAAGTGACCTCACTGCGGGCCTCAAATGCCCCGCCTCTTCGTCTGTAGGCTCTTCCTCTTCTTCAGTTTCTTGCTCCTCCGCCTTTTGCACTATGGCTTTCTACATCTGATTTTTCATAGCGAGATCAAGATAAATAATTGGGGGGCAAGGGCTATCCCCGGTTAGCAATACACTGACTCGTCAGAATAGGTCAGTCAAAAGTGATGGAAATGGGAGACCAGCATTCGTTGTATTGACGACTTGAAGAATTGAAGAGTAGATCAAGTAGCTAACATTTATTGGCTTACCCGTTTGGATTGAATGTAGCGTCATGGCCCTGTCTTTAGAGATATCTGACAAGTGAGATGTTAGGAAAAGACTTCTACAAATGAAATGGTGCCATATCTTAGGGATTGGATTGAGAAATTTAGCTAGGAATGTGGCGAGACCCGACCTAGTGTGTGTCCACTGGACATTGCCTAAAGTGATGGCTTTGATTACAGTGTCCATGCTCAGGTCTCTATCCTTATATGGTTCGTCAGTAAGTGGTTCCGGGGCCGCTAATCCCAAGACCTCATTGATGAACTCGGGACTGAAAGAGATGAGGCGAGTTCAGACCCTTGTGCGGTAGTCAGTGGCTTCGTTGACATTGGTATAGAACTCCCACACTAGAGCCACCTCGCCCTTGGGTGGTGATTTACGTAACCGTTCCCAACCACGGCTTCGAATCACATCTTGAAATTTCGTCAGGAGGCTATCAATTGCCCAAATCCCCGTTGTTGGACACAAGTTCTTTTATTATCAAAACGGTTGAAATTTTCCTCCGCTTGTTTGGTTTGGAAACAAAACGGGTGGAATCGTAGTCCGCGGCGGCACCCTCGGTCCGAGAACTTGAACCTTCTCCCCGTGCCCTCTTTGAAGAAGCTCTCTTAGTAATGTCTCCTATCAATCACAATCACAAAACACGACAACCCAATCATATATGAACAATGAAAAATAATCCCTCGAATCAACACCGTCAAGAACAAGTCACAATCTCAATATACACACACCAATCGCAACGGTTTCAATAAAATTTCAAAAATGTACCAGGAAATTTTGTTTCACACAATTTAACAATCCATAGAAACCTAGTTCATCACCAAAAATCAAACCAAAATCCCATAGATAAAGAAAATCGCGAAAATAGGGTTTAAGGGTTTAGGGCAAAATCTAAATTCAATGATTCTTGATATAAATATGCAAATAAATCAAAGATTTCAACAAATAGATGAAATGTAGGATCATAAATACTTACTTGTTGAAAAATTTTAGTCTAAACGATTGAAAATGGAAGAAATCGCACTTTTCGATCCTTAAACCCTAGGTTTCGAAAACAGGGTGGAAATCTGATTTTTGGAGGATGATTCGTGGTGGAAATCACAAATTTTGTAAATGGAAGGATTAATTTGAGGGTTTTAAATGGTTTAAGAGGATGGGAATAGAGAGATTTTGGAGTTTTAGAGGAGGTTGTGGAGGGTTAGATTGAGCGGGTTGGTTTTAATCAAATAGAGGCTTCACCACCATAGCGATGGAGCATTTTTTTAAAACCTATACATTTTTTCATTTCACTGCTTAGGCGGTGAGACTGGATTTAAGCACACTGGACTTTCACCGCCTCGGCGGTGGTTGACCGTTGCGGCGGTGTCTTTTTTCCAATTCTTCATGAATCTCTACCGCCTTGGCGGTGGGACTACTATCTTGAAACCTTGCTTCTTCATCGTTTTTTTCACCGTTTCGCTCATTTTTCACTTTGTTACATCCCTACACCTAATTTACATAAAAACAAACAAAAATGATATAAAATATTACTAAAACACTCGAAAACTACCAAATTCGGGCTTAGAAGGAGATAAGTATTTTTAGCCTATCAGGTGTCTACTTAGGGTTGCTAGGTTTCAATATTTTTCTGTGAAAAATATTAGGGTTTGATTTTTTTCATGATAAAAATATTCGGTTATTCTTTTTTCTTGAAAAGAATTAGGTTTTGATTCATCTTGAAATTGAATTATTTTTGAATAATTTGTAAAGGTTCATCATTCTTTGTGAAAATGACATGTAGAAGAAAGTTAGGTTTATGTTTAGCCTAGTAAAAAGATAGGGTTCATCCTTGACTCGTAAAAAAAGTTAAATTATGAAGATTGATTTTGTGCTTGTAAAAGAATCATGAATTGTAAGATTTTGGTTCCTATCTGGTGAAGGAATCAAGGAGTTTAGTGGATTACGAATCTCCGTGGAGCTCGGGAGAAAAAATGTAGCCAAGATTAGCTTAACCGAATTGGGATAAATTATTGTGTGCTGCATTGATTTATTACTCATATTCTATTTGGGTATGCACTTAATATTATACTCATATCTGCTGTGTAACAAGATAATAATCTATTTAGGGAAATTGATTATTTGTCTTTAAAGGAATTAATTGTTTAATTTTATTAACTATCCAATCCCTCATCCTCTTGAGTAGCTCTTTGGGCCAATAATTGATATCAGAGTTGATTTTAATACGATTAGGCTTAACATCCTAATTAAACACGATCTCATGGATTCCACTGATAATAATATTGTATGTGAATCTTTTGGATGTCTTGATGTTATTAGTAAATCTCTTGCTTGCTCTGATAATCAAGGTTTCGTGGGTGAAAATGATAAAAATTGTGATTATGAGACTGTAGATAAGGCTATTGAGATGTTGATTGCCCTTAATTATGTTTTTGCAAAAGAGAATTTGAAACTCGGGCAAAAGATTGCAATTCTTGAAAATAAAAATTTTAGTACCATTAAATTTCTTAAGAAGAAGAATTTGGACAAGTATTTTGACACTGCTAAATTTTTGAATGGTTTATCTGAAATTGGTAAATTGCTTGAAAAAATTGATTCTCTTGAAGAAGAAAACGAAGTTTTGCAAAATAATATTTATGATTTTCAGCAAACTGATTTTAAAAAGAAAAATATTGAAACTTTAAATGAGACCTTTAACATTGATTTGGATAATGCAAGGTGTGAGCTTGAAAGATCTTGTTTGAACATTCATTTCGTTGGAAATGATTGTCGAATTCTTGAGAATGATCTTGCTTTTATGCATAAGAAGAGTTTTTGTCTATAAGTGAACGTTATTTCATTGGAGCGATCACTTGAAAAGACTCAAAAGGAACTTAATGAAGCAATGGATAAACTCAAGGATATTTAGAGAACTTAACTCGTTGAAAAACCAATAGTTGCTAAAGCAGCTCCTCAATATCACCATTAATATCGTGCTCCTATACGGAATAATGATTATCTTAATAAACGTATTAAGAATGCTAGTTTTTTATTTTTATTTATTTATTTTTATTGTGGAAAGCATGGTCATTTTTGAAAAAATGAGTTATTTGTTACAAGGTTACCTAGTTGGATCAAAAAATAATTGAATGCTACGGAAAAAAAAAAAAATTATGCAGGTACAAATTGTAGATTTGATCAATCAAGAACACACAATAAATATTACATGCCAAGAAGGGATTCCAGATTTGATGCACCCATGAGGATGAATCAAAATATACAAAATGGAAAGTTTAGAATGCAACAATTTCAGTATATGGAATCAATTGATACTTATCCTCAAAGAATGGGGAAAAACCAATATTAGAAAAAGACAACGTATAAGGTGGTGGCAAATCACATTGAGGGAAAACAACCCAAAGCACCTTATAAAGGCAAAAAGATCATCACTGAACCAATTCAAGAAAAAAGCCATTGTGCGTAAAGAAGAAATCAAAATGGCAAATCAAGCAAAAGAAAAAATGGCGGATTCAAAGAATAACAAGCTTGAAATTGAAAGTCCACCAACGGTACACACATAAACTACTCCCAAGGATGAACCAGGTATATCAAATTTCTTGAAATTCAGATATGTTAATTTTGGTGAGAGAGACTAATGCTTCGCATTTTCAAATTAGTTTATTTGTGACATGTGTGTGTGTGTGTGTGTGTGTGTGTGTGTGTGTGTGTGTGAAATTATTTTATATGATAAAAATAATTTAAAACCTAATAATTCGTGTAGATCAAAATAAGAGATAAAAATGGACTAAATAGATCAAATACGACAAATTGGCACATGAGTACTAAATCATTATGTCGGTAAACCGATAGAAACAGAGCCTACAAAGTGCAGACTCTGCTCTGGTCGGTCAATCGACTAGAAACAATTGGCCAACTGACTGTTACGATTTTGAATTCCATCTTTCTTTCTCTAGAAACCCTTCAATACCTAAGAGAGTTTCTTCCAAAACTATGAGGGATCTTCAAAGATTAGCTTGGATTAGAAGATTGTAGGCTTAGACCTATCATCTTGTAGCAAGAATTTCATCAAAAGGGTGGTCTTCTTTCTCTCTTTTAGAGCTTCGGTAAATCTAATATTTAGGCTTTATCCTCTTAAATTTTTTGGTTTTGAATTCCTTGTTGAAAATCTTTGTTGAAAGAAAATGCCTAAGGGAAGAGTAAACCAACCATGCCCGGGAAAACTAAGTTTGATACCATACACTTCTTAAGTGAAAAAGATGAAGAAAAATACAAAAATGAAACTAAGAACCAAAAAGTTTTATGCTCTAAACCCGTTCATTTTGTTGACCTCAAGAAGAAAAATATTGATATTGAAAAGTTTGTCAAGAAGATGGGGTGAACCAATTTTCTTGCTCAAAGTAATGAGTGGATGCCACATTGGGTAAAAATATGTTATAATAATCTTACGATCGATGAAAGAGAGTTGAGGTAGTTTGTTAAAGGTGTCAAAATTTAATTAGATATGGAAGGTCTTAGAAAAATTTTGAAGTTTAAAAAGGGATATGTTCGTCCTTATAATAACACCATATGGCATGTAGAACATCTTAAAAGAACTGAGGCTTCTAGTAAACTTATTTTGGTTGATGGAAAAGTTGGGTCATTATCGCTTGAACACCGTGTCATTTATTCCATAATTACTCACTCTATTGTACCTAGAGGAGGGAGTCATGCTACCATTAATGAGTTTGATTTGTATTTACTGTATGAGATTGTCGATGGTTGAAATCTTGATTTGGCTCATATCATGTTTGAGCACATGAAATATCAAATAAAAAAAACATCAAGAATACTACCCTAGGTGATGGGCTTCAAATAATCTTTAAACAATTCAAAATTGAGGGCAATTTTGAAGAAGATAGGCTTCTCACGATGAATCCAGGATGGTTACATGTGAACAGTATATATTTGATAGGGTTTGAGTATAAGAGAAACAGATGGGTAAAACAAAAGGAGAAGAAAGAAAGAAAATGATTGAGGATGAAGAGGAAAATAGGGAAAAGTCGAGCACAAATCAGAAAATCACCATGCTTCGGAGTCCATTTGATGGCTTCTAACAATACACTGAGGTGCTTGATTTTAGAGTGTTTGGGATATCGAATGATATAGTAGAAATAAGGGTATCCATGGAAGGAGAATATGGAAGGTTAACAAACATAATAGAAGGTGGGTTTGGAAGAGTCATGAGCAACATGAAACAAATGTTCCTATTCATGCAAAACCAACAGTATATTAGTCTACAGTAATATAGTGGTCAGCAGCAATACAATGAGGAAACTTCATTTGCGGGATAACAATCCTTTGGAGGACCTTCAGTAGCAGGACCTTTAGGGGCATGACCATCCATGTCATACTATCAACAGATGCCTTCTAGTTCAAGCATACAACCCGAAGGTTAATACTCACAGCCACCAGCCACTAGTCCATTGGGCTCGTATTATCCATTTATGGGACAAGGCCCCCATTAGAATTTATGTAATATCATATTTAGGTATGTATTTGAACATGTCTCGTCGCAGTACTATAGTCTGTAATGGTTAATCTAGGTTTTATGATGCTTGATCTAGACTTAGTAGGCTTAAGTGGTATTAGCCTAATATGAAGAATTATTATATTTATCTAATAATGATCATTTATGCTTTAATGTTTATTTCTTATGATGATCGACATAAATCTTAAAATTGGAAATGATTTTAATTCTTATTGTTGAAAATCAAATTTTTATTATCTTTTAAATATGAGTTCTTATAAGATTTTTTATCAAAAGGGAATAAAGAATAACTTCATCCCATCTCCACTTTTTGAGTTGACAAAGGGGAAAAAGTTGATGTTTAACGAGAAGTTGATGTTTAGAATTTGTTCGCCTAAACATTGCATTGATTAATAGGAGAAGGTTTATAAAGTATCTAAACTTATGCTGGGTTTATATTAAATATCTTTACTATTGTTTACTTATGTTTTCATGTTTATGCTTAAATGAGTTTAAATATTGATCCTCGAATTTATGGGGAGCATGATTACATTTTATTTTGAAGAAAATATCAAAGTTAATTGTCATCAACAAAAAATGGGAGATTGTTGAATCCAAGGATGGAACTAATGATTTTATCAAGTGCTTCAAATTTAGAGTTCTATGCAGATGATTAAGAAGAAGATAACATAAAGGGTGAAAGATGGACAAAATAAAGATATGAAGAGTTTTGAAGATATTGAAGAAAAATATGTGAAAAAAACTGTTTACTTATATACTCTTAATGCACCCCGAATCAGGATCACACACGACACTTAAAATGAGTTAATTTTATGTGTATCATGATAAGAAGTGATATATTTAAGATCCTAAAATGAGATATTGTATATGTTCCTTATGTGAAATGATTTTAATAATTAAACCAATTGTAAAATATGTTTTAAAGTATAAAAAGTTATGTTTTCATGTCAATTCGGTCAACCAAGAAAAACAATCAATCAACTAAATCAAATAGTGAGTTTTAGAGTTAAAATGAAGTGTTACTGATCAAGTTAGTTAGCTGAATAAAGAAGGTTAGTTAACCCTTTGAAACAGAAGCTGAAATAGGTAAAGAAGTGAGCACACTAATCCAATTGGTCAACTGAATAAAGAGGGCCAATCAACTATTTGAGTCAGTAGATGAAATTATGGAAAAGTGGAAGACACTGATCCAATCGGTCAATCGACTGGGCTTGGTCGGTCAACCAACTAGTGTAGTGCCAACAACTAATATGAAGCTAGTACAGGTCGGTCAACTGACTAGTGTGAATCGGTCAACTGACTAATTCAGTTTGGATTTTGGGTGATTTGGTTTCTTGGTCAAAAATATTAACTTTTAATGATTCCAAGAGAGGGATTTGGGATATCTGAATATAATTGAGATATTAACAACCTATTATTGATATGGTCCATATATTTTGAGATTGTCTTAATTTAAATGATTTAATACTTCTTATTCTTATGGATTTAAGTTGAGAATATTTTTATGGACTTAAATGAGAGATTTGAAATATATTTTTAAGTGGAATATACCTGAAATGAAGGTAATGATATATGGGGTTTTAAAATTTCATTTTATGACATATCTTTGAAAAATTAGCCATTGGAGGGCTAGTTATTAGTCTATTAATATAAACATGTGGGAATTGAATGAGACACATAAAGAATAATCAGTTTGAGCTTTTATAAGTGTGAGATTTAAGTTGATATTTTTAGGAGAGATTTATTATAAGTTCTTCATCTAAAGCGCTTGTTGTTTGGCGTTACAGATTTGAGTTCTACTTACTAAATTGTCAGTGCCTTTGGTGTTTTCCCCGTGATATCTATCCAAGATTTTTAATTTGCATTAAAGTTTTATTTATATTGATTGCTTGATATAGGATCGTTACAAAAATCGTTTTTGATCTTAAAAGCCTGAAAATCTTTTTAATCAATTTTTTCTTGTTTATCTGATTACGTGTTAAATTTGTGTTACCTAGATTATTTATTAATCAAATTTGAATTACCTGGACATTAATTGAGTACAATTGTAATGAGGTGGTAGAAGTTTCTTGTGAGATGAAACTTATATTTTTGTATTTGTAAGTTTGAGCGGATTACACATGTTTGGGATAGTGTCTAATCAAGGTAGGTAGGTTTCAATCTTTTTCTCGTGAAAAAGATTAGAGTTTGATCTTTGCCCTGATAAAAAGGTTAAGTTTTTCTTTTCCCTTGAAAATAATTAGATTTTGATTCATCTTGCAATTGAATTATTTTTAAGTGATTTGTAAAAGTTCATAATTCCCTGTGAAAAGGATAAATGAAAGAGAGAGTTAGATTTATCTTTAGCCTGGTAAAATGATAAAGTTAACTCTTGACCCTTCGCCTGGTAAAACGATAGGGTTAATCCTTGACCAGTGAAAAAGGTAAATTGTAAATGTTGACTTTGTGCTTATAAAAGAATCGTGAATTGTAAGGGTTTTGTTTTTACCTGGTAAAGGAATTAAGAGGTTTAGTAGATTGCGAATTTCTGTGAAGCTCAAGGGACTGGACGTAAGTAATGTTAGTTTGACCGAACTAGAATGAATTCTTGTGTGCTGCATTGATTTATTACTCATATTGTGTTTAGGTGTGCATTTAATATTAAACATATATCCGTTGCGTAAAAAGATAATAATCTATTTGAGAAAACTGATTATTTGTGTTTAAAATAATTAATTATTTAATCTTCGTAACTACCCACTTCACCTACCTTCTTGGGTAGCCCTTTGAGCCAATATTGTATTTTTTCTTTTATATTATTTTTAATTTAATTTTTGTAAATTTAATATTTTTGTATTATTACTAAATTTAATGTTCATATATTATTCATATAATTTTTATATTTTATATTTTCTTGTTCGTATTGTTAATTTAATTTATTTAAATTTAATGTTTTAGTATTATTAATAAATTTAATGTTATTGTATTTGTATAATTTTTCTAAATTTAATGTCCATAACTTCTGTATATTACGTTTCATCTTCCATATTATTATTTTTTAATTTAATTTCTGTAAATATAACATTTTTGTATTATTACTAAATTTAATATTTATATATTATCTCTACAAATTTCTTAAATTTAATAATTTAATATTATTATTAAATTTAATGTTCGTATATTATTTTTTTAATTTTCATAAATTTAATACTTCAGTATTATTACTAAAGTTAATTTCCATATATTAGTTCTATAATTTTTATAAATTTAATATTCATAATTTATGATATATTATATTTATCTTTATATTATTTCTTTAATTTCTTTATAAATTTAATGCTTCATTATTTTACAAAATTTAATGTGGATATATTATTTGTGTAATGTTTGCAAATTTAATGTTTATAATTCGCGTATATTATATTTTTTTTCTTTCTACTTTTTTTTTTAATTTAATTTTTATAAATTTAATATTTTAGTACTATTACTAAATTTAATATTCTATATATTATATTTCATAAATTTAATGTCCATAAATTTGTTTATTATATATCTTTATATTATTTCTTTTATTCAATTTCTTTAAATTTAATATTCTGTATCATCACTAAATTTAATGTGCATAATTTACATATTTATATTTTTTTGTTTATATTATTTTTTAATTTAATTTTCATAAATTTAATATCCAAAATTTCTGTATAATATTCTTTTATATTATTTCTTTAATTTATTTTTTGTAAATTTAATAGTATGATATCATTACTAAATTTAATGTCCATATAATATTTCTATAGATTTATAATATAGAAAAAACATATTTTCTCTCTTCAATTGTACAAAAAATATATTCTCTCTCCTCAATTAAGTATAAGATATATAAGGTAAAATATAAATATAGAGTTTATATTTAAATTAATTATTTAGATCAACCTGGACCATTCTTTATGTCGGAGATAAAAAACGACCGAGATTTATCAAAAGATTTATGTCCGTCTTGTTGATGTATATGGGCTTGGCCCATTGTTTAAATTATAATTATTTTTTAAAAATTTAATTTCTAAAAACTAAGTTATTTAAACTTATTTACAGGAGAATTGTTAGCTGAGGTTGGGAACCCCAGTTGGGTTCCCAACCCCGACTTTAAGCTATTTTTTTTAAAAAAGGTAGCAAACCCCGATTATTAGAATCATTTTATTTTATTTTTATTACCTAAAGCCAGCTTATGGAACCCCGGTTATCTATAATATGTATTTGTTTTACAACCTAAAGCTGGGTTATGGAACCCCAGCTATTCAATAGATTGTCGGTGTTCTAAACACTGGCTATACCAAACCCTAAAAATCCCTCCCTCATTTCATCCCCATTATTCTCCTCTTCCGCCTCCCTCTCCCATTTCTTTTTCTTCACTTTCCTCATCTCCAAGTTCTTCTCCCCGATTCCTTCCTCTCCCAATTTTCTTTTCCTCTCTTCTTCTTCTTCCATTTTTTCTCCACCGTTGTCACTGCTACTCCACCGTCGGCGCCTCATTCCTCCGAAAATATCAGGGTATTTTTTTGTTTCACATATATATATATATATAACTTAAAGAAATAAAATTTGAAAGGGTAATTTGATATAAAATTTTTGAGGTTTAAAGTGTAAATTTAAAAGAAAAAAAATCTACCAAAAAATGTATAGAAGATATGGTAGGATAAAAAAAAATAGGAAATTTAGGTTATAAAGCATCAATAAAAATGCAAGTTACAAATTTATGTTTCAAAGGAAAAATTTTAAGGAATAAAAAGCGCAATTTAGTTTTTTTCTTGTATAATTTAATTCCCTCCGCTTGAAAAATCTATATTTTTACCCGTCAAACCTATATTTTATATTTAATTGATGGTTTAATTTGAGATTTGATGCATGAGAAATAATTTCAACTTTTATTTAACTGACATTTGCAATTTGAAATTTTCTAATGTTTTGTAATATAGATGATAATATATATATTTTTTAGCTTTATTTTGGCTAGTGAAATAATATCCGTTTGAAATGGAGGATGTTAGGTTGTTTTTCTACTGGGGTAGTAGAGTATTGCAAGGAATTGAGTTTGGAGTGTCGTATAGTATCTTTGCTGTAAAATCGTTGGTTGTCCGTAGGGGGACTACATTAAATGAATTGATTGGATATTATGACCATGTGTCCTTAAGGATGGGGTTGATGGAAATTTGAAATTAAAGTGTAGGATGCCGATGGCTATTTTTGTGGGAAATTTTAAATATATGTTGTTTTCTATCGGGGACGACGCAATATTAGATCAAGTGCTTGCATTACCTCTTAGCATCTCCTCATTTCTTGTTGTTAAGGTGTATGTTGTCGTAAAACGAGCATTCGATCACGATCTAAAATTTTCTTTCCAACCTGGTCATTTCACCCAATTACTTAGATTTTAATCCATATAGTATCGCCTATGATGGGTAATTTTTTGGATATAATGTTCCCATGTCAGACCCCTAAGAAGTTCAGTCTAATTACACTATCCGACCCCATGCATTTCAGAATAGTGTCATTCCCATGGTATGATTGATTGTGATCATGGCATTAGCTTTGTAGTTTCATATGACCATCATTCTCCAATTAGTCAACCGCATGACAACAAAAGTAATTAATTAATTATTGTATATAGTTAATAGTCATTACGATGTGTCAAACACAGAGTTAAATGAGGGTGATGTGATGGAGGAGAAAGAAAATGCAAGTGATGGAGTGGAAGATCTAGATCCTGGGCCAAGCAGGCAAGAGAATGAGTAATTATAGTTTTATAGGGTTATTCCATTTAATAATCGGGTGGAATGGCGTGTTGACGATGACATGGCAAAGAATGAGCCAAAATTGCAGAAGAATTTTTGGACAACGGTGATGGATAAATTCTATACCCACATGGTCTTTAAGGATGAGAAACATCTCTAGAATACCATAAACTATTACCATATCATGAAAAATAAAGAGTTTTCTGTAGGGGAGACGCTCTGAAGGTTTGGTCAATTAAATGCAAGCACGATTGTGGATGGAGATTGTGAGTAGTTTAAAAAAAAAATCATGACATATTTCAGATTATGCAGTATGGTGGGAAGCACACACGTTTCTACAATCATATGGCTTTGGATCATAAAAATTTAGATTTGAATGTCATTTCTAACTTGATACTTTGAAAACTCGAAGAGGATCCAAATTGAAGATGGGTGTTATTGTTGCTTCAGTCAAGGATCCTCAGGGATTGAAGGAGTCTCAGAGATTCATCATCTCCTACCGAAAGGCTTAGTTGGCTACATCTAAAGCTATCAAGACCTTATTTGGAGATTGAGATGAATTGTATAGGAAGTTGTCGAAATTCATGTTGGCGTTACAGGCCTTTAATCCAGGGACAACTATGGAGTGGAGTCACGTTTGGACTGCTCAGCCTGGTTATTCAAAGTTTGATATGCTATTTTAGGCATTAAAATCTTAAGTTGTTCGATGGAGATATTGTAAACCTGTAGTCACGATTAACGACACCCATTTGTACGGTATAATAACCAAAACACATATGTGTGTATATATATAGCCGTGGTTGGGAACCACGACTTTTATAGAAAAGTCGGGGTCTGGCTTCACTTAAAAAAATTGCACCATATAACCTGGGTTAGTAACCCCAATTTTATTTCAAAAAAATAAATAGCTAGGGTTATGAACCTCGGCTTTCACAACTTCGGCTTATAATGATGTGGTAAATAAGTTTTTTAACTATTTTTTTGAAGAAAAAGTTTTAAAAAAAATATTATTGGGTAAACAAATCTATTACACTAAACCCTAGTCCAAACCCTAACCTTTCTAGGGTTTCTCTAATCACCACCTATATATAAGTCTTTTGTATATCGCTGTAAAACTATCTCTCATGTATACCAACATATATAATTCTCATGTATTCTAACATGGTATCAAGAGCTTATCTCTTTTGGCCCTGTTCCTCCTCTATTTTTTTTTTCTGCAACCCTAATCCTTTCAAAGTCTTTTGTCGCGCCGCTTTCGCAGCTTCTTTTCTCCCGTGGTAATCGTTGACTGCTACAAGACTCACCATCGCTCCAATATCCACTCTCATTACACCACCACCTTTGTCCTGAAGAGCTGAGCACAACGCGACTAAAATTACCATAATTGGAACTGTCACATGCTTCCACGCACCGCCCAACGCCCAGTTGTAATATCACTACCGCTGTCGTTGATTTTGGGATCTACTACAACAACTGATGCTCCAAACACATCAGCGACATACCATATAGACCATGTCGATAAGACGATGCCAACGCCACCAATAGAAGCCCATTCTAGGCCCTTATGCATCCTCATGCACCTTCTAAAGTAGGTAGCATATCCTCGCATTGAAATCCATGTGCCAACTCTGCTCCTTACCACGTTAGCACCTTATGACTGGCACATCAGTGCCACTCAATCACCACGTCATCGACTCCTACCATGTCAGCTTTAATAGCACGTGACTGTCAAGTTATTGCCACGTACCTAACACGTTAGTGCAACTGGTTAGTGACATATCATCGTTCTCTTCTAACTTAGCCACTCCGTTTTTATATTGTTGATTCAGTTTATCATAGTGGTTTGATCGATTCAAGGGTTCATCAATCAGTTCTACACGATTATATACCACTTCTTGGATAATTTCAGAGCTTTGAATCCATCTGTGGTCTTGGTTTTTCCAAATGATAACAAGACACATCATAATTACCCCAACTTCAAGCCACTATCTCGAGTCAATACCATAACTGAGATGAAGTTAATCAAAGCTTTCGTTGAAACGGACAACTAACTTCCATTCACTTATGAAAGAACAAATTCACCCAGAAACGTTTCTGCTACACCAATATCAACTTCTACCACCCTGTTGAACTTAATATTTTGATGGACAATTAAATGTTGATATTTTATAGAACTAATGGTTTTATTGAGTGATTTCAGATTAAAACTTTCATAGGTTGAAATGAGAAGAAAAATGCGTAAAAAATAAGAATCTATGGAAATTTAAGATGGGTGCAAGAGGAAGATAAATGAAGATTTTCATAGTAATTGAAGACGTTGAAAAAAATTAAATAAAAACAACACATTATCTTTGTGCTCTTAATAGGGATTTAATACTTAAATAGATGTATTTTCCAATCTATTCGGTTAAATGATGAATGGGGTCAGTTTCTTAATAAAGCAAAATGGGTGATCTACTAACCAATTCAATCAAGCAATAGTTGGGGTCAGTCGACTTACGATTCTAGTTGTTGAACTAAGGAAAAAGAAGAAACATACTGATCAGATTGGTAAACCAACTAGGGAGCAGGTGGCCAATGATAGGCAATACAACATTAAAAAATGGACCATTACAAGGAGGCCGATTGACCTAATTAAGGCCGGTCGACCGACGCTGGCAGAATAGTCAAGTTAACTATTTCGATTTTCGAGATCTTCTACCCATATCTTCTAGATTTTGAACGTTTGAAGATGAGAAATTTTGGGGATTTGACTAGATTACTTATATATCATATATTATTTATTTCCTATTATTTTGTCCATGTATTTAATTATTCTTTCAATTGAATTGGTAAAACTATTTCCTATCTTTAAGAGTTTTTAATCGAAAATGTTTAAGGGACTAAATCGAGCTTTTAAAAAAAGTATTTTTAAATGAAACATACTTATTTTGATAGTACATTATATATGGGGTATTAAAGGGTAAGGTCCTGCAATTAAAAACTAGGTGTTGGAGGTCGCGTTAATGGTCTATATATGCATACCTACGTTTTCTGAGATATTTAATCAAGAGTAATCTACCATTTCTATTAGAAGAGGGAGATCTTTGCTAAGATATTTTTTAAGAGAGTTATTTTAAAGAGTTCCTAATTGAGGCACGATAAAGTTTTCATTACCAGTCTTTATTCTACAGTGAGCTATCGTAATTAATTTCAAGAAATCCCGGTGAGATTTTCCCAAGTTAATTAAAGTGTTTTCTTAGATTATCTATTTGATTACTTGGAATAATTGTTTTTAGAAAAATTATTTTCAAATGTAATATCTTGAAAATCTTAAAAAAAATATTTTTATTTGTGAAATCTGATTATCTGTTACATGTGCGTTAAATTGAGTTAAATCAGATTTGTGTTTTTCACGTAATTTCTATCACATAGTTTTTGGAACATCAATTGAGTATAATTGTTTTGGGGTGGTAGAAGCTTTTGTGAGAAGAAAAGTGATTTTTTTTTAATTTTTTTTTTGTATTTGTGAAGAAGAATGGATTATACATATTGGGATGACGTCTGATCAGGGTAGTTATGGTTTGATCTTTAGCCTAAGAAAGAAGATTAGGTTCGATTCTTGGCCTGTAAAACGATTATGTTTTGATTCTTCTTGTAATAAAATTAAGTTAGTCTTTAGCCTGGTAAAAACATAGTGAGGTTCTTCCTGAGCCGAGGAAAGGGAAAAGTGTAAGGGTTTGATTCTGAGCCCAGAAAAGAATTAGGCTAGTTTTGAGCCTGGTGAAAGAATAGTGAGGTTCTTCCTGAGTTTAAGTAAATGATAAGTTGTAAGAGTTTGATTCTGAGCCCGGGAAAATAATTAGGTTAGTTTTCAGCCTATAAAAATATTGTAAATGTTTTCGGTTCCACCTGGGAAAAGACCAAAACGGTTTAGTGGATTGAGAATCTCCGTGAGGCTCGAAGGACTTGACGTAGATAAGTGTAACTTGCCAAATCAGGATAAATCTTTGTGTACTGCATTGTTATATTTCTGGTTGTTTGTGTGTACACTTAGTTAAACACGTTTTTACTACTTAATAAGATAATAATATATTAGAAAAATTGATATCTTGTATTTGAATTAATTGTTTAAATTTTGTCACTACCTAATTCACCTCCTTCTTGAGTAGATCTTTGGGCCAACAATTGGTATCAGAGCTGGTTTTAACTGAATAGGTTTAACATCCTAGTTAAACATGATCACATGAAGTATATTGAGGAAAATGTAATATGAGAATCTTTTGCATGCCTGATGGTTTGTATGAACCTATGGTTTGTCCTAATATTTTGAATAAATCTCTTGCTTGTTTTTATATTCAATGTTCTGTTAGTGGGAATGATAGAAATAATGATAATGAGGCTGTTAATAAGGCTATCGAGAAATTAAATGCTCTTACATATGTTTTTAGTAAAGAAAATTTAAAGCTTTTACAAAACATTGCAATTTTTGAAAAAATGAAATTCGATACTTCAAAATCTCTTAAGAAAAAAAAAATAGACAAGCATTTTGGAACTTTTGAATTTTTAAATGCTCTATCTGAGATAAACACTCTTCTTGAAAAAGTTAAATCCAATGAAGAAGAAAATGATTTTTCCTAAAAAATTATGTTTTAAAACTTCGACAAAGAGTTTCAAATTTTAGAAATATTGAAAAATTAAATGAGGCTTTAAATGTTGATTTAGAAAATTCAAAATGTGAACTTGATAGAGCTTGTTTAAAAATACATTCGTTTGAAAATGATTATCGAATTTTAAAAAATGATCTTGAATTTATCAACAAGAAATTTTTTGGTCTTTAGGTGAATGTGAGTTCTTTGGAATGCTCACTTAAGCAAACTCAAAAGGAGATTAATGACACTGTAGATAAATTCAATAGTTTTGATAAAATTGATTTTTTTAAAACACCAATAGACCCTAAGGCAGTTTCTAAGCGTCAGTTACCCTATTGGATCCCGAAATAACTGGATACCCAAAAAAGAAAATTTTCATGTGGCTATGAATAATATATTTACTAGGCCACTAAGAATGAATGGAAATAATTCACGAAGGAAAGATGCAAGGTTCACTAGATCAAAAAAGATGAATGGAAACAATATACAAATGTGTAAAATAGGTGATATCAGAAAGCCACGAGTTCAGCGAAATGATTATCATTGGAAGAGAATGCAACCTCAAAAGCAAAAACTGGTTTACAAATTTTTTGCAAATCACAACAAAATAAATCAACCAATGGTGTCCAAGATGGACAAAGTTGTTGTTGAGATAAATCATTTGGTTATCTCCAAGAATGACAAACCAAGTCAATCAGTTGTTTCCAAGGATAACGGGAATACTGTTGACAATAATAATGAGGTAACAAACAAAGTTATACCCAAGGGTATTAGAAGTACACCTAATCCTTTTCACTTTAAATTCATTAAATTTGTGAAAGAAGTAGGTGTCTAACCAGCCGATGAGGTAAGTCAAAAATGGTTTTTAAGACGTGTCAAAATATATGTTTATTTGTTGTCTTAGAAACATTACGTGGTAATTTTTGAAATTACATATATTTAAGTGTACTAACATGTTTGTATACAATGTTCTTATATCATTCATATCATGCATTACATGACGTTTGTAAAATCGATCATATGATTATATGAAACATGTTCATTATGTTCTAACTAGTATTATATCATGTTTTGATTGTAGCAATATCTATTTGTGTTCCATATCTATGCTATATTTCATTTATACAAATATGTTGTTTTAAGCTGATTTTTTATAATGCATCTTGAAATGTATCTCAAGTTGTTTGCCATGTTGAGGCTTTTCAAATAGTAAAATAATTCATCATCTCTTATCTTTTTATATGATGCATTTATAGAACTCTAATTTGACAAATATGTTCACTAGCATCATGCATCTCATATGTGGTATATTAGTCTTTTAATTAGGTTAGTTTTATCATATTGATGTATCTATAAATAGTATATCAAATGAGCTGATTCGAGATATAATCATGATATTCTATTGTCAAATCCTGCATAGAATTTGTATCACATATTGATATATATGATCAAAATTGATATATATATATATATATATATATATATATATATATATATATATATATATATATATATATATATATATTTGATCTCTATTAATGATTTTCTTCCAAGTATGTTTAAAAGAGTTTCAAGTTATAAGAAAATCCATGGAGAAACAAATATTTGTTATCAAAACTCGAAGGTTAGGTTAAAGATAAGAGCGTGATTGATCCGAGGAGATATTTGATTACACTTTGAACCTTCATTCAACTCATTGGTAAAATAATCTTATTCTTTCATGATTATATGCAAAATTTATTTGACGTGATATTATCAGTGATAAATCTTTTTCACAGAAATTGACTTGCATCATTATAAATATCATGCTTTGCTAATATGCCTACATAGAACTCTGTTGGTAGCTAATACTATTTTATAACTTAAAACTGAGTTATGTGATGATTATTAAGTGTATCATTATTCTTATTGAGAAATGTTTCATAAAATCAATATTTAGCATGCTCTTATCTCTTGGCATATAGCAATGATCAATGGATTTTAGCTTACATGGTTAGTATCGATTTTATAAAATTATGATTATCCATTTTGATACCTTTTGTTCGATTATGTGAATAAATATGGCATATCAATCGGTGCTTTTAAGCTTACATGGTTAGTATCAATTTTATAAAATTATGATTATCTATTTTGATACCTTTTGTTTGATTATGTGAATAAATATGACATATCAATTGGTACTTATTGATTATTAAACTATTGATACTTTTGCACGTGATTAATCTCTTTTAATATTATTAAACTATTGATATTTCTGATAAGGAGCTAGTTTTTTTTTTTTTTTTTTTTTTTTTTTTTTTTTTTTTTTTTGAGATAGCAACATAAAAATATATGATTATCCATATTTAATCATGCATTAGACTTATATCAATTGGCTTCATAAATTATCATGATTGAGATGCTCCATATCCTTGTGCGTCAATATTTAAATGACTTTGATTATATCTAAAGGGGAGTTATTGATAAGTATCGTAAAATATATTGAGCTAGCTATTTGAAACTATACGATTTTATGCACTACAGAGAGGTTTTGAATACAACGTTTTTATCTATCTACAAGAAATCTTTGAATCTGATATTATAATGTTTTGATTATTCAAAGGAAATTTTTCAAAAATATTTTCACAAAAATTATATTGTTATAGGGGAGTATTGGTGCTTCAAAGACAAATTTTTGAAAATTATTCAAGGTTAAACAATGGCTAGGCATAATGATATATGCATAGAAAGATGTTTTGATCCTTTGTCCCCACTCTTTGTAATGACAAAGTGGGAGAATTTCTATGATGTTAGTCAATGTGATTTTTGTTCTCCTAAGCATTGTAATCATATTAGGGGAGAAATGTTTTCTAAGGAGAATAATGTGTTATGGTGGATTAAAAATATTTTTTGAAAAATATTTGTGTTTCTCATTAACAATGCTTAAACGAGTTTAAAAAATCCGTCCTCAGATTTAGGAGTGTGGTTATATTTTTTGAAAAAATATCAAAATTAATTGTCATCATTAAAAATGGAGAGATTGTTGAACCTAATATTTTGATGGACAATTAAATGTTGATGTTTTATAGAACTAATAGTTTTATTGAGTAATTTTAGATTAAAAATTCCAAAGGTTGAAATGAGAAAAAAAATGTGTCAAAAAGAAGAATCAATGGGAATTCAATATGGGTGTAACACAAAGATAAATGTAAATTTTCAAAGCAATTGAAGAAGTTGAAGAAAATTTGGTAAAAGCAACTCAATGTTTTTATGCTCTTAATGTAACCCGAATTAGGATCACGCATAACACTTTAAATGAATAATCCTATTTGAGTTATGATGAGATGTGAAGTTTAAGGTCCTAAAATTGACTTTTATAAAGCGTCAAATCATAAAAATGTTTTGGTTAAGGGTCCAATTGAAAATAGGGTTTTAATAGTTAAAAAAAGATATATTTTCGGATTAATTCGGTCAACCGATGAATGGGACAATCGACTAATGAAAACAATAGCTTAGGGAAGCTAAATGAGTAACCTACTGAAAATGTTGTCAACCAACAGTTGGGGTCGATCAACTTACGATTCCAGTAGCTGATTTAAGGAAAAAAAGGAAACATATCGATCAGATTAGTCAACCAACCAGGGGGTGGTCGACCGATGGTAAGCAATACAACGATCAATAAATGGACCATTGCAAGGAGGCCGGTTGACCGAATTGAGTTCGATTAACTGACTGGCAAAATAGTCAAGTTGACTATTTCGGTTTTCGAGATCTTCTACCCAAATCTTATGGATTTTAAACATATGAATATGATATATTTTGGAGAGTTGCCTATCTTACTTATAAATGTAATATATTATTTATTTCTTATTATTTGGTCCATGTATTTAATTATTCTGTTAATTGAATTGATAAAACTATTTCCTGTCTTTAAGAGTTTTGAATCGAAAATATTTTGGGGACCAAATCGAGCTTTTCTAAAAGTAATTTTAAATGAAACATGCCTATTTTGATACTATATGATATATTGGGTATTAAAGGTTCATTTAAGGGCTTGTAATTTGAAAACTAACCGTTGTAGGTCTAATTAAAGGTCTATATATGCAGACCTGCGTTTTCTGAGATAATTAATCAAGAACAATCAACCCTTGCTATTAAAATAAAGTAATCTTCCCTGAGATATTTTCTAAGAGAGTTATTGGTCGAAGCGCAAAAACGTTTTCATCACTAGTCTTTATTCGACACTGAGCTATCGTAATTATTTTCAAGAAATCCAAATAAGATCTTTCCAAGCTAATTAAAGTGATTTTTTAGATTATCTATTTAATTTCTTGGAATAATTATTTTAGAAAAATCGTTTTCAAATCTAATATCTTGAAAATCTCATAAAACGAATTTTATTTTGTGAAATCTAATTATTTGTTGTACGTGCTTTAAATTGAGTTAAATCATATTTGTGTTTCTTACGTAATTTCTATCATATAATTTTCAGGACATTAATTGAGTATAATTGTTTTAAGGTGGTAGAAGTTCATGTGAGAACAAAAGTGATTTTTTGTATTTGCAAGGAAGAGTAGATTAGACATAGTAGGACAAACTCTAATCAGGGTAGTTACGATTTGATCTTTAGTTTGAAAAAAAAAATTAAAAAAAAAAAAAAAGGTTTGATTCTTAGCTTGTGAAATGATTATATTTTGATTCTTCCTGTAATAGAATTAGGTTAGTCTTTAACCTGGTAAAAAAAATAGTGAGGTTCTTCTGAAGCCTAGGAAAGGTGAAAGTGTAAGGATTTGGTTTTGAGTCAGGAAAAAGAATTAGGGTTATTCTTGAGCATGTTTAAAAGATAGTGAGGTTCTTCTTGAGCTAAGGAAAATGGTAAGTTGTAAGGGTTTGATTCTGAGCTCGGGAAAATAATTAGATTAGTCTTCAGCTTGTAAAAAGATTGTATAGATTTTTAGTTCTACCTAGGAAAAGGCCAAAAGAGTTAAGTGGATTGCGAATCTCCGTGAAGCGCGGGAAACTGGACGTAGGTAAGATTAGTTTGCCGAGCCAAGATAAATCTTTGTATACAATATTGTTATATTTCTGATTGTTTGTGTGCGCACTTAGTTAAATATATTTTCACTGTTTTACAAGATAATAATGAATTAGTAAAATTGATATCTTATGTTTGAATTAATTGTTTAAATTTTGTTACTACCCAAAAATCTACCTAAGATATTGTTGTCTCTTCTAGAGGCAATGAGTATTTATAGTCTTTTTCAACAATAATTTTGGGGAGAAATCTATTGTTTGTCACCAAATCTGATTTTTTTAAAAATAAAAAATCAATGGACGAGTATGAATCGGTCTTTTACCCCCGTTATTTGGTAACAGCATGAAGTGGCTGGACGCCAAGGCAAATGCACCTATCGTCTACATATCATTTGGCAACATCGCGGTCCTAAAAAAAGAGCAAATGGAAGAAATAGCTTGGGGCTTGGTGTGTAGCAGACCCAATTTCACAGATCAAGCTTTAGAAAAAGGCCTAATAGTGAATTGGTGTCCCCAACTCTTGACTTTTGGCTCACCGGGCGGTTGGGCGTTTCATGACTTATTGCGGTTGGAATTCAACACTGGAAGCTTAAGTCTAGGGATTCGAATAGTAGTGATGCCTCAAAGGTCCGATCAAACAACGAATGCTAAGCTTGTTTCGGGTGAGAGGCGATGAGAAGGTGGGAGTTGTGAGAACGAGAAAAATAGAAGTTCATATTCAAGTTGTTATGGAGGGAAAGAAAGCAGCTGAGCGTTGGAGGAATGCTGTTCGGTGGAAGGTGCTAGCTAAAGAGGCGGTGATTGAAGGGGGGAGTTCTGATCACAACATTCAAGAATTTGTATCTCAATTCGTTAAACTATAATCTAAATCCATGTATTCACTGTTAAAATATTATATTTATACGTTAATTTTTATTTTTAGTATCTTTATTGTAGGGTTTTATTAGCTCATTTATTTTGGTGATATTCTTTCTAATTTAGCCTCCTCCCATGACTATATAATTAGAGAAATAAAACTCATTCCGATTGTACAAAAATATCAATTATATTTTTCCACATTTTCCTATATATTTTTTGGTATCTAGAGCCAACTTTTTCCCACTCACACCCTAAAAGCTGCCACCAACCACCGCCACCTACAGCCACCATCACCAAGCCATTGTTGCCATCAACCTTGAACCCTAGCCTAGTTCGCCATCGCCAGACCACCACCAAGTCGCCATCTGTGAACCAGATCCATACTGCTTTCGCACAACTGTGAACTCGCGAAACCCTAATCCTTTGACCAGCCATTATGAAGCTGCCAACCATTGCCGCTACCAACTCATCCTTGTGAAACCCTAGCCCACCTCACCATTGCTAGACCACCCACGCGACCCACTGTACATTCGTAAAATCCTAACCCTCTACACCGCCAGGAACCAAATCCACCCTGCTACAACCTTTACTAGCCGTTGCAAACTTTGTGAACCGCTCTCTTTGATAACCCTAGTTTCACAAAATTAGCCCGTTAAAGGCTTCTGTTTAGCACCTATATTGTGCTATTGATAACCGTCCATTGTGGGTTGTCTACTGTCGCAAGATGCGGATCATTCATCATCCGCAAATCTCTACTACTCATTATTGTTGTTCTCCATATGTTAGTGTTTTGTATGTCTTAAATACATAGTTGTTTCTTTTCTTCATCGTAAGGTAGGGTGACTATGGTAACTGCGCCTCTAGTTACCCAACTGATATTGTACATTCTTTTTCAGAGTAAGGTTAGTTTTCTGTAGCATTTGTCTGATTGTTTCACTACTAAAATTACGTCTCATTTGTCTCCATGGCATCCGAAAAAAAATGTCATATCCCATCTCATATTGTTCTTGCTCTACAACTACCCATCCGATTAGATTCTACTCGTGCAAATGATGTCATGATTCAACGTGTTACAACTATATTACTCAATGAAGCGAATTTTCATGCTTTGTCTTGCTCTCTTTGTCTCTACCTTGGTAAACAACGTAAAACTAAATAGATCGAAAGCACTGAGCCAAGGCTAAACTTCAATGATCCCAAGTTTGCTTAGTGGGATGCGGATAACTGTATCATTCTCAGGTAGATCTTCAATTCTATAGAAGAATTGATCTATAATATGCTCATGTTTCACTAGACTGTCAAGGGTTTATGGTCTACTCTTAAGACGATGTATGCCTACTCTTGCAATAAATCATGGATTTTCGAGCTCTACTATGAGATCTCCCATGCTTCCCAAGAATCTATGGGAATATTAGTTGTGGATTATTTTAGGAATTTTCAAACTTGGTTGGGAGGAACTTGCACACTATGAACCTCTAAGCAAATTCCCTGATAATGCCGTTGAGATCAAATCTAAGCATCAGGATCGTCGTCACGTATACCATTTCTTAATGGGTTTAAATCCGGAGTGCGAGAATCTTCACACTCAGATTTTAAATGCATTACCAACACCCAATCTATATAGACCAGTCTATATTGTTAACAATTCAAAATGTCGACTCCTTATCCTACTTGATGTCACACTTTCTATCCCTGAGTAGATGGCCTTTGTAGCCCCCTCCAGTCCTCGTCCATCAGGATTGTTGCCTTACTGTTAGCACTGACAAAACACATTGACCATTGTTATAATATCCATCCTAAGTTAAAACCTCGAAACCTAGAAGGGAAGAAAAGAAAAGGAGCACCATGTACTAGTGTTGTTTCTGATAGCATTCTCGATCCTATAGATCCACTACCAGCTCCCCTGGATCGTTCCCACATCCATGCCCAAATTGCCCAATTTCATGCCCAGTTAACCAATTTGGCATCGTCTTCCAGCCTCACGGCTGCTCTTACCTCGGGAACTCCTACTGCGGTTCAATGTAAGTCTTGTCGTCCTACTTGGATTCTGGAGTCCGGGGATAATAATCACATGACTGGTGCGTTTTCTATCTTTATCTCTCTTATTTCGCCTATCAATTAATCTATGTAAATGACATATTATACATCTATCCCTATTCATTGTTAGGGAGATACCTGTTTGTCTACCGATATCACTCTTCACTCTATTTACTATGTTCCAAACTTTGCCTATAATATTCCATTTGTTAGTCACCTTACTATGAACATTAACTGCGTCATTGTTTTCTTACCTGACTGTTGCTTGTAGGATCTTACTAAGAGGAAGATTTTTGGCAGGAGATATGAACGTTATGGTCTCTACAACTTTGGAAGTCTTACACCTCTAGACATTCCACCTTCAAGTATGTTGTGTTACGTGTTTTTTATTTTTCTATTTGTTCGTTCAAAAGTTTAAACTTGTGGCATGCCCGTCTGGGACATGCGAATTTTCAGTACTTATGTTGGTTGTTTCCCTCTATTAATAAATTTTAATATGTGGTTTTTGAACTGTCTAAACACATACACTTCCTATATTCCTCTTATGCACAATGTATCCTAAACCTTCAATCTTATCCATTCTGATATCTGGGGACCCTACCCTATTAAAACTATTTCCAAACACCGGTACTATGTCACCTTCATAGAAAATTATAGTCGGTGTACTTCGGTTTATTTGATGAAGCCCAAATCAAAGGTCTACAATCACTTTACCCACTTTCTCCAAATAATAAAAACCCAATATAACATTGTCATTTGCAATGTCAAGTAAAAGAACATATGAGAATACTTATATTTGATGAATTTCAGGCTAATCTTTATAAGTAAGACATCCTTCAGCAACTTACTTATCCCTATACCCCTGAACAAAATGGTGGGGCCGAACGTAAGAGCCATCACATCATGTATGTAGTCCATTTAGGGCTAGAAAAATAGATATTTACACGATGACATGACATGAGACTGACACGAAATTATCAGGTCTAGGTTTTGCTTATCAGATATTGGGTCGTTATCGTGTCAGACCCGATAACCCAATAAAAAATAGTGCAGGTTATCAGGTTGACTTGATAACCCAATAGGTTACACGATAAGAATTTCTTTTATTCAGATTACATGATAACTTGAGATCTAATAAGTTACCCGTTAATTTAATAAATTATTTTTACATCCCCAAATTATCAAATATTATAATTTAGTACCTAATATATATTCATATTTCTCTAACCTTACTCATTTAGTCAACTTAACAGGTTAACAAGTCATTAACATATAATAGGTTAACGTGTAATGGATAGATTAATGTGTAATGGAAACCTATCAGGTCTTATCGTGTCGGGTTGACCTAATAGGTTTCGTGTCATCGTATGACACAAAATATGATCGTGTCGTATCGTGTCGACACGATAATTTTCGTGTCGTGTTTGTATTTGAGTAGTCTGACACGATATACTTATCGTGTTGTGTTCGTATTTAGGTCTTATCATGTTTCGTGTTATCGTGTAATGACCTGTTACACGACTTGTTACCTGTTTTACCAGCCCTAAGTCTATTGTCTTTTGCGAGGAATAAATGTGCCCAAATCTTTTTAGCACGTGGCCGTTCTTACTGCCTCTTATCTCATTAATTGCACACCGAGTCGTGTCCTTACAAGCAAAGACCCCTTTCATATACTACAATCCACTAGAATCATTTTCCCTATCTTACCTCGTGTCTTTGAAAGTAGATGTTTTGTTTAGAATCAAAGCTCTACTCGGACCAAGTTAGATGATAAATCTATTCAGTGTGTTTTCCTCGGTTATTCTTCTATGTCAAAAGGATATATGTGCTATGATCTAATCACTCATCATACTTACCACTATCTTGATGTTACATTCCTCAGAATTGTCCCTATTATTTCGGTGTTATACCTTCTCTACTTATTGAGGTCACTACTATTGAAGATCACACCTTACTTCCACGCCATATTCCTATATTTGATATGTCTTTCCCTCCCATATCATCCTTACCACCTGACTCCTCACCCGCCCCATTACGAGTTTACTCTTATCGTCACCATGTCTCACATCCCCTATCGACATCTTCTCCTGACTCAGGTATATCTCCATCTCCCAATATTTTTGACTCTATACCCCCTCATTACTTGACTCGGGAATGTCGCCGACCATCCCACTACCTCCTTTTATGTTATACTAATCATCCAATTTCCAAGTATTTGTCTTCTCAAGATCTTTTGGATCAATATAAATCTTTCCTTAGACAAGTTGATTCAGTTGTATTCTTTGTTCCATACATAAGGCCCACCAGAATCCAAAGTGGGTAGCCGCTACACAAGCAGAGATGGATGACCTACAATAGAATCAGATATAAGAAATGGTTGCCTTGCTGACTGGTGAACCGCAGGTTGGTTGTAAGTGGATGTTTAATGTTAAATATCTGGCTGACAGATCCATTGATCAATATAAAGCACTATTGTTAAGGGCTACACATGAATCTCAGGAAAAGACTTTGGTCCCACTTTTGTCACGGTGGCAAAGTTAACTTTTGTCCAGATTCTTGTTTCATTGGGTGCCTCCTATTCCTGGCCTTTGTACTAGTTATATGTTAAGAATACGTTCCTTAACAGCTACCTAACGGAGACTATCTATATGGAGCCTTCACAAGGATTTCAGACTCAGGGGAGTATTCGCAATATCTATTAACTGTCAACTCCAGAAATCCCTCTATGGACTTAAGTAGTCTGCTCGTGCATGGTTCAGCTGATTCAACGATGCCATCCTCACTATGGGGTATATACCTAGCATCACTTAGATCATACCAGCTTCATCTATCGTCAGCACTTAGGATGACGCATCATTATCTCAATCTATGTGAATGACATTATTATTATTATTATTATTATTATTATTATTACAGGAGACGATGCATCTAACATTAATTAACTAAGTAAAGAAATATCTCAGACAAATTTGTGACATCAAGGATTTGGGCCCTCCCTTTCCGATACTTTCTTGGTATTGAGGTTGCTCGGTCTCTATAAGGTATCTTTGCATCCCAATGAAAATATGCCCTTGATCTTCTTCAGGATATTGGAATGCTTGGATGTAGCCCTGCTTCTACTCCCATGGATCCAAACCTTAAGTTAACACCAATTAACTCAGGAGAATTATTACTAGATTCATTAGTATATCAACGACCTGTGGCCTTATCTATCTGACTAATATAAGGCCAGATCTTACATATGATATTAGTGTTTTGAGTTAGTTTATGCACTCACCATGTACACCGTACCTGGATGTTGTCCACCATATCTTTCGATACCTCAGAACATGCCTCGGTCTTGGTTTTTTATATATGACAAAGGCACATGAGGGACTTTACTTTACAAATGTCGACTATGTAGGATCGTAGGATGATAGACGTTTGAACTATGGTTTGTGCACCTTTTGTGGAAAATACCTAATCTCATGAAATAGTAAGGAGCAATCCGTAGTCTCCCAATTTTTTGATGAAGCTGAGTATCGCGCCATGGCTTAAGGAATGTGTGAACTCCTTCGGCGTTGTTTCCTTTTGACCTAGGTGGGACTTCTCGTGAGAGACTCAGGTTTTCTGTGACAACAAGTCCACCATATTGTTATCCTCAGACTCAATCATCCATGAAAGGACCAAACACATTGAGATCGATATTCACTTAATTCGTGAGAAAGTCCAATCAAGAATCATCACACCCAGCTTCGTCCCATCTTCCAAACAGACGACTGATATGTTCACTAAGTCCATAGGATCATCTTTTCTTGAGTTAGTTATTGGCAAGGTAGGACTCATCAACATTTCGTCCCAACTTGAGGAGGAGTGCTGAAATATTATATTTATGAGTTTAATTTTTATTTTTTGTTTTTTTATTGTAGGGTTTTATTAGCCCATTTATTTCGATAATATTCTTTCTAATTTAACCTGCTCTTCTGACTATATAATTAGGGGAATATAACTCACTCTCATTACAAAAATATCAATTATATTTTTCCTCGATTTCCTATATCTTTTTTTCACCACCAACTCTTCTTACAATTAAACAACTCTATATTATGATGGCTATAGGTTTGCATCAATATTAACATGCATATTATGACGAGATAAGAAGAGGTTAATTATCAAGGAGCCAAGGTGATGAATTTGCGAGGGTGACTTCATATTATGTTCTTCGGCACATCGATTTTGGTACGCTAAATCAAAATATTGTAATACATGATGTGACCGTTCACGAGCCATTCTCGTTGAATAGATCTCAAAATTTTATTTCGGAAACAAAAACAGATTTTTTATTCTCAAATTTCTGAACCTTGAACACAAACAAACTTTTTGGCCTCAGGTTTCTTTCTATTTCTTGAATACATCTATATTTGTATTTTCAAACTTATATTTTTGTTTTGAGAATAGAATTTTTTTTTTCTCATATTTATGTTTTTATTTTCAAAGGAGAAACAAAAATTTGAGAACAATAACACAACAATTATTATATTTGTGTTTTTTTATTTTTATTATTTGTTCTGAAAAAAAATATATATTTTTATCATCTTCCTTTGTTTCTAGAATGATTTTTTGAGAAGAATGGGCGTGCCCGCTGCCCAAGGGTAGGAGAAAAGTGTTTTGGGAGGGGCACATGCCCCCCCCCCCCCCTCCCCTCAAAAAATAAAAAATTCTAATTTTATCTTATTTTTTGAGTTAGTTTTTGTTAGTGTCCCTATTCATTTTAAATAATGACCCTTGTAATTTTTTTTACAGTTAATTGTATCCGCGGTAATTTATAATTCAATTTTACATTATGTATAAAACTTTTAGAAACAAAAACCTATAAAAAGACTGGAGACTTCATGGAAAAGGATAAACTAGAAGGAGAAGAAGGGATTGTTAATGTCATGTTTTTTAACTCTTTACTTAGAGATTGTTTTTTTTTTTTTTTTTGAATAATTTCTCGATTGATTTATTTTTCATCTCCATTATTAATTAGAAGTGTATCTTAATTTCTTTTGATAGCGCCGTCGAAAAATTCTTTTAGAAAAAATAAAACAATATATTTTTATGGCTAATTTGTGCCCCTCGGCTAATTTTCCGACTCTGGCACTTCTGGTGACACCATATTTCTCATCTCTCTCAAAACCCCCTACCCCCTAGGCTCTCCCGAGAGCTGAGGAAGACAGGGGGTTGGGGACCTTAGGTAGGGAGGGTTGGGGGTTGATGGTTCTTTCGGGTTAGAGTATTAGTTAATTTATTTATTTTATTTTTTATATGAAAAGTATTTTAAAACATATTTTTCATAATTACTGTTAAGATAATTTAGAAGTGGGGAATGAATCATGTATTGATATATTGAGAAAGAAATATACAAGGTTACATGTATTTTGAATATATATAATAGAAACTATACATGAGTATTGGTAACGCGCGGAATATGCCGCTACTTACTCTCGCAAGTATACGAGGTCTAAGTTTTAGTATAGTGTGATCGTTAAGATCGGGTTATCATATCCACAGGGATTGTTGTCATTACTATCGAATACTGCATTTGTCGTGACCTAAGTTTATCTAAGCGAAAAACAAATGTATTTAATTAATTAAACTAATACTAATATATCCTAAATTAACTACACTATTATGTTAATATGTTTTAGGGTGAAGAATTGCATAGGGATTAACGTGTTTACAAATACGTGTTCGATTCCGATTTACTGACGTTTACGTTATTTGACCTATTTGACAACCTCGGTACGTAAACTCCACCGCCACCTCTTCCGAGTGTAAGACAGGGGAATACATGACTTCGAGCCAACAAAGAAATCCCCTTCAACGCCTTAACGACCCTAGGTCACGTGAGTCTCGCCCAGCGTTATTGATTGCACACAATCCAACTCCCTCCCGGGTTATTGGATCGTCGCGTTGTATTTACCCTATCAACAATCTCCGTTCTAAAACTCTCTCTTCACCTCTTCCGAGCGTAAGACAAGGGATATAACGCAACTTCGAGTCAATGAATAAGTCCCCCTCAATGTCTTAACGACCCTAGGTAGCGTGTGTCTTGCCCAACGTCATCGATTGTCCATAATCCAACTCCCTCCCGGGTTATTGAATCGTGGCGTTTGTTTACCCTTATCCGAATCCGGGGTTTGTCAAAACCCTGTATTCTCCATTTATCAATCCAAGCATAATAAATAAACAATACAATAAATACAATCAAACTACGAAGAACAATCACAAACGAAACATCGAAATCATCCAAACAACGTATTTATAAATATAGTATTAATCCCTACTACAATCCATATTTAACTCGGGGCCATAGCCACATATACAAGAAAATAACGAGCTAAATATGCTCACATACTCCTAAGATAAAGAAATAAGGAAAAACGATCGAAGAACTTAGCCTCGTCCGAAGATAAACCGCTAAGAACGTTCAACGATCGATTCGCTGTCTTCTCCACTTTGGGATGCGAGCTCCACCACTAAAATTCCTAACCATCGGCTTAACTATAGCCTAAGGGGCTCAAAAATGCAAGAGAGAGGAGAGATATTCCGGCCAAGGGGGAGGAGAGGGGATATTTATAGCAAAAATATCCTAAAAATATCTAAAAATATCTAAAGGCTGTGCAGGGCAAATCCGCCTAGGCGGTGAAACTTCCGCCTAGGCGGAGTTAGGTTGGTTAAGTCTGATCGCCTAGGCAGTGAAGTAGGCGGTGGACTAGAGAACATTATGTTGGATTTTTTCCTAGGCGGTAGAATTTTCGCCTAGGCGAGCGGCTGTCAGTAGCCCTTCTACGTCCTCTGCTGGATTTTCGCCTAGGTGGTGGAATTTACACTCAGGCGGTCGTCCGTCAGTAACATTTTGTTCTTCTCTGCATTTTCATCGCTTAGGCGGTGGTCTGGACGCCTAAGCGGTGGGCCTGTTTCATCTTTTAGCCTCCGAGCTTGTTTATCCATCGTAACTTCGAACCGCTTTGGTTCGATCCAATCATTTTAACTCCAGTTTTCTATCTTTTTGCCCCATACACCTAAGTTATACAAAAAATATGAAAACTAATTAAAACACAATAAAATACTATATTAACATATTCAAAAATTAACAAATTCGGATTGGAAATAGATAGGTTTTTCACACCTATCAAGTATCTATAAGAGAAGTATGGTTAAGGTTTTGCCCTATGGACCAAGTGGGCTAAGCCCATTACTACACTAACATCTCTCCTCAAACTCAAGGCGGTAAGTGTGAGGTGAACTTGAGTCTAGAAACCAAAGAGTGAAAATGTCCGGTTAGATTAACCTTAATGAAAATGTTTGATGTCTAATCGACTGAATTGATGGATTGTAGATGAACCGTATTCTGGAGAATGTGATAACAGATGAAGTGACAATCAATCTTGATATGTTTTGTATGTTCATGTAATACATCATTGTAAGCGATCTGAATAGCACTCATGTTGTCACAGTGTAGGATAGTAGCTGCAGGAGAAGAGATGCCCATGTCAGCTAGTAGTCATCGAAACTAGAAAAGCTCTTAAATTGCATCAGCCATGGCACGATATTCAGCTTCAGTACTAGAGCGAGCAATAACAATTTATTTTTTATTACACTAAGAAATGAGATAATTGTCAAAAAAGAAACAGTAACCAGTGGTTGAACGTCTATCGATGGGGTCTCCAGCCCAATCGGCATCAGAATAAGCTTGTAAGATGGGAGCAGACTGAACTATGAATCCCATGAAATAAAATACCCTTAACATACCGAAGAATGTGAAGAACAACCGAGTAATAAGTGGTCTAAGGAGCGGACAAGAATTGGCTGACTTGATGAACGACATAGGCAATGTCAGGGCGAGTAATAGTAAGATATACAAGATTTTCAACCAGTTTGCAATGAGTGACATCCTAAAGAGGTGAAACATCGATTGGGGTAAGTCTGACGTTCGGCTCGAGAGGAGTAGTGGCAGTGGTTGAGTCAGTGATCCCAACCTTGGAAATAAGATCCGAGTCATATTTGGCCTGAGAGAGAAAATATCCATCAGAACTGTATGAGACTTCGAGGCCAAGAAGATAGGTGAGCACGCCAAGATCTTTCATCTCGAATTGTCCACTGAGAAACTTTTTAAGTTCAGAAATACTGTGTAGATCATCTCCAGTAACAACCATATCATCCACATACAACAAAAGAAGGATAATATCATTGGCAGAATGGCGAATAAACAGAGTCGAATAATGAGAACTAGGTGTGAACCCAAAACGATGAATAGTAGTGATGAATTTAGCAAACCAGACACGTAGACCTTGCTTCAAACCATATAGGGCACGACGAAGACGACAAACTTTATTTCTAGGGGCAACTAGGCCGGGAGGTGTATGCATATAGACTTTCTCAAGAAGATCACCATTAAGAAATGCATTTTTGACATCCATTTGAAAGAGAGTCCATTTTTGAATGGTGGATACGACAAAAAGTGTACGAACAGATGTTAGTCTCGCCACTGGAACAAATGTCTCTTCATAATCAATACCATATTCCTGAGCGAATCCTTTAGTAACAAATCGGGTATTATATCGTTCAATAGAGCCATCAAAGAGTGTCTTGATTTAAACACTCATTTGCACTCAATAAGAGTTTTTCTAGGAGACAGATCAATAATATCTCAGGTATGAGTTTTAGTGAGGGTCTGAAGTTCTTCATCCATTGTTTTCTGTCAAAGAGTATTAGTACTAGCCTCCTTATAAGATTGAGGCTCATGCAGATAAAATATAGTGGAAAAAAAAATCAGTAAGGTAATATGGACAATGAGTTACCTCGGTAGAGCGGCGAGGGTGTTCTGGAGCGTAGGTCTCAGAGTAGTTGATATAGAATCATCGGCCACAGAAGAAGTCTCAAGCATAGTCGCTGGAACTAGAGAGGTGAGATCAGCTGGTGATTCTGGAGTGGGTTCAGTTGGTGGGTCTAAGGTGGACTCAGCATAAGGTGCAGGTTGGGCTCAATAAGTGGTGCTAGAGTGGACTCAATAGTACCTGGAACTGTATAATCTGGAAATAACTCAATGGATGGATCTGTAAAGAATCGGTAGTTGGTGAGGCTTGACATGTTAATTGACCGTAAGGAAGAAAACATTTGATGTTCTCAAAAAATAACATGTCTTGAGATATGAAAGGTTTTAGACATGGGATCCCAGCACTGATACCCTTTATGTTCGATGTCATATCCAAGAAAACAACATAGACGAGCCCTTGGTTCCAGTTTGTTATGTTCATGTGGTTTGAGAAGAACAAAACAGGCGAAACCAAAGACTCTGAGTTCAGAGTAATCAGTAGTTTTATCGAAAAGGCGTTCAAATGGAGACTAGTTTTGGATTGTAGCAGAAGGGACACGGTTTATTGTGTAGACAATTATAAAGGCAGCCTCACCCCAAAAACGCTCATGGCATGATGAAAAAATGAGGAGAGTGCGAACTGTGTCAAGAATATGTCTATGTTTACGTTCGGCTCGTCCATTTTGTTGGGATGTACTAGGACAGGAGCGATGGAGGAGCGTACCATTTTTGCGAAACAGGTTAAAAAAAACACGATCCTTGTATTCCATTGTATTATCTGAGCAAAAAACTTTGATATTTCTAGAAAATTGGGTTTGAACCATAGAAGAAAACTCAAAATATATTTGGAATAGTTCGGATTGACGTTTCATAAGAAACAACCATGTATATCGAGAGTATTTGTCCACAAAGATAACAAAATAACGAAGGCCACCTATTGAGGCATGAGGAGAAGGCCCCCCAAATATCAGAATGAATAAAATTAAAGGGTGCAAAGGAAATAGACTAACTATCTTTGAAAGGTAAGACTGATTGTTTGGTAAGTTGGCAATGGATACATTTGAAAAACTCATGTTAAACTGAACCTAACTGACCACTAGAGATAAGTGATTTGAGTCGGCTAGATGAAGTGTGGCCAGACCGAGCATGACACATTTAGGATGGTGAAAGATCAGCTAATAGTTGTGGAGAAAAGATGAGGATACCAGTAGTGGTGGTGAGGTTGCATAGGTTGATAAAGGGACTTGAGGTTGTGGTGGTGATGTAGTTGGAAATGGAAGGTGCAAACTATTAAGTTCAAATAGGCATCCAACCTTACCACTAGTCCCAAGAGTTTCTTTTGTCATAGGATCCTACACACGACAACCACTATTAGAAAATATTATTTCAAATCCCAATTCATAAAGTTGTCAAGAGACAAGAGATTTAATGTGACTTTCATAATCAAATACATATCAGGAACAGAAAGATGAGAGGTAGAAACCTGATCAATATGAGTAACATGCGTTTGAGAACCATCAGCGGTATGAATACTAGGGATATTCATAGTGGAGAGTTTGGTTGAAAAAATATGGGGATCAAATGTCATATGATTGCAACAAGCAGAATCAAAGAACCAATAGGAGTTACTTGTAGTAAGTAAGAGAGCAGGGGAAATGTTTGTATCATTACCAGTGTTGGAGAATATATGAAGGAGGAGTGAGGCCAAATCTGAAATAGATATGGTGATAGTAGTGGGGGTAGGATCCGAACCCTCTTTGGCATTGATAATGAGCAAAGAACCCACAAACATCGTTGTTGAACTTAGAAAAACTGTTGTCATGGATGGATTCAGAATACCAAATTTGTCCATGAATCGGTATTAAATCTCCAAGAACCAGGTGAGAAACGGGTGAATTGGCGTAGAAACCACACAAATATAAAGGAATGTATATTATGTGAGTCTCAAACCACAAAACAAAGGCCGGAAACAGAATCAGAACGTCGAGAAACTCTAGGAATTGGTCCAAGTTCGAAGAAAACTGGTAAAAAAATGCCTAAACCGACCCCAAGAATATTTTTCAGTGAACTGGTGACGTGGCAATAGATGATTGACTACACGCTAATGTGGCGGTCAACAGTGACGTGGCTGGAGAGTCAAAGATGAAATAGCGGACACATGTTAGTAATGTGGCAAATATCGAACAAAAATTGTTGAGGTGGCAGATGATATAGCACCTGACATGGCGGCTGACATGCCTTAGTCAATGCTGATGTGGTTGAATTCAGCGCTGACATGGCGTTTGCGTAGCAGCCGAAACTTTGGACCTCGCGTGAGGGCTTGTGCGGTGTCGGAATGGAATTATTTTTTGTGTCATTCGAATCGTCTCATCGATACGGTTCCAATGATATGTTGTGAGTGTGGTTTGGAGCCCTAGTTGAGGCTGTAGATCCCAAAATCTGAGACGGCGAAGGGTGGTGGTACTGTAGGATATTGAAGGCGCGTGAGTGAGCGTGTAATCTCCGGTGGCAGTGATTTTGGTGCGCTGTGTTCGTCTCTACAAGAGGAAGACGTTGGTGTGATGGTTGTTGATACCAGAGAAAGAATGAACCCAACAGTAGCGACGAAAATCTCGAGAGAATACGGGCGGCAGCGACGGCAGAAGCTTTAGGGTTGCAAAATTTTTAGAAAAAACAGGTTCAAGAAATACTTGCTCTTGATACCATGTTAAGATAATTGAAAAGTGGAGAATGAATCATGTATTGATATATTGAGAAAGAAATACAATGTTACATGTATTTTAAATATGGGTTAATTACACTTTACCCCCTTGTAGTTTGGCCCATTTGCACTTTACACCTTTGTGGTTTAAACGTCGCCGCTTACCCCCATGTGGTCTTGGACTTAAATGCCACAGTTAAAATTAAGGTTAATTTTGTCTGTTTACTTTGAAATTAAGGGTAATTCTGTCATTTTGTTCTAATTAATTCAAGGGATCTATTTGCAAAATTTTCAAAAACTAAAAGGGTCAAAATGTATTTCTTCTCCAAATTCATCTGTTCTCTCTCCTCCTGACGACTCCAACGACGGTGGCGGCGGCAGCGAAACTTCCGACGTCTTCTTTCTCTCTCTTCTGGGTACCAACCACCCCCATACTGGCCACCACCCACCGCGCCGATCACCCCCCACCCAACCATCCACACCGGCCACTCCAAACATCACGCATATAAATATACATATACATACACATACAAACTAGGGTTTCGATTTTGATTTCGAAATCAATTGTGAAATCGAAATCGAAATCGAAACGGAGAAGAGGGTGAAGACGTCAGGGTTTTGAGGGTTTCGAAATTGATTTCGATTTCTATTTCGAAATCAAACGTGACGGCAAAGACGGAGAAGAAGACGAAGACGACGGCGAAGACGAATGTGAGAGTTTCGATTTCGATTTTGAAATCGAAATACAAATCCAGTTTCGAAATCGAAATTTAAATGGAGAGAATGGTGAAGTGGACAGCGAAGACGGCATCGGTGAGGGAGAGCAGACGAAGAAGACGTGATGATATTGAAAAAAATACACTTATGGCCCTTTAAGTTTTTAAATAGTATTAAAATAGTCCTTACCCAATTTTTTAATGGTATAAATGTCATTTCATACTATTTAACAGATTTCCGTTGACTTCCGTCCATTGACCGTTAGAGTTAACGGAAAATGTAACCGTGACATTTAAGTCCAAGATCACAGAGAGGGTAAGTGGTGACATTTAAATTATAAATGGTAAAGTGCAAATGGGCCAAACCACGAGGAGGTAAAGTGTAATTAACCCTTTTAAAAATACAGAATATAAACTATACATGAGTATTTATAGGAAAAGTAAAGTTAGAGTTTTGTCCTATGGATAAAGTGGGTTAAGCCCATTATTACGCTAACAATTACAAGGGAAAAAAAAAAAAAAAAAAAAAAAAAAAACTAGGTATCTACCATATTATAAGTTAATATCAACGACGACAAAATGTTAATTTTGTCATGAGATTTAATATTGGTCCGAGTCCAACCAATAGTATTTCGCTCAAAAGATATGGTGAAGTCCTAGAAAATGTGTCCTATCAAAATTACTTACGCAATCATGTACATTATTATTACCTGTTTGGACGAATAGGACTTTTGCATGTCCTATTGATTGGTCAACAACCAACGTTGAACACAACACCTACGGTCAAACAATCTTGTTGGACAAGTATCACCTTCACTTTTCAACCTTGTCGTCTACGTTTTACCATCACCTGGAACACCATTCTTTTTTCATTTAAAAGTCCCTTCCCGCCTCCCCACAAAACCAAATGAAAATCATGTGGGAGAGAGAGAGAATTAGATGAAATGGGTAGCAAAAAACCTCATGCTCTAGTAGTCCCATTTCCAGCACAAGGTCACTTTAGTCCAGCGCTGCAACTCTCCAAGCGCTTAGCCTCAAAAGAGCTTAGGGTCACTTTCGTCACCACCATTGGCCACGCAAGTCCAGTGGTTCCATCAGGATGGAGCAAATCAGCAATGGCTACGAAGAAGACACTACAAGAAAAAAGGTTTTTTTTTTTTTTTTTTTTTATCTCTCTTACTAAATATAATTTATTTCATTTTTTGAATAAAACGTGATTATAAAAATATAAGTGACATATAATCTCGTTTAAAATTGCAATGTGATAGTAAGTATTTTTTTATCTCATTATTTTAATAAAGCGTGGTAATAAATTGATAGTTTTTATCACATTCAGTATTTATAAGTGAGATTAATTGGTCAGTAAGATGAATTTGGCCAAAAAAAAAAAGGCTTCGGTTCTATTTCGTGTTCGCGCTCCTCGTCCAAATCCTCTTCTTGTTGCTTCATCTACACTAGCCATATATGGCGTAAGCTGTATATGTAGAGGCATATGCCTCTCAATCGCATGGTGTAAGCCGCATATGTAGAGGCATATGCCTCTGGCCGAACACTTCTCATTAAAAAAGCCTTTTACATCACTGGTCTTAAGCCTACTGGCGGTGTTGAATCTAATATTGTGCCTGCTTGAGCCATTGCGCATGTTGATATTAAAAAACCCTTTCCTGGTTCTGAGTTATAAATTCTTTACTTTAGCGGGCTTGGAAATATAGTGTTCCTTTTTATTCTATTGTTGGCTTCTACTTGTGCAGCTTTTGGGCCAAGTTTTCAATATTCTTTGTCAGAATAACCCTGAGCTTGTGGAGATAGACGCAGGACCGTTATGAGGCCTCCACAAGTTCTTCGTGAAGGCACACAGAAAACTCTTTTTTGTGAACTTTATGGATCTTTGCAAGACGTAAGCAGACATTCTTAGTATTTTTGATATAATATTTGAACTAATTTGGAAATTTATTGAAGTGATGCATATTTTAATCTTTTTCTCTCTTCCTTTTTTTCTTTGACCAATTTAATCACTTGGGTATGACGTATTTGAACTAATTTGCAAAATTATATATTTTTTAAAAGAATTCAACTATTTACTAGTTTTGTGAGTCGGAGCATGTGATGACTTTCTTGTTAGCTGAGATGGGAACGAGTGGCAACAAAGATTAGTTGTGAAGGGCCGATTTGCTCCCGAAAACTTTGAAGGAATTTTGTGGCGTTATGTTAGTAAGTTCTGTATTATTATCACTACACTTGAGTGGTCTTATTTATTTATTTTTTTAAAACAGTACTTGGAAGGATGGATTAACTACTTTTGAATGATTGAAAATTTGAAATGTTGTATAAATGTTGATAGATGTGCAGATGAATATGTCATATGTGATGGTTGCAAAAGTCCAGAAACCATTCATTCCAAGGAGAATCGTCTCTTCTTTCTTCAATATGAGAAGTACTGGCCAAAGAGCTATCTAAAAGTAAAGGTGAATCGGGTAGTTACTAAAAATAAATAATTAATTTCTTCAAATACAAATAATCAAATTTTCTAAATAGATTATTATCTTGTTACGCAGTGGATATGTGTTTAATATTAAGTGCACACCCAAACACAATATAAAGAATAAACCAATGCAGCACACAAGAATTTATCCTAGTTCGACAAGTTACTCTTACCTACATCCAGTCTCTCGAGTTCTACGGAGATTCGCAATTCATTAACCTCTTGATTCCTTTACTAATAGGAACCAAACTCTTACAATCCATGATTATTTTTGCAGTCACATAATTAACCTTAATAATTTATCCTTTTCACAGGCCAAGGAAGAACTCTATCTTTTTATCAGGTTAAAGATAAACCTAACACTCTCTTACTTATCTTTTTTATAGGGAATAATGAATCTTTACAATTCACTCGTTAATTTAATTACAAGTTGAATTAAAACCTAATTTTTTTCAAACGAAATGAATAATCTAACATTTTTACAGAATAAAGATCAAACGCTAATATTTTTCACATGAAAAATATCAAAACCTAACTATTCTTACTAGACACTGTCCCAAACGTGTCTAATCCGCTTAAACTCACGAATAACGAAATGTAACTTTCTTCTCACAAGGAGTTTCTACCACCTCAATACAAATATACTCATTAATATCCTGAATAATTATTATGTGATAGAAACAGTGTGAGGCAATTAAAATCTAATTAGTATAATAAATTGGGTAGTACAAATTTAGCACGTAATTAGATAATCAGACAAAAATCATTTAAAAATATTTTTAAGCGTTTTAAGCTCAAAAATGATTTTCCTAACAATTATAAACCAATCAATTAATATAAATATAACTCTAAAAAACAAGTAATAAAGTTTGGATAAATTTTACCAGGAAAATACCGAAGACAATAACAATATCGCAATTAGAACTCAAATCGGTGATGCTAAACAACAATCGCTTTAGATAAAAAACTTAAATAGAATCTCTCGTGGCAATCACTACAAAAATCTCACTCTCATAATAGCTCAAACAGATATTTATGATGTACTTAATTCCATTCCCGCAGCTCTAATTAAATAGACCTAGAACTAGCTATCTAATGGCTAGTTTTTCAAAAATATGTCATTAAATGACACTCTGAGGCTCCATATAACAATATCCTATAAATATAGGTATGTTTTACATAAAAATATTCATTGAAATACTTATATAGGTCTATAAAACTATTTCTAATTCAAAACCATAAGAATAGGAAATATTAAATCATTAAAATTAAGAGAATCTTAAAATATATGGATTAAATGAATAGGAATCACATAATAGGTCATACATACTTGAATTACATTCAAATCTCCAAAATCCCTTTGCTTGGAATCATAAAAAACGGATAGTTTTTTTTTTTTTTTTTTTTTTTTTTTTTTTTTTTTTTTTTTAATCAAGAGACTAAATCAGCCGAAATGTTGACTGAAATGGTCAGTTGACTGAACCCTGTCCTCGGTTGACCGCCCAATACCAAGGCTGAACAAGCCGTTGGCTTTAAGCCCTGTCAGTTGACCGACCCAATTAAAGGACTTCCCCATTTCATCCACTAATTCATTCGGTTGACCGACCCTTCTCTATCGGTTGACCGAATTGATTAGAGTACTTACTTCCTCACCCATTTCAACCACTATTTCAAAATGGTTGACCGATTGCTTTTCTCAGTTGACTAATTGGATTAGCAGGACTTCATTTTAACTCCCAAAGCTCACTATTTTGATAAGTTGACTGACCCCTTTTGCCGATTGACCGAATTGACCTAAAAACACACAATTTTGTATTTTAAAACACATTTTTCAATTTGGTCATTTATCAAAACCAATTCACATAAGGAACACATAAAATATCTTATTTTAGGATTTTAAACTTATCACTTCTTATCATAATACACATAAGATTACTTCATTTCAAGTGTCGTGCGCGATCCTAATTTGGATTGCATTAATAGTATATAAGTAAAGAATTATTTTCACTTATTTTTCTTCAACGTTTTCAAAACTCTTCACATCTTTATTATGTCCATCTTACACCCTTTATATTTTCTTCAACAAATCTTCTTTTTAATCAAGTGCATAAAATTATAAATTTGAAACATTCGATAAAATCATTAGTTTCACAAAAAAATATCAATATTTAATTACTCATCCAAAAAAAATATCAATATTTAATTATTCATCCAAACCTTAGATTCAAAGTCTCTCTTATATCCTTATATTACCCATTTTAAAAATTGTTTCAAAATGGACTAAACTTATCAATTCAATATGAAATAATTTTATTTCCTTTTTTCCCCTTTCCCGTCCATGGCCTATGATGAATGAAAAGATATTGCCGACATCGGCTGATTTTCTTACATGACTGAATATCTTAAGGCGTTTCTGAGGCCTTTTTACCTTTGTAATCTTAAACTCGTAGCAGTATGTCTGAGATGTACCTACATTGTCAGATCATCTTACCGATCGAGTAACATTTAACTTAATTGATACCTCCTAAAAGGGGGAGAGAGGGGGGGAGGACCAACTGAATTGAATTTGTTGTTTTCGCTTTCATTTAATTGTTGATCTTTTTATTGATCGTATTTTTATGGTATTTGTCTTGGTAGTGTGGTTCGGGCCAATCGGTTGTCCCAATCAAACCTGGGCTCGTTTCTCGTGTGGGCCGACGCTTGGCCCATGATTTTGGTGCAATTTGTTTTTATGCTTTTCGAACGCGGTTTGCGTCGTCCGCCAAACAGGTACTAATAAAGATATTGTAAAGACTTTATTTGAGAATTGGAAATCTTGTTTTATAATTGATATGGGTTACCGTTGTAAGATTTTTTGTTTTTCTATGTTGATATAGATTTTTTATGTCATCAATATTTTAATTATTTTAGAGTAATAATTTTTTTAATTAATTTTTTATATCATTTTTTTATTTATAAAATAGTGGGGTTAAACTATTGTTTTTTTAATATAAATATGAGAAACAATCACATTTTTTAAATGTGATAGAAAAGAGAGTAAATATCTCAATTAATACAAAACTGAGATAAATATTATCCAAATAATCACGATTTTTTACTTTGATCACATATATGATCATTTTAATCACATTTGAAACAAGATATTAGATGAACTAATCATCCCGATTTTTAATTGTAATAAAAATTCTACCATCTCAGTTTTTAACGGGGATAAAAAAACATATTTTTAATCACACCTCCATTTATTACGGTCTGATTTGGGATAAAAAATTGTGATAAAAACTTTTTTATCACGCTTTTTAACCGTGATAAAAAGTCTCATTTCTTGTGGTGAGGTGAAGAACCCAGGAGCAAAGAAGCCTTTACCAAGATAATCAAACCCTAATCTTGCAATGCCTAGGTGTTCTAATTGAGAGACAAAAACAAGTCGATTACCCTGTGAAACTAGTTGTTTATGATTTTGTTAAGCCGTGGGCACTAGAGATAGAACATAAGTTAAGCATTTATGGACCTCCATTCTTCACTCAACGCTACGCTGCATGTGCTATCTACTGCCATATACAACATTAGACTCTGGAAGAGGAACAAAAGTCTCCATACCTTCATTGCTGCCATTGGAGAAAAATGATAAGTCATCTTTCATCTCTAACTGTTGTGACAAACTGCTAATTAGATGTTAAGTAGGTAATACCTCAAACAAGAATAAAATAGCCAAACAGAAGGAAACACACGATATTTACGTTGTTTGGCAATTTGCCTATGTCCACGGGCAAGACCAAACCTTTTATTGATTGAGAACAAAGAGTTACTATACAAAGTAGCCATTCGAATTTATATCAAACAACCCGAGCCCTTAAACCTTTGTGCGCCCTTTCTCAAATATATTTTTCTCTCTACGCAAAGTACCTCACAAACATTACAAGAAAACTCTCTAAGCTTCCTTCTCTCTACAAGAATGCTCTTTATCAATACAGGATAGAGAATGAGATACCTTCCTTTGGCAAAGGCTCAATCTATTTATAAGACAAGATCCACCTAATCTCATTACTCCCAACCTCCAACTCCTAACTCATACCTAATATCATTAATACAAGGAGACATAATTAATGTAAGTGGGTAAGGCCACCTAATTACTCACAAATCTCTACCTTAGTCGAAAGCCACTTAGGTCCATCAATAAATTTTTCAAGGTCTCGTGTCCTAGTAGGATTCCCATCTTGTCGCACATGGATGCTTCATCAATCTTTAGTTCCTTAGCTTGATTAAGTCCAAGCAATGCTTGAGCTTCGCGACTACAAGTGGTTTCATCATTATGTCCGCTGGATTATCTAATGTATGAATTTTCTTCAATAAAATTCTTCTTTCGAACACCATATCTATGATAAATGAAGTCTAATATTAATGTTGGTCCTTTCATTGAACATCTGATTTTTAGTCAAATTTATATCACTCTGGTTGTCGCAGTATAATATTGTTAGTTCATGTACCAACCCCAGATCGCTAACCAAACTACTCAGCAAAATGGCCTCCTTCACTGCTTTTGTAGCCACCATATATTCAACTTCTGTTGTAGGCAATGCAACTGTTGATTCAAAGTTGTCTTCTAGCTTATGGAACTTAAACAAAGAGTGAAGATATACCCAGTCAAAGATATTCTCTTATCAATATCTCCAGCATAATCAGAGTCCATATATCCAACAACACTAGCAGAAGTGTCGTTGCCTTTGTTATAGACTAAATAGATATCTACAATATCCCTCAAGTATCAGAGTATATGTTTCACAACTTGCAAATGTGTTTTCATGGTCAGTCCATGTAACGACTGACCATACTTATTGGATATGAAATGTCAAACCTTGTAAACACCACATTTTGTCTCGTCTAGTTAGTGTCGAATTAAATACAAGGTTAAATAAACGCTAAACTTAGATTTAAAGGGAATGAATCCCTACCTGAGATCATACTGTATACTTTAAAAAAAATACCAAACAATATGGGAAAACATGAAAACTGTTAAATTTGACAAAATTCAACTAAGTAAAAGTTTTGGGTCAATCTCAAAAATCCTATAATTTAAGAGGGTCTAAAATGAAAATTTTAAAGGTTTATTTTTCATTTAATAACCTTTAGTATGAATAAAAATTAGCCGCTACCCTTTAATTATAGGATATTTCAACAAATTACTCTGATTACCTACCTTGACCTTCAAACATTTGCAATCACTGTATTTTGTCAGTTTAACACCAAAAACACTTGTTTTATTTATGCATATTACATCAAATACCATCTAGAAACAATATAATAGATCTTGCTAAAGGCTTGTTAATGTCATGACAAGCCCTAAATCACCAAGGTAATTAAGGATTTAGGCTTGGTTTGGATTTACACCAATCCAGGTTGTCTTAGCCCAATAAATCAAGGGCTTACCCATAATTAAAAGGCCCTCAAAGGAGCCTTAAAATGATCAAAGATCCCCTTGATATTCTCTACACAAAATATCTAAGGGAGAAAAAGAATATTAAGGAGAAAAGGAAGGTAATCACTTATGGAAAACTACATCCCCTAAGTAGGTACGATTTCATAATAATAATAATAATAATAATAATAATAAAAAAAAAAAACCCTTCATTCATGGTTTAATCTTGTGTATTATGCTAGTACATATCATAATCATGTAGTTCATACACTTAAATTTCAAGTATATAACTCATAAAACCCATAATCAACCAAGTAATCTTTGACTCTGGTTATAATCACCAAATCATGTCCAAATCATTCCAACCATCTCAAGAACATTCAAGAACATCAACATCAACCAAGAACATGTTAAAAACATGTAAGGATAAAAAGAAAACCAATATCACACGATGAGGTGTACATACTCTCAATGATTCTCTTAAGAACTCTTCGAACCAAACTTTTTACTAAATGTTGATACTAACTATAATTGTTAATAATTGGATTTATATTCTGCTAAGCATCAAGATCACAGCCTGGTAGGCTAGTGGACTGGCACCCCTAATACACACACACACACACACACACACACTACACTACACTACACCGACAGAACTCTTGTGTCTAAAAATCCAAAATAAAGGGAGGGCCTCTATTCTTTCGGAGATATGTGTAATTCTTCCTCAGAAATGTTCCCATTTTTCTTAGTTATAAGTAGGATTGGTATAAATATATGGTATTTCTTTTCAATTTTAACTAATAACTGACATATTAACACTAATCTATCAAAAACAAAGGAGTTCAGTTAAGGTGTTCTTGAAAAAATCAAAGAGGTTATGTACATATCATGATGTGATTTATGTAGTATTTAATATATTTAATATTCATTAACTGTTTACTGACTGAAACCAGACCAATTTTCAATTAAAACCAACCAAACTAGTCAATTTTCAACCAAAACCCAACCTGCTAGTTTTCAACTTAACAAGAATGAACTACGTCATGACTTGATCTTTTTTTACCCCCCAAAGTACGTAGGCAACCTACATAAGGGTTCGGTCACCTTTAATAACAAAATTAGTTTTACCCTTGCATAAACCAACTACAAGAGGATCTGATTCTCATTAATCTGAGATACGTGGGCAACATATACAAGGTTCAGTCTCATAAAAAAATACAAAAAACATTTCATATCATATCATACTACATGTTAGAACTACATGTTGACCTGATTCCTTGTGAAAAGAAGGATACGTAGGCAACCTATATAAGGTTCGGCCTCTTAAAAAATAACAAAAATATTTTCATTTCATATAGCTTGCATATTTATATTTCTGTATATATAAATTTCTATTAGTGTCACTGACTAATATTAGTTATAGTATTTAATCGCTTTATCATTACATCATGTAAAAAATACATAAAAAAGACAAAAAAAAAAAAAAAATTCTAAAAAAAAAGGGAATTGTTTTGTTAATGAAACCAAAGGAAACTTCTTGGATAGTGTTTAACAGTGAATATCTATTTAGACTAAGGTACCGTTTACGGATGGGTGTCTTGGGGTGCGTAAAACTTTCCCCAAGATAATCGTCTCTCAAACTTAAAGAATATCTCTAGTACATAGACATTATAAAGTCAAAACATAGGCCATTTCAAAGTAAAATAATTTTCTAAAACTCCTGGTGACTTAGCACACTATTTAATCCCATGCTAGGTGGCGACTCTGTTTTCAATAAAAAATTTCGGCTCAAGAAGTTTTTCAAAACCGACACCTAGAAAATATCTTGAAAAACTATTTTTAACATGAACACATTCAGATGACTTAGAGAGGGAGGAATGAAACTTATTTCCTCTTTTTCCCGATCTCTACTTCTTCCGCTATCAAAATCTGAATGCGTCAGCTGGCAATTCCACTACGGACTTTAGAGGTTCAAGCCTAGTTGGAGTTTGAATCTATGTTCACAATTTAATAATATCCAAGAAGTGTGTCTTTGTTTTTCAACAATAAATAATTCCCTCTCAATAGCAACAGCAGCAGCAGCAACAACAGGAACAACAACAACAACAACAACAACAACAACAACAACAATAATAATAATAAGCATATCATTTCATATCTATTTATTAGCATGCATCCATTTACTCTCTGTATATATCTGTATTTACTTTACTATCTTTAAATACTACATTTGAATTTCTTTAGTTAAATTCCTGCATTTCATTATTGTATACTCGCTCCAACGCACAAGCACTCACTTTTCATTGCATATCATGATGGAAAACCCAAGTCGTTACTATATTAGAGATAGAGAGACTAGAAGTAGGGGCTTTCGTCGATGGTTTTATCGCACCGACCTGAGCTTTGAAACCCTTAAGTTAGAAAGAGGAGTTAGTAGAAGCAAGGCAGGGTGGGTTTCTCCCCTGGGATCCGGCTACAAAACTCGACTCGCTTGGACCACCAACTAAAGATGCATGTTCCTCCGGGGATAACATTGGAGGTTTGAAGGTCTGGGAACCGAAGCTTTTTAGGATGCGCTAGAAAAAAAAAGCCATGAACCACATATAGTGAGCCTAGGATAGAGGAATAACCAAAACTATATTCTACTTAGGACACTTATCATAGAAAGAGATATTATTTTTAATTTTTGTACAATTATTTATATTATTTCTAGACTAGATAGTTAAAATAACCTTCTAGGACAAGTAGGGCATAATAATCGGTATAAAAGTTCTTGTTCAGTCCCACGCATTGCTAGCTTGCTCAACGTTGAAAAACATTTTCAAAAATATGAATATGGAGAAAGCTGTAGGAGAGAACAAGAAGCCTTATTTTAATCAACCCAATAAACCATCAAACATAAACATCAAATCATTAATGCCTATTTCATCTGTAATAATCCACTTAAAACTTACCTTAATAAAATCACCATTACCTTCTCCTTTAAATAATAGCAAAAGTCCACCTCAGAATAAACATCTAAAAGAGCCTTTGCCGAACAACTATCCTAAAGCTCATACGCTAGAGACATTTAAGATGGGATTGATGTCACGCCATCACAACAAGATATAAGCGACAGAAGTTGCCTTAAATAAATTCTCAAGCGAAAAGAACTCAACACTGCTTCTTAGGAAAATTAAGCAAGAACCCGTATCTCTACCTTGGACCTATAGTGACGCGTCTTCTAGATTTATAGCATAAATCTCACCCATGAATAACTTTGGTAACCTAGGAGTCCAGATAAATTACCTTAAACCACCACACGGAGAATAGATTACCTTGGGAAATTGTAAGAATGCCTATTGGATAACCTATTCAGAACCGATGAAGCAAGTTGACAGAACTGCTATCAAATAGGAAAACAAGTACAAAGATAATGCTGACAATGAAAAAGACTTAAGAAACGAATGGACTTCCGACATGGAACCAGTGACTAAAACACTAGCGCTTCAACAACCTGAAGAAAAAATCCCTACAAAGAACTTAGTCCAGGGAGAGATATCCAAGATATGGGATCAAATTAATAGCCTGGGTCAAACCATTAAGGAACTAAGATAGTCTATGCCTAGGAACCAGTCAAGGAACAAAAATTTGTACCCGACCTTTACTGAAAAGCGGACATGTCCCAAGCGTCAAGCTTTTACCCCTGCACCTCATTTTGCTAACAATCGAGCCTCTTAGGAGAGTAGAAGTTTCACCGCACTTCTTGCTCTACCCTTTCATATATACCACCAATGCCTCATTGATAACCTACTTACACCTCTTCCTCCCCACCGACCTAACCTACATTCTCCACAGTTCAACCCAAACGCCATCTGTGAGTATTATTGGGAAAAATGGCTCATCATACCAATCAGTGCTACTCTTTGTTGAACCATATCAAAGACCTCGTTTAGTATAGAGCAATCAAGTTCAATGGAATCATGAACTAAGCCAGGGTAGAGGCATAGTAAGCTCTAATGTATTTTGGTATCTATCTATCTTTTTCTTTTGTTAGCTTGCCTTAAGTATGGAATTTTGGTGTTCAGATAGCATCCCTAAGTGACTAAGGTATAACCCTACTAGTATAAAGTACAGTATTATCGACTTAAAGTTTGTCTTCAAACTCCATTTCTAGCCATCAACAGTTGACATGTCTATCATAACTTATACACTATAGAAAAACCAAGGCTTTGTTAAATATAATTTTAACATTTAAATGGAACATAATCCAAAATATAAGTTAAAAGAAAGAGTCTTGTTTCAACCAAACGATGGTGAGATATTGATAATAAAATCTGAGAAAGTTAGGAAAAAAACCTAAGAACCCTGATTATGGAATCACTACACATGTTCCAACTGGGGAGTATCCAAGTAGCCTTGAAGAAGTATAAAAGACCTCCTCAGCTGGAATGAAGGAAAAAATATCCAAAAGGTTTGTGATGTAAATAATGATAGATCAAGTCTTAGAGCCATACCCGTTATATAAACGTTCTTGAAAGATCGGGTAGCTAAACAAGGAAACATCGACTAATAAAAGCTAAGATTTTATCTAGATATTACCAATTTAGAGGCATGTGAAAACCTACTAAAAAAATAAAAAGTGGAAGGAACCTTGTAGAATTAAAGTCAACCAAAAACAAAAGAAAACAATGAGACTTCATCCAGATAATACCTAATAATAAGGAAAGTAGTCGGGATAAGGGCGAAATCAACAAAGACCCCAAGACTGACTCAAATTACTATAAACCTCCATAAATGTAAAAATCCTAAAAGTACGTGTTAAGAGAAATAATAAAGATCGGTCTCAGAAAATTTCTGAACATTGAGTAGTCACACGAAAGCGGTCAGGTGAATCACGCTCTCTATACAATCCGAGTATTAAGCCGTGGGGTATTTCAACACCTAGTGACTTGGGCCAACTAGACCGGGATCACTACCCAAAGCTTGGTACATGAATTATATAGAACGTATGGCGCCCTACTTGCTAGCATGAAGAAAAACTGAATGAAAAATAATTCTCTTAACACTACCAGGATAAAATAACATTTGTTAATTGTCATGAAGTAGCATCTATTACTTCATCACTTCTTTTCTCCCTCCTCTAAGTCATTTTAGGAAGGCTCATTCCGCCTACCCTAAATCCAAGATAGAAGAATTGAAACAGAGTCGTCGAAGAAACCTCGGGTAGCATACAGAGCCTAGGTAATCAGAATGACAATCTTAGAAAATTTTAATATCAAAACTTGATGGAATTGGACTAGGCGATTTTGGATAACAAACTACTAAGGTAACTGTTCCAAATTCCTGTTAAAATTATATTTACCATATTCCAAAAAAAATTGGGGTAAAGGTTATGATAGCAAACCAATTTTTGAACTCAAGAATGTGGAGATTAAAAACGTACTTTAGTTAAATAATCATGTAAGAGATAAAGAGGGATATATACAAAGGTGTGATAAGTATTATAATTCAATGCACCAAAATTTTAAACTAAAGGGAATCTAGGATAACAAAAGGGATAAAAATCAACCTAAGATGCTTTTGCCACCCCTTATACTAAACAAAAGAAAATTTTAATGAGAAAACCAGGTTTATGTCATCTAGTGGAGGATAGGCATTCCCATTATCAAGATTCTTGAGCCTGGATGAAATCCCAAGTAAACATTAGTGACCTTTCTCCCATCGGTTTTACAGTAGAAGTAACTTTAAGATGGCTAAAGGCGAGGGGTATTTCATATAATTCTAAGAAATTGGAATCTCAAAAGATAATGATAATTTACACGCACACGAGCGCGCGAGGGCGCGGGTGCGCACACACACACACATATATATACACAATAATAATATAAAATTCCCAAATAATAATTACTATCTAAAACAGATGCATAAGACCGATTTAAAATAAAAAAAAAAAAAAGCAAGCACTAAACCTTTACACACTAAGTACTAGGTAGAACTACTAATATTTCAAGTACAGTACAAAGCATATCGATCAAAAGTAGTCGGTGGCATACAATCAGAGAGTAAGAGATGAGCACAAGGATCACACATAATTCGAAGCCTCTAAGCAGAAGCATATCCAGATGAACTCCTTCTCCGTGAAAGCAGAGGAATAGTATGAGGTAGATGGAGCATCTTCCACTGATGAAGAAAGAGCCTCAACCATAGATATCTCAACAGATTGTAAGACCACAAGATGATAATGAATGTCTATCCAGATCATATACTCTATGGCCGTAGATGGATGTGTTGAAAAAGGAATCAAGTTAGTGTCAAGTGATGGCACTCCCACTGAGCATAAGCTGCGGTATCTCGAGCCCCATCTCCAAACTCAAAAGTGTAGCATGTAACAATCGTGCCATCGACCAACGGAATATACTGAGTCCTTCCAAACTAACGAAGTACTCGACCAGGAATGTAAGGGATGTATCCTTAGAATCCTAAAAGAGAGATGACAGACAAGTCCACGCAATCCAAATAAATATAGATTGACATCATTTGCCTCTTAGACCATACTACTTTGGAACTAACCATCTCTACCAAAATTGACACCTAGTCAAGTGGATAACCAAGATGCTTTATGATCTATAGGAATTGAGAACATAAATGGTCTACTATGAGATTCTCCGAGCACCAAGCCACCATAGGTAGTCTGATCAGATGAGAGATGACCCATATCTGCAGTAGTGCACAACTTTCGAAGAAATAGTGGTCACCCGCCTGACAGACAGTCAATAACCGATACAACTCTGCCAGTACGAAAGGTACTATCAAGCAGAACGAATCAACAAGCGTCCTCTCTACAAGAAGGATTGTCCAACCAGAGAGACCACTTCCCTTCCTAGGGAACAGTGTCTCTTGCAGCAACAAAGCAACTAATACAATCATTTGGCGCCCGCGCCAGTCCTCTTAACTGCTCCACATGTCCCCATATCCTTGATAATCGTTAACATCTAAGAACTACCTCTAGAGCGTGTTAAACTCCAAGAAGTCCTTGCCGACATTATGGAGAAGCGGTAAATGTTTCATCTTCACCCCCAGAATCTCTGGCAACCGGGTCTTTGACGAAGATAGCAGGAGATGAAGAATCCCTCCTAACAAATGAAGTCCAAGAAGAAATGATACATCTTCATGACACGAAGTCAGCTTGGGCACCCCTAAAACAAAAGCATGAAGATGCTAGTACCCATATTTGTTCCAAACTCTTGACAAATTGTCCATCCACAGTCACCTAACGAAGCTCCGTGACATTTGCGAGCATGGACCCTAAAATTGCCGACTCAGCCAAGGTCAATGACTCTACCCTGTCAAACAGAGAAAAATGGCTCAACTAATAGAATGAGTACCTGAGATGAATAACTCTTGAGGAGCCGCCTTGGAGAAAGTTCACTCAAAGAAAATATCATCCACACATATGCCAAAAAAAGAAGTATGTCAAGTACATTTTAAAATTCTCTTAAAATTGAATATATAATTAAAAATAAATGGTCCTACCTGTCGAGATTGAGCTATAGTGCTATTAAGTCTCCCCACATCTAGGGAAGAGATAGTGTGATCAGGCAATTGGCTTTTTCTGGTAGAAAGGTGCGTTAATTTTTTCCCCTTCTCTCGAGAAAAAGATCGATGTCCAAAACATCCTTACATAATAACCTGATATGATAGGAAACAAAACTCGTGCATAAAATCTTTTTATCATAGTTAGGTTTATTTATGTTTTAGGAAGGATGTTAGCATAACATCTTTTAAAGAAATACATGCTAATAATCTAATATGTAGAAGAAACGTTTTGTCAGATAACTGTCTACACTACTAATATCCCATCCACCGATAATAAATATATAAAATGAGTAATAGGTATCCATCCCATGAATTCAATACAATATAATAAAGAAAATAAGCATATATCGAAGAAAAAAATATATGTACATCCATCCTGATACATATACAACCATAATATATATATATATATATATATATATATCCAAAAATGATACATAAACAATACATATCCAATAATACTACATATACAAATTTGTCCACTGTAATACATATACCCAAAAGATACAAATGTACCATCCAACCAAAAAGAAAAAAATGTCTACACCTGACAAAGGTTTGACATAGGTCAGTCCATGCACCTTCCTGACCCCCAGTTGGTGGGGTCGGTATAGAGAAATGAATAAAAGCCTCCGAATCAGCCATAAACTTTGTCGTGCCAGAAGTAGCTGTACGAGCCTTAAGAGGAATTGGAGTTTGGCGATCTAGTACTAATGTGTAAAGTCTGATAATCTCTGACTGCAAATTCTCACTTTACCGATGACGCTGATCGCACTCCTCTATAAAAGCATCTATCTCTACTCTGATAGCAATAAGCTCAGAAGCCAGAACTACCTCTTCATCACTGCGACTAGCCCAGAAGGTCATCACACTGTAACCTAGCAAGGTACCACCCATTAGGTCTGCTACATCCATCTGAGGGCCAATTGATAGACATGAGAACCACTGAAGATACTCGTCCTCAGAAATTGGGAGAATAATTAGCACGTCTGCGGGAATTGCTGGATCAAGCATATCCTGATCAACATCAGCATAGGGTCCAAACCGCACCGCTAGAGGAGTAAGAGGCCAACATAATATACCATAAATCTGAGGAGTTGCTTTCTCATCCATGAGCAACTCCCAAGATGATGGAACTTTAAAGATGTGCCGCTGAGTCGACAATATCCTCTCAGGAAGTATGTATACCGAATGAGTATCACGACGTTATAGATGCTAGATGATGTCTCTACGTACCAGGAACTCTAGCCGAGTGCGAGCCACCACGTGATCTCGGAAGAAAGAACCATCCTCAAGGACGGAGCGATACCACTTCGCCCCACGGGAAAATCAATCCTCTGTAATGGAATAGGGGCGACATAAGAGAAGGTACTTATATGCCCAATACTGCATGAGAAGCGAAGAAACTTAGAAATAGAAAAGAAGAATATAAAAAATAAGTTAAAAGACTTAACATGAACTCATAGGAATAAACCGCTAGAAGCCCGTGACCCTGCCAACTCGGGTCGATACGCTAGAGCGCATCCCCACTAAGAAGGCTGCAAATGTGAGGTTCCCACAGTTGAGCTCAGCCAAGCCTTCTAAATCGCTCAGAGTCCCCACAAAGTAAAAAGGGATAGTGGAATGCATAGAAGACATGAACGTGACACCAAAAAATAAGAGTAGTAAGATGCAATAGCACTGATCTCTCAAGTCCGGCTCCTCTGGCGCTAGATGTGTGAAGACAGACTCGGGCACTAAGTGATTATATTGAATACACTCTCTACTCCTCGCCTCTCTTGATATCCTTCCCAGGAGCCTCTTTATCTCTTCCTATGATGTCTCTCTCAAAAGAACGATCCGCCTAATGATTCGCCCTCGGAAGCAAACCCCGGTGATCATCGCCCAATCGAGGGGAGTTGGTACCAACTCTCCGCAGACCAGATGAAGAGAATTCGTTGTTGAGGACCATGGTCCATGTAGGAGGCCTGAATAGTAAGAAAATCTCTGAAATTGCATCCCTGGAGGAATAGGCAATAGTCAGAATGCATCCTCTGCGAGTATAGGGTGTAAACGTCAACCATAACCCCCTAAAACCATTGTTACAATGGGGGTGGACCTATAGAAAATTAGCCATAAAAAATATAAGACATTATCCTTTTAGAAAGAAAGGAAAATTAAGAAAGGTTTTAGTAGTGAACTTGAGCATAATAGAGGTAAATAGAAGGACGATCGTGAAGATATCCTACTAAGGTTTGATCCTCGAGCTCTATAAGATGAAACCGTGCCGTATCAAAGGTAAGGGTTCTATCTCAGAATGGTCTAGGAATATGATCCCCACGCTTGAAGTCGTCTTCAGGAAAATCATCAGGAATGCCCTTTCCTCTAGAGCGGGAAGGACGACGGCCACCATCACCTGAAGAACCCCTGGCTGATATAATATTGTCTAAAAAGAAAAGTCAAGGTTTTATCACTTGAGTTTCGACTTAAGGGAAATTTTGGAATTTCTAGGATTATGACGTGACTTTTAGAAGACATGTCAGACTTACCGTTGCCATTATTTAATCAAACAATCATGAACAACCATGACTAATCTTTAATGATCTAGCATTGACCCGTCATTAGGTGGTAAGGGGTTGAGTTTATCTCTTCAAGAACAAATGGTTGCAATTATACATTCTTTAGTTTAAGTATGTGTTGTTTACTACTTAAAACTAAGATATAGTTGAGAAAACCAAGTTCAAAACTCCCGCCCCTAAAAGTGTGATATACCAAAATTTGCAAACTCCTCTCACTTAGGAGAAACTTTGAAAATATCAATTCACTATAAGAACGAACAATGTTATACAGGAGATAAACTAATTGAATTACACTATCAATCCGGTGTACTGAAAGATGATATCCAAGACTCTCAAAAAAATAAAAATAAAATATATATACATATATAAACAAGCAAAACATGAAATTTGTTCTATAACTACATTGTGCATAAAATCAAACATCCTTCTCTAGACAATGGAAATATCATACACTAAGGATTTTTTTTCCATATGATATAATGATCAAAACAACCTATATCAAGCTAATTCCTAAGATCATTCACCAAAAATACAAGTTTTAAAAACAGTTTGGGCAAAAATGTAAAAAACTATTGATTTATATACATGAATACATTATAAACAAAATTAATCCGTAATTTACTTCCTAAACATGATCAAACATGATAATCATGCATGGGAAGAAAGGAAAAAGCAATATTGCATCACCCTAAAGAAAGAGAAAAAACAAAAAAGGGCCACTCCATTTGTAGTAGGGAAGAACACCACCCATTTCTAGACCAAATCATGAAATGAAATTAAAATCATGCATTTTATGTGATGTACAAACTCAAAATGTAAAACCATTGCATGAGTTTTTTTAGAGAAACAGGGTTTTTCAATAAATGGTAGAACCCTACTATAGGGTTCAGAAATCATTCATTTTAAAAGAAAATATGTAGGAAACCATCTACATGACGTGAACTTACCTTCTAACAGATGAAAAATGGAAGAAAATCAAGAACAAGGTGAGAAATCCTTGAGGGAAGGCCGTTGCAACTGTTCTTGTTCCCAATTTCTGGCTCTACTTTTTAAAGAATAGACAAGCGACTAGCCTATCTTTTATAAAGAGGCAATCCTGCGCAGGGATGCAGAAACGACGCTTTGGCCCTTTTTTTGTTAAAAATATTTTTTTTTTCAATTTTTAAAATTTTATATCTAAGCCTATTTTATGTGGAAAATAAGAGAGATAAACTTACCTCAAGACGTGTAAAACGTCGGAAAGCGTGCCTGAGTTGATGTCCAAAACATCGACAAGAGGCTCTAAGTCCTATTGGTATAAATCTTGAAAAAGAAGAAATCAAATCGTAACTAACATCAAATCAGAAGAGTATCAAATCAAAAAAGGTCAAATCATAATCATAGTCAAATCGTTTTACGATAAAGTAAAATTTAGTAGTTTAATTTTACCTGAGGAATGTTTATTAATAGCATAAAAATTACATGACATGTATGAGTATCCACAGACAAGCTCCTAAGATATTATGTCCACATATAATAATGAATCCGTTGACAAGTGTATTCAAAAATTTATGTCAATAAATCCTAAATTCATTTTTCATCACCCCCGACAAATAGCAAGACAAATCAAGTTATCTTCTCAATCCAGCAGCTAATCAGTCTTTCTCCCAACCCGCGAGCTGGGATACATAGTCAATAATCATGAATAGTATGATAGGAAGTGTCGGATTAGATTCCACAACGAAAATTATCCAGTCCCTGCCCCAGTCTACGATTGGGGCTCATTTAATCCTATTCATGTTTTCCTCACGAAAATAGTGTTAATTTTATCTCACGATGTAAAGTGAAATCCTCATATCATAATGAACTTAATTAAATTCAACAGCAATAGGAATTACGAGTCAACTTGATTCCCTGTAAAGACACGGATATGTAGGAAACCTTTACAAGGTTCAGTTAACAAAGGTCCAGAACTACATTTCGACTTGAACCTTAGTAGATCACCAGGTACGAAGGAAACCTAAGTGCCTTCAGACAAAATTAAAGGAGAGAGGAGTATCATCTTCATGACACTCTCTCAGCCCTAGACCAAGGCACATCTCTGGTGTAGTCCTTTGACTCTCCTAAGAAAATCCATATTCACTCTCCTTGTTTACCAAACAATAGAGAAGGTCTAAGAAAGAACTACACATCAGCCAGATTCTCGGCGATGTTCGGCATACGTAGAAACCCATGTGGGTTTGGTTGGCAAACTATAGACCATGAACTACATTCGCCCTGATTTTCAGCAAGCTCAAGATATGTAGGAAACCTTTTTAAGGTATTGTCGTCAGCATTAAAATCCTTCATCCTATCAAGGTTGAACTACGTGTTGACCTGATTCTCAATTATCTGAGATACATAGGCAACCTATAATATGGATTCGATCTCCATTAAAAAAAATCCCACACCAATTGGGATTGAATCATGTCATCAAATAATAAAATCCCCATGTAGTCGCTCAATAATAAAAATCCCCCAATCAAAGAGGAATTAGGTGTCGACCTGAGTCTTAATAAAAATCAAGGATAAGTGAAACCTTTATAGGTTCGATCATCACCTTAAATAAAATTTCTCCATCTCTAGCAAACTGCGCTTTGACCTGTCCTTGGTAGATCACCAAAGTACGTAGAAAACCCAAGTGGGTCTGATCGAAGCAAGAGAGATGTCAGCATTATGACATTCTCTCAGTATTGTATCAAGACGCATCTCTTGAGAAGTCCTTTAATTTCCTTGAGAAGTTAATTTTAAATCATTTTCTTAAGTAGACAACAAAATATGCCTATGCTCAAACTACGCATTGACCTGATTCTTGGTAGATTACTAAGGTACGTAGGAAGCCCAGGTTGGTGCGGTCGACAATGAAATAGCACAGCGAGGGCCGAACTACATTTTCACTGGATTCCTAACGTAGGAAATCAGTGCATGTAGATAACCACAGTGGGTTTTGGTCATCCAGTGATTATCATCCAAAACAACGATATCATATATATAAACAACCGAACGGGGTTTCCACACTAAAACAAACATTATAATCGTACACTTAGTTTAGGATATAGGGGCAACCCATGTGGGGATCTGTCACATCCTTTGAACGCTCAAGAGGTAGTTATATTCCCCAGCTAGAGCTGGGGCACATTATATCCATTTTTTTTATTTATCTAGAATTTGTTATGGGACTTGCGCCAGTTAGACTTGGGGCATATTATATTCGGTTTCTCCGTTGAGATTTGGTGATAGAAGTCACCCCAACTAATGTTGGGGTATATTATATCAAATTTTCTCTGTAGAGAGTTTCTTGATATAAGGCTCGCATCAATCACCAACTAAAATCTATAATCCTTAATGAATAAAACATCATCAAGCCCCAGTCTACAACCGAGGCACATTTTATTCGAAGTTAAATTTTTCCTAGGAAGTTTGCTAGTCCTTGTCTGGTAGTCCTAAGTGGGATGTGGCCAGGAAACTCTACTAGGTTTTGAGTTTTTCCAAGGGTCTTCGCCAGTGCAACTTCTCTCAGTCATTTTTAATCATTTATTGATATGACTACCTAAGAATCGGTTTCTCTAATCAAGAAACTTTTCCACCAAATATTGATTTACTTTATATGTCTAAACTACATTTGACCTGATTCTTAGTTAAGTTTGAGATATTTAGGCGCCCGAATGGGGTTCGATGAAGCCAGCTAATGAAAATCAATAGTTAGATATATTGTCGACCTTAGTCTCAGACTGACAAGACACCTTGGAATTGGTTCTCTAACCAAGAAGTTGATTGACCAAGTGTCATTTTTTTCGCATCCTATAGAATAAACCATGCACCATCCTTTAGGAATTGTATTTTAATAATTTTGGCGAGTGTATTTTAATTTTGTAGTATAATTCTAGTGAGCCAGCCAGCCAGATAGTATTTTAATAATTTCGGCCAGTGTATTTTAATTTCGTAGTATAATTCCAGTCAGCCAGCCAACCAGATAGTATTTTAATAATTTTGGCCAGTGTATTTTAATTTCGTAGAGTAATTCCAGCCAGCCAGCCAACCAAATTGTATTTAAATAATTTTAGCCAGTAATGTAGTAGTATGATTTACTTTACCAGCTAGAACTACATGTGACCTGATTCTCATTAATTTGAGATATGTAAGAGAACCCTTTGGGTATGGTCACAACTAGGAGTCGATTGACCGAGTGTCATCTTCTCCATATCCTATAGGATAGACAACGCATCATCCTTTAAGAGTTGTATTTTAAGTTCCATTTAGATAGTATTATAGTTGTAGTTTAAATTTTGGCTAGATAATAGTATAGTTGTATTTTAAATTCCAGCCAGACAGTAGTGTAGTTATATTTTAAATTCCGACCAAATAGTAATATAGTTGTATTTTATAATTTCGGCCAGCCAATAATATAGTATAGAAGTATAATACCTAGGAGGGCTTGTACAAAGTGTCATCCTTGCTAAGTCCTATAGGTTTGATTGTTGGTCATCCTTTAGGAGTAGTAGTGTAACTCTCGAGAGATCTTGTACAGAGTGTCGTCCTCACCGAGTCCTATAGGTTCGATTAATGGTCATCCTTTAGGAATATAATATACAATATACATTCATCAAGAGGGCTTGTACAAAGTGACGTCCTCACCACGCCCTATAAGATTAGGGGTATCTCTATCCGCCAAGAATGCAGATAGACAGGAATTAGATATGTCACAATCCTTTAAGTAGTAGTCTTCCAAGGTTGATTGTTCATCATCCTTCGAAGTATACAATGGTAGAAGTGATCATTAGTCATCCGCATCGAATCCTCAAGGATCAGGTATGTCTTTATCCTTTAGGATAGATTTAAATACATGACTTTATAATTCATGTCTAATGGAACAAAATGTCTCAGTCTTCTTCTTTGTTATTACAAGTAAACTCACATTACACAGAAATGCAGTTGTAGACACCGCATTTTATCCCGCCCAATCAGTGTCGAATCAAGTACAAGTTTAGATAAAATTTAAACTTAGGTTTAAAGGAATAAATTTCTACTTGAGATCACACTGTATAATTCAGAAAAATACCAAAAAAAAAAAAAAAAAAAAAAAAAAAACGTGAGAAACATGAAAACTGTTAAATTTAACTAAATTTAGCTAAGTAAAAGTTTCAGGTCAACCTCGAAAATCTTATAATTTAAGGGGGTCTAAAATAACATTATTAAAGGTTGATTTTTCATTGAATCATATTTATAAGCATTGATGGAAACTAAACCAAAATAGCGAAACTAACCGGTGCTTAGACCTTAAATCGAACCGGAAGTGTCATAACTTGCCATTAATGCACCCATGTACAACCAATAAGAGTTGAAAGAGTGAAATCGTTGGTAATGATTAACAAGGATTGCTAATCATTACAAAATCTAGGAAACGATATGGTAGTGATTACCAAATCTTTGAGAATCCTTCATTGCACCAAAAAATTGTTCAAAGCTAAACAAGATCAATTCCTAGGTCAAATACTCCTCAAGGAAGAGGCTATAATAGCCTGTTCATGTCTAAGTGTGCAAGATGCCAACCTATAAATAGGGGTGCTAGGTTTCTCATTTTTCCAAGACTTGAAGTCTTAGTTTCTCTCTCTAAAACTCGAGCCAAGTATTGGGTGCTAGGATTTTTAATCAAGTTTCTTGAATAACACACTTTTATTCTGCTGAAATCCAATCCCAAAGGGTGATCTTGAGGTTCTTGGAGCCAGAACTCAAGAGGAAGACGGTCACTGATTAAAGCCAAGTCAAGAAAATCGAGGAAATGGAGGTAATCACTTAGGGAAGACTACATCCCCTAAGTAGGTATATTTTCTTGAAAGCACCCTTTGATCTTGGTTTAATCTTGTGTATTATGCTTGTACAATCATAATCATGTAGTTCATACACTTAAATTTCAAGTATATAACTCATAAAACCCATAATCAACCATGTAATCTTTAATTCTTATTATAATTACCAAATCATGCCCAAATCATTCCAAGTGTCACAAGAACATTCAAGAACAAAAAAATTATTCGAGAACATGTTAGGAATATGTGAGAATCAAAACAAAACCACTATCACACCATGAGTTGTGCATTCTCTCAATGACTCTCACAAGAACACTTTGAACCCAATTCTTCACTAACTATTAATACTAACTATAAATGTTAATAATTAGATTTATTTTCTACTAAACATCAAGATCATAGTTTGGTAGGCTAGTGGACTGGCACCCCTATATATATATATATACTACAGCGACAAACCCTTAATTATGGCTAAAAATCTAGAATAAAGCGAGGGCCTCTATTCTTTCGGGGATATGTGTGATTCTTCTTCAGAAACGTTGTCATTTTTTCAATTAACTTAACAAGAATGAAATAATCTTTGATTACATGCTGACCTAATCTTTGATTATCGCGTCAAAGTACGTAGGCAACCCATATAAGGGTTCGGTCTCCTTTAATAACAAAATCAGTTTTACCCTTGCATAAACGAACAATATGAGGACCTGATTCTCATTAATCTAAGACACGTTGGCAACCTATATAAGGTTCGGTCTCATAAAAAATACAAAAATATTTCATATCATATTATACTGCATGTTGGAACTATATGTCGACTTGATTCCTTATAAAAACAAGGATATGTAGGCAACCTATATAAAGTTCGGTCTTTTAAAAATAACAAAAATATGTTCATTTCATATATCTTGCATATTTATATTTCTATCAATATAAATTGCTATTGGGTGTAGCTAACTAGTATCAATTATAGTATTTACCTGTTTTTTCATTACATCATATGAAAAATACATAAAAAGACAAAAAGTTGTAAAAAATGGAATTGTTTTGTTAATGAACCCAAAGGAAACTTCTTGGATAGAGTTTAACGGTGAATATCTATTTAGATCAAGGTCAAACCTTCTTCGGGCATAACCGACCCCCGAACTTAAAGAATATCTCTGGTACATAGACCTTATAAAATTAAAACATGGGCTATTTCAAAGTAAAATGAATTTCTAAAACTCCCAGTGACCTAGCACACCATTTAACCACATGCTAGGTAGCGACTCCGTTTTCAACATAAAATCTCGGCCCAAGATGTTTTTCAAAACCGACACCTAGAAAAGTCTTTGCAAAACTATTTTCAAAATGAATGGATTTAGATGACTTAGAGAGGGAGGAATAAAACTTATTTCCTCTTCTTCCCGATCTCTACTTCTTCCGCTATCAAAATCTAGGGTGCGTCAAACTTAGTACAAACAGTAGCATACATGATACTACCAACAACTCTAGCATATGGAACACGTGACATGTGCTCTACATCATCTTCAGTTTATGGTGACTTAGCAGTATAAAGTTTAAAGTGAGCAGTACTCACAAGCTTCGACCTTTGCATTCCAAAGTATTCCAGCACCTTCTCAATGTATCTTGTTTGAGAAAGATACAATCTTCCAGCTTTTCAGTCTTTGTGAATTTCTATCCCCAATATCTTATTCACAGTTTCCAAAAAAATCACTACTCATCTGAGCCATCAGTTTGCCGATATGTAACATGTTCTTAGTAGCTATCAAAATGTTATTCACAAATAATAGCAAATAGACGTATGAAATATATTAAAGCTCCTTATCATAAACACAGCTATCGTAATTGTTGGCCTAGTGATCTACCCAAGAGGAGGGGTGAATTGGGTAATTATAAAAATTAAATCAAATTATCAACTTTTAACACTTAAATAATCAAATTGTTAATTTAACCCTAAAGTAATTATTTATCTTCATAACACTTGAATTTTTAAACAATTAATTTTAATCAATTTATCCTAAATCGATTATTATATTTATAATGTAGCAGATAAGTGTTCAAATCTAAGGCACACTCAAACAACAGGAAATAAAGAAAAATAATAATGCAGTACACCGTGATATATCCTGGTTCACCAAGCTATTATTGGCTAATCTAGTCCTCCAAGCCCCCACGGAGATTCGCACCCACTAAACTCAAGATTTATTTCCCAGGTAGGAACCAAACCCTTACACTGATTCTTTTCGCAGGCTCAGAATCAACCTTTGCAATCCCTTTTCACAGGCTCAAGAATAACCTTATCTTTTTCTCATGCTCAAGACTAACCTATTATTTTCACAGGCTAAGGATCAAACCTAATTTTTTTATACCTTAGGCTAAGAATCAAACATTACAATCACCCCAAGTATCCTTTTCCTAAGTAAGGATGGAACTTTTACAATTCACTCACAATTAATTCTAGTCACGAATTATTACATCTATCTCTTTTCATGGGGAAAGAGTAACCTAATATTTTTATCCTTTGGGAAAATATCAAACCTCAATCTTTTTACAGGAAGAGATTAAAACCTAGTTACCACTGATTAGATATTCCCAATAATATCTAACCCGCACACAACTCACCAATTACACAAATTGAAAAGTTTTTCTCCCACTCGAAACTTCTATCACCTCAGATTAATTTAAACTCAATTAATGTCCCAATAAATACTAGTACAGAAGTAAAGTGAGAATTTCAAAAGTTGATTCAAAATTAAATGGGTAGCACAAAATTTAGCATGCAACCAGATTTTCACAAGAAAATCGTTTCAAAATATTTTCAAGCAATTTAATGTTCAGAAAAATTATTTCAAATATCAAAACGCCAAGCAATAAATAATAATATGACATAGCAATAAAAAGCTCAAGGTTGGAACGATCTTACCAGAATACCACCGAATGAATGAAAATTGTATTGCAATGAAATTTTAGATCGATGATAGCAAGAATTTTCGCACACTTCTTCAAGAACTTTTCTCAAAGATAATCTCACAATACTCTCAGTATAATTTCAATAAAATGACTATCAGAAAGCTCAAGAATTAAATAGCTCTTGAAAGAATCATTGATTGGGATGATTGGGGATATCTCCAAATGAAAAAACGCAGGTCTATATATAAAGATTTGAAACAAGTCCTCCAACGATTAGTTTCCATATATCATAACACTTAATTGCTCTTATAAACCCTTTATATTGATATGACATAATCCTGGTTCAATTCACTTAATTATAACTTTAAAATTATTCAATTTAGTCCCTCAAATATTTCTCAATCTCAAATCAATAGAATAGAAAGTATTAAACGTACTTAATTGAGAATCACATCAAATATGTGTACCATATCTATAGGGATACTTAAATAAGAATGATATATCTATAAAATATTCAAATCCCCAAAATCTCTCCAAGATATCAACCAAAAAACGATTAGTAACGACTACTTTTTGATTAAATCCACGAAATCCTTAAATCCTAAAACAAACCCATCGATTGACCAACCAAACATCACCAGTCGACCAATTGATTCAGGTTGTAGCCCAAGCCAAAATTACTCGCCAGTCGGTCGACCAATCCTACATGTATCGGTTGACCGATTGATTCAGGATGCTCCCCAAGCCATTTCACATTCGTGGTCGGTCAACCGATCATTCATGATCTGTCGACTGATTGATTTAGAGAGTTCATGTATCAGCCATAGGTCGACTGATCTCTCATCGATCGGATGACCGATCGATCCGGAGACTTCTCTATTTTCTAACTCTTTCCAGTCGGTTGACCGATCTTCCTAGGTCAATTGACCGATCAATGCTAGAACAACTTTACTTTAGTTCATTTCAACTCCAATCTTCTACGTTTTCGACCCTTTAACCGATATTTTTTTTCTCTTAACTTAATTGACACTTTTAATCAATTTTAAACACTAATCTTTCTTTGATCAATATTTATTCTTCAATTTCACATTAGAGCAAATATGTTAACTAATTAGAATGCTAATAAAAAAACACAAAGATATAAATTCATTTTTGTATAGTGTGTGATCCTAATCGGGATACATTAAGTTGTTTTCACTTAGATTCTTCAAAATATTAATTCTCTGAATGCTTGTCTCTTTGTCAGTCTCTTGCATCCTTAACCATTTTCAACAATTTCTTTATGATAATTATCAATGGAACTTTTAAACTGAAACACTCAATAAACTCGTTAGTTCCACCAAAAATATCAATATTTAATTGTCTATCACAATCTAAGGATCAATAATCTTCCCCTTTTTGATGATGACAATTAACTTTGATGTTTTCGTCAAAATAAAATGTAACCACACTCTCCATAAATCTGAGAACGGGTTTTTTAACTTATTAAAGCACAATCATGAAAAATATTTTCAAAAATACATAAGATATTCAACAAAGCAAAAAAAATAAAAAAAATACAATCAGTAATCAATCAACTCTCCCTAAATCAGTGTAATACTTAGGCGAACAAACCTAAACACTAACTAATCTCGTTTACTAGGGTTTCCCCCTTTATAGATATTCAACAAAACATCAACTAATTTTTCCTCTTTGTCATCTCAAAAAGTGGAGAAGAGGAACCAAAAACATTACTCTAGGAATGTAATCTCCCCCTAAGGCAATCAAAACATCTTACTAATGTAGCATGATACTAATTTTCACAAGCATATTAACTCTTTAAAACCATATCAAAGACATATAATCCTATTTTTCAATATAAGCATGACATAATATTGCCCCTCTTATAAATATTTCTCCCCATATTTAATTGTAAACAAGTCAATTCATGCTTAGGAGAATAAACCTGAGTCGATCACAATATTTCAACAATATAGCATGGAATCCTATAATTTCAGTTAAATCCACATACCTTACTCATGATACCAAATAATGTATTCCTATTAGATAGAATCAAGTCATGTAATCTTTAATGCACTAGAATAGGAAGCATATCTCAATAATAACTTATGATCAATCAACATAGATCTAATACATGTTTTAAACATAGATAAATGCATATTTATCTCATAAAAATTTTAGCTCACTTTTTTAATAATAATCATTAATAAAAACATGAGACATTAGTAAACCGTCCTTGTTGGGACACATATGATAAGAACAACCTGAGTCTAGAATCTACCCATCTCCTAAGCTTCCTACTGTATAAATTAGAAGATCTCTATTGGAAAATGTTTCTTCTACAATTCCAGCATCTCCTGATCTTGAGTCATCCATTTTTCCCTTTCTTTTTCGCTCTGGACAATCTCTCCTGATGTGCCCTTTCTTGTGACAAGTGTAGCATTTGATCTTTTTAGGTTTTGATTTTCATCTAGATTTTCCTTTGCTGCTTGAGGCATTCACCTATGTTCTTCCTCTTGCAAACAAACCCTCACTAGACCTTCCCTCTCTATTCTCGAGAACCTTTTTCTTTAACTCCTTTGAGTTTAAGGCTGCTTTAATGTCCTCCATAGAGATCGTGTCATTACTAAACATCATTGTATCAATAAATTACTCATATGAGGGTGGCAATGAACACAACAAACTAATAGCTTGATCTTTATCTTCCACCTTGACATCAATATTTTTCAAATTAACAATGATTTTATTGAATTTGTCAAGGTGGTCTTAGACCACTGTACCTTTATTCATTTGCAGTGTGTACAATCACTTTTTAGATACAAGCGATTTGTCAGAGACTTCGTCATGTACAAAATTTCCAACTTTAGCCATAGTCCGACGGCTGAAGTTTCAAGAGCTAGGTTGGTATTGTTCATCGACAGTATTATTTATCGTTGTCGTTGTACTGGACTCCTAGAAGACTGCTGACAAATATCTGAAATTTTGCAATGGTGAAAAAATTTGAGGTAGAAAAGTTTGATGGCAAGAATGATTTCAACATATAGCGTATCAAGATGTACGCATTACTGCTGCAACAGGGGCTTCATAAAGCACTCAAATTGGTATGTATTATCCGCTTTGGGCCTAAGTCCTCATGGATTTTCTTTTGGAGTCTACCCAAAAGGCCTCATACCAATGGAGATATTGTTCATATCTTATAAACCCATGATCCTCCCCATTTCTAGCCGATGCAAGATTTTGGTGGCACACCTAACAATCCTCCCCTCGAACAAAGGACCACTGAGATTCTCCTCAAATGAACAACTATCTGTCGACTCTCTATCAAGGGTAACTAGTCATCTCCATCGCATAAGAGCATAGGCCTTATGTGAAGAACCTAAGTATTGCCTACCTAGTTAGTTTGGTTAACTCTTCTCCACCGCGTTAGAGCACATGCCTTACGTGAAATACTAGAGGACTGCCTACCTCAAGAGTTTTCTCTATCCAGGTAACTCCTCTTCATCATGTTAGAGGTCAGGACACGTCCATGAAGTATCTGAAGCACACCGCATATCCAATAAAGCTTATCCACAGATCCTATTATGAGCTAATAGGGGCCCACTACTTTTCTATGGCATTCAGAGGAAATCATCTACATAACTAAGTTAGGGGTGTGGCTCTAATACCACTTGTTGGGACTATATACTCCACATATCTCCACATTAGTATGATATTGTCCGCTTTGGCCTCAGCCCCATGGTTTTGCTTTTGGACTCTACCCAAACGGCCTTATGCCCAATGGAGACATTGTCCATATCTTATAAACCCATGATACTCATTTCTAGTCAATGTGGAGTTTTGGTGGCACACCTGACACTAACTTGTTCTCACACAAATTTCTGATGAAAATAGTATTGGGCCAATTCTCCAACTTCCATAAAGCAGATTGGATCTTATTCAACACATTCAACAAGCTGGAAGATAAGGTAGGCTAAGGTTTCCTATATAACAATATTCTTTATTGGAGCAAATGATGAGACCACATTCTTTTATTTATCTCATAGCTTAGAGCATATATTTGATACATGTGGACATGATCTTATTCTCATACACCAGTTCGTCTTTTCATCAAGTAGTAAAGTGGATGGAATGCTAGTGGCCTATTAGAACCGTTAAAACAACTATTACATCCACGTACTTAGACAAGCGACTGAATAAAGACAAAGAATATAGCCCCAGACTCTTCACTCCAAATACCTAGGTTAGCATGAAGTGTCTAGACTCAAATGGACAAGGTTATGTGGTTTATGTATCATTTGGGAGCCTGGCCAACCTTGATGAAACTTAAATGGATGAATTATCATAGGACCTTGTGTAGAGCAAGAACTACTTCCTATGGGTAGTTAGAGCTTCTAAAGAGAGAAAACTTCCAATCAATTTCATGGTCGATACCTTAGAAAAAAGGCTAGTGGTCAATTGGTGCCTTCAACTTCAGGTCTTGGCTCACCAAGCGGTGGGTTCTTTCTTGACTCACTATGGTTGGAACTCGATGCTTGAATCTTTGTGCCTTGGGGTGACAATGGTTTCTATGCCCTAGTGGGCTAATCAAACAACTAATACGAAGTTCAATGCTAATGTGTAGAGGACTGGGGTTCGAGTGGAGTCTAATGGTAAGTAGATTGTTATGAGAGAAGAGATTGAGAAATGAATCAAAGAAGTCTTGGAGGGAGAAACAAGGGAAGAACTGAGAAAGAATGCTAGTAGTTAGAAAAACTTGGCAAGAGAGATAGTGTATGAACGTACGAGTTCCAATAAGAATATTGAGGAATTTATTTCTAAACTAGTATGCTCCTAATGCTAATGTATAAACTATAAACTTTGATTTTTTTCCAAAACAATCCGTTATTAAACTTTGATTTTTTTCAAAACAAAAAAAAAAAAAAAAAAACAAAGATAATTTCATACGAAGTACAATTTAACCTTGTGGGGTGAGATCACTCCCAAATTTGGGAGGATTTATTGAATCCCACAAAGTTCAAAGATTAAATAAGAAGGAACTAGAGACAAAGGCAGCTCACCAAAGAAGAAAAAAAAAAAGAGGTTACACCTACACTGGCAGAATTCGGTGCCCACCTTTACTAAAACTTCTTCTTCTATTCAGAATGAAAACTGCCTCAGCTATCTCCTATAAATAAAGGAGATGAGCAATTGAAAATACAACTCCCTATAGAATAAGAGCACACGGACAAAAAAAAATCCTCAGAATTTTTGAGAGGAATAGTGAGAGCTAATATGTGAAGATTTTACCCACAAATTGAGATACATATTTGTATGCTATTTGAGATATCCACCAAAAGTGAGATTTGTAATCCCATTATTCATAGTAGAACTAGGGTATAACCCATGCCTGAAGACACAGACGTAAAAAAATTAAACCTAAAAAAATAATATAATCTCATATGTCCATACCACATTCTACGATTTTTTTATCAAACATTAACAATAATTAATATTTAAATAACATCACCAAATTAGTATCCAATAACATAAATATTCGACTATTAAAATAGTACAATAATTAGGAATGAAGTAAACTGAAACAAAATCAAAGTAAAAATTGTATGTTGCTTATCCAAATCTCTTTACTTTAATGCTCCATTTCTCAAATGCAAGAAAATAATTAATAATTCAAAAATCAAAACAAAGTTTCATGGGAAAAAACTTAAAATAACAAAAAGAAAAAAGCAGATAGAAATAAAAATAGTTTTTTCCATTTTAAAATGGGAAAGAAATTCACGTTCCTTTAACTAATACTACTGTGCACAGGTATAACCCGTGATAGAAAAATGTGGGAATACAACAAAAATATGGGAATTGTTGGCCTAATGAACTACCTAAGAGGGGGTAAATTATGTAGTTACAAAAATTTAAACAATTAAACCTTTCAATACTTAATTATCAAATAATCAAATTTTTCGAAATTAATTATTAACTTCGTTACGCGACGGATAAGTGTTTAATTCTAGGTGCACACCTAAACACAATATAATGAAAGTAAACAATGCAGGACACCAAGATATATCATGGTTCAGCAAACTAACATTGCCTAATCTAGCTCATCGAGCTCCACGGAGATTCATAGACTCTAAACCCCTAATTCTTTTACCAAGTAGGAAACAAACTATTACAACGATTCTTTTATAATGTTTATAATCAACCTTTACTAATATCATTTCCCCAGGCTAAGGAAGAATCTTTTTTTTTTTTTACCAGGCTAAAGACTAAACTAATTGTATTATATTAAAAATCAAAACCTAATCATTTTAATATGCTAAAGATCAAACCCCAACACACTCTCAAGTATCCTTTTCCCAGATAAAGAAGGAATATTTACAATTCACTCAAATCAATTCAAACGCAGGGAGAATCAAGACCTGATTGTTTTCAATGGAAAAGAATAACCTAATATTTTTACTTAGGATAAAGATCAAACCCTAATATTTTTCACAGAAAAAAATTCGAAACCTAGTTACCCTGACTAGACACTGGCCCAACCGTGTATAATCCACTCAAACTCACAAACACAGAAAAATATGAGTTTTTTTCCACAAGAAGCTTCTACTACCTCAATACAAATGTACTTGATTAATATCCCAAAATTTACTACATGATAGATACAAGTGAGGCAAATTAAAATCTGAATAATGACAATGTGGGAAGCACAAAATAAATTACATAATCAGATAATCACATAAAATAGTTTTAAAATGATTTTCAGACTTTTACATTTGAAAATGATTTTCTAATGATTTTAAATCTAAGAAAGTAATAATAATATGAAATCAAAATAGAGAACAATAGCTTGAAAAGATCTCACTTGAAAAACACCAAAAATTTAAACAAAATCGCAAAATAGCACAAGTCGGTGACACTAATTCAACAACGCTTTAGATCAAGAACGTAGCAAGAATATCTCTTGAACATCTCAATGTAAAAATCTCTCTTAGAAAAGATTAGAACTAATGTTCTTGATATATTTAACCTTAATCCCACAAGTCTATATATATAAACTGATAACAAGCCCTCTAACGGTTACTTTTCAAAAGATATGTCTCTAAAAGACACTCTTAGACCCCATATAATATAATCATTTAATTCTGGGGTAATCCACTTAAAAATAACTTTTTAAATCTCTTAAAGAAACCCATAAAATATTTCTCAATTAACAATCATAAAGATATGACGAATTTAACTATTTAAATTGAGATAATCTTAAATTATGAGGACCAAATTAATAGGGATATTTAAATACATATACCATATCTTTAATAAGATTAGATCCTCCAAATCTCTCTCTTGAAATCATAAAAAATGGCTTTTTTTTTACTTAGAGACCTACTTCCTGAAAATCATAATCGAAACAGTCGGTTGACTGAACCTCAAAATTTGGTTGACAGATTGAGGTTGAAGGTACAACAAATTCAAGCCCAATTTTGACCATGTTGCAATCTTATTTTGGAAAACTCAAAACATAAAAGTTGTATCTCTCTTTTTAATATTTCCAAATCATCTTGAATCATCTCAATTGGAGTTTGGACAAGAAAGCTATGGCCAAACAACAAATAGATGCACAATCCTAGTCAGTTGACCGAATTTTCCATTCGGTTGACCGATCAAAATAGCACCAAAACCAAGCCAAAACTCAATTCCAATCAGTTGACCAATTGATTCAAAGCCTCACCCTACCAAAACCTCAAACCCAATCGGCTGACTGAATTTTTTGATTCTGTTAACCGACTGTTACAGGGTGGCCCAATTTAGCTCCGAAAAACTTACTACTTGAAACGGTTAACCGTTTTCTTCCATTCGGTTGATCGATTGCTTTAGGGTGGTCATTTCCATCATCAATTCTGCTTCAAAACACATTGTTTGATTCAGTTAACCGCAGTTGACAAAATTGACACTAAAATTCAAGTTTTTATACTTTAAACCTTATTTTAAATTAGGTCGATTATCATTTTCAATTTTACATAAGGAGCAAATATCAAATCTTTAATTAGGATTTTAGCTTCTATCATGTCAATATCAAAACACACATAAGATAATTCATTCAATAGTGTCATGTGTAATCCTAATTTGGGTTGCATTAAAAGTATAAAAGTATATAGTTCTTTTCACTTAATTTCTTCAAGGTCTTCCACCTCTTCATTTCTTCAGTACATCCATCTTTGCACCTTTAACTCTTTTCTTTATTTTTTCTTTTTTTTTTTGTCTTCAACATAATCAAATATATGGAATGTTTTTTCTGAAATACTCAACAAAAATATTAATTCTACCAAAAATATCAATACTTAATTTTTCATCAAAACCTAGGGATCAACAATCTCTCCATTTTTTAAGATAACAATTAATTTTGATGTTTTGTTCAAAAAATAATGTAACCACACTCCCCTTAAATATGAGGACACGTATTTAACTCATTTAAGCATAAACTTGAAGACATAATCAAGCAATTCAAAAGATATTCAATATAAGCCCAAAAACTAATTTAATGATATTCAACATAAAGCCTAATTTCTCAATAACTTCTCCTTAAACATCAACTTCTCCCCGTTTGTCATTTTAAAAATGGGAACGGAGAACTAAAAATATCACTCTAAGTATACATCATTATGCCTAACTATACCTAAAGCTCGAATAATTTTCATGAACTTTGATCTTTCGCTAGAGGTTTAGTAAAAATATTAACAAGCCAATCAGAAGTATCTAAATTTTCAATATCTCATTTTTCAATTTAAGCAACACATATTATTGTCCCACTTATAAAAATTTCTCCCCCTATATAATTTTAAACAAGCTAATTCATGCTTAGAAGAACAAACTTGAGGCAATTTTAAAAGATCATCAAAACATTTCAACAATGTAGCATGAAATCATATAATTTCAATTAAGTTAACATGCTTTACTCATGATACCAATTAATATCTTCCCTTTATAGAATCAAAAAATATGTAATCTTTAATGCACTAGGGCAGGAAGCATATCTCAATGATAATTTATGAAATTGTCAACATAAATCTAATGCATGCATAAACATGGATAAGTACATATTTATCTCATCAAATTTCAGCTCCCTTTTAGAATTATAATTTTTTACAAAATATGAGATATTAGTTGTATATCAGACACTTAATGCCCATAAGGATATTCAAATGCAATAGTATCAACAAATTGAAATTTCATATATATTCAGATGATCATATATATGGTATCATAAATAGATTAACGCAATTTCATAAAGTTATACCAACTATGTAAGTTTAAATTTATATAATATGCCGACAGATAAGATCATGATCAATACTGATTTTACAAAATATTTCTTAGCGATAAATATTTCATCAATAAATCAGTATTAGCTAACAATAGAGTTCCACGTAAGCATATAATCAAAGCATGATATTCATAGAGATATAAGTCAATTTCTGTAAATTAGATGATAATTTCACATCACATAAATTTCTTACATAATTATACAAGAATGAAATTGTTTTACCACTGAATTGAATGAAGATTCAACTATAATCAATTATCTCTTTAAATTAACCTCTTTCTTATTCTTGACTAAACTTTGAATTTCGCTATGCATATTTGTTTCTCCTTGAATTATCTTATAACCTAAAATGCTTTGAAACATACTTGGAAGAAAATCATTAGTAGAGATCAAGTAAACATATATTTATCAATTATTCTCAAACTCATGTATAGTCACTAACCAATTCCAAGCAATTTTGATCCTATAAACCAATTGATTCAGATTAAGTCATCTCAAGTAACATGTTTCATATAATAATATTATAAATTTCAAAAAATATCAATAGATGCATGATATGAGTAATATAAGCAAATTTGAAACAAACATGTTACTACACTTTAAGTAAATGTAATTATCTGAATCACCGTGTAATATTTCTAAGACAATAAATAAGCACATCATTTAGTTTAAGTCTTAGAAACCATTGCCAACATACCTATTTGCACGTGTCACTTGTGGCTTCCTCATGATATCTCATCTTGTCTTTGATACTTCTTTTCTATTTGCATGTGTCGCTTGTGGCTTCTTTGTAACCTCTCATCTTGGTTGTGGTACATCTTTCTAATTTGTACGTGTCGATTATGGATTCTTGGTGACTTCCTATCTTAGCTTGGATATATCATTTTCATTGTTCCTTTCGTTTTAATCCCAACATTATGTAACTCTATACAAGACATTTATGTACTGCTCTTTAGTATCCATCTCATTTTGGATCCATTTATGATAGAAATAAACTTCGGGCTCCAGAATAGACACGATACTTTAAAATGCCCAACCCCATTGCAATAATATCTCAATTTTGATTGATTATCATAGATAGCACAAGAAGTAAAACATGAATCATTGCTAACAATAACAACATTACAATCAGTGGCTTGTGATAAAGGATGAGATAATGAAACATACCCACTTCCATAGATTATTTTGAACGATGGAGAAATATTATCAGAATCTCTTAAAATAGACTTGAGGTCAGATTTTGATTTTTCAAAATTTTTCTTAAGTAAATTGATATTTAATTCAAGATCTGATCTTTGCTTGAAAACCATGTCAAAATTATTTTTTAAAACTCTGTTTTTATTTTCAAGAAAATCTACTTTGGATAGAAAATCATTTATTTTAAAAACGATATCCGAAAATTCTTTTGTTCCACTAGTCATTCAGATGTATTTTAGATTTCCAAATACTTTTTCTTCCATTTTTAAAAGAATCAATTTTTCTTTTTCAACTCAAGTTTTCTTTAGCAAAAAGAAATGTCAGAGACATAAATTTTTTCATGACAATATGGACATTTTTATTATCATGTCTCCATCACTATCACTAATTTTACAAGAATCATAAATAACATTATCATATACAGATCTATCAATGATGTGTGCCACGTGATCGGTTTAGCTAGGATGTTAAGCCTATCAAGCTAAAACTAACTATGATGCCAATTATTGGCCCAATGAGCTACCTAAGGGGGGTAAATTAGGTAGTTACAAAAATTTAAATAAATAAATCTTTCAACACTTAATTATCAAATAATCAATTATTTCTCAATCAAGTATTATCTTTATTACGCAGCGGATAAGTGTTTAATTCTAGGTACATACCCAAACACAATATAATGAAAGTAAACAATGCAGCATACCAAGATATATCGCGGTTTAGCAAGCTAACCTTGCCTAATCCAGTCTCTCGAGCTCCACGGAGATTTGTAGCCTCTAAACCCCTAATTTCTTTACCAGGTAGGAACCAAACCCTTACAATAATTCTTTTACCAAGCTCAGAATCAACCTTCACAAATATCATTTTTTCAGGTTAAGGAAGAACCTTATTTTTTTTTTACCAAGCTAAAGACTAATATAATTCTATTGCAGAAAAAATCAGAACCTAATTCTTTTAGCAGGCTAAAGATCAAACCTCACTACACTCTCAAGTATCATTTTTCCAGGTAAGGATGGAACATTTACAATGTACTCAAATCAATTCAATTGCAGGAATAATGAAGACCTAGTTTTTTTCAAGGTAAAAGAATAACCTCACATATTTACTTAGGACAAAGATCAAAACCTAGTTACCCTGACTAGACATTGACTTAATCGTGTTTAATCTACTCAAACTCACAAATACAGAAAAGTATGAGTTTCTTCCTACAAGGAGCTTCTACCACCTCAATACAGATATACTTGATTAATGTCCTAAAATGTACTACATGATAGATACAATGTGAGGAAAATTAATATTTGGTTAATCACAATATGGGTAGCAAAAAATAAATCACGTAATCAGATAATCACGCAAAAATCGTTTTATAAATATTTCCAGGTTTTTATGTTTGAAAACGATTTTCTAATGATCTTAAATCCAAGCAAGAAATGATAATATGAAATCAAAATAGAGAACAGCAGGTTGAAAAGATCTCACCAGGAAAATACCGAAGATTGAAACAGAATCGCAAAATAGCATATGTCGGTGATGCCAAATCAATAACGCTTTAGATCAAGAATGTAGCAAGAATATCTCTCAAAAATCTCAACATAAACATCACTCTTAGAAAATATTAGAACTAATGTTCTTGATTTATTTAACCTCAATCCCGTAGGTCTATATATAAACTGATAACAAGCCTTCCAACAGCTACTTTTCAAAAGATATGCCTCTAAAAGATACTTTTAAATCCCATATAACATAATCATTCAATTCTGGGGTAATCCACTTAAAACTAACTTTTTAAATCTTTCAAATAAGTCCGTAAAATATTTCTCAATTAACAATCATAAAGATAGGAAGTATTGAACTATTTAAATTGAGAAAATCTTAAATTATGAGGACCAAATTAATAGGAATATTTAAATACATGTACCATATCTTTAATAGGATCAGATCCTCCAAAATCTCTCCCTTAGAATCATCAAAAACGGCTAGTTTTTTTACCTGGAGGCCAAGTTCCTTGAAATCATAAATGAAACAGTCAGTTGACTAAACCCCAAAATTTGGTTGACTGATAGCGATTGTAGGTTTAGAAACTTCAAACCCAATTTTGATAATGATACAATCTGATTTTGGAAATACTCAAAACATAAAATTTGTATGTAGCTTTCTAAGCTTTCCATATTATCTTCAATCACCTCAATTAGAGTTCGAACGAGAAAGTTATGTCCAAAATACAAACAGGTGCACAAACCCAGTCGGTTGACCGAATTTTTTATTCGGTTAATTGATCAAAACAGCACTGAAACCAAGCCAAAACTCTATTCCAATCGGTTAACCGATTTCTAACAATCGGTTAATCGATTACTTCAGAGACTCACCCTGCCAAAACCTCAAACCTAATCGGTTAACCGAATTTTCCTATTCAGTTGACCAACTATTACTGGGTGGGCTAATTTAGCTCCGAAAAACTCCCTGCTTGAAACGGTTAACCGATTTCTTGCACTCAGTTGACTGATTTCTTCAGAGTGGAAATTTCCTTCACCAATTCTACTACAAAACACACTGTTTGATTCAATTAACCGATTATTTTTCTCGGTTGATTCAATTGGCCCTAAAATTTAACTTATTATACTTTAAACCTTATTTTCAATAGGTTAATTATCGTTTTCAATTTCACATAAGGAGCACATATTACATCTTTGATTAGGATCTCGACTTCTATCACGTCAAAATCAAAACACACATAAGATAACTCATTTAATATTGTCGTGATTCTAATTCGGGTTACATTAAGAGTATAAAAGTATAGAGTTGTTTTCACCTAATTTCTTCAAGGTCTTTACTGCTATTCATTTATTCAATGCATCCATCTTTGAACCCTTAACTTTTTCTTCATGATGTCTTCAACATAATCAAATATATGAAACTCTTTTTTGGAAATACTCAACAAAAATATTAGTTCCACCAAAAATATCAATATTAATTGTTCATCAAAACCTAGGGATCAACAGGAATAAACATAACTAGTGTGGAACAAACACAGTTAATAACTAGAATTTTTTTTTCAGTTAAATTTTAATAAAAATTTCTTCGATAATCACTTTCAATGAAATCACTAACCAAACACCACCTATTAGAAAATTAAAAATAAAAAAAGTGTTCCGTCCAAACTGGAGAATTTCGTAATAAAATTGAGAACAAAAACACTACTCAAGCAACAAAAACACTACTCAAGCTCAAATCCATACTTTCTTTATTTCGCGTGTTTATCCATCTCTACTAGGGGTGTAAATCGGGCGGGCGGGTCGGTTATGGAGGGTTTTTGGGGCTGACCCGAACATTATGAGAGGGTAGAAATCTGACCAAACCTGCAGGTTCAAAGGTTGGCCATCATCGGGTTCGAGGCATTCAGGTTTCGGTCAGTATCAATCAGATTTCGGGTGAGAGAAGTACAGAGAAGAAGAGCGATGCAGAAGAAGAACGATAAACTCATGAACGCAGATTAAAGCAAATTCCACAACAAATTCAAAGAAACATATTCAAACAGATTAAAAATCCTAAACAAATTCAACAAAAACACAAAAACGAACTAAGAAACTTACAGATTGCGACAAACAACAACAACGCGAGAACAACGGGTCGGGAGGAATCTATGGTAATGAACAATATCGACGATAACAAACAATCAACAACATCGACGCGAGAGTCGATGACGACGATGACAGATGGCGAGGGAGGTCATCGATAAAGAACGACAAAGGCGAATGCCGAAAATGGAATATGGTGGAGATTGAGAGATCGAGAGAAGAAAGGCTGGGAGATTGAGAAAAGAAATAAGAGGAGTGAGGCGGCACAAATGAAAGAGCTAGGGTTTATAATTCTCAATATATAGTAGGGGATTTTTGTAATAAACAATTGTTCGGGGGGGAATGTAATATGACAGCTATTTAGTAATTTCGATTGAGTTTGGGCAGTGGATCATGTATATCCGATCGGAGCTTGTGTTTCTTCGAGCGGGGCGGGTTAGGGTAAAAACCAAAAAAATCAGTGTGCTACTGACCGAAACCGAGCGGGTCAGGCGAGCTGGATGGGCGGGTTCAAGTACGCAAGAATTTCTTACAACCCTAATCTCTACCCGAGATCAAATCTATAAAGAACACCAAAAATATATAAAACAAATGCTCGAGAACATAATTTAATGCGCACATACAATTTGAACATATGATTGAAAAAGAAAAGAAAAACAAAATAGAGCGAAAACACACACAGAACTGGGAACATAGCAAAAATTTGGGAACAAAAGTACAGAAATATGAGAACAAAAATTTGGGAACATACAAAAATCTGGGAAAATAAAAAAACAAAAACTTGGTTTGGAACAAAAATACTAAAAAAACACCACCAATTCAATTTTGTTCTTTTTTTTAGAAATTATTCTCACGTTTCAAAATTTGTTCCAAATTTTCAGAATAAATAAACAGAAATATGGGAACAACAACACTTAATAAACGCCATATAAAGAACTAAAAAAATAAAAAATAGTAAAGGCGGTTGAAGAAATTAAAAATAAAAAAAATGTGGATAAAACCTTATCAAATTAAGGAAAATAAGAGAAAAACAATTTAAAAGAAGGAATAAGAAAAGAAAAACAAAAATTATGTAATTAAAAAACTGGTAAACAAAAACAAAATATAAAAAACATAGAAATATATGTTTTGCCACCGAAGTTATGTTTATGTTCCCAAAAAAAAATCGAAACAATATTTTAACAACGGTTGAACAAATACAACAAATGAACTAATGCAAACATATGTATACAACTAATGATCTAACAACACACACAATAAATGAAAACAAAATCAAAAAATGGGAGAATAAAACTTCAAAATTAAATAGTTTCATTGGAAACACAAATAATTTTTAACAATGTTTGAAAAAATAGACCGGACATCAAAGTGGAAAAGTTGTCCGGTCACAGGTCACCGATTTGACCGAATGGGGAACCGGTTATGAATTGTTACAGCAACACTAATCGAAAAATAAATTAGACCTAATAAACATCTTTTTTTTTATGTTCAACTATTGGCTATTATTCACGTTTTTTATTTTCTACCATTAATTGATATTAAGTATATTAATAATAAATTGAAAGAAATTTTATGACCGAAACATAAAGTAAACCAATCAAAACAAAAATGAACTATTGCATCACAAATAAAGTGTACCAAATGAAATGTAGCAAATCGCAAACAAAAATGAAACATGCAGAAAATCAAAATAAAACCAATGGTCAATCGAAATAAAATCTATTAGAAAAGAACATCGAAGGAAAAAAATAAATAAAACATCCCTAAAGGCTGAAAATTTAGATTTGAGACCAAACCTAGATATTGAAACGAAACCCAAATTGAAGATCAAAATGAAAGCAAACTGATAAACACAAATGAACTACAGAATGAGAAAGCAAAGACAAAAAATTTACATAACAGTGTGAGGATGCAAAATTTACAAGGAAACTATCTAAAGGGGCATCTATTCAATGTTTCTGCTCACTTTTTTTTTTTGGATCGTAAACAAAATTTTATTATAAAAAATAGAAAAACTGATTATACCTCAAGAGTTTTGATAAGTTTATCTTTCATTTCGTCTAATTTGAGTGACTCTAGAGGTTGTTGTTAGAGACTTGGCAGTTGAAGTTGAGGGATCTTCTTGTTTCAACGTAAAATCAAGATCCATGGTAGATGGGGAATATACATAAAGAGAGCAAGATGAGTTTAAGCCTAAAATTGAAATTTCATACCTTTTCAGACAAAATTGAGCATGAATTGAAGAAAACCATAAAATTGTTTTTGATATGTTTTGCTCACTGATTTAATCGTCGCCTTCTTCTTAGCCTCTAAAACATTGCCTTATCCAACAATGCCTCCTCCACTACCTATTGATTCTATCTCCCAACTCCATAGACAATGATTTGCATATCGTGAATGACATACCATTGTCTCCAATCACCTAAAATCATATAGAAAAAGTCAGCATAAAAAACAATAGCTAGTTAATTCAAAAAATGGATATTTTAGAATAATTTACAACAATTGTGTTTCACATTCAGAAACCAATTGTTGGGATGCCTGGGATGAGAATGGTTGAAGCTTGATAAGAACATGCAATTACAAATCGAATAAATCTATAAGTGATCTACAACGGCGATAACGGTAGCCAAAAACATCGGTACTTGGGGTTAGATCAATCGTGCCCAAATCTAAAAGCTCCTAGATCTGAGCACGATCGATCAGGGAAGTATAGATCTGAGCATGATGCGTTAGTTTGAGGCATTCACCGTCATAGTCGCCGACCACCGACTGTCGACTTCCTGACAAACGCTAAAAGATGGCGAAGTAGTGAGGCTCGACGGTGATGGCTATCAGCGGGGATGAACAAATCTGAAAAATAGGGATGGGAGAGAACAACCTGGAAGACTGCAAGAATGACGATCGATAGTGGCACGGAGGAGTAGAGAACTTGCACAGTGACGTGTGAAGTCCAACAACGATTGAGACAGATAAGTAGAGAGCGATATAGGGCTAAGGTGGGTGAGGAAGCAAGAGAGAGATTGAACGATATATATATATATATATATATATATATATATATAGAGAGAGAGAGAGAGAGAGAGAGAAACAAGAGCCTGGGATGGGAGTAAGAGAGAGAACCGAGATCTAGGGTTGGAGAAATAGAATTAGGGTGTGTTTGATATGGATAGTTGGATCAGGGGCAATCACATGGTCAAAAATGTCACTTCTATAGTGCAACGTAGACCCTTGAATATTCGATCTAAGGGTGTAAAATGTCCCAAATAAAAATGATTGTAGGATATTTTCAAACTAAGTCTTGATTTATATTATAGATATTTAAGTGGCCTACGTGTCTCGTGGTTTTTACCTTCATTGAAGATGGTTTTCTATGCTAAAAATATGTTGTTATTTCTATTCTGTTTTTGTTTGGGAAAACATATTGGAACTATGAAAATTCGCTCCCTATTATCAGTCATTTTTTCCCAACAAAGTAGCATCAAAGCTACAGGTTCCAAATTTAAGAGACAAGAGGAGATCATACACATAAGTATACCATACATATATATATATATATATATATATATATATATATATATATATATATGAGAGTGTGTGTGTGTGTGTGTGTGTGTATACAAAGCATTGTTCATACATACGTACGTATATGATACTATTCATAATATTTATACGGGATGTATATGGTATCTATACGGTACTATTCGTACAATACTATTCATATGTATGGGGTACTATTACAAAGTATTGTACATGTCACTGTTCATCGACGACAAAGCACTAGGCTCAGTGAAACCTGCTAATTCAGATATGTTAATGAAATAGAGGAGACCACAGGCGACATAATCAAATTAAATACATTTAACTATGCAATCTAGAAGCCAAAGATGGAAGATCTTTTGTACATAAAATATCTATAGAAATCCATTGTAATGTCGACACAGAAAGCGATAATGACAATATATGACAAAACCAACCATACAGTAATAACTTCAATCATAAACACATCGACAACCTCATTACATGCTGACTGGGCCATGCTAAACCAGAAATGTGCAGTCCAAATAAGACAATGGATTAACAAGAGCATTTTTTAAAATTTTGCTAATAAATATGATACTTATGTTCATTGGCAAAACTTGGAGAAAATGTATGCAAGGACAACCTCACAGAATAAAGCAAATCTGATGCGATGATTAGTCAATATGAAGTACAAAGATAGAGGATCTTTTCTACATCAAAGATCTATGAAATCCCATTGTAATGTCGACACAAAAAGTGGTAATGACAATGGATTATAAAATCGGTGAAACAACAACAACTTCAATCACAAGCACATCGACAACCTCATCAGATACTAATTAGGCCGTACTGAACCGAAAATGTGCAGCCCAAATCAAACAATAGATTGACAAGATCATTTTTCAAAAAAAAAATAAAATGAACATGGTGCTTATGTTCTTTAGCAAAAATTGGAGAAAATGTGTACAAGGACAATCGCACAGAATAAAGGGAACCTGATACGGTGATTAGTCAATCTGAAGTACAAAGATGGAAAACGTATATCATAACATATGAGAGAGTTCCAAGGCTTATCAACTCAATTCTATGAAAATAACCATAGATGATGAGTTACAAGCGTTGCTGATGTTGAATTCTCTACAGAAGAGTTGGGACACCTTAGTTGTGTCAGTTAGCAACTCTGCTCCAAATGGTAAACTTACCGTAGATACGGAAAAAGATAGAATGCAGAGTGAAGAGTCCAAAAACAAATACAAATGATATACTCCCGAGTCCAAAATGCTTGTCTCAAAAAAACAAGGCAACCAAGAGAAGAATGGGAGAAGCAGAAATAGAAATACAACGGTCAAGAAAGAGGGCAAGTAGTAAAAAACCATGCAAAAATAAATGAAATTTTTGCATGAGAACCACATATTTGATCTAGTAAAATTACCACAAATTAGAAAATCTCTCATGAACAAGTAGGTGTACAGGATCAAAAACTAAAACACACACCTCACTACTAGGTTACAAAGCAAGATTGGTTGTGAAAGGATTCGGGTAGAAGAAGGATGTTGATTTTGATAAAATATTCACCCGTGGTAAAAATATCTTTAATACGAGTTGTTCTTAGTCTTGCAGCCAGTCTAAATCTAGAGGTTGAACAGCTTGATGAAAATTTTGCATTTTTGCATGGTGATCTTGATGAGAAAATTTATATGGTACAACCCTAAGGTTTCCCAGTCAAAAAGGAAAGAAATATTGGTGTGTATACTAAAGAAAAACTTGTATGGTGTAAAATAGGCACTAACACAGTGGTACAAAAGCTCTACCAAAAGAAAAATCCAGAAGCTTGCAAGGAAATTGTAGGTTTAAATGAACCCATCAAGAAAATAGACAAAAGAATATGATAGAAGAAAAAGAAAATGACCAGAGAAAGACACCTCACCTGGGAAAAGGTTCGAGCCTTCTGTGTGTAAGTACATTTTTCGAAGCTTCTGAGTTTTGCTCAATCTAAAGAGAGGCACAGGCCTCCTCTATACATAAAGAAGTTGAGCTAAAGAAAAAAATAGCCTTCTTCGATGAGGAAGAAATACCACATAGAAATTAAGAGAGAATCCTCCAATAAAATCTCTTAGAGGAATTAGAGAAATCATCAGATAAAATCTCTGAGAGGAAAAATAAAACTATCTCACAGAGAAAGAGGAAAATCCTCAAAGAGATATTCTGAGAAGAAAAATAACATTTTGTATGGATGAATAGAAAATTGCAAAGAAAGAGAAAATTCCTCAAAGAGAGATTCTGAAAAGAATAGTGAGAGTCAATTTGTGAAGATTTTATCCACAAGTTGAAGATACATATTTTTGTGTATTGTTTGAGATATCCACCAAAGAGTGATGCTTGTAATCTTATTATTTGTTATACTAGAAGTTTTAAGTGGCCTATGGGTCCCATGGTTTTTTTACCTTTATTGTGGAAGGTTTGCTACGCTAAAAATCTGTTGTTATTTTTATTCTATCTTGGTTTAGGAAAACACACTGGAAGATTCATCTGCAGAGAAGGCTATTGAGGAAGGCTTGATCCTCCATAGCTAACAATGCTACAGTGGACTGCAAATTAGACCTCCAACTTACTAGACCACTACCCATGGTAAATAAATACCCAGCAGTAAATTGTCACTTATCCAAATCTCAAACATTCAATGATGGTAAAAACCCAAAGGACCCATAGGCCACTTACATCTTCCACTATAAATAGTAAGTTTACAAATCTCACTCTTGGTTGAACTCTCAAACAATATACAAAAATATGTATTTTCAATTTATGGGTAAAATCTTTATAAATTGGCTCTCACTATTCTTCTCAGAAATTATAAGGATTTCACTCTCTTTCTCTACATTCTTCTTCTATAGAAAGTAGTGTTTTCAATTGCTCATCTCCTCTATTTAAAGGAGAGTTATGAGAAAGAGAACAAAAAAGACAATCTAGTGCAATAAGTAGAAATTCAAAGTCCAGTAGATTCTCATTTGCAAGACACTTCTTCAGATGATAAAAATGACAGGGATATGAAAGATAAAATTCCGGTGGGGCATTCTCTTTAAAGGCCTATACAAATTAAAAAATCGATTGCAACTAGCAAACCAAAAAAGATAATTCGAAAACCAGTAAAGTTTGCAGATATAGATACGACGAAGGTGTATTCAAATCACGCCCAAAATTGGGAGGATTTATTAAATCCCACAAAGTCCATATATGGACAAAAGAGAAAGCAAAATAAAAGAAAAAGAAAAGAGACAAAGTCAGCTCACCAAATAAGAAATAGAAAGAGGTTGTGCAAAAATTTGCCCACAATTTCTTGAAACTTCATCCCATGTGTTGATACTAAAATTATGGTTCAACTCTGTCTTATAAATAGAGGAGATGAGCAATTGAAAAAAGAACTTTCTCTGATGAGGAAAACATACCACAAAGAAAAAAAGAGAGAAATACTCAACTAAAATCTCTGAGAGGAATGAGAAAAGCCCTCAGATAAAATCTCCAAGAGAAACAAATAATGAGCTAAAAGAGCAAACTTTTCCTCTCAGATATTTTATCTAAGGATTTTTCTCATTTCTCTTAGAGATTTTATCTAAAGACTTTTATCTCTTTCTCTGTTGTATTACTTTGTTGATGGAGAGTTAGGTCTGAGATCTACTGGAATTTTATTTGTTTGTGGCTTTTATTATTTCTTAAAGTCTACAACTGTCTAATCTTCAAGAAACACCATATCTCTACTTCTGATGATCCTTTTGCTAATAAGATCCCAAAGTCTGTAGCCAAACTCTTCATGGGCATATCCCACAAAGATGCATTGATTTATCTTTCCGTCCAACTTGGACCTTTTATTTTTTGGGATATAAACAAATGATTTGCAACAAAACACTTTTAGGTGTTTATAAGAAACGTCTTTCCCCGTCTAGACTCTTCCTGGTATGTCATAGTTTAATGAAACTAATGGAGAAATGTTGGCTAAATCATCTATTGTCCTCATTGGCTCTCCCCAAAAGGATTTTAGCAGTTTTACCAAACCTCTAGCTAAAGATCAATTCGTGAAAATCATTCAAGGTTTAGGTATGGCTAGGCATAACGATGTATGCTTAGAGTGATTTGTTTTTCTTCTCTGTCCCGACTTTTTGAGATGACGGAAGGGGATGAGTTGATGTTTAAGGAAAAATTAATGTTTAGGGATTCGCCTAAACATTGCATTGATTAAAATGAGAAGTTATTAAGAGCTTGAATTTATGTTGAATATCTTTATTATGGTTTATTATGTTTTTATTATTGAGCTTAAATGAGTTCAAATACACATCCTCATATTTAGGGGGAGCGTGGTTTCATTACATTTTATAGAAAATATCAAAGTTAATTGTCATCATTAAAAATTGGGAGATTATTGAATCCAATATTTTGATGAACAATTAAGTGTTGATGTTTTATGGGACTAATATTTTTACTGAGTGGTTATAGATTTATAGTTCCATTTAATGTGTTTAAGAAAAGGAATCATCGAAGAGGAATCGTTGAAGAAAATATAATGGACACAAGATGGAAATAATGAAGACGTGAAGAGTTTTGAAGACATTGAAAACAACTAGGTGAAAACAACTCTTTATCGATATACTCTTAATGCAACTCGAATTAGGATCACGCACGACACTTAAAATGAATTACTTTTATGCGTATTAGTAAGAAACGATAAATTTAAGATCCTAATATATGAATTACTATGTGCTCCTTATGTGAAATAAATTTTATACTTGACCTAATTGAAAAAAAAAAAAATATGTTTTAAAGTATCAAAAGTTAAGTTTTTAGATTAATTCGGTCAATTGAGAAAAGCAACCAATCAACTAAATCAGATTGAGTTTTTGAGTTAAAACGAGGTGCTACTGATCCAATCGGTCAACCAAATGAAGATGGTTGGTCAACCATTTCAATTAGTGGCTAAAATGAATGAGGAAGTGAGCACTCTGATCAATTCGTTCAATCGAATGGATATGGTTGGTCAACCGTTTGATTCAGTGCATTAAGTAAGAAAAAAAAAAACCATTGATCCAGTCGGTCAGCCATTTGGTTGCAGTCAGTCAACCATTGACTACAGTGAAATCAACAACTATTTTATTATTTTAGTCAAAACTATTAATTTTTTATGATTCCAATAGAGGTTTTTGAGGGATTCGAGTGTAATTCAAATATGCATGACTCATTATATGATCCCTATTAATTTGGTCCAATTAATTAAATGTCATTTTAATTAAAGTGTCATAATACTTTCTAACTTGATAGATTTCGATTTAGAAAAGTTTTAAGGACCAAAATGAGATTTTCCAAGAATATTTTTTAAATGAAAAAGATCTATTTTGAACATATATTATACATGGGGTCTTAGAGTGTCATTTAATGACATATTATTTGAAAAGTAGCTATTATAAGGTATATTTGAAGTACCTATTATTAATCCTACAAATTTTGAATATTGCAATATTTGTAGAGAATATTTGGGGTTAAAGATATAGGAGAGATTTTCGAGATTTTATTTGGACTAAATTTGAGAGCTTTAAAAGTTACATTGTTGGTCAAATATAGTCGTTATGAATCTATACGATATATAGGGTCCATATGTGTCATTTATTGACATAACATTTGAAAACTAGTCGTTGGTGAGCTAATTCTAGGTCCATTAATATAGACCTGCAGGAATTGAGTTCAATACACCAAGAACAATTAGTTTGAGTTATTCTAAGAGTTATATTTATATTGAGATTTCTATGAGAGATTTATTTTATGTTCTTGATCTAAAGTGCTTGTGATTTGGAGTCACCGACTTGAGTTCTATTGTTATTATGTTATTATCTTCAATGTTTTTTGGTGAAATATATCCAACCTTGATTATTTACTTTGACGTTATATTTTTATTGATTGCCTAGTATAAGATTGTTTAGAAAATTGTTTTAAATTTAAAATCCTAAAAATCTTTTCAAACTATTTTTTGTTTGATTATCTGATTACATGCTTAAATTGTGTTACCCACTTTATTTATTAATCAAATTTTAATTTCCCCACATCATATATATCACGTAGTAATTATTTGAGATATTAATCGAATATATTTGTATTGAGGTGGTATAAGCTCCTTATGGGAAGAAACTTACATTTTTTGTATTTGTGAGTTTGAGCGAATTAGACACGTCTGGTACGGTGTCTAATCAAGGTAGTTAGGTTTTGATTTTTTTCCTGTGAAAATGGTTAGGGTTTGATCTTTGTCCTGCAAAAAGGTTAGGTTATTTTTTTTTCCTCGAAAAGAATTAGGTTTTAATTCTCCCTGTAATAGAATTAAGTGATTGTAAAGGTTTTTCCTAAATCTGATAAAAGGATAAGTGTAAAAGTGTGAGAGAATGGTAGGTTAGATCTTTAGCCTGTTAAAAGGATTAGATTTTGATTCTTCCTGCAATAGAATTAGGCTAGTCTTGAGTCTAGTAAAAAGATAAAGTTCTTCCTAAGTTTGGGAAAAGAACAGTTGTAAAGGTTGATTCTATGCCTGTAAAAAGAATCGAGATTGTAAGGCTTTGGTTCCTACCTAGTAAAAAGATCAAAGGGGTTTAATGGATTGCGAATCTCCACGGAGCTTGGGAGACTGGATGTAGATAAGAGTAGCTTATTGAACTAGGATATATTGTTGTGTACTGCATTGTTTATTTTTTATTATATTATGTTTGGGTATGCACTTAGTATTAAATACATATCTGCTGTATGACTAAGATAATAATTAATTTAAGAAAATTGATTATTTGATATTAAGTGTTTAAAAGAATTAATTATTTAAATTTAATAACTACCCAATTCACCCTATCTCTTGGATAGCTCTTTGGGCTAATAGTGATATTCATGTCATTTTAGTCCACATTAACTTTTCGAAATTTCAAAAAATTGACTCGAAATCTTTGTTTGTACCGAAGTTCGATTAAATTGACGATTTTTTATTTTTTATGTTTTTTATCCTTTTGTAGTATTAAATGTGCTCTAGGACAAAAATTCATTCCCTTTAAATATCAATTTAAAGTTTATATGAATTTGCACTTTAAACCCGATAGTTTTGAAAACTTAAATCAGTGAGACAAAAATACAGTTTCTAAACTGCCCGTCTTTGTTATACAAGTTTACTCGTAATGACAAAGATAGAAGACATAAACATTTTGTTCTGTGAGACATGGAAAGTAAAGGTATCTAATGCTAAAACAAGAAATTTAAACCAAATAAGAAAAGTTGGGAATGTCCCTAAATATCGCTGCATCTAAGCTAAGAAAACCGTAAAGCGAAAGTCAAGGATGTTCTTGGGAATCATTGAATCTACACTAACAAAACTGAAATTCCTAAGAAAGCGAAGGCCAAGGATGCTCCTTGAAATCACTGCATCTACACTAGGAATACTAAAATTCCTAGGAAAGCGAAGGCCAGGAATGTTCTTGGGAATCACTGCCTCTGTACTAGGAATACTAACACTGGAATGTAAAGACTAGGGATGTTCCGAGAAATCACTGCATCTACACTATGAAAATTTAAAATTCCTAGGAAAGCGAAGGCCAGGGATGTTCCTGGGAATCGTTGCCTCTACACTAAGAATACTAAATTCCTACCCAGCAGATAATTAATCTTCTCAAAGGAGGGTTAGTTAACCAGTCCTAAAGGAGTACGCTATAGTGTTTGGAGAATGTTGATTCATCACCATCTCCTCGTTTTGATTGTAGCCAACTTCCTACATATCTTATAATAGCTAAGAATGAGGTCAAATACAGTTCTAACAAGTAAAATAAATCAAGATTGGGTAGAAAGGTTCTGGGTTTGAGAAAACGATTCTAAAGGTGTCCTCTCAGTCTAAGACTGAAGCCGACAAACAGTGGTTCTCATAAGAGAAACCAAAGTTTCACAAATATCCATTTATTTATTAATTTGTTTAAATAGAAAATTAAACATTTGTTTATCCATTTATTTATTTATTTATTTAAACATTAAAATAAATTACCGAACCCACCAGGGTTTTCCTACATATCTTAGGATAGCTAAGAATTAGACCAAAATGTAGTTATAATAGTGAAAGTAACTTATGATTGGGGAAAAAGGTTTTGGGTTAGAGAAATCGATTCTAGGGGGTGTCTGATCAGTCTGAGACTAACACTAACAAATGATAGTTCTCCTAAGAGCAACCAAAGTTTCTAAGAACCATTTATTTATTTATTTAAACATTAAAAGAATTTATTTATTTACTTAATGAAAACAACATTTATTTATTTATTTAAACAATATTTATTTATTTATGAAAACAACATTTATTTATTTAAACAATATTTATTTATTTATTTATGAAAACAACATTTATTTATTTATTTAAAAAACAAAATTTATTTACTTATTTATTTTTCCTTTATTTGTTTAATTATTTCATGATAAAATGTGCCCCAGTCCAAGACTGGGGCTTGGTGGTATGTACTTCTTCAGGGAAAGTAAACTACAAACCTAAATTTTACCCCAGCCAAGGAATCTCGATAAAAAAATCTAATATCATGTTCCCCAGCCCTAGCTGGGGTAAGGGAATAAACCCTGGGTGTTTAGAAAAATGCAACAAAATCTACATAGATTGGGTTTATACCAATTACCTCCCCTGTCATTTTGCACTAAACTAGATACTTCCCCTGTCATTTTACTATCAGTCAGCTCTCTTATCATTTTAATTAATTACCACTTACCTCCCTTATAGATAAAAAAAATTAATAAATTTTATTGTAATGACAATTTTACTGTAAGACCTCGATCTTCTTGTCCAAACAATTTTAGTCGCATTTTAAAATGTTTCAGAAATTACGGGGCGATTGGTGATATTTATTGGTTGATTTAAAGTTTAAAGGGTCAAATTGTAAATTTAATAAAATATTAAAAATAATTATAAGGATTAATTAATATCCTAACCTGAAATGAAAGGGGGAAGCACAAATTATACATTTAAATTATATATATATATATATATATATATATATATATATATATATACACACACATTTAAATTATACATATATTATATACATATACAAATAAAGACGATAGAAGGATCGAGAAACGATCGGAGAAAGAGAAAGGATCGGCGATGGAGCTCCGACGAAGAAGGAGGCGTTATCTGTCGAGGATGGAATCGGTCCGGAAGAGTGAGGCGTTCGTCGCCGTCATCTGGTGAGTGTGTGTGTTCTCTGTTTTCGTCAACATTGTTGTGTATGTGTGTGTAGTGAGTTTGGTCAGTGGGTGATCGACGGTATTGGCGGTGGAGGTGATCATTGCTGTTGTTCCAGCGAGGTAGTGGGTGCGTGTTTTGTTTGGAGTGTGTGTGTGTGTGTCGGTTGGGTGTGATCATGGTTGTTGTCCAGTCTGTGTAGGCTTTGATTGTTGAGGAGGTCGGCAGTGAAAGCCACCGAAGTTGTCGTCGGAGTGGAGTACAGAGAGAGAGAGAGAGATGTGGGGGGGGGTGTGATTTATGTCGGCTATGGGTGTGTGACCGTTTGGTTGAGTATGTGTGGGTGTGTTTCGATTGTGGATGTGTGTGTTTCGGGTGTGGATGTGTGTGTTTCGGGTGTGTATGTGTCGCTGGCGGAGAGGGAGGAGTGTGGCATTGCTGTTCATCCGGCATGGGAAAAATGTTGTTGATCGTCGTCCATCTGTGACGGAGGAGGGTATGTCGTTGTAGGTTGGCTGAAAGAAACAGAAACAAAAAACAAAAGGGAGAGAGAGTAGGTTAGACGGGCGATAGCAGGGAAGAGTGAGAGCGGTCGGCAGCTGGAGTCAAACCAAAACAGGAAAAGAAAACAGTAAAAGAAAAAAGAAAAAAAAAAAGGGGAAAAGAAGAAGAAATTATACAAACCACCCTACACAAAACATAAATCCAATCTCGCGGCCGGTGGAGAATTCGGGAAAGGTAGAATTCTGCACTTCTTTAATATATATATTTAATTGTCTCAATGCAAAATACATGTTATCATTATCGTTGAATTTAGCGTTATGTGTTCGCATGAAAAACGTCGAAATAGCGATAAGAAATAGTGAGATCATTCGCATGAATAAATTCGATAAACTAAACTGTAACGGAGCAATATTAGTTAAATAGACATATTTTATAATAAAAGACGGGGTATAGGAAATTATGGAAAATTAGGGTCTACATGGCTCGGATAGGGTATTTTTACATCAAATATTAATTTAGGCCTTGTCACTAATAGGTTCGCGGGCACCGGCGAATCAGTAGCGGAGAGCCGGGGGAGCTTGTAAGTACAGATTATCAGGTGAGTGTACTGTCTTCTTGCCAAACTATTTTATTATTATTATTATTATTATTATTATTATTATTATTATATATATATATATATATATATATATATGATTAAATATGTGTTACTTAAAACGAGCCGATTTTATAGACGATATGGGTCAAGCAGGTTTTGGGGTGAGTAAGTAAAATAGATTTTACTTGACTTGGATGATTTTAAAACCACGTGGATCAAGCCGATTTTGGGTGCGTTGGGAAAAATGGTTTTTTAGTAAATTGTGTTGGTTTTGTTTTAAAGAAAGAAAATTGGAAAAATGATTTTTACTAAATGGGTGGTACTTTTAAAAAGAAAGAAAAATGTGATTTTAGAAATTCTCCCCGAAAGGGGTGTGGTTTATATTCTCCCCATAAGGGGTGAGGATTTTTAGACGAAATTGTTGATTTGGACGATGCCATAGTTTTCTTCCCGTAAGAGGTGTGGATTATTTCTCCCTGGAAGGGGTGTGGATTTCTTCCCAGGGGATGTGGATAGTTCTCCCCATAAGGAGTGTGGATTATATTTCTCCCCAAAAAGAGGTGTGGATATTTCGTAGGAAGGCATTCCTACGGATGTTACGGTACCATTGCAACTCCCGATTCTGAAGTTAAAATGATCACTATAGCTAGCCAGTGAGTGGTGTGGTGATGTGGTGTTTTACTTATATTTGGTGGTTTATTATATATGGTGATTGGTTTTATTTTATACTGGATGGGTTGGAATGGAACTTATATATATAGCTTTATTTTCACTACTTATATTATGGTGATTTTTATTAGCCATGTGAGGTTTGTTTATACACGTTATACTTGATCCATTTAAATATTATATTATTTAGAATGCCTTATTATTCTAAAATATTTTTAGTAAGAAAGTAGTACACTCGTAGGTGCTGTAGATAGGCGTTCGTCCCCTACTGGCAATAGGTCGGATCCAGAGGTGTGATAAGGAAGGAGTTTCTTGGAGGTATTACTTGAGGCGAATCAAATGAGGGGTTTTGGGTTTTGTACTTTGGATGTTATTGAGAATTTCTTAGGGACAAGGCGTCCCTGGGTAGAGTATGTATATATATTTGGTTGGTTTTCGTGATTATTTATTGATGTGTGTATGTTATCGTCTATAGTAATTGTCTTTCAGGTGAGGTCCTGTCGACGTCACGTCGGCCCCATAGTAACGGGTGTCCGGGGTGGGGTGTGACAATTTTGGTATCAGAGACTAGGTTATAGGTTCTGTAGACTTGTCAGTAGTTGTGTCAATAGAAGACCATGAGGTAGAAGGATATGTCAGTCGTCTAGTTAGTCAGTAGGGGACTTGAGATAGGGTGTCGATAGGTGAGTTCGGTACGTGAGTGATATTTACTTTAGTTGGTACATTGGCTTTGGACATGGTTGGTTGTCTTATTAGAACTTAGTGGGAATGATGAAAGGGTGATATGGTCAGTTGGTCGATTCGGGGAGGATGTTGTGATATTGATAGTAGAAATAGGTGGATCGAAATTGTGGGAGTATTAATAGTTGAAAATGTGAAATTGTAATTGAGAAATAACTATATACGTGTAACGTGACGATGAGATAATTATTGGTAGCACCTAATAAGTCGTCGTTAAAATACGAAATAGTATAGCAAAACACATTTTAGTTGGAATATGAAAATGACATTTAAAATGAGATAATTCTTATGATGATATTAAAAAGGAAAGTTCGTTTTAGTTGGAATTAAGGATGTGAGAAGACTATGGAAATATTAGAAAAGATTTCTAAGTTGACGGGGAATTGGAGCAAAAGTTGGTGGAACTAGAAAATATCACAAACGTACTAGGGAATGATATGTAGAAAGTAGTCGAGAATTGTGGGTCTGAAATAAAAGTAAGGGCGCATAAAGATAGTCTGTTTGTATGAGAAATATAGTGTGGCTGGTAGAGTCAAATCTTAGATGAATCAAAGTGTGTATTGTTGGGAAGGTGTAATTAGTACCTCAGTTTGTTTGATAGTGGGTCTAGGAGGTTAAAAAAGTGTTAAAGAAAGAATATCAAAATACAATACGCGAGTGCCGGGCACCAGTCAAAACAAGTCCAGGTGGTGGATATTGTAGTAGCTAGGGATTTTCCCTATGTAGTTCTGAGAGCTGTCAGGGTGCTAGTAAACATGATTAATAATTGTGGTTGTTGTAAAATAAGTTCCATAATTTTAAAGAGGTGAATGTTCGGCTCATTAAGTTGGCTAAATATAATCTTGTCGATAAAATGTGGGAAATTAGGATTTGCAATTATAACTTTGGGACTTTAAAGGTGGTCGTCGTGGTGTAGGAAAAATTGAGTGGTTTAATTTAAGTAGACGATTGATTGCACTTAGTTGAATTTAATAATTTCCATAGTAAATCAGTAATTAAAAAAAAAAAATTGCTGAATATTGGGAATTTGAGTGAGTTAGTTTTTGGTTTAGGAAGTCTCTACAGTAGAAGCCTTGTAACGGCCCTAGGAAACCAGGTCGTTACAATAAACTAGACTATTGACTCATGATTAACGTAGACTTAGTGTTTTTCTCCATAAAGATCCAATGTCGGAAACTTATCGGTTAGAATAGATGGTTTGTTTGATCCACTGCAGAGGATCAGGATGTTAGATTTTTGAGTAGGGTATTACTAGTTGGAGGTTAGAGACTGTGACGCGGTGAATTACCAGTTGGAGGTTAGAAACTGTGACGCGGTAAAAACGGTGATCCAATCGAGAGTAAAGAAAAGCATGTAGAACATCTTCAAAGGGTGTTGCTGATGCTACGAGAAAAGCAATTGTATACCAAATGTAATAAATATGAGTATTGGTTGGATTGAGTGGTAATTTTGGGGCAAGTGCTCCTAAGACATAGTATTCAAGTGAATCCATAGGGAGTCGAAGTGGTGGGTTGATAGAGTATGGAGAAAGCCAAGAATGGGTAACCAGAATTCGAAACTTTTGGAGTGGCAGTGATTGTAATTGCCTTGACAATTTCGCAACATTTCCTGTATGACGAGATTTGTACTTTGAGTCAAAAATTGGGAAAAACATGGTTACGCATATTCGGCTTGCTTATACTAATGTATGTGTCAAGTTGAGATTCTTGGGAGTTTAGTGGGCAGTTGGTCAGATGACCACACTATCTGAGCTTTTGATGTGAAATCGACATTGATCGATTGCGTGGTAAAAGCGCAGAAGTTGGATGTCCGGTTGGGAAAGGTTAGAGAGGAAAAAAATGAAAAATGGTCACAGGGCTGACTATCGTGTCAAAAATAATGATGAAGTTGTAATGATTGGAAATAGATTGTGTGTTTCTAATAATGCTCATATGACGAAAGAGACCTTAAAAGAGGTGCTTATAGCAAATATGCAAGGCTCCGGTAATATCAACTCTATTGAGATTTCATGAATATTATTAGTAGATTTGAATGAAAATGGGAAATCGCAGCATTTATTGTTAGGTGTCTTGTTTGTTAGTCAAGTGAAGGTCGAGTAGTAATATCCAGGTGGGTTATTGTAGCCTTTACCTATTCCGTAAGGGAAAGGGGAGAGTAACCTGAGGAATGTCTTCTTGATACATATGCCAAGTATATATTGACGAGATTGTTCGGTTGCATGAGGCACCGGTTCCATGCAAATGTCGAATAAAGTTGGGTTAAGATAACTATTTTAAATCAAAAGTAAAAATTGGATGTTGAATTATACGTTTGATAAGGATTAGTGGCTCCTGGATTAAAAATTTAGCATATGTTGATGAATTATTAAACTCAGTTCATCGTTTATTCGAAATTTTGAAATTGAAATTCTGAAATCATAAGTGTTGTCACCGTTTTGTGACTTGGATGATAATTGTTATCAAAGCGAAGTAAGTCGCCATTGTATGAACGGTTCGTGGAGGAACTCGAAAATGCAGTATAGAATGGTAATAACTCAAATCGGCATGTTGTAAATATGGAAAGTTAGGTAGTATTTCCAGATAAAAATCCTCAATCGGAGAAACTGTATAGGAAAAATTGTAGTACTAGAATTTGATAATTATTTTGACGTTCTAGTCAAGTTTCCATACTGATTTAGGTGTCAAGTTGAGAGTTCGTAACTCTTCTTATTTGTATACTAATGGTCAATCGAGATGCCCAATTCAGATATTGGAGGATATGTTAAAGAGTTGCGTTTGGGAATTTCTAGTAGCGAGAAGGATCACTTGGCACTAATGGAATGTGTTTAAACTAATAGATACCTTTTTGATGATCAAGATGGTACCGTATAAAGCATTGTATGAGATGGATGTATAACTTCAGTCGAATAGACTGAACCGAGATAGGAGAACGGAAAATTATCGAGAATTGGATATAGCAGGTGTGGTTATTTTTTTAGAAAACGGAGTTGATAAAAGGAAGCTCAATTAGATGGGGTCACTAAGATCTCATGAGGAAATGATAATTTGAGTTATCTCGAATGACTCTTGTGAAGCATTGAAATTTTGTAGTTGGGACATAATTAGGTACTTCGATCCATATTTATATGTGTTTAAAGCAGGAGTAGGTAGACTGAAAACATAATTGAAGTGCGTAGCCTTGACAGGGACTTGATTAAATATGGAGGCATGAAGGGAATTTTTTTTAGATGACCCGTTTAACGTATGTTGATACGTATCTACGTGGTTTGGATAGTGGTAATATGTCTAGAACATTTATAAGAGTATTGAAGATATGTTGTAGATATTGAGGTTAATGATTTTTTTGGGGCTATCTAAGCTTATGAGATTGGTGACAAGTATTGTTGATTTAAATGTTGAGTAGAAATATTATCGCAAACTGGTTGACTGAAAAATGTCGAATGAAACGGATAAGTGTTAGTTATGAAAAAACATTATTGTTGTTGGAAGAAGATAGACCAAATCTACTGAAACTACCGTGACATTTTAAGCATATAGTGTTGTTGTTGAATTTGATTTTATCGGAGTAGCGCAGCGTAAGCATTAGAAACCTGAGACAGTTGGTTGCCTGTGTTAAGCGTTACCGACCAAAGTGCACCCTGTTTGTTGGATATTGGATATAATGTTAGCTACTGCGAATGAAAATACTGCGATGAATATGGAAATGATTTGACAGGAATTGTCAGTTACGAATTAAGGGTAATGTTCGGTTATGGGACCCTACATAGAAACCAATTGGTCTAGAATGATGTGTGACAAATGTAACTATTTGGTGCACGCCTGACGTATTAATGATTTTATTAAGTTTTTAATTCCTATTGGTTGGACAAAAATTTCGGGACGAAATTTCTTTTACGGGGGAAGAGTTGTAAGACCCCGATCTTCTTGTCCGAACAATTTTAGTCGCATTTTAAAATATTTCGAAAATTACGGGGCAGTTAGTGATATTTATTGGATGATTTAAAGTTTTAAGGGTCAAATTGTAAATTTAATAAAATATTAAAAATAATTATAAGGATTAATTAATATCCTAACCTAAAATTAATGGGGGAAAGTGCAAATTATACATTTAAATTATATATATATATGAGGTGGTGGTAAGAGGGCCACTTGGCCGGTTTCGAGAATCATGCACACACACACACATATACAGATAGAGACGAGAGAAAGATCGAGAAACAATCGGAGAAAATGGAGAGAAAGAGAGGATCGGCGATGGAGCTCTGGCGAAAAATGAGGCGTTGTCTGTCGGGGATGGAATCGGTCCGACAGCGTGAGCCGTTTGTCGCCGTCATTTAGTGAGTGTGTGTGTTCTCTGTTTTCGTCGACGTTGATGTGTATGTGTGTGTAGTGAGTTTGGTCAGTAGGTGATCGACGGTATTGGTGGTGAAGGTGATCGTTGTGATTGTTCCGGCGAGGTAGTGGGTGTGTGTTTTGTTCGAAGTGTGTGTGTGTGTCGGTTGGGTGTGATCATGGCCGTTGTCCAGTCTGTGTGGGCTTTGATCTTTGAGGAGGTCGGCGGTGAAAGTCGTCAAAGTTGTCGCCGGAGTGGAGTATAGAGAGATAGAGAGGTGTGGGGGGGTGTGATTTGCATCGGTTGTGGGTGTATGTGACCGTTCGGTTGAGTACGTGTGGGTGTTGGTTGTGGATGTGTGTGTTTTGGGTGTATATGTGTCACCGGCGGAGAGAGAGGCCTGTGGCGTCGCCGTTCATCCAGCGTGGGGGGGATGCTGTTGATCGTCAGCCATCTGTGACGGATGAGGGTGTGTCGTCGTGGGTTGGCTGAGCGGTAGCAGGGAAGAGTGAGAGCGGTTGGCGGCTGGAGTCAAACCGAAACAGAAACAGGGAAAAAAAAGAAGAAGAAATTAAATAAACCACCCCACGAAAAATATAAATCCAATATCGCGGCCAGTGGAGAATTCGGGGAAGGTAGAATTCTTCACTTATTTAATATATACATTTAATTGTCTCAATGTAAAATACATGTTATCATTATCATTTAATTTAGCGTTATGTGTTCACATGAAAAACGTCAAAATAGTGAGATCATTCGCATGAATAAATTCGATAAAGTAAACTGTAACGGAGCAATATTAGTTAAATAGACATATTTTATAATAAAAGACGGGGAATACAAAATTATGGAAAATTATGGCCTACATGGTTCGGATAAGGTATTTTTACATCAAATATTAATTTAGGCCTTGTCACTAATAGGTTCGCGAGCACTGACGAATCAGTAGCGGAGAGCTGGGGAAGCTTGTGAGTGCAAATTATCAGGTGAGTGTACTGTCTACTTGCCAAACTATTTTATTATATATATATATATATATATATATATATATATATATATATATATATGATGATGATGATGAAATATGTGTTACTTAAAATTAGCCGATTTTATAGACGATATGGGTCAAGCAGGTTCAGGGGTGAGTGAGTAAAATAGATTTTACTTGACTTGAATGATTTTAAAGCCACGTGAATCAAGCCAGTTTTGGGTGCGTTGGGAAAAATGGATTTTTAGTAAATTGTGTTGGTTTTGTTTTAAAGAAAGGAAATTGGAAAAATGGTTTTTACTAAATGGGTAGTACTTTTAAAAAGAAAGAAAAATATGATTTTAGAAATTCTTCCCGAAAGGGATGTGGTTTATATTCTCCCCATAAGGGGTGTGGATTTTTAGACGAAATTGTTGATTTGGACGATGCCATAGTTTTCTCCCCATAAGGGGTGTGGATTATTTCTCCCCGGAAAGGGTGTGGATTTCTTCCTAAGGGATGTGGATAGTTCTCCCCGTAAGGGGTGTGGATTATATTTCTCCTCAAAAAGGGGTGTGGATATTTCGTAGGAAGGCATTCCTACGGATGTTACAGTACCGTTGCAACTCCCGATCGTGAGGTTAAAACGATCACTATGGCTAGCCAGTGAGTAGTGTGGTGGTATGGTGTTTTGAGATGTGGTGTTTTACTTATATTTGGTGATTTATTATATATAGTGATTGGTTTTATTTTATATTGGATGGGTTTCAATGGAACTTATATATATAGTTTTATTTTCACTACTTATATTATGGTGAGATACTTATATTATGGTGATTTTTATTAGCCATGTGAGGTTTGTTTATACGCGTTATGCTTGATCCATTTAAATATTGTATTATTTAGAATGCATTATTATTCTAAAATGTTTTTACTAAGAAGGCAGTACACTCATAGGTGTTGTAGATAGGCGTTCATCCCCTACTGGTAATAGGTCGGATTCGGATGTGTGATAGGGAAGGAGTTTTTTGGTGGTAGTACTTGAGGCGAATCAAATGAGGGGTTTTGGGTTTTGTACTTTGGACGTTATTGAGAATTTCTTAGGGACAAGAGTGTCCCTGGGTAGAGTATGTATATATAATTGGTTGGTTTTCGTGATTATTTATTGATGTGTGTATGTTGTTGTCTATAGTGATTGTCTTTCAGGTGAGGTCGTGTCGACGTCACGCCAGCCCCACAGTGACGAGTGTCCGGGGTGGGGTGTGACGTATACCCTTAACTATTTAACAATTATTAAATAATTAAAAAAATAAAATACATAAATAACTCTTTAAGTTCGTTACACATTTAATTGATTTTTTGGGGATAAATTACACATATTCAAAACTTTAAAGAGTACAGAATGAAATTTAATTATTCATCATCTTCTTCTCCAACTATTCTTTAGTAATATAATTATTTGAAATGATATTTATACCCTTCAAATATTTTTGTAAGGACCGTTTTTATATATTCAAAAACTTAAGGGGCTATTATGTAGTTTATGTTTCATCTTCTTCCTTCTTGCTACAGTGGCTCCTCTGGTGAACTCTCTCTCTCTCTCTCTAGCGACATTCTACGGCGAAATTTCTCTCTCTCATACATGTATACACATCCATTTGAACACCATCTCCACTATCGAAAGCCACCATTACACCACCACCACTACACCACTACAAAAAAAAAAAAAAAAAAAAAAACAAAATCAAAAACCCACATCTTCAAAAGAAGCTCTCAAACCTCGGTGATGAAGAAAATCTTCAACAACGACTACAGCAAAAAACCACCGCCACTCCTACATTCTCTCTCTATATTTTTCTCGCTCTCTCTCTCCCTCTTTCTCTTCTCTCACACTACTTTCTCTCTCTGTATCGTTCTATTTTTTCTTTTTCTTTTTCTTTTTCGGCAATGAACTGAAGATCTTGAACTTTGGGGAGCTGGTGTCAGAGCAACACGTTTCCACCCCTTTGTTATCCGAGCTTTTGACGACGACGACCCTCCCACCACCGCCGTAGTCGATCCATGTGGGTACTCCATGAACAGCATCGACGGCGTCCGATATTCGACGATCCACGTCACGCCGAAGGACTGGTTCAGCTACACGAGCTTCAAGTGTGTCATATAGGTCCATGACGGCGGCGACATAGGTGCGGCACTGCCGGATGATGAACATGGGGGTGCGGAACGGATGTTTGGAGTGGCGTGGTGGATGGTGGCCGGCATGTTTGGATGGTTGGGTTGGAGGTGGCCGACGTAGATGGTTGGGTTGGGGGTGGCTGGCGCAGTGGATGGTGGCCAGTGTGGGGGTAGTTGGTATAAATAGATATTTGATAATTTTTTAGGAGATAAGTGTAATTATTGGGTTTAATATTAATTATTTTATAACTAAGGGGTGTTAAGTGTAATTTCTCATTCCTTATCTATTAAGGAATCGCTGTGGCCACTAATTTAAAAAATAAAAAATAAAAAATAATAATAATAATAATAATTCCTACCACATGTTTAGTTTTTTTTTTTTTTTTCATTCACATATATGTATATATTAGAGGATATATATAATTGATAAAAGGGAGAGATAAAAAGGGAAACACATGTATTCATGTATGAGAAAGGATAATAAAAAAATTAAGATACTAAGAATTAAAAGGGGGGAGATTATGAGAAGATTAATCAAGGTGTTCGGCAACAACATGGAGCAGGAAAGTGGGATTCAAAATGAAACCAAAATTATCACCCAAAATGATTCTATATATATAAAAGATTACTAAGGGGTGTTCGTCGGTAATATATATACATATGCGTGTTTTGAATGTTCTTGTATAGTCCAATTCCGATTTTGATTTCTAATTTTAGGTAGAATTTTTAACCCTTTTAATATATGTATTTAACTCCTCTATTGTGAGATGTATGTTAATATTATTGTCGAATTATAGCTGTTAATTTCTATAAAATAATTATGATTATGTGAAAATTATGTTGAAGTCATGTTTATGTGTCTTATTTGTCGTATTAGTTAAATACACGTACTAGAGGAGTTGAAAATTATACTGAATATTAGCTCATAACCCCACAGTTTTGATTGTAGAGTTAGTGAGAACGAAACAGCGACATAAATTTTATTTGAATTTTTATTTGAAGAAAATTGTATTTATTATTTATCGTTGAAATTAGTGAATTCGATAATTCTAATTATCGTTGTCGTATGAAAAATGTATCGGAATTTATTAATTAAAATATTGAGTATCTAGTGACATTAATTATTAATTAAACCTGGAATGAAAAATAAATTAGTCTTTCCATCCTATTATCTCAAATCAAAGTATGACTGAATGACGGTTAAAAGCAAAGTGAATGACATCATTTTGTTTTTGAAACCTTTATTTTACGCCTTTGACCCCCCCCAATCTTCATTGTGCTTAAATTGAAGTCATTGTGGTATTTTAATACCGTACTAAAATAATTTTAGTATTATCTAAAAAAATTATTTGATAAGTATTTGGATAAAATATTGTTCATTCGGTTTTAGTAGTAATTATCCAAAGGAAAAAACCTAGTGATGGCTTTGAAAAATCGGGTCGTTACAATTTGATATCAAAGCGGATTTGTGATTACCCTAAACTTAGGTTATAGTACCCATTACTCGTAATAAATAAAGCAATACTTAAAAATAATAATTATCGTATAACACATTAATATATATATATATATATATATATATATATATATGGATTTTCTTGATAGGTGTGATGGCGAAATATTATTCTAAGAGAGAATAACATATAAATAATGCGCAGTTTTTATTCAATTTCCTAATATTATTTAGAAGGTTAATATTTAGTTGATTGTTGAATTCCAAGCCACTATTATGTACTATTGTAATTAGACTAAAATCAAAGTTAAAACTTGGTCAAACTGATGGAATTTTAATATTTACATTAATGATTTATTTATTATTTATATTTTGGTCAAAGTTTTAAGATAATTTGGAGAGGCAACTGTTATTTTAAATGTCTCTTGTAAGGCAACTGTGATTGCAATCATGGTTTAGTTTGTTCAATGCCTGTTAAATGTAGATTGAATCTGAATTTTTAACCCAATTGGTAAGGCCTGTTTGATTGTCTTACAATATGTGATTTAGATTATTTGATAATTGCTCGATTCATAAATTGGGGCATTTTCTCATGTTTTTATATAGGAACAAACAATTTTGTTAGAAAGTCATGCCTAACTAGGATTACATAGTTGAGCTTGTCTCTAGTCCGATTTTGTGAAATGAATAGAGAGGTGTAGGATAAGTGGGAGCCGAAAATGGCGAAAGTGAAATACCGTAAATAAATAAATTTGAGAATTATGTTGGGGTTGTTTGGTTCGTCAAATTACGATTTCAATCGTTCCAAATGTAACTAAATTTAGAAATTGTAATATTCCCGGTATTTTATTTTTATAGAAAAAGGGTGTTGTGGACTATAGAATAAATTTTTGAAAAGAAAGATTTAAAAGTGTTTAATGTTTTCTATATAGATCGTCAAAATTTTATTTTCGTATTAAATTGGAAAAAAAAAAAAAGTGTTGCGAAAAATGGACAGTTTTACGATGATTAATGGATTAAGTAAAATTTTAAAGGTAGGAAAAAAATTATTTTTATTATCATATTATGTCATAGTTGTTACATGTTGGACAAGTCTTGTAGGGTGGATATATATTGTTACCTGTCAGACAAGTCCTGCAGGGTGAATATATGTTGTTACTTGTCAGGAGGGCAAGTTCTACAGGGTGGATATATGTTGTTACTTATTAGACAAGTCCTACATGGTAGATATATGTTGTTACCTGTCAGGCAAGTCCTGCAGGGTGGTTTCTCTTACCATTGGAGATATTGAATGGCCCTAACACTAATAGCCACATTAGATGGCATAATTGTACAGGTTACAGTACTGTCGTAACTCCCGATCATGAAGTGAAATGATCCTATGGCTAGTAAAAAAATATGTATGCGATATTTTATTATATATCAAAATCATTTGATTAGTTGATTTAAAAGTATCATTTTATTGTAATTGTAACAATGGAATTTTATTCTGGCATGTGTGTGGTTATATTATATTTTGAAAAGTGGTGTTTGATAAATATACTTGGTACATAAATTCTTTTTATATTATGAAGACAGCGTGTACATTGTCTTCTATATAAATTGTCAAATTATATTTTTGTACTAAAATATGAAAAAAAAAATTATTATAACGGATTGTTTTATAATGTTATGCGGATCAATTAAATTTTTAAATATGAAATATTATTTTTATTCTCTGACTGTATCATAGTGTGATCTCGACAAGAGGGCATGTCCTGTGGGATGTTGGTGGTCCTAACAGGAGTGGATGTCATGTAGGACGTTATGTTGTGACTTGACAGGAGGGTAAGTCCTGCAAGTGGTTGATATATATTGTTGTTGTTGTTGACGATGATGATTTATCATCATGATATGACGGTTTTTACCACGTGTTGGCTCCTATCATTGGAGATATTAAAAGACCCTGACACTAATTGCAACTTTAGATTGCATAGATGAACAGGTTACAGTACCGTTATAACTCCCGATCATGAGAAAAACGATCATATGACTGGTAAGGAAGTATGTTATTTTATTATATACAAGTGAGTTGACCAGTTGATTTAAATTCTGTTGTTCCGTTACGATGATATTTTTGTTGGGATTCAGATACTGCCCAATGTGGCTATATTTTGTTAGGAAGTCAATTTTGATAAAAACACTTGATCCATAAATAGTTTTCATATTATAAAGACAATATACCGATAAAAGATTCAGATAGATATTGGTCAACTACTAACAATAGGTGGAGTCAGAGTATGGGGTAATGGTTGAAATTTTTGGCAAGTTATGTATAATATTTTTATATACATTTTATGTGAGTATTGAACTCAGTGTTGAACTCGTGACTTTGGAGATGCATTTATGTGGTTGGGATGTATTTATGCATTTGAGATATATTTATATGATTGAGAGGTATTTAGGTATTTTAAGACGTATTTATATATTTGAGACGTATTTGATTTTTATAATTTGACACATATTTATGTGTTCCGAGGCGTATTTATGTGGTTGACACACATTTATGTGTTTCGAGACATATTTATATGGTTGAGGTATATTTATGTGTTTACAACATATTTACGTATTTCCAGATATATTTATGCGGTTTGAGATATATATATATGTATTTCGAGACGTATTTATGAGGTTGACACGTATTTATGTGATTCTTATGTATTCATATGTTTCGATACATATTTGTGTGGTAGAGACGTGTTTATATATTTCGATACGTATTTATGTGATTCTGTTGTATTTATGCGTTTTGAAAGGTATTTATATAATATTAACATATTTAGGTGTTTTGAGAAGTATTTATGTGCTTGAGAAGTGTTTATGTGTTTTAGACATATTGTGAAAAATTTATTATTTGAAGTTTGAACTGTGCTGATATTTTATGGAAAAAGGTTACGAGATTATTAGAATTTTAAATGTGAACATTAGAGATGATTATTTTTAGTCTCACGGAACAGTCCACAGGAAATTTGGGCTATCTACTGATTATGAGGCTAATTATGAACATGTTAGTTTAAATGTTGGATCGAATTGGTAAATGTTGGTTATGGAATATGACAGTGAACTTAAAAAGTCATTCCAAGTGGAAAAATTATCGACATTGTAGACTTGTTGGAATTGAGATAGATTCAATCCAAATGAGACTATCGTGATATTTTAAAAATATATTTATTAGTTGTATATAGACATTATTGTTATTTTTATCATAATAGCACAACGAGAGCATTGTGGTAACTTGTGGTTAATATTGTTTAACCGAGAGTGACTAGTACAGTGCGATTCTGAATTATGATTGCTTAAACGAAATTTCGAAGACGGAATTTATTTAAGAGGGATAAATTGTAATACCCCAAAAATTTATATTTTTGAAAAAAATATTATTTCATAAAAGTTTAATATTTTTAGGGTTGATTTTATAAATTTATGGTAAAAATAGATATTTGATTATTTGGGGAGATAAGTGTAATTATTGAGTTTAATATAAATTATTTTATAATTAAGGGGTGTTAAGTATAATTTCTCATTCCTTATCTATTATGGAATCGTTGTGGCCACAAATTTAAACGAAAAAAAAAAAAATCCTCACCACATGTTTCATTTTTTTTTTTCACTCACATCTATGTATATATTAGAGGATATATATAATTGATGGGAGAGAGGGATAAAAGGGGGGACACATGTATTCATGCATGAGAAAGGATAATAAAAAAATTAAGATATTAAGAATGAAAAAGGGAGAGATTAGGAAAAGATTACTAAGGGTGTTTGGCAACAACATAGAGCAGGAAAGTAGGATTTAAAATGAAACCAAAATTATCACCCAAAATGATTCTATATATATAAAAGATTACTAAGGGGTGTTCGGCAGTAATATATATATATATATATATATATATATATATATATATATATATATATATGCGTGTTTTGAATGCTTTTAAGTAGTCCAGTTCGGATTTCGGCTTCGGATTTCAGATAGAATTTATAATCCTTTTAATATATGTATTTAACTCCTCTATTGTGAGATGTATGCTAATATTGTTGTTGAATTATAGCCGTTAATTTCCATTAAATAATTATAATTATGTGAAAATTATGTTGAAGTCATGTCTATGTGTCTTATTTGTCATATTAATTAAATACACGTATTAGATGGGTTAAAAATTCTACTAAGTATTGGCTCACAACCCCACAGTTTGATTGTAGGGTCGGTGAGAACAGAACAACGACAGAAATTTTATTTAAATTTCTATTTGAAGAAAATTGTATTTATTATTTATCATTGTAATCAGTGAAATCGATAATTTTAATTATCATCGTCGTATGAAAAATGTATCGGATTTTATTAATGAAAATATTGAGTATCTAGTGACATTATTAATTAAACCTGAAATTAAAAATAAATTAGCCTTTCCATCCTATTATCCGAAATCAAAGCATGACTAAATGACGTTCAAAAGCAAAGTGAATGACATCATTTTCTCTTTGAAACCTTTATTTTACGCCTTTGACCCCCCCAATCTTCATTGTATTTAAATTGATGCCATTGTGGTATTTTAATACCATACTAAAATAATTTTAGTATTATCTGAAAAAAATTATTTGATAAATATTCAGATAAAATATTAGTCGTTCAGTTTTTGTAGTAATTCTCCAAAGGGAAAAACGTAGTGGCAGTCCTGGGAAACTAGGTCATTACAACATATCTCGAACCAAGTTCTCATCTAGCTTAGAACTCAATTTCTTGGAATAGCAAGACAGGGCTCCTTTCTTGGAATAGCAAGATAGGGCTCATCTGTCTCAGAGCTCATTATAGAAAGACGATAGTTCCTTACGTTTGTAGGAAACTTGGTGTTGTTTTGAGTACTTATGTTAGAGAGAGAGATCATGTTCATAGATCTTTCGAGTGGATCTAGAATGACTTTTTAGCAAAAGTTACCTAAATCAAGTTTTTTCTTTTTTTTTATAATTATTAACCTAAATTTTTTCTTATGCAAATTATCATGATTGCATTCTTACCTATGTATGAATCTATATGAAGGAGTTATCATGCAATATGTATGCTTTATGTGATCCTAAAATGATGTATCTCTAACATGAGGCTTTTGGATATGTTTGAAATGCAGACCTCAACTGATTTTTTTTATTTTATTTTTTGAACGGGTCTTAAATCGAATTGGACATAATTGTGCATGATTAGGGTAATTCAAAGTCTCTGCTTGTCCTAAACTTTTAAGGTTACAACCATTTTGAACTATGACACAACTATCTCAGCATGTGGGAAGTATTTCCCAATGATCCTCTTTCTTAGGACTGAATGAGAATCGTGTTTCCTCCTTTTTTTTATTATTGGGTAAAACGATTTCGAATTCGTACGAAATGCTATTTCTCTGAGGTTGAGTTTATTTTGATGGTCTGCTAGGCGAATCTTAGATGTCTTTAAAGGCTACCTCAAGCAGTGCAAATTTTGAGTCTTAGCAATCAACTTATGCTTTTGTTGAATACGTCATGTATGTGTGGATCTTAAAGGATTTTCCATTTAGTATGTTTCTTAAACTATTCTTTATTGAGATTACGGAAATGGCATTTTTCTTTTGATATTTTTGTTTCACTTTTTTGTTTCAAAATGCTATCTCTTAGCCCAACAAGTCCAGTCATAGACAGCATAGGACTTCCAAATTTCTCTTCATGATATGTTCGTTATCTTTTGGACAGGATCCTAACTTTGAAAGAGATCATGAGAAAAATAAGAAATTCCTACGGTGGCTATTTCCAGGCTTCATTAGTCCTAGAGATTTTCTATAATTTCAGGTTATAAAAGATAAAGCATGATAAAGCAACAGATACAAACATATCTCTCCAATCTTATGTAGTGTCGTAAAAAGCAAGGTTTTGTCAACTTTCTATCCTAGGCTCACTATATGAGGTTCACAACTTTTTTCTAACACATCCTCAAAAGGCTCGGTCCCCAGATCTTCAAACCTCCGGTGTCCTTCCTAGGGAAACATCCGTCGTTGGTTGGTGATCCAAGTGAGGCAAGTTTCAAAGCTAGATCCCGATGGATAAATCGCGAGGCCTAACCCTTACAGACTCTTCTTTTTACTCCTACAAGGTTTCGTGACTTAGATCGGCATAACGAAATCGCACGATTTGAGCCCCTACTGCAGGCCTCCTAATGAGATCCACAACTTTGGGTTTACTATGATATATGCAGATGAGGTGAGGTGCTTGTGCCTTTGAGAGAATCACAACTATAATATATGTATAGAAAGCGGTAAATAAAGTAAAATGCAGAATTTTAGTGACAGAAATTTAAAGCAAGAATTTAAAACAGGAATTTTAAAGCAGGAAATAAACAAGAATACAGTGCAACAAATTAAATAAAGAAAATGAACATGCTTATATACATGTGTAAAAATGGATTTTTTTTTATTTATCTTTTTTATTTATTATTATTATTATTATTATTATTATTATTATTTTATTTTTTGTTAAGGAAAAATGCATTATTTTAACCAACAAAATGAAACAAAATTTTGGAATTGCATTTTATTTGAAAATAATTTAGACACTTATAGGCTTGACCCTCCAAAGTGTCCCCAGCAGAGTCGCCAACTAACGCGCTCCAGATTTCACTCGCGAATGACAACGCCGACTGAGTGTCCATGCTATATTCAGAAATCTCATTCATTTTTTCAAACAACTTATCCTTTTAAAAAAGTTTTTGGATAAGCGTTATTTTTTTATTTGTTTTATTTTAAGTTATGATGTCAAACTTATGTTTTAAAGGAAAATGTTAAGAATGAATGAAATGAAGTTTAAAAAATGTCATTTATTTGTGACAAAAGGTTTTCTTTTAATGAATACAAAAATTAAAAACTAAGGAAAGCATTTGGTTGTCATTATTGGTGAAAAAATGATTTAAGAAAAATAAATATTCTTGAAAAATGTTCTTGAGAAGAAAAGAAAAATTATTTTTATAATTGTTTTTATGAAAGAATAAAAAAAATGATTAAGAAAAAATAAATTTTAAAGAAATGTTTCACTTTTAAATGGAAAACACAAGTTTTTAAAAAACAATTCAAATTAAAAAAAAAATTAGAAAAATTTAAAAACAAAAATTGAAATAGGAAACAATTTGAGGATAAACATTATTAAGAAAATTTTGTCTTCTTGTGAGAAATACATTTTTTATGAGAAAAATCTTTTTTAGAAAAAATAAATTTTTTACTGTTAAATGAAAATATTTAAGAAAAATATATTTTTAATGAATAGACATTTTAGGAAAATTTTTATTTTCTAGCGAAGAAAACCATTTTAAGAAGTAAGATACGCTTTCATGAAAATTTGTGTTTTATTGAATAAGGCATTTATTATTATTTTTTATTTTTTCGTCGTTTGTGAAAAAATATTTTAAAGAAAAATTAATTTAGATTTTTTTTTACAAAAAAACACAAAATAAATATCATAATTTTGAAAAAGAAAACAAAGTTTTAAGGAAAGAAAATATTTTTTTTAATGAAAGGAAAATTATTTTTTAGAAAAAACACTTTTATCTTTTAGGAAGAAATAAATATTTAAAGAAAATTTTAGAAAATGTTTTTTTTTTTTTTTTTTTTTTGAATTTGTTTAGATGGACAAACATTATTATTTTTTATTTTTTGGAAAAACTTGGTGGAAGATAAGAAAGAAACAAAATATTGTTTTGATGTATCATTTGTTTTGGAAGAAACCAATGAGACTTGGATTTTTGTTTTTAGTCAAAATAAGAAAGAAAAAAAGTTTGGCATAATATGCTTAGCTAAAATTATTTTGTTGATCCTAAGATTTTGATGAATAATTAAATGTTGATTATTTTTGTGGAACTAATGATTTTTTTGAGTGTTTCAATTTATAAGTTCCAATGAAAATATTATCATGAAGAAGTTGAAATGGATGCTAAATACTAAAGAGACTGATAAAGATAAGGATACTAAGAGTTTGAAGAAATTAAAGAACCTAGGAGAAATAACTCAGGTTAAATTTTTACTCTTAATGATTCTCGATTAAGATCACACACGACACAAAATATTTTTTTACAAATATGTGTGTTTTTTATAGGATCCTAATTAGTTAAATTATTTGTTCCTATGTGTAATTGAAAAAACAAAAACATTGATAATTAATTAAAATTGAATTTAAGAATTTAGTGGAGCTAACCGAGAAAAGAAATCGATTAAAAGGGCAAAAACGTCGAAGAAAATAAATTAAAATCAAATTGAGAAAAGTGTTCCGACAATGGTCAATCAACTGATTAGTAGACCTGAGGTTATAAGGCTAACTCTCTGGATCATTCGGTCGACAAGTGAGTAGACTTATGGAACTCTCTGAATCGTTCGGTCAATAGGTAAGTTGACCTATACTTAAAGGATGAACTCTCTGGATCATTAGGTCGACAGGTAGGTCGACTTGTAAAAGTCTCTGTATCGTTCGGTCGACAGATAAAAGTTGGGCGGTCAACCTATGGGCAAATAGTTTTTGGCTTGAGCTACGTCCTAAATTGGACGGTCGACCAGTGGGTGTTGGTCGGTCAACCGGTGGCCTATTTCAAGTTTTGAAGAATTTTGGATTTTATTCAAAAACTAGCCATTAACTCGCCATTATTTATTTACTTGATTGAGATATCTTACGGATATGGATATGTTTAAGATATGATACTCCTATTTGAATATTCCTACAGATATGGTTCAAGCATTTTAGATCTCTCTCAATTTTGTACATGTAATTCTTTCTATCTTATCTAATTGAGATTTAGTAAAAGTTTGAGGGACTAAATTGAAATATATATTTAAGTGAATTATACCAGGATTGATTCTTAATGATATAAGGGGGTTTATGAAGTAATTATTTGTCATGATATATGGTAATTAGCCGTTAGAGGGCTTGTCATAAACCCCTATAAATAAACCTGCGTTTTTTAGGTTTAAAAAATCCAATAATCCAAATCAATCAAATTTTAAAAGTTATTCAGTTTCTGAGCTTTCTAAGAGTCATCATTCTAAAATCATATTGAGTGCAATGTGAGATCATTCTTAAGATTTGGTCTTGAGAAAATTTGTTATGGATTATTGCTGCTATCGATCTGAAGTTTCATTGCTATTATATTCATTCAGTGAATTCCTGGTGAAATCATTCCAAATTATTTTCTATTAATTGTTGCTTGATCTTATTTTCTATTATTTGGAATTTGATCTTTGAAATCGTTTTCCGGATTTTTTAATTGAAAATTATTTTTGAAATAATTTCTTGAAAAAATCTGATTACATGCTAAATTACGTGCTACCGATCTTTGTTTGAAATCAAATTTTGAAATTCTCATTTTTTCTATCACTAGTATCGGGACATTAATCGAGTTTAAATTTATCTGGGTTGGTAGAAGTTTCGAGTAGGAAAATCAATTATCAATTTTGTAATTGGTAAGTTGAGTGTTGGATTAGATACTATTGGGAGTGTCTAATCATGGGTAGTTAGTTTCAATCTCTTCCGATAAAAAGATTGAGGTTTTGATCTTTCCCTAGAGTATAAAAAGATTAGGTTTTAATTCTACCTTTATAGAATTAATTGTGAATAATTTGTAAAGAATGATTCTGAGCTTGTGAAAAGAATCATTTTTGTAAAGGTTTGATTCCTACCTGTTTAAAAAAATCTTAGTAATTAGTGGGTGTGAATCTCCGTGAGGCTCGGAGGACTGGATTAACCAAGATTAGTTTGGTGAACTAAGATATATCGGTGTGTACTGCATTGTGTATTTCCTTTATTTTGTGTTATTTGGGTGTGCATCTAGAGATTATAATACTTATCCGCTGCTATAAAGAGATAATAATTAATTTGGGATAAAATTAATTATTTGATTTTCAAAGCATTATTATTTGGATTGATTTTTATCTACCCAATTCACCCCCCCTCTTGGGTAGCTCACTAGGCCAACATATTTTATGGGAAGGAATTTTTTAGCTTAAGTAGACTTTTTAATTTTTTGACATATAATGGAAAGTGAAGAGGATACAATATATATATATATATAATGTCAATCCAAATTGTAGCTATGAAGGGAAAAATGTTTCTGAAGAAAACCACATTTATCTCATAAGGAATAGAGGGGTTCCCTTTATTCTGCCTTTTAGGATAGATAGTAATTGACTTATGTAAGTGTATTTATATCTATAGATTTCAAGTCTGAGCCAAAACAAAAAGTGTCAGGACAAAGACTGTGACTTTGTGCCAGTCCAAGGCCTAAGCTTAATGAAAGAAAAAAAATGTGGAATGTACAGCGCAGAAAGGCAAAGAACAAAAAAGTAAATGATAGTAAAGTAAATGCGAAAAAGTAAAGTACGGGAAAGTAAATAACAGTAAAGTAAATGCAAGAAAGTAAATGTGTGCACTCTCGGAGGACGGCTTGTATTTTTGTAACGATTTGACCGTTTTTTGGTTTGTTTTGCTTTGTTTGCCTTTGCTTTAGACAAGTATATTTAGGGGGTTTGAGAACTTACCTTAGATTTTGGAAGGATGGTTCTTCATCTCCTTTGTTTTCTTCTCATTTTTCCTTTTCGTTTTCTTAGATCTCTTTGTGTAGAGAATCTAAAAAACAAAAATCTAAATTTAAGAAGTGTTTTAGATAGAGAAAGTGCTCTTGCATGTAGAGAGAGAAAGTGGATTAGCAAAAAAAAATGAAGGTGGCTATTCGCGCATTCCTCAAGGCACGTGCCCTAAGGAATGCGTGGGTGTCTTTGACAGCCCCATGTTGGCTCAAGCAAAGGAGGTTACCCCTATTTCGTGAATTACACATTTTAGGCCCCATATTTTTGGTAAAAAAGAGTTGACTTTATAATTTGACCTCCAGAAGTCATGCCATGGAGGAAAATGGATTTCAGCACTCCCTAGTATTCTTGGGGCACTCCAATATTGGAATCCTATGCTCCATTTTATTTTCGGAGGGTGCTTATTTATTGTTTTTTGTGATTTGAGCACTTTTTATCAATTACATGTGTGTTCTTTGATTTTTCTTGAAATTGAAACAACAAAAGTGAAATTAAACAATCTAAATAAATATTTAAAATTTAATTTTGGAAAATAAATTTTTTTTGGTTGCCAATTTGACAAAACAGGCGAACAAATACAGTTTTTGGTCTGAAATAAAAAGTAGTTGGAATTGGTTTTTTTTTTTTAAATTAAGGGTTGGGAAACAAAATTAATTATATTCAAAGTGATATTATATAAAAATACACTTTCAATTTAACCAATTTAGTCCCCAATTAACTTTTAAAAAATTTCATTTTACCCCAAAACTTTATTTTTGCTTAATCAATCAAATAGTTGATTTTTTTATTTCTTTTCTTTTCAAAACATTAAATAAAATTTAAACACGAGAATCTAAGGTAAAAAAACTGTCCCTTTAAACGTGGTTTAAATTTTGTCCAAATTTACATTTTGGACCCGACACGTTTACAAAATGTAAAAACGAGTGGGAAAAAATGCGATGTCTTCACCAGGAACGATAAGACAATTCAAATAGATGGTTCAAAGTATAGAAAGGATGGCATTGATAATTACAATGAGATAACAAATAAAATTCTTAAGTTCAATAAGTTTGTTAAAGAGGTAGGTGTTTACCTCGCCAATTAGGTAAGTTTGTAATGATTTCTAAGACTTGTGTTAAATTATATGTTATTTGTTGTCTTAGAATCATTACATGATTTGAAAATCACATATATTTAACTGTATTAACATGTTTGTATACAATTTTCTTATATCATTTATATCATCCATTTAGTGATATTTGTGAAATCGATTATATAATTATATGAAACATGTTACATGACTTGAAATTTATCAGTTGTTTTTGCTCTTACTAACATAATTACATGACTTGTTTATCATTGCATAATCATATTGACAAAACCATTTATTTAATGTATTGTTATTCATGTCATATATCTTTTATACCAATGTGTTGATTTGAGTTGATTTTTTAAACAATGAATCTTGAAAAATATCATGATTGACATCTTTACCTATGTTGGACATTAAGATCTTTAAAATGATTCATCATCTCTTGTCCTCTTATATGATGCATTTAGAACCACGATTTGATAAATGTATTTTACTAGTATCATATATCTCATATGTGGTGATCTCAACTGTGATTAGGTTGATCTAGTATGTTAACTCGATATATTTATTGATAATATAACTAATTAGATGTTTCAACATGAGAACATGATATCCACTTAGCAACCGATGAATAAAATATGTATCACGTATTGATATATAAGACCAAAGTTGTTCTAAGTGATTTTAAATGTCGTAAATTGCTTGGAATTGGTTAGTGATCATATATGATTTTGAGGATAATTAATATACATGTTCACCTGTTCTCTATTAATGATTTTTTCTTCCAAGTATGTTTCAAAAAGTTTTAGGTTATAAGATAATTCATAGAGAAACATATATTCATACCGAAACTTGAAGTTTAAGTCAACGAGATTGATCCAAAGAGATATTTGATTACAGTTGTATCTTCATTCAACTTAGTGGTAAAACCAATCTCATTCTTGCATAATTATATGCGAAATTTATGTAATGTGAAATATCATTGAAAAATCTTATTCATAGAAATTGACTTGCATCTTTATGAATATCATGTTTTGATTATATGCCCACATGTCAATAAGAAATGTATAAAAAATTAGTATTTAGCATGATCTACTTTGTTGGCATGATTTCATGAATTTAAACTTGCATGGTTGGTATCGCTTTATGAAATTATGTTAATCTATTTTTTATACCATCTATACGATAATCTAAATATACATGGTCTATCATTATGTTGATACAGTTGCATGTGGATATCTTTATAAGGATTAAGTGTCTAGCATCAAAATCATGTCTCTTATTTTTAAATGATTATTATTCTAGAAGGGAGCTAACATTTTATGAGATAACATCTTTAATATGCACTTATCTATGTTTAAAGCGTGTATTAGATTTATCTCGATGGTCTCATAAATTATCTATATTATCATTGTGATATACTCTATGTCTTAGTGTGTTAATGATGACATGATTTTGATTATATCTAAAGTGGAGTTATCAATGGGTATCGTATCATGAAATAAATCATGTTTACTTATTTGAAACTATTTGATTTCATGTTGTATTGAGATGCTTTGATTATTATGATATCATGATTTGCCTCAAGAAAATCTATATAAATACTAATCTTAAAATTTGTTCTCTTCACGATCATCACTTTTTTATGTGACAAAAGGGGAGAGAATATGATGTTTTCATTATACTTTTATTAAGGGGAAGAAGTTATATGATATTTTTCCAAGTATATGTGTTCTCCTTGCATGAATTCATGAAGATAATTAGAAAAGGGGAGTAGTAATGTTTGATGAGCCATATTGCATATTTTTGGAAAAATGCCTTTCTCATTATGGTTTTAAATGAGTTAAAAAATCCATCCTCACATTCAGGGGGAGCACGGCTACATATTTTATTGAGAAAACATCAAAGCTAATTGTCATCGTAAAAATTAGAGAGATCGTTGCCCTTAGATGTTGTGATGGACAATTGAACGTTGATGTTTTTATAGAAGTAATGTGTTTCATAGAGTGATTTTAGATTTGACTTTCAATTGAGAAAATGAGAAAAGGGCTGAATGTTAAGATAATATTTGATGGATGCTCAAGATGGTTGCAATGAAACAATTGAAGATGTTTGAAGAAGAATATTTTTTGTATTTGTAGGTAAAACAACTCAATCATTTATATACTCTTAATGCAACCCGAATTAGGTACACACACGATACTAATGGATTTAATTAGATTATGTGTGATATAATCAGACCTTATAAGTTTAAGAGTCTAAATATTTTTTCTAATGTTTTGATCACAGAAAATATTTTAAAATATGTAAAAAAAAAAAAAAAAGGTCCAGGGCCAATCGGTTGACTGTGGTATCTATCAGTCGACTGGCACGACCAGTAGCTTTTATGAATGTGTTTCTAGATTGATCAGTCGACTACCATTATGGTCGATCGACTAAACCAATAGAATCAGTTGACTGGCAAGATTGTCAATCAACCGATGCATCAGGATTCAGTCTAATTAGACTAATTAATTTTCGAGATCTTCTACCCTACTTTCATGGTTTTGTGCGTTGGAAGATCAGATTTTATATGGTTTTAAGTGTGTTACACATATATATTATATACCTTAAAGGTCTTATCATTTAGTCCTTATATTACTTAATCATATGAGATTTACTAGTAAAACTACTTCCTATCTTTAAGGGGTTTCATTGAAAACGTTTGTGGGACTAAATCAATTGCTTTAAAGAGTTATTTTGAGTCAAACATTTTATAATTAAAAGGATTTATTATATGGGGTCTAAAGGTGACATTAATGGTCATATGTTTTGAAAATTAGCCATTATAGGCATAGCTTGAAATCTATATAATTAGACCTTCACTTTTAACTGAATATCTACAAGAAGAGCAAGAGTTTAATCAACTATATTGATAAAGAGACTATTATTTTGCTGAGAGTATTTTTAAAGAGAAAAGTCTTGCTTTGAAGAAATTGTTGTTCTTGCTATTTCGAAGTTTGAGTCCTTCCTACGATCTTCTAAGAGAAATCTCAGTAAGATTGTTCTTGATTACTTGCTCAATGTTATTTGTGCTTTAATTGAGGTATATTCTTAAATTGAGCTTGTAATATTTTATGTGAAAAAACATTTTCAATTTAGAATATCTTGAAAATCCGCTGAAACGATCTTTTTTTTTTTTTTTTTTTGCTTGTGAAATCTGATTAACATTATCTTGTGCTTATCTTGAGTAACATAAAATTTGTATTTCTCACGTAATTCTATCATATAGTATTCATGATATTAATCGAGTATATATTGTATTGATGTGGTAAAAGCTCATGTGAGAGGAAACAGAATATTTTTTTCATTTGTGAGTTTGGGAAGAATATTTTTAGTCTTCAACCAGGTAAAAAGATAGTAGGTTCTTCCTGAGCCTGGGAAAATAAAAATTGTAAAAGTTTGATTCTAAGCCTGGAAAACGAATTAGGTTTATCTCCAGCCTTGTGAAAAGATAGTAGGATTCTTCATTTGCCTGGGAAAAGAAAAATTATAAAGGTTTAATTTTGATCCTGGAAAAAGAATTAGGTTAATCCTGAATCTATGAAAAGGATTGTAAGGGTCTTGGTTCCACCTGGAAAGGGGCCAAGGTTTAGTGGATTACAAAATCCCTGTAGAGCTCGGTTGACCGGACGTAGGTAAAAGTAGCTTACTAAACCAGGATAAATTGTCATGTGTTGCACTCTCTTTATTTTTGATTGTTTGGTTGTGAACTTAGTTAATCACATTTTTGAACTTATACAAGATAACAACTGAATAGTGAATCGACAAATTTGTTTGTATGATTTTAATTGTTTAAATTTTTATAATTATCCAATTTACCCCTCCTCTTGGGTAGATCTATGGGCCAACAGTTACAATTTTACGAAGATATACAAAGCGTCTATTAATTTCTCCAATTTAATACCCAAATTTAAGTGCAACTACCGTAGTATTGTGTTTAAGTACGGGTGTCAATCCAAAGAAATTGGATTATAATTATTAATTTAAATATTGGCTTTGGTTTTGGATTTTTATAGCTAAATTGCAAAAAAAAATATTTAATTGTGCTTAGGTTAGGGATATGTGTAAATTCATCAATTTATCCCTTAAATTTTATTCTTAATTCTTTTGGTTCGATGTTTAATTAGGTAAGTTAATATTACTGCAAAAGATAAATCGACCACTTAATTGGGATAAATTATTATTACTATTCAATTGTTACATTAACTAATGTAAACGAATTAATTGTTTAGCATTGTTTATTCAATTAAGTCGTAATTAATCGTTTAGTATCCAATTAAGTCGTATAGATACCAATAAATCAATTATAAAACTGTTAGATCTAAATCACATGTATTAGATCTAACATTACAGATACGAATAAATTCATATCCAAATTTCTACGAGACTATGTAGAACAACAATTCATTATAACAAATATTTTAAACTGAATTCCTTATCTTACAATCTTACACACATAAGAACAAAATATGATTGAACAAGAGTTAAATTGCAGGAATAAATTGGTGAAAAAATACATCTCTAATTTGATTGATGAACTTAGCCACTCATTGACGTGTTCCTCATTTTTCCAAATATTTTCAACAAAAGCTCCATTGAAGCACCCAAAATGTTTTTTAATAAGATGAAAAAAAGTGAACAACCGAAAGAATGGAATGAAGATGAACTAAAAAGGAAAGAAAATGGACTAATAAATATAAAATGTAGTCTGCTGTCGACTATCAAAATCATCGTTTTTCAATATTCGTTGATTCTCTTTCAATGGCCTATTCAATGCCATTAATCGGCCTTTAATAGCCATGATGTGTAATGGTTCCCAAAATAGGCACCGTTATGGATGACCCAGCCTTACGGTTGGGCCTGCTCACCCATGATACACACGCAATGCGCACGCGCCTAGGCCAATGCCTAGGCCAGACACACAAGCTAATCAGCGGCGGCCCAGACACCTAGGTAGGTCTATTTCGTGAGTATGAATATAGCATGTTGCTAGATCCGAGGGTCAAGCCGGATATTAGGTCTTGGGTGGGGTCGATTCGTGGTCACGTTGCTTTCCCTCTATTTTTTATCATTTTTTTGTTATGTTCTTCGTCCTTTTTTCGTATTTCTTCATTTTTTTTACTTTGTTCCTGCAAAAATAATAAATCACATTATTACTAATTAAAAAGTGATAAAAAAAATATTAACAAAATTGTAACACAAGGGTTGAATTTTGATATAAAATGGAAACCGATCACACCCTCGCACTTACATTTTGCTAGTCTTCGAGCAAAACAAAAATCTAATTCACTTTCGTAGGGAACACAATTTTATTTAACATATACAATAAGCTTTCAAAGACATTGGTAATCCCTAGTAGATGAGTTTTAGTCTCGTGAAAGTTTACAGTAATGATACCTACAAACATTTATACAACTTATGATAATATTAAGCACCGTAGATAGAGTTCAGAAATATATTTATTAATTAGAATACGTGTGTATCGAATGAGATAACTATCATTTATATCAAAGAACACCTAACTTTATTTCACATTTTACCTTGTTGAGGCGACTCACTCTCTATAAGTAATCTCAATACTCACAGTTAGCAACTTCATAAATTTCAACATCAAAAGACTTGATTCTTCTCTCTATATATAATTTTATATTATTATTATATATTTTTTTATATATATATAAATAATTAACTTAGTGATTGTTATGTCCAATTTTAGTCCCACTAGGCTTTCTACAATGTCTATGTAACGAGTGTTGGGCCAATAATCCCAATCCAATTGGTTCAGGACATTAGATATAGAGACACCCTAAAAGGACTGATTACTCAAGCATCCTAGGCTTCGGGATTAACTAATCAATCATTTCTCAAACACCAATTCTCATCTTTTAACACGAACACTCACTGTTTGATGAGGTAAGACGCCTAATTACTTAGTAAGTACCTTACGCCTTACGTTTGAGCTAAAATAAATTTTATTTAGTGATTTTTTTAAAACAAAATCTCATATATATATATATATATATATATATATATATATATATAATTAGCTGGAAGAACACAAGTTCCTTTTTTAGTTCTTATTCAACAAATTGCTAACATGAACTAAGATTACTCCACTTCAGATTAAGTTGTATAAACAGTAGTGTAACTTGAAACTTTATAGATGTAGTTTTCGTAGCACAACAATCTCAACCCTAAAGATCTGTATGTTTCCACTAATAAAATATTCCTAAACGCAACACAAAGTGTATATTTTTCATTGATTGCCAACATTTGATAACCTTCCCTCACACTTAGTTCTAACATTGTCTTCAATGTTAAAAAAAAAAAAAAAAAAAAGGAAAATCAGTAAAGGAATGGGACAACCTGATATTGGAATGGTTTGGACTTGCTTGTTGAAATTCCTTGAAATGTCTCCAAACCTATGAAATATGCACACATAGAAACTAAAAGCACAAGATTAAGCATCATATGAATATCCTTTAGTTTTCTAGTAAATTTTATTTTACTTATTTTTTTATTTGTTAATTAAGTTTTTTTCAGTGGGTTTCCTCCTACTCAGCGCTAAGTTTTACCTCTTCAGTCAGACATAAAGGAAGTTTCATGTATAAATTAGATCAATTAAGTTAAATGTATCAATAACACATCATTTATTTGTGGCTTTGACCATCAGTTTTAGTCATTAGAAATTTACTCTTAATTTTTGGCCATCTCTAAGATCTTCAATCTCCACTGCTCCATTAGGGTAAACTTTGGTAACCACAAAAGTTCCATCGCATTTTTAGTGTAATTTCCTAAGGAATAATTGAAATTTTGAGTTGAAGAGTCACACTCGCTACTTAGGCTCGATGGACTTCTTACAAATATTTTTATCATGAAAAGCTTAGGTCCTAGCCTTATAGACATTAGAACTCTCATATGAATCATTCTTTAATTCTTGTAAATGAGATAGTTGAAGTTTCCTGAATTCACCGACTTCTTTTAAGTCAAAGTTAAGGGCCTTAATTGTCCACATTGATCAACGTCCTAATTTAATAGGGAGATGGCCCAATTTACAATATACTAACATATACGGGGACATTCCAATCTGAATCTTCTATGCAGTACAATAAGACCATAGTCATCATTCAATATTAGTAACCAGTCCTTCCTATCGGGCTAAACAATTTTTTTCTAAGATATATTTGACCTCCTTATTGGATACCTTAGCTTGCCCATTAGTTTGGGGATGATAAGGGGTGGCTACTTTATGAGTAATAGAATTTTTTGCACCAGCGTATCAAACGGATGATTACAAAAATGTCTCCCCTCATTTTTTATTATTGCTCGTAGAACCCGAAAATGACAAAATATGACTTTTAAGAAGTGAAGCACAACTTTATGGTCATTTATTTTTATTGTTATCGCTTCCACCCACTTGGAAATGTAATAGACAACTAACCAAATGTATAAATTACTATCAGATATAGGAATGGTCCCATGAAATCAATTCCCCAAACATTGAACAGTTCTATTACTAAAATAGGTTAAAGGGATATCATATTCCTTTGAGACATAGATAGTAACTGTTGTCATCGGAGGCATTCACGACAGTACTTGTAGGCATCTTCGAATAATGTTGGACAGTAGAAACTACATTTGTAAGACCCCGACCCTTGACATACGTATAATTCAAGTCGCGTTTTAAAATATTTCAAAAATACTGGGGTGGATTTCGATATTAATTGTGTAAATTAAAATTTTAAGGGTTAAATTGTAATTTTATAAACATAAAATTCTAGAAATAGAGTTCATTAATAACTTAACCTAAAATAAAATGGGGCCTTGGTGTAATTTATAATATTATATACATATAGAGAGAGTTGGTGAAGAAATTGTGGAGAGGAAACGGCCAAGTGGATCACACATACATATCTATATATATATATATATATATATATATATATATATATATATATATATATATACATACATATATTCATATATACACACACTCTCGGGAAGAATCGAGAAGCAATTCAGAAATATAAATAGAAAGAGGGTCTGACGGTGTGGGCTGAAAGGAACCAAAAATAGAAAACGAAGAGAGAGAGAGAGGAGCAAGTCCCGTTCGGCCGGAGTGTGTTCGGCGGTGGTCTGTTCTGTTTGGGGGGAGCTTGTGAGTGTGCATATGTGTTCTATTTTGCTCATTTGTGTGTATATATGTTGTTTCGTCGTTGGCCGGTATATGGGTGTCGTCTGGTCGTGTGTTATATGTGTCGTTGTATGTGTTGTCGTGTGTGTGTGTGTGTGTTTCATTTGTGGGTGTGGTTGCTCGGTCATGTATGGGGGTGTGCTTTGTGCTGCCGACTGTGTGTGAGTGGGTGTGTTGTGTTCTGTTTTCGGTTTGTGCAGGGGAGTGGCGTACGTGATCGACGCTGCTCTGTGTGTGTGTGTGTATGCGCTCGTCACAATGTGTTGTGTGTGCGTGTTCTGTGTATGTTTTTGGTTGCTACGGTAGGTGGGTGGTCTAGGAGTGAGTGTTGTATGTGCGTGGTGGTGTAGGGTGTCGCTGGAGTGGAGAGTAGAGAGAGAAAGTGAAGGCTGAAAAACCCAAAACAGAACAAACAGGAAGACGACCGTCCACCTAGGCGGTGACGGTTTTGCCTAGGCGATGGAACATTAGGAACCAAAATTTACGCAAGTTCACCTAGGCGGTGGCCGTTTTGCCTAGGCGATAGGCAACAGTAAGCAGAATTAAGGGATTTGTAAGGAGATCGACAACCGATTCGGAGTGGGTAACGTTTCTCGTTAAATTTCGTGATTTGTTAATTTAATTATTAGCATCGAAATTATTGAACTGATGAAAACTAACTAATGAGACCGTTTATATAAACAAAGTTTATATAGAAAATCGTAACGGAGCGATGTTAATTAAATGAAAATATTCCAAAAGAAAACTCGGGGAATAGGAAATTACGAAAATTAGGATTTCATGGCATGGTTAGGTTATTTTATGTAAAATATTAATTTAGGCCCTGTCACTATTAGGTTCGCAGACACCGGAGTACTGATAGAGAATAGGCGGTCAAAATCTTCGAAAGTAGATAATCAGGTGAGTGTACTGTCTTCTTGTCAAACTATTTTATTATATATATGATGAGATATGTGTTACTTAAAATTAGCCGATTTTATAGACGATATGGATCAAGCAGGTTTTGGGGTGAATGAGTAAAATAGATTTTCGTAAAATTTAGATGGTTTTCGAAATAAAGTTGAAAAATGATTTTTGTTGGATTTGGTGGTTTTAAAAGAGAGTGAAAAATATCTAGTTTTCTAAAAATAAAGAGTGAAAAACTAGTTTTGGTAAAATCAGACGTTTTATTTAAAAGAAAATGAGAAATATGAATTTCGGATTAAAAGTCGGTTTGGGAAAGAGAGGTGGATGTGGTGATTTGACAATGTTGATTAGACGATATTATTGAGTTGTGTTTTGATGATGTTGTTATTGATTTGGACGATGCCATAGTTTTCTCTCCATAAGGGGTGTGGTTTCTCCTTGAAAGGGGTATGGATTATATTTCTCCCTGCAAGGGATGTGGATTCTTCTCATGGGATATAGATATTTCTCCCCGTAAGGGGTGTGGATTATATTTCTCCTCAAAATGAGTGTGGATATTTCATAGGAAGGCATTTCTATGGATTTTACGGTACCATTGCAACTCCCGATTGTGAGGTTAAAATGATCACTATGGCTAGCTAGTGAGTGGTATGGTGGCATGGTGTTTTGAGATGTGGTATTTTACTTATATTTGGTGATTTATTATATGGTGATTGGTATTATTTTATACTGGATGAGTTTGAATGGAACTTATATAAATTGATTTACTTTCACTGCTTATATTATGGTGATTTTTATTAGAAATGTGATGTTTATATACTTATACTTGATCCATATTTAAATGCAAAATTACTTAGAATGTATTATTTTAAAAAAAATTGTTACTAAGAAGGCAGTACACTCGTAGGTGAAATAGCTAGGAGTCGGTCCCCTACTGGCACTAGGTCAAATCTGGAGGTGCGATAGAGAAGGAATATCTTGGGGGTGCTACTTGAAGGGAAACTAAATGAGAGATTTAGGGTTTCGTATTCGTGTTGTTAAATGATCTTTTTTGTAGGGACTGATGTCCCTAAATGAGAGAGTGTATATACTTATGATTTGTTCTGTGATTGCATTTTTATTTTTATTTTTGTCGTCTATGGTAGGTTGGATATTCAGGTGATGTCGTGTCGACGTCACGCCGGCCCCAGGGTGATGTGTGTCCGGGGTGGGGTGTGACAGCATTGTAAGACTTTCCTTGCGATTTTCTCCCAAAGTAGCCCCCACACATTTAAGAGTGACATAAATTCAAGATACTCACTACTTTATTTTCTTATACACACCGTCTAATAATTTGATTTGAACAGTACTTAAAGAGGTGAGGGTCTTCACAATAGAAATATCTCACCTGTTAAAATAATCGATCTTTGTCTTATTTAGACCAATAAGATGGTATATTTCCAATAGAAAGATATTTGACAATGTTGGCATACAATGGCATCTGCGTGTATGATTCGAATAAAAGTTGCTCATCTGAAAAAGTATCTCAAATAGGTCATTCTGAAACTATACTCGATATGTGGTCGGAGATGACATTTTTTAATCCTTTTTTATCTCATATTTCGTAGAATTCTTGGAGTAAGAGTACCCATCTTATTAGTTGAGGTTTTGCTTCCTTCTTGGATAATAGATATTGCAAAACAACGTGATCCGAGAAGATTACTACTTTAGACCTGAGGCAATAGGATCTAAATTAGTCTAAGGCATATACTACAGTAAATATTTACTTCTCCGTTGTTGTGTAATTCAGTTGTGCACGGAATAAGGTTTTACTCGCGTATTACAATTAGGACCTTCTCTACTTATTTCCCTAAAACTTCTCTGATCGTATGGTCAGATGCATCACAGATCTCAAAAGGGAGATCATAGTTCAGTGACTAAATTATAGGGGCAATAGATAATAGTTTTCGTTAGCCCATAGATATACCATAGACGGGGTTGAACTAGATAGTTATAAAAAATTAAACAATTAAATTATGACTCAAACAAATTTACCGATTCTCTAACCAATTTTTATCTTTCCTAAATTTGGAAATGATATTAACTAAGTTCATAACTAAACAATAAAAAATATAGAGAATGCAGGAGACAGCGATGTATCCTAGTTCAATAAGCAATTACTACCTACGTCCAGTCTCCAGAGCTCCGCAAGGATTTCTCAATCCACTAAACCTTGGCCCTTCCCAGGTGGAAACCAAAATCTCACAATCCTTTTAACAGGTTTTGGACTAACCTAATTCTTTTTATATGCTCAAAATCAAACCTTTAGAATTTATTTATTTTCCCGGCTAAGGAAAAACCCTACTATCTTTTTACCAGCTAAATGAACTATAGGCAGCATCAAACCTAATCTTTATATAGGCTAAGAATCAAATATAATCTTTTTCACAGGCTAAAGATCAAATCTATCTACCAAAATTAGACACCTACCCAAATATGTCTAATCCTCTCACACTCGCCAAAACAAAAAATATATATTTTCTTCTAACAAGACCTTCTACTGCCTGAATACAATATATGCTCAATTAATGTCGCGAACACTCTGTGATAGAATTATATGAGAGGCACAAGTTTGATTTTACACAATATAGGCACAAATAATATTTAAACGAATTTCAGAGGCAAAAAAAAATTATTTCTTAAGATATACAAGATATTCAAACTAGAAAACAATTCTTATGCAAATATTTCAAGCTCAAATGAAGTTATAACAATTAATTCACAACTGTGAGCATGTAAAATAACATAAAAAAATCTCAGTAGGATTTCTTGAAAATAGTTGAGAAAGTTCTGTGTAGCACAAGACTAGTGATGAAAACTTTTTTACGTTTCAATCAAGAACTCTTCCAAAATAACTCACTCAAACATATCTCAACAAAATCAATCTTTCTTTTAAGAATAAACTGATTAAAACTCTTTTCTTAATATTCCAAGTGTTGTTCTTATGAAAAACGCAGGTCTATATAAATAAATTTAAATATTTTCCTATAACGGCTAGTTTTCATGACACAAGACACTAGTTTTCATGACATAAGACCTTTAAAGTCACCTTTAGACCCCATATAATAAATCTTTTTAATTCTAAAATGTTTGACTCAAAATAACTCTTTAAAATTACCAATTTAGTCCCAAAAGCTTTTTTAATATAAACACCTTAAAGATAGGAAGCAGTTTAACCGATAAATATCATATAATTAAATAATATAAGGACTAAATGATAAGATCTTCAGTATATGTATTATATATGTGTAACACAGTTAAAACCCCATAAAATCTGATATTCAAATGTTCAAAACCTTGAAAATATGGTTTAAGATCTCAAAATTTAGACCAGTCAACATTTAGAATTCGGACGCGTCGGTCGATCATAGCCTCGATCGGTCAATCGGTTGCCTTGAAACGGTCCTATTTTTTACCATTGTACACCCTCAGTTAGTCAACCTACCAGTATGTAAGTTGATCATTTCAACCAAAAGCACAAACCCCAATGCTAATGATCAATTCAATCGACCGCCCATTCCCGTCGGTCAACCATCCGGACCAAAAGCTCCCCAATCAACACGTTGTTTCTAATAGTCAACTGACCCTTTTTTGGTTAACTTTTTGGCCTAGATTTTTCCTTCTTTTCATATTTAAAATATTTTCTGACATCTACACTTTTTGAAAAACATTTTATCTCTTGAACTTATCACTTCTGATTATATCACACATAAACAAATTAAATTCATTAGTGTTATGCGTGCACCTAATTCAGGTTGCATTAAGAGCATATAAAGTATTAAGTTGTTTTACCTAGAAATTCCATAAATCTTCTTGTCCTTCAAAATATCTTCAATGATCTTTGCTTGCAACCACTTAAATCTTCTTAAAACATAATATCTTTATAAATCTTCTTCGAGCATTCTCTTTATGATCCAATCTTTTTCTCATTTGCTCATATGGAACATATATCTGAAATTACTCGGTAAATATATTAGTTCTACAAAACATCAATGTTAACTTGTCCATCAAAATATCTGGGGACAACAGTTTCTTCAATTTGTTGAAAGCTTCTAAACACACTTCATCAAAGACAAATGGAGTGTCTTGTTCAAGGAGATGGCATAATGGATGAGCAATTTTATTTAATTCTTAAATAAAATGTCTATAGATTCTGCGTGGCCTGAAAATGGGAGAATTTGTTTCGCCGTCTGTAGTGGTGGCAAACTTGCTGTCAAATCAACCTTGTCCTTATCTACCTTTATTCCTCTAGAGGAAACTACATGTCCCAGAACTATTCCTTCTTGAACCACAAACGGCTCTTCTCCTAACTCAATAAAAGGTTAGTTTCTTCCCATCTTTCCAAGACTCTAGATAGATTTAAGAGGAAATAATCAAAAGAAGTTTCAAATATAGAAAAATCATCCATGAATACCTCAACGAACTTCTCTATCATATGAGAATATTAACATCATACACATTTAAAAGGTCGTTGGTATACTACACAAGGCAAAGGGCATTCGTCAGTATGCGAATGTTCTAAATGGACATATGAATGCCATCTTCTTCTTATCCTCCAGGTATACAACTATTTGATTGTACCTCAAATATTCATATAGAAAGCAAAAATACATATGGCCTGCCAAAACACTTAAGGATTTGAACAATAACTGATAACAAGATATGGTCTATGTGAGTCATGGAGTTTAGTCTTCCAAAATAAATACACACGCGCCACCCCATAACCTTCCCTGTTTGAATCAACTCACATTCAAAATTCAGTACCACAATAATGCCAAAATTTTTAGGAACAACTTGGGTTGGACTAACCCAAAGATTATCAAAGATTGGGTAAATAATACCCACATCCAATAATTTCAACACATTTTTTTCACTAGCTCTCTCATATTCGGGTTCAACCATCTTTGTTATTCTCTTGATGGTTCAATGTTCTCTTCTAAGTATATCCTACTAATAGGTGTAATTTATCTATATATTTTCAAACCGATTTTGATAATTTTCTAGTATTATTGTAGAGTTTTAATATATTTTAATTCGTTTTTATTTGTTTTTGTTCAAAGTAGGGGTTAGAAGTGAAAACGGTCTAAAAGCGAGCTAATCGGTAGGAAGACGGTGGATAAATGGTAGGAAAACAAGCAAGAAATCCAAACAAAGGCAAAACGCCGACTGTCTCCACCGCTGCAGCAATCAAAAGGCAAAACGCCCACTGCCTATCTACCGCTGCAGCGGTGGATCTCACTGCTACAGCGGTGAAAGGGCAGAAGCCCACTGACTTCCCACCACTACAGCGGTCAATCCCACCGCTGCAACGGTAAGCCTGCCAATATCCCCACCGCTGTAGCGGTGAAGCCCCTAACTATAATGTGTTTTAGGATATTTTCTAGATATTTTTGTTCCCTTTTTACTCCCATTTCATTCCCACTTTTGTATATCACGTTTTTTAGGAGATTTTGGAGTAAAAGGTCAAGACCCAAGAGGAGAAAATCAAAACGAGGAAGAGGAAACGATCTCATAGCGGTTTTTGCAAAAGTAAAACACTCCACTATTCAGATAACGATTATTCTCCCTTGTTTCTATCTTTGTTCTTAAACTTTGTAATTATAAAACGATGTTATTCTCTTATTTTAATGAATATTTGGTTATGATCTTGTTTAGCTAAACGTATTTTGTCTAGGGATTGATATAGTTTATGAAAACATCGTTTGAGTAAATCGTGTTTCGTTAATGGTTGTTCATCCGTATTCGATTGTGTTTACCATTCTTTTACCTCCATAGTATGCTTCTTATAATATTGTGGTTGATTTGAGAATGCGGGGTTTGACACTCGGGAGAGGTAACCCCGGATTCAGACTAGGTTTTAAACACAACGCATCGATCTAATGACTCAGGAGAGTATTAGAAAGTGTGCAATTTGTGAGGTTGGGGCGAGACTCATGTGATTAGTGTCGTTAGACGATTAATGGGGACATTGGCATTGACGAAAAGTCGCATATTCATTCACTTTACACTCGGGAGAGATAGTGAGTGAGTTTTTAATACTTAGATTGTCGAATAGTTTGAATACCGTTAATGTAAACTAGATTGGATCAACCTAGATTGTCGGATAGTTTGAATACTGTTAATATAAACTAGATTGGATCAAACACGTATAAGTAAACGGAGTTAATCCTTAGATAATTTATTCTCATTAATGTTATATTAGTATTGTAATTAAATTAGTTAGTATTTTAGTTTAGTATATATTAAAAACAAAAACCCTATATTTATCACCTAAATAAAATTCGGTTATGATAATCGCGATACTTAGAGACAATTTAATCAAATCCTTGTGGATACGACAACCTTTCTCATTCACTATTCTATAAAACTTGACACATACACTTCCTCGATGGGTTATTGTTGCATTTCTTTCAATGAGATTCAGAGCCATTTCATTATGCTTGGGATCGATACAAGGAGTTGCTTATTCGGTTTTCGAACCATCATTTCCCGAGGGAGTGTCAACTACTAAACTTCCTCGATGGGTTACTAGCCGTAACAAGAAATTAGGTTGAATGAGAAAATGGTACTACCTCTTTCGACCAACTAACCGTGGACGAAGCCTATCGATTGTTGGAAGACATGGCGGAGTTTGATTATAAGAGTTGGAATTATTTAACAAGCTACTAAAGCTTGGGGAGTAATTCCACCATTTTGACGCCATAGATTGACACCCCGGACCAATAGGATGAGTCTTCCCCCACCCTGTAGGAAATGTTTGTTGAATTTATGGAAGAGACTCGGGCTTTCTGGAGAGAGACGAATGACCATCTCGAAGACGCAAATCGATCAACTTATTTGCTACATTGAGGCCGAGTCAGAAATGGTGGCAGTAAGAGACACACACGCCACATGCATTGAAAGCCACCAAGAAGAATCGGATACGAGCGGGAGGAACTTGGGTGCATTTTATAATGATGATTCGAATGAGATGAAAACCCAAGCATGGATCGACGATTGTGATTCTTCACCATTTGAGATCTAACTATTGATGTCGCAACCGATCCAAGATGATCATATCTCTGAGGATCCAATGTGGCTCAATTGTCCTCCATCGCCTTTTGCAACGTTCATTCAGGCTAACCGAGCACATGAGACGGAGACAAGTCTTATTGAGAGCTCGAGCCATACATTACCACATCTCGCCAGTCTTGAGGGTGTTTTGAATCAAGACCCGTATATGGTGCTGTATGACACATACTACAGGCGGAAATCGCTATTTAACTAACCTTTCTCTGTGCCAGGCTGAGGACAATAAACTAAGCGCTTCTTGGAAGAAAACCCAAGCCTCAAATAAATTAGATTCATCACCGCTGACTTCACTCGGAGACGAGATTGTCTCGCCTCCCAAGTACGTGTTCTAAACCCCCTTCGTCGACATGCTATATTTCAATTGTTGAGAATGATGATTGGATCATTGTGGACACTACCCGTTTTAAGTTTGGGATGATGTGTAGTATGCTAGTATGTTTTATTGTTGTTAGTTATGTAGTTTAAGTTAATTTATTGTTTAATTGTATGCATGCTTGTTTAGTTTAATTAGTATGTTATTGTTTGTAGTAGTTGTTGTGTGTACTGAGTTTTGTAGTTCATCTGGGCCATTACCCGATGATGATATTATCCCCTAATTGTTTTTCGAGGTCAGGGGTAATACCCATTCATATGTGTTCTGTGTGCTTAACATTTCGTTGTGGTAAAAGTTATTTTGGATCCTAACTTGCACGAGCACTTAAACCCAATGTATAGTTATCCAATTGATTTGACGCCGATTATCCGTTAGCCAAGTTCATGACAATAGGGATTCTAGAATCTTATTGGGGAAAACTTGAGGCGAAATCCTAGGCAAGGTAGTTTAGGAGACATGATTTAGGCATTCATTTTTATCGCTTGAGCCTTTGAAGCTTATCTTGTTATATGTTTATCCCTCGTTACCCTGTCGAAGCCTATAAGATGTTTCAATTCTGAACACGTAACAAATGCCCTGGCCAATTAAAGTTTTTCCAAACCATTGTCGCTAAACCTAAGGCACAATTTGATTGAAATCAAGTTAGCGTTTGTTATGATACTTGAAGTGAACGGTTGGGTTTTGGGCAAACTATTGATTGGTTCAGTATTCGAGTACTCACTTGTCATTTTTCTATCATATTTCCACACCCGTCAAATTGTACAAATCAAATAAGTTTGAGGGTGTGTTTGTTGAAAAAAAAAAGAATAAATATAGTTCTATTTTTGTTTTGTCTTGACAAGGGAGTACTATATTTTCAAATATAAGTTCAGGGTCGTCTTGAATTGATCTGTGTGGGGTTATGAATGTGTTTGAGCCAAGCGTTGTGCCTCGGGTATTGTTAAGTTAATAACGTTAACCTGTTTTTATATTCCTGATATACCCTTGGCCATTTAACAAAAACCGAACCAAGTCCTATTGATCTTTTTGAATTTCTAAGCCTACATTAGTGGAAAGTGAAACCCAGTCTGGCATATGGATTTCCTATACTTTTTTGGTTTTAGTCACGGACTCTGTTGGTGGATAATCCAATCCGGTCTGTGGATGGTTGTATGATTGAGTTTTCACACACACACTTGAACAAGATCTAAAATAGCGCTTACTGCTATTGAATGTTGAAATTTTAGAACACCACATGGTGCGTTTTACTCATGAACTCGATATGATTGGGAGCCGTTGAGGGAAAATATTTTGGTCGAAATAGTTGAATTCAAAACTCGCATGCTGTTGTTTGTGTTTTTATTCGTTTTTGCTATTTGTGTTAGTTAAATAATTGTGTTTGTTTATTTTAGTGTGAGTGTTTTTCCAGAAGACTACCAAAATTCTAAGTTTGGAGTATTTGATAGGTGTAATTTATCTATATATTTTCAAATTTGTTTTGATAGTTTTTGAGTATTATTATAGTGTTTTAATATGTTTTAATTCATTTTTATTTATTTTTGTTCAAAGCAAGGGTTAAGAGCAAAACGGTCTAAAAGCGAGCTAATCAGTAGGAAGACGATGGAGAAACAGTGGGAAAACAAGAAAAAAAAGGCCAAAGAAAGCATAAAAGGCCATTGCCTCCATCGCTGCAGCGGTGAAAACCACCGCTGCAGTGATCAAAGGGTAGAAAGCCCATTGCCTATCCAGCGCTGCAGTGGTGAAAGGGCAAAAGCCCACTGACTTCCCACCGCTGCAACAGTAAGCTTGCTAACATCCTCACAGCTGCAGCGGTGAAGCCCCTATCTGTAAAGTATTTTAGGATATTTTCTAGATATTTTTGTTCCCTTTTTGTTCCCATTTCATTCCCACTTTTGTATATCACGTTTTTGGAGAGATTTTGGAGCAAAAGGTCAAGACCCAAGAGGAGAACATCAAAACGAGGAAGAGGAAATGATCTCGGAGCAGTTTTTGCGAAAGTGGAATAGTGGCAAAATATTACATCGCCACTTTCATCTCAAGTATATGGGTCACGTTTTAGTATAGATGGGAAGGAGTAAGGGTTGTCGTATCCACAGGGATTGGTTGAGATTATTATCGAGTATCGCGATTATCATAACCTAACTTTATTTAGGCAATAAAAATTAAGTTTATAATTAACTAATACTAAGTTAATTAATATAACTATATTATTATTATATTGAGATGTTTAACTTCGTTTACAAAAATGTGTTTGGTCTCGTTTAGTTTACAATAACGGCATTCGACCTATCCGACAATCTCTATGTCGTAGACTCACTCGTTACCTCTCCTGAGTATAAGACGAGTGAATGTGCGATTTCGCGTCAATGAAGAAGTCTCTCTCAATATCTTAACGGCACTAGGTCACATGTGTCTTGCCCCAATGTCATTGATTACACATTTTCTAACTCCCTCCCAAGCTATTAGATCGCCGCGTTATATTTACCCTCATCCGAATCCGAGGTTAACTCTCTCGAGTGTCAAACCCCGTATTCTCTGATTATCTAAACAAGCATAATATCAAAGAATAACAGTAAACACAATCGAAATAATGAAGAACAACCATTAACGAAACACAAACTTAAATAAATAACAATTTCATAAAATACATTAATCCCGCGGTGGACTTGGCGGTGGAATCAGGGACCATCATGTTCTTTCACTGCCTCAGCGATGGGATGTCAGTAACATTTTGGTCCTCTCTGCATATTAACCGCCGCAGCGGTGGTCTGGACACCACGGCGATGGACTAATTTTTAGAATTATACCCTCATACTTGTTTTTCCACCGTTCTTGATCCGACTTGATCGTTTATGATCCGTTTTCATCTCTTTTCACCCTCACACACCCGATTTAGACAAAAATACATAAAAACGTATTAAAATATAATAAACGTACTGGAAAACTAACAAGTTTGGTTTGGAAATAGATAGGTAATTTACACCTATCATGGAACACTCCACTATTCAGATTATGGCTATTCTTCCTTATTTCTCTTTTTGTTCTTAAACTTTGTAATTGTAAAATGATGCTATTCTCTTGTTTTAATGAATATTTGGTTATGATCTTGTTTAGCTAAACGTATTTTTTCTAGGGATTGATATAGTTTATGAAAACGTTGTTTGAGTAAATCGTGTTTCGTTAACGGTTGTTCATCCGTATTCAATTGTGTTTACCGTTCTTTTACCTCCATAGTACATTTTTTATGATATTGTGGTTGATTTGAGAATATGGAGTTTGACACTCGGAAGAGGTAACCCTGGATTCGGACTGGAGTTTAAACACAACGCGGCGATCTAATAACTCGGGAGAGTATTAGAAAGTATGCAATCCTTAAGGTTGGGGCGAGACTCGTGTGATTAGTGTCGTTAGACGGTTGACGGGGACGTCGGCATTGACATGAAGTCACATATTCATTCATTTTACACTTGGGAGAGATAGTGAGTGAGTTTTCGATACCTAGATTGTCGGATAGTTTGAATACCGTTAATATAAACTAGATTGGATCAAACACAACGAAGTTAATCCCTAGATAATTTATTCCCATTAACGTCATATTAGTATTGTAATTAAATTAGTTAGTATTTTAGTTTAGTACATATTAAAAACAAAAACCCTATTTTTATCGTCTAAATAAAGTTCGGTTATGATAATCACGGTACTTAGTGACAATTTAATCCAATCTTTGTGGATAGGACAATCTTTCTCATTCACTATTCTATAAAATTTGAGCCGTACACTTGCGGTGAAAGTAGCGACGTAATATTCCACTACCACCTATGCATACAAATAGACGAGCCAATACCCTTGAGGTTGGTAACTGACTGACCAATCACCTTCTTATAACGAGTTAATACTTCAACTAATTTACTTTTTTGTTCCTTCATCAAGGTAGATGAAATAATTATTGGTAAAGTGTTATCTTGTCATAAGACGACATACTTGAGTTATTTTCATAATATTTTAACGCAAGTTCTGGTAGTGATTCAATATATGGCCTCAGAGGTGGGTCTTATGACATCAACAGTATATCAAATCAAGGAACCCAATGAGGCGACTCCAATTTCAAAATATATGCCAATGCACTATTAACTTCCTTCATACTCTTCTCAATAGCAAAACATCCTTCCCAATAATCGAATAGCAATATCTTGACAAGATCTCGTGTTGTGACAAATGGTGTTGCTACCTCAACTAGCTCATAAAGCATTTTGAATCATCTTCCCTTGAGGATGCTTATGAAGCATTAAACACATTTAGTTTCACTTTCATATTCCCAAAGGTCACATCCATAACCCAGTTCTATAATTCGTACATTCATTGTTCATGGCCAAAAAGACTCATCCTCTAATTGAAAATAGGGTTTTAACACTTTAAATGATTTATTTTCGGGTCAACTTGGCCAACCTACAAAATGGGTCAGTCAAATAATAAAAATAGTAGCTTAAGGAAGTTAAATGAATAACCTACTAACCAATTCAGTCAGCCGACGATTAGGGTCAATCAACAAACCATTCTAGCAGTTGAAATGAAGAAAAAAAAATCAACATTCTGGATAGATCGGTCAACCAATGGGATGGTCAATCAATCAACCAAGGCAGTAAAACAGTCAGAATATAAGTTGTTGCATAGGGGCTAATCGACCGAGGGAAAGGCCAATCAATCGATGGTAGCAGAACAGTCTGTCGATTGTTTCTGTTTTAGGAAATCTTTTAACAGATCCTATGGTTTTTAACGTTTAAAGATGATATATTTTAGGGATTTGAAAGTTTTGCTTATATATATCATATATTATTTATTCGGCCCATATATTTAATTATTCTTTTAATTGAATTAGTAAAACTATTTTTTATCTTTAAGTGTTTTGAATCCAAAAAGTTTTGGGGACCAAATCCTGTTTTTCTAAAAGTATTTTTAAATGAAACATACCTATTTTGATAATATATGGAGTATTTAAAGGTCATTTAAGGTCTTGTATTTGAAAACTAGTCATTGGAGGTCTAGTTAAAGGTCTATATGTATTCACCGGCGTTTTATGAATTAATAATCAAGAACATTCAACTTTTGGCTAATATATGAGAGATTCTTTTGGCTGAAATTTATAAGAGAGAGTTTTATTAAAAGAGTTCTTAATCGAAGCACAAAACATTTTGGTCACCTATTTGTGTTCTTCACTAAGTCACCGTAATCATTTTCCTGGAAATTCTGGTGAGGTCTTTCTAAGTTAATTAATTTACTTTCTTAGATTATTTGTTTAATTACTTGGATTAAGTACTTTGAAAAAATCATTTTCAAATATAATATTGTGAAAATCTTTTAAAATGTTTTTATTTGTGAAATCTGATTATTTATTTGAGCGATAAATTGATTAAATCAGATTTGTATCTCACTTAGATTCTATCACGTAGTATTTTGAAACATTAATTGAGTATAATTATATTGAGGTGGTAGAAACTCCTGTGAGAAGAAACTTATGATTTTTTGTATTTGCGAGTTTGAGAGGTTTAGACATATTTAAGATGGTATCTAATCAGGATAGTTAGGATTTGATCTTGAGCTTGAGAAAAAAAAAATAGCATTTTGATCTTGAGCCTGAGAAAAATATTAGGGTTTGATCTTTAACCTGCAAAAAGGATTAAGTTAATCTTTAGCATTTTAAAATATTAGGTTTTGATTCTTCCTGTAATAGAATTAAAGTGAGATATGGCTATTCCTAATCCAATGAAAAGTGTAAGAGTAATAGTGTGAAAGTGTGGTAGGTTGATTCTTAGCCTATGAAGAGAATCAAGCCTGTAAGGTTGATTCTGAGCCTACTGAAAGAATTAGGATTTTAAGGGTTTGGTTCCTACCTAGGAAAGGGATCAAAGGGTTAGTGGATTGCGAATCTCCGTGGAGCTCGGGAGATTGAATGTAGGTAAGAGTATCTTGTCGAATCAAAATAAATCTTTATGTACTGCATTGTTATATTTCTTATTGTTTGTGTGTACACTTAGTTAAACATATTTTTGTTGCTTAACAAGATAATAATCAATTAAAAAAATTGATATCTTGTTTTTGAATTAAATTGATTGAATTTTTATAACTATCCAATTCACCCTCCCCTCTTGGGTAGATCTTTAGGCCAATAATTGATACCAGAGCTGGTATAATAACTTGATAGGCATAACATCCTGATAGGTGTGATCTACCTACATATTTCAAAATCGATTTTGTTAGTTTTAGAGTATTTTTTATAGTGTTTTTATTATATTTTAATTAGTTTTTATTCTTTTTGTATAAATCAGTGTGTAGGGCGAAAAAATAGGAAACTAGTGCGAAAACGATGAGATCGAACCACAAATGGTCGAAGAACAGTGGAAAAAGGAGCAAGACAGTAATATTCTGAAAGAAGCCCATCGCCGCGGCGTCCAGACCTTCACCGCGGCGGTAAAAATGCAAAGAATTACCTATTCTTGTTGAACACTTATCGCCTAGGCAGTGAGATTCACCGCCTAGGTGATGAAACTGCAGAATGTTTTCCAAATCTACCGATGTCCTCACCGCCTCGACGATCAACCAACCGACCTACTCAACGCCTAGGGAGTGAATCCCACCGCCTAGGCGATAACCTCTGCACAGCTTAGGATATTTATTAGATATTTTTTAGATATTTTGCCTATAAATATCCACTCTTCTCCTCTCCTTTTGCACTCTCCTACCATTAGAGCCCCTTGGGCTATACTTAGGGTTGAATTTAGGAGTTTTAGAGGGAGAGATCACATCCCGAGGTAGAGAAAGATGGTAGAGCGATCATTGAACGTTCTTAGTAGCTAAACTTCGGACGAGGCTAAGTTCTTCGATTTCTTCCCTTATTTCTTTAACTTCGGAAATTGTGAGCATGTTTAGCTCGTTCTTATTGTAAATACGGTTATGGACGTAGTTAAATATGGATTGTATAGGGATTAATGAATATATTTATAAATATGTGATTCAAATGATTTCGGTGTTGCGTTTATATTTGTTCTTCGCAGTTTGATTATGTTTATCGTATTATTTGTTTATTATGCATAGATAGATACATGGAGAATACGGGGTATGATAAACCCCAGATTCGGATTAGGATAAACAAACGCCATAATCCAATAACCCGAGAGGGAATTGGATTGTGGACAATCAATGACGTTGGGGCAAGACTCACATAACCTAAGATCGTTAAGACGTTGAAGGGGACTTCTTCATTGACTCGAAGTCATGTGTTCTCGCATCTTACACTTGGGAGAGGTGGTGGTGGAGCTTTAGAACTAAAATTGTCGATAAGATAAATACATCGCGACGATCTAATGACCCGGGCGAGAGTTGGATTGTGTGCAATCAATGATGCTGGGTGAGACTTACATGACCTAGGGTCGTTAAGACGTTTAGGGGGACTTTTTCATTGACTCGAAGTCATGTATTCTCCCGTCTTACACTTGGGAGAGGTGGCGGTGGAGTTTAAAAGCCGAGATTGTCAAATAGGTCGAACACCGTAAAGGTGAGTAAATCGAGATTAAATACGTATTTGTAAACACGTTAATCCCTAGGCAATTCTTTCCCCTAAAACATATTAGTATATTAGTATAAATAATTTAGGTTATATTAATTTAGTTTAATTAATTATTTACATTTTTTGTCGCCTAGATAAAATTAGGTTATGACAATTGCAGTACTCGATAGTAACGACACCAATCCCTGTGGATACGATACCCGATCTTAACGATCACACTATACTAAAACTTTGACCTCGTATACTTGTGAATAGTCAATACGCGAGCGCGTAACAAACACTCCGTCGTACACATCCTAACTAAAACGATCACGTGGCATACACTATAGATAATATTTTATGAGTATCTGCTCTTGAATGTGATATATCCTTGTGTGATAATGTTATTAATGATTCTTATGGTATTAGTGGTCATGCTGAAAATGATGATAATAAAAATGTTCATATTGTCATGGATAAATTACTTGCCTTTACACTTCTTTTAGTGAAAGAAAACATAAGTTTAAAAAGAAAAATCGATTATTTTGATAATAGAAGAAAAAGTGTTCGGAAATTTAAAATATATCTAGATAATTATTGTGTAACAAAAGAGTTTCTTGAAAATGAAAATAATTTTTTGAATAATAATTTAAATTCTCTAAAAGAAAATATTTATATTTTTAGAGGTTTTGATAAAGAAAATAAAATTTTAAAATTAGAACTTGAGATTTCAAAAAATGAACATGAAAAATAAATTTTAAAACCCAAATCGATTGAAAGTTTTAAAATATGATTTTGGTATGATTTCTAGGCAAATGTCAAATCTTACAATAAATATTGATTTACTTAAGAAAAATTTTGAAAAGTCAAAATCTGACCTCAAGTCTATTTTAAGTGATTATGAGAATATTTCTTCATCTTTTAAAACTATCAATGGAAGTGGATATATTTCATCATCTCATTCTTCATCAAAAACCATTGATTGTAATTTTACTATTGTTAAAAATAATTAATGCTCTACTTCCTATGCTATTTTAGAAAATCAATCGAAATTGAGATGTAATTATTGTAATATGGTTGAACATTTTAAAGTATCATGTCTGTTCAGGAACTCTAAGTTTATTTCTAATAAGAATAGATCTAAAATGAAATACATACCAAAGACCTACACGCAAATATCTTGTGCAAAGTTATATACTGTCAAAACTGGAATGAAATAAACAAACAGAAAAGATGTATCAAAGTTAAGATAGGAATTCATTAAGAAGTCACAAGCAACACGTGCAAATAAAAATATCATTGAATCTGATAGCAATAATCAAAGGCTTGGAAGATACAAGTTGAATAAGAAAAATTGTGTTCTCAAATTAATCATTGGTACAAATGAGGTAACAAGTAAAAAGTTTTCCAATAACATCAAAGGTACTCCTATTTCTTCGCAATTTAAATGTATTAAATTTGTTAAAGAAAAAGGTATCTAGACTGCCAATTAGGTAAATTGATATTAGTTTCTAAAACTTGTGCTAAATTATGTGTTCATTTATTATCTTAGAAATATTGCATAGGGATTTTTAAAATCACATATATTTAAGTATATTAAAATACATGTATACGATTTGGTTATATGATTTATATCATCCATTGAATAATATTAGTATACTTGGTTATATAATTGATAACCCATATACTTTATGAATTTTTCACGAGAAATATATTATGCATTATATATGAATCGATCATCATGTTCTCACCAATAAAATATTTACAGTAGTTGTTTTTATTCTTCATGATAAATGATCTCACGAGTATTTGTGTATTACACGAGTAATGACATTGTCTTAGTATTGTTACGTGATTTGTTTGCCATTGCATAAGCATATTGGCAAAATTATTTATATAATGTACTTATATTTATGATATGTATCTTTTATACAAATATATTGGTTTATATTATTATCTATCAAATGATTTACCATTTTCGGTCTTCTTATATGATGCAGTTCTAGAATCTTGATTTGACATGTTTGCTGGCATATTATATCTCATATGGTGATTTCATCCTGATTTAATTTGATCCATTTTACCATTTTTGATACATCCATAAATAGTTAATCAATGAGCTGACTCAATATGTAATTAAGATATCTTATTGTCAATCCTCACATTAAATCTACATCATATATTGATATATAAGACCAAAATTGCTTGAAATTAGTTGTTGATCATTCTTGATTTTGAGGATAATTAATATATATATATATATATATATATACACACACACACTAATGGTTGTCTTCCAAGTATGTTTCGAAAAATTTCATGTTAGAAGATAATCCACGAAAAAATATATACTCGTACCAAAGCACGAAATTTTAAGTCAAGGATAAGAACAGGAATTATCCGAATAAATATTTTATTAGGGTTGAATCTTCATTCAACTCAGTGGTAAAACAAATCTCATTCTTACATTATGTGAAATTTATGTAATATGAAATTATCATTGAAAAATCCTATTCACAAAAATTTACTCGTATCGTTGTGAATGTCATACTTTGATTTCTATTGTTAGCTAATATTATTTTATTAGTTAAAATTGAGTCATGTGATAATTTCTCGCATCACATGTTATGATAAAGTCAGTATTTAACATGATCTTATTTTTCAGCATATCAGATAAATTTAATCTTACATGGTGGGTAACGTGTAATGAAATCATGTTAATCTATTTTTTATACCAACTGTATAATCATCTAAATATATGTGGCATATCAATCTGTTAATACTATTGCACATGGATATCTTTATAGGAATTAAATGTCTGGCATACATATGATGTCTTGTAGTTTTAAATGATTATTATTCTGAAAGGGAGCTAAAATTTTATAAGATAAATATGCACTTATCCATGTTTAAAACATGCATTATATTTAAATTTATCATTTCATAAATTATTATGAGATATGCTCCATGTCATAATGCGTTACCAATTACATGATTTTGATTATATCTAAAGGGAAGTTATCAATGTGTATCGTATCATGAAATAAAGCATGTTAACGTATTTGAAACTATTTGATTGAGATCTTTTGATTATTATGATCTTATAATTTGACTCAAGACGATCCATATAATTATTAATTTTAAAAATTATTCTCTTCATGATCCTCACTTTTTATGTGACAAAATGGGAGGGAATCTGATGTTTTCATGCTAACAAATGGGGAGAATTAAATGCATTTTTTCATGAACAAATGAGGAGAAGTTTTATGATGTTTTATTGTTCATTCTCCTAAGCATTGCAATCATATAGGGGATAAATTTTCTTAAGGAGAATAATAAATTATGTTTTGTTGAAAATCTTTTCGTGTTTCTCATTTAAGCTTAAACGAGTTGAAAAACATTCGTCCTCAAATTTAGGGGGAGCGTGATTATATTATTTTTTAGAAAACATTAAAATTAATTGTCATCATAAAAAAGGGGAAGATTGTTGAACTTAATATTTCGATGGATAATGAAATATTGATATTTTTTGGAACTAATAGTTTTATTAAATAGTTTCATATTAGAAGTTCCATAGATTGAAATGAAAAAAGCAATGGGTCGAAAAGAATAATCATTGATGAATTCATGAGGTGATAATTGAAGAATCAATGAAATTTAAGATGGGTACAAGATGAATACAAAAAAAAAATTCAGAGTATTAAAGATGTTAAAGACAATTAAGTAAACACAGCTCATTATTTTTATGCTCTTAATGCAACCTAAATTAGGATCACGCACGACAATTTAAAATGAATAATCTTATATGCGTTATGATGAAATATGTAAAGTTTAAGGTCCTAAAATTAATTTTTATAAAGTGTTAAATTATAAAAATATTTTTAGTTAAGGGTCTAATTGAAAATAGGGTTTTAATACTTAAAATGATGTGTTTTCGAGTCAATTCGATCAATCGACGAAATGGGTCAGTCAACTAACCATTCCAGTAGACGAAACGAAAAAATAAAAAAGAAAACATATCTGGATAGATCAGTTAGCCAACCGAGGTAGTGCAATGGTTAGAATATTAGTCGTTGTACAGGGGCCGATCGATTGAGGGTGAGGTTGGTTGACCAATGGTAGCAGAACAATCTGTTGATTGTTTCTATTTTGGGAGATCTTTTACCAGATCCTACGATTTTTAAACGTTTGAAGATAAGATATTATGGGGATTTGAATGTACAATCTGTTAATTGTTTCTATTTTGGGAGATCTTTTACCAGATCCTACGATTTTTAAACGTTTGAAGATAAGATATTATGGGGATTTGAATGTTTTACTTATATATATATATATATATATATATATATATATATATATATATATATATATATATATATATATATATATATATATATATATATTATTTATTTGGTTCATATATTTAATTATTTTTTAATTGAATTGGTAAAACTATTTCCTATATTTAAAAATTTTGAATCGAAAACGTTTTGGGAACCAAATTGAGCTTTTCTAAAAATATTTTTAAATGAAACATAAATATTTTGATAATATATGATATATGGGGTATTAAAAGGTCATTTAAGGTCTTATATTTGAAAATTAGTTCTTGGAGGTCTAGTCAAAGATCTATATATATACATTTTTTGAATTAACTAATCAAGAACATTCGGTTTTTAACTACTATAAGAGAGATTATTTTCACTGAAATTTATAAGAAATAGATTTATTAAAAGAATTTTTTATCAAAGCACGAAAAATTTTAGTCACCGGTCTATGTTCTTCACTGAGTTATCGTAATCATTTTTCAGGAAATCCCGGTGCGATCTTTCTAAGTTAATTAATTTGTTTTCTTAGATTATTTGTTTAATTACTTGGATTAAGTGTTTTGAGAAAAATCGTTTTCAAACCTAATATTGTGAAAATCTTTTAAAACGGTTTTTATTTTTGAAATATGATTATTTATTATTTGTGCATTATAAAATGATTAAATCAAATTTGTGTCTCATTTAGATTCTATCACATACTATTTTGGGACAATAATTGAGTATAATTATATTGAGGGAAACTTTATAAAAAAAAAAAAATTATGATTTTTTGTATTTGTGAGTTTAAGAAGATTAAACATATTTGAAAATGTATCTAATTAAGATTAGGATTTTGATCTTGAGTCTGGGAAAAAAATTAGAGTTTGATCTTTAGCCTGCGAAAATAATTAGGTTAATATTTAGCCTTTTAAAATATTAATTTTTTATTATTCCTGTAATAAAATTAGAGTGAGATAAGGCTCTTCTTAAACCTCTGAAAATAATAAGTGTAATAGTGTAAAAGTGTGGTAAGTTGCTTCTTAACTTGTGAAAAGAATCAGGGTTGTAAGGTTAATTTTGGGTCTGCTAAAACAATCAGGATTGAAAGGATTTAGTTCCTACTTGGAAAATGGATGAATATGTTAGTGGATTGTGAATCTCCGTCGAGCTTAGGGGACTAGACGTAGATAAGAGTTGCTTACCGAATCAGGATAAATCTTTGTATAATGCATTGTTATATTTCTGATTGTTTGTGTGTACACTTAGTTAAATATATTTTCGCTGCTTAACAAGATAATAATTAATTAGGAAAATTGATATCTTCTGTTTGAATTAAACTGTTTGAATTTTAACAACCCAATTCACCCCTTCTTGGATAGATCTTTAGGCCAACATTATTATTAGAAAAAATAAGATTTACCTTTGTAATAGAATAATCGTTGCCTTCATATGTCATAAGAGCATCTTGACCTCAAACTTCCTCTTCTACATGGATTATTGTTATTAATGTCTCTAATAAAGTCTCTTTTTGCTTGTGACACATAAATTTTTGAAACACTTCATGACGGTGGTAGTTTATCAATTATTCCGGACACAGTTTGATTATCTCTAATCTTAATACCTTTAGATCTCACTTCTGATACGATCATTCGAAAATCCTGAGATTGTTTGACAACAAACTTGTTATCCACCATTTGAAATTGAAAAATAGGCTTGTGGCATATATCTTTGCACATGTTTTTTCGATGTCATATTTGCCTTAGCAATTTTATAAGTAATAGCATACTAATTATAAAATTGATCTGTAAGGCAATTCAAAAGATAAAAACAACAATTACACTGATCTCTTTCATATTTTTCAACCTTCTCCTGATGAGTGTACTTTTCCTCGTCAGTCATGTTGTTAGTAGAAATTTCGATTAGATTCTTCTTAGTAAGAACGTAAGCAACTTTGACAAGACTTTATATATATATATATATATATATATATATATATATATATATATATATATATATATATATATATATATATATATATATATATATTGTCTTTTCATCTCTTGAAATGGACTCCCTTTAAGAGAAAAAACTAAGTGAGATATCTGAAACTTTCAATTGGTTTCTTGATCATCCGCTTCATGTTTGAATCTCCTTTAAATTGTTGTTGTGAGACAAAATTTTGGTTGTACATATTTTTTATTGCATTATATATCGAAAAGTATTTGGGTTTAGAATGTTATTTTAAAATTTCACTTTAAAATTTCATTCGGTCATTATAGCATTTAAAAATTTAGTTTTACAACCTTGGGAATTAATATGTTAATTTCAATTTGATTTTAAAAGTTCAGGGGTTAATATACAATTTAAAATTTTATTTTTAAGAGTTTTTTGGGTTGAGTAAATATTTATAAATTTTCTTGAGGTCATATGTGTAATTAAAGTAAAATATCAATTCATCCTTACCAACATTAGGCGGTGGAGCTTGTGATAGTGTTAAAAAAAGGTAAGGTGTTGTTGATGGACACTTGGGATTAGGACATTAGGACAACAAGATGATAAAATAAAATAAAAATAAATAAATAAAAAAGGAGAGAGGCGGTGATTTCTCTCCTCTTTTACGCACACTCCATTCTTCCACATACCTCTCTCTTGCATTTCTCAATTTTCTCACTTTGGTTGTTGTTATCTCTTACAATTCCCTCTTCTCTTATGTTCTCAGACGACATCATCCATGTAAAAAAAAAATTGGGATAATAGTATGTTAGCAGTGCAATTATCGATGTGAGTGTATTGTCTTCTATGTAAATTTTCAAATTATATTTTCATACTAAATTGTGAAAAATAAAAGATTTATTAAAATGAACAGTTTTACAACGTTAAATGGATCAAATGGAATTTAATATGTGGAAACTGATTTTTATTAATATCCTACTATGTCATTATATGGTCCCGATAGAAGGGCATGTCCAGCGGGATATTGTTGAACCTGACATGAGGCCTTATCCGGTAGGTGGTTGATATATAGTGGTTATGATTGTCAATATGATATGGTAGTTTGTCGTCACGTGTTGTGATTATTAGTATAACATGATGATTGTTACCACGTGTTGTAATTATCAGTATGATATGGTGATTTTTACCATATGTTGTGATAATCAGTGTGATATGGTGATTTTTACCATGTGTGTGCTCCTACCGTTAGAGATATTAAATGGCACTAACACTAGTAATGTTATATTGCGCAGATATATAGGTTATGATACCGTCATAACTCTTGATCATGTGGTAAACGATACTATGACTAGTATGGAAGTATGTGTGTTGTATTTTATTATATAAAAATAAGTGGATCGGTTGATTTAAATTTATTTGTTTCAGTTTGATGATATCTATGGAATTTTGACACTACTCACTGTGTGATTATACCCTGTTTTGGAAAGTGGATTATAATAAACGTACATAATCCATAAACTATTTTTATATTACTAAGATAAAATATTTTGTCTCAGATACTCCAATTAGAGATGGGTCAACTACTGGTGGTAGATTGAGTCAGAGGGTGGTGTGACTTTTGAGGTTGTCAAGGCAGTTATTGGTAATGAGTGCGACTTTTGTAGTTTTGTTATGGAATAGCTGGGTATGTATAATCATTATATTTTTAAGTTGATAAATTTTTAAAAATCTTTGTCAATTTTTAGTCAGTGGTATAATTATTTTTTCAAGTTACGTATGTTATTAGTTAGTAATATCAAGTCGAGATCACACCAAGCCTTGGTCATGGAGTCTAGGGTGGGGTGGGACAATTGGAGTAAATACAAATCATTCAAGAAAAATACAAACTAATGTCGTACTGAGGCACGAAAATCTCGTTCTTTTTAAGGAGATTTAAGCCCTTTGCAGCTAATAATGCCTTGAGACTGATGCAACATTTTTTATCTTTAACTTGTCCCCTCCAAGATACAATAGCCCGACTTAGTAGTTGGATTCACACTAACATTGCACAAGTAGTAAAACCCAAAACTCCACCAAAAGAACACATTTCTTTGTCCAATATAAAGTATGTATATATGAAAATAAGAATGACCCACAAAGCTTGTAGAATGACCTATTTATAGGCTCCCAAACCATACAAGATTAAAGACTCAAAATAAATAAATAAATAAATATTACAAAATGCCAAAGGTCTTGGAAGTTACAAGAATATTAAAAGATCATGAATAGAGCACTAACCCACTAAGATAGTTAGAAACTCTCTAACTCCATAACTTATGAAACTGCAAAATAAATAATTTAATACATAATATATATATATATATATATATATATATATATATATATTAAAGAGAAAAGTACATTTTAAACCCTCTAGGAGTTGGCATTTTTCTAAATGGTCTCTCTCCGTTTGAGTGTTTCATTTTAAACCTTCTAAGTATAAATAGGTTTTTATTTGGTCCTTCCGTTAGAAATTTCATCTAAACAAATAGAATATAAGAGCAAAACAGTTTTTTTACTTTTTTAAAATTTTTTAATGATTTTTTATTTTTTTTTCTTCATCTCTCTCTCTTCCTCTTTCCTTCTTCCTCTCTTTCCCTCCCTCTCACCCTCTTTCATTTCACAGGGGGGTGTAACACCCTCTGTTAAAGGGTTACACCACCTGTTTTTCACAGGGGTGAACACCCCCTGTTGAAAGGGGTAAAAACACCCTCGTAAAAGGAGGTGCCACCCCCTGTTACGTGGGGTGAAATTACCCCTGTAACAGGGGAACCATCCCCTGTTATGGGGGACCCCCATAACAAGGGCTGGCCGGGGAAGGAGGAATGATAGAGAGAGGGAGAGGGGAGGAGAGAGAAGTCAAAACAAAGAAAAAAATATTAAAAAATGGTTAAAAAATAATTTAAAAATAGAAAAATAAAAAATGACGGATTTTCCCTCAACATTTGGTTAGTTTTGACAAATTTTTAATGGAGGAACCAAATAAAAACGTATTGATACCTAGACGGTTTAAACTGAAACGCTCAAACGGGGAGGGACCATTTAGAAAAGTTCTCATACCTAGAGGGTTTAAAATGTATTTTTCCCTATATTAAAATGTACCTTGTTGATCCTAAGATTTTGATGAATAATTAAGTATTGATATTTTGGTGGAACTAATATTTGATCAAGTGTTTCAGTGATTTAAAGTTCCAGTAATGAATATGTCAAATTGAATGGATGTTAAATGAAGATATCAAGATGATGAAGAAGTATTAAGAGTTTAAAGAAATTAGAGAAAACAATCCAGGTAAATATTAATTCTTAATATCCCATTTAGGAACACACATATGGCACAAAATGAATTTTATCTTTTTTGTGTGTTTTTATTAAGTATGATTATTTGCTCCTATATGAATTGAAAAGAAATATTTTTGAATGACTAAAATGGAATATAAGAATATTAGTGGAGCTTATTTAAAGATAAAAATGGATAAAATGATGAAATCATAAAAGAAAGTGAGTTAAAAACAAGATCAGAGAAGATATTCAGAAGGAGACAGTCGACTGAGGAGTCGACCGGACAAAGAAGTTGAAACATCCTGAATCGAAGAGTCGACCGACAGGTCAACAGGTGAAAACAACTGAACTCTCTGAATCTGCGAGTCAACCGAGTGGTCGACTGGTGAAAGCACGACAAACTCTCTGAATCTGCAAGTCGACCGAGCGGTCAACCGATAAACTGCATGGGCTACTTCCAGTATCTTCCAATCGACTGGGCAATAGTTTCAGGATACTATTTAATCCGAGTTTAAATCCAAAAGTAGCTATTTTTTGTTAGGATTTGAGAGAGATTTTAGGGATATTCTTTATATTTGAGATATGGTTCATATACTAATTAAATCCTTTCAATATGGTTCATTAAAGATTAATGTTTCTCATTTTGGTAATTAAAATGGATTCTATACTTATTTAATTTAATTAAGAAATACTTTAGGGGTTTAATTGAGTGTTTTTAAAGTTGTTATTAAGTAAAATTGAATCTAAATGAAGTTCTTATGTTATAAGGGGTCTACAAGAGCTTTTAATTATCATGACACTTGTAAACTAGCCATTAAAAGGCTGATTACAAGTTCCTTTAAATAGACCTATGAATTTTATTAGAAAAACTAATCATTCTAAGAGAGTTAATAATTCTATATCCTTTTGAGAGAGTTTTTATAAGAGTTAGTATTCTTCGATATTGTGAACTTTTCTAAGAGTGATTCTATGAATCAATTGCGATATATTCTTGGTGATACTGGATTTGAAACTATACTATTGTAATCATTCATTCTGTGGATTCCGGGTGAGATCTTTCCATATTGTATATTGTTTATTATTTTATTTTGGAAATTGATCTTAGAAATTATTTTTGTTTTTTGAAGAAAATATTCTTTCAAACAATTTCTTGAATCTAATTACGTGCTCCAATTTACTACCCATATCTTGTTAAAATCAGATTTTTGTATCTCATATATTTCTATCACTAGTTGGTATATTAATTGAGATTTTATTTATCTGTGGTGATAGAAGCTCCGAGTGAGATTTACTACTTATCAATTTGTGTATTGGTGAATTGTGACGAATTAAATATCATTGAGGATATTTAATTAAGAGTAGTCGGATTTCAGTCTCTTCCTGTAAAAAGTTTGAGATAGTGATTCTTCTTGGATAAGAATTGTGTTATTGAGTGATTTTGTAACGGTTCAATCCTTACCAGGTAAAAGGATATTTGGAGTGTTTTGGTGAGGTTTTGATTTTTGAGCCTTAGTGTTAAAAAGAATTAGGTTATTCTTTAGCCTGTAAAAAGTAGAGGTTCTTCCTTAGTCTGAGAAAAAAAAATTGTAAAATTTTATTCTGAGCCTCTAAAATAATCGGTGTGCGAGTTTGGTTCTCCTACCTTTAAAGGAATCTTGGTTTTAGTAGGTGCAACTTCCGTGGAGTTCGGAGGACTAGATTAACCAAGAGTAGCTTGGTGAACCAGTATAAATCTTTTGTGTGCTGCATTATTATTTTAGTTATTTTGTTGTTTGGGTGTGTACTAGATTTATTATAATTCCATTGTAGTATAAAGATAATAATTAATTTAGGCATAAAATTAATTACTTAATTTATTCAAATATATTCTGATAATATTTTTTAATTACCCAATTCACCCCACCCACGCCCCTCTTGGGTATTTTATTGGGCCAACATACCAACACTCAACATACCAACACTTTTCTGTTCTTTCTTTATATTTTTATACTAGCACATAACTCGTGCACATTACTCGTGCTTGAAGTCACAATTTTTTTAAAAAAATAAAGAATTGTTTCGTTTTCGGTTTTATATATATATAACCAAAATGAAGATTTAAAAATGGAAAAAATCTTTTAGATGTTGACTTCCTTAAGGTTGCATTTGGGTAAGGTAATTCAAGGAGGGATTTCACTTCAAAAAAGAATTTCTCAAATTCTTTTTCAAAAATCTTTTGATTGGGTACTACTAAAAGGGATTTATAAAATCCATTGAATTTGTAAAACAAAAATTCAAAGGGAGAAATTTGGATTTCCAAATTCCTTCAAAGTATGTGTTATTTCCAAATCCTCCCAAAGAAAAATTTCACTTCTCCCAATAGGTATAATTAAAATGATATTATTAAAATAATTATAAAAATAGTATAATTAAAATAGTATTTACTTAAAATGATATTATTAAAATTATATTACCAAAATAGGTATAAAAATAGTATAATTAAAATGATATTACTAAAATTTTATTATTAAAATAAGTATAAAAATTATATTATCAAATTACTAAAATAGAAATTATATTATTAAGTATATTTTCATATTTTCTATTATTAAAATTTAATGAATTTTAAAATCCTATGTACAAATACTTGACAATCCAAATAAGGAAATTAATAATCAAATTTATCTAAATAAAAAATTTGTAAATGATAGAATTTTAAAGTCCAAAATTTTGAAATTTTATTATTTACAAATTTCAGGAATTTATCAAATCTTTTATCCCAAACGCAACCGAACTTCTGTATGGGCATTTTATTATTTACAAATTTCAGAAATTTATCAAATCTTTTATCCCAAACGCAACTAAACTTCGGTATGGGCACTATAAGAATAGGATTAAGAAAACTTCCACATAAAGGTTTAAAAATTGGAAGAAAAGCTAATGGGATAAAACAATAATATTAGGTGGCATTTGATTTGTCTGTTCTATTTCTACTTCTAACAAATTAGGATGTGATAAGGTGAGAATTTTATTTTCATTCTGGAGTATTCCAAAAATAGAAACATGTTTGGTAGTAACTATTGTCCTAAAATTATTTCTTGTAATTTATGAGAACAAAAATAAAAAACACGTTTTCTTGAAACATTTGTTTTTTTTTTTTTTTCTTTTTTAAATGTATGGTGGCCGGCGTGGTGGCGATACTCGACGGGGTGACGGTGCCTAGCGGGCAGTGGTGGCCAACAGGTGATGGTGGGCGGTAGAACGGTAGTGAAAATAGTTTTGTGGGAGTGAATAAAAATCAATTTTTTTTTGTTTCTCGGATTTTTGAACAATTTAAGAAATAATTTTAAATTAGCTCAAAAATTTGGAGACAGAAATGTGTTATCAAACTATTTCCAAAATTTTGAGAGTAAAAATTCTAAAAATTTTGGGAGCAGGAACAAAAACGGTAACCAGGGCCGCCGTCTTAACCGGGGATAGTAAAGACTTTCTTTTCAATATGCGAAGTTTGCAAATCTGCCATTCTATCACCTCCCTGAAATTCCAGATCCAAACGCCATCTCCGGCCACCTTGTCCTAAATCAAAGCTCTGCGAAACCGACAAACTCCCACTCCTCCACCATCTCTCTCTCTCTCTCTCTCTCTCTCAGGTTACTACGATCGTGATCTACAAAGATTCGCAGTTCCTGTCGTCGGATCACTAATTTGCTGTCGCTTCTCGATCAGGTTCTTTTTGTATTGATCCAGATCTCATTTCTCTTCTCTCCGATCTCTGATATTTCATTGATTTCAACTTCGTAGTCTCAATAATTGCTCTGTAATTTTGTTCTCGAAATCGATAAGCGAAACGAAAGTTATCACGAGTAGCAATGAATTCGAATTACGGGAAATCAACCAAATCAGGGTCCCTGAACAACTTCGATTTCGACTTTGGACTCAATACTAATCGTTCGCGGCCCCTCAACGAACAAAAGAACCAATCATCTTCGTATTATTCCTCGTCTTCGTTTTCGTCGTCACAATCTAGGTCAAACATGGCGGCGTCAGCTCCGTCGTGGCAACCAAACAAACCGTCGTGGACTCACCAGCCGGCGCCGAGCCAGGCTGCCAAGCCTGGCTCGATTGGTGGTCCATCCTCAGTGGCTGGAGATATATTTGGGAAGAGTTGGAATTCTTCTAAGCCTTCTGGTGCAGCTTCAAGCGTTGGAATTGTGAACAAGGATCCTAATCTGTTTGGTGATCTGGTTAACTTAGGGCTAAACAAGGGCAATTCTAATGTTCCTTTAAAGAATGCTACGCCTGCACCATCAAATAATAAGAGTGCCTATTCGATGGGGAGCATGGCTGATTCATTGCCCAAACCAGGCAATTCAGCAAAAAGTGGTGGTAATTGGGGAACTTCAGAGACTTTTGGGAGCTATACAAGTGCATCAAATGCTAACACCAATGTTAATATTGGTAGTAATACTAAAAATTCGAATCTTGGAGGTCCATCTATGCGGAATATGACTGGAATTGGAAGTGGGATGAGTTCGAATAAAGATCCATTTGGTTCGTTGTTCGATCTAGGATCAAAACCGGGTGCAAGTGTCAATTCAGGAACTAAAACCGGTTTGGGAGATGGATCATTTGGGGATTTTCAGAATGCCTCAAAACCAAGTTCATTCGCATTTCAATCTAAAACACCTCCCACGAACAATAACAATTCAATGGGTTCAACCACAAATTCTTATTCAGATATGGATAATTTTGGTGGGTTGTTCTCCACTTCAAGTTCAAGTGGGGATTCATCAAAGAAAGCTGAAGTTCCTGCGACTGATCAATTCTCAGGTGCTGATGATTGGGGTATTGGTTCAGAGTTTGGTGGTGGGAATGACATGGGAGGGGGAACTACTGAGCTTGAAGGGCTTCCACCACCACCTGCCAGTGTTTCTTCTTCTACCGCTAAGGACAAAGGGATGGATAGCTACAAGCAGGGTCAATATGCTGACGCCATTAAGTGGTTGTCATGGGCGGTGATTCTTCTCGAGAAGGCTGGTGATGATGCTGGAACAATGGAGGTTTTGTCGAGTAGGGCTTCATCCTACAAAGAGGTTGGGGAGTATAAGAAGGCTGTTGCTGACTGCACAAAGGTATGATCACGATCTCGAAGTAGTTCTAAATAATGTTACGCCCTGTTTGGATAAATGGATTTGAAATCAAGGGATTTAAATATTATGATTTGTGTTGAAAATGTTAGTTATCAAAGTAAATGGTATGAAATGGGACCTTAACAAGCAAATTTTGAAATAAAAAAACTTGTTATAACATTCAAGTGGAATGGATTCTAATTAACTTGGTTCGCCTAGTTATTTGAAATCCTTCTATTTAAACTCAGGAAACGTGTGTTTTAAATTTGTTGATATTCATCTCTTAGTGGAGATTCTTAATTCAAGTTATAATTTTTAATTGTAAATCCATTTATTCAAAATCCATCAATCAAAATGCAACCTTATATAATCTATTGGTTTTGTCTGATTTATTGTTGATTAACCTGCTGTTTTTTCCCGGACAACTTTGAAAGTAAGTTCAAAAAAAAAAAAGGAGAGAGAGAGATAAAGTTGATTGTTGTTTGGAGACATGGTGGAACTCCTAGTCCTAGGTGGCTTTTGGTTAACGATTATGTTTTTCTGTATCTACTCCCGAAAAAATGGGATGACAATTATGTGTCTATTCTCAATAATTCTAGGAACATAAATGCAATTGGTGACAATTGTTCTTAAATTATTTTACAATTTATGAGAACAAGATCAAAGAAAGATATTGGTTACAACGTCAATTTTCATATATATATATATGAGAACAAGATCAAAGAAAGATATTGGTTACAACGTCAATTTTCATATATCTATATATATATATATTAATTTACTTTAAATGTAAAATATAAACATATGTTTATTTTAGGCAATCAATTTTTGTAAATCATAGCAAAATAAAAACACGTTTATAAAGTTCATTACAACTAAAGAAAGTAATTATATCAAAGTACTTTATTTTGTTTATTCTTGACATAGATTGATGAATAAAAGGGAAAAAGAAAAAAAGAAAAAACTTCTCAATATATAATGCTAACAAGGACCTCATTAAAAATTTCAAAAATACCTACCTTGTTCCTTTAAATGAGAATAAAATAAGAATATTTTTTTGGGAATGAATGGAAACAACTTTTTTTTTTTTTTTTTGTTTCTCAAAAGTCCAAGAATTTTAGCATTAATCTCAAAATTCTAGGAATATTTGGGAACATAAACATGTTAACCAAATATATTTTTGTTCTTAAATTTCAAAATGTTAAGAATGGGAACAAGAATTTGAGAGCAGAAACACTAAACAGACAGGACCCTTTTTTCAGTATTATTTTGCTTCTAAAAGTGATTCGTTCATTTTGTACATGAAAACAATACTTTTAAAAAATAAAAAAATATAAATATGATTTTAAGTACTTCTTTGAAAAGCGAAAACTAGTTGATTTTCGTTGATTTTTATGTTTTAAGATATGAATGGACTAAAACCTCGCTGCCTAAATTTTCTCACCCATCTATGGAATTGTTTTGATTTTTATTTTTGCAAACACATTTTTAAGGACTTAAAACGTAGTGTTGCCAAGTGCCTAAATGGCTGAATCTTTAAAGGAAAATTAATAGATTGTCCTTGAAATATCCTCCCCTCTTTCTCTTTATTTTTGAATGAGATTTTAATCCTTCAGTTAACATTAACTACTTCAAATCTATGAAGTTTATTTAAACTACATACCGAATTTACATTTGAGAGAATTCTCAGTCTTCCGACATTATGATTTCCAGGTGTTAGGTCAAGATGGAGCAAATGTTTCTGTTCTTGTTCAGCGGGCCCTACTATACGAGAGCATGGAAAAATACAAACTCGGAGCAGAAGATCTCAGGACTGTAATGAAAATCGATCCCGGTAATAGGGTTGCAAGAAGCACCATTCACCGCTTGAATAAAATGGCTGAATCTTAAGACTCCGTTCCACGTCATTTAGGTACTCTTTGGTAACACAAAAATTCAGGCCTCGGAATTGGAAATAGAAATGAACGTACGCAAAAAAAAAATGTTTTAATTCCAGTTTCGGGGCTTGTATTCCAAGAAACCAAACGCAACCTTAATTCACTCTTTTCGTGTTCAAGTTCATTCTTCCCGAATTTGTGGGAGAATTATAGTAATTTTTTTTTTTGTGGAAATTTATCGCATTATTTTTCCAAATTTACCCTTGTGAGTCACGCCCGTTTTGAATGTTGTAATCCCCTACATCTGTCTGCTTGTGCTTGCGAACTCTTTCTTTTTTTGGGATTTTTGCTTATGATTTCGGTTTGAAAATACAAATAAGATTATATGCAATATTTGCTATTATTTTTTATTTTTTTTGTTATTTTGGCGGCGTTTAATATCTTAATACCGACCTAACCATTTCTAGTTTTTGCAGTAAGTTGTTGAAATAACATACGCCAAAAACATGTCTAAGAACCATGATGATGTTTGGGGGCTGTTCGGAGTTTATTATTTACAACCCAGCCAAGATCACAGGTTGTCTTTTTTAATCATTTTTCATTGATTTATATTACAACTTGGTGAGGTGTCTGTGTGTGTTTTTAGTGTGTGTTCTAGCTGGATCATTGTCTTCACAATAATTGAAGTCTCTTATTCATGGAGGCTGAGGCAAGCAAGTGATGAATATGAGTCCTACCTAAGGGCCTGTTTGGCTTGCAACCCATATCACAATAATTTGATATATGCTTGTGATTGATCGAAAACATTGTTGCACTTTAGTATGAACTACAGGGGTGACGAAATACAATAATTTGGTCAAATCTTAAGGGACAGAGTATAATTAACCCTAATTTTTGTATTGTAACCCTTGAAGTTTGATTGTTTTTTTATCTCTAATTGGTCCAATCATTACATTTAGGGTATCTCAATTGTCAAAGTAACAATAAATGCATTACAAATGCATCATAATCGGGAAAAAAATGGTAAAATTTGTTAATCCGGTTGTTAAGGGGAAGTGTTTCTTCATTTCCTTGTCAATCAGGACTCGACTTTTATGAGAAACACTCTAGGAATTCAATCTTGAATGTCAATGTGTGATGTGGGAGAGTTTTTTTTAAGATCGTCTGATGAGATGATTAATCGAGGTGCGCGTAAATTGGCCGAGACATATCTTATCGTAAAATTAAAAATAAAAATTAAAAACAAAAAAAAAAATGAGTAAAAAAAAATGTGCGTAATGCGAGTGTTGTTGCTTTTCAAGTTAAGATGGTTGAAACATTTTCATTGGACCAATTTGAGATAAAGCTTAAATTTTCGGGGTATATTGTGAAAATTAAAACATCAGTAGATACATCGAGATCGCATTTTGATTGATCCTAAGGGTCTATTTGGTTTGCAATTTCATTTCTAAAGTATACGAAGTATATATATTATATTTATAGGGCAATTTCATTTCTAAAGTATACGAAGTATATATATTATATTTATAGGGCTATTTAATAGAGAGTCATGTTTGTTGTTGAGAAATGTGAATTATGAGAGTGAGAATAGGAGTTTTGGCCTGTTTCTAGGGAAGATCACATCATGCAAGGCATTGGGAAGCAATAACTGGAATATATACATATATACATACATATATGTATATTTCTATTTTTAGTCATCCTTGAAATGATGCAATAGTTATGGATTCTAAATTTTTTTATTTTTTATTTTTGGTGCTTTCTGTGATGCAATGTTTTGTTTGGATTCGGGTTATTGGATCCAGAAATTATGAATTGATATTGTTGTTTTTCAAAGGGTTGTTTGGTTAGGGAGTGATGAAATGACTTCTTTATATTCATGTGAAATCCACTTAGGTAGTGTTTGGTAGCATGAAATTGGAAGTATAACAATATAAGAAACATTTTTTTTTTTACCATAAAAGAAGTTCATTTAAGGAAAAATATATTTATCTCGCATATTTTTAGGAAAAGAAATTATTTGAATATTTTCTTTCTCGATTCAATGCCCTATATATATATATATATATATACACTGCCTAGCTTTAAGATGAGAAAAGAGGGTAAAGACATAAATTGATTAGAAGGATTCCTTTTTTCTATGGATCAATTCCAAAAAGTAATTTTAAAATTTTTTTAGTTAGGTTTTGAATTTTAAAATAAAGAATCGAGGTCCATGAAATTAGAAATTGTAGATTAAATGATCCAAAAAAAAAAAAAAAAAGTTTAAAATTGAGCCTTCTAATTTCAATTCCGTCATTACCAAAGAAATCTACATCTTTATTACTTGGTAGTAGATAGGATCTAATTTAATTTTTCCTTTCAATAGATTAGAAACTATCTAAAAGATTATTTAATCTTCATTTCGTGTGAAGATTAAGTCCAATTTTGTACTAATTAATTGGAATTGGATTGAATTTCATTCTATTTATTGTATAACTAGGTGGATAACACGTGTCTATCATCTTTTATCTCCAACATATTATTGTGAAAATTGGGAGAATAAATTCTTTATATTTAAGTACAAAGTATCACGTAATGTAAACAGTTCAAAATTGGGTATTGTCACGATATTCTAATTCCTATATTTAACCACTTGTATCAAAAAATAAAATATCTTAATTCTTGTTGTTCACCATGAACAAATATATGTTCAATATTTCATGAATAATTATTAACAAATACAAATGCATCCAAACATCAATCACAATTAGACCATCAACAGAATATAGTAATTGAACACATTCAGGAGTATAAATATCTTAGTAAGAACGGTTTGGTGAATAAAAAATTGTGACAACGTTGTCGATATCTATATACGGTATTGTATAATTCTCATTTTCGACGGTAAGAGTCAAGAAAAAGGAGATCTTTGTTTGATAAGAGTATAAAGACTTTGTAAATATGGTTGTACCATTTATTAGGTGTTTCAATATGAAAACAATAATTAAAAAAAATATTGAATATATATCACGATAATTTAAATAAAATTTCTATATCTATATTCAATCACAAAAGATGATATTTAATGTGTTCTGGATATGTAACATTTTCAAAACTCAATTTTTATAAAAGTTGAGATATTAAATTTTTTACAATTTTTCCAATTAAAACTAAAAAGTCAAAATCTAAATCTAATGACAAAAAATAAATAAATTGATATATCTAATTTTATGTTTATGGTGTTTGACGAGTGTAAAATTTGGTAATCCCAAACTTCCCCTATAAAAGACTGCCACATGTACGAAAGCCCCAAATGGGACCCAGTTGACCAACAGCAATACTTAAAGACCCCGCCAGTCAAAGGATTAGACTCAACTCCGACCGATCACGACCAAAAAAGAGGCCACGGGTGTCATCTGGTAAAATTTTCCTATCGGGCTAAGGACGTCTTTCCTCACCTCGGTACCTCCCCAAGTCAGCATTAACCAGGTTGGCAGCCCGATCCAGCAGACTCATGCGTGAAACATCCTCTACCCAACTCAAAATACTGAGATAAGTTGGAACAACCGCCCTCCGACTCCCAAAGAATGAAAGGAAATCTCCTAGGTGCCATGGGTTGGGCCGCCTCTCTTCATCCATATGCATCCAACCCATGGACCTCTCCTCAAAAGACCAAAAATCCTAGGCCCACGGGTATAATCTCTCCACACACCCGCGCATTGGCCAATTGTCGAGTTTAGAGTAATCATCCGAGCTTAAGCCTGCTAATCTTGCGACGCTAATCAGCTCTCGCCTATAAAAAGAAGGGTCATTAATACCCAAATGTATCACTTAATGCTCAGCTACTTCTCTTAAGCATATTTTTAGCCCTTTTTCCCCCAAGCTCTTACTTTCACACCGCAGAGACTTTACCAGGCAACACCCTAGTGGGTCTTTGTACAGATACGAGCTCAGAACTCATCCTAAAATGGACGGACACCCATCTCAGACCTTAGGACTTTTAAGATTACGTGATTAGAAAGAACAGATCTAGGACCTTAGCCACTCCACCTCAGTACAAAAAAGACGATTATACCCTGACCAGACCATATCGTTGGTGTTGATCAAATTTTGACATCAATAGTTTGGCGCCATCTATGGAAAACACACAAAAAACTTTTCTCAAGTCATTAATTCCCTACTCGGCTAAGACTTGATGATCACAAGGTCTGGTCAGATTATTCAGCGAAGAGATAAGAACACCGAAGTGAATAGAAACTCGATTAGAGAAATGTCAAGGGTCCCCAGGTCGAATGCTAGGGTTCCTGTCCCCACCCTGGCAGAGGAAGAAAACTTACCCCCCATAGGGCAACGGGCCCTTCCACGCTGTCCTTTGGAGCCTTTGTGGGGCAGACTTCTAGAACCACTAAAGTATCAAGGATTGACAATTTGGAACGTCGTCTCGACAAATTCCAAACCTACTTCCCAAGTTCTTCTCTCTCACCTGCCGTTGACCCCCGCTCAAAGAGAACCGACTCTCCAAACCTTAGGGGAGAGAAGTACCCCCCAAGAATCAAAAGTCCCCATGATCCATTCCAATAGACATACACCGAGGGGCTGACCTCGACCTCGTGACCGAGTAGTGAAGAAGCGGGCCTTAGTTCCCCCTACTGTCTCAGACTCCTCGTCACCATCCTCACCAGGAAGAGTACCTAACCATATTGCCCGTTCCGAGCACAAGGTCTGTCGTGCCTGGGAGGTGGACTCTCACTCTCCACTGGCCAAAAGACAAAGGGCAAAGGTAGCCTCCAGTTAAGTGATAGTGTCGCCTAGAGGGAAAGCTATTGTGGAACGTCGCCTTGTTGACATGGAAGCAATTCTCCATCAGATACATGGCTCGAGGGGAGCGGTTGGGCTCCCTGCTAAGGCAACGTTCCCCTTCGTAAATGACATCGTGGAGAAAATGGTGCCCTGCAGATTCTCCCACCTCCAGATAACTCTGTATAATGGAACCGCTGACCCAGTGAACCACCTCTCCATTTTCATATCTTACATGGATATGCACACGACCTCTGTGGCACTAAGATACAAGTCCTTCCTTCTCACTCTAACCAAAACAGGCCGTTAATGGTTCCAAGATTTGGCCCCAGCCTTGATCTCTATTTTTTTACAGCTCGAGCAGCTCTTCCTTACCCAGTTCTGCCACTCCTGACGAAGGCTGAAGACCATGACTCATATTCTTACACTTCAGTAGAAGATCAGTGAGAACCTAGGAGACTACGTGGATAGGTTCAAGAGGGAGACCATTACCTGTAAGGACCTTTCGGATGTTGTGGCCCTAAACGCCTTCATCGACAAGCTAAGGCACCGTAGGTTTTCATATGACCTTTGTTCGCACACCACATCAAATCTTCACACTGCCCTGGATGGAGGTACAAATTGCTACGAGACCGATCTGAGGGATAACGTAAAGAGGGATCGAGAATGGGTCTAGAGGAAGAAGGGTCGCATTGAAAAAAGACCAAGCCGAGCTCAGGATTCGCGAAGACTCCAAACAGAAGGGCGATTAGGACCTCTGCCCGAGGATCGGAGACCTCTCCCTCCCCCAGGGCCTTGACAACAAAGGTTCACTCCCCTGACAGCATCCATAGCGACTATCTTTGCGGAGAACTTCGGAAGGGGTTTTTTCTCTCATCTTCCTCCCTAGAGGGGTAAGCCCATAGGAAGATCCATCAACAAGTATTGTGAGTTTAATCTCATTTGTGTCATTCCACCAAGGACTTCTTCCAACTCAAGGAAGAGATAGAGGCCCTTATAAGAAAGGGATACCTCGGGAATTATGTCCAGAGGGAGAACAGAGAACCTTAGTTCCAAGGGGAATGACCACCGAGAAGAGCATAGAGGCTATAGGAGAAGGGGAAAATGCAACTAACCTCCTCTCAAAAGGGATGAGATAGAACATGATGATAGCCAGCATATGGACGGTGAATTTAACATCATCCACAGTGGGCTCGACCTTGAGGGGAGACGTCATCTTCCCGAAAAAGGTAAGAGTAGAAAGCGAATAGGAAGGTCGACCAATACATGTATGAGGTGAGCACAGTTGAAGCCACCGCGTACAACGCCATCTTCTTCAGCAAGGCTGACCTTCGTGGAGTGCACACTCCCCATGATGATGCTCTAGTTATCTCTGCCCTAATAAATCATTACAAGATATGATGGATTCTGGTCGGCGGAGGATAGTTCCGCAAACATCATTTTCAAGTGGGCCTTCAATAAGATGAAGGTTGAACCAAATAGTATGCAGCCTGCCAAGTCCCTCCCTCGTCAGCTTCGGAGGAGGGGGACGGTGTCAGCTCGCTCGGATGTATATCATTTCCCGTCACGATAGAATCAAAGCCAAGTCAGCCACGATTTGGACCAAGTTCCTCATTATGGATAGACCCTCGCCCTACAATGCAATCATGGGTCATCCGATCGTACTATCCCTGAGGGTCATTTACTCCATATATCACCAAATGATGAAGTTTTCCACCGACTAGGGGATAGGAGAGGTGAGGAAAGATCAGGAGTCGACCAGGGCATGTGCCAGAAAGGCACTTGAAAAACAAAAATAGCAATCAATGGTCAGGCCCGAGCCTAGGAAGGCCAAGCTCATGGCCTTGACCAAGTTGGGAACCGTGCCCATTGATAACCCCCGTGATGAAGAACCCCATCCACGGCCTCACCAAAAGTTGCTAGAGGTGCCTATTCACCCAATAATTGAAGAGAGGACGATTAGAGTTGGTGCCAAGCTCGGCCCAGATCAGCGAGCCAAGCTCGTCGATCTCCTCCGAAGGAACTACGATGTGTTTGGATGGTCCCATGATGAGCTTCTAGGGATTGACCCAAGCACGGTCATGCATCGTCTCCATGCCAACCCACATAATCCCCATGTAAGGCAAAAGCGTAGGAAGTTCTACCCAAAGCGCAAAAGATCATCAAACGAGAAATGGACAAGTTGGTAAAATATGTCGTAATGGAGGAGGTCAAGTTTTTTTACTGGTTCTCTAATGTCATCCTCACCCCCCAAGGATGGGAATAAATGGAACCTCTGCGTGGACTTCAAATATCTGAACAAGGCATGCCCAAAGGATTTATTTCCCCTTCTAATGATAGATCTCGTCATGGATGCCACAACAAGGCATGAGCTTTTAAGCTTCCTTGATGCCCACGTTGGCTACAACTAAATACCCATGTTACCCTAGACAAGAGCAAAACCTTGTTCATCACAGACAAAATGACCTTTTGGTCTTCGTAACGCTGGGGCCACCTATTAGAGTTTGGTGAACAATATGTTCAAGAAAAAGATTGGCTCGACGATGGAGATGTACATAGACGGCATGCTTGTGAAGAGCTCCTAAGATTCCGCTTACATTGCTATCTTCATAACTACTTTAACAAGCTCCGAGATTACCGAATGAAGCTCAAACCCAACAAGTGCATATTTGAGGTCTCAACAGGGAAATTCTTGGGCTACATGGTGTCCCAACGCGGTATTGATGCCAACTAGGATCAAATAAGAGTTGTGCTCGGCATAGCTTCTCCTCACACGAAGAATGAGGTACAAAATCTCACTGGAAGGTTAGCCACCCTAAATCATTTCATCTCACACTCCTCAAAGAAGTGCCTCTGTTTTTTTAAGGTTCTCCGAGGCAATAAGAACTTTGAGTGGACGGACGAATGTGAGGCCGTCTTCCAAGAACTCAAAACCTATATCTCCTCGACTCCCCTACTCAATACTCCACAAGACGGAAAATAATTATTCCTATATATCTCTACCTCATATACGACGGTAAGTACAACACTCGTTTTGGAAAAAAATGGTGCTCAGAGCATAGTGTATTACCCCAGCAAGGTTCTCACCGATGTTGAGACAAGATACCCGTGGTTCAAAAAGCTCGCCTATGCCCTACTCATTGCGTCGAGAAAACTAAGACAATACTTCCAAGCATATGCAATTATCGTCCTGACCAATCAGCCTCTAAGACAAGTTCTCTACTCTCTTGACATCTCGGGATGGCTTATGAAGTATAACCTCGAGCTCGGGCAGTTCCACATAGAATATCAGCCTAGAACGGCTATCAAGGGACAAGTCCTTGCTGACTTTATAGCTGAACTCACCTTCCCTAATGTACTCGGCTCAGACAATGGTACCCCTATCCTACAAGAAGGAGATCCCCAGCCCTTCCTGGCCGGTCATATCCAAGAAACGACTTTATCACATCCATGCCTGGTGACTAATCTCGGTCCAGATATGTGGCAGCTCTTTACTAATAGGTCTTCCAACGCAGGCAGATGTGGGGCTAGGATGGTTCTAATGGACCCGGACAGAGAAGCGGTGGAATATGCCCTCATATTAGGCTTCTGGGCTATAAATAATGAAGCCAATTATAAGGCTATTCTCGCCAGGCCCCATTTGGCGAGGGAATTCAACGCAAAGAAACTTCAGGTCTTCTGTGACTCACAGCTCATCATTAACCAAGTCCATAGAGAGTATATGGCTAAGGATCCAAGCATGATTGCGTATCTCGGGAAGGTAAAGGCACTTATGGAGAACTTAAAAAAAAACCAAGTGAACCAAATCCCTCGAGAAGAGAACAGACACACCAACACTCTAGCCAGCCTGGCCTCTACAGTAGAGTTCACCTTGAAGAGGAGCGTCCCGATCGAATACTTGGACAGGCTGAGCACAGTTGCGTCTTACCAAGAGACTACGATATGCCCCTTACCGACGAGCCAACTTGGATAGATTCAATCAAGGACTATCTGCAGCACGGAACCCTCCTAGGTGACCATGCCAAGGAGAATGTGCTATAGAGCAGCAATGTATACCTTTATTGATGGGGTGTTGTACCGCAAATCGTTTTGAGGACCTTATTCAAGATACCTCCGACCAAAAGAGGTCGAATATGTGCTAAGAGAAGTCCACGAGGGAGTGTGTGGAAACCACTCGAGGGCAAGGCACTCGTCCACAAGCTCATCCACCATGGATACTTCTGACCGAAAATAAACAAAGATGCCATAGAGTTCTATAAAAAAAAATGTGATGAGTGCCAAAGGTTCGCACCTTATCCCCAATTGCCCCTCACCATCCTCATCCCAATGGCGAGCCAATGGCCTTTTTCCTAGTAGGGCATTGACCTTCTATAACCATTCTCCCAAGGGACCGGGCTGAGAATGTTCCCCGTTGTTGCCATTGATTACTTCACGAAATGGGTAGAAGTCGAGCCCCAAACAAGGATCATAAAGGAGAATATTTGAGATTTTTTATGGAAGAGCATAGTCTGCCACTTTGGCATACCCAAAGCCATTGTGTCTGATAATAGGAAGTAGTTCGACAATAATCTCTTCTTAGATTTTTATGCCTGGCTGGGGATCCAAAAACCTATTTCGCCTCTCTAGGGCACCCACAAGAGAACGGGCAAGTAGAAGTCACCAACCAAACGATCTTGCATGGTCTCAAGACAAGATTAGACAAATCAAAAAAAAGATGGGTTGAGGACGTATACCCCGTTCTTTGGGCGTATCACATAACGGCAAGCACCCTCACTGGGGAAACCCCTTTTACAATGACATTTGGATCTGAATCCAGTATCCCTGTCGAGATCGGTATACTTTCGCCCAGGACGGCCATACCCTTTAACCCTGCAGAGAATAACGTCGTCTTCACCCTGAACCTCTATCTTCTAGAGGAGATAAGAGAATGGTCCATGTTGGCCCAGTCGAATACCCAAGAGGGGGGTGAATTGGGTAATTAAAAATTATCAGAGAAATAATAACACTTTAATAACTCAAATAATTAATTTTAATCCTAAATTAATTATTATCTTTATATCACAGCGAAAATATTAAATCAACTAAGTGCACACCAAACAACAAAAATAAATAAAATAAATATTGCAGCACACCAGAAATTTATACTGGTTCACCAAACTACTCTTGGTTAATCCAGTCCTCCGAGCCCCACGGAGGGTCGCACCCACTAATACTCAAGATCCTTTTAAAGGTAGAAACCAACCCCTCACAACGATTCTTTTATAGGCTTAGAAGCTACTTTTACAAAAAAAATTCACAGGCTAAGGAAGAACCTCGACTTTTTATAGGCTCAAGAATAACCTAATTCTTTTTAACACAAAGGCAAAAGAATCAAAACCTCACCAACACTCCAAATATCATTTTACCCAGTAAGAATTGAACCGTTACAAAATTCACAAAAAATAATTCAATCCAGGAAGAATTACTACCTCAATCTCTTTACAAAAAGAGACTGAAATCGGCTCCCCTCTGATTAAATACTCCCAACAGTATTTAATCCGTCACTCAATTTACCAATAAAAATTGACAAGTGATTTTTCTCACTCGGAATTTCTACCACCCCAGATAAATTAAAACTCAATTAATATCTCAAAACTAGTGATAGAAATGTGAGATACTCAAAATCTGATTTTTAACAAAAAAAAATAGTAGCACGTAATCAAATTCAAGAAATTGTTTATAAAATATTTTCTTTAATAAAAAATCAGAAACAATTTCTAAAGATAAAATTCCAAAAATAGTCAAGTAATACAATTTAAAAAGTAATTGGAAAGATTTCACCCGGAATCCACCGAAAAAATAAATAGAGCGATGTTACTTCAGATTCGATAGCAGCAATGATTAACAGCCAATAATTCTCAAGATAGTCTCTTAGAAAAGCTGTCACAAAAACTCAGTATGATATTTCTTAGAAAAACTCAATACTATCTCTTGATCTCTTAATCTTTCTTTTTTTATGAAAAAAATGCAGGTCTTTATATATGGGATTAGAAACAGCTCTCTAGCAGCTAGTTCCCATTTATCATGACATTTAATTGCTCTCTTAGACCCCACCTTATATCATTATGACTTCATTTTGGTTCAATTCACTTAATTATAGTTTTTAAATCTCTCAATTAAGTCTCCCAAATATTTCTCAATCTCAATTAAATATAATAGAAACAATTATATGTACCGAAGTGAGAAATATCCAAACTTAATGAACCAAATCCATAGGAATTAAATAATAGGTGTAGCATATCTTAAATATCATAAAATCCCTAAAATCTCTCATAAATCCCAACCAAAAAATGGCAACTTTTAGATATAAATTTGGAATTCCACAATATCCTGAAACTGAAACACCAGTCAACCAACCAAGATCAGCAGTCGACTGCTCGATTCAGGATGTAGCCAAGCCAAAGATTTTGTACCCATCGGTCGACCTATCTATCAACTTAGAGATTCAGAGAGTTTCATTTCTCTTCAGTGGTCGACTTACATGTCAACTTAGAGATTCAAATAGTTATATTTCTCTTCACCGGTCAACTTATATGTCGACTTAAAGATATAGAGAGTTCACGTGTTTTGTCCGGTCGACATACTAGTCGACTTAAGGATACTAGATCTCTTTTCTAAACTCGTTTTTAATTCATTCTCATTGACATTTTCGCCCCGTTAACCATTTTTTTTTTCTTAATTAGCTCCACTAAATACTTAACTCCAATTGTAATCAATTATAAATATTTCTTTTTCAATTACACATAGGAGCAAATAATTTAGCTAATTAAGATCCTATTAAAAGCACACATATTTATAAAAAATATTTAAAAAAATTTTTGTGTCGTGTGTAATCCTAATTGAGATATTAAGAGTTGAAATTTAAACCTAAATTATTTTTCCTAGGTTCTTCAAATTCTTCAACCTCTTAATCCTTCAACATCTTTATCATCAAATCTTCATCATGTGGAACTAATAAACTCAAAGACTTAAACAAATCATTAGTCCCACCAAAAACATCAACGTTTAATTGTCCATCAAAATCTCAAGATCAATAGTCCCGAGCGAGACAAGCGGCTTATCAACAGACAACGGTCAGGTACTATGACAGAAGGGTTCAACCACGGTCGTTTGATGGGGGCGACTGTACGGCGGAGGATTTCGATCCTCGCTATATTGACTACTCGCAAGTGTACAAGGTGAAAGTTTTAGTATAATATGATCCTGAAATATCGGGTTATCGTATCCACAGGGATTGGTGTCGTTACTATCGAGTATTGCGTTTATCATAACCTAACTTTATCTAGGCTAAAAACAAATGCAATTAATTAATTAAACTAATACTAATATAACCTAAATTAACTATACTAATATACTAATATGTTTTAGGGAAAAGAATCGCCTAGGGATTAACGTGTTTACAAATGCGTGTTCGATCTCGATTTACTCACATTTACGGTGTTCGACCTATTTGAAAATTTCGGTACGTAAACTCCACCCCACCTCTCCTGAGTGTAAAACGGGGGAATACATAATTTTGAGTTAACGAAGAAGTCCCCCTCAACGTCTTAACGACCCTAGGTCACGTGAGTCTCACCCAGTGTCATTAATTTCACATAATTCAACTCCCGACTGGGTCATTGGATCGTGCATTGTATTTACCCTATCGACAATCTCCGTTTTAAAATTCTCTCGCCATATTTCCCGAGTGTAAGACGAGGGAGGCGAGGGATATAACACAACTTCATGTCAACGAAGAAGTCCTCTTCAACGTCTTAATGACCCTAGGTTGCGTGAGTCTTGCCCCCAACATCATCGATTGTCCACAATCCAAACCCCGACCGGGTTATAGAATCATGGCGTTTGTTTACCCTAATCCAAATCTGGGATTTGTCAAACCCCATATTCTCTTAAACTTAAGAGAAGAAAAAATATATGATAAACAAACAATACGATAAACACAATCAAACTACGAAGAACAAATATAAACGCAACATCGAAATCATCCAAACACATATTCATAAATTTATTGTTAATCCCTATACAATCCATGTTTAACTACGGCCATAACCGCATTTACAATTAAAGAACGAGCTAAACATGCTCACACAATCCTAAGTTAAAGGAATACGAAAAATAATCGAAGAACTTAGCCTCATCCGAAGATTAGTCGCTAAGAACGCTCAATGATTGCTTCGTTGTCTTCTCTACTTCAGGATGTGAGCTCCACCTCTAAAACTCCTAAACCTAAGACTAAGTATGAGCTAAGGTGCCCAAATGGCCAGGGGGAACAAGAGGAGGGGAGAAGAGTGGGTATTTATAAGCAAAATATCTCAAAAATATCTAATAAATATCTTAGGCTATGCAGAGGGTCACCGCCACGGCCGTGGGATTCAGTATCACGGTGGTGGAGTAGGTCGGTTAGTTGATCGCTGCGACGGTGAAGACAGCGGTGGACTTGGAAAACATTATGCTGGTTTACCGCCTAGGCGGTGGGATTTACCGCCTAGGCGGTAAATGTGGTCCGTCAGTAGCATTTGTATCTTCTCAGTATTTTTACCGCCGCGACGGTGGTCTAGACACTGCGGCGGTGGGCTTCTTTCACAATTTTGCCTCCGAGCTTGTTTTTTCCACCGTTCTTCGACCATTTTTTGTTCGATCTTATCGTTTTCGCTCCAGTTTCCTATTTTTTTTACCCCACACACCTGATTTAATACAAAAAGATAAAAATTAATTAAAACGTAATAAAATACTATATAAACGCTCGGAAACTAACTTAATTCGGTTTGAAAATATGTAGGTAGATCACACCTATCAGCGACCTTATCCTCAGAAATGTTACCCAGGCTACCAAAGAGCTGAATGCTGAAAAATTAGCCCCTACATGGGAAGGGTCGTACAGATCCACTCAAATCGCACGTTAAGGCACGTACGAGCTCGAGAAAAAGAAAGGAATCCTACTAAGGCACCCCTGGAACGCCAAGCACTAAAAGAGCTACTTTGTATGAGGGAGGAAATCATTGTAAAAGGATTTAAAGTTTAGAAAATTCAGTATAAAAGAAATTCCCCTTCAATGAAAAATGTTCAATGCAAAAATGTGTTAGTGACTTGTTCGTGTATCTACAAAAGTGGGATCCTAGCGCACATCGTCAAGGGTGGAAATTGGACCCCCTACACAAGTCGGCAGTCCAAGCCTAGTGATAGGCCAAGGTCATCCACCAAGGGAGGGGCATCGATCGGGTCTGAGGGCCTACGGCTAAGCATCTCACCTCTCACAGCCGAGTTGAGCTCAGGCGACACAAAGGGACGATGCTCTTGTAAGGACTAAATTGGGATAACCCGAAAAGGTTCAGGGATGAGCCCCACTAATGAGAACCCACCTATGACTGGCCATAAGAGACCGACCATCGTGTCGCACCTCTGGTGACTGAGAGGGCCAGATGCCACACGAGTACCACCCTCAGGCATAACCTACCACCCGAGCTCGACTTCCTCTACTCAGGTGATAGGCTGGGGGCAGAGAACTTATGGTGATGGTGGAATAGCCAAGAAAACAACAATCCAATCATGGGAAAGTGGAAAGCCGAGAATTATCAAACAAATATTTTCGACAAAAACAACAACACCTATTATTGTGATATTTATGTACTATGTGTACTCGCAAGTGCATAAGGTGGAATAATTAATAAAGTGAGTGAGTATTGTTTCCTCGAGGATTGTTAAAAAGAAATCAACTAAGTGAGTGAGTATCGTTCCCTCGAGGATTGTTAAAAAGAAATCAACTAAGTACCACAATTAAAAAGGCCTAATTTTAGCCAAGCAACCGAGATTAATGATTAACAAAGAAATCAAATACCTCAAACTTGAAATTTTGCTAGTCCTCGAGTAGAAACAAACCCACATGAAAAGAAAAACGAAAGCAACAAAGACCACAAACAAACACCAAAATAAAATAAACAAGGAAAAATCATAAATAACGATGTCTGAGTCTTAGATTTCAAACTAATGACCAAAAACTTATCCTCAACAGCCCTGACCATCTCTAGTTCAAAAGTAATATCGCTCCTTGTGATGTTCTAGAATTTCAACACTCAACATTAGCATAAAATATTCTAAATCCTTCAATGTGTATGCGTGCTAAGACCCTCAACACGTAACCACACAAAGACCGGATTGAATTACCGAAGAGGTTCAAGACTAAATCCAATAAAGCATAGGATTTGCATAGGCTCGACTTAGTTCCACTCTCCACTAATGTAGGCTAAACTAGTCTCGGAGATCAAAAGGACTTTATGGGCTTGTAACAATGGGCAAGGGTAAAGGGTATGTGAGAAGGGAATTTGTTTTTTTGTTTTTTTATACCCTAGGCATGATGCTTACCCCTCGAACCTCACAAATACCCAAAAGATAATCCCGATATAACCCCCAAACTTACTTAATTTCTACAACACTCACTTATTCAATGGAAACAAACAAAAGCATAAAAATTTTCATTTTCATTTTTTTTTTAAACATAGAAATCAACATAACAAACGAATAAAACACCAAACTGAAATTGCATACCTTTATAGACCCAAAACACATGCCCATGAGGCAAACATTCGACTTGTGCCTAAGGTAAAGGGACAAGGGTTTGAGAAAATTTCCTTTTGGCTAGGATCTTCAACACGGGTGAAGAAAAAAATGGTTAATAGGCTCAACAGGGGAAGCAAGGATTAGAATCCATAGGGTAGGCTTCAATCAAGCTTAAACGATCCAAAAAAAAAAAACCTAAATCATCTCTCCTAAACCACCTATCCTAGGATTTCACATTGAGTTTCGCTTAATCGGGTTCTAGAATCCTTATTTATGCCATGAATCTAGCTAAGTAGATAATTGTCGTCAAATCATTTGGATGGTGAGTGCAAAGGGTCTAAGCTCTCGTGCAATTGAGGATCCAAAATGACTTATACCAATATGAGATGTCAAGCATACAGAAAACACAAGGATAAGCATTACAATTGACCTCAAGAGACAATTATGTGATAATCCTATCATCAGTTCATGATCATCATGATCAACAAAACTCACACACATAAAAATATAACACAAAACTAAACCTAACATAAGAAAATAACTTTAAACAAAACAAAGGATTATCAAAACGGTCATCAACATGCAGGACACAATCACATAATCAAATACTCTCCCAGACTTGAAATAAGCACTATGCTCAATGATTGATCAACAAAAATACCAAAGAAAATAATGGGAGCACGTACCTAGGAGGTGAGACGTTTAAGTCTCACCTCCTATTGATCATCCTTCTGCATGTCATTTCCAAAATCTCCTTGAGAGAATGGGGTGGATTGGTGATGAGACTGAGAAGCTGGTTGGTGTGGTGGGTGGGGAGACACATGTGGTCATCGAAGATGGTATGGAAATTGTGACATATGAGGAAAACCACTCATTGCCATAACCAGCCGACATGCCAAAGTGTTAAAACGTCTAATGCTAAGACGCCTCATAAGTCGCATGATCGAGTTGCTACTAACGATCGTAGGCGACTTGAGCCTGCAACTCGTTGACTTAGGCGTGTAGGGCTTGGAGCTGTTCTCTTTGATATTCTACCTTTTGGTAGAGGTCTTCCATGAAGGCCTTCGCTTTCCCTCGTTCATTGGAACGTTAAGGCCTTGATGGTCCTGCTTCATCTAATGCCCTGTTATCCCCATCATTCCTCCATATCCTGGTCATGGCATTAAGATCTAAAGGTTTAATAGGTTTAGAAGTATTTCATCTGTCGTATCAATACCCACAGCCCAAAATTGCTCGGTGAGTAATGATGGGAATGGAAAGTCTATATTAACATTCCTGGTGGCATAATGGATAGTGGAATTGATAATAGCTCTGATGTTTAGTGGTTGATTCATCTCTATAGCAAAATGAGTCAGTGCTCGTTCCTTCGTATCCTCCGACGTGTGAGTGGTCGGATATAATCTGGTGCAAAAGAAATGGAACTAGACTTTGGGGATGTTCTTTAGATACTTGGACAAATGTGGCCTCTCTATTATTTGTGGTTGTCCATCTTGTTGATCTCAAACATAATGCCTTTAACTTTTTGCAAATCAAGATCTTCCTCCTCATTAAAATGCTCGTCAATCTCTAGTGCAGACAAGCCTAGGTGAAGGTTAATCGTTTGAGAATCGAAATTAACATAGTGATTTCGAACCTTTACCCTGTTGTTCTTGCAACCCACTACATTTTCATAGAATTCTCGAACAAGAGTGATGGAACCTGGTCCTGGAAGACTGCAATATTTACCCTAATTCGTAGCTTGAATAATAGCTGATATCTCATCAAGTGAATTGCTAAGTTCAGCATCGAATCCCTTTTCACGACAGCAAGATCGAGACTTTTCATGGCTATTAAAATGATCTTCAGCTTCCTTAGAGGTCAATCTGCTCGAGTCAAAGTTTGGGACAAGATCCGGGTTTCTTAAACTGGAACTCTTACCATTCTTTCTCTTTGCAAAGGACCTTATCGGCATTGTGACTGACGAACATGGGATTTGTTCAATTGAGAACCAAAAGCAATCACCAATCAAGATTAGCACTACTAATTCATTTCACCAATGAAAACACAGCCAAACACCATAAAGTAGACCACCCAAATACAACACAAAGCTTCACCACACTAAATACCCATGTATCCAAAAAAATGTACCCAACTATCAATTCAATCTACAGTCAAGACTCCCAACACTAGATACTTCACAACAACCCCTAATCGAACAAAACCTTTTCTCCAACAATAAGACTAAGGCTTCTCAAATTCAAATTTCTTTCTCAAAATAAAACTAACTTGATAATGTTGTTGACAAAAATTTGAGGGAAGGCTTCACCAAGCACGCCACTTTCACCGTAAGAAAGCCCTTGTTGAGAAGTTGAAGAGATTTGGTGTATGAAGGTTTTGGGTGGTAATTTGTGGTGCTTGAGTATAGAGAGCTAGATTTTGATGGATATTAGAGGGTGATTGGGGAAGATTTTTTAAGTGATTCTGAAGAGCGGGTTCGAATTTGGGAGAGATTACAAGAAGAGATTATGCAATTTTTAGGGTTTGGAATAGAGAAATGGGTCTGAACTTCAAGATTGAAGGTAGAACGCTAGGGGGGCACTGTAGCAGGGTCAAGGTCGCGCTGGAGTGCGCGTTTTCAGCACATCAGGACCTCGTCAAGGGTGCGCTACAACACAAATCTAGCAGTGTCTATTTTTTTTTTTTTGGCGCACTGCAGCACACGTTATGTCTACTGGAGCACGCATCTGGCAGTGTGAGACTTGGTAAGGAGCATTGTAGGGCGACCCAATGCGCTACAACCTGAATTTAACAGTGTTTGGTCTTTTTTGGCACCCTGCAGCACGCTCTTTGCTATTGGAGCCTAAATTTAACAGTGTTTTAATCTTGCTCCAGCGTCATTCACTTCAATTCCTCACATGTAAAGGACTCCCAACAAATGGTCTCTAATCTTCTCAACACTCCCCAATTGCACACCATAACCAAGATTTTTATTTTTATTTTTTTGAAAGAAGGAAAGGAAGAAAAATTAACAAGTTGAAAGTTTCGAAACTTGCGTTGCCTCCCAAGAAGTGCTTGATTTAACATCCCTAGCTGGACTCAGCACTTGGCTTCAATTTGGATCGATGAACGAAATATTTTCTACAAAGCGGTCCTCTCCTCCATAGTAATACTTGAGCCTTTTACCATTCACTCGAAAAGGCTCTCCATTCTTATCTTCTATCTCCACAACTCCAAATGGAAATAATTACTTCACCTTGAATGGTCCGGACCATCTTGATTTCAGCTTTCTCAAAAAAAAGTTTTAATCGGGAGTTGAAAAGCAGCACTTATTGTCCCGGAATGAACTCTCTCCTCAAGATGTGCTTGTCATGTCATTTCTTAGTCCTCTCCTTATAGAGCTGGGCATTTTCATACGCCTCTTGTTGGAATTCTTCTAACTCATTGAGTTGTAGAAGTCTTTGTTCCCCGGAAGCCTTGAAATCGAAGTTGAGCTTCTTAATTACCCAAAAAACGCGATGTTCCAACTCCATCGGTAAGTGGCACGCCTTTCTAAACACCAATCAATATGGAGACATTCCAATCGGTGTTTTGAAAGTTGTACGATAGGCCCACAAAGTATCGTCAAGTTTTATTGCCCAATCTTTTCGATTTGTATGAACTATCTTCTCAAGGATTTCTTTAACCTCTTGATTAGAGACGTCGACTTGCCCATTAGTTTGAGAGTTGAAAACCTTATTACAAAAAATGAGTTCCTTCAGTGCTAATGATAGCCCGAGGAGTCTTGAACCTCGTGAAAATATTCTTCTGAAGACACTTCAACACTATATTTGCATCATTGGTTCGCGTGGCAACGGTTTTCACCCATTTTGACACATAATCCACTACCAACAAAATATATTCTTGACTAAATGAGAGAGAAAGCAATCCCATGAAGTTGATTCTCCATACATAGAAGATTTCCAACTCAAGAATATTCGTTAAAGGTAACTCATGCCGCCTAGAAATATTACCAACCCTTTGGCACCGCTCACAAGTCTTCACAAAACCATAATAATCTCGGAAAAGAGTCGACCAATAAAGACCCAATTGAAGTACCTTCGCGACTATTTTAGTTGCACTAAATTGTCTTCCATAAGGCGATGAATGACAATGATGGAGGATATTCTAGATCTCTTCTTCAGGAACACATCTCCGAATGACTTGATCAAAGCATTTTTTGAACAAAATAGGATCATCCCAAAGATAGTTCTTCACATCATGCAAAAACTTCTTCTTTCGAAAGCTAGACGTGAACCAAGGAAGTTGTACCTCAACATTGAAAAGTTGTTCATCCGGGAAGACTTCCGTAATGCACTAGTCACCACCAACATCTTCAAGCCCGAGTCTTGAGAGATAATCCACAACAACATTTTCACTGCCCTTCTTGTCGCGAATCTCCACATCAAACTCTTGAAGTAGTAGAATCCACCAAATTAAACGAGGTCTGGCATCCTTTTTCACAAACAAGTAACGGATAGCTGCATAGTCCGTATAGATAATTTCCTTTAACCCAATGATGTATGGTAGTGGAATATTATGTCGCTACTTTCATCGCAAGTGTACGTGTCAAGTTTTAGTAGAGTGAGAATAATAAAGGTTGTCATATCCACAGGGATTGGATTAGATCATCGCTAAGTACCACGATTGTCATAACCTAACTTTATCTAAGCGACTCAATTTATATTTTTATTAATAAAATAATATACTAAACTAATTAACTAATTAAAGTAATTAACCTAATATACTAATATTGACATTTAATGGAGTAAATTATCTAGGGATTAACTTTATTCACTTAAAAATGCTCATTTCAATCTAGTTTATATTAACAGCATTCACATTATCCGACAATCTAGGTATCAAAACCTCACTCACTACCTCTCTCGAGTATAAAGTGAATGAATATGTGATTTCGCGTCAACGTCGAAGTCCCTCTCTAGCGTCTATACGACACTTGGTCCCATGAGTCTCACCCCAACCTCACGGATTGCATACTTTCTAATGCCCTCCTGGGTCATTAGATCGTCACATTGTGTTTAAACCTTATCCAAATCCGGGGTTACCTCTCCCGAGTGTCAAATCCCGTTTTCTCAAAATCAACCCTAATATCATAACAAGCATATCAATATTGTAATAAAGAGGTAAACACAATCGGATAAACATGAACAACCATTAACGAAATATTTATTTATTCAAACAACGTTTTCATGAAGTACATCAAGCTCTAGACAATAGATGTTTCGTTTTTCATGGCCATAACCACATATACAACAAAATACAAGCTAAACATATATAAAACAATCAATGAACTAAGATTAAAAGAGAGAAATGAGGAGACTATCCGTTATCCAAATAATCAACGCTAAAATCGTTCTGAGAACGTTTTCTCTTCTTGACTTTGTGATCTTCTCTTGGTTGATAGGCCTTGGAGCTCTCAAGACACTCCCAAAAAATGTTACTAGTGTTTGGGGAGAAGAAAAAATATTTATAGGAACCAAAAATATCAGCAAAATATCCCAAAATATCTAAACTGTCTAGCGCTTGATCGCTGCAGCGATGGGATCACCGCTGCAGTAGTGGAGAAGTCAGTGGCTTTCTGCCGAATGATCGCTACAGCAGTGGAGAGTTCAGCAACTCTTTATATTTTGATCGCTAAAGTAGTGGAGAATTCAACAACTCTGCATTTTAACCGCTGCAGCGGTAGTATCACCACTGTAGTAGTGGATGCAGATTCTGAATATTGATTTTTTTGCTCTTTTTCTCCACCGTACTTCCAACGACTTGCTCTTTTATGGACCATTTTCGTCCATTTTTGCCTCATATACCTGATTTATAACAAAACAAAGAAAAAGCATTAAAGCATATTAGAACAATATAAAAATACTCGAAAACTACCAAAACTGACTTGGGAACAAATAGATAAATTACACCTATCAATGTATGACTAGAACTTCATAAACCACCTCCAACATCTCTTTTTCCGTAGTGGTGTAGTTCTCTTGTACATCATTAAGAGTTTTACTTACATAATAGATGGTCCAAAAAATCTTTTTTTTCGTTGGCCTAAGACTGCTCCAGCTGCACGGTCATTGGCATCACACATAATCTCAAATGGCTCATTCCAATCGAGTACAACCATAATCGGAGCCAAGATTAATTTTTCTTCATCACATTAAAAGCCTTCAAACAATAATCATCAAATACGAACGTAGCATCTTTCTCAAGTAAATTATACAAGGGCTTCACAATATTAGAAAAATATTTTATGAATCTTCAGTAGAAGCCGGCATGGCCTAGAAAACTTCGGATCCCCTTGGCATTAGCTGGTGGAGGAAGCTTCTCAATCGTGATTATCTTTGATCGATCCACTTTTATTCCTTTAGACGACACCTGATAACCTAAAACAATTCTTTCCTGCACCATAAAGTGACATTTCTCCTAATTCAAAACTAAATTCTTCTCTTGACACCTCTCCAACACAAGTGACAAGTTATGTAGGCAATGATCAAAAGAAGACCCGAATACCGTGAAGTCATCCATGAAAACTTCCATTATGTTCTCAACCATGTCAGAGAAAATTGCCATTATACACCTTTGAAACGTGGCGGGAGCATTAAAAAGACCAAAGGGCATTCTTCAGAAAGCGAACGTATCATATGGTCATGTGAAAGTGGTCTTTTCTTGATTATCCAGTGCAATATCTATTTGATTATAGGCGGAATACCCGTCAAGAAAACAGTAATAGTCATAATCGGCCAACCGTTCTAACATTTGGTCAATGAAGGGTAGAGGAAAATGATCCTTGCGAGTGGCTTTGTTTAACTTCCAGTAGTCTATGCACACTCGTCATCCTGTAATAGCCCGAGAGGGGATTATCTCATTATTTTCATTTTTAACCACCTTCATCCCTCATTTCTTCGGCACAACTTGAACGGACCTACGAACTATCTGAAATTGCATAATTAACCCCAACATTCAATAGCTTGAGAACTTCGGCTCGAACAAGTTCCTTCATCGCTGGGTTAAGCCTTCATTGATGCTCAATTGAGGGCTTATATAAGTACTCCATAAGAATCTTATGCATACAAATGGTTGGACTTATCCCCTTGATGTCGGTAATAGACCAAGCAAAAGTGGATTTTTGCTTCTTCAAGATATGGAGTAATTTTTCTTCTTCTTCTCGACTCAATGATGCCAAAATAATCACCGGATTGGTAGAGTTCTCCCCCAAAAAGGCATACCGAAGATGCTCGGGTAATTGTTTAAAAACTAATCCACCTTGAGGTGAACTGAAGAACTAGATGAATCCTTATGCCCCTCAAGAATATCCACTTGAGCCACATTAACTTCTTCACTAGGCAAAGCTTCGAGAGTAAGAACACAATCCACAACACTGTCTTCCTTGGTATATCCCTCCTCACCGAAATCCATCATAGATAGGGAATTAGTGAGTCTATACTCCAAAGGATCATGATGCACAATCTCTCAAATAAACTCTTTAATGTAGGATTCTACCACCTCCACCCGATTACATGTCGGACTTTCTTCTGAAATCTTATGGTTTTGTAGATGTTGAACTTAACTTTCTCTTTGTTGACCCTTAGAGTTAGATTCTCACTATGCACATCAATCAAATCCTTTCCAGTTGTAAGAAAATGTCTCCCAAGGATAATGGAAATTTCTCGATCTTCTTCCATGTCCAACACAACAAAATCAACCAGAAAAATAAACTTGTCTACCTTTACCAACACATCTTCAATAACGCATCTTGGATAGGTAAGAGAACAATTTGCCATTTGCAAGGAGATAGTAATGGGCTTTACTTCTCCAAGATCTAACTTCCAAAAGATAGACAAAGGCATGAGACTGATACTAGCTCCAAGGTCGCACAATGCCTTCTCAAAATTAGAACTCCCAATGGTGCATGGGATGGTAAAGCTTTTGAGATCCTTCATCTTTTGTAGTAGTTTACATTGAAGAATTGCACTACATTCTTCTATGAGTTTGACGATTTCGTATTTCTCTAACGTTTTCTTCTTGGCTATGATTTCCTTCAAAATTGCCCATAATTGGACATTTGCTCTAACGCATCCGCAAAGGGAATGTTAATGTGGATTCTCTTAAAAATCTCAAGAAACTTGGAGAACTGAGCATCTAATTTCTTCTTTTGAAACTGTTATCAGAACAGCGGAGGTGGGGTCACAATGGAAGTATTATCCCGAAATGAAATTAATCCTGAATTGACTTTTGGAGCTTCTTTGCATTTAGCTTCAACACTAGTTTCTTTACTTCCGTTTGCTTCCTCCTTCGACTCATTCGCTGATGGCCTAGTATTTTCAATCTCTTTTCCACTCCTCAAAATGATCGCCTTGCAATCCTTTGAGTTGGTTTCCATGTCACTTGGGAACTTTCCCGAAGATTGCCCCTTGATGGAGCTAACAAGTTGTCCAATTTGTGTCTCAAGGGACTTCATGGTTGTATTTATATTAGTGCAATAAGTCTCAATGCTATCAAGACGGACCTCATATTTATTGAAACGACCCCAAGTCTCCACAATGAATGTAGACAAGATGTCTTCCAATGATGGTTTCTTCCTATCCACCTGTTGTTGTTGCGAAGAAAAAGTCGGATGTTGCGGAGGAAAACCTTGTTGTTTATGAAGAAAAACCAAGAGAATCTTGCAAGTCATTACGAGTATTTGCGTAAGAGAAATTTTTTATGGTTCCGAAGCTCGGAATGATAATGAGCTGGGATGTTATTAGCGGACCTAAAGGTGTAAGCCCAATTATTGATGAAATGACATTCTTCGAATTCATCATCATTCCCCGATTGGGAAGCACTAGAGGCGTCCTTGGTGTTCAAAGCAGCAATTTGTGCCGTGAGCTTTGAAACTTGGGCCGACAAGGTAGCTAGAGGATCAACTTTTTAAATATTGGATACCTTTCGTCCCACATTACGCTCATTGAGCCATTGAAAATTATTGGCCGCCATCTTCTCCAATAACTCTTGATCTTCCTTAGCGGTTTTAGATAGCAAAGAACCTCCGGATGCGGGATCCACGATCGTTCTAGTTTGTCCATCCAACTCGTTGTAAAAGAATTGAATTTGAAACAAATCTTGATACCCGTGTTGGGGGCACCGTCTCAATAAATCTTTATACTGCTCCCGTGCCTCAAAAAGTGGCTCATAATCCCTTTGGTAAAATTGAGCGATTTTGCGTCTAAATTGTGAAGTCTTCGATGGGGGAAGAACTTAGTGAGGAACTTTTAGGCTAGTTCCTCCCAAGTAGAGACACACCCCGCTAGTAGAGATTGGAGCCAACCCCTAACTCGGTCCCCAAGAGAGAACGAAAATAACCTTAGCCGAACAACATCCTCCGTGACTTCATTAATCTTCACGGTGTCATATATCTCTAAGAAAGTCGCCAAATGGACATTAGGATCTTCATGTAGAAGCTCGCCTTATTGGTTTTGTTTAACCATGTTGATTAGAGCGGGTTTCAACTCAAAATTGTTGGCGTTAACTGCTTGCCTTCTAATCCCAGAGCAGTTATCATTCACAACGGGTCTAAAATAATCCCGGAGGACCCGTTGTGGTTGTTGTGGTGGTGGTTGAGGTATCAGTGGTTATTGCGGTAGAAGATTATTACTACCGTCGACCATTTCTTGGGCTTGGTCTCTCATTTCTCTCCTTAATCTCCTAAGTGTGTGTTCAACTTGTGGATCAAAAGGAATGAGTTCCAAGCTTCGAGCTCTTCGCATGTACCTTGTCAACCACAGAGTAAAACGAACAAAATTTGGTTAATTAAAACAAAAATAATGCCTAAATTAAGATCAAGTCACTTGATTGCAATATTAGCTAAATTTCTAAATTACTCAATTCCCCAACAACGGTGTCAAAAACTTATTGCGATATTTACGTGCTATATGTACTCACATGTGCACGAGGTTGAACAAGTAATAAAGTGAGTGAGTATCGTTCCCTTGAGGATTGGTAAAAAGAAATCAACTAAGTACCACAATTAAAATTACCTAATTTTATCTAAGCAACTGAGATTAAAGTTATGAAAATTAAACTAACAACTAAATTAATGATTGACAGAGAAATTAAATAGCTAATGGAAGAATGGCTTGAAGGGAGTTCAATGGAATAGGGGCTCTAGGGGGTTTGACATCACTTTGTTAAACCATGTTGATCCAATTTAAGTCACTCACAAAGAAATTGCATGTAATATGCATAAAATGTCGAATAGTATTTTTTTTTTTTTTATAAGAATATAGAGATAAAACTATCAATAATTTTTCCTAATTGAATATACTTAAAAACCCCTAATTCTAATAAAATTACTTAAATTAAATATCTATAATTATTTTAGTAGTTACATATTTATTTAATTATTTTCACATTTTATTTTTTGTTAAATAGTTCGAGTATTTTCTTTTACATCGAATACTATTGTTTTTAAGTTAACAATATAAAACTTGGTGTATTATTTTTTTTAATTGCTTAAATGCAAGTTGTAAATTTACTTTGTGTATAATTTTTTTTATAAAAATAAAAAAAATAAAAATAAATAAAAAAAGAAGAAAAAAAAAAAGATATATTTATATTTGGTAGTGCGCGAAACACGCAGCTACTTACTCTCGCAAGTATACGAGGTTTAAGTTTTAATATAGTGAATCTTGAAGATCGGATATCGTTTCTACAGAGAAAAGTGTGAATAATTGAATACCGCAATTTACGTAGTCTCATGTTATCCTGACGATGAAAGACATGATTTAAAATTAAACTAAGCTAAACTACAATTAGTGGGTTAATCCCAACTAAGTTGATTAATTAGGGATTGATTTCGTTCACTTAATACATGTTTGATTTCATTTAGTTAACAATAATGGAGTTTAGGTATCCGACAATCTCGGTTCGTAAACTCCTCCGCCACCTCTTTCGAGTGTAAGACGGGGGAATACGCAACTTTGTGTCAACGAAGAGGTCCCCCTCAATGTCTTAACGACTCTAGGCCACGTGAGTCTTGACCCAAAGTCATCGATTGCACACTAACTAACGCCCTCCCAGGTCGTTAGGTCGTAACGATGTGTTTACCCTAGTCCGAATCCAGGGTTACCTCTCCCGAGTGTCAAACCCTAGATTCTCAAATCCAACCCTAATACCATTACAAGCATACTAAGATCATTATCAAATGATAAACACAATCGGACTTAAAAGCAACAACCGTTAAAGAAACGTATATTAAACCAAACGAATATTTACACAACTACATCTTTCCCTAACTAATCTCTAATTACTCTAACATGTTCTTAGCAAATACAACATTAGATCAAGAGGAGATAATCAATATCAACAATAAACATGAAATACAAAGATGGAAACAAGGGAAGAAAAGCCAAATCTCAAAATGGAGTAGTCCATTTTCGCCAAAGAACAATCCTCCCGAGCTTCCTCTTCTCTGTTGATGAATTTCCTCTTCTAGTTCTTCAAGAAATGGCCAAGAACACTCTCTAAACTAATTTAATCTACTTCAAAAATTATATAAACCTAACTAAGGTGGAAGGAGCTCTCTCTCTCTCTCACGTCTAAGGGTCTTTTTGGTTTGGTGGAGAAATGGGTTAAAAAGAGGGATTTTGAAAATATCTTCAAAATATCTAAAAATAGATATTTCTGTGTAGAGTGTCACCGCCTAAGCGATGGTTCACCACTTAGGTGGTGGCTTAAGTCGGTTAAGTTTCTATCGAATCTTCGCCTAGGCGGTGGTTTCTCCGCCTAGGCGATGGCTGCTAGCATAACAATCTGTCGTTTTCTCGCCTAGGCGGTGGTTTTCTCGCCTAGGCCGCGGTTCAGCCCTTTAGCACTCCAACATTCTACCTATTTTCTGCCTAGGCGATGGTCTTCATTCACAGAAACCCTGTTTTTCACATTTTATTAACCGTTTCTCCACCGTTTTCACTTATTTATCGCTCTTTAACGTCCCTTCACCTGTTTTACACTAAAACAAACTAAAATGCAATTAAATATAACTAATACGCTTGAAAACTAACAAATTCGGTTTAGAAATATATAGGTTTTTCACACCTATCAATATTATAGATATATCTATGCAATAAAATAGTTCATCTATTTTTTAAATATATATTTTCAGATATATTTTGCTTTCATATTTTAAGAAAAATATTAAAGGAAAGCATGTGTCATTGTACATGGATCTTTCTCAATTCATTCAAAAGAAAAATTTCTTTAGAATTTTTCTTTTTCTTTCAATCTTTGACTATGGAAATCTCCTCTAGTAAAACCTATGTTCGCTTTCTCTCTCAACCCCTAGCCCGTTGTCTCAATCTCAAACTCAATAACCAATGCACTACATACCTCTATTAACACTACCACAAGCTATCACAGAACAATCATTCTTCGCCCCACCACTTAATTTGTTAAAATCTAAAATTTGTGAATTTCATAATCTATGTTTAATTTTTTAGGGTTAATTACACTCAACACCTCTATAGTTAGACAGAATTATACTTTGCACCCCTATTATATTTTCGTCATCACTTACACTCCTGTGCTTAAGACTTAAGTGTAATGGTTCAGTTTTTCATTCACTTTGATGATTAATGGATAAAAGTTAACAAAAATATGTTAATTAATGTTAAATAACATATATACCCTTCAAAATTTTTAACATGGATTATTTTTATATAATTCAAAAACTTAAGGGTTATTGTGTATTTTATAAGGATAAATTTACATTTTTTCTCATAAAAATGAATAGGAAATTTTTTTTTGACTTTTATAAAAGCTAATAGGTCTAGAATAATTATAAATAGGGTTAATTACACTTTACCCCCTATGGTTAGATCATTTTGCACTTTGTCCCCTATTGTATATTTGTCACCACTTTGTCCCCTTATGGTTAAGCCTTGTTGCACTTTACCACTTGATGTAGGTTTAACTATAGGGGGGAAATTGTGACAAGGGGGTAAAGTGTAACAAAGGTCTAAGTGGTGACAAGAATACCACAGGGGACAAAGTGCAGAACGGCCTAACCAAAAGAGATAAAATATAACTAATCCATAGAAATAATAGTTAAAATAAATAAATAAAAGTAGTATGCAAATTTTTTGAGGGCAATTATGTAATTCTACATATGCAAATAAACAGTAACTCAAAAGTTGTTTTATATAATATGTATAGATATAGATATAGATGTGACAATGGTATCACGATTAGGTTACTATGAATATTTTATAAATTTTCAATGGACTAATTGTTTTTTATCCTTTTCTACTTTGATTTTATTTTATTTATCCCTTTTACTTTGAAAAACTACACTTTATTTTTTTATAATAAATTAAAAAATGAACTCTTTTAAAAAAATAAAAAATAAAAAATCATAGAATATGTTAAAAAATAGAGAAATTAAAATTTTCATCTATATAATTTTTATATGAAATGAAAAACAAATATCATCATTTTAATTTTTATTTTATTTGTGTATGTATTAGAAAAATAAAAAAAAAATAGTAGATAGGAAAAATTCTAGTTTTCACTTTTATTATCTTTAAATATTACATTTAAATTTAAAAAATAAAGAGAAATAAGAGGAGTTATGAAATAAGACCAATGTAAAAAGTGGTAAAAAAAGCTATTATCATTAATCTAATACTAATACTTAAAAGTGGAAGAAGTAAAAGTGTTTTAATGAGGTTAGAGAATGACTCCTTCAAACTTTTTGGTGAGTTCTTACATATTTTTTTATTTTTATTTTTTATATATCAAATAATGAGTGACCCTACTCAATTTTGTCTTTTTTTTTGTTTTAATTACTTTTTTCTACTTAATGTACAAATATATGATTACTTTTCTTGGTCCATTTTAAATTATTTAAAAAAAATAATGGTTCAAAAAAAATTTCACCCAAAAAGAAAGTATATACGATATAAATTAATTAAATTAGAATTTGTTAACTTGCAAAATTTGATAAAATTAATTATAATTTGTGGTTATTTATTTGTTATTTTATAGTATATTAGTAAGAGTTAATTTGTAGAAATATTATTTTACATTTATGATTATTTATGTAATTTTTAATAGTATATTTATATTCGCAATTTATAAAATGTCATTATTCAATAAAATTTATCCATCCGCTCTCTGATACTACTACCAAAATAACCAAATGATAGCTATGTGTTTCTTACTTCAATATTAAAAATATATTATAATTTTTTTTCTAAGCTCATGCAATGTGCTGGTCTAAAACTACCATGTTGTAATTGTGAAGGGTTGTTTAAATACTATTTAGATATAACTCATTTCATTTGTTTAAAATTAATAGAATTTTTATAAATCTCTACTATTAAAAATTAACTCCAATTTATTACCAAATTAAAAAATATTATATATTTTTTTCTATTTTTTTATTTATAGAATAATTTATTTTTTAGTCATTACACTTTATTATATATATATATATATATATATATATATATATATATATTAATGCAATCCACTCAGTACAATATTTTTTTGAGAAGTCTATCGAAAGTCCAAAATTACTACACGCCGTAAAAGTTATTGCAATTTTTTACATGAAAAAATTACTGTGGTTGTCATGTAGTACAATAACTTAAAAAAAATAATGTAACACGTTGATTGCATGTAGGACAGTAAATGAATCAAGTCGTTTATAAAATACTCGAGTAAACGAACCAAGCCTTTCGTGAACTACTCGAACTCGAAGTTCGTTCATTAAATAAACAAACATCATATGTTTAAACTCGACTCGTTAATGTTCGTGAACAACTCAAATAATAAAATATTAAAATATTTTTATAGACTTTTAAATTTTTTTAATAGTATAATCTTACACATCCAATCGTTCTAGAGTTTAATTCAATTAAATTTTAATTTTTATAAACACATATTTAACCTATTTAATTAGTACAATAGATTAAGTATTTGTAAATGAGATTTTAATTTTATAGTCCCTAAGAGATTGACATCTTACAAAATGAGCTTTTAACCACTTTGAATAAATTTTTTAGACCACACGAATTCTTAGCAAATGGTCCCTGACTTATGCCCTTTCATTTTCTCTCTATTTACATTCAATGCCATTGAATGCTCTACAAAAAAACAGGAACAATATATGGAAAGTGACAGTTTTCCAAAAAAATGACTCCATAGCTTAAGAACCAGACGATTCACAGTCCTTCATTGTTCCAAAATTAATTACAAAAAAACCAATTTAATCGGAAAAAAAAAAAAAAAAAAAATCTCTTTCTAATGATGTAGTTTTCAAAATTTTTGGGTGGGAAATGAGCATTTGAGATAATTCATTGTAGAACTTTCGATCACAGTTTTGGTGATCGACGACGGTTTACCTAAAATAACGCGCACACAAACTCGCTAATCACTCTCTCCCTACCATATAGGGCTCTGCGTTTCTAGATAAGTGCTCGCTATGAAAACACACTTGTCCCTAAAAAATCAGAGCAATCGACAGAAACCCTAAAAAATCGAGATTCGAAACGATGCTCCCCCGCAGCTGAAAAAATGACGAAAAAGCTTGAGCATTGATCAAAACGCGGTTTACCGCATTTGATTTACGAATCTAGAAAAAAGAGCATAGGTGATTGATTGAACTATAGTCACGGACCTTACAATTTCCTACTGGTGGCCATTTTTAGATTTGAACACCGGCGTTGAACAAGGGGTGGTGTTGATGGCTATTTCCAATTTTCAGACCCTTACAATTTGCAGATCGGTGGCCATGAACGACAAACGAAGACAGCAATGGTGATACGGCAGTAACGAACAACTTAGGTGACCGGCTCGTTTGAATTTGAAAGCCGGCGACTGTTCATTTGTGTTTCTAAACCCATTTGTTTTGGTTAGATAGGGTTTGTTTATTTAAATTTGCATTTTTATCCCGTGAATCCCTGAATGTTCATATTTTCACCCCAAAAATCTTTAAATTTTTACATTTTCTCCCCAAAAGCTCATCTCTTGTTATTTTTATTTTGAAAATATTGATTGCACATTCACATTTATTCATGTGTATTCGGTAAAAATTTCACACTTGTTTGTTTTTCCTTGATCTCGATTTTTTGTCAATATTTTTTATTCGGATTGTTTTCTAGTCAGTGAACGTTCATATGGGTTCAGATCTGTTTTGATTTGTTTGGTTTTTTATGATTTTGGTGGAGTTGCTTATTTTTCTATAAATATTTTTTTGTTGATTTTTCTTGTTCTCTGCAAATGTTCATATTAGTTTTCTTTTTAGTGAAAAACATTGTGAAAAACATTGACAAAACAGAACATTTTGAATATTCACATATGCATTGAATATTCACACAAAAGGAACATTGTGAAACAGAACATCCACGTATATAAAATATCGACTAATAGAACATTCAGAACAAACAAGACATTATCATACACACTTTTTCATATTATATTTCAAGGGGCAAACATTCAATAAATCAAGGGACATGGGAAAAAACCCATTCCTATAATATTGGATGTTGATTTATTGAATATTCAAATAGTGATATAAATATAGATAATATGAAAAGTGTGTATGAGGTTGTTCTGTTTTCCTGAATGTTCTGTTTGTCGATGTTTGTATATACGTGAATGTTCTGTTTGATAATGTTTGTTTTGTGAATATTCAATGCATGTGTTTCGTTGTGTGTCTGTATTGCCTTTTTTATTGTTTCAACCATTGACATTAAAAAATGATGTGTGAATTTACGTAAAAAAAAAACTGTTATTCGATTTTTGAATGTTCTGGACGTCAACGTACTTTATTTGTGGATGTTCTATTATTCAATGTTCATGCGTGAAATGTCAAATGCATGTGCTCCGTTTTCTGCTTGGTATTGATTTATTGAATGTTTTCCCCTTGAAATATAATATGAAAAAATGTGTATGATGATGTCATGTTTGTTCTATTTCACAAATGTTCCCTTTGTGTGAATATTCAATACATGTGTGAATATTCAAAAATGTTATGTTTGTCGATGTTTTTCACAATGTTTTTCACCAAAAAAGGAAAACTGATATGAACATTTGCAGAGAACAAGAAAAAATCAACAAAAAAATATTCACAGAAAAATAAACAACTCTATCAAAATCATAAAAAACCTAACAAATCAAAATAGACTTGAACCAATATGAACGTTCACTAAGCAAAAACCCAATCCGAATAAAAAACATTGACAAAAAATAAAGATCAATGAAAAACAAACAGTTGTGAAATTTTTACCGAATACACCTGAATGGATGTGAATGTCCAATCAATATTTCAAAATAAAAATAACAAGAAATAACTTTTGTGAAGAAAATGTAAAAATTTAAAGATTTAGGGTTGAAAATATGAACATTCAGGGATTTAAGTGGTAAAAAATGCAAATTTAAATAAAGAAACCTCATCTAACCAAAACAGATGGGTTTGGAAACACAAATGAAAAGAGGTTCGTTCGCCGGCGTCCAAATCCAAACAAGCCGGTCACCCAAGTCGTTCGTTACCGCTGTCTCACCATTGCTGTCTCCGTTTGTCACTCATGGCCACCGATCTGAAAAATGTAAGGGTCTCAACATTGGAAATGGCCGTCAAAACCACCTCTTTGTTCAGCGCCGGCGTTCAAATCTTAAAAACGGCGACTAGTAGGAAATTGTAAGGGTCTGTGACTGCAGTTCAATCAATCACCTACGCCCTTGCTTCTGGATTCGTAAATCAAATGGGGCGTTTCCTCAGTTTCCAAAAAAAAATTAGGTCAATTAAATGAGAAATCCCATAAATAAAATTTGAATTGTATGAAATTACAAAAATTAAGTTGCGAAAAACTTACCATAATTATCCTGCGTCTGTTGAGGGGTATGAAGGTCCATGCAGTGCTATATTCCAACCGCTAGGGATCTTTCACTAAGAATGTTTTAGGAATAGCCCAAAAAATAATTTTTTTTCTATAATAGTTTATTGAGAGGAGAGAGTATGAAATTTGGTCTAAATAATTAAAATCCATTCGTAAATTTACATTGGGTTTTTATAGTTATTATATTTTAATTTACTAGTAAATTAAATATTTGAATTTTGTATATAGATTTTAACAAATATTTTTTATTATTAAATATATATTATTTACATACTTTTTAAGCATTAAAAATTAATCAGAAAATAATTTTGAAATAAATTGAATAAACTCATGAACAATTCAATTATTAAACAAATTAAATTTGAGTATAAAGTTTCAGGTTTGACTCGAACTCACATAGTAAAATAAATAAATGAACCAAACTTGATTACTTAATACTTAATTCAGTTTGACTCGTTTATCGTTCTAACTGTATAAATAAAAAATGTAAATTCATGAATTGTTCACGAAAAATCCTTTGAAAAAATTAAAAATAAATTATTAATTGTTACTTAAAATCTATTAATTTAAAAAAAATGCAATGGGTCCCACAACATGATCTCACCGTCAATCATAATAATGCCCTCAATCTCGGCCGTCCGTTCGCAACCAAAGAGCCATGGTGGGCTCTGCTTGTCCTTTTGAACACTGGGTTGATCTATAAAAGCACAGGAAGAGCAAATAGCTTCGTAGTCAACAAACTAACACCTCTCTCTCTCTCTCTCTAAGTGAGCATTTTCTCTCTCTAGAAGTCATTACATAAGATGTGTGGAGGTGCAATCATCTCCGACTGCGGCCCTCGACGGATCAAACGCGGCCGGAAAGTGACGTCACGGGACTTATGGGCCGATATCGACTTCATCTCTGAGCTCGGGGAAGCCACCGGAGATCTGAAACTACCTACCAAAGGTGAGATCACTCCAGCACATATGCATGCATGTCTTCTCTCTCTCCCTCTCTCGCTCTATCTCTCTTTCTCACACACACACACATAATGTTAATTCATTACAAAATATTTGGGGGGGGGGGGGGGGGGTGGTTAATGTGACAAAAAATTAAATTCTAAATGTATTGTATAATAGCACATGAACCCTAAAAGTTAATTCTAATTTTCAAATTTGAGCTAATAGACACAAATGTGAAAGTTTTTAGAAGAAAACTTGATATTAATAAACGTTTAGGTTGCATATTCATATAAGCCTAAACTTTGAGGGTATAAAGTGTAATTTAATTCCCTTCTTTATAGTGTCAAGCGAGGAGACTCGGGCGAGTTATCACGTGGCGACTCAGAGTCCGAGAACCCGGAAGAGCGTCTACAGAGGGATCCGGCACCGGCCGTGGGGGAAATGGGCGGCGGAGATCCGGGACCCGCAAAAGGGAGTCCGGGTCTGGTTGGGGACTTTCAACACGGCCGAAGAGGCGGCGCGTGCATACGACGACGCCGCTATACGCATCCGCGGCGACAAGGCCAAGCTCAACTTCGCTCAGCCGCCGTCTACGCCGGAGAATCTACCTCCGCCGCCGAAAAAGCGCTGCGCCGTCCCCGATCCAACGCATCCGGTTACGGATTTTGAATCCGAACCGGATTTTGTAAACCCGTCGGCGGAAGAATTCGAGCTCAAGGATCGGATTTCCGATTTGGAATCGTTCCTGGGTTTGGAGCCTGAGTCGACTCGGGTTGACGGACTCAGTGAGCTTGACTCGGTTGATATGTGGATGATGGAAGGTTTTCCTGCTACTCATCTGCCTGATCTAATCTACTGATCCCCAAAAACCTTTGACTCCATCTACGGTTGAGATGTAATCTCAAGCTATGAACGGCTGTGAAGTGTCGTACATATGATAATAAGTAGCGTGCGGCTGCATGTGATCATCGTGTCGTCGTCTTATGTAATGTTGATTGGTGCATGCATCAAGTTCTTCTCTTTAATTTATCTATCATTAAACCATTGTTATTTTAAGAATTTCCCTTGTTATAACACATATAATTAAATAAATAAATAAATAAATAATCAATTAAATATAAATATAAAATTTAAATAGTATAAAATATAATTTATTTAACCATTTTAAAAGTAGAGGTGTAAAATTTTTGTGTGTGATATTTTAGGATATTTTGTTAATTTATTTAAGATATTCTATAATATAAAATTATAAAAATTTAAAATAGTATTTAGATTTACAATGGCAAAATCTTTAAAATATGAAATATATTATTAGCATTTTGTCGGTAAAATGTATAATTTAATTTAACCTTCTTAAAAGTGGAGGTATGAATTTCATGATAAAAAAAAAATTCTCTAAAAAATTTTATAATTCAATCTCATTCATTCTCCTAAAATGAATCACAATCTTTAACGATAACAAAAGTCATTGAAAAAAAAACATCATTATAATTTATTAAAATAGAAAATATTCTTAAAATCCTCTCAAAGATAGATGGGTGCAGAATAAGTGGCGATTTCTCATTTAAAATGATAATGGAGATAATGGAGTTATATGTTCGAATTTAAAATATGGGGATCTAAGGAAGATTTGGTCAAACTTTAGGGATACTCTCACAGGGTCAATTTTTTCTCCTAAAATTCAGACACGGTGATGATTTAATTGCTACTCAATCAATCAGCCAACATTTACTCGCAATGCATATAACGCACATCAACACAATGACCGGGAGCAATATGCACAAAAAGCATACAAACGCACAAAAATTTACAAGCAAAACCCAGCCTCTTTTTATAACTCAACAAAACATGAAACATATAAGTTTTCGGCCTGGCTTCGAAGGAATAAACTCTATGCCATAACAAGACTAGTATCCACGAATTTAAACATCAAGGGTGCAGTTGACAGCCCCAACTTCTAGGTTGTAAATTAATGTGAAAACATTAAAATCGAAGCGATCCATTTACAACATGTTTTTCGTTTCTTCTCTCGTCGGCAAGAAAAATACTATTTGAGTATTTTTCGATAACATTCACACACGCACTATTAATCAAGGTCATTCAAATTTTCTGTAATTTGATGGGATTAGAAATCTTAGAGGTATTAATACCTACTTATAGTGTGAATCCCAAAAAATGTGTCATTTCCAATGGACAAGTGTCCGCACATACAGAGCGCAACTGCCTTATGGCAATTGCTAAGCTTTATCAGGCAAATACCTGTTATTGCCACACAGCCTTGTATATGCGCCCCATTTTCCTAGTATATTTAGTTTCTCATGAACTAGTACTCAAGTACTACGTTTTAGTAGCTCGAAGCCATGCCCACACGCTACCCGGTAATATCGTCTTGTTCCCTTGATTGCGCCCACATTTGTTTACACCTTGTCATGCCTCCCTCGTGATCAGAACGTGTCTTGTGCCCACGTTCCACCCTCATTGACTTGGGCTCGTGCCCAAACTTGCCTAGGTTTCATGTGGGGCCTTTGAATGTTGATCCTAGCGTTGTGCCTAGGATCGTCTTGTTTTATTTTAGCAACGCTTGATGCCCACCAATATTGTCTAGCGATAGCCAAGTGCGTTGACGTGTGTCGACAGATGTTGCGCCTCGATTTACCTTACTTAAGTGAGTCTCTTGGGTAAGCCTTGCCCAAGTCTTCCCAACATGTGTAGGGAAATGCCTATATCCTGTCCTTGCCGTGCCAACCGTCTCTAGTGCGCAAAGGTGCCATGCCACACCGTAGTTCTCCGAGGAGAAGGGTCCCCTTTTGTCTTAGATGACTAACTAATAAAAAAAAAATTGAATAAATGTTAAAATAAAGAAAAAGAAAAATTCCATCAGAGTGCATTACAAATAATTTAAAATATTTTTAAATTGTTATATTATCTCATTTGAAAACTTACTCTTAAAATTAATCACTTGTATTTCTACTTCAAATATTATAATTATAAAAATTATTTTTTACTTTTTAAAAAATTGAAAGGACAACTTTTACAAAAATAATGAGAATGGACAAAAGTGGTAGTGACAGAAAGAATGAGTGCTTGTGCAAAGAATTAGTACTAATATTCCATGCAATCTTGGGGAGGCTCCAATTGCCAATGCTAATCACATCTCCCAGTCCCAACTTCCATTTAATTTTAATGAGTCTAAAGTTTAAACTAACACATCCCCCTCCCCTCTATCTCCTTTATACTTCCCACAAAACACATCTTTGCTAAAAAAAAATAGTTTATATATACATTGTTTTTATTATTAATTGAATAAGAAAATAAAAAAATGATATATGTTTAGAAGAGGTATTTTCATTTTTTTTTCGTCCATTTTCTTTTTCTTTCTTTTTTTTTTTTCTCTTTTTCCTTCCCTCTCTCTCCATTTCTATTTGGTTTTGTCTGCTTTTTACTAGAAAAAAAAACTAATAAAATAAAAAAAATGAAAATCAGAAATGAAAATCATTAAAAAAAATGAAAATAAAAAAAATAATAAAAGAAAATGAGAGTTTATGTTGAATGAGTTTTTGTCATTTAATTTGAAATGTAGGGTATTTTACTCTTATTGACTTAAACAAGGATAACTTTGTCCGTTGTTGATGATCTCATCATTTTTCAGGCAGTTGAACATATCGAGTTACGAATTTTAAAAGACAATACATTATTAAAAAGACATCCATGGTTTAAGAAAAATAACACATGTTCTTTTTGGTTTAAATTATAATTTTAATCTATATTTTTTTTTCTTTCTTAGTTTAAAAAAAATGAATTGAAATGCTCAACAACCCTCAAATAAGCCCAAGAATATTAGGATGGAATAAGCTATTGATAATTCATTAATTTGTAATAACTAATTTTTACATTTTCAACCACTACCTCCACCCTAAAACACAAAACAAACTAATTGGGACAACAAAAATTCAGACAAAATGCAGGCAAAAAATCTTTATTTAATTCCATGGAATAGAGAATTCCAAGATAAATGCTTTGTGGGAATAAAAATAAATAAATAAATTCTAAAAATTGACATTATATTTTTCAAAATTTAGAAATTTTACCTGTCACTCTTTTAATAATATAATTCAACACTTCAAAACTGAATACATAAAGTGCTTATTAAATTGAGTATGTTTGATAATAAAATTAAGCAACCAAATAAAATATAGATTATTTTGGTGGCAGGTCCTTTATTTTATACTTAATTTAAAAGAAGTCCATTACCCAATTGCAATTTGTGTTTTAATCTTGGGCATTAAAAAAAACGGAAGGCCCATTACATGCGCCTGCACCCTTTGTAGCCGTACTAAACAACAACATCATTTTGGTGTAAACAAATTTGTTATATGGATTTAACTTGTGCATAAATATTTATTAGATGTAACAATATTAAAAGATTTCATCTAATATATAAATTGTTTTCTCAGCTTTTTTTAGCGAATAATCCTATTTATATGTAACTACTATTAACAATTCGATCTTAAATCCAAGAGATATAGGTGGGTGTAATTTTTGCAACATAAAAATAATTACATGTAACTCATATTACACAAACATGTAATATAATTACATGTAATTTGTAATTATTAATTTGTAACTAATATTCACTCTAATATGAAATCACTCGCCAAGCTCTTTTTACGCTCTACGTACAATGTGTGAGCACGCGCAGGACTAATATGAAATCAAATACCAATTTAAAAGACTAATTCTAAACTTATGATTTAAATAAGGACAAATACTAGATTATACCCTCTATTTAGGACTAATGACAGATTATCCCTAAAATATAAGCATCACTTAAAGATTTTTAAATTTTTAACTGATGTGTAAGTTACTTATTTTTTTTTTAATATTTTTCACTTAAAAAAATCTATCTACCACGACTACGATTCAATATCAATATTGTAAAATCTTGCAAAAAATATTATATACACAAATAATTATAGATGTAGAGAGTATTAAATTAAAGAAAAAAAAGAGAGAGAGAGAGAGAATCTTCTAAAAAAAGAAAGTTGAAAAATTTAAGGGCGATAATTTTTTTTAAATTGGGTGTTAATGATTTTTTTTTTTTTTAGAGAAAGAAGATGATGATGATGATGATATGGTTTTGCAGGTGGGGGGTTGCAGAGAATGTAGTGGTGATGGTAGCAATAATTTTAGAAAAAGTTTAGGGGGGGAAAAGTATTTTTTTGAACATGTTAGTGATTTTTTTTGAAAAAAATTATAAAAAACTTTATGAGTAAAAATATTTTATTTCGGGATGTTGGTGTAAAAAGATAAAGGGAAAAATGTTTACAATAAGTACTTTAAAAGGATATTTATATATTTTATATTTTAACTATTTTTAAGTTATTAAGGGTAAAATATTATTATGATTATTTTATTTGTAATTTTTTATTCAGAGAAAATTAAATAGTATTTGACCAAAATGATAAAAGATTGATTGATATTATGTAATTGATAGAGAAAGTTTGTGATTTTCGACGAAATGACAGAGAAGATAACTTATTAATATTTGTCTTATTTCACACCACTTTCACATTGTGTTTCATCATTTTTTATACTTAATTTGAAACTAATACTTGACTATACTGGATTTTCTCCAATTTCAATTAGGATTCGAGTTTCATCGCCCTCTTCACTTTAAAATGAAATATCCGTTATTAATAATAATAAAAACTTATTTTATATCCCTTTTTTAAAGTGGAAGTAATTTTAGTTATAATTAACTAAATACTTCGTAGCACATTGACTGTAACTTCCGGGCCACTGGTAAGGATTTTTAGCTAAGATCGATTGCGTATTTGGTAACACTAATACTGATTATTTAGTTATAATTAAATTATAACACATTAAGATTGAAAATTTATTGACGCTCGAAACTAGCCAACAACAAATGAGGTGAACTGGTAACGTGTAATGCTGAATCGGAGATTCCTGATGAGTTGCCAGCTTCTCAGAAGACCTTCAAAAAGACTTGGAATCCAGGTAGTGATCCTCTTTCGGCACAAGAGTGAGTAGCATAGTAGAAATTAGTAAACTTACAACTGGTAAATAAATATTAAAAAGTCGTACCTGACAAGTATAAAATTTGGTAGAGGCAAAAGTGGGTTAATAAAGGCTATCTAGGACACAAACTCTAATCAGGTAGGTGGACTAGTGGGTGAAAGTGAATGCCAGTGTGGAGATGGACCAGACTGAAGGAGGGGCCAATGGGCCTGCTAAAAACCTTAGTTTGGCTAGCAGAATGCCTGGGCGAGGCGAATAACTGGGGTAGGACGCTAGGGAGAGGTCAGGTTCCACGATGAGGGTAAGCCAAGAGGTCCCCTACTTGGTGCCCAAGTCCTCAGATGGAGGTCAAGTGGTTGCACGGTGACCAGAACGCTTGGTCACCCAAAATAAAAGGGTTGGATTCTCATGTGTGTAATTTTTGGAAAAAGGCACGTTGTTTGATAAGGTTATTCTTTTATCAAAATTAATTTTATGAAACTTGGGATACAATTGTGTTGATGCCAAAAAGTGGTGGGCAGGTCAACAGTGTAATCCGGGAGGATATCCTGGACACAAGACGTTCACTAGCGCTGTAGCTGGTTGAATTCAGGGGTGGTGATGATCTCCAAGCTGAGTTCCACTCTTTTGTTCCGAGCACCTGCACAAAGACCCACCAGGGTAATCCCCAGTAAAGTCCCTCCGGCGTAAGAGTAAGTATCTCGGGATGAAGAGCTGAAAGTATCTTAAGTTCAGTAGTTCTCACGTACCGTTGGGCAGTGGATGCCCTGGTGTATTTATAAGCGTCAGTACTTGATTAGTGCTGCAAAATTAGGGGGCCAGCACAGGTTAATTAACGTAATCTGCTGGACAACCAATGAGCAGACAGGTTAACCCTCTAATCGTCTGGGCTGACTTTTGAGCCCACAACTGGAGGCCCATGGGCCATGGCCTCACAACGGCCTGGCAAACTCCCGAGTGCTGTGGTGGCGAGCAAAGGGTGCCACAGATCGTCAGTTCGGAAGATCGGATCTTAGCTCGTCGGTCCTGATTTCTTCACTGAGATGATCCTCAGTTCGGCTGAGGGACACCTCAACTCGGTACTGAGGGGTTTTTAGCCCTCGTCCTGGCCGCTCTTCTATAATTGGGTGACCTTTTGACCCCGTGATATCCCTTACCAGATTCCCCTATATCAAATTGTAAAGATGATATGAAAATAGAATTTTTGAATGAATTTTTCTTAAAGTTGTTGACATGCTTAGAATTTTATAACATTTTTTTGAATTGTATATCTTCATTTTCCAAAATACATTTTAGAGTGTTTTTTTTTTTTTTTGGAAAGTCCCTTATTTTATCCTTAATTTTAAAAAAATCTCATAAATAATTACAATTTGTATTTTAGTCTCGCACTGCACTCTCGAAATTACATGTATATAACTTGTGTGTAAAATATTTGTTAAATGTAACAAATATTACATAGATATATATAATTAATATTATACAAGTATGTGCACATGAGGGATTAATACACAAGCAAAAACTAATTTAAAGAATTAAATTAAAACTTATGTTTTAAATGGGATTAATAACATATTGTACCCGCTATTTGGGACTAATAACCAATTATCTCTATATTTTAATAGTATTATATTATTTTTCGTATTTTATTTATTTTGAAGTAATGTATATTCAATGCAATTACAATCATGTGCAAAGTTTTTTTTTTTTATAGAGACTATCAAGGAGTGTCGTTGGATCAATTTATGCATACCTTAGACTAATCTCCTCCCAGAAGAACTCGGGCACACCCTAAACTCTTCGCCCTAAAGAGCATGACTCTAACCTTGATTGTTCTTTGAGTTATACATATCGTTTGGCCACCTCCATGTAGGGGTGGTTATTGGCTGAGCTGGGCTGGGTTTGGGCTAGACTTTACCTAAGGTATTGCAAGAAAATGCTAGGCCCGAGCTCGACCTTATAGTCAAGCTCTATTATTATGCCTAAGCCCAGCCCCAAAACAAAAAGTTTCAAGCTCAAACACAACCCTATAATTTTTTATATATATAATTTAAAAAATAATCACTAAACTAACTAAATTAAATTATAAAATACATTTATCAACATCGCACACGGAAATAAAATAGATTCATTTACATTCCACATTAAAATAAAATACATTCATAAAAATTAGGTTACGGGTTACCTCAGTTACTTGATCTTTATATATATAATTTTTTTAAAAAATAAATGATTGGGTTAAACTGGCCCAGCTCTAAAAGAAAATGATCATGCCCAAGTCTTTTAGGGATTTGGGTGACCAAGTGGTCTGAATGCACCGGGTCAATGTTAGGGATTGCATCTTTAAAATCGTTCAGGAAAGTAATTAGTCTGGCCCAAACAACACCTTACCCAAAAATAAATAAAGAGTGTATGTCATTGACCTCCCATGTCACTATACCAGATACCTCTCTTATCCTTTTACAAATACCAATTACCCCCTTATAGTTTTATAGTTTAAACCACTTATCTCCCCTAATAGTAAACAAATGTTGACACCACATAGTTATTAACAATAATACCCTCACTTCAATTAAATGACATAAATACCCTTTATCAATTTAATTTATTTGACAAATATGCCCTTTCTATTATCCAACCACTATTATTTCTTCTTCATTCGGTTGTACGGAAAAATCATGAGAGAGAGCTCTCTCTTTGTTGTCGTCATTTATTGCCGGAATCATTCATCATCCCCGATCTCGACATTTTCATGATCTAAACAAGCTTCAGGTGATGAATAATCAACACCCATATTATCTTCTTCTCTATCTAGTCTTCTCTATTCCTTTGTTTCTTCTTCTTCTTCTTCATCCTGGAGTGCCACCAGCCATCACGCGAACGCCGCCCTACAAGAGCTATAGTCGTTTCCCTGGTTCCTCCTCCGACGAGCTTCCAACGAAGGCCCCGATGATGTTTCCACTCTTCGACGACGAAACCAAGCAACCTCCGACGAGCTTCAAAGCCTCCGGCAGTCTTTTTCTCACCATGGCAGCCACCTAACAACATCATCTTCTTCACCGAACGCAATCACCTCACCATGACATCATCCACCTCCACTCATTGCCATGGTTTTAGAGAGTGAATAAAGAGAAAGAGATTTTAGAGAGAGAACCGTAAGGCCCATTTCACGGCGCCATTGAGAGAGAAATATAGGCAGATGAAGAATACATTTTGCTCACATTGGATTGAAGTTAGAGCATATTAGATTGAAGTTAGAGGAGAGAGAAAGTTGGACTCAACGATGCTTAGAAACAGGGGATGTAAAAAAATTGAAAGGAAAAATACATTTTGCACCTCATAACTTTGGATGACTTTTAAATAAACTCTATAAAATTTATAAGAGTAAAATGACTAAATTACTTATAATTTCTAGGTGAAAGGACACAATTGTCCCTAATTTTAACAGTTAAAATTAGGGATAAAATTGTCATTCACTTTGAAATTAAGGGTAATTTAGTTATTTTGTTCTAATTAACTCACAAGGATCTATTTGTAAAACTTTTCAAAACCAAAAGGGTCAAAGTGTATTTTTCTATAACCCATCTCTGTTTGTTTTCCACACATTCTCAGTACTCCCCGACCACTACCTACGACCATCAACAGACGGCCACCACCTCCGAGCATCAGTAGACGGCCACCACACTTCCATCTAACTTCCAAACCCCTCCCCCTCCCATGTTCGTGATTTCTCCTTTCTACCCCCACCTCCTCCCTACTCCGGCAACGGCGAACTGTGTAAATGCATCCAACGAATCGGTTTCAAAGTCCGCAACTGAAGACTATAATGTCATCAATGATCATTCCACAAGTAAATCGATGGTGTTTTAGCAGCGGAAAATTGGGTTGATTCTAGGTTGCTGCACAATTAAAATAAAGAACAAAGTTACCAAATTTTCTTGGGTTGAGTCGTGAACTAGGTCGCTCTCTTTAAGACATTTCGCAGCTCTGCCCAAGATTGTGCAAGCAGTGTTCAGCCTCGTCATCCACAGGATAAAAAAAGTCCATAAATCACCTCTGTCTAGGACCTTCTCTGTACGGTAGAAGTCCCGAAAACCAAAAACACCCTACACTACACTACTTGAAAACAAAGAACAATTTTTGCAAAGAAAAACAGAAAGAAAAATCTAGAGGGTTCTCTTATCTGTATTTTTTTATTTTTTTTTGGCTTCTGATATGTAGTATATAAATTGTCATACCCCACCACAGACACTCGTCATGCGGGGCCGGTGTGATGACAACACAACAACACACTGAACGCCAAACAAACGAGGAAACGACAGAGGACATATACCAAATGGATATATACAACCACAAATGTCACCAGATACAACCTCTCTAGTTAGAGACACACCCGTCCCTGGAAATAATATTAACACAAAAATATAAAACTTTCCAAGGACCTCTAACAGGTTCGCCTCAGACAGCTCCTCCCAAAGTTACTCCCACGCTATACCAACACCGGATTCTACCTAATGCTAGTAGGGGACCGACTCCTATGTTGTTGTACTTGCGAGTGTACTGCCTTCTTAGTAAATGCATTTTATAATAATAATTCATTTTAAGTAAATACCACATTTTATGGATCAAGCATAAGTATATGAACATTATACAGCTAGTACAGATCTCCATAATATAAGCAGTGGAAATAAAATAATAAGTATAATATAAGTTTCATTCAAACTCATCTAGTATAAAATAAAACCAATCACCATATATAAGTAAATCACCAAATATAAGTAAAACACCACTCACTAGCCAGCCATAGTGATCGTTTAACCTCACGATCGAGAGTTACAACGGTACCGTAACCATCCGTAGGATATGCCTTCCTAGCGGATCTAATTGTGCAGATCACCGCCTACCGGACGTCTCCGGATGCCATAATATCAATCACCACATAATATTGATCACCACCTGCCAGACCACTCTCCGGATAGGACATAATATAAATCACCACCTGCCGAACCACCCTCCGAATAGGTCATAAATTATGGCATAGTCAACTCAATAATATCATCATCAAATCACAATTCAATATCCATCTGCCGGACCACCCTCCGGACAGACCATAATATAAATCACCACCTCATCAATATCGTCAAAATCACTAACGTCCATCTCTTTTTCGAAAAACCAACTTTTAAATCCGAAAATCATATTTTTCCCTTTATATTTTTATGAAAACCAAATATTTTCTTTCCTCTTTTGAAACCACCAAATTCAACAAAACTCATTTTTCAACTTTCTTTTAAAACCACCCTATTTTAACGAAAAATCCATTTCCGTCAACTCACCCAAAATCCAACGAAAGTTATTTTAAATCCTTCTTTATAGAAACCAACACAATTCCCCAAAAAGATCGTTTTACCAACTCACTCCACAACCCTGTTTGATCCATATTATTTTGAAATCATCTAATTTAAATACAATCATTTTTCATCATATATATATATAAAGAATAATTTGGCAAGAAGATAGTACACTCACCTGATATTCTGCTTTTCAAAAGCTCCACCGACTAATCACTACTGAACTTCTGATAATTGTGAACCCATTTGTGACAAAACTTAAATTAATATTTTATGTAGAAATAACCTAACCATGCCATGAAATCCTAATTTTCGAAATTTTCCTATTTCCTGCATTTTCTTTAGGAATATTATCATTTAGTTAATATCGTTCCGTTACGATTTACTATATATAAACTTTGTTCCTATAAACGATCCCATTATTTGTTTTTCATCATTTCGACAACTTCGACTCTAGTAATTAAATTAACAAATCATGTAATTTTAACGAGAAACGTTACCCGCTCCCAATCGATTGTCGACCTCAACACGAAATTCTTGATTTTTGCTTACTTCTGCCCACCGCCTAAGCGGACGCTCCTCCTCCCTTCTGCTCTGTTTTGTCAATTTTCAGTCGACCACTCTCTCTCTCCTCACTGACTCCAACAATCACCACTACCAATTGCAACGATTACCCACACATAAACACAAAAACACACATACACATACAGCAACTCACGCATGCACCAAGAACAACTGATTCGGAACACACACACACACTCGTTCGATCAAATACACACACACACCTGCACGGCCAAACAAATACACCCACACACATGCACGCAGCACACACACATACACAACAGCACCCCATGATGGACGGACAGTGACGGTCCGCTGCAGGCAAAACAAAGCATATACACACAATACACACTGCTGAAAAATGGAACAACACATACACACGGCACATACCTCATCCCCCCAACGGAAACAGAGAAACAAGGACACACACACACAACAACAGCACCCCCTACCGGCGAACCAAACTGCTGACCCAACCTCTCTTTCTCTTCCCTTTTCTTCGGCTCTCCTCTCTCTTTCCCATTTCTTCTCTCTCCATTCTTCGCGATCCTTCTCCGATCTGACATATATATATGTGTGTGTGTGTGTGTGTGTGATCAAAAGGCAGGCCATGCGTCCCATTTTTCTCCCTCTGTTTCTACCGACTCCCTCTCTATATATATATAACTAATTTATATTAAACCACCCCCTCATTTTTATTAAGTTTAATGTTTTTATGTTAATGCGCTAGATTTATACTTTGACCCCCTAAACTTTTATATCACAAATTAAATTTTGAAATCCGTCCCCACAGTTTTAGTTAGGATAGAAATTAAATCCATTTTGATTTTTTTTAATGTTTATGAAAATTTACAATTTATCCCCTCAAATTCATTATTACCACCATCAACTCCGTTATTTTCGATTTTTTTTTAAATAAAATTTTAAATTAGACGTATACCCAAGGTCGAGGTCTTACATAAATCCACTAGCAAGTGAAGTAATCTTTCCTTTTAATAATTGTAAGGCATAGAGCATTCTTTCCCTTTAATAATGGTAAGGCATGACAATCTTTCCCTTTAATAATTGTAAGGCAAATGGAACACTTTCATTCTATTAATTGTGAGACAAATGTACGTTGGAAAGTTAGTAGAGAGGATAAGAGGAAATCATGTTGATTGTCCAAACAATGGAGGAATTATTAATTAAAATAATATAATATTATTTAATAAAATAATATAAGAATAATAAAATAAAATAATATGTTATTTTATTAAAATAATCTAATAAATTTTGTCCAAACAATAATAAGAGCCACCTCACTTCACACGCTGGCTCGGCATGGTCGGACGACGGAGCGAGTGTGGTAAACCAATAGAGATGTGACTCATCTTCCTTCCACAAAATATGGGTACCATTTGGGGCACACCCCAAGTATCTAACTCATCCCCTTATAACCTCCCCTAGAGTCTTATTCCCAAGTAATGTGGAACAAAGGAAGAATAGAGGGAAAACTAGTAACTAGTGGCACTTGATTTATTTTACAAGTAAAAAATTCACACATGTTCGAACAATCCTCCACTTGAATTTTTAAAACAATTTTTTCATCGAGTAGTATAATACAATATAAGATTGTGCATAAGTAAATGTGTCTTTCGACTTGAACCCTTATGTAGTGTTGATGATTTAGATTATACTAGAGTAACTCGTAGTTTTGAACTCTATCTCTAATAACATCACACACACAACCCTATCAGGGTGTAGTCCAAAAGCCCGTACTTTATGGCCATGCATGTGTAGCCCAGTATAGTGAGTGCTCTAGAGAATTTGCCCAAAATTCCATAGGAAGCGACCACACTTCCACATTCACATAGGTGAGTCTATCAAGAGTACTCCTGTAACTAGGTACTCTAGTCCATATAAAGTATAGATCTCATTAAGAGTTAATAAAAATTCAACCTTCTATCGCTTCAGGATATCATATTTAAAACAACACATGTATGGAATAGAACTCAAAATTATTATTATAAATGATTTTTCTCATATCACTTCATGAGTTGTTATTACCCTTTGAACCTATTTCTTGGGATCTCCAGTCTATAAGTTGGGTTTTCCTCACAAGTGACTCATCAATCTATGGGCTTGAGTCCCATTCCTTTTGAGGTTTTGTAAACTTTTTCTCGAGCTAGACATTTCATCAAATGATCAGCCATGTTATCATCAGATCGTACATGATCTACTCTTACAGCTCCAGTTGAGATATATTGTCTAATAGTGTTGTGTTTGCGATGTATTTGTAGTATTTTTTTCGTTATAATAACGGTTCTGAATTTTTGTAATAGCCGCGTTACTATTGCAATGAATCAAGACGGCTGGAATCGATTTCTCCCATAAAGGGGTATCACAAAGTAGGCTTCTTAACCACCATACTTCCTCGCTAGCTGATGCTAGTGCAATCATTTCAGACTCCATAGTAGACTGAGCCAAAATAGTTTGTTTCTTAGATTTCCAAGAAATAGCTCCACCAGCTATACTAAATATATAGCCGCTAGTTGCCTTGGAGTCATCTGAAAGGGTGTTCCAATGAGCATTACTATATTCTTCTAGGACAACGGGAAACTTCTGATAATATAATCCAAGGTTCATAGTCATTTTTAGGTATCTTATAACCCTTTCAATAGCATGTTAATACTCAATATTAGATTTGCTTATAAACCTACATAGTAACCCTACAGTATAAGTTATGTCGGGCCTAGTGCAATCAGTGGCATACCGTAGACTGCCTATGATGCTCACATACTCGGATTGTCTAACACCGTCACTGGTGTTCTTGAACAATTTCATACTAGGGTCATATAGAGTACATGTTGGTTTACAGTCAAAGTAATTGTATTTCTTTAAAATCTTTTCTATGTAATGAGATTGATCCAAAGAAATTTCATTTTCAAATCTAGTTATTTTAATACCAAGGATCACATTTACTCACCAAGATCTTTCATGTCAAAATTAGCACATAGCATAGATTTCACATTGTTCACAACATGAATATTAGAACAAAAAATCAACAAGTCATCCACATAAAGGCATATAATAGTGCAAACATCATTTTCAGATTTGTAATAGATGTATTTGTCACTTTTATTCACTTTGTAACCATGTGAGATAACAAGATTATCAAATTTCTTATGTCATTGCTTAGGTGCTTGTTTTAAACCATAAAGAAATTTATCTAATTTGCACACTTTTTTTTCCTGACCAGGAATTACAAATCCTTCAAGTCGGTCCATATAAATCACTTATTCTAATTCACCATTTAAAAAGGTAATTTTAATATCCATTTGGTGCACAACAAGTTCATAAATAGCAGCAAGTAATAAAAACACACGAATAGATATAATTCTAGAGATAGGTGAAAAAGTGTCAAAAAAATCTACATTTTCTATTTATTTAAACCCTTTGGCTACAAAGAAAGCCTTATATTTCTCAACAGTTCTATCGGGTTTTAGTTTCTTCTTGAGTACTCATTTATATCCTATTGTTTTACAACCAGGAGGTAAATCTACTAAGTGCCAAGTCATATTTGACTCTAGAGAGTCCATTTCATCATCTATAGCCTTTTACCACAAATTGCCATCTATGGAAGACAACGCCTCTTGAAGTATGTGCGGATCCTCCTCTAAGGTATATAAGTAGAAATTAGAACCATAATCTTTAGTAATACGAGGTCATTTACTTCTTCTAGGTTCAATTTCTGATTCCTTATCAGATTCATTAATTCTAATGACTGACACATTATTAGATGTCGAACCCCCACTATTCTTCAATTTTAAAGAAAATTTATATTCATAAAAATCAACGTCATTAGATTCAATGATAACCCGTTTTTTCAAGTCATAAAATCTATAAGCTTTTCTATTCACCGCATAATCAATAAACACACATTCATATGCTCTATTTGCAAGTTTCCTACTTTTAGGATCAGGAATTCGAACATATGCCAAACAACCCTAAGTTTTAAAATAAGACAAATTTGGTTTCTTATTTTTGAAAACTTCATAAGGTAAAATTTTACTATCCGATTTGGAAACTCTATTAAGCACATAGCAAATAGTCAACAAAATCTCACCCCACCAGTGAGAAGCCGCACCGGAGTTAAGTATAATAACAACTACAGATTCGGCAAAAGTTCTATTTTTTCTTTCAGTCTTGCCATTCATTTATGGAGAATAAGGTACAGTTTTTTCATGTATTATCCCATGAGAATTATAATACTCAATAAAACTATCAGAATCATATTCAATTTCTCTATTACTACGCAACCTCTTAATTTTCTTACTGCATTGATTTTCAATTTCGGTCACATATAATTTGAACTTATCAAATGTTTCACTTTTATTTTTCATGAGATAAATAAAAGTATAATTAGAGGAATCATCAATGAATGTAATCAAAATAGCGTTTTCTATTTCTAGTCAAGACACCATCAATTCATAAATGTCAGAATGTATCAAATCAAGTGGTTCAGATTATCTAATTATTAACTTATGAGGGGTTTTGGTAATCTTAGCTTGACTACAGTATTCACACTTTTCAAAATCATTCAAAGTCAATTTCGGAATCAATTCTAAGTTACTCATGTTTTTAATAATGCGTTTGTTAACGTGACAGAGTCTAGTATGCCAAATATTAATAGAACACAACATGTAAGCAAAAGTTGAAATTTTATTAGCATCAACATTCAATTTGAACATTCCATCAGTAGCATAACCCTTTCCAACAAATACATTATTCTTAGTTCTAGTGTACAAATCAACCCCAATAGTTTGAGTAAACCTAGTCTTGTTGAGAAGATAGCCTGAAACCAAGTTCTTTTTCATCTCTGGAGTGTACAAAACATCCTTAAAAAGACTATTTTTCCAGAGGTAAATTTTAACTCCACCTCACTAAAACCAGCAATAATAGTGGAGTGAGAATCACCCAACAACACTTTCTTGTTTATTGTTTCAGAATAGGACCTGAACATAGCATGATCATAGCAAATATAGCGGGATGCACCAGTGTCTACCCAACACCTTTCGGATCTACCAACTATATTAATTTTAGAAATCATAGCCACCAGTTGGTCTTCGGTTAGATTCGTCTGCAGAACAGGACAACGTCTAATTCGGCAGTTCCAAGCCATATGGCTCGCCTTTCTACAGTTATAACAAATAAAATGTCCAGACTCATTTCTTGAAGGGGGTTTTTGTCCATTCTGTTACGATTTTGATTCTTCATAATTTTCCTTTTAGGTTTTAGAACAACAGATGAGGATTTTTTGTGAGTGTTGTTGGTTACAACAAGCACTTCATCTTTCTGATCTTGTTTACGGGCTGTTTTTTCAATACGAAAACAATTAATCAAACTTTCTAAAGAAAAATCTCTTGTTTTGCGCCTGAGAGTATTCTTAAAATCTTTGCAATTGGGGGGGGTAATTTTTCAATCAATACAGCAATTTGAAATTGTTCATCAAGTGTCATACATTCAGTAATAATTTCATGAGCAATTTTTTGAAGTTCATGAGACTAAGTTTCGACAGATTTGTCGTCAGTTAATTGGTATTTCAGCTAACGGCTGACAACATACTTTTTCGTTCTAGCCCCCTTAGTGTCATATTTTTTCTGAAGAGCATCCCAGATTTTCTTTGCAGTGTTGTTAGAACAATAATAGTCATAGAAGTCATCAGACAGACCATTAAGAATAAAATTTTTACAACGAAAATCATTTTCAATCCAATTATTAACTTCCTGAAACTGAGCATCAGTAGGTTCTTCAAGTAGCACATGTTTTTCAGTAGTACAGACATATGCTACTTTTTCCATGGTTAGGAAAAATAACATCTTCTATCTCCATCTTTTAAAATGAGCCCCTTCGAAATGGAAAGGCTTGTTCAGATCAATAGTGGTTTGTTTAGACTAGCGTTCAGTAGACATGACAGATGATAGACTCGTCTTAAAATTGTTGCTGCATAATTAAAATAAAGAATAAAGTTACCAAATTTTCTTGGGCTGAGTCGCGGACTAGGTCGCTCTATTTAAGACATTTCGCGGCTCTGTCTAAGATTGTGTAAGCAGTGTTTAGCCTCGTCGTCCCCAAGATAAAACAGCCTAGAAATCACCTCTGTCTAGGACCTTCTCTGTACGGTAGAAGTCCCGAAAATCAAAAACACCCTACACTACATTGCTGGGAAACAAAGAACAATTTTTGCAAAGAAAAACAGAAAGGAAAATTTAGAGCGTTCTCTTCTCTATATCTTTTTTTTGGCTTCTAATATGTAGTATATAAATCCACTGACAAGTGGAGCAATCTTTCCTTTTAATAATTGTAAGGCATGGAGCAATATTTTCCTTAATAATTGTAAGGCATGGAGCAATCTTTCCCTTTAATAATTGTAAGGTAAGCGGAACACTTTTTGTACACCCCACCCCGGGTGCCCGTTACCCAAGGTCAGGCGTGACGTCAACCTGACGTTACCAGACCAATCCACGAGTACCCAAATATACAATATATACATACACACTCGCGCTATTGTAAATTTTTTCTCAAAAAAAATAAAATAAAATAAATATATATATATATATATATACCTGTTCTCAAATTTTGGGAGCACACTTGTCCCGAATATCCATAACCAAAACTAATAATTATACCTGAACCTTTCACTGTTCACGTTCGACCGACTCATCTCCAACACGACACGACCTCCGGACTCTCCTTAATGCCAATAGTGGACCAACTCCTAGTTGCGATACCTGAAACCAAATTTTTTTATTGATGTACTGTTTTCATAATAAAAAATATTTTATGAATCAAGTATGAATAATAAACACCACGTTTCGAAAATACAATATTATACAATCACATACTTGATTCCGTTGCCACTAATGAAATGAAACAATATAACAACAATACCGTATATCACACACCATATTCGGAACCCGTTTCCTACTGTCATCAATGTAAAGAAATAGTGTATTTAAAACACCCAATATAAATATAATATAATCACCCACCATACGGAAATCCAATTTTTCTGTCCCCAATGAAATAGACCAATATATATATATATATACGAAAATCCAATTTTTTCTGTCCCCAAGGAAATAGACCAATATATATATATATATATATATATATATATATATATATATATATATATATATATTGAAAATATCTAATCCAAATAATTTAAATCACCCAGTGCAACAAATAGTATATATATATACGCCAATCCATTTTCAAGTAATACATTTAAACCAACTCAATCCAGACAATTTATCATCAAACATATCACACCCTTTTTCCTACTAGCCATAGAATCGTTTTTATCTCACGATCGGGAGTTGCAACGGTGCCGTACCACCCACAGGGTTTGCACTCCCTGACGGGTCAATCCACATTCCTTGCGGGAAAAAAATCTACATCCCTTGCAAGAAGTAAATTCGCATCCCTTACAAGAAGAAATTATGACGTAGTTGGACGAAAATCACCTTCCTACCTTAAAAATCGACTTAATCCAAAATCATTATTCCATCTTTAAAACCGACACAATTAAAGAATCATCTTTTCCACCTTTATCACCAAAACTACTTGATCCATATAAGTTGAAAATACGTCCATTTTTATATAAGCACGTTTTTCACAATTTATACGAAATAAACTTTGTAGATTTACATAGAAGATAGTACACTCACCTCTTTCTCCGCTGCAGAAACGTCACTGTCCGAAACCTACTGGGACGCTAGTGCCTGTGAACCTGTTCCGAATCTTCTACCGGCCTAAAAGTTGATTTTCGGTGTTTGATTTTTATTTGATTTCCCCTCTTTTTTTTTCTCTTCCTTTTTCTTCCTTCTTTGCGTTTGCTTTTGTTCTACACCTGACCTCACTACCGCCCCCACCGCCGCGGCGGTCGTTTGACCATTTTTGTTCTCATTCTGTTCTCAGCCGACCGACAACGATCACCCACCACCTAACTCTGAACGCTCACCAAACGACCGACGAAGATCACCCACCACCTACGTCGAACCACTCTCTTTCTCCTTCTCTAGGTTTTTCTGTTTCTGTTTGCTCCTAGTTTATCGCCAACACACATACACACACACACACTTCACTCAACCGCCCCGCGACCACCTTACACACAACGACCGAACACCCACGCCGTCGAATGATGACGATCACTCACACACAACGGAACACACACACCTACAGACGACAGATACACATACGCTGAAACCCACCGGCGATCAGAATAGAGCACGCACATGAAATACACATATACGGACTGGAGAGCAACACCACACACACACCGCAGCAGATCAGAGCGCACACACACACACACCCATACACACAGTTGGCAAAAAAAAAAAAAAAAACAGAGTACACACACACACACACACACACACTTGCATGGCTGAACGATACACTCCAATCACTCTCCCACACACGTCGTCTGAACCTGCTCCGCCAGCGATGAGAACACCCATGCCAAAGAACTCATGACGAACAAAACCCACTACCCCGATCCTCTCTCCCTTCCATTTTCTGATTTATTCTTTTGGGTTCTAGAATGTGTGAATATATATATATATATATATATATATATATATATATATATATATATATATATATTAATGTTTTTAATATTTGTGAATTAACCCCCTAAATTTTTTAAATTAAATAATAAATAATACATTATACCCCGTATTTTTTCTAAATGCTCTAAAATGCAATTAAAGTTATGCACGTGCTAAAATTAGGGTCTTACACTTTCATTCTAATAATTGTGAGATAAGTGTACGTTGGAAAGTTAGTGGAGATGATAAGAGGAAATCATGTTGATTGTCCAAATAGTGGAGGGATTATTAATTAAAATAATATAATATTATTTAATAAAATAATATAAGAAAAAATAAAATTTTATTTTATTAAAATAATATAATAAATTTTGTCTAAACAATATTAAGAGCCATCTCACTTCACACGCGGGCTCGGCATGGTTGGACGGTAGAGCGAGTATGGTAAATCAATAGGGATAGGATTCATCTTCCTTCCACAAAATGTGGGTACCATTTGGAGCACACCCCAAGTATCTAACTCATCCCCTTATAACCTCCTCTAGAGTCTTATTCCCAAGTAATGTGGGATAAGAGAACAATAGAGGGAAAACTAGTAACTAGTGGCACTTGATTTATTTTACAAGTAAAAAATTCACACATGTTCCAACATTTTACTAATTGTGGGGACAACCACCACCACCTCCACCACCGCGCGAACACCGCCCTGCAAAAGCTCTAACCGTTTCCCTGGTTAGATTCTGCCGTCGCTTTCTCAATTTTGTCCCTATTGTTCGTTGAGAAACATGATGGCCGCATGGGCTTTTCTCTCTTTCTTCATCCATTTCTTCCCTGCTTCCTTTGTTTTCAACCCCATGTACGAACAGAGCTCCGTAAACAAAAGCTCTCTACTCGTTCTTATAGCTTCTTCTCTTGGGGCCAATTGTGGGTCGGTGATGGGGGAGGAGTTTAGCAGACAAAGTGAAATATACTTGGCAGAAATTCGGCACCGAATGCTCTTAAGGCTTCACAAATCGTCAACGACGAATGAAGAAGAAATTCAAGAACTTCGCCCTTCTCCGATCAAACGGCTTCTTCTCCGACTAATGGTTGAACAGAGGCTTTTCTCTCTTTTCCCCTCAACGAACGGCTAAATAAAGGCTTTTTTTCTTCCGACGAACAACTTTGACGATCGAACGAGCATCCTCCTCCGACGAGCTTCAAAGTCTGCAACCAAGCAGCTTCCTCTGATGAGCTTCTAACGAAGACCTCGACGATGTTTCCACTCTTCGACGACGACGATGACGAAACCAAGCAACCTCCGATGAGCTTTAACACTCGCGGTCTTTCTCTCCCTTCGACGAGCTGTTGAGTTGTACTCTCTCTAGAAAAATCTAATCTAAAGACAAGAGGGTAAATTGGTCATTTTATTTAGAACTTTTTTATTGTATAAAATATGATAAAAACAAGGAGTATAAGAGTCTTTTCATACACAAAAATCAGTTAATAAGGTTGACTGGTATTTGTCAAATGACAGGAGAAATTTCTGGTATAAGTAGTCTTTGATATAAACCCAATAAATAAATAAATAAATAAAAAGATTAATAGCACTTTACTCTCTTGTAATTTAGTCAATTTGTACTTTATTCCCTGTGGTTTGAAAATCGTCACTTATCCTCCTGTGGTAAGATATTTGTTATATTTACTCCTCCTATATCAGGGGGTAAGTGATTTAAAAATCTAATCACAGGAGAGTAAATGACGATTTTCAAACTATAGGAATAAATGCATATCAGTCAAACCACGTGGGTAAAGTTTAATTAACCCTAAATAAAATGGATGAAGTGGCACTAGAAAGTCTTGGCATGCAGGCTGCGGAACAGCGTTGTCTTGTTCCGGACTATCCAGAATCCGCATTGAAATGCCCGACCAAAGTTCCCCCAGGTTTTTGACACGTAGTTCTTCCTCCGAAAATGAAAACCAAAATCAATGAAAATCAAAAATTCAAAAATCAATTCCGTCATCCACCTTCTCTCTCTACAACTACCATTTCTCTTTTGGATCCCACGCTATTGACGCACGATTGATTGTCGTTCTGGATCCATTTGAGAAGGTCCTTTTGTGATCGGAACCAATGGCGTCGTCGGAGCAGTTAATGGCCGAAGGAGGTGGAGGTTCACGTTACGTGAAAATGGAAACGGAGCCGCTGCCGACGATGATGTCGTCGTTCTTCTCGTTTCATCATAATTACCAGGGCCCCGAGTCAACTCGAATTTTCGATGAGTTGCCCAAGGCTACGATCGTACAGGTCTCTCGTCCAGACGCCGGCGATATCAGCCCGATGCTTCTGACGTACACCATTGAGTTCGAATACAAACAGGCATGGCATATCTATGTCGCACATCCTTTAAAATTCATGTTTCCGTTTAAAATTTATGTTGACTATCTGTTTATCTGTTGCGGTTGCGATTTGCGATAAGTTGGTCGAAGTCTTAACACAGTTTTGATGATTTTCAAGCTCAAGTGAATTCTTATTTGAAATATCGAATTTGAGTCGGGAAGATAAACACATGTTAACTTCACCTGAATCTGACATCGGATGTTTGAATTTACTTATTTTTGCTCTGAGATGGTTCTATACTTAGAGGCGATCAACTCATTGCTCTTTGAACCAGCGGATTAGGAGAATAACTTGAATCTCAATTCTGCAACCTCTATGTGCCCAAGAAAGTTTGCTTCCACCAAAGTAGATTGAAACGTAGGAAGTAAGTAGATGACTAGGCTTCAAAGAATTGAATTATAAATAAAGAAGTTGCAATCGGGTAGGAGGTTTCTATGATTGCTGACCTCTTGCTCATTTTGATCGTGAAATATTGTCTAAAATCTTAAAACTGAAAATATAAAATATAAGATTCTATCCAATTTACTGTTTGCCTTCCTAAAAGGTAAGATAAATGATAAAATGATTATACCACTGGAATTTTTCTGCCATCCAATGTGTCCTAGACTCCTAGCCTACCAGGTTGATATGTCGCTAGTTTTTTTTTTTTTTTTTCAATGGTAGCAGGTGTAATCTTGTGACCGTCTTCTCTGCATAATATGTATTATTCGGTTATTGGTTGTTACGATTTTCTGTTTTATTCTTCTTTTACTTTATTTGTTTGGTTTCGGAAAATTGACGATTCAATGTATGGCGTCCTACTTTCCCTGCTCATTTCTAGTTCAAGTGGCAATTAGTGAAGAAGGCTTCACACGTGTTCTATTTACACTTTGCGTTGAAGAAACGTGCATTTTTCGAGGAAATTCATGAGAAGCAAGAGCAGGTTTGTTTAGTCAGATTCTTGTAACTGTAATTTGTATTTTACTTCTGTAACATCAGTGACCTTGTGAGTAAGCTCTTGTTGCTGCTGATCTTACTTATTGCTATGCAACCATAATTTTGCTTTGATGTATTGCATTTGGCTTATTGTAAAAAAGGTTAAAGAATGGCTCCAGAATCTTGGAATTGGAGATCATGCCCCAGTTATGCAAGATGATGATGAACCAGATGATGAGACCCTTCCATTACGTAACGATGGAAGTGTTAGAAACAGGTGAGAATTCAGTATGTACTATGTAGCACTTCTGAAATGGGTGGGAAGTATGAAATACATCCATTCCTGCTATAATTTTTATAATTCTTACAGGTGATTTTTTGTTCAGAGATGTTCCATCAAGTGCTGCACTGCCAATCATTAGGCCGGCACTAGGAAGGCAACATTCTATGTCGGATCGAGCAAAAAATGCAATGCAAGGTTACTTGAATCACTTTCTTGGAAACATGGATATCGTTAACTCCATGGAGGTATGCTGGAAAGATTCATTTGATAAGTTTTTTATTCTCTAGTTTTGGGAGGTTTTTGGAGACATGGGGGATGGGAGGATTTTTTTTGGTGCTTGTTGGGAAGCCTCTTACTACTTTACCATCTTACGTTAATAAAGAAATGAACATAATTGTTCTTGCGTTGGTGTTGGCCATGGTATGGAATTGCTAATATTGGTAATAAGTTAAATGCATTAGTTAAATAAATAAAGTGTTAGGGCATTACAATTTTCACTATGATAGACAAGGCAAGCATGGTGTCTATTTAGTAATTAACTAATTATTAATGTTATAAAGTTGTCAGTATCCTTAACACACTCAATTCTTGCTCCTGTGTCTTTCGCCTTCAGAGTTAATATTATTAGGTGAATCTCTGGTGATTAAGTATCTCTGTACAGATTTTATTTCTGCATTTTTCACAGCGACTGACTGTGTATGTAGGTGTGCAAGTTTTTGGAGGTTTCTAGTTTATCATTTTCGCCAGAGTATGGCCCCAAACTAAAAGAAGACTATGTAATGGTGAAGCACCTACCAAATATTCCGAGTGATGATGATGATAGGAGATGTTGTGCATGCAATTGCTTCAGTTGTTGCAAGGATAATTGGCAAAAGGTTATATTATCTCATCTATCTTTAATGCATATGCATGTGATGTGTTTTATTCCACGTGGCTCTTAAGAAAAGGTTTTGTCAGTCTGTTACTCCCACCTTCATGAAGATGGCTCCATGAATGACAATTAAATCACTAGTCAAATGTAAAGGTGCAATATCAATTACAGTTTACAAATCTTACTACCCCCAAATGAAAGTCCCAATTTGCACGAGTTCTTTTTCTTACACTTTTCATTCAGATTCAAGTAGAGGTTGTTGGTTAGAATTCTTCATCCTGACAGCTTCATGGGTGCCATATAACAATGGAATTCAGAGGGCATTCAAACATTCTATGTGATTATCAATTCCATTGCTACCTAAATCACAAAGTTACACCATGTTGCCTTATATCATGGTTTGAGCTGGTACCGAGATCCTGAAATATCTGATTCTAAGCAAGTTGAACAAGGCTCATTTTTTTTTTTTTCACTCATCAAGCTAACCCAGCCCTTTATTTTATTTGGTTTTGATGCCTACTAACTGACACTAATGAAACCATTTTTTATTCTTTATTATATTTTACATTTATTGCTTCTAGGAAATTTGTGCCGCAACCACAAAAATTACAGAGTTCATGTGTCGAATCCCATGTTGTCTCAATGAGGCTTTTGAGATTAGTATATAAATCAAAAGAACTACCCACCTATTACCATATGGTTTTAGGTTGAAACCTCCTAAGATGGTATTGAAGTTAGGTTCATTTTCTTTCCCCTGAGTCATCTGGCAATCTCTAAACTTTACATTCTGGTCATTATGATCAACCTCTCGATTTTTGTAAATCGCTTCATGTGCAAGCTGAGGTTGCGCATGAAAGTGTGTTTTGAATCCTCTCTTCAATACTACTTCCCAAACTAATATAGAAGTCGAAAGAGTTACTCCACCTATTGCCATTTAGATATTAAGAGTACTGCCACCAATTTCTGTAATGCACTATATTTGGTAATTATTCTCTTTATTTTTTTATTCAACTGTAATATGGCTAAATCTTTAATCTTATCATGTGCCCGGATTTTTTCAGGTGTGGGCTGTGCTGAAACCTGGTTTCTTGGCCCTGCTAAAAACTCCTTTTGATACCAAGCCTTTAGACATAGTTGTTTTCGATGTTCTGCCAGCATCTGATGAAAATGGAGAGGGCCGAGTATCACTGGCAAGAGAGATAAAGGACCATAACCCTCTACGGCATTCATTCATGGTGAGCAGAAGTGCCCTCTCCCTCTTTTGGAGCAGCAAGTGAAGCTGACACATTTTCTTTTTCAAAAAGGAAAAAAGGAAATGGAAAAAAATAGTCCATAGGTACTATATTATTATTGTGGTTGACGTGTCCGTAATGATGTTTCGCACTTGGAAGCGTACCTTATGTGATTTTATCCATCCTAATTCAGTGAATGGGCAGTTGTAGTAAATTGAGTTGGGTAAATAAGTTATATGGTATTTTGATAGAGGCTCTATCATTGTACCCCCTCATTTTTCCGGACAATTAGAGTCCTACAGTCTCTTCGACAAATTGTGTTCTTAACCAGAAGTTGTTCGGGAAATATTTCAACCCATGGCGCCAGGAAAGAAAGTAGATTCCTGATATACTTTACTGCCTTGTTCTGTTAGAAGACAATCTGCTTTTCTGAAGTTCAAAATTTTGATTTTCAAGGAGAACAATTTTAATTACCCAATCAAAAATTCCAGTTCTTGATTTTATTTAAAGATTCTTCTTTTCCCCTTTGAATAGTGATACATTTGAGGTTTACCCTAACAGAAGCTTTTACACCTTCTAGGGATTTTTACTGTGTATTCATTGCTAGGTTTGAAGTTATCTAGCACTTTGTGAGAGCTCTCCTGGATTTGTTATCCAATTTGGCTATTTATATTTATTTCCCATGAAACTAATGAAGTATTAGTGACTGAAAATTGGTGGATATGAAACAACATTCGTCCTTAAGTTATTTTTCATGTTTGAAGAAAATACTTAATTAAATTTGATTTAACGAATGTTCACATTCTGACAAAGCTAAAAAAATTAAAATAGGTATCATGCGGAACACGGAGCATAAAGTTAAGAACTAAGAGTAATTCTAAAGTTAAAGATTGGGTTGCTGCAATTAATGATGCTGGCCTTCGCCCCCCTGAGGGTTGGTGTCACCCTCACCGCTTTGGTTCTTTTGCTCCTCCGAGGGGCTTGATGGAAGACGATAGTCAAGCTCAGTGGTTTATTGATGGTCGAGCAGCATTTGAAGCTATTGCTTTGGCAATTGAGGAAGCAAAATCGGAGGTTAGTTCCTGCTTTGGCATCGCGACTTAGTGACTGATTTCTTTCCCTTGTTTAACTAAAATTGAGTTTTAAAACAACAATTGGATGATTAAAGTTTAATGCAGATATTTATTTGTGGCTGGTGGCTGTGTCCAGAATTGTATCTGCGACGTCCGTTTCACGCTCATGCATCTTCGAGACTTGATGCTTTATTGGACGCAAAAGCCAAGCAAGGTGTTCAGGTACAAAACCTCTAATGAGTTCTCATTGTCATGTGAGTCAAGGAAACTTATATTTATGATATACTTATCACTCATGAAGCAAATGGCTGAATTCTTGGTTGGTGATTGGAAAGACCATTTCAGTTCCTTGGTATTTGTCTACTTACGATTTTCATGTTTTTACCTTGAGACTTAAAGACCATGAATTATAAATTTTCATATGCATTATACTTATCCATCATTAAAAAAAAGTTGCTTGTCAAAAATTGAAAAAACTTAAATTTTAGAATTTTGAGGCGGGTTTGCAATCAAACTTTTCTAATATTCCAGCTTTCATTATTGCACAACTCAGCTCCTAGTTCTTGTGCAGATACTAGTTGCGTTTACTGACAGCATTTTGCTATCTGCTGTTCTTCTAAACATTTCATGAATTAGAAATTTAGAATTCATTCAAAAGAGTTTTTATAGTATGTTTATTCAGAAAAAAAGAAAAAGAAAAAAAAAAGAGTTTTTATAGCATATTTGTCTGTTTAGGTATCTAATTTTGAAATTTCATTCTCTATCTTTTATGTTCTATCAATCTTTCTATATTGTCAGTTTGGCCCTCTTTAAAGACTTAACAATTGATAGACTTTTATGATCTGTATGAAAGTTTTCATTACTAGCTCCTTATGTGAGCCACATTGATGTTATGTAAAACACTAGCATTTGCCCGTGCCTAAAGGCACTCCCTCAATATAAATTATAAATATAAAATATTAATACTGTTATCAATTTAAGAATAAAATTAGCAAGTTCCTCCGTTCCTAAATAATTGTCCTACTTTCCTTTTTAAGATATTCGTAAATAATTGTCCACTTTCTTTTTTTTCTTCACAAATATATTAATTACTTTTCCCAAAGTAGCCCTCTTCTCAACAACTCATTTAATTTTACAAAACATTTAACATTTATACACATTTTCCAACAAAGGAAATATAGTAAAGTAAAAAATATTTTCACCACTAGCTAAAACTTTATGTAAAGTCAAAAAAGACAAGTTTTTAGGTATGGAGGGAGTATTTAATTTTTCTTTTTTTTTTTCTTGTATCTTTTTTTAAATGAGTTTTAATTAAGAACTAGCTTAAATTTTGTTTTCTTTTTGATTGCAAGTAATGATTTTGTGTGGACTAGTATTATTTATTTATTTTGTTTTAAAATTCAATTTAATGTGATGGTTTATGGTGGAGCAAATCTTGTTGGTTGATGAGGACTAAATCTAAACCAATAGGTTTCTATGTGGACTAAATATTAACCGTTGTATTTAAGAGGTATATTGGATTTTGGATCTAATTGGGGTAAATCCTGACCACTGTGTCAAAGAGCATTTTTGGAGGATGACATTCCTCCCATATTATATTGATATTTATTCTAAAAAAAATATGCATAATTGGCTCTTCTTTTTTCCCTTTTGTTGTTGTTGTTGTTGTTATATATTTTTGAAAATTATATGTAAGGTTCACTTCAAGTTTTGGTGGTGGTGTTCTATCTTGTTGTTCGGGTTAAAACTATAATTAGTAATGAATTGCAGATTTATATTCTTCTATACAAAGAGGTTGCTCTTGCTTTGAAAATCAACAGTGTTTATAGTAAGAGGAAGCTTCTTGACATCCATGAAAATGTTAGAGTACTTCGTTATCCTGACCATTTCTCCAGTGGTGTCTATCTTTGGTAAGTTATTTAACACTGATCCGATCCAGTCTTGCAATTCAAAGTTGATGCTTGGTGGCTGCTGATATTTATTTCTGATTGCATGTAGGTCTCACCATGAAAAACTTGTTATAGTTGACTACCGAATTTGCTTTATTGGAGGACTGGATCTATGTTTTGGCCGTTATGACTCGCCTGAACACAAAGTGGGTGATTACCCATCTACGATATGGCCTGGAAAGGACTATTATAACCCAAGGTCAGTTGCATCTTGTCGCTGCACTGAGATCCTGGTTCTGAAAGTAATGGCATGTGGTTAGAAACTTAGAATATCCACTTTGTTTGAATGCTTGCAATGCGTCCTGATCACCAGTTTTTTCCTGTGATTTGGTTGGGTATAATCTCGATTTTTGTAATCGAAAGGTCATACTATGTAAATAAAAATTTTAATTTCCAATTTTTTCTAGAGAATCGGAACCAAATTGTTGGGAAGATACAATCAAGGATGAATTAGATCGTGGAAAATTTCCACGTATGCCATGGCATGATGTTCATTGTGCCCTTTGGGGCCCAGCTTGCCGCGATGTTGCTAGGCATTTTGTTCAGCGATGGAATTATGCGAAGGTTAGTTTCTGTTCTTAAAGTGAAATAGCGACACACCAAATTTTTATACTATTTTACTATCTACATTGCTATTCAACTTTTCAGAGAAATAAAGCTCCAAATGAACAAGCAATTCCACTACTAATGCCTCAGCAGCACATGGTTATTCCCCACTACATGGGTGGAGAGATTGAGACTGAAAGTAATAACGCTGAAGAAAATAGTAAGGGCATTAAAAGACAAGATTCCTTTTCCTCTCGATCATCGGCTCAAGATATCCCGTTGCTTATGCCTCAAGAGGCTTACGGGTTGGATGCTTCAAAAGGAGAGCCAAATTTAAATGGGTTTGATGCATCCCATGATAGCCATGATCAACCACATAAGGCCCACAGGAGTCCTTTCTTTATCCGTAAATCAAAGATTGGACATTCTGGTCCAGATATGCCAATGAAGGGCTTTGTAGATGACCGCGACTCCGTGGATATTCAACGAGAACTGTTATCAGATGTGATGTTAAAGCCTGGAGCAAAAGCTTCAGACAGAGATTGGTGGGAGACACAAGAGCGAGGTGATAAGGTTGTTTCTGCAGATGAATCTGGAGAAGTTGGTCCTCGTGTTTCATGTCGCTGTCAGGTGGGTTCTAACTGTTGAATTGACCCATTTTTCCTTGGGCTTTCACATGGTACCTGTCTTCCTCAAATTTATTTTCAATAACTATCATTTTTCCCGCAGTACGCTTCATTTTCTCTCTGCTCTGGCTTGCTGCCTAGTTGAAGGGGAAAAAGTATAAAAGTATCTAGTTCAATATATAGTTAAATAACTCCACATCATCTCAATTGAATAATTTGGCTATACTTTTTCAAGGGTAAAAAAGAAAGGGTTTTTAAACTTCTCGAGTTAATTGCCATCTTGAGGGGCATTTAAAATCTCAGTGGAGGTTTGCAATATATTAATAACTTAATGCATGATAACAGTGGATTACAGTTTTTTTTTGGGGGGGGGGGGGGGGGGGGGTTGTTGGAGAGTAAAGGATGAGTTGAGGGGCTTCTGACGCAGAAGAGTTGGATGGAGTCGGGGGCTCCTGACATAAAGGGGGGAAGAGAGCAAAAATGAAAGAGGGTGTTTGCATGAGAATTTCTATTCCCAAAATTTAGAAAAATGCAATCTATGTGGTTTATTTTTACCAAAAGCAGTTGTCACAGTCATCAGAATGTATATACAATTGAAATGTCTGTTGATTTGTATTATATGCATATGTATGTATGTTTATAATAGATGGCCCCTTTATCATCAATGGTCTCTCATTTTCAGGTTCTGAGGAGTGTCAGTCAATGGTCTGCTGGAACAAGCCAAATTGAAGAAAGCATTCACAATGCCTATTGTTCTCTTATTGAGAAAGCAGAACACTTCATCTATGTTGAGGTACGCTATTGAGAGACTTCCGCCTTGAAATCTTACATTTGATTCATTCTGTAGTTTTGTGAAGAGAAATTCTATGACCCTTCATATATTATCCCTCTCATTTTTAGTGTTCTTGTTTGTCTTTTTGTCTTTCTTTTCCTTTTCTTTTGGGGTGGGATGAGGTGTGGGGATCTACTTCATTAGATATAAGAGTAGTTGAAAAAGAGTAAAAGAGATGCATCAAGTGAGCACCTGGAAGGAACCCAAGTACCCTTAAGCAGCAGCTACAACTACCAAGCTAGCAACCCTTTTTTATCACACAATAACATAAGAGTTTTAACGTTTGCATCCTGAATTTCTGTACCAGGCTTAGGCACCGAAGGACCTCGTTTCTTTGGCAAGTCTGTTTTAACCAAACCTAAGAGCCAATCTTCTGAATTACACGGTCTTAAGAACTACTTATAGCTGATTGCATAAACAAGGCACAACCTTCATCAAGCATCATACCTCTTCTTCAAATAGGGATTCTCTGTATACTTTATAAGGAAAAAGTACATTAAGAGCTACATAGTGCTTTTCTAATGGAGTTACAAACAGGCGTATAACTTTTCGCCTGGATTTCTGAAATGCGTTAAGAAAAATGTTTGCTAGATTTACCAAAAAAAGACGATATACAATAGAAGAGGAAAGACAAAACATTTATGTAGTTTAATTGACGTGATCACAACGGGTCTATGTAGTTTTGCAAGTCTTAAACTTGGCCCCATCCAATCATTCCAGAGTTTATTCTACTCAATCATATAGCACTGATAACAGAGATATCTTCTTCAATACATTTATTTTAATTTGAATAACTTAATTAGGGAAAATATATGAGAAGATGTTGAAAGCTTACCACGAATTTGATGACAGTTTTCTTTTTCCGTAATTGCTTTGCTATTATCATGTGCCGCTTGTATCCAGAGACATTCCTATATTTTAATTTACTGACCATATTGATGTCTCTCAACTATTTTTTTCCAGAATCAGTTCTTCATCTCAGGTCTTTCAGGAGATGAGATAATTCGAAACCGTGTATTAGAAGCACTGTACAGGCGAATCATGCGAGCATACCATGAGAAGAAATGCTTCAGGGTTATTATTGTTGTACCGCTCCTACCCGGCTTTCAGGTTATTATAGTGATGCTGGAATCTGCCTTCAATTTTTTTGAATGTTAGATTTAGGGCCTGTTTGATAACACTAAAAATTAAGTGTTAGTGCTGAAATTATAATTACTCAGTATATTATGTATGTACTATTTTAATACTTTTAATTTCAAAAACGTTATCCTTCTACAATTTTTATTCCCTAAAATAATTTTTACAACTTTCTATTTTCAAAATATTCTCTCTCTACAACTTTTTCTCTCAATTTTTTCTCAATTTAGTACTTTCTCTATCTATAATTGTTTGTATATAATTGTTTTTTGCAAAATTTTATAGTAGTGATGTTAAATGATGGTTGTGGTAAATAGATGTTTCATGGTTTTAAGTGAGAAATATTAAAAAAATTTAGTGAGTCACATATCACTTCAACTTTTGAACAATTTTTAAGAGATGTTTATATTTTACGTAGTTGTTTTATTCTGTTATCAAATACACTTAATTGATAAATACTTAATTTATTCAGTTTTAAGTGTTGAATTGTATTATCAAATGAGTCCTTAGTCTTTTTTTTTTTTTTTTTTTTTTTTTTTTACAGGGTGGTTTGGATGACGGTGGTGCTGCATCTGTGAGAGCCATTATGCATTGGCAATACCGAACGATATGTAGAGGACAAAACTCGATAATGCATAATCTTTGTTATGTTCTCGGTTCTAGGGTACATGATTACATATCCTTTCATGGTCTCAGATCTTATGGAAGGCTTTATGATGGTGGTCCAGTGGCTTCTAGTCAGGTATACAATCTGAGACACTGAATCAGTAGGCTTTACTGCTTTCTTGGTCTTGATTAAGTACAGAAGTCATTCATGAGCATCTCTTGTTTCTGAAGGTGTATGTGCATAGCAAGATCATGATAATTGATGATTGTGCTGCCTTGATTGGATCTGCTAATATTAATGACAGAAGTTTGCTTGGATCAAGAGACTCTGAGGTATTTTATGTATATATGCTAATATATACCTTGTGCCTAAATGCAATGAATTTAATTCAATACATTAATCTTGATGTCCGATAGTTCAAATACTTAAAAAATGAAAATATATTTTGTTGGGAGTTTATTATATAATATAAAAGTTCAAATATGAAAATTATATTAAATAAATAATAAAAAATATAATATACGGGGATTGTAGACATTAAATTTACATAAATTATAAAAATAATATATGTACATTAATTTAGTAATAATACTAAAATATTAAATTTACAAAAATTAAATTAAATTTACAAAAATTAAATTAAAGAATTAATATAAAAGCAGAAATATAATATAAAAAAAATTATTGACATTAAATTTACTGAAATTAGAGAAATGATATATGGATATTAAATTTAGTAATAATACTGAAACATTAATAGTATGTTTTGTTGGAAGGAGGGAAAGGAGAAAGGAAAAGAAAAATTAGTATAATATTTTTATTCATTGTGAAAGGAAAATTATTTTCGTTATTATTATTTGGTTAGGAAAGAAAAATGAAATGAAGGAAAATAATTCATTTTAATGTAATTTACTAATTTACCCTCATTTATTGCAAAAATAAATTAAAAATTGTATTATTAAAGATATAATTATAATTTTCTCTCTTCTTGAAAACTCTCCCTTATTTTCCATCCTATTTTCTTTTTAATTTTCTTATCCATCTTTTTTTTCCACCTAAACAAATGCACCCTAAATTTAAAGAAATTAAATTGAAAAATAATATTAAATTATATTCATTTTTTTTAAATCTGTGCCTCCAGGCACGGGTCATATGCTAGTTTCTCAATAAAATCTAAATTAACGGTTAGAAATACCTCTATCCATCCACTGATAAAAAATGTCAATTGTAAAGTATGTCCTGATATATTTATTATGTGTGTATATATTATTATATATATTTTTTCTTTTTGTAGCCAATTTTTTATTTTTGGTTTTTTTGATAAGCAACCTTTTGTTGATAAAGCTTTAACAAAATCGGGAAGTGAATTACAAAAGGACCAATACAATGCAAATACTAAGAGTCGAAACATACATAAGCGCAACCCCGAATAAATAAATCTTATACACAACAAACAGAACCCGATATAATTGGGCATTGAAATACAACTTGAAAAAATAAAATCAAGACAAAAAAGGCTAGTTTTTGCATGTCAGTATTTTCAATGCAGGTTGAAACTCATATCGTAACTTAGAAGTTATGTTTATGATTTACCACACTGGAGCTTAACAACTAAAGAATGATAGTAATGATTCTTTTTCAGATTGCGGTGTTAATTGAAGATAAAGAATTAGTCGATTCATCAATGGGAGGCAAGCCATGGAAGGCTGGCAGATTCTCTTTGAGTCTACGGCTTTCGCTATGGTCTGAACACCTTGGTCTTCGTCCTGAAGAGGTTTGTCGATATATGATCTTTCCAAAAGCCCCTTTTTGAAAAATAGTTTCTTATTTTTTTCTTAAAATAACTGTAAGGGTGCATTTGGATGAGGTATTTGAAGAAGGGTTTTGTAAAATTTGTAAAAAAAAATCTTCAATAAATTTCACAAATCCCTTGCTTAGTTTGTGTTTGGGTGAGGTATTTGAAGAAGGAATTTGATTTTGAAGAGTGATTTATAACAATTTCTTTAGGGTGTGTTTGGGTGAAGGATTTGGGTGAGGATTCATTTTAATAAGGAATTTTAAAATTTCATAATTTAAAATTCTTTGTTTGGCTACTTTTGTAAGGAAATTGCAAAATTCAATCAGATCTCAAAATGGGATTTAAAGGGGATAAAATGACATCTTAAAATACCTCATAATGAGTTATTATTTGTAAATCTTTCCGAATAAAGTAAACCTCTTCATCTCTGTTGAATCCCACATTGCTTGTGTTACCTGATCCTGAGATATATATAAGTCTAGAGGCAATCCTCGTTTTACAAGACGTCCTTTGAGAGTGAGTGAGGATCATTAGGTTGCTACAATCTCAAAATGAAATTACATCAATAAAATTCTTTTTTCAAATACCTCGACCAAATGCGTTATTATGAAGATCAATCCATATGGCCTGGATCATGAGAAACTAGATGGGGAAATAATTGAGAGAAAAACAGAGGGAGAGCAGGTGATGGTACATATCTAAATTTGGCTGATAACTTTTTCTTTATTCTTTTTGGCCCCTCTGATTCCAGGTTAGTCAAATACATGACCCCGTGGTTGATTCAACCTACAAAGACATATGGATGGCAACTGCAAAGGTGAGGACTACAACATATTTTTTTAGTTAAAACTCCTTTTGATGTTGACCGCACACCTGAATTTCCTGTTTTCTGTTCTAGTCCTTGATTTTCAGAATAATTTCTTTTTGAGAACAGAACAGAACTATTTGCCGATTTGCAATTTTTTTTTATTTTTGTTCCAAGTTTTTTGGGAATAGAAACACTAAGGTGCTGTTTGGTTAGTTTTTTTTTTTTTTTTTTGCATTAAATAAATTGGAATGAAATGGGATGAGAATCTTATTTTCATTTTAGAGTATTCTGAAAATAGAAACATCTTTGGTGAAGACCATTGTCCTAAAATTGTTTCTTTTAATTTATGAGAACAGAAACAAGGAACACGTTTGGTTGCAACAATTATTCTTTTTTTTTTTTTTCAAATGTATGGTGGCCGGCATGATGGTGGTGGCCAGCGGGATGGTGATGGGAATAGTTTTATGGGAGTGAATAGGAATCAACATTTTTTTGTTTCATAGATTCTTAAGGAAATCGTGAAATATTCTCAAATTACTCCCAAAATTTTGGGAGCAGTAATGTGTTTACCAAACGGGTTTCTGTACATTAATCACAAAATTTTGAGAACGGGAACAAGAATCAGGGAATAGAAACATTAACCAAACAGGGCCTAAGGTAGCGTTTGGCTGTGTGGAATTGAAACCTTAGAATTCGAAATAAATGCATGTAAATTTCTAATTCCAATTCCAAATTCTGAAGATCCAATTCTTTGAAACCAAACGCGACCTAAATACACCCCACCTTTACCAAACATGTGTTCTCTCTCATGGAAAACTGATTTGAAATCTCTTTGATTTTCTGAAAACTGTGTTGAAATTCCAAAACAAAAATATGTTTGAATTGTTCAGATGAAAGTATGTTTTATTTCTCTCTCTTTCTCTGTCTACAAGGCTGTAACTAACCTCCTAGAACAAATTTTATCGACAGACAAACACCACGATATACCAAGACGTATTCTCTTGCATCCCAAACGATCTTATACATTCCAGGTACAATCACTATTACCACTCTCTCTTTCATTTTTTACACTTTCCTCCCCCAAGTTTCTGATGTGTGCGAACAATTCAATTTCCAGAGCTTCACTTCGACAATGTATGGCGCATTGGAAGGAGAAACTCGGGCACACCACCATTGATTTAGGGATAGCACCAGATAAGCTTGAATCATATCAAGATGGAGATATTAAAGGGACCGATCCTATGGAGAGATTGGCATCTGTGAGAGGTCACCTTGTTTCCTTCCCTTTGGAATTCATGTGCCAAGAAGATTTAAGACCCTTTTTTAATGAAAGCGAGTACTATGCATCGGCTCAAGTTTTTCATTGAGTTTGTGCGCAAAAAGTCGTTTTTTTCCCCCCTTCGATTTGGTAGGATTTATCTAACCGACCTCCCCCCCCAACACACACAACAGCAATAACACACATACATATTCCAAATCTAGGGAATTTCAGCCATTTCTGTAAATTACTTATATATATATTCGGAGGAAGAAGGTGATGCACACTTTTGGAAATTTTAAGGTTGAAGAAAGTGATAAAATCCCACTTCCACCAGGGGTTAATGTAAAAACATGATTATTGATATATTGTTGTATAGACGTTATTTATTCACTTTTTTTTTGGGGGGGGGGGGGGGGGGGGGGGTTTGGTGATGTTTTTAACTTTCATCATATGCAAAGTGTTTGAATCATCATAAGTTTCATGTCGTCAATTTATGTTCTTCATGCCTTGCCCTTGCCAAATTCATGATATAGAATGGATGTTTATTCAAAATGCTATTTTGTTTTGCATACTAAATATCAAGTCTACATAAATGTCTCGCTATAGCGATCGATTAAGGGTCATCCAAAAGTTTAATGCCATCCAAAAGTTTAATGTCATCAAATTAATTTTAATAGTCTGGTCTTAAGTTTTTTTAAGTCCACCTCTCATTTTTGTAACTTCTTTTACTTGAATTGAATTATATTTTTTTTTGTGTTTTTATAAGTATCATCGTAAATAATTTTATTTTATCTTTTCTTCGGTGGGTGCTATTTATAAATTATCTTTAATAGTTCCATTCTTGATTTTTATCAATTCTTGGCTACTCACTCAGTTATCTTAACATCTTTATTTTCATCACATCAATTTTTTAGACATGTTTTGTATTTATCAGCTAACAATAAAATTTTTCAAGGCATATTTTTTTAAGTAAATTGAAAATGAAGAAAAGTAGTTGAAAATTGTTAAATTCTCGCTGATTACTAGATTTTTGTATAATTTAACGTGGCAAGTTATACGTTCTTAAATGATTTTTTTTTTTTTTACCTTTTGAATTTGTGATTGATAAGAGGATTAGATAAGAAAGTTGATAAAATTTATTTGTTAAAATATGTATAAAAAAAAAAAAAAGGGAGTGTATATAACTATTTTGGATATAGAAAAGAAAAAAATTGGACAATAATATTGCGAGGAAGGAGTATTTGACTTGCAATTGCATTAGGGGTCTGGATTGAGTGATTGGCCAATCAAATAATCACTTATCATTAAAAAAAAATTGAAAAATTTGGTAAAAGTTCTCATTTTATAAAATCATCACTCTATGGGATCTTATAACAGTAATTTTTTAACACATGACTAATCTTTAAAAAGTAATTTTTTGAGTCTTGAGACCTCTCAACAAGATTTTCTAAAATATATATAAAGGAAATTAATTTTCATTTTTTTTTAATTTAAATTTATTTTTCTAAAGAAAAAACTAATATTTTTTTCTCTCTCTTTTTACTTCTATTTTTTTTTTCTTTCAAAAAACTAAAATAAAAATTATTTTAGCTAAAATTTGAATTAAAGTTTTAATATTATCCATTTTTCAACATATTCGGTTAAATTAAATGAAAAGTTAGATTTCTATTTATTATAAGTAGAAGGAATTAAAGTGTCTGTTTTTAAATTAAAAGAGTCAAAATTGAATAAGATGAATATAAGGGAATAAAAGACAATTACTGCTTTAAAAAACAAGTGACGTTAAGGTTGCATTTGAATAAAAGATTTAATAAATCATTGGAATTTGTGAATGATGGAATTTCAAAATTTTAAATTTTGAAATTTCATTATTTAAAAAAAAAATTTGAATAATTTTTTTAGATGAAGAATTTGATTGTGTAATTTTATAATTTTTTTATTTGAATATCAAAATATAACTTTTTTAGATGAAGAATTTGATTGTGTAATTTTATAATTTTTTTATTTGGATATCAAAGTATTTTTTATGTAAAATTTTGAAATTCATTAAATTTTAATTTTAATAATAGAAAAAGTAAAAATATATTTAATAATATAATTTTTATTTTAGTAATTTAATAATATAGTTTTAACTTTACTAATTTAATAGTATAATTTTTAATAATGAAATTTTATAAATATAATTTTAATTATTGTATTTTTATACCTATTTTAATCATACAATTTTTATATTGGAATTTTTATTCTTTAAACAAATTTCATACTCTCTCTTCTTAATAGACCATTATAAAAATGAGATTATTATTTAGTCTTTTAACAAAATAAAATTATTTTTCAATTCTTCCATATTGAATATGAATGGACATCTTTACCCTAATATATTAGGGGTAAATAGAAATCCTGAAAACTAGTGGGAGAGAAGTTGTTTAGCTGTTTTCTAGAGAGAGAAGCTGTGACATGAGATTTGTGCCTTGGTTTTGAAAATTCATCTTCATCTGTTGTAGATCTGAGTTTCGGCGTAGAGCAGATCTGAGTTCCGACGAAGTCCATCCTCGTCCCGCTCTTGTGTCCTGTTTTACTCTTTCTTCGGTGTTCGTTTATCGAGTTTAATTTCAGATCTAAGATGCCGATCTAAAGCATCACAAAATTCGACGATTCAACTGTTTGCGCCGACTCTTCTGCCGATTCCTTTTCTTCTCTCGTCTCCCGATTTCTAACTCTAGTTTGAAACGGTAGACAAGCAGCTGACAGTTTACCGTAGCCGGAGTAGTAATCAACGCTCGCCCCTCGCCTGCAAGGCCCTCTTTAACTTGATCTCCCTTCGTTTTTGTCTATTAATGGATCTGGAATCAGTGCATCCAACATATATTGACATAATTTTTCACTATAAGATCTTTTCTCGATCGCTTTAATCACTTCTGATTTCGTCCATTACTCGATCTGTAGTTTGATTTTTGACGTAATTACTGGTTCTTCAATGGCTTCATCTGTGATAAGCTCCGGTGCGTTGGTTACCCTACAAGAACTAAACCCCTCTTCTCCACATTTCAAGCAAGGGGCCTCATTTCGTGTAACTGGAAAGTAGGTAACTCCCTTATAGAATGCTTAATCTCCTCTGGTTTTGCTCCATTTGTGTGCCTGTTTCTTGCTTATTTTCAATTAGGTATTCCCCAAATGTTATGCATGATACAAGAGAAAATGATAAGTACCTGTTGGACACCATTTGATGTAGCCAAAATCTCCGATCTTCACCTCAGTAGTACCAATAAGACCTTGAAAACAATTGCAAGGCTTAGAAACACCGGTGTGGCGTTGGCCACGCCCCTCATGCCTGAGAATAGTTAATCTATTCTGTCTAAAACAAAATGAGTTATATGTCTTTTATTGGTACTAACATGTGTGTGTGTGCGCGCACACACACATATACACACATACATATATCAAACTCATACCTGATTCTCCTTTAATTTGGGGAGAATCAAATTTTATATGAATCAAATCAAATCTGATTCTGTTCATTGATCAGGTTCAAACAATACACCATTATGGATCGCAGTTTCTAGATATGGGTTATTCCCATTTTAGGTCCATTCCGGCGCTAACCCACTAGGCTTTAATATACGGGTTTTACTGTGATTTTTACCCTCATCACCATTTATAGACTGTAAACTAGTGTTGAAACTCGTAAAACAATAGAATTTAGGGTTACCAAACTGTGGTTTGAGGGTTCCAAATGGTGCACCAAACAGGTCCTAAATGACCCTTCTATAAGAACTAAGCTCTAATACGTGATTATAGGTAAAACATATGATGTTTTTTGAAATTGGGAAGTTGTTTTCACAATTTTCATCAACATGATGAAATGAGACATATAGCTTATGTTCGATATAATTGCTGCCTATATACTTGGTCATATGATCGAATCAACTCCATAATCAGTGTTGTTTACGTCGGTTTAAAAGCAAAGACCAAATATTAAAGAACAAAATGTCAAAAAAGAGAAGGAAAAAGACGATTATGCCATATTTATTCTTATTGCAAACGTTGATATTGTGGCAAGTAACCGTGCTTTTTCTTGCTAACCAATATGGTTCTACTCCTAGAAATCTACATGAATTTGTTGCTTAGTCAACATGAGAGTAAATAAATTGGTTCTATAATACTCTTCAGAGATTAATTGTTTTCTTTTTGTCATTTTTCACTTTTAGGCTGCAAGAGTATAGTTTGGAAACTGATATTGCTTCTATCGCTGATGGAAATGCATCGCTTAAAATCGACACCCAACACTTGAAAATCAATCTTCGCATTGGTTCCATCTACCAATTCATCGGTGAACTCTTTATTCAACCAAATAATAATGAGGTACGATTCTTTGAACTAGACTTTTCTCGCGCTAGGTGTTTGGCAACCTCTACGGTGTGTTTGGGGGCGGGTTTGACAAGGGATTTCTGGAATTCATAAGTTAAATTGAAAGGAATTTATAAAATTCCTTGGAATTTCAAAATAGTGTTTTGGGGATAAAATGACATCTCATAATACCTTCTAAAGAGGTTTTTGTTTGTAAATTGTTTCAAATGAGGTATATGTCTCCATCTCGAGGTGAAATTTGCAAATGATGGAATTTCGAAATTCAAACATTTCAAAATGTATTCATTTTTAAATTTCATGAATTTATCTAATTCCTTGTGCAAACAGTGTATTTGAAGAAGAAACATAACATGCGTTGCATCTATTGCTTGCACTACTACCAGTGTTCCTAGCGCATAACCTGCGGTTATTTGTCTGTCCGGTTGTGCCGTTCTTTAGAAAAGGGTTTTGTAAATTTTGAAGAATGAATTTTCTTAAGCAAATTTTACAAACCCCTATATCATACCATTTGTTGTGAATCTCCTTCTAAAGAGAGAACGGTCTTCACGCACAATCTCTACCCTAATTAACACTTATTTGATGGATTGCAGGCAATCTTGAAGGCACGAGTTGGTAGAAATGTCGACGGAATTGACCTTAATCTCTATTATCAATCTCTTAAACTCTTGAGAGAGTTTCAGGCTGAACAAATGAATAGTAGAACTACTTAGGGCAGAAAATAGAGTACATATTTCAAGAATGTAATCGATTTTTACCTTTGAAAATGATGTAGAATGAGATTTATAGGCATTGTTTCCTTATTTTCTGTTCGTAGAATACTTGAATATTGGAATCGTGTTTCGTCAGTGTTAGATTTATAGGCATTTTTTATTTATTTATTTGTAGAGAATCTAAGAAGCGAAAGGGTTTCCCAGGGCACGGTTGTCCTTGTGACTCTCCAGGGGTTACCATCTGTGCACCCCCCGGGCGCAGATGTCTTTGTGGCTCCCCAAGTTATTTCAAATGATGGGGTTACTCCTATTTTGTAAAAATTACTCAATAGCTCCCAATATTAGGCATGGAGTGTAAATTTGGGTTGATTTGGCCAATTTAGGAAATGGTTTTGGGCACTCCTTTGGCTATTTGAGGTACTCCAATTTTGAAATCCAAGGTTCTCTCTTATTCTTAGGGTGCTCATTAAGTGTTTTTTTGTGATTTGAGCATTTTTTTTTGTCAATTTACATGTGATTTTTTTGGTTTTTCTTCAAATTGGAAAAAATAAAAGTGAAATTAAACTATCCAAATAAATATTGGAAGGTTATACAAGTTCTATGATGAACATATTGATCCAACTAATTTTTGTAGGTGTGAGTGTATCTCTTATTGGGTATAAAAAAAGTTGTCTCGGGTTTCGACACCTTGTGCCCCTGAAGTTTGACTATTATGCTTTGGTCCCCATGGTCTCAATTTGAACACGACATCGTAAAGTTTTGTAATCATTTTACTTCAGTCCAAATCAATAAGTCTAATACAATTTTAGATGACAAATAGTAAATTGTTGTTCACCAAAGTATTTTCAAGATGATCTCAAGGAGATTCCCAATCTCTTTTTTTTTTTTTTTCCCTCTTATAATTTTTTTTTTAAAAGAAAAGAGAAACACTATAAAATAATATATATATTCCGAGTATTTGGGTCGAAAGGCAAATAGGAGAGGGAAAGGAGGAGATTTTAAATGCCCATAAATCTTCCTAAAAATGACTTCACAAATACAACAAGTGACTATTTTCTATCTAAAATCATAAGGAGATAATGACTTGATTGTATTGGGATGATTAAAAAAATTTAAGGTGTTATATGTTCAAATTGATACCATTGGGATTAAAGTGAGAATTTGATCAAACTTTAAGGTACGAAGTGTCGAAACCCCTTATCATCATATCTGAAACTTAGTTTGATCCGTAAATTTAGTAGTGTTACAGCTTGTGTTTGTCAATTGCGGGGGGAAGTCAAGAAAGATCCTCTTCATTTTTTGAATCTTTTTATGGTTATCTTTATATTTAAAAAATATATTTAAATTTTATAAAAAGGCTGATTTATATAAATATTTAGTAAACATCTAGAATAATATTTTAACCTTTCTTAGGCATTGTTTGGTATGAGAGGAAAAGGGAAAAGAAAAAGAAAAGGGAAATAGGAGATGAAATGATTTTTTTTTTTTTTTCCTTTTATGTTTAGTATGAGAGGAAAATGAAAAGAAAAAAAAAATGGAGAGAAAAAATAGTGTTCCCGTCATTTCCCCCCTCCCAAAATAGAGGTGAAAATGAAAAGTTAGAGGAGGAAAAAGTCCAAAATTACTATTTTACCCCTTTATTTTATATAACAAATGTCTATTTTATTTGTACTAAGGGTAAAATAGTAAATTAAACAAAAAATATATTATTATTATTATTATTATTATTATTTTTAATACACAAAATAATTTTCCCTCTATAAAGAATAAAAAAAATTCTTTTTTATTTATCTTTCCTTTTTCTTTCTCACCCTTCCAACCAAACATACCCTGGTAATTCCTTTGTCCAACCATCCAAAATTCTCTGACTTTGTGTTGATTTGTGGAATTGGTCAAAAAACTTGGCTGCCAATTGGATTTTCTTCAAACCCTAGTTTGAAGTTGATTCATTAAAGTTATATATATATATATATATATATATATATATATATATATATATTTAATTATAAATTTCATTGAAGAATAAGCCACATTGTTAGGTGTCACATTATGGTCCATTAATAAAGGTAAGAATATTAACCATAATTAAGTAATGATTAGCTAATACATTTGTTTATGTCTTCTTTGCAAATGGCTAATCTATGGCCCCAAGATAGGCACAACTCAAAAGTATTATGTTTAAAATAAATAAATAATGTATCCATCATAGATCACCAAAAACTAATTTAAACATAAACTTTGGTGTTGCATCATCATGCACTAACAATTAATTAGGGGTTTGTTTGGTTTAAAAGTAATTTTATTGAAAATCTAACTTTTAAATCGTCTACTTTAAAAACTTACACAACGCCCCTTTTATTTTTTACTAGAGAAAAACTCACGTTTTATTAAAAAATATAGAAATAAATTTATTTATTTTTTATTTTAAATTTAGTATTTAAATATAATAAACGAGAAAAATTATCATTTTTTCTCTATTTTTATTTTTGTAAAATAAGGACAAATTAAAATAAAGTAAAATAAAAAAAGAGTAATTTTGTCCCTTTCATGTCAAATTTAAATGAAGAATTATTAAATAAAAAGAACAAAATAAAACAACATCAAAGTACGGGGTAATAGAAAATTAACCCAAAAAATAAATTGATAAAATAGGGAAAAATTCATTAAAAAATGATGACGTGAGGCAATTAACTTGAAAATATATCTAATAGGGGTCTCTACATTACGTTTAGACTTAAATTTTTATGGTTAATATCAATTAGGCTTTAGTAATTAAGTTGAAAAGATTGAAAAATAAATTGATTTAAAATGAGGTAAAGGTAAAATATTAGATAGAAAATTTCTTCACTACCAATATCATTTTAATTTTTGTTTGGCTGGCAAAATATCATATCCGCATTATATTTTATTTTTTTAAATATCTACATAATATTTATTTTCCAACACTTATTGGCATTAGTTGGTGTATAATTATTATTTTTCTTTTAAGAAATTACAAAATAATTTATATAAATTAATTAGTTTTCTTTTTAACAAGTAGCAAAGTAGTTTATACGTATTTATATAATAGAATATAAAAAGATATCGATTCACACTGTATTATCAAAAAATATTCAGTATACAATACTCTATTAAATATTAAAAATCTTTTTGTATTGTTTTAGTAAACGCGTTTGATGAGTATTTTTTATCAAAAAATAAAATAAAATTCTAAAATTATGACGAACGAATTTTTTTTGATGAATGCCACTTTATACTTTGAAAATAATTTAAAAAAAAAAACAAAAAAACATATAGATAGTTATAAATAAGCCGACTTTAAACAATGATAATGAAATGTAGGATGACTATAACATTGTTTATAACCGACTAATGATAACATAAAATAATTAAAACAACAACTACTCCTTGATGGACCACAAGATTTAACATCTATTTTGAGCCACTAATTGAATCCATCTAAATTAATTAATTAATTTTTAATTAATTTCTTAATCAACTTCCATCATTGCTTGGCCATTAGCAATTTGGTATCTTTAACACTACTCTCCTTGAATTTTAGCCTATGCTCAAGGGGAAATTATATTTTTGGTCCCCAAAATATGGGAAGGGTGTCTATGTGGACCTGGAATTTGTTAAATTGCACATTTAGTGTTTTAAGTTTAGTGCTTTACGTTTCACATTTATTTTAATTATACAAAAATTTAAAACTTTTTCAGTGGTTTTAGATAGAAAATGGATTGTCCCAGCACGTGATTTTTTAACGAGATATTTTTGTCACTCCACTAAATCTAAAACATTTTTCTCTAATATTTCCATAACAACGATTCATCTAAAAAATAAAATAAAGAATGTTAAATCGTTGTTAGATAAAACTTTTTAAGTTTAGTGAAATGGTGATATGATGAAAATATCCTTATTAGAAGGCCACACATTGAAAATAAACTATTTTTTGTACAAAATTATTAATAACGTTTTCAATTTTACGAGATTGAAACAAATGTGATACTTGAGGGAGGGAGCAAATGTGAAAATTGGCAAACCTCAAGGTTCACATAGACACCCACCCCACACTTTAGGGCCAAAAATGTAATTTTCCTTATGTTCAAATTTATTTCCCAAAATATCCCTCATTTTTTTCATAGTTTAGTGAAATTGGGGGATAAAACGGTCATTTCATGAAGTTTTTATTGAGAGGCAAAGAGAAGCTATATATGTGAGACGGGAGTAAAATCTACCTCAGGTTTAAAGGCGTCTGCGCTTGTATATGCATCCTCCGAACCTCGCCTAAGATTTACTGCAACTCTACCGGAAAGAAGGTTCTCCCGGCGACTTGCCGGAGTTTGGTAATTCTCGTCATTTGTTGATCAGATTCGCCGGCTAAACAAGGTATTATGCTCTCAAATTCTCTAATTCTCGCTGTGATCCTCTGCCAATTTTGATTCGTTCTAGTTCTAGGTCTCTGGTATAGTTTTCCTTGCTTTCTCATAGATTGAACTCAAAATTCTCTCTTTCTCTCTCATCCCCACCCCCTCTCTCTCTCTCTCACACACACACACACACACACACACACGCACAGCCACACACAGAGTCGAACACGTCCTTGTTTGCTTGATTACAAAGTATGAAATTGAGAAAGATATGGAAATTCGAACGCGAGTTTTGGATACTTCAATCACTTGGATCTACAGAGTTGTAATATGAAAAATTTAAGGGGAAGGAAACTTTAACAGGTGCTTGTGTTTATTCAAAAAAAAAAAATTTGTTTCTTGGGAACAATATAAGATAAGATTAAGCTTCCCTTACTTCAATTATGAGAAGGAAGAATCCAAAATTGATCAATGATTTTGTTGATTCATAATTTGCAGGAAATGGTTCAGTTTTCTTCTATTCTGAGCGGTTTAGCCAAAAACATCTCAATAAAGAACGGGAGGAAGACTAGAGTCGATGTTGGAAGAGAAGCCACAAATCTATTGGCCAAGGAAGCCAAGAAGAATAATCTGATACTGAGTTCTCCAGGCATTGTTAACACCGAAAATTCTCATAATCTGATCTCCGTTTACTCAACAAAAGGGAAGAAAGGAGTAAATCAAGATTGCTTCATCGTGTGGGAGGTATGTATACTAACCCTAATAGTAGTTGTGTAAATTTTGGATATGGGGGTAATTAGGGTTTTGTAAACCCTAATTGTGTAAATTTTGCAATTTGGAGGTAGTTATGTAATGAATTAAGGTTCGGATTTGTAGGAATTTGGGTGCCAAGAAGACATGACCTTCTGTGGTGTCTTTGATGGGCATGGCCCATGGGGACACCTTGTTGCCAAAAGGGTAAGGGAATTGATGCCGGTTTCTTTGCTGTGCAATTGGCAAGAAGCTCTTGCTATAAATTCTCGCAAATTGGATGCAGACTGTGTTCATGAATTTGATATATGGAAACAATCCTACTTGAAAACTTGTTCCGCCATTGATCAAGAGCTTGAGCAGCATCCCATGATTGATTCGTTTCACAGTGGTACAACGGCATCGACAATTGTTCGACAGGTAAAAGAAACAGAAATATGAGAAATATTTTTTTTTATTTTTTTATTTTTCCCCCATATATATATGATTAGAATTCATCATAAGGGGTTCAAATAAAAAATGGTAACACCCAAGTTGAATAGATTGGTTTGCCTTGCTTTGGACTCAACTCCTTTTGATCACCCTTACGGCATGTTTGGTTTTTGGTAATGAAATCAAATTTTGGTGGAATGGAATCAAAATTTGAATGAGGGTGTATAGCGCTATTCCATTACCGCCTTCCAAACATGCCCTTAGCGGTAAAGTACCACAATATGTGATTTTTGATTTTTTTATAAACTTATATTACGAGTTAGTAGATAAATTCAAACAGATGTAATTTATGCTCATTTCATGCTGTTATAGGGCAATCTCCTTGTGATGGCAAATGTTGGTGATTCTAGGGCTGTTTTAGCAACAACTCTTGACGATGGCAGTCTGATACCGGTTCAGCTTACCATTGACCATAAACCCAATTTGCCTCGTTAGTTCTCTCTCTCTCTCTCTCTCTATATATATATATATATATATATGTATGTATGTATGTATGTATGAATGCATTTATGATGAATTTATTCTCATGTATCAATGGGTTGTTGCAGAGGAGTGCGAGCGAATAAAAGAATCAAATGGAAGAGTAGTTTGTTTGAATGATGAACCAGCGGTTCACAGGGTGTGGATGCCAAATGGAGAAGCCATTGAAGGTCCAGGACTAGCTCTATCAAGAGCCTTTGGCGATTTTTACATAAAAGACTTTGGTCTGATTTCTGAGCCTGAAGTTACAAAGAGAAACATATCCAGCAGGGACAAATTCGCCATTTTGGCAACAGATGGGGTATGAATTCTTATTCTATCAATTGGTGATTCCGCTTTTTACATACACCTAGATGGTGTGTTGTTTGAATTGTTTAAATTGGCGTTTGTTTAGTGTTTCTGATTCTGTTCCCAAAAACTCGGACGGTAAACAAAAATCTAGGAATATTTTTTTTTTCTAAACTTCAAAATATGTGAAGAGAACATGAATTTTTTTTTTTGTTCCCATTTATCTAAGTTCATTCTAAACTTTTTGGGACGAAGAAGAAGAAAAGAAAAGCAAGAGCATAAACATAAGGCCATGTCTGTTTGATGTTTCTACTTGCAGATTTCTATTTATGTTCCTATAAAATCGAGGACAAAAACAGAAATATGGAAACAAAAAACGAAAAAATTAAAATATTTTTGCTTGGATTCAAATTTTTTAGAGTATATTGTAGGGAAAAATACAGAATTTCCCCCAGATTTATGTTTCCGTTCAAGGTTTTCTGAGAACAAACACCCAAATGTGGAAACAGAAACACTAGAACACCACCTTAACTAACATCTTTGTGAGAAATGAACTAAGATATTTCCGTTTTTGGGTGTGTATTAGGTATGGGATGTTATCTCTAACCAGGAAGCCATTGAAATCGTTTCTTCAACTACTCAAAGAGAGGAATCGGCGAAGAGGTTAGTCGAATCGGCAGTTTTTGCCTGGAAATGCAAGAGACGGGGAATCGCAATGGACGATATTTCAGCCATTTGTCTCTTTTTTTGAGGATTTTTATATAAGGTCTTGTTTGGCACTGCTGTATTTTCTAAATTTCATGTGCATTAGGGATTGGTTTAGAATTAGATGGTCTCTTAGGTGGCGTTTGGTTAGTGATTCTACTTTTTTCATCTCTCTCCCAAAAAATTGGGATTGGGATGTAATGGGATGAGAATTTTGTTTCATTTTGGGAATACGTTAGGTAACGACAAAATTTTGTTACCTTCTGGGAACAGAATCATGTATACCTTTTAAATGATGTGTGTGTATATATAAAGAATGTTTATGTTTACCCCATGAAATGAAGATGAATTGTTCAGCAAATTGTTGAACATTACTTATGGAATTGATTACATTGTTTTGTACAAATTGAAATGTACAGTTTGGAATGGTGAAATCCAGGTCATGAGAAATTAGCAGCGATAAGTGAAATTTAAAAATGTAATTTCTCAATGTTTATATATATATATATATATATATATATATATATATATATATTTTAAATAATTATAATTTTTCTTATAAAATAAAAATAATAGTTAATACAGTGATTGAACTAATATTGAGATTTTTTTTTTCATTTGACATAGTATTAATAAAATATTTTAAACTAAAAAAATATAAGGGTCGATTTAAATGGGGGGCAAAATTTGAGGGCTCTAGGGCAACCCTAGTGAAATTTATGGGCAAAATTTAATAGTTAACGTGCTTAGGCCACGTTGTCTATGGGTCGATCCTAGTCCTAGTGAAATCTATGGTCTTTTTTTTTTTTTTTTTTTTTTTTTTAGAAGTGTTGAAGGAGAAAAGGGTAAAGAAAAGTAAGGATTACAAAGACAATTATTGTCTTTTTTATTTTTTTATAGAGTAATTTACTTTTAATACTTATCAATTTATTTTTTATTATTTATTTATATTTTATTTAACATTAACTATGACAACAAATATAAATTCAATTAATATTATCTTAATAAATTTAATCTAGTCGATCTAAACGAAGCACTAAAAATTTATTCGAACCATTAAAAAATTAAATTCTTCATTATATCATACAAAAAATGCCTGGTGAATTTGTCACATTTATATTATATTTATATTATGCAAAATGCACGTTTTTCGCAACATCTCCAGTACATGTGTTAAATTTGATGTGTCATTTATGAGATATGATACATGAATAGTGGTATGGCACGTTTAGTTTAAGATGAATACTCCAACAATTGTGGCAAAAAATTTCTTTAAATATATTCTATACTTAAATTAAAAAATAAAAATGGATTTGAATAAAAATTAATGGCCAAATTTCAATTTACTTTTTAAAATCTATTTTTTTTTTAACTTTAATTTAAATTATTACTTTTTATTTAGTTTGAATTAGTATTATTAGGCCATCTTGAATTGCAATTAGCTTGAATTAAATTATAATCTAACTCAATTAATAAAATAAAGTTAACACAAACAAATCCAACCCAAATAAAACAAAATTAACAAACAAACAATATATATATATATATTGTTTAATGACTGACACTATTGAAGTAACAACTAACTCCAACAATCTTTCCTCCAAACTTTTCAGTAGGCTTACACTTGTGTCAAATATGGATCAGGCAAAAGGGGTGTGCTATTTTGGCTGAAAAATATAAAAATGGTGATTAAAACTTTTACCACACATTATAGCACATCTATTGGAGATGCTCTATGAGATCAAAAAAAGAAAAATATTTCGGTTTTTAAATAGATTTTATGCATAATTTTGTATTCGACAATAAAACAAAATTGTTGTTACATTTTGATTTTTTTAATCTAAAATTTTAAGTACTTTCTAAAATTTAAAAATTTATTGTAATAAAAAAATAGTTTTATTTAGGATTAATTACACTTTATTCTCCATGGTTGGGGCATTTTGCATTTTGCCCAACTCCCAACTTGGATTGGGTAGGCTCGTAATTGTAGTCCATAGGCCTAATCTAATTGGGTCAAACCTTAGTCCAACCACATTGATACCCTCACTTGAGTTATAAGCCCACGTTCTAGGCCTGATGCTTAATCATCAATTAAACCCATTTTATGAACAATAAACTTGATTAGTTGTTTATCAATGTGAGATTGAAGTGTTAAGAAATGAGTTTTTTCAAGTGAAGGTGATTTAAAAAGAAGGCTCAATTAATCCATCTAGAATTTGACTCTTAACTTTTAAATTATTTAGTGTTCATTTGGCGTGCACTTAATAATTGTCAAAACAACACAACTACGTATAAAAAAATTAGTTATACAATAAAAATTGTGCTTACACGTAAACAACTAAACAAAGACGGATCCAGAAAATTGATTGAGGAGACTCTTTCTTTTAGATGTTTCCTTGTGCGTGGTGGCAGTGGTAGTGATACACATGCTGAGCAGTGGTGGTGGTAATGATACATAAGTGAGCAATGGTGGTGGTGGTGGTTGTGTGGCAGTGGTGATGGGACCGATAAGAAATATGTTGGCCTTGTCGTGTTTTGTACGGTCATGTTGAACTGGATTATACGCGATGTCCCATGTTACTTTATTTTCACAAAACTGTCGAATAGGTTATTTAGATAGATAATCCAAATCCTGTAAAAGGAGTCTTAGTCAAAATGTCTTACACAATATATTTGTCAAATCTTTGAATTTAGCTTTTTCACTTGAGCGAGCTACAATATTTTGCTTCTTGCTTTTCCATGTCACAAGGTCACATCCTAGAAAGGTAAAGTACCCAAAAGTAGATCGTCTATTACCCACATCACCAACTTAATCAACATTAATATAGACTTTTATGCTTTGATGTTTTGTGTTTTCAGTGAATACTATTAATTTTCCTGGAGCAAACTTTAGATACCTCAAAATGCAAATAATTGTATTCATATGTTATTCTCAAGAATTATGAATAAACTGGCTAACAATACTCAAAGCATAAGCCTGATTTGGTCTGGCATGGGATAAGTACAACAATCATTCTACAAGTCTTTCATATCTTCCTTTGTCAACTGGTACTTGGTTGGAATCAACATATAGCTTTAAACCTTCTTCTACTGGTGTATCAATTAGTTGATATGCTGACATACCAGTCTCTCATAATAGATCTAGAGCATATTTTATTTGAGACAGAATTATTCCTTTGTAAGATTAGGATACTTTAATTCCAAGAAAATATTTCAAAGGGCCTAGATATTTCATTTTAAATTCTTTAGACAAGTAATTATGCAAGACACTCTTTTCATTAGGATCATTCTCTATAATCACCATATCATCCACATATACAATGAGTGCAATTATTTTACCTTGATCTCTTTTGAGGAAAAAAATATGATTTGAGTTACTTTGATGGTAGCCGAAGGCTATTATAGATTTTGTGAACCTTCCAAACTATACTCTAAGAGACTGTTTCAGCCCATACAATGATTTTTTTAGTTTGCAAACCTTTCGACTGTATCTTTTGAGTATCATGCATCCTGGTGGGAGATCCATATAGACTTATTCATATAATTCACCATGTAAAAACACATTCTTCACATCAAATTGTTATAAGGGCCAATCCAAATTTGTAACTAAAGACAGCAGGACACAAACTGTGTTGATTTTGGCTACAAGTGCAAATGTTTCTGTGTAATCAATCCCGTTCGTTTGAGTGTATCCTTTTGCTACCAATCTCGCTTTAAAATGTTTAATTTTTCCATTATCTTTGTACTTTACGGTGTAAATCTACCGACATCCAACTGGTTTCTTTCCTAGTGGAGGATCAACTAGTTCCCATGTTTCAATTTTTTTTTAGAGATTTCATATTCTCGTTCATAGCTTTTTTCCAACTAGGATCAAATAAGGCTTCCTGCACACTGTTAGGAATAGATACAACAGATAATTGATTCACAAATGACATGTTTGATTCTAACAAACAATGGTTAGACACATAATGACTCATGGAATATTATACTTTATTAGAGAGTTCAGGTTCATATGTGGATTTAAGAATACCTCCCGTGTAACGTTGTGATAACTGTCTTCTGTGTGGCTCAAGAACATCTTTGGTAAATGATTGGTATTATATGTCAACCAGGGATGGAGCCATATTTTCTAGAATCTCGGTTTCTAGCTGAGTTGTAAATAGATCCACCTCTTCAATTATTAGGTGCTCATCACTTTATCCTGTGATTATTCGTTGCTCATCACTATTTTGATATAATATCATACTTCTTAAATCCAATTCACCCATTTTTTCATTTATTCTAGTCCGCGAGTCATCACCACTGTAATTCAATGTCATACCAGTTATATCCAAGTTGCCCACATCTTGGTTATCATATTCTAGAGTTTGAATTTCCCTTTGATACTCTTCCTGAAATTCAAGTTTGGAGAAGTACATTATATCTTCATGGAAAAACACATCCATTATGATAAATAATCAACATGTTGGAGGAGGATAACAACGATATCATTTTTAATGAGTGGCATACCCAATAAAAACACATCTCAATGCTTGAGAAATTAACTTGGTGCGTTGATGCTTGTATAGATGTACACATACCACACATCCAAAGACATAAGGAGTTAAAATTGAGATAGTTGGAGTAACCATCCTATCATTAAGAGTTTGGAACAACGTTTCGAAATTGATGATACTGGAAGGAACCCCAATTGATTAAATAACCTGCAAAAGTTAAAGTTTCTCCCTAATAAGATAAAGTCATATGAGTTTCGATTAGCAAAGCTTGAACAACAGCCAACAAGTGTCAATTTTTCCGCTTAGCTACCCCATCCTATTGAGGTGTAGTAGAGCAAGTAGTGTGATAAATCATTCCTTGTACTTGTAAATAATGTTGAAATTAAGTACTCTAATATTCTCCACAATTGTCAATGCGAAGAACTTGAATCTTTGTATTGTACTCAATTTCAATTCTTTTATGAAACTTTTGGAATATTGAGTTCACTTTACTTTTGGATTTCATTAAGTAAAACCATGTCATCTTGGTACAATCATCAATAAACATTATAAACCAACGTGACCTACCTAAAGTAGTGACTTTCGATGGACCCTAGACATCAGAATGGATAATTATAAACAAAAGTAGACTTTTATTCAATCGTAATGAAAACGAAGCACGATGGCTTTTTGCAGGTTCACAAGTATCACAGTGAAAACTAAAAACATCAAATTCTGGAAATAACGTTTTGAGAAATATAAAGGAAGCATACCCAAACTATCGATGCCATAACCATATTTATTTCATTTTTTTTTATCTTTAGAATCACCCATTGCTAGAGCTTGTCGTAAGCTTTAGGTACTCTTTGATTCCAAGTCTAAGTAATACAACTTTTCCTGTCTAATACTACAACCAATCGCCGTCCTAGTTTTGATGTCTTTAAACACATAAAAATCAGGCGAAAAAAAATTATAATATAAGATAAAGTAGTGGTTATTTGAGAAACTGACAAAAGATTATAATTTAAAGATGGAACAACTATGACTGACTTTAAATTTAATGTATTGGTGAGAGTAAAAAATCTTTCCCTAATAACTAGGGTCAAAATTTCATTTGCAGTAGAGATAATTTTTTGGGTAGAGTGATTGAGTAGTAAGACTTGTCTAGAATCATATGTCATGTGATCTATAGTACCAGAATCAATTATCCATGTGTTATTCAAAACATGTGTTGAAATATTTAAAACCTTACCACCATTGTTTGCAACTATTACTAATGTCGAGGCGTTATCAGTGATTTCATCTTCCGTTTTTGTTTTAACAACTACTGCAGTGGAAGACTTTTGGTGATTTTTCTTCGCGTGACTAGGATGCCACGGATAGCCCACCAGTTCAAAACAACAACTTTTGGTATGACCAGTATTAAAGCAATGAGTCAATTTGTATGAAAACTTGTCAACACCATTGGTTGATCTACTATTGTTGGATTGTGCTTGATTTTGTTGTTAATTAGATCGATCCTGAGCCACCATAGCACTAAGTTCAGATGTTCCAGAATCACCTTTCAAGGTGATACTACGTACCACCTCCTGTCGAACTAATGGGTAACATTCCTTCAGATTTGGTACTGGTTCTCCTCTCATGTCGGATTGAATCAAAAGCCTCATTCAATCCAACGAGAAAGATATGGACTCTTAATCGTTCAATAGACTAGCAGTGAGCTTTGACATTGTCTGGATCTTTCATAACCACCTTATCACGATGGTCCAACTCTTGGAAAATTTTAGTCAATTCTCCATAATACTCAGTGAGGGTTCATGCCTTTTGTCTTGTAGTAAAAGCTCTCTGATTCAGAGTAAAGAACTGCAACTCATCACTTCCATCATAGAATGTTGTGGACAAAGTAGTTTAGATGTTGTAGGCGGTGGTAAAAATAAATAATGCCTCATAATATCTGGAGACATAGACATTAATAGTCACTATTTGACCTTTTGATTTTCAACATACTGTTTTTTATAGCCTTCATCAGATTCTTAAGGTGGCTTAGTCTTGCCCTGAATGTATGAGATATTGTCTTTTTAGCAATTTGCATTTCTATCAACTGAGTCCATATATCGTAATTTGATTCAGTAAGGATAGTTCTTATGTTAAAAATGCCTTCGGACTGAACTATCACTGGAAATGATTTAATCCCAGTGGACTCATAATTTTTTTCACTCATTTTTTTTTTTTTTTTTTATTAATTAGGACAGAACATTAACACACACACATGCAACAAATTAAATTGGAAACCGAAGCATTAACACATTTACCCGAGTGGATAGAAGTGTTTTCTCTCTTTGTACCTTCCCTCCCTCACGGTGATATAATGACTAAAGTGTAAATAAAAAAACTCCATCTGCATATCAAACCACATGGCTAACATAATTTGGTGTAAGCGGCAAATGACCTGAGTCTATAGAGGAAAAGGCAGAACGATGCGAACTGAACACAACGAGCAAGATAAGGTAGTGAAGGCTGCTAGATCTAGGCTACTATTAGAAGGTGGCATGAGCAGTGCCGAACTAGGGCAGCGACGACAACGATAAGACCTGCGGCTAGATCTAAATGGCGGCGTGAGCAGGCGAGACATGCAACTGGATCTGGACGGTGGCGTGGGGACTGTAATAACGAACTAGATCTGGAGTTTGGCTCCGACGAACTAAATCGGACAATGGACATGAGGCTACAACGGTGTGAGGCTAAGGTTTGCGGGTTTCTGGTTTTGGATCTGGATTCGATTCAAGCACACATGAGGATTTCTGGTTCTAGGTCTGGATGTGCGATGGATTCGAGGCAACAATGGTTCAAGGTTGGGATTCAAGGTCTTTGTTTTTTAAGATTTGATCGAATTCAACTTGGCTCTGATGCCATATTTGTAAGATCCCGATTTAACATGTACGTCATTTTGAATTTCAATTGAGAGCATTTAGAAATTTCGGGAAAAATTGAGTTAAATATATATAATAATAATAATAATAATAATAATAATAATAATAAAATGAAAATACAATAAAAATGATTGGGTCAAATTGCAAATGTAGAAAGTTATTCTAAATTTGAGATGCAAAATTTGTAAAATAGAAATTTTGGGGATCAAAATGCAATTTAAGAAATCCTAAAAGATGAATGGGATTAAATAATGACTTAATGGAAAATAGGGGGAGGAAAGTGAAATTTAACCAATTGTTTTTTTTTATATAAATATATATATACATATATCCGTGAGTGTGGATCCGGCCGGCCGACAGGGAGATCGGGAAGAGTGGGGATCGACGTGGCGAGCAACCGATCCATCTCACACCACCATTTTCATGCATATATATACATGTGCCGACCGTTTCAGTTGCTACAACGAAGAACACTCCAGAAATCTAGAGAGAGAAACGGAGGAGCGGAGCGTCGGTGCCGTCGTGTCATCGCCGGCATTCAATCGCCGGCGTGTGTACGACCGAGTATGTGTGGGTTCCTCCTGGGTGCATGTATGAGGGTGGGGTTGTCCGGTGTGTGTGTGCAAGTGATCGACGATCATCGGGGGTGTGGGTATTCCTCCGACGGCAGTGGCGGCGGTGGTGTGTGTGTGTTCTGTTTATTGTTTGAGCAACTGGGGTGAAGGACAGAGGCAGTGGCGGCATGAGTATGGCCGATGGTGTGTGTGGGTCGTTGCGGTGGAGCGTACGGGTTAGGTGGGTAGGTGAGATCGGTGGGGGAAGTGGCCGGTGGTGGTTGGTGAACCGTGGTGGGGGATGGAGTAGGGCCGACGGTAAGAACAACGGGGAGTGGGAGGTCTCGGGTGGACGGAAATGGTAGAGAGAGAGAGAGAGAGTGGCCGGCGGTTTTTTTGAACCGAAACAGGTACAGTAAACGCAAACAGAGAAGAAAGAGAAAGAAGAAAAAAAAAAAAAAAAAAAAAAAAGGGAAAAAGAGGGGGAATTTGCAGAAACTACCCCAGGGAAATCCAAAATCCATCTCGGAGTCGCCGAACGGTTCGGAAACAGGTGAAATTTCAATCGGTTATTAATTGTCGTTAAAGTAAATTTTATTTAGCATTACACATCCTAAAATCGTAATGATTTCGTAATGGTTAATTAATTTTAAGTACGCGGTACATAAAACAGTAACAATTCGGAATATAGGGTCTGTATTGTATGATTAGGACATTATAGATAAGATATTAATTCAGGCTCTGTCACTATTAGGTTCGCAGACATCGATGTCCAGATAAAATACGATCAGTGTCAGTTTTGCAAAGCAGATATCGAGGTGAGTGTACTGTCTTCTTGCTAAATTACTTTTGTATGTATATATGATGAAAAGTTGGTTTACTTAAACCGTACTATTTTATAAATTATATGGATCAAGCAGAAGGTGGGTGAGTTGGTAAACTGGATTTCCGGAAGATTTCGGTGGTTTTCGAAATGAAGTTGAAAATGAATTTTTGTTGAATTTGGTGAAATCAGACGGTGTTTTTAAAAGAAAATAGAAAACATCTGGTTTTCCAGAAATGCCTGGTTTTCTAAAAATAAAATAAAATAATAAAGGGTGAAAAAGTGATTTTAATAAAATCAGACGTTTTCTTTAAATGGAAGTGTGATATATGATTCTTGGGATTTAAAAGTTGATTTTGAGAAAAGGGATAGACGTGGTAATTGGACGATGTTGAGTAGATGATTTTTATTGAGTTGCGTTTTGATGATGCTGTATTTATCCGCTTCGGCGGAGTGATGTTATCTGCTTCGGCGGAGTGATGTTTATCTGCTTCGGCAGAGTGATGTTAGACGTTTATACTGCGCAGTAATTATCCGCTTCGGCGGAGTGATGGGTGTTCGTAGGAAGGCATATCCTACGGATGGTACGGTACCGTTGCAAACTCCCGATCGTGAGGTTAAAACGATCACTAAGGCTGGCCAGTGTGTGTGTGTTTATAGATGATAAGTTTGAGATGTGGTGTTTTACTTATATCGGGTAATTTATTATTTACTCTGGTGATTGATATGATTTTATATTAGATGGATTTGGATGAAACTTATACTTATGGGCTTATTTCCACTGCTTATATTATGAAAAATTTTATTAGTTACGCGTTGTTTACGTATCTACGCTTGATCCATTTAGATGTTGTAGGGTGATTTATTACTACAAAATATTTTTACTAAGAAGGCAGTACACTCGCAGGTGAAACAGATAGAAGTCGGTCGGTCCCCTACTGGCACTAGATAGAGATATGCGGGTCATACGATGGAGTCATTTGGAAGGGATTTTTGAGGCGAGGTGTCAGTGATAAATCTAAGTGAGATTCATGGGATTCGAATTTTGGTTATTATTATAGTTCGGACATTGAGTCCCTACTAATGGAAATTATGTATATGTTGTACTTATCATTTGTTTGTATATTTATTTTCGGTGGTTGTCTAGTTAGTTAGGTAATATCATGTTGACGTCACGCTGACCCCAGGGCGACAGGAGTCCGGGGTGGGGTGCGACAGTTTTGGTATCAGAGCCTAGGTTATAGGTTCTGTAGACTCGTCAGGGATCTTGACAGTAGAAGACCATAAGATAGGAGGACGTGCCAGTCGTCTAGTCAGTAGGGGACATGAGATAGGATGTCAATAAGTTAGTTGGGATCGTGAGTGTGAGTTCTTCTAGTACATTAGTTAGTGTATTGGTATGGTGCTCAGAGGGTTGTCATGTTGGCAGGTAGTGATGGTGGAAAGTGGGTGGAGAGCGATGATGGGAGTGCTAATAGTTAGGAATGTGAAATGTTAATCAAGAAACAACTATATGCGTATTAGGTGGTGACAAGATAACTACTGATAGCACCCAATAAGTTATTTAATAAGTCGTTATTAAAATGAGTAGATAGTATAGCAGAACACATTTAAGTTGGAATACGAAATGATATTCAAACAAAATATACTATCGCCTTCTATGCAATATGAAAGACCTCATATAGTGAAAAAAAAAAAAAAAAAAAAAAAAGAAAAAAAAAAAGGGTTTTATTAGTTAGAAAATAAAGATGTGAGAAAACTGTGATAAGAAGGTAGGGCAAAAGCTTATGGAACTGGTAGATATAGCAAACGTAGTAGAAATGATATGTAGGAAGTAGCCGGGAATTGTGGGTCTGGGATGAACATAAGTACGCATATAAATAGAGTCGGTTTATATGAGGTAGAGCTAAATCTTGGGAAAGAATAATAATAGAGAAAAAAAAAAATTAAATTAAATCAAAAGGTGTATTATCTGGAAGGTGTAATTAGTACCCCCAATTAGTTTGATAATGGGTCTGAGAGGTTAGAAAACTGTTAAAGAAAGGATATAAAAAAAAAAAAATAAAAAAATTTCAGTATGTGGGTGTTGGGCACCAGATAAAACAAGTTACGGCGGTAGATAATATAGTAGTTAGGGATTTTCCCTGAGTAGTTTCGGGAGCTGTCGAGGCGCTGGTTAGTGTGATTAATAATTGTGGTTAGTGTAAAATGAGTTTCATAATATTAAGACGTGAACGTTTGGCTCATTAAATTGGTTAAATATAATCGTGTTGATAAGATGCGGAAAATTGGAATTTGGAATTATAACTTTAGAGGACTTTAAAGGTGGTCGCCGTGGTGATAGTAATTAAAAATTTTGTCGAACAGTAAAAATGTGAGTAATATTAGTTTTTGATTTAGAAAGTCTCTATAGGAGAAGCCTTATGACGACCTTGGGAAAGCGGGTTATTACAATAAATTAGACCATTAACTTATGTTTAATGTATACCTAGTGTTTTATCCCGAACGATTCAGTGTTGGTACCCGTTGGGTAGAATGGACGGTTGGTTAAATCAACTTGCAAAAGACCAGGAGGTTAGATTGAGGATATTATCAGTTGAATGTTAGAGACTATGACGTGGTAAAAACAAAGACTCGGTCGAGAGTAGAAAAGAGTTTGTGGAACATTTTTAGAATATGTTACTAATGCTAAAAGGAAAGCAATAGTATGCTAAATGTAATAAATGTGAGACGAGTTGAATCGAGTGATAATTTTAGGACATGTGATTTTGGAAAGAGAATTCAAGTGAATCTAAAAGTAGTACGGAGAAGACCAAAAAGTAACTGGAATTTGAAATTTCTGGAGTAGCAGTAATTGTAGTTATCTTCATAATTTAACAACATCTCATGTATGACGAGAATTGTGGAATATGCATTGATTATCAGAGTTTGACATATTTGTTTATTTACGAGGAGTTAAATTTGAGATAAAAGCGTTAAATAGACATTGATCAAAGACTACAACTGTACTATCCATTAGTATTCAGGAAAGGCTAATATTGTAGCAAATGCTTGAGACGAAAATCGGTAAACGTGGTTACGCATACTCAGGTTGTTCATGCTAACATATGTGTTAAGTTAAGATCCTTGTAAGTTCAGTGGGCGATTGGTCAGATGACCACGCGGTTTGAGTTTTTGGTTTGAAATCGACATTGTTTGATTGGGTGGTAGAAGCGCAGAAGTCGGATGTCCAGTTGGGAAAGATTAGAAAGGAAATGGAAAATAGTCACAAAGCTAACTATCGTATCAGGGGTAATGATGAAGTAGGGATGATTGGAAATAGATTGCGTATTCCTAATAATGCTCATATGACAGAAGAAACCTTAAAAAGGGTGCATGGAACAATATATGCAATGCCCTGATAATATTAAACTATATTGAGATTGCAGGAATGTTATTAGTAGATTGGAATGGAAAAGGGAAATCGCAGCATTTGTTGTAGGCGTCTTGTTTGTTAGTAAGGATAAGGTAGAGTGGTAATACCCAGGGGGGGGTTATTGTAGCTTTAACATATTTCAGAAGGAAAATATGGGAGTAACCCGATGAATGTTTTCTTAATATGTATGCCGAGTATATATTGACGGGATTGTTCGGTCGCATGAGGCACCGGTTTAACGCAAATGTCGAATAAAGTTGGGTTAAGATAACTATTTAAAGTCAAAAGTGGAAAAATATATATATATATATATATATAATAGTAATAAGTTTGGATGTTGAATTATACGTTTAATGAGGATTAGTGGCTCTTAGATTAAAACTTTAGCATAGATTGATAAATTGACTTATGAGTGTACAAAAATGCAGTATTGAATGGGGATAACTTAAATCGATATGTTGTAAATAAGGGAAGTTAGGAAGTAATTCCAAAAAAAAAAAAAAAAAAAAAAAATAATAATAATAATAATAAATAAATAAATAATAATAAATAAAAATCCTCAAACGGAGAAATTGTATATGAGGAACTGTAGTACCAGAATTTGATAATTATTTGGACGTTCTAGCCAAGGTTCCGTATTGGCTTGAGTGTCAAGTTGAGAGTTCGTAATTCTTCGTATTTGTAGATTAACGGTCAATAGAGAGGTGCGGTTCAGATATTGAAGGATATGTTGAGGAATTGCGTTTGGGAATTTCTGGTAGCGAAGAGGATGACGTGGCGCTAATAGGATGTGTTTACACTCATAGATACCTTTTCAATGATCGAGGTAGTACCGTATAAAGCGTTGAAAAAAATAATAATAAATAAATAAAATAAAATAAAATAAAACGGAGTTGATAAAAAGGAACTCAACTAGATATATTGATCTGCTACTAATTATTAGGCGAAGTCGGCATATGGGGTCATTGAGGTCTTATGAGGGAAGAATAATTTGAATTATCCCGAATGACTTTTGTGATGTCTTGAAATTTTGTATTTGAAATGTAGTTAGGTACTCCAATCCACATTTATATACGTATGAAGCAGGAGTAGGTGGACTGAAGCATAATTAAAGCACGTGGCTTCGCCAAGAACTTGATTAGATGCGAGGGCATGAAATAAATTTTTATAAATGACCCGTTAAACGTATTTTAATACGTGTTGTGTGAGTTGGTGATATTTATGTGGTTTGACGCATTAACATCGTGCGGAATTATTTTTTTTTTTTTTTTTTTTTTTTTTTTTTTTTTTTTTTTTTTTTTTTTTTAATGTGGGATTGTGATACTAAGTATAAAATGTTTATGGAATTATTGGAAGTTCTGAAGTAACTACTGCAATCGATGATTGCTAGTCTCTCGACCCAATTCACGTGGGTTTTGAGCTAGCGGTTGCTTATGAGATTAGTTATGAGTATCGTTAATTTAAATGTGAATGAAGATATTGTTACAAACGGGTTGTCTAAAAATTGTTGAACAAAATGGATAAATGTTAGTTGTGGAAAATTATGAGGTCGTGGACCTTTTGGAAAGGAGATTTTTTGATAGTTGATGTTCTATGTTAAGTGTTCCCAACCAAAGTACATCTTGGTTGACGATTATAATGTTGGCCGCTGCAAATGAAAATGTTGCGATAGGTGAAATAATTTAATGGAGGATGACGGTTACAATTGAGGGTGATATTCAGGTATGGGACCCTACATAGGAAACAATTGTCCTAGAATCAAGTGTAACTGATATGACCATGTGGTGTGACTTTGGATTTTGATTAGATGGACCGAAACCTTAATTCCTATCGGTTTGACGAAAATTTCGGGTCGAAATTTTTTTTAGGAGGGAAGAGTTGTAAGATCCCGATTTAACATGTACGTCATTTTGAATTTCAATTGAGAGCATTTAGAAATTTCGGGAAAAATTGAGTTAAATATATATAATAATAATAATAATAATAATAATAATAATAAAATGAAAATACAATAAAAATGATTGGGTCAAATTGCAAATGTAGAAAGTTATTCTAAATTTGAGATGCAAAATTTGTAAAATAGAAATTTTGGGGATCAAAATGCAATTTAAGAAATCCTAAAAGATGAATGGGATTAAATAATGACTTAATGGAAAATAGGGGGAGGAAAGTGAAATTTAACCAATTGTTTTTTTTTATATAAATATATATATACATATATCCGTGAGTGTGGATCCGGCCGGCCGACAGGGAGATCGGGAAGAGTGGGGATCGACGTGGCGAGCAACCGATCCATCTCACACCACCATTTTCATGCATATATATACATGTGCCGACCGTTTCAGTTGCTACAACGAAGAACACTCCAGAAATCTAGAGAGAGAAACGGAGGAGCGGAGCGTCGGTGCCGTCGTGTCATCGCCGGCATTCAATCGCCGGCGTGTGTACGACCGAGTATGTGTGGGTTCCTCCTGGGTGCATGTATGAGGGTGGGGTTGTCCGGTGTGTGTGTGCAAGTGATCGACGATCATCGGGGGTGTGGGTATTCCTCCGACGGCAGTGGCGGCGGTGGTGTGTGTGTGTTCTGTTTATTGTTTGAGCAACTGGGGTGAAGGACAGAGGCAGTGGCGGCATGAGTATGGCCGATGGTGTGTGTGGGTCGTTGCGGTGGAGCGTACGGGTTAGGTGGGTAGGTGAGATCGGTGGGGGAAGTGGCCGGTGGTGGTTGGTGAACCGTGGTGGGGGATGGAGTAGGGCCGACGGTAAGAACAACGGGGAGTGGGAGGTCTCGGGTGGACGGAAATGGTAGAGAGAGAGAGAGAGAGTGGCCGGCGGTTTTTTTGAACCGAAACAGGTACAGTAAACGCAAACAGAGAAGAAAGAGAAAGAAGAAAAAAAAAAAAAAAAAAAAAAAGGGAAAAAGAGGGGGAATTTGCAGAAACTACCCCAGGGAAATCCAAAATCCATCTCGGAGTCGCCGAACGGTTCGGAAACAGGTGAAATTTCAATCGGTTATTAATTGTCGTTAAAGTAAATTTTATTTAGCATTACACATCCTAAAATCGTAATGATTTCGTAATGGTTAATTAATTTTAAGTACGCGGTACATAAAACAGTAACAATTCGGAATATAGGGTCTGTATTGTATGATTAGGACATTATAGATAAGATATTAATTCAGGCTCTGTCACTATTAGGTTCGCAGACATCGATGTCCAGATAAAATACGATCAGTGTCAGTTTTGCAAAGCAGATATCGAGGTGAGTGTACTGTCTTCTTGCTAAATTACTTTTGTATGTATATATGATGAAAAGTTGGTTTACTTAAACCGTACTATTTTATAAATTATATGGATCAAGCAGAAGGTGGGTGAGTTGGTAAACTGGATTTCCGGAAGATTTCGGTGGTTTTCGAAATGAAGTTGAAAATGAATTTTTGTTGAATTTGGTGAAATCAGACGGTGTTTTTAAAAGAAAATAGAAAACATCTGGTTTTCCAGAAATGCCTGGTTTTCTAAAAATAAAATAAAATAATAAAGGGTGAAAAAGTGATTTTAATAAAATCAGACGTTTTCTTTAAATGGAAGTGTGATATATGATTCTTGGGATTTAAAAGTTGATTTTGAGAAAAGGGATAGACGTGGTAATTGGACGATGTTGAGTAGATGATTTTTATTGAGTTGCGTTTTGATGATGCTGTATTTATCCGCTTCGGCGGAGTGATGTTATCTGCTTCGGCGGAGTGATGTTTATCTGCTTCGGCAGAGTGATGTTAGACGTTTATACTGCGCAGTAATTATCCGCTTCGGCGGAGTGATGGGTGTTCGTAGGAAGGCATATCCTACGGATGGTACGGTACCGTTGCAAACTCCCGATCGTGAGGTTAAAACGATCACTAAGGCTGGCCAGTGTGTGTGTGTTTATAGATGATAAGTTTGAGATGTGGTGTTTTACTTATATCGGGTAATTTATTATTTACTCTGGTGATTGATATGATTTTATATTAGATGGATTTGGATGAAACTTATACTTATGGGCTTATTTCCACTGCTTATATTATGAAAAATTTTATTAGTTACGCGTTGTTTACGTATCTACGCTTGATCCATTTAGATGTTGTAGGGTGATTTATTACTACAAAATATTTTTACTAAGAAGGCAGTACACTCGCAGGTGAAACAGGTAGAAGTCGGTCGGTCCCCTACTGGCACTAGATAGAGATATGCGGGTCATACGATGGAGTCATTTGGAAGGGATTTTTGAGGCGAGGTGTCAGTGATAAATCTAAGTGAGATTCATGGGATTCGAATTTTGGTTATTATTATAGTTCGGACATTGAGTCCCTACTAATGGAAATTATGTATATGTTGTACTTATCATTTGTTTGTATATTTATTTTCGGTGGTTGTCTAGTTAGTTAGGTAATATCATGTTGACGTCACGCTGACCCCAGGGCGACAGGAGTCCGGGGTGGGGTGCGACAATATTGAATTGTATCTCTCTATTTCATACTCTTTTGGTATTATATACAAGGTATATATAGCTTGATTGTAGTCATAATCCCTAGAGTCAAGCTATAAAACAATCATACATCCTAATTACAGCCTTAATCAAATATTCTAAAATAGGAAGATATGACTTATCATTCTAATGTCAACCTTATTCAATAGAAACCACTACCAACCACCACACTCTCTTACGCACACACACTCTCTCTCGCTCTCTACATCTTTACATAATAACGAAATTCATTTTCAAATAACTTTTCGCTTTACTTACACAACTCTCTCAATTCAACAAAAATCATAGATTATCAAAACACAATCGATGATAAGATCAACCTCGCACCCAAGAGAGAGAGAGAGAGAGACTTAGGGCTTGTTTGATAACGACTTAATTTTTAAGTGCTGAAAATTAAATGTTGAAAAATTAAGAAGGTTGTTTGATAAATTGTGCTGAAAATTTAAGTGCTGATTTTTTTTTGTTTATTTGATAAATGCAAAATTTGAATTGCTGAAAATTGTTTAATTTACACAATTGCCCTTGAATCAAGATAATACAAAAAATAAAAAAAATAAAAATAGATAATAAAACAATAAAATAAAAACATCAATAATATACTAAAAAGTTCAAATAAATAAATTATCACAAGTCAACAATAACATAGAATTCAACAAAAAAAATTAAATCTGAGAATTAAGTAATTCAATTGCAATTCTCTCTCTTAAGTTAATCATATATGCTTGATTTGTTTGCTTGCTTCCCCTTCTAGTTTTAATTTCTGAAGTAATTATTTCATTATCAGATGATTCATTTACTTCATAACCTTCAGTAAATTGGTCGAAAAAATCATCAGTCACAATTGTTTTTTGAAGATAGTTATGAAGATAGTTAAGATAGTTTCGAAGATTGTTTTTCCATGTGTGATCTATACTAGAACGGACCAATTACCCATCCAACCTCCCAATATCAGATTTATAATATGACACATTTCTTATGATATTACCTTATAATATCAGAGGATAATCAACAATAGAATTTTTTTTTTTTTTTTTTTTTTTTTTTTTTTTTTTATATATATATTGAAAGGGGAATTAAAGATCCCAAAAATACACAAGATGGGAGAACCAAAATGGGACATTAAAGACCCAAGATTACAACCAAAAAAGAAACAAACATCCTCAAACAAGTGAGAAAAAGAAGCAATCCAAAACAAATCAAAGCAAACTGTAAATCAGCTTGATGATCCAACAAACACATGCCTACATATCAACAGTGAAATGGAATAAAACACTTGGAATTAATACTGACTGCTCTACGCAGCTAAGATTCTGGATGAGATGAACCGTAATCAATCCAATCCAATTTAATAGCAAAAAAACAGTGGAACACTGCCTACTCCAGGAGAGGCAGAACACACAGCCGGAGCTTGCACAAGAGAATCAAGAAAATTGCATAAAGTCAACAAATCCAATCATAGGTCCTAAAAACAATAATTGAAAGGAAACGAATTAAAACAAAACAATAGAAAACACACGCTACTATTGTTGGAATCCAAAACCAAGATCAGAAACAGTCGTCAGTGGTGGCAGCGGCGGACCAATGCCGAATACAGCCTGAAATCATCGAATCCAAGGTGGCAGATCGAGGAAAAAACAACCGCCGGACGTCGTCCTGGCCCTCACCTTCGTCGATCAAGAAGAAAGGCGAGAAGCCGAGCTAGGGACGGCGTAGGAAAAGGTGAGAGAGCGAAAAAAAGGCTCAGATCGAGATTAAGCCAGCGAGAGAGGTGAGAGAAGCGAAAGAGGGCTCAGATATGAGGGGGTGAGGGGCTCAGATCGAGTCCAATCAGGCGAGAAACAATAGACTTCATATCAGTGTTTGAAAAATTCTTAAAGCCACCGAATTACAACACCCATTTATACTCAAATGATGAAACAATTCAAAGCTTTAATAATTCAACAAAACAAAAAACAAAAATTAACATCAAAACAACCTCGGAAGGTGGAAATTGAAGAACACAGAAGTAAAATCGAACCACTGAAGCCTAAGGTTAACAACTTATGAGACGAGAGATGTCCTGCCATAAGGGAACCAGGACATGATTTTACAGATGATGAAAAAGATCAAGCACCACACTATTGAACAACAGTACATAATGGGGGAGACGAAACATCGAACCCCACTAAAATACAATACAATCATAGGCAAGGGTATACATTTACATACGCACACACTGAATATAATTGAAAATGATGAACAAAATGCACAATACGTGGAGCGATTGATGAATCGAGGAGGCGAATCTCAAATATCAAGCAAAAATTTCAGATTTCAAAATCTCGGAAACCCTAAACCCTAAACTATAGATTTGAAGAAGAAAATACTTTGTTAAAACTTTGTCTATTCACCGCCTTTCTTCTAAGCTCATCGCCTCTGCCGTCGCTCCTTTTCTAAGCTCATCGCCTCTACCATTGCTCCTCTTCCAAGCTCATCGCCTCTCCCGTTCGAAATCGCCGCTCTACAGAACAACAAAAACAACGATCGATTCTGTCTGAGGTTGAACAGAAGAAGCCCTAAATTCTAAGGGCAAAACGGTCAATTCAATTTTATTTTTTTTTAATTTGAAAACTTCTGAACGCTTTCTGTAAAAAAAAAAAAAAAAGCAAATGGGGTTTTGCTGAATTTTTAATTTAATATTTCACTTAATTTTTAAGTTAGCTTAATTAATTAAGTAATTTTCATTACATTTATCAAACACACTTAATTCATTAAGTACTTAATTTAATCAGTTTTAAGTACTTAATTTTTTTTATCAAACATGCCCTTAGTCGGAGAAAAAGAGTCTCGTCGGAGGAAGCACGCCATCGCCGTTGGCGTAGTCCAAGCAAGAAAGGAAGAAGATAAATCTTAAAAAAACATAATGGCCCCCTAAATTTTTATATAGTATAAAATAATTCTTATTAAATCTTTAAAAGATATAAATGTCATTTAAAAGTAATTAACAAAAATTAGTTGACTTTTCCCATTGGTCGTTAAATTTAATGAAAAATTTAATCGTTGCACTTGAGTATAAAGAATAGGGGGTGTAATTGGCGAAAAAAATAACACAGGGGTGCAAGTACAATTAGGTCTAATCACAAGAATACAAAATATAATTAACCCTTTAATAAATAAGAGAAGAGGATTTATATCTTTTAAAAAAAATAGTCAAAGGGGATAACTAATATTTTTCAAATGACAGATAGAGTTTGGGATTTTAAATAAAATGACAAAAGAGATAAATGATAAATACCCAAAAATCAAGATCGAATAATCAAAACCATACAATTAAAAATTCTAAACAATAAGAAATTATTTCAATTGAAATCAAAACAATAATAATTTACAGTAAAATTTATAACAACAAATAATCAATAATATACAAATTCACTTTGCACCCCTATAGTTAGGCTAATTGTACTTTGTATTCCTGTCATATTTTCGTGACCACTTATACTCCCTATGCTTCAGACTTAAGTGCAATGATTATATTTTTCTATTAAATTTAACTAGTTAAACATCAAAAGTCAACGAAAATAAGTTATTTAATGTTAATTGATATTTATATCTTTCAAATTAAATAAATTACATTTCATTAATTTTGTAGGAATGATTTAGACAATATTCAAAACTTTTATGGGTGCACAATGAAATTTAACTATTCTTTATCATCATCATCTTCATCTACAACTGCAACCTTTCATCATCGATTCACCATCTTCTTCATCTTCCTTAACCATCCAACCACCACCACCATACCTACAGTCAACACCACCTCCACCACTAACCAACCAACCACACCACATACGACCTCCTCCTCTATCCTAAGGTAACTGCGTCCTTTTGCTCACTCTCCTTTGATCTCATCTCTCTCTCTCTCTTAAATACATATATATATATATATATATATATATATATATATATATATATATATATATACATACATAGATAGTTTCGAATTTACAGATCCGAGAAAGAATCCTCTCTCTCTAGAATCCATGGTGAGTTTTAAATTGGGGTTCTCTCAAATGTTTTTTTTTTTTTTTTTTTGGCTTTTGGACGTGGGTTTTCAAGATTAAGGATGACAAGAGATGTGTTAAAGTTCTAGTTTCTTCAAGTTTTGTTTTGACTACTAATTCTGATTTTTGGTGATTTTACCTTCTAATTTCCTAATATGTGCTTCAATTTCTGTTCGAAATTTATGAGTTTTGAGATTAACAAATTCTGATTTCAACCAGAATAAAAGATATCATAGATGAAGAATTGGCATTTGATTTCTAAAATTGAAGAGATCATTACTCGTATATTTCTCTATATATATACCAGCGTGTAACCCATGCCTGAAGATACGGGTGTAAAATAATTAAACCAAAAAAATGATATAATCTCCTTGACTTATACAACATTCTACATCTATCAAATTAAAATGACAATAAGTAAAATTTAAATACCATGACCAACAAACAATGTGTGTTATCATTATAACACAATCGTTAACCAGTAACACAATTATTCAGTTATTAAAATAATACCACAATTAAATCTAAGTTAAAAATAGAGTTAAACCGAAACAAATTCAAAACAAAAACATGCATATTACTTATCCAAATCTTATTACGTTAATACTTATAGAATAGAACCAATAACAATCAACACACCAATAACTCATGAACTAATGAACACAAACATACAACTAATGAACTAAAAAAAATGTAATCAATAGATAAAAACTTGTCAAATTACGATGAAATTATCAAAAATAAAATTCAAGATTTATGAATTGAAAAATAGAACAATAAATAAACAAATAAAAAAAAAAAAGTTCACATCAAGAGAAATTGAGACATACATCAACCAACAAAGAGATGGACCAAAACATACATGATTCAATACGAAAACTGATAGATTCACACTGAAATGACTTACTGAAAAGGAGATTTAAGACGAATAATGAAAATGAAATTATTGATATTACCTTGTCAGTTTGTACAGAGTGACCTTTAGATTCATCATTTGTATCTTTACTACAAATCTTCCATTCATTTTTTTCCCTATAAATTAAATAAATGAACAAATTATGAATTACAATGAAACTACAATATACATGAAATTACAATGAAATTGCAATATACAATCTAACGGCAATTAAATTTCTGTAAACCTGCAAACAACAGAAAAAATCAAATTGAAAAACTACAATATACATGAAATTCATAATCTTAAAAACATCACATCAAATCTCAGCACTTGTGAAACTTTGGAATAAGAATTACAAATAAAGCATTCATGAAACCAAACACTAAATAAATTTTAAGTGCAAGCATAACATACTTTAGGCTTTCAACATATTTTAAAAGAAGTACGTTGCTTCGAACTCTCTTGAATTCTGTCGTAAACCAATTTTTAGCCCCCTAATTTTGCACACCGCCACTTTCATTACCAATTTTCACTACTATCTAGCCTTGATAAACAGTCCGTCTCCACAATTTCTAATAGATAAAATTCAATATCAAACCCATAAGCATAATAAAAATGAAATACATGAAAGAAATAAAAAAAAAAAAATAGATATCAACCATCAAAAGCAATTACATGATGCAGATATATGAACTTACCCGCTCACTATGATGTACCATGCTTTATAAGTCAAGCTATTACCTGAAGCGATTGAGAGTAGGATATCCACTTGAATCAATAAAAAAAAACACCAAATGAAAAACAACAAAAAACACTATCTGCACAGATTCAGAAACCCTCTCAACCTAGCCACCTTCTCCATAACCTTGATATAACACTCCACTCCAATAGTTATATCCCAGTACATCAGGAATGATCAACGTCATTAGGAGCATTGGACGTATAATTTTGTGAGCATGACCACACATAGCTGACTGACCTTCGAAAATGTCGAAACAACAATTTTCCATCACCGCCGCCCTCAAACATACCTAAAGGCTAAAAATTGAGATTTGAGGGCAAATCTGGATATGAAAACGGAACCGAAATTGAAGATTAAAATGAAAACAAACCTAAAAACATAAACAAATTGCAGTATTAGGATGTAAAAATAAAAATTCACATAACAGTATGAAGGGAGTATATAAAAATTCGAATGATCAAATCAAAAGCAAACACATCCCTAAATACATTAATTTAAAGAAACTAAATAAATAACAATCAAGAATAACAAAACCCTAAACACATTGACAATTTATAATATTAAGCAAACAAACTGTAAATTGCAAAAAAAAAAAAAAAAATACTTATTGCACTGCCATAATCCTCCGTGAGCCGTTCGTAGTCATCTTCGGTCGTCGTCATCGCCTACTGGTTGCTGGTTGGACTAAGATCGTACAGAAAAATAATTCAAGAGTTCAAATTATACATATTACACAATCAAGAACTCAAGAATAAAATCATACCTAAACATTAACAATTACATAAATGAAAATAAAGAACAAAACCCTAAACACAATTAAGAACTCAAGAACAAAATCATGCCTAAAACAACTTGGCCAACCTTACGATTGATCGACGACGGTGGCTATCGATCTAGACAATCGATCGATGGTGGCTATTTCGGCGAAGAGCAGTTAACGACGACATCGACCTACATGACGATTTCGGGGAAGATGGTGGCGACGATGGTGGTGAACTCCAAAGCAAAGGTTGATCATGTGGATTGCATAGATAAATCGTGAGAGAGCGCTTGGTTGTGGACTGTGAGAGCGAGAAATCGAGAGAGAGAAAGCGTTTGGTTTAGGAGCGAGAGAGAAAATGAAGGTCACCAAAATGGTTAGTGGGAAATCTTATAGGCCATTAAGTTTATGAGTGGGGATTAAGAGTATTGGAGAGAGATATTGGCCATCTATTTTAATGAAAGAATAAGAGCAAAGGGATGAAGAGTAATTGTTGCTCGTTCATTCTCGTTCTTGGCTTTCGCTTTCATATATAGTATAAGATGTATTTGTTTGTATATATATATATTACAGAGAAAGAGATAAGATAAAGAGAGAGAGAGAGAGAGAGAGAGAGAGAAGAGAGAAATAGAGAGATTGGACGGCGTAGGAGGGACTGTCATTGGAGAATAGAACAACGCTGGAGAAAAAAATGAAAATGAAACAGACGAGGTCGCCGAAACTGAGAGGAACAAATGAAGAAGACGATGGTCTCCAGAGCAGTAGCAAGCGAAGGAAAGAGGGCAATGGGTAAAAAAAAATAAAACCTTTTTTACCTTTAGTATTTAGATTAATTTTTAAATAGGCCTATTAAATTAGTCGAATGAAAATGGCAAAAGTACACTTAGTTTTGAAGTAAAATGACGAAATTACACTTACACATAATTTGAAGCATAGAGAGGGTAATTGGTGATGAAAATGTCACAGAGGTGTAAAGTGCAATCAGATCTAACTACAAGGGTGCGAAATAAAATTAACCCTAAAAATTTTGCTTAAGAAAAGAAATCACAACAATAAAAAAATTCAAGCAAAATTTGCAACAACAAAAACATTAGAAAAACACAATAAATCAATTTAAATGTTGAAAAATCAGATTTAAAAAAAAAATCCAAATTCGGAAATAATTTTCAGATCCGAAAGATAAAATTTGAAAAAATTAAATATATAATTAGATCACGAAAAAATATATAAAACAATAGTTATTTTTATTCTAATAACATGATTTTGAATCTTACTTTTTAGGAAGTTAAATATCAAGTACAGAATAATCATAAAAGATTGTTTGGTAACCCGCTTAAAACAAAAGGTCTGTTCGGTAGTTCTGGCTCCTCACTAGGACTCACTAGTAATTGTCCCTTTATTTTTTATTTTTTATTATTTTTTTATTTTTTTAATTTTTTTTATGTTGATGGAGAAAGGGGTAAAGAAAAGTATGGATTACAAAGACGATTATTGTGTGTTCTTAATTTTTTAATCCTATGTATAGAGTAATTATTTTTGGAATAATTTTACTTTACACCCCTGTGATTAGGCCTAATTTCATTTTGTACCTCTGTGGCATTTTTCTCACCATTTACACCCCATGTTATTTTTATGTAAATGCAAGAGTAAAAAATTTAATGGAAATGAGGGTATTTTTATCATTTCATTATAAAAATAAGAATAATTTTATCATTTTGTTTCAACTAATTGAATGGGACCTACTTGCAAAGGTTTCAAAACTGACATGGTCAAAATGTATTTCTCATAACCCCCCCTCCTTGTTCAACGATCGAACCCCATGTAATTCCAAATCCCACCTATGCTCTAGCTTTGGTGACGGTGATCCCCCCTCCCTGCCCATTTGGAGACGATGTCACTTTTTTCTCTCACACACATTTTTTTTTTTTTTTTTAAGATTGACAATGACGATGGAGTTTATTCCTTTCGCTCTTATTAAGATAATTGAGAAGTGGGAGAACGAATCATGTATTGATATGTGAGAAAGAGATACAATAATACATGTATAAAGGAGATACTATAATACATCATATACACAAGTATTTATAGGGAAATGGGGGTTAGGGTTTTGCCCTAATGGGCCAAGTCCATTATTATATTAACATCCCCCATCAAACGCAAGGCGGTAAGTGGGAGTTGAACTTGAGTTTTGGAAACTAGGGATTGAAAATGTCCTGGTGGATGAGCCTTAGTGAAAATGTCTACTGTCACACCCCACCTCGGACACCTGTTATGCGGGGCCGGCATGACGTAGACATGACACCGCCCAACTGACTAGCCAACCACAATACGTCAATATTCAAAATTGTGAATCTTTACAACATATAATAATCCCATCTGATAGGGATACACTGTCCCAAATATGAAAACAATAAAACAAATCCCCTGAACCTCACTTAGATTTCATCTCTGATATCTCGTCTCAAAATTTCTCTCAAATGACTCATTTGCGTGACTCGCATAACTTTATATAGCGCTAGTAGAGGATCGACTGACTCCTAGTTATTTCACCTGCGAGTGTACTGCCTTCTTAGTAAAAATATTTTATAATAATAGTTTAATCTACAATATCTAAATGGATCAAGTGTAAGCATATAAACATCCCATAACTCGTAAAAATCTTCATAATATAAAAAGTGAAAGTAAATCAATATATATAAGTTCCATTTAAACTCATCCAATATAAAATAATGCCAATCACCATATAAGAAATAACCAAATATCAGTAAAACACCACATCTTAAAACACCACACCACCACACCACTCACAGGCTAGCTATAGTGATCGTTTTAACCTTATGATTGGGAGTTGTAATGGTACCGTAACATCCGTAGGAATGCCTTCCTACAAAATATTCACACCCCTTTTTGGGGAGAAATATAATCCACACCCCTTACGGGGAGAACTATCCACATCCCATGGGAAGAATCCACACCCTTTACGGGAAGAAACCACACTCCTTTCGGGGAGAATAACTATAGCATCATCAAAATTATCAATATAGTTAAAAATTTACATCCCTTACGGGAAGAAATACATTTTCACACCACATCGTCAAAAATCCACACCCCTTATGGGGAGAATATAAACAACACCTCTTTCGGGGAGAATTTCCAAAATCACGTTTTTCACTCTCCTTTTTAAAAGTACCACCAATTTCAGTAAAAAAAAAAATAAAATAAAAATCAGTCTTCCACCTTTGTACCACCGATTTCAGTAAAAACTGTTTTTCCACATTTGTTTTTAGAAAATCAAACATTTTTAGAAAACCATATATTTTCCACTTTCTTTTAAACCACCAAAGCCAATGAATTATTTTTCAACTTTCTTTTAAAACCAACATAATTTACCGAAAATTCATTTTTCCCAACTCACCAAAAACTTGCTTGATCCATATCATTTATAAAATCTTCCTATTTTAAGTCACATATTTCATCATATATATATATATATATATATATATATATATATGAAAATAGATTTTTGTAAGAAAACAATACACTCATCTGATTATCCGTATTGGAAGACTTGACTGCCTATTCTTTACCAGTACTCCGGTACCTGCGAACCTAATAATGATAGAGCCTAAATTAATATTTTGAATAAAAACACCCTAATCACCATAAAACCCTAATTTCCTTAATTTCTTACTCCCCGCTCTTTATTATGTAAAATTCTTATTCGGTAAATTTCGTTTCATTAAAAATTACTGCCTAAAATTTAGCAATACGAACGGTCCCAAATTTATTATTCCGGTTACAAAATTTTGATACTAGAATTTAATTTAATGTAACTAAAATAAACTTAACGAAAAATGTTACCCGTTCCGAATCGTTCACGGGTCGCGAGATGGATTTTGAATTTTATTGGGGTTATTTGTGCAAATTTCCTTTTTTTTTTTTTTCTTTTTCGGTTCTGTTTCCCCGTTTCTGTTTCGGATGGACGGACAGACGGCCCCCTCTCTCTCTCTACTGTTGCCGATTGCCGGTGGCCTCCCACACCTCGCCGATTCTCATTGTCGGTCCTACACCACCTACACCAACAATCAACGACCACCACTGGCCACCCCACAACCGAACATGCCTACCCACAAGACCACCGAGCATACCCACATGACAACACTCTTTCTCTCGCTAAACTCCCTTCACCACCGACCGCACTATGGCGACGATCACACACGCATGTAGTCGAAACAACACACACACGTACACGCTGCACAAAACAAGAATTGGAAACACATACACTCCGCCGAACGCCACCATTGGACGAAATCGAAACCCACCGGCGATCACACCGCCGATTACATACACATGCATACACACACCCATCACAATGATCAAAGAAATATGCATAAATACTCACCAGATCGAAGATCGTCGACAACTGGATAGTTGAACCCAACTCCCGCTCACCGGCGATGCTAAGAACGCACACCGTTGACGTCCTCGACGAACCACCCCACCGACCGAACCACCTTCCCTCTCTCCTGGAATTGATGATGATATCCACACAATCACGCACATGAGTAACAACCACAACCACACTGCCGGAGGAACGCCCATTCAAGGAAGTTCGATGACCTCCCTACTCCGGTTTTCTCTTTCTCTCTCGACTTATTGACAAATGGCGACGAACGACCAAACCCACACACATACACTCCTGCCGGTGGATAAAACCACCGGCCGGCCCTGCTCTCTCTCTCTCTCTCTTCTTTCTCTTCCTCTTTCTTTCCCGATCCTCCTCTCTCTTCTTCTTCACGATTCTTCTCCCGCTTTATATATATATATGTGTGTGTGTGTGATCATGCAGCTGGCCATGTGGCCTCTTCCTCACCATTCATTCCTCTTTGTCTATCTATATATATATATTACACCATCCGCCCCAATATTTTCGAAACATTGTACAACGCGATTTAAATTATATGCATATCAAATATCGGGGTCTTACAATTCTTCCCTCCTAAAAGAAATTTCGTCCCGAAATTTATCAACCAATAAGAATTTATAACTTAATCAAAACATTAATACATCAGACGTGCACCACATAGTTACATTTGTCACATTTCATTATAGACCAATTGGTTTCTATGTAGGGTTCCATAACCTAACGTCACCCTTAATTTGTAACCGACATTTCCGTCAAATCATTTCCATATTCATTGAAATAATTTCATTCACAGTAGCTAACATTATATCCCATGTCCAGCAAACATGGTACAGTTTGGTCAGTAACGCCCAATACAAGTAACCAACTATTTCATATCTCTAACGCTTCCGTTGCGCTGTTATGATAAAATTACAATCAATAACGATATAATACCCTATATTCTTAAACTATCATGGTAGTCTCAGTGAATTGGGTCTATCTCATTCTGTCATAATCAACACTTATTCGTTTCTTCCTACATTTTCCAGTCACCATGTTCGCAACATTATTTCCATTCAACATGTAACTCAACAAACATCACTACCAATCTCATAAGCATAGATAACCCAACCCTCATTAACCTCACTATCTTGCAATCCACCAAAACCACATAAATACGTTTCAAATCGTAATACAATCATATAGATATCCTTCACAACACCTAAATAGCACCAACCCACATAACTACAACTCAAATACAACAACTAGGTCATCTATAAGAAACCTTTCATACCTCCACATTTGATCAAATCCCTGACATGGTCACGAGCTTCAATTCCGTTTCAACCTACCTAACATGCTTCAAGCATATATCCACGTATATATATGAATCCAAAGACATAGGTACGCCCCACTCATAAAGATTCGATTCATTCTAAGAATTTCTAGTTACTGACTATAAAATATTGCATCATGAATATATATCAACTCAAGGATATTTCAAATTATCATTTCCCCTTGAAATCTCAATAACTTCCAATTTTCAATACAAATGTAGCCACATCGAACTTATCTAAATCTCAAAAAATTTCCGTTCTCCTATCTCAGTTCAATCTATTTAACTGGAATCCGGTATCTTTTCCATATAATGCTTGATACGATGCCACCTTGATCGATGATAAAATATCTATTAGTGTAAACAGATTTCATTAACGCTGCACGACCATCACTTTTACCAGCAACTTCTATGACACAACCCCTCAACATATCCTCCAATACCTGAATCATACTTCTTGATAAACCAGTAATTCATAAATGAAACAAAGTATCAACTTCCACTTGGGCACCTTAAGGAGTATGGAAATTCAACCCGAACGTTCAAATAACTATTAGCTTCCGCTACTACAATTTTCCTTATACAGCTTTCCCAATAAAGAATTATTACCTGTGATTAACTACCCGACTTTCTATGTTTATATCACGCCAATTTAAATTATCACCCTTCACTACTATATATATATATATATTATTTTATTTTTGAGTTTCTTTCACGGATTATTCATACAATGACGGTTTACTTTATTTTGATAACAAGTATCATTCAAATCTCAATACGGCGACAACCCTTATGATTTCAGAATTCTAATTCCAAAATTTCGAATAACTGATTAACTGAATTCCAAGAGCCACTAATCCTTATCAAACATATAAGTTAACATCCAAATTTAGTTATTTATTTTTATTTTTTTCACTTTTGTGCGACATTTGCATTGAACTGGTGCATTATGCAACCAAACAATCCTGTCAATATATATGTACTCGGCATACGCATCAAGAAAATATTCCTCGAACTACTCTCCCCTTTTCCCTTCTGGAATAGGTCAAGGTTACAATAACCTACCTGAATATTACTACTTAACTAAACAAAACACCTAACAACAAATGTTGCGCTTTCCCAATTCCATTCAAATCTACTAATAATACTCACACAATCTTAATAGAGTTGATATTACTGGGGCATTACATATATTGCTCTATGCACCACTTTTAAGGTCTCTTCCATTATATGGGCATCATTAGAAACACGCAATCTATTTCGAATCATTACAACTTCATCATTATTTCTGACACGATAGTTAGTCTTGTGACCATTGTCCATTTCCTTCCTCTCTAATCTTCCCAACCAGACATTCAACTTATGAGCTCCTACCACACCATCGATCAAAGTCGATTTCACATCACGAGTTCGAATAACGTGGTCATCTGACCAACTACCCACGAAACTCACAAAGATCTCAACTTGACCCATACATTAGTATAAGCAACCCAAATATGCGCAACCACGTTTCCTCGATTTTCGCCTCAAAACACAAATCCCGTCATACCAGAAATGTTGTAAAGTTGTCAAGGTAACCATAATCACCGCCACTCCACAAGTTTCGAGTTCCAGTCACACGTTCTCGGCCTTCTCCATATTCCATCAATCCACCACTTCGACTCTCTTTGAATTCACTTGAATACTATTCCTCAAGAGCACTAGTCCCAAAATTACTACTCAATGCAACCAGTACTCATATTTATTGCATTTGGCATTACTCATATTCATAGTATTAGTATCACATTCGAGAAATATTCTACATGCTCTTCTCTACTCTCGATTGGTTTAACATTTTTATCACGTCACCGTTTCTAACCTTCGCTTGAAAAATACCTTACTCAAAGCTCTAACACCTTATTCTGTTGCAGTCGATTTAACAACCCATCCATTCTAACCGATAAGTTTCCAACACCGGATCTTCATGGAAAAACACACCAGGTCTACGTAAATCATAAATTGATAGTCTCATTTATAATAACGACCCGATTTTCTAGGACCATCATAAGGCTTCTTCTATTAAAGACTTCCTAAACTGAAAACGAACTTACTCTAATTCCCAATAGTCAACAATTTTTTCCTATACCACGGAAATTATTTAAATTCAACTAAATGCAATCAATCCTCGGCTTAAATTAATCTACTCAATTTTTTCCTATACCATGACGATCACCTTTAAAGTCCCAAGGTTATATTTTCAAATCTCAATTTCCCGCACTTTATCGACACGAGTATAATTAACCAACTTAATGAGTCGAAAGTTCATCTCCTTATTATTATAGTACTTATTTAATAACAACCACAATATTTAATCATGCCTACTAGCACCTCATTAATTCTCAGAATTACATTGGGAAAATCCCTAGCTACTACACTATCCACTACCGAACTTGTTTGAACTGATGTCCAGCACCAGCGTACTGAATTGTGATATCCTTTCGTTAACACTTTTTTAACTTCCTAGACCTACTATCAGACTAATTGAGGTACTAGATACGCCTTCCCCACCATACATACTTTTATTCATCACAAATTTGACTCCACCCGCAACTCTATATTACTCATTCAAATAGATTAGATTTACACGCACCTACTATCCTCCCAGACCCACAATCCTCGGCTACTTCTTACATATAATTTTCTATTACGTTACTATATGCCACAACTATTGCACCGTTTATTAGTCAATCTAAAACGTACTACCAAATTAAATTCTTGTTTAGTAACGTCACAGTTTTCTTTCAGATTGCCTAGAAGGCGATTTACTCATTTTGAATATTATTTCTTATTCCGACTTAAATGTGTTCTGCTATATCATCTAGTATGTTAATAACGATGTACTAGGTGTTATCTTTGTAGTTGTTTATCTAGCTTAGCCTTCTTATCTTGTGGAAAACATCCCTCTTAGCAATATCACCACGTGGTCGTATCACTGCTTGCCAACACGACAACCCTCCATGCACCATGCCAATGCACCCACTACTGAAATGAAAGACCTAACACTCACACACCAACCTAACTTATTGACACCCTATCTCATGTCCCCCACTGACTACACAACTGACACATCCTCCTATCTCATGGTCTTCTACTGACACATCCCTTGACAAGTCTACAGAACCTATAACCTAGGCTCTGATAGCAAATTGTCACACCCTACCCCGGACACCCGTCATGCGGGGCCGGCGTGACGTAGACATGACACCGCCCAACTGACTAGCCAACCACAATACGTCAATAAACAAAATTGTGAATCTATACAATATATAATAATCCCATCTGATAGGGATACACCGTCCCAATTATGAAAACAATAAAACAAATCCCCTGAACCTCACTTAGATTTCATCTCTGATATCTCATCTCAAAATTTCTCCCAAATGACTCATTTGCGTGACCCGCAAACTCTATCTAGCGCCAGTAGGGGACCAACCGACTCCTAACTATTTCACCTGCGAATGTACTGCCTTCTTAGTAAAAATATTTTATAATAATAGTTTAATCTACAACATCTAAATGGATCAAGTGTAAGCATATAAACATCCCATAACTCATAAAAATCTTCATAATATAAGAAGTAAAAGTAAATCAATATATGTAAGTTCCATTCAAACTCATCCAATATAACATAATGCCAATCACCATATAATAAATAACCAAATATCAGTAAAACACCACATCTCAAAAGACCACACCACCACACCACCATACTACTCACAGGCTAGCTATAGCGATCGTTTTAACCTTACTATCGGGAGTTGTAATGGTACCGTAACATCCGTAGGAATGCCTTCCTACGAAATATCCACACTCCTTTTTGGGGAGAAATATAATCTACACCCCTTACGGGGAGAATTATCCACATCCATGGGAAGAATCCACACCCCTTATGGGGAGAATATAAACCACACCCCTTTCGGGGAGAATTTTCAAAATCACGTTTTTTCACTCTCCTTTTTAAAAGTACCACCAATTTCAGTTAAAAAAAAAAAAAAACGCTAGTTTTCTACCTTTGTACCACCGATTTCAGTAAAAACTGTTTTTCCATATTTGTTTTTAGAAAACCAAGTATTTTCAGAAAACCATATATTTTCCACTTTCTTTTAAACCACCAAAGCCAACGAATCATTTTTCAACTTTATTTTAAAACCAATATAATTTATCGAAAATTCATTTTTCCCAACTCACCCAAAACCTGCTTGATCCATATCATTTATAAAATCGTTCTGTTTTAAGTCACACATTTCATCATATATATATGATAGATTTTTGTAAGAAGACAGTACACTTACCTGATTATCTGTATTCAAAGACTTGACCGCCTATTCTCTACCGGTATTCCGGTGCCTGCGAACCTATTGGTGACAGAGCTTAAATTAATATTTTGAATTAAAACCCCTAATCACCATACAACCCTAATTTCCTTAATTTTTTACTCCCCGCGCTTTTATGTAAAATTCTTATTCGGTAAATTTCGTTTCATTAAAAATTACTGCCTAAAATTTAGTAATACGAACGGTCCCAAATTTATTATTCCGGTTACAAAATTTTGATGCCAGAATTTAATTTAATGTAACTAAAATAAACTTAACGAAAAATGTTACCCGTTCCGAATCGTTCACGGGTCGTGAGATGGATTTTGAATTTTATTGGGGTTATTTGTGCAATTTTTTTATTTTTTTTTTATTATTTTTTTCTTTTTCGGTTCTGTTTCCCTGTTTCTGTTTCAGATGGATGGATGGACGACCACCTCTCTCTCTATTGTTGCCGACCGTCGGTGGCCTCCCACACCTCGCCGATTCTCATTGCCGGTCCTACACCACCCACACCAACAATCAACGACCACCACCGGACACCCCACAACCGAATACGTCTACCTACGAGACCACCGAGCATACCCACATGACAACACTCTCTCTCTCACTAACCTCTTTTCACCGCCGGCCGTACCATGGCGATGATCACACACGCATGCAGTCAAAGCAACACACACACACACACATACACATGCTACACAAAACAAGAATTAGAAACACATACACTCTGCCGAACGCCATCGTCGGACAAAACCGAAACCCACCGGCGATCACACCGCCGATCACATACACATGCATACACACACCCATCACAATGATAAAAGAAATACGCATAAATACTCTCCAGATCAAAGATCGTCGATGACTGGACAGTCGAGCCCAACTTTCGCTCACCGGCGATGCTAAGAACGCACACCATCGACGCCGTCGACAAACCACCCCACCGGTCGAACCACCTTCGCTCTCTCCTGGAACTGATGACAATATCCACACGATCATGCACACGAGTAACAACCATGACCACACTATCGGAGGAACGCTGATTCAAGGAAGTTCGACGACCTCTCTGCTCCGGTTCTCTCTCTCTCTCTCTCGACTCACTAACGAACGGCGACGAACAACCAAACCCACACACATACACTCTTACCGATGGATAAAATCGCAGGCCGACCCTACTCTCTCTTCTTTCTCTTCCTCTCTCTTTCCCGATCCTTCTCTTTTTTCTTCTTCTCGATTTTTCTCCCGCTTTATGTGTGTGTGTGTGTGTGTGTGTGTATAATCATGCAGCTGGCCATGTGGCCTCTTCCTCGCCATTCGTTCCTCTCTGTCTATCTAGATATATCTAATATATATATAATATATAAAGAATTTATACAATTCTCCTTCTTTTTTATTTAAAATTTTTAATTAGACCCATTCTTGTTTTAATGTTTTGAAAAATTACAATTTGATTCCCAAAATTTAAATTCACATAATTAATTTACACCATCTGCCCCAATATTTCTGAAACATTTTACAACGTGATTTAAATTATACGCATATCAAATATCGGGGTCTTACATCTATTATATGATCAACTGAACTGACGGATAGCAGATAAACCGTATTCTAGAAAATATGATGACAGATGAAGTGGTAATCAGTCTCGATGTGTTTTGTATGCTCGTGACAGACATAATTGTGAGTGATCTGAATAGAAATCCTATTATTACAGTGTAAGGTAGTGGCAGTAGGAGAAGAAATTCCCATATCAGCGAGTAGCCATCAAAGCCAGAGAAGTTCTTGAGTCACATCAGCCATGGCACAATATTCAGCTTTTTTTGAGGGATAGTTAGGCTAAGAGGGGTATGCATATAGATTTCATCAAGAAGATCACCATTGAGAAATATATTTTTGACATCTATTTGAAAGATAGTCCATTTTCGAATGGCGGCGACGACAAGAAGTGTACAGACAGATGTGAGCCTCGCCACTGGAGCAAATGTCTCTTCATAGTCAATGTCATATTCTTGAGTAAATTTCTTGGCAACAAGTCGGGCTTCATAACATTCAACAGAGTTATCTGAAAGCGTCTTGATCTTAAACACCCATTTGTACCCAATAGAAGTTTTTCCAGGGGCAAATCAACAATATCCAAGGTATAAGATTTGGCTAGGGCCTAAAGTTCTTTATCTATTGCTTTTTACCAAAGTGGATTAGTACTAGACTCCTTATAAGATTGAGGCTCATGTAGATGAAGTATAATGGAAAAGCAATGAAAATCAATAAGGTAAGGTAGATGATGAGTTACCTTAGTAGAACGACGGGGGTGATCTGGGGCGTGGGTCTTAGAGGAAGCCGGTACAAAATCATCGGCCACAGCAGAAGTCACAGGCATGATCACTAGAATTGGAGAGGTGAGATCAGTTGGTGGTTCTAGAGTGGGTTCAGCCGGTGGTTCTACGGTGGACTCGGCAGTACCTGAAACTGTATCCTTAGGAAATAACTCAATGGATGGATGGATCAGTAAAGAATCTAGAGTTGATGATAGTTGACATGTCAAATGACCGTAAGGAAGAAAATATTTGATGTTCCCAAAAAACAACATATCGATAGATACGAAGGGTTTTAGAAATGGGATTCCAATACCGATACCCTTTATATTCGATACCATATCGAAGAAAATAACATATACGAGCCCTTGGTTCCAATTTATTGTGTTCATGTGGTTTGAAAATAACAAAACATGCACAAACAAAGACTTTGAGTATAGAGTAATCAGAAGGTTTATCGAAAAAAGGCTCAAATGGCGACTGGTTTTGGATTATAATGGAAGGGACACAATTTATTGTGTAAACGGCTGTGAAGGCAACATTACCCCATAAACTCCCAAGACATGATGAAAAAATCAAGAGAGCACGAACTATATCAAGAATATGTCTATGTTTGCGTGCATCTCGTCCATTTTGTTGGGATGTACTAGGACATGAGCAATGGAGGAGTGTGCTATTTTTGTAAATTAGGTTAATAAAGGCACAATCCTTGTATTCTGTTGTATTATCTGAGCGAAAAACTTCGATATTTCTAGAAAATTGGGTTTGAACCATAGAGGAAAACTTAGAAAATATTTAGAATAGTTCGGATCGATATTTTATAAGAAACAATCATGTATATCGAGAGTAGTCATCCACAAAGATAACAAAGTAACGACCACCACCCATTGAGGCATGAGAAAAAGGCTCCCAAATATCTGAATGAATTAGATCAAATGGTGCAAGAGGAATAGACTAGCTCCCTTAGAAAGGTAAGACTGGTTGTTTTACAAATTGGTAATTGATACATTTGAAAGACTCATGTTGAACTGAACCTAACTGACTGCTAGAGATAAGCGATTTGAGTTGACTAGATGAAGTGTGGTCTAAGCGAGAATGCTAAATTTGGGATAGTGATAAAAACACTGGTGGTTGTGGAGACAAGGATGATGATGATGAGGAGGATATTGGTGGTGGTGGTGGTAAGGTTGCACAGGTTGATGAAGGGACATGTGGTTGTGGTTGTGGTTGTGGTGGTGGTGGAGTTGGAGATAGAAGGTGCAAACTGATAAGTTTAAATAGGCGTCCAACCTTATGACCAATTCCAAGGGTTTTTCCTATCCGAGGATCTTGCACATGACAACCACTATTAGAAAATATGACTTCAAATCCCAATTCACAAAGTTTCCCAACAGACAAGAGATTTAAGGTGAGTTTTAAAATTAAATATGAGTAAGGAATAGAGAGATGAGAAGTAAAAACCTGACCGGTATGGGTAACAAGCATTTGAGAACCATCAGTGGTATGAATACTAGGGATATTCATCGTAAAGAGTTTGGTGAAAAAAATATTGGGATCAGATGTCATGTGATTACAATAAGCAGAATCAAAGAACCAAGAAACGTTACATGTAGTAAGTGAGAGAGCAAGGGAAAGGTTTATACCATTTTTGGAGAAGATATGATGGAGGAGTGCAGGCAAATCTATAATAGACATGGTAACAGTAGTGGAGGTAGAATCTGAACTCTCGTTACTATTGATAATAAGAGAATAACACACAAACATTGTTGTTGAACCTAGAGAAACTGTTGTCACAAATGGATTCAAAATGCTGAAATTATCCAAGAACTGGTCTATACTCGTGAAGAACCGTTTGAGAACCCCTTGAATCGATCAAATCTCCGTGATGAACTAAATCAACAATATAAAAAGAACTATAATGTATGATCCAAATTTTATTAAATGGAGATCACAGATAGATTCGTAATGCTGAAACCGTCCAGGAACCGATATTGAATCTTCAAGGACCGGATAAAAAATGAATAAACCGGTGTAAGAACCACACGGATATAACAAAAAATATATTCTGTGAGTCTCAAATTATAAAACAGAGGCCAAAAACATAATCAGAACGTCCAAAAACCCTAAGAACCAATCCAAGTTTTTAAAAATTAGTTAAAAAAGGCCTGAATCAGTCCAAAGAAGATTGTCTCAAGAACCGATGATGTGGCATGGTCTGGCTGACTAGACGTTGACGTGGTGGTCAATGATGATGAGGCAGGAGGAAGTTCACGATGTGTGGTGGTACTACAGATTGTTTGAGGCGGGTGAGGGCGCATCTGGGATCCAGTGGCGGTGAGTTTGGTGGCATTATATTAATCACTTCAAGATGCAGATGGTGGTGTGATGATTGTTGATATCGAAGCGGGGATGAAGCCTACAATAGCAACGAAAGTCTCGGGAGAATAAGGAAGGCGACGGCGGAAGCTTTAGGATTGCAAAAATTTTAGGGAGAACAGGTCTAGGAAAGATTTGCTCTTAATACCATGTTAAGATGATTAAGAAATAGGAGAATGAATCATGTATTGATATATGAGAAAGAGGTACAAGAATATATATATATATATATATAAAGGAGATACTAGAATACATCATATACACAAATATTTATAGGGAAATAGGGGTTAGGGTTTTGCCCTAATGGGCCAAGCCCATTATTACATTAACAGTTCTCATTCCCTTTTGAACCCCTATTTCTTTATTATTTCTTTCTTTTTTCTCTCCCATTAGAGCTTTTATATATATTCTGATACTTCGCTCTCTTTTTTCCCCATACCAACTCCAACATTCTTACTTGTTTTCTGCAATTTGACTTCCCTTCAAATCTCTCTCTCCTAATTGCATTAACGCAGGCGAATGACGAAAAATGAAGAAGAATTCTGAGAACAAAATTTTCATCAACAAGAATGGAATTGCAGATGGAAAAAGAAACAAAGAAGAATATAAAAGTGATGACGTTATTGCGATTAAAAAGAATATTACTTTCCATAGACATTCGGCGTGGTGGTGTGATAGGTGTTATTTGTTTATATATTCTCAAGCCGATTTTGGTAATTTTTGAGTATTTTTATAATGTTTTATTATGTTTTAATATGTTTTTATTTATTTTATTATAATCAGGTATTTGGGGTGAAAAGGGACTAAAACGGTCTATAAACGAGTAAGTCGGTGGAAGAACCGTGGAGAAAAAAAGCAAAAAGGCCAAATTTAGAACTTGCATCCACCGCTGCAGTGATCAAAATGCAGAGAGCTCCACCGTTGCAGTGGTCACCCGCCAAAATCCTACCAACCTCTCCACCACTGCAGCGGTGATCCATCGCTGCAGTGTTCAGTGCCAGATCTTTTAGGATATTTTAGGATATTTTGGATCCTATAAATATTATCCCTCTTCTCCCTAAACAAAAAAAAAACATTTTCATGAGTGTCTTGAGAGCTCCAAGGCCGATCAACCAAGAGAAGATCACCACGCGAAGAAGATGAAGCGTTCTCGGAGCGATCGATTTTAGCGTCGATTCTTTGGATAACGGTTAGTCTCCTCGTTTTTCTCTTAGATTTGGTTGATTATTTTGTATATGTTTAGAATATATTTTGTTGTATATTTGGTTAGGGCCATATATAGCTAAACATATATTGTTTAGGGAGTGATTCGTGTATGAAAATGTTGTTCGAATAAATCGATATTTTGTTAATAGTTGTTCATGTTTATCCAATTGTGTTTACTATTTTATTACAATCTTAACATACTTGTTATGGTATTAGGATTAATTTTGAGAATACGGGGTTTGACACTCGAGAGAGGTAACCCCATATTCGGAATAGGGTTTAAACACAACGCGACGATCTAATAACTCGGGAGTGAGTTAGAAAGTATGCAATCCGTGATGCTAGAGTAAGACTCATGTGACCAATTGTCGTATAGACGCTCGAGGGGGACTACGGCGTTGACAAAAAGTTACATATTCATTCACTTTACACTCAGGAGAGGTAGTGAATGAGATTTCGATACCGAGATTGTCGGATGAGATGAATGTCATTAATGTAAATTAGATTGAAACGAACAGGTTTAAGTAGACGAAATTAATATCTAGACAATTTACTCCCATAAACGTTAATATTAGTATAATTAGTTTAATTAACTTAGTTTAGTATATTTTATTATAAAAACTATATTTTTATCGCCTAAATAAAGTTAGGTTTTGACAATTACGGTACTCAATGATAATCTACACCAATCCTTGTGGATACGACAACTCCTACTCTTCCCATTATACTAAAACTTGACCCGTACACTTGCGGTGAAAGTAACGACGTATTTACACGCTAACAAATTTTTAGCGTCGTTGCCAGGGATTGTGTTTTAGATTTTTATTGATATTGTGAGTAAATAATTTTAATTTAGACATTTCTTTTCTTTATAATTTTTTGTTTGTAGTTTTGTTTTTCTTTTTCCTGTAGGGTACTTGACGATATTAGATCAACATGTACTTTTGCATTTCTTTCAACGAGATTTCGAGCCGTTTTATTATGCTTGGGATCGTTACAAGGAATATCTATTCCGGTTCCCAAATCATTGTTTCCCAAGGGAGTGTCAACTACTAAACTTCTTTGACGGGTTATTAGCTGCAACTAGAACATGGGTGGAAAGAGGAAACGGTACCACCTCTTTCGACCAACTAACTGTGGACGAAGTCTATCAGATACTAGAAGACGTGGCGGAGTATGATTTTCATTATTGAGATTATTCAACAAGCTACCAAATCTTGGGAGGTAATTCCACCGTTCTGACGCCATGGATTGACTTCCCGGACCAACAGACGGAGTTTTCCCCTGCCCTGGAAGAGATATTTGCTGTAGTTATGGGAGAGACTCAGACTTTTTGGAGGGAGACGAATGACCGGCTAAATGAGCATGAAGATTGCCTTGACAATATTGAGACGGTCTGAGCTAAAATCAATACGACCGTAGCGTCTCTTCAGACGCAAATCGGTCATCTTCTTTGCTTCATTAAGGCCGAGTTAGAAACGGTGGCATTAGGAGACACACAAGCCACATGAATTGAAAGACACTGTGAGGAACCGGAAACGAGTGGAAAGAGCTTGGGAGAGTTCAACAATGATTATTTGAATAAGACAAGAACCCAAGCATGGATCGACAATTGTGATTCTTCACCATTGGAGATCCACATTGTGACGCCACCACCGATCCAAGACGATCACATCTATGAGGATCCAATGTGGCTCACTTATCCTTCGCCACCATTTACAACGTTCATTCAGGAACCGAGCACATAAGACGGAATTGAGTCAAGTTGAAAGTACGACCAAACAATGTCAAATCTCACCAGTCTTGAGGGCGTTCAAAATCAAGACCCATATGTGGTGTTGTACGACATTTACTATGGGCAAAAATCGCTCTTTAACGAGCACTTCTCTGTGTCAGGCCGAGGAAAATAAACCAAACGCTTCTTGGGAGGCAACCCAAGTAAAAAATAAATTAGATCCGTCACTGCCGACTTGATTGAGAGGAAAGATTCTCTCGCCTCCCAGATATATGTTCTAAACCCCATTTGTCAGCATGCTTTATTTCAAATGTTAAGATTGATGATTGAGTCGTTGTGGACACTACTCATTTTAAGTTTGGAGGTGATGTGTAGTATGTTAGTATGTTTTATTGTTTAATTATTTGCATGTTTGTTTAGTGTAGTATGTGTTTATGTTTGTAGTTGTTGTTGTGTATTGAGTTTTGGTTCATTTGGGTCATTACCCGATGATGATGTTATCCCCTGGTTGTTTGTCGAGGTCAAGGGCAATTCCCATTCATGTGTGTTATGTGTTCTTGGCATGTCGTTTTGGTAAAAGTAATTGTGGATCCTAATTTGCACGAGCACGTAGACTCAATGTATAACTATTCAATTGATATGAGGCCGATTATCCATTAGCCAAATTTATGTCAATTTAAGGGATTTTAGAACTTGATTAGAAGAAACTTGAGGCAAAATCCTAGGTAAGATAGTTCAGGAGATATGATTTAGGCATTCATTTGATTCTCTTGAGCCTTTGAAGCTTACCTTATAAAATGTTTATCCCTCGTTACTTTGTCGAAACCAATTAGCCGTTTCAATTTTGAATACATAACAAATACCCTGGCCAATTAAATTTTTTTCTAAATCTATATTGTTGAACCGAAGGCACAATTTGGGTGAATCAAGTTATCATTTGTGTATGCTATTTGAAGTAAGCGGTTGGATTTAGAGCGAATTTTTTATTGGTTCGGTATTTAAGTACTCACTTGTCATTTTTTTTTTTTATTTTAACCACACCCATGAAATTGTAATAATCAAATAAGTTTGGGGGTGTGGTACAAAAAAAAACAAAAAAAACATATGTAAATATAGTTCAAATTCCGTTTATTTTGACAAGTGAGTATGACATTCTTAAATAGATATTCAGAGTTGTTTCAAATTTATCCATGGGGGTTTGAGTGTGATTATGTGCCAAGCGTTGTGCCTTGGGTGTCGTTGAGTTAATGACATTAACCTGTTTTATATTCCCAATATCCCCTTGGCCATGTTCCAAACCGAATAAAGTCTTATTGTTCTTTTTGAACTTTTAAGCCTACATTAGTGGAGAGTGGAACCTAATCAGGCATATGGATATCCTAATCCTTTATGGTATTAATCGTGAGCTTCGTTGGTGGATAATCCAATTCGGTCTTTAAATGGTTAGATTATTGAGTTTCGCATACACACGTTGAAAAGATCTAGAATGACGTTTACCATTATTGAATGTCGAAATTCTAGAACATCACATTATGCGTTTTACTCCTAAACTCGATATGATTGGGGGTTGTTGAGGGAAAAATATTTTGGTCGATAGTTGAATTCAAAACTCGTATATCGTTATATTTAGGTAGTTTATGTTTTTATTCGTGTTTAGTTTTTGTGTTAGTTAATTTAGTTGTGTTTTTTATTTTAGTGTGAGTATTTTAATCGAGGACTAGCAAAATTCCATGTTTGAGGGTATTTAATAGGTGTTATTTGTCTATATATTCCCAAGTCGGTTTTGGTAGTTTTCAAGTATTTTTATTACATTTTATTATATTTTAATATATTTTTATTTATTTTGTTATAATCAGGTATTTGGAGTGAAAAGGGACTAAAACAGTCCATAAACGAGTAAGTCGGTAGAAGAACGGTGGAGAAAAAAAGCAAAAAGACCAAATTCGGAACCTTCATCCATCACTGCAATGTTGAAACCACCACTATAGCAGTCAAAATGCAGAGAGCTCCACCTCTGCAGCGGTCACCCGCCAGAATCCTACTGACCTCTCCACCGTTGCAGCGGTCAGCGCCAGATCTTTTAGGATATTTTGAGATATTTTGGATCCTATAAATATCATCCCTCCGCTCCCAAAACAAAAAATAAAATAAAATTTGGGAGTGTCTTTAGAGCTCCAAGGTCGATCAACCAAGACAAGATCACCACGCGAAGAAGATGAAGCGTTCTTAGAGCGATTTTAGCGTCGATTCTTTGGATAACGGCTAGTCTACTCGTTTCTCTCTTTCTCTCTTAGATTTGGTTGATTTTTTTGTATATGTTTAGTGTATATTTTGTTGTATATTTGGTTAGGGCCATGTATAGCTAAACATATATTGTCTAGGGAGCGATTCGTGTATGAAAACGTTGTTTGAATAAATCGATGTTTTGTTAATGGTTGTTCATATTTATCCGATTGTGTTTACCATTTTATTACAATCTTAATATGCTTGTTATGGTATTAGGATTGATTTTGAGAATGCGGGGTTTGACACTCGGGAAAGGTAACCTAGAATTCGGACTAGGGTTTAAGCACAACGTAACGATCTAATAACCCGAGGAGTTAGAAAGTATGCAATCCATGACGTTGGGGCAAGACTCATGTGACCAAGTATCGTATAGACACTCTAGGAGAACTTCGGCGTTGACGCGAAGTCACATATTCATTCACTTTACACTCAAGAGAGATAGTGAATGAGATTTCGATACCGAGATTGTCGAATAGAATGAATGTCATTAATGTAAACTAGATTGAAACGAACACGTTTAAGTGGACGAAGTTAATCCCTTGACAATTTACTCCCATAAATGTTAATATTAGTATATTAGTATAATTAGTTTAATTAACTTAGTTCAGTATATTTTATTACAAAAACTATATTTTTATCGCCTAAATAAAGTTAGGTTATGACAATTACGGTGCTCAATGATAATCTACACCAATCCCTATGGATACGACTATCCCTACTCTTCCCATTATACTAAAACTTGACCCATACACTTGCGGTGAAAGTAACGACGTATTTACATGCTACCATGGTGATGCGACGTTGTTGGTTAGGGTTGGCCGATGGGGTTGACAGTGGTCGGCGTTGGCATGGGGTGGTCGATTGGTTGGGGAAGAAGAGTGAAACAAAGTTACACTATTGACTTTATATTTTAAATTAGTTTTAAAATAATTTTTATTAAAATTTCTAAAGGGTGTAAATGTCATTTAATAGTAATTAACATAATTTAGTTAACTTTTACCTGTTGACTATTAAAGTTAACAGAAAAATTAACTGTTGCACTTACGTCAGAACCATAGGGGGTGTAAGTTGTAACAAAAATATTACAGAGGTACAAAGTGCAATTAGGCCTAACTACAAGGGTGCAAATTGAACTTAACCCTCTATTTTTTTTAATCCTTATCAACTTTTTATTATTATTATTATAAACATTTTATTTAACATCTAATCTAATACTAATACTAATACTTAAAAAGTGGAGGGAGAGAGAATGTTTTAATTGGATTAGAGAATGACTCTTTCAAGCTCTTTGGTAAGTTTTTATTTATTTATTATCTATCAAATAATGAGTGGTCCCACTCAATTTTGTCTTTTTTTTTTTTTAATTAATGCACAAATATATGATTAATTTTACCCATCCATATTTTAAATTATTTAAAAAATAATTGTGATTAAAAAAATATTTTCAGCCAAAAAGAAAGTATATACGATATAAATTATTTAAATTATAATTTGTTGATATACAAAAATTGATAAAATTAATCCTAATTTATGGTTATTTGTTGGATAGTATATTAATTTATTGATAAAATTAGATATAAATTTTTATTTAATCTAACGTAATCTAATATCTAAAAATGGAATGACAAAGAAGATTTTAATGTGGTTAGAGAATGGCTCTTTCAAGTTCTTTGATGAGTTCTTATGTATTTTTTTATTTTTTTTTTATATATCAAATAATGATTGACCACACTCAATTTTGTCTATTTTTTTTTGTTTTAATTAATGCATAAATATATGATTACTTTTTCGTTCTATATTTTAAATTATGTAAAAAATAATTGTAATTAAAAAAATATTTGCACCTAAAAAGAAAATTGGTACGATCTAAATTAATTAAATTAGAATTTTTTTAATATGCAAAAATTGATAAATTAATCATAATTTATGGTGACTTATTTGTTATTTTATAATAAATTAGTAAAAATTAAGTTGTAGAAATATTATTTTAGTTTCATGATTATTTATTTAATTTTCAATAATATATATATTCAATATCTATAAAATGCCATTACTCACTAAAACTTGTGCATGAACTCTCGGACTTTTATACCAAAATAACCAAATTATATCTATGTGTTTCTTGCTTCAATATGAAGATTTTTTTTTTTTTTTTTTACACCCACGCAATACACGGGTCTAAAACTTAATTCCTTGAAGGCCTAAGAAAGTTTAAAAGAGCTTATTTGAGCTCTCATTAATCTTACTAATTTTAGCGAAAATATATTTAATGAAAAACTTATTGATAAATTCATGTATTCAATAAAGAATACAAATAGTTCTGAAACATTTTCTCTATGTAAGGACTTAAATATAACCCCTATCATTTTTTTTTCTTCATTTTTTAGTTATATTTTTTTCTAATTAATGCACAAACATAAATTAATTCAAAAACAATTTCTACCCAAAATGATAGTAGACACAATATAAATTAATTAAAAATTAGAATTTATCAACTTACCAAAACTGATAAAATTAATCTTAATTTCTTGTTCTTTGATTGTTATTTTACAGTATATTAGTAAAAGTTAATTTGTAGAAATATAATTTCACTTTCATCATTATTTATATTTTTTATAATAGTATATTTATTTTTGATATTTATAAAATTTCATTATTCACTAAACTTTATGTGTTTGATCCTGGCTATTACTACAAAAAGGAAAAATTATATTTTAAACCCTCTAGGTATTGACATTTTTCTAAATGATCTCTCTCCGTTTGAACGTTTCATTTTAAACCCTCTAGGTATCAGCATGTTTTTATTCGGTCCTTTGGTCAAAAGATCTGTTAAAACTAATAGAATGGAAGGGCAAAACTGTGATTTTACACATTTTTCTATTTTTTAATGATTTTTCCTTTTTTTTTTTCCCTACATTTCTCTCTCTCCCGCTCAATTTTCTCTCTTTCTTTCTCCCCCCTCCCTCTCTCTCTCTCTCTTTCTATTCCTCCTTCTCTCATCTTCTCTCCCTCCCTCCCTCTCCCCTTCGACCTGAACAGGGGGTGGAACTACCCCCTGTTTCAGGGTGGTTCACCCAGTTTGTTATGGGGGTGGTTCTACCCCGAAACAGGGGGTGAACCACCCCTGTTTCGGGAGTGATTACCCCTTATTGCCACCTCCCATAATAGGGGATAGTTTTGATCGGCGAGGAGAGAGAGGAAAAGAGGAAGAGAGAGAGAGAGAGAAATGGGTCAAAGGAAAAAAAAAAAAAAAAAAAAAAAAAGAAAAAAATATTAAAAAATAAAATAATATAAAATGATGATTTTCCCCTCACAATTCTGTTAGTTTGGATGATTTTTTAACAGAATAACCAAATAAAAATGTGCTGATACATAGAGGGTTTAAAATGAAACGCTTAAATAGAGAGTGACCAATTAGAAAAGTGTTAATACCCAGAGGGTTTAAAATGTAATTTTCCCCTACAAAAACAACTGAACGATATCTAAATGTTCATGTTTCAATATTGAGAATTTACTATAGAAAAAAAAAATTGAATGCCTGCATGTTGATCCCAATATTTTGATGAAGAATTAAGGACTGATATTTTTTGTGGAACTAACGTATTTGTTGAGTGTTTCAGTTTAATACTTCTATTGAAGATCAAATCATAAAGTAATTATTGAAGATACAAAGATGGACATTAAAAAGATAAAAAATGTTGAAAATTCAGAAGAAATTAGGTGAAAATAACTCAAACCTCTTTTACTTTTAATGAATCCTGATTAGGATCACACATGACACAAATTAATGAGTTATATTTATGTGTACTTAATTTGATGAAATTAAGATCTTAATTAGTGTTAATATATTTGCTCCAATGTGAAATTGAAAAATAAAAATTGAACTAAGTAAGATTAATGTTTAAAATTGAATATTAGTGTCAATTAAGTTAACCGAGAAAATAAATCCGTTAAGGGGTTTAAAACGATGAAGTTTAGAGTTGAAATAAATTGAGAAGTAGTGTTCCAACAATGTTCGGTCAACCGACCATAGAAGGTTTGGTTAACCGATTGAAGTAGGCTGGAAATTAGGCAGTCTCTGAATCAATCGGTCAACCAATCAGGTTAGATTAGTCAATCGATTAGCCGAAGTGAAACTCCTTATATCGATCGATCAACTGACCATGGCTTAAAATTGGCCTAGGATTGCATCCTGTAATGATCGGTCAACCGACCATGCATGGGTCGGTCAACCAACTGTCTATGAAAGGCTGGCTTGGGTTACAACCTGTATTGATCGGTTAACCGATGATTGGAAGTCGGTCAATTGACGGTCTAGCTAAAATTTTGAGGATTTTAAGGAATAAATCAAAACTAGACGTTAACTATCTGTTTTTGGCATATCTGATTAAGATATTCTTGGGATTTGAATATGTTTGAGATATATGACACTTAGTTTGATATCCCTATAGATATGGTTCATAAAATTGAATTGTTTCTCAATTTGATACATTTGATACTTCCTATCTATTCGATTTGAAATTGAGAATTAATTTGAGGACTTTATTAAAATATTTTAAAGCAATATCTTAGTGAATTATACCAGGAATGAATGGTTATAATATATGGGGTCTATAGGTAATTTAAATGTCATATCTTAAGGAAACTTGTCGTTAGAGGGCTTCTTTCAAATCAGCTTAAATAGACCAACGAATTTCATGTCAATATAACACATCAATCAAGAACTATCAAAGTTCTTAAGCTTTCTAAGAGTTGTTATTCTGAAATATATTCGAGAGATCATTTATGAGATCATTTGTGTGTGAAGTTCTTGAGTTAAAGCGCTGATTGAGTTGGCGTCACCAATCTATGCTGTCTTGCTATTCTGATTTCAATTTTTTGGTGTTTTCCTGGTAAGATCTTTCTGAGTTATTATTATTTATTGTGAAATCATATTATTATTTGCATAGCTGATAAGATCTTAGTAAAATCATTTTTGAACTTTAAAGAACATAATTTTTTTTTTTTAAAACGATTTTGTGATTATCTAATTACGTGCTTAATTTTGTGCGACCTACACATATTATAATCAAATATTTAATTCCTCAATTAATTCTATCACATAGCAATTATCGGGATATAAATTGAGTTTAATTAATTTGAGGTGATAAAAGTTCCGAGTGGGAAGAAACTCAATAATTTTTGTAATTGGTGAGTTTGTGTGGATTGGATACAGTTACGCTGTATCTAATTAGGGTAGCTGTGGTTTCTATCTTTTCTGAGAGAAATATTGATGTTTGATCTTTACCTACTGGATAAAAGGTTAACTTATTCTTTTCCCTTGAAAAGAATTAGGTATGAATTCTTCCTAAATAGAGTTTATTTCTGAGTGAATTGTAACGGTTCCATCCTTACCGGTGAAAATGATACTTGGAGTGTTGGTGAGGTTTGATTCTTAGCCTGGTAAAATGATTAGGTTGTGATTCTTCATGTAATAAAATTAGGTTAGTCTTTAACCTGCAAAAAGATAAGATTTTTTCTTAGCCTGTGAAAAATAATTTCTAAAGGTTGATTATGAGCCTGTGAAAAGAATCATTATGAGGGTTTGGTTTCTACCTTTAAAAGAATCTGGGTTTTAGTGGGTGCAAATCTCCGTGGAGGTCGGGGAATTGGATTAGCCAAGAGTAGTTTGGTGAATCAAGATATATCTTTGTGTTCTACATTATTTACATTTTGTTTGGTTGTGCACGTAGTTTAATCACTTATTCGCTGCGTAATAAGATAATAATTTATTTAGGATAAAATTGATTATTTGATTTATTAATTGTTTAAAGATTTAAATTTATTTAAATTTTTATTATTACTCAATTCACCCCCTCTCTTGGGTAGCTCACTGGGTCAACAATTGGTACCTGAGCTGGTTTAGCTCAAATTAGCTTAAAACACTAGTTAATAAAGATCACATGGCACACCCAATAGGCATACTAAGTGAAAGACAGTCTATGCACCGATCACCTTTGTTTGCAGGTGAAAATCATGCATTCTGGAAGGAAAGAATGATTGTTTTTCTTTAGGCCACAAATTATGATGTATGGCTACCAATTGAGAATGGTCTATTTGTCCCGATGGAAAATGGAGTTGCCAAGAAAAATAAGGAGCTGACCACATCTAACAAACATAAATTTTCTATTAACTCACAAGCTATTAATATTATGTTTTGCTCTAGGATGCTAATGAATATTCCAGCATCTCAAGCTGTACATCGGCAAAAGAAATGTAGGACAAATTGCAAATCACCCACGAAGGGACTAGTTAGGTGAAATAATCAAAGATCAATGTCCTAATTCATTAATTTAAATTATTTAGAATAGGTGAAACAGAATCGATTCAGGAGATATACACAAGATTCAACAATATCTACAGCCATCTGAATCAACTTGAAAAGCCTTACACTATGGAGGACAAAGTTCGAAAGATCTTGAGATCATTAACTAAAGTGTGGGAGCTGAAGATAACTGAAATTGAGACAGCAAAGGATCTTGCAAAGTAAGAAATTGATGACCTCATCGGCAACCTAATGACGTCTGAGATGGAAATTCAAAGATATGAGGATGATATGGAGAATATCAAAATGAAATCATTGGCATTGAAGATTCAGTAAAAAAAAGAAGAGGATGACAGTGATGATGTGTGTAAGACCCGAATTTTTTTGTATACATATAATTTTAGTTGCATTTTAGAGCATTTAAAAAAATAATGAGGTAGAATATGTCATTTACTATTTAATTTAAAAATTTAAGGGGCGGATTTAAAAATTTGAGAAATATCAAATGTTGAAATGGGTTTAAATGATCACTTAAAGAGATTTGGAGGGAGATTAAAGTAATTTGAGAAAAAATAATATATAAATATATATATATATATATACACACACATAAACACACCTACACAAACCGTGGAAGTGCAAAACCAAGAACACCAAAAAACAGGGAAAGAGGGATCAACGTGTCAAGCCAAAGGATCAAGATAACCCACTAAATCCATGCATATAAATATATGCTCTGCATTTCCACAACTAAAAAGGAAGAGACCAAAAGAAATCAGGAAATAGATAGAGAGAGGGTTCGACGGTGGTGAGTTCCGGATTACAATCGTTGCTCCAGTAGAGGTGTTGTGTGTGTTGTTCGATCACCGTTGTTGTGTCATTGGTGGGCATCGTTATTGGTTCGGTGGGGGTGTCGTCGCCGTCTCTTCGGTTGGGTAAGTGGAATGTGTGTGTGTGTGTGTTGGCCGTAAACGAAGAACAAGAAACAGATGAGAGAGAGAGAGAGGTCGGCAGTGGGCTCCGGTTGTGCATGTGTGTATGCGTCCGTCCAACTGGTGGTGTGTGTGTGTCTTTTGCGAAGAGAGCGCTGTTTAGATGACCGTCGTTCGGAGAGTGGGTGTTTAGCTGTGTGCATGTGTGTGTTGGATCGTGTGTGCTCTGTTTTTCCAACAGTGTATGTGGGTGTATGTGTTTCGGCGTATGTGGGCGTGTGGTTCAAACATGTGTGTGTGTTCGTCGACTTCATATGTGTATGGGTGGTCTGCCGGCGGTCATGGGCCGACTGGGGGTGTGTCCGTGTGTGTGTGTGCGACATTTGTGCGTGGGCTGTCGTTCTCCAACTGGGACAGTGTGGGCATGTGTGTTGCTGTGTGCGCGTGTGTGTGTATTTGATCCAACAGTGTGATTGTGGTTATTGTCGGTCGTCAGTTGTCGTAGCGGGGTATGTCCGGCCGTCGATTTTGTGGATAGGTATGCCATTCGGTTTTCAGTTTGGTGTATGTGTGTTCGTCGATTTTGTTCGGTCGGCGGCTGTGTGGGTCTTCGTTTTGGTCCGACGGAGCTGCTGCTAGGTGTGTGAGGGTGATTGCCGACGGGTAGTGCGTGGCCAACCGACGAAAACCAAAACATAACAGAAACAGGGAAAAAAAAAAGAATGAAGGAAGAAGAGGAGAAGAAAAGAAAGAAAGAAGGAAAATTATAGAAAGAACCCCAATAGAATCCAAAATCCATCTCGCGACCCGTGAACGATTCGGAACGGATAATGTTTTTCAATGAATTTATTTTAGTTTGTAAAATTAAATTAACGCATTGAAAATTTCGTAGTGGGAATAATAAATTTGAGAATGCAGTAACTTTTAACAAAATGAAAATTTACCAAATAATAATTTTACATAATAAAATGTGGGGAATGAAAAAATACGGAATATAGGGTATGCATTTGCATGATTGGGTCATTTTTACCTAAATTATTAATTTAGGCCTTATCACTAATAGGTTCGCAGACACCGGAGTAATGTTAGAGTATAGTCGGTAAAAGCTTTTGAGAATGGATTACGAGATGAGTGTACTGTCTTCTTGTCAAATTATTTTCATATATATATATATATATATATATGCGTATAAAATAGTTTTACTGAGACTAGATGATTTTATAGAAGATATGGATCAATCAGGTTTTGGGGTGAGTGAGTAAAATAGATTTTCGTGAAATTACGACGGTTTTCGAAAGAAAGTTAAGAATGATTTTTGTTGAATTTGGTGGTGTTTAAAAGAGAGTGGACAATATTTATTTTTCTAAAAATGCCTGGTTTTCTAAAAATAAAGAGTGGAAAGGCGATTTTGGTAAAATCAGACGTTTTCTTTTAAAAGAAAGTGAGAAATATGATTTTCGAATTAAAAGTCGGTTTTGAGAAAGAGAAGTGGATGTGGTGATTTGACGATGTTGTTGTGGTTTATATTCTCCCCATAAAGGGTGTGGATTTTTAAATGATATTGATGATTTGGATGATGCCATAGTTTTCTCCCCGAAAGGGGTGTGGATTATATTTCTCCCCAAAAAGGGTGTGGATATTTCGTAAGAAGGCATTCCTATGGATCTTACGGTACCGTTGCAACTCTCGATCGTGAGGTTAAAACAATCACTAAGGCTGGCCAGTGTGTGTGTTTGAGGTGTGTGTTTGAGTTGTGTGCTTAAATAGTATGTTGAGATGTGTGCTTGAGGTGTGGTGTTTTACGTATATTGGTTGATTTGATATTTGCTATCATGGTGATTAGTATGATATTTATATTAGTTGAATTTGAATGGAATTTAATTATGTCGCTTTATTTTCCCTGCTTATATCTCGGAATTTTACGAGCTATGTGGTATTTATAACTTACGCTTGATCCATTTAGATGTTATATAATGAGTTTTATTATATAACACATATATATATATATATATATATATATATATATATATATATATATATATATATTTATATATATATATATATATATATATATATTTATATATTTACTAAGAAGGCAGTACACTCGCAAGTGAAGCAGCTAGGAGTCGGTCCCCTACTAATGCTAGGTAGAGTCCTATGATGGAGTTGTGTGGAGGGTTGAGATGAGCTTTCTGAGTCGAAGATTGTGAGGGGTTCATGGTATTATTTTTTGCTGTTATTATATTTTGGAAACGGGTGTGTTCCCATAACAGAAATATGTATAGTTCCATATAGCTGATGGTTTATTGATATATATGCATATTGTCGTGTAATAGATGGTTGGTTGGTTGCTTTCGGTAAGGTCATGATGCCATCACGCCAGTCCGCAATGTCGGGTGTTCGGGACGGGTCGTGACAATGTGAGTCTTGATAGTGAACAAGAAAAAAATATAGCGCTTGTCACAAAGAATTTCAGAAGGATGACTGGATGAACATTTCGGGGAAAAAAGAATTTCAACATGACAAATGTGGAATGTTACAATTGTCACAAGACTGGACACTTCCAAACCGATTGCTCTGAACCAAAGAATGACAAGGAAAAATATAAGAAGAAAAAAATGAGAAGAAGAAAAGAAAGAAGAGCAAGAAGAAATCAATGAAAGCTACCTGGGATGATTCCAAATCAAGTAGCTTAGAAAAATCCGAAAGTGAAGGATCATCCATGCTTGCTTTAATGGCCACTGGTGATAAGGTGCTTAAATATTCAAGTTCTTGTTTTTTAGATTTTGATGATTTATTTGATATTTATCAAGAACTTAATTATGATTATAAAATCTAGTGTTCTAAAATTAATACCATTTAAAGTACAATTAACACATTAAACAAGCAAGTAATGAATTATGAATCTGAAAACATTGAATTGAAATCTAAGATGTCAGATTTACATTCAATAGTTTTCAAATTCATCAGTGGTGAGAATAATTTGAAAATGCTTTTAGGAAGTTCACGAGGTATCTTTGATAAAGCCGGTATTGAGTTTCAGAAAAATCTTAAGCAAAAATGTTTTCATAAATTCTTTTCTGAAACCAGAGATCTTGTTAGATGATTTAAATGTAATGTTGTGGGGGTATACTATTCATAGATATTTTTCTAAAATATCTAACTGCAGACAAGTTTGAGTTTCAAAAAGAACTAAAATTGTCCTGACTAACAAGATCGGATCCACGTAGACTAGGTACTACTTAGGAACTATTTAAGGTGCTCCTTGCAGGTTATTCTGAAAGTATCGATAGGCAAGGATAAATGGTTCTTGGATAGTGGTTATTCTCGGCACATGTCGGAAGATAAATCAAAATTGACATCTTTGACACTTAAATATGGAAGTCATATGACATTTGGAGACAACGCTAAAGGTAAAATTATTTGTATAGGTAATATCAATAATGGTGTTACTATTATTAAAGACGTTCTACTAGTTGATGATCTTAAATGTAACTTGCTTAGTATAAGTTAACTATGTGACAAATGTTATAATATCGTGTTTGATCATGATAGATGCATAATTAAGAATGGACATGATACTTGTTGTATCACATTTTGATAACGTTTATACATGTTCATTTGATGATTTTATTTCTCAAAATTTATCATGTCTAAATGCTTTATCTAAAAATAGTTGGTTATGGCGTAGGAGACTTGGGCATGATAATATGGAATTATTATCTAATTTATCTAAGAAAAGTCTCGTACGTGGCCTACCTGATTTGAAATTTGTGAAAGATAAAGTATGTGATGCATGTCAATTAGGCAAACAGTTTAGATCATCATTTAAGAAAATGATGCACACATCCACGTCTAGATGTCTTGAAATGTTGCATCTTGATTTGTTTGGTCCAAATGCTATTACTAGTCTAGGAGGTAAATTCTATGTATTTGTGATTGTTGATGATTATTTTAGACTTATTTGGGTGATTTTCCTCGCTAAGAAAAGTGAAGTTACTTCTGTGTTTTTTAAATTTTGTAAATGTGTTCAAAATGAGAAGCAATGCTCTATTATAAATATCCGTAGTAATAGAGGCAGAGAGTTAAAAATGATGAGGTAATTAGTTATTGTGATGAGCACGGATATACTCACAATTTCTCTGTACCGAGATCACCACAATAAAATAGTGTTATAGAAAGAAAGAACAGAATGCTTCAAGATATGGCCAAAATGATGCTAAATGAAAATCATTTACCGACTTATTTATGGGCTGAAGTAGTAAGTACCGCTTTCCACGTGGTAAACCGGGTATCTATTCATAGAGGTTTTAACAAAAACTCCTACAAAATCTGGAATGGTAAGACTCCAAACATATCTTATTTCAAAGTTTTTGATTGTAAATGTTTTATTTTGAATAATAAGGATAATCTAGGTAAATTTGAAACTAAATTTGATTATGGGATTTTCCTTGAATATGATACTAACAGTAAAGTTTATAGAGTCTATAATAAACTTACGTTAGTAGTTGAGGAGTCTATACACGTTGTTTTTTTAGGAATCTGATCCATTTTTGTCAAGAAAAGTTTTGGATGATGATGATGCATGAACCTTAAATAACCAAAACCAGGGCAATGATGCGACAAAGGAACCACAAAAAGAGGAGCCTAAGGGAGAGGATTCGGTGTTACCACAAGCTATAAAGACAGTACCGGAACACTCAGTAAAAGAACTCATTGGTAATTTCAAAAGAGGTGTAAGCTCTCATTTCTCCCTTAGAGATATTATCAATCTTGTTTTTCTATCTCAAATTGAGCCTAAAAATGTGAATGAGATGTTAATTGATGAATCTTGGATCTCCGCGATGTAATAAGAGTTAGTTCAATTTGAGCGCAATAAAGCATGATCTCTAGTTCCTAGTCTGGACTTTCATCCTGTAATTGGTACTAAATGGGTTTTTCGTAATAAAATTGATGAAACTGGTATGATTTAGAAACAAAGCAAGATTAATTCCACATGGCTATAATCAAGAAGAGAGAACTGATTATGATGAGACTTATGCTCCAGTAGCTAGATTATAAGTTATTAGAATGCTACTCGCTTTTGCATGTTCACACAATTTTAAATTATATCAAATGGATGTAAATAGTGCATTCTTGAATGGTTTTCTAGTAGAAGAAGTTTATGTGGAACAACCCTGGCGATTTGAGAGCAATAAATTTTCCAATCACGTGTTTAAACTTCTTAAGGCTTTGTATGAGTTCAAATAAACTCCTAGAGCTTGGTATAAGAGATTTAGCTGATATTTGATCGAAAATAATTTTCAAAAGAGTTCTAATTATATAACGCTATTTATTAAGCAAACTAATTCTGATATCTTATTAGTACAAATTTACGTTGATGATATTATTTTTGAATCTACTAATGAGGATTTTTGCTAAGATAATGCAGGTCGAATTTGAAATAAGCATGATGGGATGTTTTTTGAGAAAAATATTTAAAATCAAGTTTTTATATTATTTTTTACAATAAAAGTATATTTTTAAATAAAATTAATATTTTTATTTAAAAAAATAAAAATATCATCAAGTTTCTGTTTTATTATCTCTAATTATATATTTTTAACTGCAAAATGAATACTATTTTTAAAATTAAATACTTTTCATTAAAAAAATAAAATAAAAAATCAAAAGGTGGCTATTTTTTTTTGAGAAAATATATAAACAATCTCCTTATAAAATTCAACATCAAAAAATAGTTTTCATTTTTTAACAAAAAAATAAATGGTTGTTGTTCAGAGTGAACCAATCAGATTAGGCCCAGAGTGCACTGACCCTTTATCCATCCACTGTTGAAAGTGGGAGGTTTTTTGTTGCTATGTGAAACCAGCTTCACACATTGCCCTCCTCTCTAGAAGCCCACCAGCCCTAGCTTTAGCTTGGCACGGAAAGCCCAACTCCCAACTTGGATTGGGCAAGCCCGCAATTTCAACCAATAGGCCCAATCCAATTTGGTCAAACCTTAGTCCAACAACATTGATACCCTCACTTGAGTTACAAGGCCACGTTACTAGGCCCGGTACTTAATCATTAATTAAACCCATTTTATGAATAATGAACTTGGTTAGTTGTTTATCAATGTGGGATTGAAGTCTTAAGAAATGAGTTTTTTCAAGTGAATGTGATTTAAAAAGAAAGCTTAATTAATCCCTCTAGATTCTAGAATTAACTGTTAACTTTTAAATTATTTAGTGTTCATTTGGCACACTTAATAATTGTCAAAACAACACTGCTACATATAAAAAAAAAAAAAAAATTAGTTATACAATAGAAAATGTGTTTTTAGTAAACAACTAAACAAAGACGGATCTAGAAAATTGATTGAGGGAACTACTTCTTTTAGATATTTTCTTCTGCGCGGTGGCAGTGATACACATGCCGAGCAATGGTGGTGGTTGTGTGGCAATGGTGATGGAACCGATATATATATATATAGAGAGAGAGAGAGAGATGTTTGTGTCGGGTTAGGGGGGGGGGGGGGGGGGGGGGGGGGGATTGCAAGGTGGGTTGTGGGAGATTAGTGTTTTTTTTTTTGGCATATTTACGAACAATACAATACTAAATGGGATTCTTTTCTTTTTTTTTCCTTTTTTTTTTTTTTTTTTTTTTTTTAATGAAATCTATTTTTTAAAATATTTTTTGGTTTGAAAAATATTTGTATTTTATTATTTAAAATGAAATTCTCTCTAAAACCTTTAAATATGAAATATTCAATTGAAAATTAATGATTGAGGTCATCCAAATTGATGATCCGGGAAAGGAGGAAAAGGAGGCTAGCTTGGGGATCATTGGTTAATCCGACTAGCTTCTGTTCTGCACAGGCCTTGAGGCCAAACTTCGAAGAATTCATACAAGAATCCTTATTGTTGCAGAAAGAGACTACCGAAGATAGTGGTGGAGACTGATTTGGTAGACGCATTTTTTTTTCTTTATAGGAATATAAGTAGGATTAGTCACGAGTCAGGTTGAGTCAAACTCTACTGTGGATATTACAAAAAAATGATATGCCTAAATCCGGTCTAGGCCTATGTCCAGACCCTATTATCATGTCCAAACCCAAGTCCTACCCTAGGACCAATCCAACCCTATAATTTTTTTTCATAATTAAAAAAAAAAAAATCACTAAAATAACAAATTAAAATTAAAAATATATTCATACATAATAATTAGTACTTAACGCTTATTATTTGATGTCACTTAACGCTTATTATTTGATCTTTTATATTGAAGAATAGAGAAAAATAGTCATGCCCAGTCTCAGCCCTAAAAATGAACGAGCTTAAATTTTGGAACCCTACCCTATCCCAACTCATGGGCTCTAAAATCAAGTCCAAGCTCTAAAAAAAATGGACTGGGCAGGTTGGACATCCTGGACACCCCCCAAATATAATATATTCCATTTGAAATAACAATTAATTAATAAAAAAATTTAAATAATATAGATGGTGTAACAATTAAAAACAAAAATTAATTAATAAATGCTAGCCGCCGTTGAACTCTTGACCCAGTCCATAGGCATCTGAACGTACAACTTCTTCCCACAGGAAACGGACAACCCTGGGAGTAAAGTGCAAAAGAAAATAAACATGAAGGGTATATAATGTAATTTAGGGTCTTTGCAATTTCCAATTGCTCACAGGAAATTGGGGCGTACGCCTTCGTGCGGCAACCCTAGCTTTTAACGGTTCTCTCTTCTTCATCACCTATAAATATATCCACTTACACACATATTAACCTTGCATAGTTAAGAAGATGAATACTCCATATCTTCCTGACGATATTGTCCTTGAAATTCTGTCAAAATTACCAGTAAAATCTCTCCTCAGGTTCAAGTCTGTCAGCAAGCAATGGCGCTCTCTAATATCCAATTCAGAATTCAAACTTTCAATCCAACGGAAGCGAGCGCTTGTCCTATCAATCGGTAAAACCCGTAATTACTATCAATTACTTGGCGATGATTCTTCTCTTCAAGATCTTCCTGATCCAAACATTCGAGATCAACATGCTGCAAAAAGAAAAAACCATGATTATATAATCAAGGGGGAATTTTATACGAAAATCAGAGGTTCATGCAACGGTTTGATACTCATATCCATGGGCAATAGTTTGTATTTGTGGAACCCGTCAACTAGGTCGCGCTTCTGTGAAGTTCTAAATTCCCAATTTCTTATAAACGCAGAATACGATGTAGCTGCATCTGGCCTTTGTTATGATTCTTTGATAGATGATTACAAAGTGGTGTTGGCGATTACCTCTAATCGCAAAACTTATGATAAATTCATGATTGTGGGTAGTTGCAAAAGTAAATGTTGGAAGAGAATTGAATTTCCTTACAACGTTCGTTCAGTTCATGAAGGGCCCTTACTGAATGGATATTTGCACTGGGGGGTTGAAAACGTCAACAAAATAAATGATATTCCCACCCCGAATAGTGTTGTTTCTTTCGATCCGGTCACTGAAAATTTTAAAAAAATTTCAATTCCAAACGAAGATGAATATCATATTGTGGGTCTAAGTGAATTAGACGGATGTCTATGTATGGCTCGTCAAGGGAAAAGTGAAATCCGCTATGCAACAACAATTGAAAATTGGGTAATGAAGAAATATGGTGAGAAGGGGTCTTGGAGTATGCCGTTTATCGAGTTTTGGGTAATGAAGAAATATGGTGACATCAGGTCTTGGAGTTTGCTGTTTATCATGCCAGAGTGTTATTTTAGAAAATTGAAGACTTTGTTTAGGGCAAAGAGCGGTGAAATCTTTATGGCTAGGGTCGGTTATAAATTGGTTGCTTACAATGCTGAAGAAAAATCGAGAAGGGTAATTCGGACAAAAGGAGGTCGCTTTGATGATATTGCAACATTTGTGGAGAGTTTGGTTTCGCCCGAAGCATACTGTTAGAAAATTTCGAACTGTTTTTTTTAGTACCTTTTTATCACATCATGTTTCTTATTTTTGGTTCTTTTTCATCATTTTTGGAGGCTTTTCTTTTGAAATTTAATCATTGGATGTCAAGTGTTCATTGTTTGCTATTTCATGGTTTCCATTAAGGAAAGGGATTTTAAAGCCTTAATTTCATATTTAATTCACTTATAATGATTTTAATACAAGTTCTCTAGCAAGAAAATTATACTTACAAACAGGATACCAATTTTAAAAGGAGCAACTCTACCAAGACAAAGCATTCTTTCCACATTCTGCAATTAAGAGAAAACCAATCAAATTCATAAAAAAAAAAAAAAAAAAAAAAAAAAAAAAAAAAAAAAAATGTCTTAAAAGAAAGATCGAAAATATAAAATAATTTTTGACCCAAAAAAACTGAAAAATTTTATATTCTATCAAAACACCGAAGAAAGATAAACATTTTATGGAGAGAAAAAACAAGCAGTGGATATCTAATGAGGTTCCATAACAGAAGCTTAAGTTTCTAAGAATCCTACATGAAGAAACAACATGCCCATATAGAGCATTATTTAGTCCATTAAATTATCATTCAATCAAGCACACACAGGCAAAAACAGAATTTATTTAACTACAAAAACAAATTGTACGTACCGAATTATGATGACATTAATTTATATATATATAGTGAAGATACGGGAATCAAAGTCCTTACATGATATTAAACCAATAATCAAGGAAACAAACACATCCACAGAAATGCAACCACTATCTCATCAATATCACAGCATGGTGAACGATTTTTGCTTGCAAACAGCTCTACAATAAGATGATTCAAATTTTATCAGTCAAAAGTTGTAAGAAAGCGCTCGATCTTAGTGCTGGCTTCATAGTCTAATAATATTGTTAAACACTAACGATCCGTTTGCTAAGAGGGAAGTTAGAAGGATGGAATATAATGTGATTATCTTGTTTGGCATTACAAAATGGTTCTATATTGTTTTGGTGGAATATGTTCTATATTGTTTGGCATAAAATTTGAGATTACCTTTTCGCCCTTTTTTTTTTTTTAACACTTTGATAAATATTTGTTTTAAGGGTATTCCTCAACTTTCCACCCAATTTTCTTTCCTCATTTTCCATTCTTACAAAACAAAGACAAAATGTCACTTTTCTCCCAATTTTCTTTCCTACTTTTTCCATCCTCCCAACTTTCATTTGTAGCAAACACAACCTAATCACTTGCCCAAAATTGTTAAAAGTGAGATTGAAATTTACCTTTTGCGAATCCACCATCCATATAGAAAAATTGAGTCAGTATCCACATCTCGACGACCTTTTCAATCCTTGGCTATGCATTGTCCGCCTCACAATAAATGCATCGTCCCACCTCCCAGCATCAGCATAGATGTTGGACAAAAGAACCCTACTTGGACCCTGAGAAGGTCAAACTCTCTGCAGCTGTTTCTCCTACACTTGCTTCAACATGTAATCTACTTCCCGCCAATAACGAACCCCAAATCACAACACCGGCTTTCATCGGCAGACTCCTTATTAGCTCCTTCGCTTCTTTCAATCTCCCAACTCTACCCAAAAGATCGACCATACAAACATAATGCTTGATGTTTGGCACAACATTGTATATACTTTTCACACGCTGAAAATGTTTTTTCCCTTCTTCCACAAACCCTACATGGCAGCAAGCGGTCAATACTCCAATAAACATGATTGAATTGAGTTTGATATTTTACGCTTTTGCAAGTCAGAGAATATGTCGAGTGAGAGCTTCCCTCGACCATGAATGGCCAAGCCACATATAATTGCATTCCATGGAGAGACAGTAAAAACCGTGTCTTTGATTAGGTAGAAGATTTCCAAGGCTGTTTGGATGCTTCCACATTTGGCATACATGTCAATAATCGATGCATTTAGATTATCATTGAGGGGGATCGAGCTATTGAGTATATATTCATGAGCCCATTTTCCTTTTTTTAAAGTGCCCAAGGTAGCAATGGCAGACAGAACACTCACCATCGTTGGGTTAGAAACCATTTTGTCGAATCAGGTTGCTCGGTTAGAAAACATCTCTTTCGAGCATCTCATCGAATATATTTCTAGCCTCAACAATCATTTTATTTGCGAACAAGTCCTCCAATTAGGGCATTCCAACAGGCAAGATGGTTTTTGCTTCAAATTTCAAATGGCCTATTATATATAGCTAGATAGATAGATAGATAGAGAGGAGATAGGAGGGGTTATATGGAATCGAAAGGATTGATCTTACCAATCTTTTCAATCGCCAGATAGAAGAATGAAAAGGATCGTTCTTCCTCTTCTTTTCCGGCGAATTTTGATTTCAGTCG